>OY856414.1:207943400-210343400 GCA_963693085.1 Alisma plantago-aquatica
ACTTTTCAACAATCTAGATTGTTTGCAATAGGTGAGTTTGATTATGACTTACTAATTTGCAATAAAAAGAACGAGAACTAAACTAAGAGGATTAAGATCAAAATTTAAGAAATCTTGGTCACAAGATTTTACCTCCACACTATTACTCACATGTAACTATAAAATTAACATGTTAATTAATTTTCAAGGAGGTTTTTCTAGTCATACATCTCCCGATGATATGAAATGGTTCTCATCTTTACATAGTACTCTCATGGTTAGGAACATATTCAAGATGCAACCTTGGATCCTCAACATACCCCAGCTACTCCCATGGTCTAGGGTTTATTTCCAAGAAAACTACTCCATACTACCCTATACATTCTACCGAATTGCATAAAGAAGTATTAAACATGCAAGTTTGACGGCCAAGTAAACATGCAAGAAAATAACATCGTAGAAATTCTTGGAGAGGCAAATTAACTAACATTCGATTAAAATTACAAGTCCACATGAGTGATAGCATGAGGACTACTCTCCCATACCCAATAAAAAGAATTCTACTCGCACATAATGCAGAAACACAAGTACAAGGCACAATTTTCCAATTTTTCCATGATTAGAGAGAGGAGAAACAAAGGAAACTAAAGAGTGAAGTGAAAAGAGGTAAAAATCCAGCTTGAGGATGGAATTCCACCCTTGTAGCTACTTCTACTCAGACTGATTTCCCTCCCGAGAAGCCTGGGCAGAGTCGAGCAGCTCTGATGCACTCTTTGAAGAAGAAATGGTGAAGAATGAAGATTCTTTCTCAAGAAACCTCTCCTTCTTCTTCAAAATCACTCCTTTTACTCTGCAACTTCTTCTCGTCATAGAGTGTTTTAAATGACGAGAGATAATCGCCCCATGTGGCTGTTCTCATATTTAAAATGAGGGACAATTCTTTTCAAATTTTGTAAAAATTGACAAAGACAACATGTTCGGAGAAAGACACATCGTATCACATCGTGTAACTGCTGAGTGAAACTGCCTCCGTGAAGGGTACACAGTGTGTCGCTGAAAGACACGCCATGTAACTGAAACCTAAAGTCGATCTAAGAAAATGGTGCACGACATGTCTGAATAAACACACACCGTGTGAGTTCCCAAAACTTTGAAATTTTCCTTTTGAACGTGCGATCATGCAATGTTTTACTACCAACATGCCGTGTCTTTTCTCTACATTTGGGGTGTGAGTCTCTGTAATCTTACACACCATGTCTTTAGTAGAACACTATGTGTCTTCTTCAATTTCTTTAAATCAACTCTATCAACCATGCAAACTCTTTGGGGACCAACTAAGATTAGATTTTAGTTGGATCGACCCAATTTCTTCGTTAAAATCATGTAACTATGATCACAAACACAAGGCAAATAAAATAACTAAAAAGGTGGTAATATGTTTAGAGATCAAATGTAGAGCAAAATGGACTGAACTTGTGTCCGAAAGTGGACAAAAAGTATATATAAAATGCGCACATCAATAAACTGATCATTGGGGTAAAAAAAATGGATGTTAAAAAGTCTAGGATTTAATGGTCGAGACTTTAAGCTTTATTAGTTAGGGATTAGCCCAGACTAAAATTTTGCTCATCAAACTTTTCTACAAGGTACATTGGTCAGCCTTTGTCCCTGGCAAAAAAGCTATATACATACATAAACACACACACCCACACACACAGATATATAAATATATATATGTATATATATATATATATATATATATATATATATATATATAGAGAGAGAGAGAGAGAGAGAGAGAAAGAGTCAGGCTAGTGCACACTTGAGTGTATCAGAGGCACCATACACCTCAGTAATTTTTAAAGATGCAATAACTTTTTGAAAATTCTAAATCGTTGATCTTCTTAAATATCTTAAGAACATACTATATAATAAATTTTAGCTCATTTCGATACTTCTAGGTCATGCATCTAAAGGAGGAAAGAATCATGCATTTCAAATTAGTTTTGTGCGTCGATTGTGTTGCCCTTGGATGAGTGACTTGCACTCATCCAAATGAGCTCAAATTTTGTATGTGGCCTATTATTATTGTAACCATGAAGATCAATGGATTAGATTTTGGAAAGACAAGGTCTATATAGGCAAACACCATTGAGGTGTACGGTGTAATCTGTACACTCGAGTGTATTCTAGCCAAACTCTCTCTCTCTCTCTCTCTCTCTCTCTATATATATATATATATATATATATATATATATATATATATTTGTGTGTGTAAGTGGTGATTTTATGCATGTGCTTTTAGTCGTTATTATAGGCACATTTTTCCTTGATTTCATGTGTTGATTAGTCATTTATTTGATTTATTATGCATGGAATGACATAGATGGCATGTTTCTATGGAATGCATCAAATTATATGATTTTAACTATTTTATGTAGTATTTCATTCATCCCAAGTAATTATGTTGTTTTTGTGCATTTTCATGTACAAGGAAGTTCCACAGACTCGATGCTACTGACAACCAAAGTCGGTGGTACCGAAATAGGATCAGTAAATCCCAGCATGATTTGAGAAAACTCAGTTCTACTGAGTTTCCAACTCGGTACTACTGACTTGACGTCAAGGAGGTGGTTCAAAAATCACAAAATTCGGTGCTATTGAGTCCAGTCGATAGTAATGACATGACCAGGATCATGTGACTAAACCTAAGTGACTCGGTACTACCGACTCAGCTAGTCGGTACTACCGAGTTTGCCCGATCAGGCCATCTGCAGATTTCACTCTAATCCAACGGTGGATGTTATTTCGTACCCTAAGTTCCTTCTATGACTTAGGGGGACGACGTCCAGACCAAGGGAGATGGATGTTTTCCATTGCATGACATCCAGAGAGAAGAGAAGAACTGAGGATCGAAAGCTTCAACTGAGAAGATTCGAGCTCCTTTGGAGGACGATTCTGTAGTCGGAAGACAGTGGAACGCACGTACGACGGAGGGGATCTTTCGTGCGGGCTGAGATTCAGGGGTTTCTTTAGTTTCCTAATGTTTTCCACATTTTTCTTCTTCCTTTCCATGTATTCGTCGATGAAAATCATGCAAGGCTAAAAACCTTTATTCCTTAGGATCCAGGAGTAGCTCGGATATACACTTTAATTGATTTCTATGCATTAATATCAATTTTATCTCTTTTGACGGGATATAAATCTATGAAAGCTTTGTGTTCTATTGTTGTTCTTGATCACCATAAGTGGATTAATAGGTGCTTAATCATCTCGGGAGAGGGATTAAGGGTTGGAAAGTATAGACTTACCCATTTACTGTTTCCTTTGGGAAAAGTGGAGTGTAAATGGGAGGAGAAACCAAAAGAATAATCATAAATCATCTAACTAATCAACCAATAACTTCAAAAGTAGGTTTGGCATTAGATTAGGTAGTGAATTACTCTGTGGGAGTAGGTAATTCTGGCTACAGGCTCCTTATCCACGGATTGAGATAATAGATATTAGCGTGTGAGGTTAATTATTAGTGTAATATGTGGTGAAACCACTGTCCTAAGGAATTCATTCCATCTTTGATTAATTCAAACCTTTAATTTGTTTTATTTCTACATTAGTTTTGTAACTCAAACTAATTCAACCATTTACAATTGGACTAGATGATTAGAGTACAATTAGTAGTAGTCTACTGGAGAAACATTTCCCTGTGTTCAAATCGGGCCTCAAAAGGGCCTATATTACTTTGATACGTTCACTTGTGTATAACACACGGTAAACACATGCCAAGTTTTTGGTGTCATTCCTGGGGAAACGACAACATCCAGCACTACAAGTGCTATGGTCAGCCACTCTAGGCCAACCCATTTTATTTTCATTTAGAGCCGAATTATAAATTATTATTACCTCTATTTATGTTGTTGCACGTTGACAATTTGTTTGTCACTTTCAGGCATTGGTGTATGGTGCAAACTCAAGCCCACGAATACAGAGATCCATCTTTTTCAGGGTTTGGGCAAGAGAAACTCCTTCACATAGAGAGAGAAGCTTCACGGTCTGTGGATAGATTCAACTAAAATCCACCACCGACACCTCTACCTGAGAAACCTGTGAAACCAGAAGAACTAGAGATAACAAAAATGGAGGGAGAAGAAGAACAAACAATATGGGAAAGGATAAAGGCTTCGTCATCTACAGCTAAGGAAGGGCCCATCAAAAGGCAAGCCATCAATGTGGGTAGCTACAAGATAGATCCTGGACTTATTGCCTTAGTCAAATCTAAAGCATTCCATGGCCATCCTTCTGAAGATCCAATGACACATATCAACAATTTTGTGGAGAATTGTTATATGGTCAAGATAGATAGGGTCCTGGTTACTATAATATATCTTAAGCTATTTTCATCTTCACTGACAGATAGTGCAAAGTCATGGTTCAACAATCTTGATGATGAGATCATCAAGACATGAGATTAGATGATAGACACATTCTTCAAGCACTATTTTCCTCTATAAAATATGAATGACCTAGTGAAGAAGATTCACAACTTCAGACAACAAGTTGATGGGTCGTATTCAGAGGCATGGGAGAGGTTTTAGAATATGCTGAGAAAGGTGCCTCATCATGGCATTCATCTACTGGGGAAAGCCAAGATCTTCTATTATGTCTTACACATAGGGGAGAGAACAACTCTTGATAGTGTAGGAGTAGGTTTCTTCCTCAACAACAAGCCCACTCACTGCCATGAAATCCTCAAGAACATGTCTAAAAACCAATCATGGGGAGAAGAAAGAGAGCTACCGACAACCATCAAGAGTGTCAGGGAATCCAAGGTGATGTTTTCTTTAAATGAGAAGTTAGATCTGATTGCTAAGAAGTTATGTGCTACAGATAGATTTCTTGCTAAGGAAGAAGAAGAAGAGTGTAAGTATGTGTGCTAGGGGAAATATAGGAACAATGACTATTCTTGGAGGAAGGATCCCAAATTCTCTTGGAAGAATCCTAACAACCTCTAATAGGATCTATCATAGGCGTAACAACAACATCCTAAGCAACAACAATATGGTGGCCAAGCACAATATCAACCAGAGCCGTAGAAAATTGACAAGACTAAAGAAATGTTGGGAAAGCTGGTGAGTTAGAATGAGCTCCAAATTGCACAAACTCAGAGAGATCTTCAGACAAGGGACACATATTTGCAACATAGAGATACATGTCTCTCAAATGGCGGTAGATGTGAGTGCACTAAAGTAACCAACCCAACAAGGATTTCTAGTGAACACCAATGTACCTTTCTAAAATTAGCATGTAAAAGTTGTTCCTACTTTACAATGGCAAGAAGCTACTAAATGATGCATCACACGGTGTAGGTACAGAAGAAGCTACAAATCAAACTATACCAATGGATGCAGAAGAACCAGATATGTCAGCACAAGAGAAGACTGTAGAGGAGCAAGTTGATGAGATTGGGGGTAATAAAACTCAAGATTATATCCTGCCTCACCAGAGGGCACCTGTGGTTCCTGTGCCCTTTCTAAATAGTTTGAAGGTGACTAAGATGGACGTAAAGTTCAAGAAATTTCTAGATAATTTTTGGAAGTAATCCGTGAACATTCCCTTGATAGACGCTATTGAGAAGATACCATCTTATGGGAAGTTTTTAAATGATATAATTACAAAGAAGAGAAGGATACTAGAGTCTGATGTCGTGGTTCTGAAAGAGAGTGTTAGTACTTTTATTTTGGGGACACTACCTCCTAAAAGATAGGATCCAAGATGCTTCAATATCACATGCTCCATAGGAAAGGCAAAATTTGGAGAGGCTTAATGTGATTAAGGGGTGAGTATAAATATGATGCCCCTATCTACCTTTAAGAAGCTCGAACTTAAGGAATCTAGGAAGAGAAGCATGACAATCTAGTTGGTAGACAACTCAGTAGTTAAGCCATATGGTATATGTGACAATGTCTTGGTGAAAGTGGATAGGTTCGTCTTCCCTACATATTTTGTAGTGATGGAAATGCAGGACAACCATGGCAATGAGATTCTACTTGGAAGACCGTTTCAAGCCACTACAGACATGACACTTGAGATGGGCAGAGGACGTCTAACTATGGGAATCCAAGATGATATGTTCAATATCAAGATGTCGGAGCACTATCAAGCCATGGGAGATAAGGTGCAATGCAACATGCTTCAGCACATGGATAGCAAGTTTTCTCTATTTCTAGAGAAGTTGTTCCTAGATATGGCCCATGTTATGACTAAAGTAGAAAGAGGTAATCTAGAGGTGGACATCCTGGAAAATACATAGGTGATCTCACTGACTCAAGCAATGCACTACGCGAAAGATGAGGGAGAGGAGTATGACCCTGCTACCATAGAAGAAGCCATAGTTGATTCTGTGATACAATCATCACCCAAGCTACCCTTAGAATCATTCTTGATGAACAAAATGGAGGATAACATTTGCAACAACCATCTAGAGGAGTGCATTTTGATGCTAAAGGCAGTACCTTACTATTATGCAAGACTCTTTGAAGACCTTGGACCACCACTCCCACCATTGGTCTCGTCTCTATTGAGCCCGCCAGACTTGGAGCTGAAGTCGTTACCTCCGCACCTGAAGTATGTATTCTTAGCTGTATAGGAAAAGCTCCTAGTGATCTTATCATCTTCTTTGAGTGGTGAAGAGGAAGGAAGGCTAATCACCGTGCTGAAAAACCACTAAGATGCATTTGGGTGGTCCATAGATGACATTAAAGGGATCTCTCCAAACTTGTACCAACACAAGATTCAGATTGAAGAAGGAGCAAAGGCAATTGTACAACCTCATAGGCATCTCAATCCTATTATGACTAAGGTGGTGAAGAAGGAATTCATAAAACTTCTGTCGGTAGGTATAATCTATGCAATTTATGATTCAATGTGGGTTAATCCTACCCAAGTAGTTCCTAAGAAAGGGGGGATCACAATCACTACTAATGTGATTAATGAATTAATTTCCACTAGGCAAGTGACAGGGTGTCCAGTGTGCATAGATTATCATCAGTTAAATGCAGCCACCCTTAAAGATCATTTCACTTTACCATTTATTGATCAAATCATGGAATGATTATCTGGTCGTTCACACTTTTGTTTTCTTGACGGGTGTTTTGGGTATAATCAAATATCCATAGAGCCTAAGGATCAGGAGAAATCCACTTTCACCTGCCCTTATGACATGTTCGCATATCGACGGATGCCTTTCGGTCTTTGTAACACCCCTGCTACGTTTCAACATTCTATGCTTGCCATTTTTTCTGACATGGTAGAATAGTGCTTAGAGATTTTTATGGATGATTTTTCTATATATGGAGAATCTTTTAATGATTGCCTATATAACCTTGATAGGGTGCTACATAGATGTGAGGACACTCACCTAGTTATAAACTGGGAGAATTGTTACATGATGGAGAGTGAAGGGATTTGTTTTTGTCATAAGGTGTCCAAAAAGGCATGGAAGTAGATCCAGTAAAGATTGAAGTCATCTCCACACTACCTCCACCGACATTGGTGAAAGGTAAGGAGCTTTTTAGGATACGCTGGATTCTACCACCATTTTATCAAGGATTACTTGAAAATTGCCAAACCATTGTTTGAACTTTTAGAGAAAGACATCAAGTTTTCCTTTGATGAGCGTTGTTTAAAAGCTTTTGAAATCCTTAAAGAAAAATTGATTTTCGTGCCTATCGTGCAAGCTCCTGATTGAAGCCTTCCTTTTGAGCTGATGTGTGATGTATTAGATTATGCAGTTGGAGTTGTGCTGGGTCAAACCAGAGACAAGACTACAACTATCATATATTATGTGTCAAAGACTTTGAATGATGCACAAGTGAAAAAGAACTATTAGCAATAGTGTTTGCTTTTGAAAAATTCTACCAATACCTAGTTGGGGCCAAAGTGATAGTTTGGACTGACCATGCTGCCATCAAATACTTGTTACAAAAGAAAGATGCCAAACCCAAACTGATTAGGTGAATTCTTATACTTTAGGAATTTGACATTGAAATTAGAGACAAGGCAGGGGTAGAGAATGTCATAGTTGATCATTTGTCTAGGTTATAAATGGCAGACAAAAAAGACATAGCCATCCCCATTATTGAGGAATTCCTAAATGAGAAATTGTTTGCAATTAAAACTGAAGATCCTTGGTTTGCAGATATTGTTAATTACCTAGATTGTAAGGAAATGCCTACAGATTGGGGATTCTAGAAGAAAAAATGATTTTTCCACTCATTGAAGTTTTGTATTTGGGATGAACCAATTCTTCTTAAATAATGTAGGGATGGGATTTTAAGAAGATGTGTACCCAAATGTGAGGTAGAGAGCATCTTGTCACACTATCACTCTCTACCCACAGGTGGGCACCATGCTACCTCTAGGATTGTGACCAAAGTATTAGAAAGTCAATTTTATTGGCTTACATTGTTTAAAGATGCTCACAACTTTATTCGTCATTGTGACGCATGTCAACATGCAGGTAATATCTCTGAGCGACATGAGATGCCCTTAAATGTGTTTCAAGAGGTTGAGGTTTTTGATCTTTGGAGTATAGAATTTATGGGCCCATTTGTGTCATCTAATTCCAATCTTTATATATTACTTGCAGTTGATAATGTGTCTAAGTATGTGGAAGCAATTCCAACCCGCACCAATGATGCACAGGTAGTGTGCAAATTTGTGAAAGAATACATCTTCTGCAGGTTTGGTGTCCCTCACCTAATTATTAGTGATGGTGGATCACACTTCACTAATAAGAAGTTTGGAGCTTTACTGAGAAAATATGGGGTGAAGCACATAGTGGGTACTCCATATCACCCTCATACTCAAGGAGAGGTTGAGGTGTCCAATAGAGAAGTGAAGAAAGTTTTAGAAAGGAGGGTCTCAACTAGTAGGATGAATTGGAGTTATGCGCTAAGTGATGCTCTTTGGGCTTATAGAACAACCTACAAATTCCCAATAGGAACAACACCTTTTAGGTTGATCTATGGCTGTGCATGCCATCTACTCATAGACCATGATCATTAGGCTAAATGGGCTATGAAGAAGCTGAATTTCAACATAGATGAAGCGGGTAGAAAGAGGCTTTTGGAGCTTAATGAATTAGATGAGATTAGGATAGATGCTTATGAAAGCTCTAGGATATATAAGGAAAGGACTAAGAAAATTCATGATAGACACGTTCTAAATAGGGTGTTTCTCCCAGGTTAGAAAGTCCTCCTTTTCAATTCTAGGCTTAGGCTACATCTGGGTAAGCTAAGGTCTAAGTGGAGTGGACCGTTTGTGATTGAAAACGTTTTTCCCCATGGTGTTGTGAACATTGTAGATGGGAACATGTTTTTCCTTGTTAATGACCAAAGATTAAAGCACTATTTTAGAGGGGAAGTAGATCCACGTACAGAGGAGGTACAACTTTGCACCGTTCCATAGATTCTTTCTCTAAGGATCATCTAGTCTAGGATGTTAAACAATGACACTTGTTGGGCAGCAACCCAATTTTTATTGCATTATTTTTACGTTCAATTTCCATTTTTTAGTTGTTACTCTACTTAGATTTCTGTAAAAATGGTACCTTGACTCATTTTTGGAGTGTGAAGGGCATAAATTTGGTACTGCCAAGTTTATCAGTCGGTAGTACCTAAACGAGGTCAGGGTTTTGTCCGCAACTACAACACAGACTTGGTACCACTGACTCAACTGGTCGGTACCACCGAGTCACTGAAGATCTTTTGAGTGCTAACTGGTAAGGTCTCAGTACTATCAACTTTTGGATGTGCCCAAGTTCAGTACACTAACCCTAAAATTTTGAAAGCATTGACATTTTCAAAAACTCAGTACTACTGACCCGGAAGTCAGTACTACCAACTTGACATGTCTGCAATCGGTGTGCTCATGATCCAACAGCTACAAAACACTTCATCGAGCGGTCAGTGGTACCGATCCAGGACACTAGTCGACACTATTGACTGGTAGTCGGTACCACCAACTCTAGGTAATCTACAACAACAACGTCATCCAAACATAAGTCGTCAATGCACCGACCACAGATTTGTGCTAGCCAACTTAGTACTACTGACTCTTCCACGTTCATCTATATAAGGAGGGGTGGTGGAGAAATTTTATACACACCTTCAACATCAACTCCTCCTACATTTTAGAGAAAGGCTATATCATGCACTGACGGTCTTCCCCGAGCTTCTATTCTCTTAACCTCCATCTTGCATCAATGCCATGGCCCCTAGGATAGGATCATGTACTTTGGCAGATCAGGGTGAGTTGGTCCCCCGACCAACCCGCATCCAACATCTATCTTTGGAGATCAGGAAGCTCTATGAAGAGTTGTAGATAAGGCAGATCATTCCAACATGATATGCTGATTGTACATTGATCAAAAGGGTGGGCTTTACTAACAACATGCGATGGGTATGTTAGAAGCAATTAAGGAGGGGGATAATCCTTTCTTCAGCGAATGGCAGACCTACCCGGATCTCATCCTGGAGTTCTTGGCATCACTAGATGTTCTCGTCACCCCCAAGTACAAGATAGGAGGCAAGGCAAAGTCAACTTTTGTCTCTTCAACAACAACTATTCCATCACTTTGAGGGCCTTCAACAACATCTTCAACTAGGCTCACATCCCAAAATTTTCAGCCCCTTCTGACTTCAACTATGACTTGGCTTAGAAGCAGTTGATTGAGGTGTCAGTGGGATTTTGTATAAACTAGCATATCAGTTCTATTACCGATATTAAGCACCCTTTTGCGCAAATCCTTCACCGCCTTTGCAACACTATTTTTCTCGTTTCGGTCAAGCTCAAGGGAAGGTTCAAAAGGCGGATCTCTACTATCTCTACAAGCTATTGGAAGGGGAGACTATCAACTTTGGAGCCTTCCTTCTGCTCCACATGATCTCTGTGCAGTGCAATGTGACAAGAAAGACGTTGATTTTATTTGGGGGTCTCATCACTCCCATTGCACTACATTTTCACCTTGATTTGTCCACTCTCGCACCATTGGAGGATACAATGAAGCTGGACCTCCTGCACTTCAACAAGGCGCACCTTCTTACATTACACCATAATGTGCTCTATGCGCATTGCACGTGTCGAGGACTGTTTTGGGTGCAAAGCCTCCCCGAACCTATTTTCAACATGGGCAGGGTGAACCATCTCTAGTGGCCACTGAATGAGAGGGAAGCAAAAGATCCACCCAGGGTAGTAACTCAGGTCAACAACGAGGAGCAAGGCAGTGACGACTTTGATAATGTTGAGGAGGTAGAGCCCACCATCCCCATTACTAGGAAAGCAGTCTCACGCAAACGGTCCCACACCTACACTACCTCGACTTCCTATACCCCACCCCATTCCTAGGATAAGCAAGACCCTACAACATGGTGAGTATGTATACCATGTTGCAGGAGATCTGGACTAGACAACAACATCAGGCGATGTTGGTCAGTGTACAGGACATTCAAGAAAGGTTGTAACAAAACCAGCAGGCGATTTATGAGAATGAACACCTTCTCTTAGACAACTAAGAGAAGGTTCATATGCACCTATAGTGGATGGAGTAGTACCAACAACCCTTCTTTGAAATCTACTGGAACCATGGATACTTCGGGGAGTACCCACAGCCAACGCCAATGCCGCCTATGAACCTCTCATTCCAGGGGATGTTCCCTCCACATGACCTCAACATGCCACCTCTGCCTTTCTAAGCCCTGGTACCACTATTCCACCTCTTGGGTGTGAGTATTGACTATGCAGACATAGTCATATTCAAGCTTGGGGGGTGTTGGAACAACATTCTATCTTTATTTTTATTTTTATTTTTATTTTTAGTTGTGTAAGTGTAGGATCCACGTCTATCTAGTGTAATTGTGTAGTAGTAAATGCATGGTTTTGTTTTTGAATAGATTGTACTCTCTCTGTTGTTGCATGAAAAAGGTCAGTTAGGAAAGAGCAATTTAGTGTAGGTAATCACCCAATACACCAAGCGAATGTCTGAGTAATTATGATGTTAACTACTTTCTTGGTAGTGTCATTGACTAAAAGGTGGACATCTTTTATGGAAGTTTTTGGTCACTTTAGAGAAGTAATCGGTTCAGTGGTTAATGAAGTCCATTTCACAAGAACCGAAGAGAGATAAGAGAAGAATTGAGGATTAAAACCTTTAACTTGGAAGATTTGAGCACCTCCAGAGGATGATTCTACAGTTGAAAGATAGCGGAACACACGTACGATAGAGGGGATCTTTCAGACGGGCAAAGATTCATGGGTTATTTTAGTTTCATAATGTTTCCCACATTTTTCTTCTTCCTTTCCATGTATTCATCAATGAAAATCATGCAAGGCTAAAAACCTGTATTCCTTAGGATTTGAGATTAGATTGGATATACACTATAATTGATTTCTATGCATTAATATAAATTTTATCTCTTTTTACTGGATATAAATCTATGAAAGCTTTGTGTTCTATTTGTGCTTGATCACAATAAGTGGATTAATAGACTCTTAGTCATCTCAGGAGAGGGATTAAGGGTTGGAAAGCATAGATTTACATGTATATTGTTCCCTTTGGGAAAAGTGGAGTGTAAACGGGAGGAGAAACCTAGAGAATAATCATAAAGCATCTAATTAATCAACCAATAACTGCGGAAGTGGGATTAATTGGCATTAGATTAGGTAGTGAATTACACTATGGGAGTAGGTAATTCTGACTATAGGCTCCTTATCTAGGGATTGAGATAATAGATATTAGTGTGTGAGGTTAATTATTAGTATTATCTGTGGTGAAACCACTGTCCTAAGGAGTTCATTCCATCTCTGATTAATTCAAACCTTTAATTTGTTTTGTTTTTGCATTAGTTTTGTAACTCAAACCAATTCAACCATTTACAACCGGCCTAGATGATTAGACTATAGTTAGTAGTCTACTGGAGAAACGTTTCCATGTGTTTGACTCGGGCCTCAAAAGGGCCTATATTACTTCGATACGTTCACTTGCATATAACACATGATAAACATGTGCCATGATTGTTGAGGCATTTTTTGTACCCTAAAAGAAGAAAGTATAACTGCATAGGCCATATCTGTATGACCTTTAAGCCCTTGTTCTACACACTTCACCTCATATACTATTGATGTCTCAAACTTGAGGAGTCTGGTTATACTCATGGTCAAGACAAGAGTTAGAGAACCCTATTAATGAAATTATGAAAGGAAGGAAACATAAGAGAATACCAGAGTTTTAGGATTATGGATGCCACCTCCTTGAAACATGGTGGTATATGACTAGACAATATGTTACTGATTTAATAAGAAGGGTATATTGTGGATAACAAATTAAATCTTACAAGAAAAGCCAGAATGGAGGTACATATCCTGAAAGGAAAAATCACATTTCTCTCCTTAACTAGGAATCCATATAGGGTGAACATATGAAAGACTTTGGAATAGACATGTGATATTTTATGTATGAGATAGGTTTCTCCTAGGTAATGGATTCATAGATACTAATGAGGGTCAACCTAAGAAAGGACCTAGCAAGATCAATAAAAAAAGCTAAACATATGTTTGATCTAGCCTACCTAGCTTGACTAATCCATGCTAGCAGATGATGATGCCCGCGAACGAGTGAATCACATGAAGGCTTTAGGATTTTAAAAATATAATGAGTTTAATGACCATACTTAATCACCTTGGTACACACTGACATATTATCATTCATGTAAATATGAGATACAAGCAGTCATGCAAGTACAAGTACGTAAAGTATAAAATAGTCATGCACGAACAAATATTAAGGTACAAGAAGTCATGCAAGTACATAAGGTACACATAGTAGTTTTGTCAGCACACAATTAACAAGAATGTAGTTGCTATATAAAGAACTACAAGAGACTAAAACTCTCTTTTAAGGAGTGGTATTCACATATGTGGAAGGTCATACCATATAAAGGGAAGAACTTTATGCGGCCAATATATATTGTTAGAAAGCTTAGCCTCCTAATGAGAAATAATATGAAATCCTAGACTAGAATCCTCCTCTAATGATGTTGAACAACATTCTCTTTGTTTTTTTGGAGTAATCCTATACGTCTTAGAAGGAACTAAACCCAAAAAATAAGACACATTATGACCTGGTTTTTAAATTAATAACACTTGTAAGCTCTTACAACTACTAATAAATTATGCATGTTAAAGAAGTCATGTTTTGGTGTTTTGAACAAAATATTTCAGCATATACATTTGAATATATTGATAAATCAATTAATTATGGAATATATTATAATAGATTAAGAGAAGTTATGGCACAATGCATTTGAGCTTAAGGGTTTCCTTGTTTTTGAGGATTCGATAAGACATGGTATCCTGATAATGTAAGAGACCCTTATTTCAAAATAAAGCATGAATCATGATAAATCCAAAATAAAGCTTATAACACCTCGGATTACCCTATGCACGATAAAGATGGGCTTAGGATAAATAAAGGAAAATGAAAAGGTACACGAGTCCTAAGGGGTCAAGAGGAAATTTCACTCCATAAGTACATGAGGCCTGAGGGGTCAAGATAAAATTCTATTCCATGAGTACATGAGATTCAAGGGGTTAGTAGGAGAGTAATCCATAAATATATATACCCCTAGATACCCTAAGGGAATGACTAATGTTGTTGATAAATGATGAATGTATAATGAATAGAAAGACTTATGTAATAATGGAACCCTAAGGGAGGTTGTGCATAAACTTAATAACCCTTACGAAAGCATGTTTCCCCTTGTGTTAATGAATTTTGAGAACTTGTTAGAGTTAGAAAAAGTGTTCATGTATGATGAGTCACTCATTGAGCATGACTCCACCTAAATTCAGAAGTACAAGATGATTGGTGGACTCACTATCTCTACATGCACAACAAGGTGAACTTTGTATTTGGACTACAACCACATATTTATTTCATCTTAGAGTAGGTGTAAGGGATTAGGTAGACACCTTTTATATACAAAAGTTGTACATGTGAGGAACATCTTGAGCTTGAAATATTAATACAATCAACTAACCTATGAATTTAGTTAAAGGATAATTCTTTCATCTGAAAAAGATCTGAGTGAAAATGTTGTTGTCATGTGATAAAATAATGCAATGAAGAAGAAGGTTTCGGTATGCCACACCTTGTTTTATGATGATAAAGCTTCTCCGAGTGTGGGGTTTTGCCACATATCTCATCTGATTGGTTTTGGTATGCCACAGCTTGTTGTGACCATGGCGGAGGGATTCTCTCGAGCCCCTTGTCTTTGCAAGTCCCCTTTTTGGCCTTACTAAGGCTGCATCCTTATGGAGAACTCAAAACAAAGCAGCATCGGCGCTGGTCCTACATGTTTTTCAGGGTTGATTCTTTCCTTCTTCTCCTCATGGATCTCTATGACTTTGAGAGTTTGGGAGCGAAGCAAAAGAAAAATGTTTTTGTGACTTTACTCTATTCCTAGATTTTGTTTCTAATTTTTTGTCATGCCACCGTGGGCCAAATCATCTTTTCACACAAGATTTGTTGATCGTACTAACCAATGTGTAGTCTGGGCGAGAAAGAAATTTCCAATAGGGCCACCTCAGAAAGATCTCCCGCTTGTGGATATTGTTTGCCTTTGTGGATTTTCTATGATTTCTAATTGTCAGGAATTGTAAAATTCACATTAAATAGATACAATGCCAGAAAAATAAAATAAAATATGATATGGAATAAAAAAATTATAATCTACCTAATGGTGCCAGTTCCATCACCTAATTTGAATCTAATAAATATATCATTTTTATGAATTTTCCTATTTAGTAAGATTTTCTAAAATTCATATCTAATAATATAAAAGTTAAAAAAATAAAGTAAATATATTATGAACTGAGTAGAATATAATCTACAAAGATGATGTGATTTTGATAGTGTAAATCATTAATGACAAAAAGGGAATTTTTAGGGTTTTATAATTAATGTAAACCTACCCCTAATCTCATACATACGTTTAATAGGTTGCTCATGAAGTAAGATGGAATTAGGGTTTTGACCTTGGATATTTATAGAATTCATGTGAGGTATGTTGCATTCCATATTATTCATATTGAGCAATTGCCTATATTTACTCTCTCTCTTGGTCACTATACATTTTTCTTTCTCTCCTCTGAGAGGTTGACTCATGTGAGATTGATGATATGAATCTTTTGTTGGATTTTTTTTTACTCTAAATGGTACTTTACTTCATGAGGAAATCCTATTTGTGTAAATGAACCATGTTGTTCCTTATTGTGAGATATGAACTGTTTTACCCACTTATGTGGTGTATGTTTCATATTTCACATTTGTGTGATGAAAACCTCATTATATATATTCTTATGACTAAAAATTTTCTTGCCTCTACATTTTCATGCTTTGTGATTCAGTAGCGCTAGAGTAATGTAATGCTTTAGTATTTTTGGGTGTTATCCCCTACCGTGTGCACGTTTCCACTCATTTTATATATATGAGCGCACTTTTCTTCCCAGGGTGCACCTTCCACCCGATGACATTATGCTAGTGCTATGCTTATCGCACATGCATGTAGGTTGATTATTATTGATGATGGGCTATGTGCCCTAATTTCTCTATATGTACTTTTGAGACACCTCTTTTGTTTCATTAATAGCAAGTGTATTTCTTGATTATCATCTTATTTGAAATTCATATTTTCTTGATATATTCTTAGATAGTACTTTTCTCTTCTATGGGAAGTCTTGTTATATTTGATGTCCTATTTGTTGGTAAGGTGTGCTGAGATATCCAATCATGTGATGATATACATGGCATAAACCATAGTGTATTTGATTAATACTCATAAAGGCAAGCTTCCAATTCATTTTGTTTCACTCAGTTATGAGATAACGAGGAAACATTATGAATATCTAGAGAATAATATTACTCAATGATGTATCTCTTCAAGTATTAGCCTTGGGGAAATGAGATCATACAGATGTTAAGAGTACATATACATATTCTCATTATGTCCCTAGTCGGTTGTTACCATGGAAGGTAGATAGATACCAATAACACATAAGACTAGAGTGTGGGTTGGTTGATGACAGAATCTCATTAGTCGTGATATGGTAATATCAAAACAAGCACACAAATACATGTTAGGGAATAGTGTATCAGACAGACCCATCTTGAGAGTAACACATGAAACAATCTTTGGTGGTCATAGTCATCTCTCATAGTGAAGGTGGTGATTGTGATCCTTAGACCTAAAATCACTGCTGTCATCTCATGTCGTTGGGTATGCTTTGACATCATCAAATACAGTCCTGAAACATGGGTTGTCATAAGGTGATGATTGGCTGACTTTGACACATGGGGATAGATTGTGAGTGATAGATATGGAATTTGTCCCTCCTACTGGAGTATGATATCTTGACCACTTGATAAGTGAGAATAAGAAACACATGCGCATGTGAATCAATTTATGATATGGAGATCACATTATCTCAAACGGTCTTCTCTTGGTTCAAGGAACATGGAATGAATGTTAAGAGGATGATAATTCCATGCCTCGATTTCATCCTGGATATTAGGGAAAAGGAATTATACAATCATTGCTTACCTTACACAGATTGTAGGTTGAAGTTATTGTCCAACTTTCCATTCACTTGGGTAGAATTGATGTGTGACTAGGCACCGCTCCTTGCTAGTGATGTCATAAGTTAGTTATGGACATTCACTGCTAACATGATATGGGACTTATAGGGTCACACACAAAGGAACTCATCTAGAAGAGGAGTTTAACCTTGAATGATGATTGGATTGATTACTAAAGAATTTGGGTATTCAATTCACACAATAGATCAATGGATTAGCTGACTGAACTGCTAAATGATCATATCAAGTGTTGAGACGGCCGTTTGGTCATGCCAGATTGGAATCTCAAGTGTTGAGATGTCCTTTTGGGTTGTCAGACTAATCAGAGATTGAATTGGCTAAGTTCTGCCCAAATTGAGGCATGAATCGACCGGTTCATTCTCATGAATAAACTGGCTCAGCTCAGGTTCACCAGATGGTCGTCTGGGTGAATGAGATGGGCATCTTGCATGTGTGAGATGGCTTGGTTGGGGCCGAATGAAGGTTCTAGATGTTTCCTGAACTTGTTTGATTGCACAATACTTGAGGTGAAAGGAATTAATATGTGTTATTAATTAGAATCAAAATTTCCAAATTCATGTGCAATTGGGAAACTGCCAAACGGTCGTTTGATAGTGTGAGATGACCGTCTCTTGTGACCATACAACTGTCTAGGTCACCAGACAACCATTTTTGTGGTTGTAGTTGTGAAAATTTAAGATCTTCCAGTCTCTTCCACTCTCGCACAATCCCATACAGACTGGGAACCCTGCCCCTAACCCCGCCTAGAAATAGAGGGGTATTGGGGCCTTCCCAGAACACAAAAAAAAAACTAAGAATCAGTTGCTCTGAAAATTTTTGTCCTCTCTAGTTATGGTAACCAAGAGAGCCCAAGAAAGTCTTACCTAACTTGGGAGGGATAGCTATGGGAGAGAACAACTGAGGATCTTTGTTGTGAGAGAGCAAGTTGGTGACTAGTACACCAACGGGAGGGACAACTCCTTCCTTTCTGTTCCAGTTGAACGACATGAGTTCTAGTTGGTAAGTGCGGAGTACTCTAGAGGCATGAGTCCTTTGGCTAATTCTAGGAGAGCAACATCAACCTATAGTATGTGGAAAGACCACATGAGTCACTGCAGAAGTTGTTCTATTTTTTGTTCGTGGTGAAGATCAGGAGCTCCACAACCACCGTCCAAGAGCAACTAGTTAACAGTTGCATTGGAGTGAGTTGTTGTCACTGGAATTTCTCAAGGATCAAGTATAACTTGCTAAACCATCCTTCCTATTTTGTAGTAGTTGATGTGATCTTGCTGATATGGGAATACATATAGATAAATTTTTTGTTTCTATTTCTATACTCTGTTCCCATATTTCCCAACACTATTCCCCTTTTATTTCTCAATACATATTTTTACACACTACCAAGTGTTGAGACGGCCGTTTGGACATGCCAGATTGGAATCTCAAGTGTTGAGATGGCCTTTTGGGTTGTCAGACTAATCAGAGATTGAATTGGCTAAGTTCTGCCCAAATTGAGGCATGAACCGACCGGTTCATTCTCATGAATAAACTGGCTCAGCTCAGGTTCACCAGATGGTCGTCTGGGTGAATGAGATGGGCATCTTGCATGTGTGAGATGGCTTGGTTGGGGCTGAATGAAGGTTCTAGATGTTTTCTGAACTTGTTTGATTGCACAATACTTGAGGTGAAAGGAATTAATATGTGTTATTAATTAGAATCAAAATTGCCAAATTCATGTGCAATTGGGAAACTGCCAAACGGTCGTTTGATAGTGTGAGACGACCGTCTCTTGTGACCATACGACTGTCTAGGTCACCAGACAACCATTTTTGTGGTTGTAGTTGTGAAAATTTAAGATCTTCCAGTCTCTTCCACTCTCGCACAATCCCATACAGACTGGGAACCCTGCCCCTAACCCCGCCTAGAAATAGAGGGGTATTGGGGCCTTCCCAGAACACAAAAAAAAAAACTAAGAATCAGTTGCTCTGAAATTTTTTGTCCTCTCTAGTTATGGTAACTGAGAGAGCCCAAGAAAGTCTTACCTAACTTGGGAGGGATAGCTATGGGAGAGAACAACTGAGGATCTTTGTTGTGAGAGAGCAAGTTGGTGACTAGTACACCAACGGGAGGGATAACTCCTTCCTTTCTATTCCAGTTGAACGACATGAGTTCTAGTTGGTAAGTGTGGAGTACTCTAGAGGCATGAGTCCTTTGGCTACTTCTAGGAGAGCAACATCAGCCTATAGTATGTGGAAAGACCACATGAGTCACTGCAGAAGTTGTTCTATTTTTTGTTCGTGGTGAAGATCACGAGCTCCACAGCCACCGTCCAAGAGCAACTAGTTAACAGTTGCATTGGAGTGAGTTGTTGTCACTGGAATTTCTCAAGGATCAAGTATAACTCGCTAAACCATCCTTCCTATTTTGTAGTAGTTGATGTGATCTTGCTGATATGGGAATACATATAGATAAACTTTTTGTTTCTATTTCTATACTCTGTTCCCATATTTCCCAACACTATTCCCCTTTTAGCTCTCAATACATATTTTTACACACTACCAAGTGTTGAGATGGCCGTTTGGACATGCCAGATTGGAATCTCAAGTGTTGAGATGGCCTTTTGGGTTGTCAGACTAATCAGAGATTGAATTGGCTAAGTTCTGCCCAAATTGAGGCATGAACCGACCAGTTCATTCTCATGAATAAACTGGCTCAGCTCAGGTTCACCAGATGGTCGTCTGGGTGAATGAGATGGGCATCTTGCATGTGTGAGATGGCTTGGTTGGGGCTGAATGAAGGTTCTAGATGTTTCCTGAACTTGTTTGATTGCACAATACTTGAGGTGAAAGGAATTAATATGTGTTATTAATTAGAATACATCTTCTGCAGGTTTGGTGTTATTTCTCAATACATATTTTTACGCACTACCAACCTTTATGCTGATAAATTCCATTCTTGGCTTCTCTTTTGCGGTATGCTTCTGACCCCAGGTGTAGGTCATGGAGGAAATGACAAGAAGATGTGGACCATACACAAGGAATTGATGCTTTGGAGATAGACCTGGAATAGTTTAGATATCTTCTACTTATATCTTGATGTTATTGCTTTCTTGTAAACCCCAAGTGGGAGAATATCCTTGATAAATTGAATGTAGTCATGAAATATTATGTTGCAGCTATATTTTTTATCTTTTCATATGACATAATTTGATAAATGGAAAAAATTCACCAATTCCATCATGCCTTTTTAGTGTGTTTGGATTAGATGGATTTATTTCTCAAATTAATTTGGGGGTAGGTCCCCTTTCGAGTCCCAATCCTTACAACTTTCTATTGATCTACTCATCTGATTTAGGACCCAAAATTGAAAAGTTAAACTCAAAAGTGGATTATTGGCTTTTGAATCATACTAAATATGATTTTGGTTATCAAATAATTACATTTCAATCAATTAAGGGAGTAAATTTAATTGTCACATCAAAAATTTGAAATTTGGAAATGAATATTTTTATAAGTTAGTTTAATACAAATTAAACATAGTGCAAATTTTATTGTAAAGGGATCAATACATTAGAAGATATAAATTTTTAAATATAAGGGGATTAAGCTATTAAATGAATAAAATATGCACATTTCCTAGTCAAATGAGAGTTTGACCGAAACAAGGTGCATCTGTACATTCTTCTTTGAGCGGCCATCACATAGGCCTGATCTAGGTGAACATTTTCCAGTCTCCTCCCCCATTTCTTTCCACACTTTCAAACCCAAAACTTCTGAAGGTCCTCCTCTCCCCAAACGGCGATAGTGCTTGTCCTCCTAAACCCTAAGAAGGATGCCTCCAGGGTTCCTTCTTCCCCCATTTCAAAGAATAGAACGACATTGTAACTTGCAACCTCCACACACATACCCCAGACACTCCTCTCAATCCGTCACCTACCCTACATCTATAAATCCCCCGGTCCCCTATGGTTTGATGAATAAACCCATATACTGGAACTCACACTCCATAGACATATGTACCAAACACCCTCACTATCCCTGACAGAAATTTACAACTCCACCCTTGATCCTCTTCAATGAACACTTTCTCCTGCCACCACAGGAGAAAGTGTTGTTCTATCATAGACGAGATAACACTAGGCACCTAAGCATTGGTAAAGTCAAAATGTTGGATTGATTATTCCAAAGGATAAGTCATTTCATTTTGGATAATTTGATATCTTGATACTAATTCTGAGAAAAATCATTTCATTTAGAAAGCTTGATATTGGTTTTGAGATATCTTTGTTGTTCTAATTACCATTTAAATTACTGTACCCTTTTGAAACTAGGACGATAGCTAGACTATACTCTTGTTAGTACTATAGTCCACTAAGAAAACTTACCTCAATTTGATCTCATGAATCTTTATTTTTTTTTAAATATCCCATTCATTGAATTTAGTACCAGCCTCACTAACCTATATTTTCCCTTATTGGAGTCCATGTGTGATTTTCTTCCCACTAGGAACTCATGGACAAGTGATATAAAAAAGGACTAGAAGATACGTGTCGGAGATGCCCCCTATTGAAGAATATATAGGATCACTCTTATTCTAAATCTTATAGTCTTATGTTTAAAGCTTCTGTGACTCTCACGTAAATACATGGTTGTAATAAGATTTGTTTATATTTTTGATATTATTTTGTAAATATTCAATCATAAAATCAGGTCTTTACGCATGATGATCACATTAAGATTTGAGTCAAGGCTGATTGGATCTGATGGCCACACGATGCTCAATAGGCCTCTCTCCCCCACACACTTAGCTTGTGGAGGCATCTATCATCAACCTCCCATTTTGGTCAAGCATTGACCTGATCCAAATCCAACTGCCTTACATTTCTCACAAAGAAAGGTAATTTGTCCTTCATAGAGAAATATCGAAAATACCATATTAGTAAAATAATTGATAGAAAGTGCTACAACTAGACCTGTAAACATATCAAATACGGACCAAATACTACTATATCTGATATCTGAATCCAAAAAAAAGTTCAATATGATATTTGATCTATTATCCAATGGATATCATATAATAATAACTGCATCTGATCCTAGAAATAATATTTGAATCTGATCCGAGAAATAATATCCCAATTCAGATAAATATCCAATCTTGAACCAAAAATCATAAATTTATTGTTAATAAATATGTTATATATAGTAAATATTGATATTACTATGAAAATATGACAAAATATTTATGCTTTCAGATTTTTATATATAGATAGTATATATTTAGTAATATATATATATATATATATATATATATATATATATATATATATATATATATATATTGTCAGTATATATTGTCAGTATATATTCCCATATAGATAATCATATGATGATTGTGATGACATATTACATAAAGGATTTGATTAATAATAATAAAGGCAAGCTTCTAATTTATTATGTTTCACTCAGTTATGAGATAATGAGGAAACACAATGAATGTCTAGAGATTGACAATTACTCAATGACATATGTCTTCAAGTACATGACTAGAACAACGAGATCATACAGATGTTAAGAGTATGAACATTCTTATGATGTACCTGGATGGATGGTACTATGGAAGGTAGATAGACAAAATTAACACTAAAGACTGAGTGTATGTTGATTGATGATAGAATCTCATCAGTGATGATATGTGATATCAAACCAAGCACACAGATACTTGTTAGGGAACAATGTATTAGACATGTGCACCTTGAGAGTGACACATGGAAACCATATATGGAGGTCATAGTCATCTTTCATAGTGAAGGTGGTGATTTTGGTTCTTAGACATGAAGTCACTACACTCAACACATGTCATTTGGTGTGTTTTGTCATCATTAAACATGATCTTGAATAAGGTTTGCCATAAAGGTGACGATCAGATGCACCGTGACACATTGGGATGATTGTGAGTGATGTAAATGGGATCTGTCCCTCCTACTGGAGTATGATATCCAAGCCATTTGGTAAGCGAGACTAAGAAACACATGCACATGCACATGTAAATCAATATATGATATTGAGGTCACATATATCTCTGACAATCTACCTTAGTTCGAGGAACATCGATTGAACATTGAGAGGATGACAATTCCATGCCTTGAATCATTATGGATATCATAGACAAAGGAATTAGACAATCACAGTATAACCTTACACATGTTGTAGGTTGAAGTTGTTCTCCAACTTTCCATTCACTTAGATAGCACTGATGTTGTTATAACCTCGATTTTTCCAAAATATGTAATGAAATTATAAATGTTCTTTTTTTGAAATCCATGGTTGATGTGATGAATTGTTTGAATGGATTGAATGGATTTTTGTATTTTATAGCTAGTATGTGTTCTTATTGGGCCTTTGTGGCCATTGAGCCCAATTAAAGGAGTAAAAGAAAAACAAAAAGAAATGGAAAAGGAATTTCGTTTAATAAAGGAATATATGAGGAAAATAAAAAGAAATGATTTTAAGGCTAAAAGATATTTTCCCAAAATAATATTTCGAGTTAAAAGGGTTCCTTGGGATTCAAGGGACTCAGGATAATTAGATAATGGCAAAAGAAATAAGGAATATGTGGAAAATACAATTAAATAAGAGATAACTTGAAACTGAAGTAAAGGGCTCGTTTCCTTTGGATAATGACTCCAATTTTTGCACAAGGAAAGATAAAAGTATAAACAAGTTTTCCACAAAATTTGAGATAAAAAGAAGTTAAGGATTGAGAGTTATTGAATTTTCAAGTTATCATCAAAATAGCATTTTCCTTGAATATTTAGGAATTGTTTTTCCTTTTTGGTTTTAACACGGACAACGCTGGACGTTGGATTTTAATCCAACAGACCGCAGTCATTGTCCAGAGTCCCAAAGGGACTCAGACAGTAGCACCGATAGGGGATTTTCCCCTCGCTTTCCCGACTAATTCAGTGCATGTGCACTCGAGATTAACGTCCCTTTGAGTCCGAGAGACCTTGGCGAACAATCTAGACCTAGGTTTTGCCGGTTTTCATGATGTATTCTAGAAACACCCAATCGGGCTGAGGACTGGGACGGCGGCAGGGTTGGGAAACCCTAGAGAGGCCCTTGCGTCCTATAAATAAGGGTCCTTCGAGTCGGGAGCACATTCACGATCTCAAACAGTTGCTTTCTAAGCCCAATCGCTCGCTCCCTCACCCAATTGCTCGCACTCCGGCGAGAAGGTATTCGCGGCGCCGCCGCTGGTTCGGTTCAGAGAACAAAGGAGACGATGACCAGTGACCCTCCGATCCTGGACCAGCGTGGATCGCGACACGATCCGATGGACCATGGGCGACGCGTTTAACTTAGGAAATGCTCGACGCGGAGCGTTTGATTGGGATCCAGCGGCTGAGGGCGAGCAGCGGGGCGCGCCACTTAGCTAGTGGAGGCCTTCGATGCGGGGCATCAGATCAATGTGAGGCACACCGGTGCACCAATCTAACGGCTGAGGTTTTTCGGTAAATATCTCTCTCTGCTAGAAATTCAAGAAAAATGATTTATCTTGCAAAATTAATAGAAATTGCTAGGAAACTTGTATGAGAAAACTTTATATATGAAAGTTGTATAGAAAAATACGAGGAATCTAATAAAAATAATTTGAGAACCTAGTTCTATCTGTTGTGCAAAAAGTAGTTATTAAGAATTGATGAGAAACCCTAATTGCATGATTAATGTGTATTTTGGTAAATCAATAGATCAAACTGATAAGTTTAACTTTGTTAATGATAAAGGTGATATGATTATCAGTTTGAATGCAAAAGTATGAGATTTAGAGTTGTAAAGCCTAAAAAAGAAGTTAATTTACATTGAAACCCTAATTTGGGATAAAAGGAGATAAAAAGCATGTTTTTGCGGAATAAGATAATTGGATGCTTAATAAAGGAAATTTACTGAGAAATTAGGTGTTTTATGTAGTTTAATGAATTAAGGATGATAATAAGAAAAGAAGAAGTCAAAACCCTAATTTATAAAGGAACCATAAAATAGGAACTGAAACCCTAAGTAATATGATGAAAATTAGATAAATATTAATAAAAGAAAAATTGTCCTTTTATTTCAGGTTTTGCTTGTTGATTGGGTTTCTCTTTCTATCTTGAAATCTGCAATCAAAGGTATGTGGTTACTTATGATTAACCGCTTATGTTTCCCGATGGTTTCTCGGACGTTTAATCGCATTGAATGCAACTAAACGGCTTGGATGTTCATATTGCAAATATAAAGTGACTATGACTATCACTTAATGTATACACCTATAAACTCAGATCCTGGTTCTCTCTGTGGCATAATAGCTAACCTAGTACATGGCTGCCTATGGGTAGGTCCATCAGGTTAGAGAAAGGCCTAGTACATGGCTACCTATTGGGTAGGTCCATCAGGTCTATGGATGATCTAGTACATGGCTACCTATTGGGTAGGCCCATCAGGTCTATGGATGACCTAGTACATGGCTACCTATTGGGTAGGTCCATTAGGTCTATGGTTGACTTTGTACATGTCTACCATTAGAGGTAGGACCATCAAGTCATAATGAGTTAGATATTGGGCTATCTTCAGATAGTGCCATGCGACTCTATAACCTAAAAGAGAGGTGATAACCATGTCCACTGCAGGGACAACCTAGAGTTTGATAATATGTATGGATTGAGTTATATGGTTTAAAACGTAATCTTGTTTGTTAAATGATTAATTGAGTGATTATATTGTTAACCTAGTTGAACAATTATCTGCTTCCCCCCACATACCAGCTTCGGCT
This sequence comes from Alisma plantago-aquatica, assembly GCA_963693085.1. Classification (NCBI taxonomy): domain Eukaryota; kingdom Viridiplantae; phylum Streptophyta; class Magnoliopsida; order Alismatales; family Alismataceae; genus Alisma; species Alisma plantago-aquatica. Next base: position 207,969,877 of record OY856414.1, read on the forward strand.
GACCGTCATTTTGTTTGTCGGCGATTTAGGTACAAATTCCAAAGTAAAAACAGTAAAGCAACACATTGTGAATTCAAGAATTAAAGAACAAGGAGGAATTAGATAGATTAGTTCAACTGAGGTTAGAAGTTAGTTTGTTCCTAACTTTTCAAAAGGTATGTAAAGAAAAAATTTATTACCATTTTTCAGTATAGTCTTTTAGAATTTAATAATTGTTTATGGTTATATGTCGAACCTTTGATTCGGAATTAATGGGTGCGGCTTTATCCTCTTGGTCTCCCTTAATTGGGGGTTACTGAAAGGTGAGGTCGTAACATTTGGTATCAGAGCTTGGGTTTTTCATGTAATCATTAGTAATTATTAAATTTTACAAACTCCATAGAACCCAAGGGAGTTATTAGAGGAGTATCCAAAAGACGGAGGTGTCTAGAAAGGGATCACGACCTGGGGCTGGCACGATTTTCCTCCGCACCGCTAGTCGGAATACGAGGACTCCCAGACTCGTGTGACCTCCTGGACAAAGTCTTAGGGTATGAATCGAAATAAGATACCTTTAGGACTCTCTCATCTTATTCATCCCTTCTCATCACATATTCTATTAAGGCTTTAAGAGTAGGATTCTCTCTCTCCTCCACACTCATGTGGTATGGGCACATAAGTTAAGGGTTTAAGAATCCTCCAGCAAATTAATAAAAGATATGTAATGAGATATCATTGAACATAAGTATAACTAGTTTAAATGATAAACTAATGGTTTGTTTGTTATGCTTATGTAGATGGCACGAACCAAGACTGTGGCCATTCCTGAGGGCTCTGGAAAACTGGCTAGGAGTGTTTGGCCTCCCCGTAAAGCAAAGGAGTCTTCGGAAAAGAGGAATAGGAACCATGAGGGTGGATCCTCTAAGAAGAGGAAGAGGCCTGAAGAAGTCACTCAAGAAGTCCCTAACCCTGACCCAGTACCATTTAGTAACCTGAACCAAGAAGAAGATCAAGGATATGAAGAGTAGCATGTGTATGAGGAAGAAGCCCACATGGATGAGGACCCAGTCGATGATTCAGAACCCACCATGATGATCCATACCCCTGATACCTTGTGGTTAGAGCAACAGAGGAAGTTGACAGAAGCTATTAGTGCTTTGGCCCTTCGAGACATAGCTAGAGCTGAGAATGGTGAACCACACCCTGTTCGTCCACGTGTGGGAGCCACCATCCTAGACTTTGTCAAGCTGAACATAGAAAATTTTTGGGGAGAAGATAAGACTGAGGTGGTTGATAAAGCAGAGGCCTGGATACTTGCAATAGAGAATGATTTCCGCATGCTTGAAGTACAGCCGAGCAAGAAGGTCCTCTTTGCTGCTCACCTTCTGGAAGGAGCAGCTAAGATATGGTGGGAGACTCACATCACAGACCAAGATATGACTGAGGAACCAATGGCATGGGCTGATTTCAAGACCATCTTCACTTCTAGATTCATCCCGGTTGCAGCTAAGAAAGAGAAGGAAAGGGAATTCACTAACATGACTCAAGGAAATTCCTCTGTGGCAGACTTTGGGTGCAAGTTTTGGATCCTAGAACGTTTTGGGTATAAGATGGATGAGGAAAGGAGGGTGGATCACTTCATAGAGCGTCTTCACCCTGCCTTGAATCCTCATGTGATGGAAAGCAAACCTAAAACCTTCACAGAAGCTTACAACATTGCCTTAGACATGGAAAGAACCATGATGCCTGCACAGCTTCCACCCAAGGGGTATTTGGGTTTCACTAAAGGAACCCGAGGTCAGAAGAATCATCATAAGAAGGGTCCAGGACATCATCAAGCCAAGGGAAGACATGAAGGAAGAGGAAGACCCCATCTAGAACACAACCGACCGTGATGCCGCTCTTGTGGAAAATGGCATCCTGGTGAGTGTCACCATAAGAAGAAGGTCTTCTTTCGTTGTCAGCAAGAGGGGCATATCATGTCTTCTTGTCCCCTACCAGCACCAAAGGGACCAGGTCCAGTGGCAGTCCCACCAGTAGCAGCTCCACCAGTAGCTGTGGCCCCACCTGCTGGAGAAAGAAGGCAAGCTCGAGTGTTCACCATCGACAATGAAGAAGCTCAAGCAAATGCAAATTGGTTGATTGAGGGTAATAACCCTTAGAGTTTTCTTTATGTTTTGAAAGTTAAGAATGTGATAGTCTAATGTATGGTGAACAATAATGTAGGCATGCTTGAAGTCATGGGACATAATGTAAAAGCATTATTTGATTCTGGTTCTACTAATACTTTCATTTCGAGGAATCTTGCAACTATGCTTTGTTTGGATATCAAGGATTTAGGATATGTCTTAGATGTTACAACCCCAAGTGGTCGAATCTTTACCTCTCTTTTGAAAACTCCGGTGATACCTGTGAAATATCGAGAACATGAGTTTCCTATAGACTTTATCCTTCTTGACATGAATGATTTTGATGTGATCATTGGAATGGATTGGCTTTATATATTTATAGGGCCCAAATCGACTGTAGGGAAAAGAAAGTGATCATTAGGGAACCAGGTCACCCACCCTTTGTCATTAGAGGTAGGAAAGATGCCACCACCAGTTTGTATGTGTCATCCCTGAAGGAAGAAAGAATGATGAGTAAAGGTTGTCAAGCTTTCCTAGCAGTTGTTACCGAGCCCGAACCCAAGGTGCAACCCTTAGAGGAAATAGAGGTAGTCAAGAGCTATGTAGATGTTTTTCCAGATGATCTACCCAGGATTCCTCCCGAGAGAGAGGTGGATTTTTCCATAGAGCTAGATCCAGGAACAAGCCCTATTTCACGTGCACCTTATAGAATATCACCTGCAGAGTTGCTTGAGTTGAAGAAACAATTGTAGGAATTGCTAGACAAGGGTTTTATCCGACCTAGCACATCACCATGGGGAGCTCCAGTCCTATTTGTAAAGAAAAAGGATGGCTCGCTCCGTATGTGCATAGACTACCGGATGATCAACCAAGCTACCATCAAGAACAAATACCCTTTACCTCGAATAGATGACCTGTTTGACCAGTTGAAGTTTGCTCGAGTCTTTTCCAAAATTGACTTAAGATCGGGTTACCACCAGTTGAGAGTCAAGAGTGAGGACATTCCGAAAACAGCTTTTCGAACACGATATGGCCATTATGAGTTTGTGGTTATGCATTTTGGGTTGTCCAATGCACCTAGTGTGTTCATGAACCTTATGAATAGTGTGTTCCAACCCTTCCTTGACTCGTTTGTCATAGTGTTCATAGATGACATATTGGTTTATTCCAATGACTTAGAGCAACACCGAGACCACCTAAGTAAAGTCCTTGATATCCTGAGAAAGCAGAAGTTCTATGGGAAATTCTCAAAATGTGAGTTTTGGATAGACTGAGTCATGTTCCTTGGACATATCATCTCAGGAGGAACGATCACCGTGGATCCAGCCAAGGTGTCAGCAGTTCAAGACTGGCCTACACCGAAGAACCCCTCCGAGATCTGAAGCTTCTTGGGGTTAGCAGGATATTATCGACGTTTCATTTCAGATTTCTCAAAGACTGCCTTGCCGTTGACCATGTTGACTCGGAAGGATGTGAAGTTTGTGTGTTCTGATGTTTGTGAGACTCATTTTCAAGAGCTGAAGGAAAAGTTGACCACTGCACCAGTTTTGACTCTACCATCAGGCAATGAGGGTTTCATGATCTTCACCGATGCATCCAAAATGGGTCTTGGCTGTGTTTTGGAGCAGAATCGACATGTGGTTGCTTATGCTTCCCGACAACTCAAGCCTAATGAGGTGAATTACCCGACACATGACTTAGAGTTGGCTGCTATCATTCATGCCTTGAAGATTTGGCGGCATTACCTGTATGGTGCTACTTTTGAAATCTTCACTGACCATAAGAGCTTGAAGTATCTTCTGATACAGAAAGACTTGAACTTACGACAACGAAGATGGATGGAATACATGAAGGATTATGACTTTACCATTGCCTATCATCCAGGGAAGGCAAATGTTGTGGTAGATGCGTTGAGTCGGAAACAGCTCAGGTGTGCAGCTGTTCTGTCCAGTCAGTGGAAGAGCTTGGAAGAGTTGGTGAAATGGTCTCCTCAACCATTAGGTGGTCGAGTTCGATTGGCCAACATTCAAATACTGTCCGATTTGTTGAGTGAAATTGTGGCAGCACAGTTGGTCAGTAGTGAACTTGACAAGATGAGAGGCTTGATGAAGAAGCCTCAGACCCGCCTTTCTTTGGGAGTGGATGGAGGAATCAGATTCGAGAATCGTATATGGATTCATGAAGACTCACCACTAAAGGAACGTATCTTAAAAGAAGCTCATGGTTCTAAGTACACAGTACACCCAGGGACTACTAAGATGTTTAAGGACATGCAGAGGTTTTTCTGGTGGCCAGGAATGAAGAGAGACATTGCAGCTTATGTGGCCAGTTGTCTTACGTGCCAAATGGTGAAGGCTGAACATCAACAACCTGGTGGACTTTTACAGTCTATAGAGATTCCGAAATGGAAATGGGATCAGATCACCATGGATTTTGTGGTGGGTTTACCCCAGACCAAGAGAGGTCATGATGCAATATGGGTTGTAGTGGATCGCCTTACCAAGTCAGCACACTTCCTTGCACTGAAAACCACTACCAAAGTGTTAGACTTAGCTGAGTTGTATATCTAAGAGATAGCGCGTTTGCATGGCGTACCCAGTTCCATCATATCTGATAGAGATCCGAAGTTTACTTCTAAACTGTGGAAGCAGGTTCAAGAGGAACTTGGTACAAGGCTAAAGTTCAGTACCGCTTATCACCCCCAAATAGATGGACAGTCAGAAAGGACAATCCAGACTTTAGAGGATCTTTTGAGAGCTTGTGTGCTCGATTGGGGTGGATCATGGGAGCAGTACTTACCTCTAGCTGAGTTTTCATACAACAATAGTTACCAAGACAGTATCAGGATGCCTCCATATGAAGCTCTATACGGGAGACCGTGTCGGTCACCACTTCACTGGGATGATGTTGGTGAGAGGACCTTATTGAGGTCAGATTAACTCCAAGTATATGCTGATAAATTTGCTTTGATCAGGCAAAGGCTAAAGAGAGCCCAGGATCGACAGAAGTCGTATGCTGATGCGAAGAGGACTGATGTGCATTTCACTGTGGGAGAGCATGTTTTTCTGAAAATCCGACCACTCCGAGCTATAGCTAAAAATAGGGGAAAGTTGAGTCCCTGATATGTGGGTCCGTTTGAGGTTTTAGAACGGATTGGTGAGGTGGCTTATCGTTTGGCGTTACCCCCTCAATATAGTATAATGCATGATGTGTTTCACGTGTCCAATCTGAAGCGATATGTGCAAGACCCAAGCCATGTGTTGAGCATTGAACCTATTGAGCTTCAAGGAAAGTTGTCTTATCCTGAGTTGCCTTTGCGTATTATAGATACTAAGGTAAAAGAGCTCAGGAATAAGAATATAGAGATGGTAAAGGTTCTTTGGAAACACCATGGAGAGGATGAGGCCACATGGGAGCTGAAGACGGACATGGAAAAAGCATATCCTGATTTGTTTGCTTGATTGATGAATTTTGGGGACAAAATTCCTATAAGGAGGGGAGGATGTTATAACCTCGATTTTTCCAAAATATGTAATGAAATTATAAATGTTCTTTTTTTGAAATCCATGGTTGATGTGATGAATTTTTTGAATGGATTGAATGGATTTTTGTATTTGATAGCTAGTATGTGTTCTTATTGGGCCTTTGTGGCCATTGAGCCCAATTAAAGGATTAAAAGAAAAACAAAAAGAAATGGAAAAGGAATTTCGTTTAATAAAGGAATATATGAGGAAAATAAAAAGAAATGATTTTAAGGCTAAAAGATATTTTCCGAAAATAAGATTTCGAGTTAAAAGGGTTCCTTGGGATTCAAGGGACTCAGGATAATTAGATAATGGCAAAAGAAATAAGGAATATGTGGAAAATACAATTAAATAAGAGATAACTTGAAACTGAAGTAAAAGGCTTGTTTCCTTTGGATAATGACTCCAATTCTTTCACAAGGAAAGATAAAAGTATAAATGAGTTTTCCTCAAAATTTGAGATAAAATGAAGTTAAGGATTGAGAGTTATTGAATTTTCAAGTTATCATCAAAATAGCATTTTCCTTGAATATTTAGGAATTGTTTTTCCTTTTTGGTTTAAACACGGACAACGCTGGCCGTTGTATTTTAATCCAATGGACCGCGGTCATCGTCCAGAGTCCCAAAGGGACTCGGACAGTAGCGCCGACAGGGGATTTTCCCCTCGCTTTCCCGACTAATTCAGTGCATGTGCACTCGAGATTAACGTCCCTTTGAGTCTGGGAGACCTTGGCGAACAATCTAGACCTAGGTTTTGCCGGTTTTCGTGGTGTATTCTAGAAACACCCAATCGGGCTGAGGACTGGGACGGCGGCAGGGTTGGGAAACCCTAGAGAGGCCCTCACGCCCTATAAATAAGGGTCCTTCGAGTCGGGAGCACCTTCACGATCTCAAACGGTTGCTTTCTAAGCCCAATCGCTCGCTCCCTCACCCAATTGCTCGCACTCCGGCGAGAAGGTATTCACGGTGCCGCTGCTGGTTCGGTTCAGAGAACAAAGGAGACGACGACTAGTGACCCTCCAATCTAGGACTAGCGTGGATCGCGGCACAATTCGACGGACCCTGGGCGACACATTTAACTTAGGAAATGCTCGACGCGGAGCATTTGATTGGGATCCAGCGGCTGAGGGCGAGTAGCGGGGTGCGCCACTTAGCTAGTGGAGGCCTTCGACACGGAGCATCAGATCAATGTGAGGCACACCGGCACACCGATCTAACGGACGAGGTTTTTCGGTAAATATCTCTCTCTGCTAGAAATTCAAGAAAAATGATTTATCTTGCGAAATTAATAGAAATTTCTAGGAAACTTGTATGAGAAAGCTTTATATATGAAAGTTGTATAGAAAAATATGAGGAATCCAATAAAAATAATTTGAGAACCTAGTTCTGTCTGTTGTGCAAAAAGTACCTTAATTTGTTAATAAAGTGTATTAAGAATTGATGAGAAACCCTAATTGCATGATTAAAGTGTATTTTGGTAAATCAATAGATCAAACTGATAAGTTTAACTTTGTTAATGATAAAGGTGATATGATTATTAGATTGAATGCAAAAGTATGAGATTTAGAGTTGTAAAGCCTAAAAAAGAAGTTAATTTACATGGAAACCCTAATTTGGGATAAAAGGAGATAAAAAGCATGTTTTTGCGGAATAAGATAATTGGATGCTTAATAAAGGAAATTTACTGAGAAATTAGGGGTTTTATGTAGTTTAATGAATTAAGGATGATAATAAGAAAAGAAGAAGTGAAAACCCTAATTTCTAAAGGAACCATAAAATAGGAACTGAAACCCTAAGTAATATGATGAAAATTAGATAAATATTAATAAAAGGAAAATTGTCCTTTTATTTTAGGTTTTGCTTGTTGATTGGGTTTCTCTTTCTATCTTGAAATCTGCAATCAAAGGTATGTGGTTACTTATGATTAACCGCTTATGTTTCCCGATGGTTTCTCGGAAGTTTAATCGCATTGAATGCAACTAAACTGCTTGGATGTTCATATTGCAAATATAAAGTGACTATGACTATCACTTAATGTATACACCTATAAACTCAGATCCTGGTTCTCTATGTGGCATAATAGCTAACCTAGTACATGGATGCCTATGGGTAGGTCCATCAGGTTAGAGAAAGTCCTAGTACATGGCTACCTATTGGGTAGGTCCATCAGGTCTATGGATGACCTAGTACATGGCTACCTATTGGGTAGGTCCATCAGGTCTATGGATGACCTAGTACATGGCTACCTATTGGGTAGGTCCATCAGGTCTATGGTTGACTTAGTACATGGCTACCATTAGAGGTAGGACCATCAAGTCATAATGAGTTAGATATTGGGCTATCTTCAGATAGTGCCATGCGACTCTATAACCTAAAAGAGAGGTGATAATCATGTCCACTGCAGGGACAACCCAGAGTTTGAGAATATGTATGGATTGAGTTATATGGTTTAAAACGTAATCTTGTTTGTTAAATGATTAATTGAGTGATTATATTGTTAATCTAGTTGAACAATTATCTGCTTCCCCCCACATACCAGCTTCGGCTGACCGTCGTTTTGTTTGTCGGCGATTCAGGTACAAATTCCAAAGTACAAACAGTAAAGCGACACATTGTGAATTCAAGAATTAAAGAACAAGGAGGAATTAGATAGATTAGTTCAACTGAGGTTAGAAGTTAGTTTGTTCCTAACTTTTCAAAAGGTATGTAAAGAAAAAATTTATTACCATTTTTCAGTATAGTCTGTTAGAATTTAATAATTGTTTATGGTTATATGTCAAACCTTTGATCCGGAATTAATGGGTGCGGCTGTATCCTCTTGGTCTCCCTTAATTGGGGGTTACTGAAAGGTGAGGTCGTAACAGATGTTTGAGTAGGTGCCACTCTTTGCTTGTAATGTCATAAACCAGTTATGGACATTCACTGGCAATGTGATATGGGACCTATAAGGTCACGCAGATAGGAGTTTACCTAGAATATGAGTTTATCCATGAATGATGTTTGAGTTGATTACTAAAGATGTTTAGGTATTCAATTAAACAACCAATTAACTGACTAGACTCAGAGCCATCAAGTTCAAGTGTTGCATTGATTGGTTGAAGTGTCAAGTTGATTAGAAATTAAATTGGCTAAATTTTGCATGAGTCAAGACACCAACCGATCGGCTCAATGGTGAACTGATCAACTCAGGTTGGTGAGAAAATTAGTTCACCTAATGAACTGATTGATTCGGTCATGCCAACCAAAGCTTCTGATGATTTTCCTAATTCATGAGAATAGTTGATTGTTTCACTTATTCAATTTGATTGGTACAAGGAATTAATATTGGACATTAGTTGGAAATGAATTGTCAATTCAAGTTGCGATTGGGAAAAAGTGAAACAATCGGCTCACTGAGTGAACTGATTGGCTCATTGTCCCAGCCAATCGATTCACATGTCATAGGGTGATTAGTTCATGGAATTTTTGGTCCTTTTCACTCCCACACAGACTGGGAACCCAGAACCTAACCCCTCATATAAATAGAGGGGTATTGGGGGCTTCTCAGACTACAACTCAATTTCCTCTAAAAATATTTTCCTCTTTGGTTGTGGTAACCAATAGAGAGCCTGAGCATGTCCTACCTGCAAAAGGGAGGGATAACAAGGGAGGAACAATTGTGGGAGAGTAAGTTGGTGACTAATACATCAACAGGAGGGGTAACTCCTTCCTATTTATTCTAGTAGAACAACACGAGTACTAGGTTGTCTGTGTGGACTTCTCTAGAGGCATGGATATTTTTCCCGCTAGGAGGGCAATGTTAGCCTGCAGTCTGTGGTGGAGTTTATGCAGACCCCGTCCAAGTCTGCTATTTGTGGTTAAGACCAAGTGTTGCACAAACGTCATCCAAGTGCAAATAGAAGTGTTTCACTACCACATCAAGTTATAGTCATTGGACTTGCTCTAGTACCAGGAATGAAATCATTAAACCATCCTTATCATTACAAAGTTGTTGATGCAATCTTGTTGTTCGAGGGAATATATGGATAAACAAATTTTTGTTTCCATTGCCTACTTTGTGCCCATATTTCCCAATAGTGGTATCAGAACCAAGCCAATTTACTATGTTTTGGGATAATCACTATGATCAAATTTTTTATTTACATCATTTATTTATTGCATATGGTGTGAATATTCAAATGATCAATGTACAAATCCAATCAAAGACCACATATAATCCACAACTAATATGTAATTATATATATCTATATCTATGTGTATATATATATCTATATATATATACACACACACACATATATATATATGCAATTTACACGTGTCACCCTGAAATCGGTTTTGATGGTGGATTGTAGCATGGTTATGGCGAATAACCTAATTATCTGTGCATGATGTTTGTGTGTTTATTTCTTGTTTTTTCTCAATTTGCATATCGAGACTCTATCTTCTTCTTCCCAATGTAAAAGTATTATACTTTCCTACCTTTACTCCTGTCAAATATAACTCAGCCTTGAGCCGGATGATGAAAAATTAAATTATCTCTTTTTATCCAAGTCCCTTCCCTTTTTGTCCAAGTCACTTCCTTTTTTCTTTGTGAGTCTTAGGAATATCCCCATTCATAGGTCTGAGATTCACAGATCGAGAAAGAAGAACTGCTTGATGTTGCATATTGGATCTCATTAAAGCCCTATTTGGGCAAATTACCAAACATTTAGAATTCCCTCGTACTTGGTGCCAATGAGATTTTTATTTGAAAAAAAGTCTTATATTCATGGATCAAATTTGATTTAATCGAATCTTTCACTCCAAGGTTTCTATTTACCATGTAATAAGTTGAATAACAATAGGATAGTTTTTTTTTCTTTCAATGATGAAGATGATGATCAACGTCAGATGAGTTGACCATTTCACTGACAAGACAATCGGCTAGAGGACCAAGGGGACAGATCATAGGATATGTAAACCAACTGACTGATGGGTCCAACCGACCATCTAGAGGTTTCCATATATTGGTTGGACAAGAGGCTAGATGATCATTTATGGCGACCAACCAACCGACCAAGAGGCGAGACAACCTATTCAAGGATTGAACTCATCAACCCAGATTGGCAAGCATAGATATAAAACAACTGTAGGTTCATTCATGTGATGTGATGTAGACCTAGGTGGTAGTAATTCCTTGTGCCTCTAAGGAATTACAGTAGTATGTCCATAACCATCAATTTTTGTTTTATATTTCATGTTTACGTTGTGGTATATAGCATGTATATCATACATACTAGTATGTGGTGATTGGATATATATATATATATATATATGTATGTATATATATATATCTATAAAATACCTTAATCAAAGATATTAAGTCTAAGATTCTTTCCATTAGCAACACACATGAAAAACTTGATTGACTAAGCATAGGTTATGCCCAAGCGTGGTGCACCGTCCATCTCATGGAACTGTGATTGTAAGTAATGTAAGTTCTGCCCAAGCGTGATGTATTATTATCATGTTGGATTTTGGATTAGGCTTAACTATGTGTCCTTAATGAGATTAAGAACAACAAACATATTGATAATTATGGAAAAGGGTTTTGCATATTATCTATTTAAGAATTGCATAAGACGCAATTGACAAATGTTGCTTACCTTAATGATTGACTATGCTGGCATTGGCCAGGTAATAGTTGAATTGTTTTGGATCTTGACTCACTAGAAGGTTGTACACTACAATCTTATGAAATGATATGTGAGGGCTATCAATTTGAGTAAAATAGTGAGAGTGATAGTTAATTAAAGACGTGATTAATATTGTAAAATGTTAATCAAATCAATTCAAATCAAATCAAAAATTAGTTTTTGACACAATTGCAAATTCTTTTGTAGAATCAAATGGAAATACACCAACTTTTCTCTAGGATCGACCTTGAGAAGAACAAATTAAATGGGAATAATTTCCATGACTGGCAGAATGAGATCTAGTAGGTCCTCATGTACTCAAGCTCATTGGGTATGTGGATAACCTTGCTATATTCAGGTTCCCCTTGGGTTAAGATTTGGTCACATATGTGATTCTAGAATCTCTACGAGAATCATATAGTTAGTTTGTCATGAGGATCATGAATGACTTTGACAAGCCATTGACAGAGTTATTAGGCATGTTGAGAACAATTGAGACACAAATGAAGAAAGACAAGCCCAAGTCTGTGATGATGATCACCAAGACAAAGGGAAAGTCTAAAGGCACAACTAAAACTAAGAAGAGTTCTAAAGCTGGCTAAAAGACCAAGTCTTCAAATCTCAAGGCAAATAGAGGAGTAAAGAAAAGAGGGGATTGACACCCGTGTCACAAGTTTGGACATTGGTAAAGGAATTTCCTTCTCTTTATGAAGGAATTTAAGAAGAAGAAGGAAAGGGATGAGGCTTCTACTTCAGGTATAAACTTTACAAGATAAATTTGATTACTTATTCATCTAGGTATGTGATACCAGATGTATATCTGATATACGTTGATGTGCAAAATATGATAAGAAGTAAAGACTTTATGAAAGGACAAGGATAGACTACAGAAGCAAGAGTTGCTGAAGCTGCAATCTACATTTAGAATTTATCTTAGCCCATTGGGCATGTAATATAGTTAATTGAACTGTTATTTCAGTATGCTAAAATAGAAACATTTTACTTTATGCATCTTGTATGACAAGGACGATGAGTCAATTAATAGTTGTTAATGCTTCTATTTCAAAGATGTGATCTTATATGGAAATGCCCCAAACATCTACTGATCTTTATATGAAAGGATCTAAAGATCAATGCTAATAACATAAATACCAAAAGGATTATATTTGATAACTCAAATAATCTTTACCGTTGTCGTCTTGGGCACATATATAAGGAATGCATATCTAGAATCCATACTGATGTTTATCTAGACTATTTTGGTTATTGAACCAATAAGAGACATGGATGTCTTATATGCGCAACATGACAAAGCATCCTTCACTAAATTTAGTGGGAGGATATATATATTCTAATACGACTTATACATAATGATGTATGAAGATCTTATAAAATAAATGCTAAAGACAATTGTTTGTACATCATCGTATTAATTGATGATATCAGTTGATATAGAGTTTGTATTTGGTGAAATACAAACATGAATCTCTCAAAGTGTTCAAGGGGATTATATATGAAGTATAATTTTGATAAAAGTATTAATAAACTCTGATGTGATCAAATGTTGAAATACTTTACATCATTAGTTTGAGAACCTTCTAGATAGAACGTGATAGTGTATCGCAAGTGAAATCCATATGAACATGATGATGTGTCAGAAAGAAGGAATTACATCCTCATGATATGATTATCATTTAATCCAATCTTCTAACTTCCTCAAAGATACATACTTTACACTACAACAATGTACCGTCTTAAATGGTTTAAAAGGACATCATATGTGATATGATATGGGAATGTCTTGAGGATTGAAACTTGTATAAAGAAAGAAGTTTCTTGAAAAGATTATCCACAAACCATAATTGTTGAATACTACTTGTAATCCCAATCCCACAAAAAAGTGTTTGTTGATAGGAAAACTGAGTTCCAAAAGAATCAATGGGAGTAAAAGTAGAACTCGAAAGGTTTGAGATCAACATGGAGGTACATTGAGAACAATTGGGAATCACAAATTGTTATGGAATCTCAAGTTCCTCATGTAACACTGGACCTCATAAGTTCTAGTACAACACATATGAGATTGAAAGATTGTGAATTTAACAACTCAGATAGGTTGGTCATATGATGATGAGCCAACAAATCAACTAGAAGCTATTGAGAACTAGAATATGAGAAATGTCTTAAAATCATTAGGGAGTCCATGTTAACTAACAAGGTATGACCTTTCTAGTATCACCTAAAGGGGTAAAACCTAAAGGGTGCAATTAGGTTTTCATTTGGAAGACCAACATAGATAACCTAAAGGATAGATTGGTTACAAAGGTTTTCAAATTAGTTCAAATTGTTAAACATGAAGAAATCCCTTACCAATTGACATGATTGTTGTTGCAACTTGTATAGACTATGAGATATGGCATATGAAGCTTAAGGTTGCATTCCTTAAAAGGAATATATGAGATAATGTATATGGGACATAGCCTAAAGGTATTACAACATTGACACATATAAAGTCTATAAACTACATTGTTGAATCTAGAGATTGAAATAAGCATCTCAGAGTTAAAATATATATTTTAACAAGATAGTCAAAGACTTTGACTTGAATCAAGATAAAAAAATGAAATTTGTGATTACAAAAGATTTAGTGGGAGCCTATATGAATATTCCACATATTGATTGGGAATAACATCTCAACACTTTTAGTATTGAGCTCTAGCATGGAACATGCCTTTAGCAATGAAGGATTAGGTGAAACATCCTATATGACAAGAATTAAAATCTATAGAGATAGTTCTAGAAAGTTTCATGACCTAAAATTAGAACATACAATAGCAAGATACTAAAAAAGCTTAGCATGAAGGATTCAATGACAGAGAATCTAACCATATACATGGCATTAGTCTTTCATGAACCCTATGTTCTAGTTATTGTGAAGAAAGGAAAGACATGAGTAAGATACCATATGATGGATCTATCGTGTATGCTATGTAAATGTACTCGTATCATAAGTATTGTATGTATTTGACATGAAAAGATGATATTAGTTTCCAATGACGGTCATTGGAATGTCACTAAAGACATCCATTAGTACTTGAGAAGCACTAAAGGATTAGTTGCTAGATTGTAGCAATCAGGTTGAGTTGAGTATAAAAAGTTACATTGATGGAAGCTTTTAAAATGACAGAGAATGATGGCAATGTTAAAAGTTGTGTGTTTAATCTTATAAGAAGAGTTATAAGTTGGAAGACTTCCAAAATATAAGACCATTAACTTGAATTCTACAATAGAAACCAAGTATCCTGGTGTTGGATACTATATGGATCTAGAAGTTCATATGGATAAACTTAGAGATGTTCTAACCATTGATGACACAGTAGATATACTATGACAACAACGGGGCTACTGGTTAGGCAAGGAATAGTAGATACCATATTACGACAGTTCCATCTCATTCAAAAATGTCGCACATCAAAGATATATGGAACTTGCAATACACCGACTTTACCAAAATGTTGCTATCTCACTGGATTAGCACTTGCATAGCAAAAACATGACATACATGTTTAGATCACTTAGAATATGATTCATTGGTGATTGTCTCTAAATGCAGCTGGGAGTTTGTTGGTATGTATGCCTAGAGATCCAATCATATTGATTGTAATGGCAATATACATAAAGGATTTAAATAATAATAATAAAGGAAAGCTTCTAATTTATTATGTTTCACTCAATTTTGAGATAGCAAGGAAGCACAATGAATGTCTAGAGAATAGAAATTACTCATGACATATGCATTCAAGTATGTGACTTGAACAATGAGATCATACAGATGTTAAGAGTATGAACATTCTTATTATGTCCCTCATCGGATGTTACTGTGGAAAGTAGATAGACAATAATAACACTAAAAACTGGAGTGTGTTTTGATTAATGATAGAATCTCATCAGCCATGCTATGTGATATCAAACCAAGCACACATATACTTGTTAGGGAATAGTGTATTGGGTAGACCCATCTTGAGAGTGACAAAAAAAATCATATATGGTGGTTATAGTCATCTTTCATAGTAAAGGTGGTGATTGTGGTTCTTAACCTCAAGTCACTATACTCATCACATGTCGTTCACTGTGATTTGACATCATCCAACATGATCCGGAATAAGGGTTGCCATAAAGGTGATGATCAGATGTGATGTGACAGATGAGGATGACTGTGAGTGATGTAGATGGGATTTGTCCCTCCTATTGGAATATGATTTCCAGGACACTTAATAAGTGATACTGAAAAATTCATGTGCATGCACATGTGAATGAATATATGATATTGAGGTCATATATATCCTAAACAGTCTGCTCTTGGTTCAAGAAACATCGATTGAACATTGAGAGCCATGCCTTGAGTTCATTCTAGATATCAGAGATAGAGGAATTACACAATCACTATGACACCTTTCACAAATTGTAGGTTGAAGTTGTTCTCCAACTTTCCATTCACTTGGGAAGCACTAATGTGTGACTAGACACCACTCTTTGCTTGTGATGTCATAAACTAGTTATGGACATCAAATGCCAATGTGATATGGTACCTATAGGGTCACACACATAGGAAGTTATCTAGAATAGGAGAATATCCATGAATGATGTTTGAGTTGATTACTAAATATGTTTAGGTATTCAATTAAACAACCAATTAACTGAGTGGACTCAGAACCATCAAGTTCAAGTGTTGGACTCTTTGGTTGAAGTGTCATGTTGATTGAAAATTGAATTGGATGAATTCTGCATGAGTCAAGACACCAACCGATTAGCTCACTAGGTGAACTAGTCGACTCAGGTTGGTGTGACGATCGGTTCACCTAGTGAACCAATAAGCTCGGTCATGCCAACCAAAGCTTCTGGGGATTTTTCATATTCATGAGAATAGTTGATCATTTTAGTTGTTCAATTGGATTGGTACATATAATTAATGTTAGACATTATTTGGAAGAAAATTGTCAATTCAAATTGCAATTGGGAAACATGTTAAACAATTGGCTCATTAGTGAAGCGATCACCTCACTTTCCCAGTTGACCAGTTCACAAGTGAACCAATCGGTTCACCTATCGTAGGGTAAATAATTCATGGAAACTCTACTCCCTTAAACTCCCACACAGACTGGGAACCCAGACCCTAACCCCTCCTATAAATAGAGGGGTACTGGGAGCTTCTCAGAATACAACTCAATTGCCTCTGAAAATTGTTTTCCTCTCTAGTTGTGGTAACCAACAGAGAGCTTGAGCAAGTCCTACCCATGAAAGGGAGGGATATCAAGGGAGGAACAATTGTGGGAGAGTAAGTTGGTAACTAGTACACAAATAGGAGGGACAACTCCTTCCTGTCTATTCTAGTAGAACAATAGGAGTTCTAGGTTGTTTGTCTGGACTTCTCTAGAGGTGTGGGTATTTTTCCCTCTAGGAGGGCAATGTCATCCTACAGTCCATGGTGGAGTTGTTACAGACCCCATCTGAGTTTGCTATCTGTAGTGAAGACCAGGAGCTACATAGATGTTATCCAAGTGCAACTAGGAGTGTTTTAGTAGTGCAATGAGTTATAGTCAGTGGACTTGCTCCAGGACCAAGTATGAACTCATTAGACCATCCTTCTCATTACATAGTTGTCGACGCGATCTTGCTATTCTGGGGAATATGGATAGATAAAAATTTGTTTATGCTGCCTACTTTGTGTCCATATGTCCCAACATATATGTTTTGGATTGTAATTTTTTCAAAGTAGATAAAACCATATCCGATATCCTATTTGAAATTTTTAGATATGAAATTTGATATCCTACATCCAATCCAGATTATGTGGATGTCAGAATTTTTTCAAAATTTTGGACTCAAATGTGGATCGAATGTGTGGATTCTGGATATCCATTTACAGGCCTATCTACAGGCACTAAAATTTATATATAAGTACTCTATTTTTGTCAAAAAAATCAAAAGAATCCAATATAAACATTTTAGGAGGATAATTTGAATGCTAGTTCCTTGAATTACTATAATATACATTCTTTGAAGATTATGGTTTAACTAATGAACTAATATTGACAAGTATGACCTATAAGATTTTATAAAACCTAATTCATATCTATAGACTCTTTCATGTGTTGACACTAAGGATACATTGAAGCATGGTGAAACTAGGGTTAAACCCTAGTTTAGATAACATAAGGATACTAATATCCCTTAAACTTTAGATCTAATGATGAAAACAAATCTAATTCCATTTAAAACTAACTATGTGAAAAACAACAAAATTCTTGATAATAATATGTTATCTTGAATATAAAAAAGAAAATTAGTGTAATAAGGTGAATGAAGAAAACAAAGTTATATTGTGAAACCACAGACCTAGCTTAAACCTAATTTCCACAAATCTTAATCTATTATGATAGTTGTATACTTGATTAAGTTTTTATTCTATTAGATTAACAAATATATCTTGTTTGATTCAAAAATTTACACTATAGTTGTCCTAACTTCAAGTTTCCTTGCAAGTTGTGGACTGAATTGTATATTCAACAAAGTTTAGGACTTAATTACAAATTATGTCAAAATATATCTACATTAGCTTTCCTTCATAGTAATACTTGTTTTATCCTTGAAAAATTGCTTAAGATACAACTCTAATCTGACTTCAATTAAACCTTATTTTCCTTGACTTACAATTTCATGCAAAATTGTGGACTAATATGCAAGTTCACTCTAATCAAGGACCCAATTGTAAATTGAGTATATTTTATTTAATTGCATGATTCCCTTCATAATAATGCTTCATTTGATGAAATTTGAAATTGTGATGTATGAGTTTTATCCTAGAGTTTCTAGCCCTAACCTAGTTGTATGGTGGTTCGGGAAGACCAATGGAACTCACCTACTAACGAATTTCATGGACTCCTCAACCAACAAATTTTATGGACTCCTCAACCGATGTAAGATTACTAGACTCATAAAGCCGTGAGATTCTAGTACTCAAGTACCAATCTTTGCACAATGTTTGACTACCGATGAAAATCTAGGATATGTGTATCAATTGAACCCTTTTCCTGCCTAACAGTGGGAAGTCATGTTATGATAATCGGCGAGATTCTAGGGTTTTTCAACTGATGAAGAACAAGAGTATGCAAATCAAAAAAACTGGTGACAGTGTGTAAATCATAGAGTCACTAGTTCACCCAGGGGTGGAAGTCCTGGATCTTTGAAACTGACAAAAGATTTGTCTTCGTAGACCGATACATGAGCTCTAATATCCTCAATTTTGGTGAAATTAAATTATATAAATATACAACCATGGATTGATAAGTAATTTCCCCAATGGTGTTATTGATAAGATAATAATTTTATCCCTTGTGACATGGGTGCAACCCATGGCCCAAGTAATGGCATAAGACTATTTGCTTTTAGATGGGTCCTTATGGCACAAGTCAAGGAAATAAAAGAATCTGTTCTTAAATAAATTATAGTGGCTTTATCAATTGTTGGATAATAGAAATATGAAATAATATGCAAGTTTTCAAAAGAAAATAATATATGTGATGTTTTAGATAATTAAAGAATTAAATATCTATCAAAGAATGGCAACACAAGATTTGACACATCAAATTATGTTATCTCGGTCTGACTTTTGGTATACTTGAACATAATATGGAATAGAAGAAGATTCTCGAATTTGAGAGAAAAAGGACCTCACATGTGGTGTGGGTAATTAATCTAAGAATATTCTAAAGAAGCAAGTTTTGACTATGAAACATATTCCAACAAATTCCAAAATTAGATAAAGGTTAGGAAAGTTTTAATGAGTTGCCCTTCAAATTTGGGATCGAAAGGATGTTTATAGTGGCTTAATTCATGGATTAATGCAGTGTCACACACCCCTAGATGAGCCGGGCTACGTGGCCGGATCCTAGCCCTTGCTTCTTTTGATCTAGCCGCTGGCAGGAGCTGCAGACTGGCTAAGTGAAGGGGCTATCCTCAGCCCTTTGATTACGATCTGAGGGCAACCAGATTGTCTCCTACCTTGCAGTTAGAGCAAGGTAGTGGGGGCAGATGATCCCGCGACCACCTCGGCCACCACTCGTCCAGGTCGTGGGACGATGGGGACAAGTAACTGAAGAGTGGGTTTTACCTCCCCTTTATGAACCGTATGATACCCTGAGTGGCTCGTTTGACGAAGAGAGCAGGGAGAACGAGCTCTCCCATTCACAGCCCTCTCCTCCGCACGGAGCAGGTGGTGGATGAGATGAGGATACGGAGGCAACGAGTAGATTGGAGGAAGAGGAACAAGGATGGAGGTCTGAGGAGAAGATTCCTCATGGAAAGAGGACCCAAGATGGTAGTTGTACCAGGCACCGAGCTCACCCACACCAAGGAAGAAGATGAAGTCGGGGGCACCTATGGAGTGCAGACCGCCTAGGATCAAGGTCGTGGATGAGTTTGTAGTAGCCTTGTGAAGCTTTTAGAAGCTTTACGTTGGCACGAGGTGGAGCAGGGGCAGTTTGCCTCTTTTCTCCACCGTGCTAGAGAAGCTAGCGGCGGCGCTCCTGCCCAGATGGAGGATCGGGGGTCCCAAGGCAAACTTGAGTAGCCGAGGAAGATGGAACGATGACACCGAAGCTGATGGAGGCCTTCAGAGCTAACAAGGATCACTCGGGTGTGGCAGTTTGCTCGCCGGAGATCCACCATGCGGCGGCGCTCACGGAAAGCACAGGGGACGGGTGAGTCCTCGAGATCGGGATCGCGTTGGAGAAGGAAAGAAGCCTGAACTGGGTTCAGAATCGTAGACCAGCCCAAAACCCAGAAAACTAGAGTCATGAATCGGCTGGCTCAGCGTGAGTTAGGACTTAGGAGTTGCGCCCAAGATGGCCACGTGTCAGCGGCCGATTGGCCAAAAGGAAAGTAATTTCTATAAATGAGCATATCTTCAATAAATCATAGAAATTAGCTCGAGCATCATAAAAATAAATATAATATACAAAAATTCTCAGAAAAATGCATAGAACAAGATGGAAGCATAATATCCTGCTTTTGATGCAGTAATAACAGTGATATCATGTAAGATGTGAAATTCCCATATGATGGATAATAAATATCAAACGATTCCCTAAAATTATGAGAAAATACATGTAAATCATATTTCATGTTTATAATACACCTAATGTCAATGATGGTCATGTTGATGCACGAAAATCATGTAAATTGCTTTATATGGCTAATTAGGGCTTTTAACCCTAAATAAAATGCAATAAATGCACACATGCTCAATAAATGATGAAAATTACAGAGTAAGCTCATGTCAGTATCTGGAACCTCATAACTAAATATGTTATCAGGATGATACCCACAATCCATGTTATACGATGATGGTTGCTCTTAATGTGATATAAACCCTAGTTTGAGTAATGATGTAACTTAGGGTTAATATATATGTGCACAAAATGACATGGAAGTTAATGATTCAGATAAGAACCATAATCTAGAGAATGACATCAGTAAAGATAATCCTAAGATGAGAATACAAGTAAAAGTGGGAATATACTTAAGAGACTAAGTAAAGCCCTAATGAACACGATTAGGGTAAACATGAGATGTAGATGATGAGAATCTGATAATAGTACATGGTCTTGTCTTAATCAGGGTTGACCAAGTTATAGTTGACATGAGGGATATATGTGATTAGGTTTCTCTTGATCAAGGTACGCTATTACCTCTTACTTGGCTTATTATACAATATGCTTGTGTTATATGTGTAGTAGAATACTTGGCATATGGTATTGGATGAAGTGATTGTTCTTGTATGATATCTTGTTTGATTTCCATACTTATGATTATGAACACATCAAACATAATATATATGTTCCATTATATGAAGCACTATCTCTTTGGTAAGCATAGTGCTAGTGAGTGATCTATCTCTTTAGTAAGCAGATCACATGTACAATGATCTATCTCTTTGGTAAGCAGATCATGAGGCCTGGATGCATCTATCCCATTGGTAGGCAGATGAACAAACATATAATGGAAAATGAGCTTAAAATATGTGTTCTCTTTTGTTGATGAATATCTTTGTGCAAGTATACGATTTTCTTATATTCTTTTGTTACTGCCAAGTATTAGTTTTATCTTATTGCCAAGATATGATGAGAGGTATATAAAAGACACGTAGGCGTACTCAGTACAATATTCTTGAATATTGTGCTGACATGTACCGCATGTAATCTTTTGTATAGGTTATGGTTGTGTTCTTGAAGATCCAGGATAGTGAGAGTTGTGTGGCGAGCTGATGTATAGGTGGACATGTTGTCTTAAGATCCTGTTGTTTTAGAATGTAGTACATGTATATGTATAGTCTGCCGTTCAATATGTAATATCAAATGTTGTAACAATTCATGTTGTAATTATATGTTGAATGGTGAACATCTGTATATGGTTTTATTATTGTTCATGTGCATGTGCTACTAATTGTTTCCTTCTGACTCCCTATGATTTTCTTCTCCTTAGCCTGGTGTGGGGTGTTTAAATTGGAGTTCTCGCTGAGGTGAGGGTTTCAATTTGGAAGTCGCACATCGGATTAAGTTTTAGAAAATCTGGGGACGTCACAGGTGGTCTCATAGCATGAACAATAGCAAAGCCTGACATTTGCTCATTATGCAACTCAAAACTAAAGAACCTTGAACTTAATAGCAAAGCCTAGCCTATAGGTTAGCACCTAGATGTCTGAGAACTAGGTCTAGACTGGTGCTTGTTGAATAGTAAATCCTTAGATGTCGTCCTTTCCTTATAGTGCAGCGGTATGGGACGTTGCACTATTTGGAAATGACGTGCATCAAGGGAAGAGAAACCCTAGACATATGGTGCTCATTATCTAGAGTAGCTACGCTAGTCTGCACCATGTTCTCACCCTTTTCATTAGTTTTCATGACACTGGACTCTCTACTATGTGTGGGACACTCGTTTTTAAGATTTGGTTTTTGATTCCAAACGGATCGAACCTTGATATTTTTCTCTTACGCTTGTTTTATCGGAGAAAAACTATATAATATTTTATTATGTATATGTATTACAAAAATGTGTCCCCACAAATGTACGAGTAGGAGGTGGTCATGT
This sequence comes from Alisma plantago-aquatica, assembly GCA_963693085.1. Taxonomy (NCBI): domain Eukaryota; kingdom Viridiplantae; phylum Streptophyta; class Magnoliopsida; order Alismatales; family Alismataceae; genus Alisma; species Alisma plantago-aquatica. The sequence goes on from OY856414.1 coordinate 207,992,329, forward strand.
AACCTAAGTGAAAGTGAATGACATCAGTCTAGACGAGAGTGTAGTTCTAGATTAGATGTCTAGAGCCTTGTTGGAATATATGATAGATGAAATAAGTTTTGATGATATGATGTAAGTTTTACATAGAAGATATAAGATGGTTATGATGATTTATGTTTGTCTTTGAGGACACGAGTTAGGTTTGAGGTTTTGAGATAAGTCTTGATGTTGCAAGTAACTAGGCTTTTATGAGATAAGATATCTTTAGTTAAGACTAGGTTGTGAGTCAGCATGAGCCTCAAGCTCTTTTACAAAGGAGGACCTCTAGTGTTAGGACCGGTTTCGGGGTTAACTCCAGAGAGAGTGAGACCCATTGGGAGAAGGTTAGAGAACCTAAACTCCAAGATATGAGAATTATGAGATATGTGATATGATATGTCCTAAACTAGACTACTCCTGAGTGATTGAGTTGAGTCGCTTTATGCATGATTCCTATAGTCTTGTTGAACCCTAGATGTCCTGGGGAGGACCAAACCCTAGAGACAGAGAGAGGCTGGTTATTACGTGTATATGTGAACATAAATATGAGTGCCTTCCATCTGGATGAGGGAGAGAGAGTCCCAAGACCCAGGAGGAGGCAACTATGTTAGCTTTTGGACAGCCTCATGCTCGGGTTGGTGGTTTCCCACATAGGAATCTAGTGGTGTATATAAGAGAGTTTTGGGTAAGTAAGGTTTGAGGATAGAGATCTATTAACAATATGTCATATCATGTTTTGGTTGATGCTTATGTGGCTAGATCTTGTAAAGCTATCGCTAGTGCCAATGAGGTAATCCGAGAACCCTAGACCGAGAGGAAAGATAAAGTATATGCGTATGAGATACTCATAGGTTTGAGTTAGCTCAGAGAGACTGAGAACGACACTACCCTCGTGGTATGGGTTAGAGGAACCTCTTTTGGCCTAAGTAAAGTTTTGATATAATATAAGTTTGTTTAGCACAACCACGATATAATACATGTAGAGATGTGATCTAATCTTGAGATGTGATATATAGACATGATATGATGGAAACCTAGAAATGGTTTAATAGATATAAAAGTATAAATGGTTAACCATATACATGAATAATGATGATAATGTGAAACTGTAGGCTAATCTTGTGATGAAATCACTCGTAAATGTTACAGTTTATTATGAACAATGGAATAAGATCATATGAATGAAACATGTTACACGAGGTGTTAAGCTTAGTGCTTAATAATGATGAAAATATAGTTTGAAAGTTAGTACAACATAATGCTTATGACACCTTGATATGAACTAGATGGATAAAGTGGGTTAACTTTAATTAACTCCCTCCTAAAAGGCATATGTCAATGATGAACATGTTCTAACAATGAACTAAATAAAATTTTGATGACACCTTGATGTATGAGTTAATCCTAGTTAATTCCTTTATAACATGGTAATATGATGTGGGAACCCTAATCCACGGGTTAAGATAAGGATGCAACCCTGATATATGATATATGTCATGACATAACCTAAGTTTCTAAACCTTGAGTTTAACCTTGAATGGAGTGTTTGTGCACCCAAGATGGTTGTAAACCTCCTAATAGTGCTTTGGATACATGGTTCTAGGTAACCTTTGCGGATATGTTACACATAAAATTGTGTCTACATGTGGATGAGAGTAAGATAAGGTTTTCCCTGGAAGTATGGGTATGGTGTACTTTCGAGGATGAAAGTTCTTTTAAGATGTATATGATGTGATGAAGTGGGTTTTCTGGCTTAATTCCGAGGACGGAATTTCTTTTAAGGTGTGTAGGATGTGATGAAGTGGACTTTTGGAATCCTAAAATGTCCAATAATTTAAGTGAAAGCATAAGGTTGAGATAGATTGAGGGTTCCAAGCTTTTGACAAAGTAGGTGGATTGTTTGAAGTTGATATTATGATTAAAATCCTTAATTTTTTATGTCTTTTTGAGGTATTTAATTGAATGTTCTAATAGTTGAGTTTTGTCACCAAATTTGAATATAAGGTAGATCGAGAGGTAACGAACCTATGGTTAAAATTTGGTGGCAATCAGATGTCCCTAGATGAAGTTATGAATGTTTGAATTTATGAAATAATGTGTACATGTGAGGATTCATTGACCTAAGTCATGGATTAATGCAGTGTCACGCACCCCTAGATGAGCCGAGCTACGTGGCCGGATTCTAGCCCTTGCTTCTTTTGATATAGCCTCTGTCAGGAGCCGCGGACTGGCTAAGTGAAGGGGCTATCCTCAGCCCTTGGATTACGATCTGAGGGCAACCAGATTGTCTCCTACCTTGCGGTTAGAGCAAGGTAGTGGGGCAGCTGACCCCGTGACCACCTCGGCCACCACTCGTCCATGTCATGGGACGATGGGGACAAGTAACTGAAGAGTGGGTTTTGCCTCCCCTTTATGAACCGTATGATACCCTGAGTGGCTCGTTTGACGAAGAGAGCAGGGAGAACGAGCTCTCCCATTCACGGCGCTCTCCACCGCACGGAGCAGGTGGTGGCTGAGATGAGGATACGGAGGTACCAGGTAGATTGGAGGAAGAGGAACAAGGACGGAGGTCTGAGGAGAAGATTCCTCATGGAAAGAGGACCCAAGATGGTAGCTGTACCAGGCACCGAGCTCACCCACACCAAGGAAGAAGATGAAGTCGGCGGCGCCTATGGAGTGCAGACCGCCGCGGATCAAGGTCGTGGACGAGTTCGTAGTAGCCTTGTGAAGCTTTCATAAGCTTCATGTTGGCACGAGGTGGAGCATGCGCAGTTTGCCTCTTTTCTCCATCGTACTAGAGCAGCTAGCGGCGGTGCTCCTGCCCAGATGGAGGATCGGGGGTGCCAGGGCAAACTTGAGTAGCCGAGGAGGCTGGAATGATGATGCTGAAGCTGATGGAGGCCTTCGGAGCTGACAAGGATCACTCTAGTGTGGCAGTTTTCTCACCGGAGATCCACCATGAGGCGGCGCTCACGCAAAGCAGAGGGGACGGGCGAGTCCTCGAGATCGGGATCACGTGGGAGAAGGAAAGAAGGCTGAACCGGGTTCAGAATCACAGACCAGCCCAAAACCCAGAAAACTAGAGTCATGAACCGACCGGCTCAGCGTGAGTTAGGACTTAGAAGTCGTGCCCAAGATGGCCACGTGTCAGCGACCGATTGGCCAAAAGGTAAGTAATTTCTATAAATGAGCATATCTTCAATAAATCATAGAAATTAGCTCGAGCATCATAAAAATAAATATAATATACCAAAATTCTCAGAAAAATGCATAGAACAAGATGGAAGCATAATATCCTGCTTTTGATGCAGTAATAACAATGATATCATGTAAGATGTGAAATTCTCATATGATGGATAATAAATATCAAACGATTCCCTAAAATTATGAGAAAATACATGTAAATCATATTTCATGTTTATAATACACCTGATGTCAATGATGGTCATGTTGATGCACGAAAATCATGTAATTTGCTTTATATTGCTAATTAGGGATTTTAACCCTAAATAAAATGCAATAAATGCACACATGCTCAATAAATGATGAGAATTACAGAGTAAGCTCATGTCAGTATCTAGAACCTCATAACTAAATATGTTATCAGGATGATACCCACAATCCATGTTATACGATGATGGTTGCTCTTAATGTGATATAAACCCTAATTTGAGTAATGATGTAACTTAGGGTTAATATATATGTTAACAAATTGACATGGAAGTTAATGATTCAGATAAGAACCATAATCTGGAGAATGACATCAGTAAAGATAATCCTAAGATGAGAATACAAGTAAAAGTGGGAATATACTTAAGAGAGTAAGTAAAGCCCTAATGAACACGATTAGGGTTAACATGAGATGTAGATGATGAGAATCTGATAAATGTACATGGTCTTGTCTTAATCAGGGTTGACCAAGATATAGTTGACATGAGGGATATATGTGATTAGGTTTCTCTTGATCAAGGTATGCTATTACCTCTTACTTGGCTTATTATACAATATGCTTGTGTTATATGTGTAGTAGAATACTTGGCATATGGTATTGGATGAAGTGATTGTTCTTGTATGATATCTTGTTTGATTTCCATACTTATGATTATGAACACATCAAACATAATATATCTATTCCATTATATGAAGCACTATATCTCTTTGGTAAGCATAGTGCTAGTGAGTGATCTATCTCTTTGGTAAGCATATCACATGTACAATGATCTATCTCTTTGGTAAACAGATCATGAGGCCTGGATGCATCTATCCCATTGGTAGGAAGATGCACAAACATATAATGGAAAATGAGCTTAAAATATGTGTTCTGTTTTGTTGATGAATATCTTTGTGCAAGTATACGATTTTCTTATATTCTTATGTTACTGCCAAGTATTAGTTTTATCATATTGCCAAGATATGATGAGAGGTATATAAAAGACACGTAGGCGTACTCAGTACAATATTCTTGAATATTGTGCTGACGTGTACCGCATGTAATCTTTTGTATAGGTTATGGTTGTGTTCTTGAAGATCCAGGATAGTGAGAGTTGTGTGGCGAGCTGATGTACAGGTGGACCTGTTGTCTTAAGATCCTGTTGTCTTAGAATGTAGTACATGTATATGTATAGTTTGCTGTTCAATATGTAATATCAAATGTTGTAACAATTCATGTTGTAATTATATGTTGAATGGTGAACATCTGTATATGGTTTTATTATTGTTCATGTGCATGTGCTACTGATTGTTTCCTTCTGACTCCCTATGATTTTCTTCTCCTTAGCCTGGTGTGGGGTGTTTAAATTGGAGTTCTCGCTGAGGTGAGGGTTTCAATTTGGACGTCGCACATCGGATTAAGTTTTAGAAAATCTGGGGACGTCACAAAGGCATGCCACTGTAAATTTCTAACCCAACCTCTCTCTCTATCTCGCTCACTGATCCGTAATCAAAATCCAAAAATTCCTCATTAGTCTTGAGGAGTAAATACAAGCCAAACAATCCCCACTTTTCCCTAGTTTCAAAAAGTGTTAAGACTTTCCCCAATTCTATAGTGACTTTGAACTTCCATAGCCAAAATTCTTCCAACAATCCTCCAATGTATATATATAGTGCCCTTGGGTTATGATTTCAAAGGTAGAAACCCCACCCACGAGGTCGTTCTGCAAAGAGGGATCAAAACACCTTTAAGGTTCTGGGGTAGACTGCTCTAGCTCTATAATTGCTCTGACAAACCCTATATGTAGAAAAGGAGTAGAGGGCAAAGTGCAGACCATCCCCAAAATCTAAGGAAGGCACTGGGATACTCACTAAGACAGGAACAACACATCCAGATATCTAGAATAATTGCCAGTGAGGTATTCACTTCATTCTTCTCCTTCGTGTGTCTCTGGTTCATACCCATCACCTCGAGACCGACTTCCTTCTACCCCGACCACACTTGGCCTTGGAAACTGGTTGGACGAGTCTAGTAGGGTTAAGAAGAGGTCTTTGGACCTTCAATTTTGTCTCTAGGAGAACTAAATGGGGTATTCAACACCTGGGTTGACCCAGCCTTGGCAGAAATTAGCTTCTTCACAAGGTTGAACATGACTGAGTGCCAAAATATGAAACTGACCTCGACTGCATGAAAATCTAATTCACAATGCCAGGGTAGTATAGTCCTTTCAGTCTCTAAAAGAGGTGGCTAGAGTGGATCCCTAGTCTGACTTGACACTGGTCCATTGGCCAGATGTGGCCCATGTGGCCATAGGTAGAGAATACAAATAGTAAAACTAATTGCCAACATGGTGCCTTTCTATTGATTTATTATGTCTAATTTGTTATAATTCTTGATAATTATTGGTAACTCAGATGAAGACATATTGTATATGAAAGTTGATCAGGAATGTGAGAGGAACACAAATAAAATACTTACACATTCTAATTTTTTTTCTTGTTCTAAAAGTGGTGCTAACATGCATTAAAGTGATGATTAATAAATGGAAACCCTAGATTTGGATATTACATAGTAGGAAATGTTAAAAACCCTTCTTTTATTTTATTATATGATTTTGTTGTGTATAATGATAACCAAGATGATAACGACAATGATGATATGATAATTAGGGTTTCTAGACCAAAAATCTCATACATGTATAATCATGTTTTGAAACCAAAGATCATAACATTTGATAATATTATTGAACTTAATCTGATCTAAGCCTTCATAATGGAAGGCTATGTCAGGGTTTCTCATAATGGAAGGCTATGTCAGGGTTTCACCTAACATGTAATATGTGATGGAATCTGGGGTTGTACCCTTATTCCTTATCCTAAACCCGAGACAAATCTAAACCCTAGAATAGGACCCAAGTTGGGTTTAATCTGAATAATATGATGATGACACTTTTAGATTTACATACATGCAGATTAAATGTTGATTGATTTCTTGTTGGATGATATGCTTAAAGTACTTGAAGTATGATTGCATGATCTGCATGGTTCTCTAAAAGGTACATGGTTATGAATATGACTACCCACAATATCGTTTGCTGGTGTTTGTCAAGGATTTCTTGAAGTCTGACAAAATAAACTGTTGGATGTTTATTTACATTATGTTCAATTTTAATGCTACTATGAGTATCACATAAATAAATATATCATATTCAAAACCCTAGGATGACATATAGTGAGGGGTGATGCACATGAGCCCTGGTGGGACAATGGTCACACCTAAGATAGCATATCAAGTATGGGTTAGAATATGAAAGAGAATGCAATTCTTATTTCATGTAATTGATTGATTTTACATTGTTATGTATATTCACACTTTTTCATGCACCCCACGTACATATTATATTTCTATATTCTAATTTGTCATTTATTTCATGTCATTTTAGGTAAATGCAATACATTAAGGTGTCCAGATCAGATGAATCAGATGAAATCCACCAAAGTCATAAAAGCTAAGTAAAGGAGGATTAGCTAGATACTTCTTCTCAATATGAATTAGTTAATGTTGGAAATTCATGTGATTCCTTAAAGGAGAAACATTGTACAACTTGTAAAAAATCATTTTTTAAAACAATGGAAATTATTTTCTATTATTTGTTATTTGCTAAATCTAGATCCTTGGGAATTTTGGGTAATGGCTCTCAACTCTAAGGTCCTTCTTAATTGGGGGATGCTGAAAAGTGAGGTCGTTACATTTGGTATCAGAGCCCCATCTTTTTCAAATAATATTTAATTGTTAATAATTTCAAATAATTCTTAGAAATATAAGGAAACTTTTAAGGAATGAAATGGTGTCCAGAAGGGGTCATGGGTTTGGGCACTGTAATATTTTCCTCCAAAACATTACGTTGGTTTATGTGGACTCCCATAGCCACAATGATACTTGCCTGGACATAACATAGGGTTTGCCCGAAGTAATATTTCCTCTAAGTCTGCTCATCTCAAATTTCATGCACTTCTCATCCTTCTTCTTAATAAACCCTAAAAGATGCTTCCCTCCTCATCTCAAGTTAGGGTTTTGAGAATAAGTAGGATTAAGGCATCCTCCGCCAATTAATGTACATGTAATGTGGGAATAATGATAAAGTAAAGAAAAATGTTTTATGGGTTTTTCCTTACAAGGGTAAATCCTAGATGGAGCAAGGGTTGGTTTAGGAAAACCCTAGTGGGTCATGGGACATAGAAACCCTAAGGTGTAGGGTGTAGTCCCTAACCCAAACCCAGGGGCATATCTAGGGGGTTGTGGGGCTCTAGCCCCCCTCCCCCCACATCCTCTCATAAATATAATGAATGGATATACAATTACTAGTGATGAATAGAATAATAATAAATTATGTCGCTACTAAACATTGAAGTGTTATTAATTCAGATAATAAATGTCTAGTCTATCGTGTCTACCAACCCATGTTCAATTCCCATGGTCTATCATTTTTATCCCGCTCACTCGCTTTTATGAGATGTGAGTTTGGATGCGTGAATATTTGTCAAGGTAAATCTGTAGCTCAGTTGGTTGATAGCCCTATTAGCTTTACTCTATGCTAGGTTCAAATCTTGCTTTTATCTATTTTATGAACAATTATACAAGTTTTTGGTCAAAAATTGAAGAAAACATATGTAACAAAATTTAGTGTCTAACAATCAACTAAACAATGTATATAAAATCTTATAGAAATTCCTTTGTAGAGGCACATCCTACAAATTAGGATCTCAATCTTTTTTGAATGGAAACAAAAATGATTTAGAGACAAACAAATTCACTTATGTTGGAACATTATCACATATAATATTTTATAGAGTTCAATACTTTTTTTATATTTAATGGTTTTTTTTATACTAGATGTTTTTGTTACTATGTTTGTTACATTCAACTAAACAATGTATACAAAATCTTATAGAAATGCCTTTGTAGAGGCACACTCTACAAATTAGGATCTCAATCTTTTTTGAATGGCAACATCAATGATTTAGAGACAAACAAATTCATTTATGTTGGAACATTATCACATATAATATTTTATAGAGTTCAATATTTTTGTTGTATTTAATGGTTTTTTTTCTTTTATACTAGATGTTTTTGTTACTATGTTTGTTTTAGATGTGGATTACAAAGTTAACATGAACTGGCTAATTTACACACAAAATTTTAGTATGCATCAACCTGATATATTATGTATTAATTCACTATTTCCCAAAGCCAAAAGGCCATAATGGTAATGAGCCATCCAATTTGGACATCTAAATCAGCCCCCCTGTGGTCATTTTTTGGATCTGCCACTGCCCGAACCCTAACACTAATTCTGGGAAATGGGAGTAGTCTGGATGATACAGTAACCCTATCCATATGAACCCTAATTAGGGTGAAAGAAATCAGAAATACAAATGAGTTTAGGTGACCTGGTCTCCCATGCATGTATGCACATGGAGCAAGGCATTCATGATTCATGTGAAGGGTTTTTAAGAAACATAAGCAACAGATGGTTATATGTAAAAAATGAAAAAAAATATGAAAAATATGAAACCTCAATTCAACTTTTAGGGTTGGTGTCCCGATCTGGGGTGGGTCAAGAATGGGAAAAGGACCTATGGGGGAGGAAAAACCCTAAACACATGTGGTTAGGTTCTGGATAGAGAACCTAATCTCCTCTTGTGAGTCAATTAGACACCCTAGGTTAGGACCATCCCTAGAAGGGTGAGTTGACTAATTAGTTTAAGAATTGAGGCAACCTTGAATGTCACCTAAAGTGTGAAGGATTAAGGATAAAAAATATGAAAGAACATACATTCTTTGAACCCAAGTATGCCATCTTAGAGGGACACAAGTGGTCAATCCCCATATTGGTAAGACTGGTATGGCACCAAGCCCCATATAGGGAAGGTGGCATGAATCCATAGTGTATACAACCAAGCGCTAGAAAGGGAAGGTCACAAAGTGGCCAAGCCCCGAATTGGGAAGACGAGTATGGCACCAAGCCCCAAATAGGGAAGGTGGCCCAAGTTCATTGTGTAGACCACTATGACCAAGCCCCAGATAGGAAAGGTCACAAAGAGGTCAAGCCCCAGATAGGGAAGGCCGACATGGAACCAAGCCCAATGTTGGGACATAAAGTGAATAATTTTTATCATAAGAGATGAAGGAAACTTTGCTTAAAGAATTACATGATAAATTAATGTGCTAAAAATTTGATGAGGTTGTGTTATCCCTATAAATCCTAGATAGGGAAGATCCCCAAGTCAAACCTAAGGTCCAATAGGGTGGATCAAAGATAAAGATGACCGGTGAGAGTAGGAGGTTGTAACGACCCCGCCTCCCGGTAACCCCCAATTAAGGGAGACCCAAAGGTCAGAGCCGTTATTCAATTAACAGGATCGAAGGTTTGAAAAATAATCAATAACAATTAATAAACTTTACCAACTAAACTGAAACTGGTATAAAATAAAACTTTTCTTACCTTGGAAAAACTCGGATTTCTAAACTTCTATCCATGAAGATGATACTCTAACTAATCCTCCTGTATACGTTACTTCTCATTTAATTCCACATATGCCACTTTACTGTTAGTTCTTTTTATTGTACCTAAAACGCCGACAAACAAAACGTCGATCAGTATATTTAAATATACTGGTATGTGGGGACAACCAAAAGTTTGCACATATGGCTAACAATTTAATAATCACAATCAAATTATTTAACAAGCCACTTTACACTTTTCAGTATGACATTCTCCACTGCTTTTGCCCTAACCCTGGCATACCCACCTTAGGGTGCCCTTTGCCAATGACTTAAGGCCACCTTCTCAATCCCGAGCTTGGTGCCTGGGGGTCACCACTCATGGTGCCCACTAGTCATGCAATATCATAGGCCACCTTCTTGGTGCCTGGGGTCACCACTCAAGGTGTCCATTGGTCTACCCATCTGGGCCTGACCTTTGGCATCATCCATCAGGGTGGCATGTAGGTGCGAGAATCCATACTTCTATTATTAATGTGATAATCATAGTGACTTTATAATTTGCAAATATGAACATCCAAACTGATAATTTGCAGTCAATGCGATCAATCATCCGACAACCATATGGGAAACTAATGCGATTATTCATAAGCATAACCACATACCTGATTTGTAGATTCAGCAAACTATTAACGATTCCAAACAAGCAAGTAATCCAAGAAGCAGTTCAACAATCAAAGAATTCCTGAAATAATCATGTAATTCCCTTTTTATTACTCTTGTCATTGAGATCTATTAAATCTAGCTCGCTTCCTAGGGTTTCTAGTCCACTTTTAGGGTTTCTTGTACAATTAGGGTTTCCCTTTATCTTTCATTATTTTAAACCCTAATTTAACGCATTAGATCACAAACCCTCATTATTCCAACATCTAATCCTCAGTTGGGATTAAAGGCATAATTAACCATTAATTAAGCTCATTAAGCCTCTTTTATTAAAGCTATTATTTTTATCCTTTAATCCATAATAAGATCATTATATGCATTTATCATCAATTCATAGTTCATTACGGTCCAAAACACATATGAACTCGATTTGCCATTAATCCACCTTTTATTCATCAGAAAACCCTAATTACTACATTTAGGGCCTTTATCCACAAATTAAGAACTTAATGCTCGAATTATCTTAGATTAAGCATATTCCAACTTTAATCATGAAATTAATCAATTAAAGCCATTGATAGTCAAATTAATCAACATTAGGGTTTCAAGGCTCATTAAAGCCTATTTATGCACATAAACTCTAAATTCAGCTAATTACGTGCAAGATTCATCCTTTTTATTCTTAATGTTCCTTTTTATCATCAACAGGCTAATATCAACTTTAGTCGTCAATTAAACCCTCCTAATCACATTAAACACATCAAAATACGGTTCCTTAATCATCATTACATTAAAGTTAATAACTTATACTGCTTTTCGAATTTCAAGCAGAATTAGGCTTCAACTATATTTTATTTAGATTCCTCTCAATTTTCTGAGCAAGATTCATATATTATTCGCCTTTATCTGAGCTACGGTTTACGAGATATGAATTTTGCAAAAATCTACTTACTTGGCGAATAGCATGCTGACACGTCAGCATAGCCATGCAGCGCGCCCTTTGGAAGAACATAACCAATTTACCGGATTACCCCCCACTTAACCCGAGCGTCCCTTGTTAATCCGGGGGTAGAACCGTCCAAAAGACTCCACTCGTCTTCAAGCTTCGGACAGCCTTCCTGGCCGCCGACGACAGTCCCGCGTGGGGCTCTCCTGGCCTCCCTAGACCTCAAAACTCCTCACCGACTTCTTCCCCGAGTCTGCCGCCCTCTTGCGCACCTGGGGCACTGCTTGGTTGCTGCCGCTGCGGCCATTCTCCCGCTCGATAGGCCAAGAACTTCCAGTTGTCGCTGCAGCCTAGGGATTGCTACCACACAGGCTCCAGGGCACGAATTTGATGGAGAACCTTCTCCTCGACTTCGTGGAACAACAGGCTTTCGTCGCACCCCTCTGTTCCCCCCTCTTAGCATCATGCTCATGGTGATACATAGGGTTAGGGTTTGAAGAAGAAAGTAAGGGAGAAGAACGATGTATGGGATCCTCCAGGCTTGGCCCAGGGTCGTACCCCTTAAATAGGGGAGGGTAGATAGGACCTGGGCAGCTTGTCCACGAGATCCAAAAGAAAGCAAGTCCCATATGTAAGGGAAACCTATTCCTCCAAGGAGAGGAAATCTTCTCTCTCCTAACCTATCCCTTTAGTAACCATATTTCATGGTTAATTAGGAAATTCGAAAAATTCCTTTCTCTTAGACTCTTTTATTCTTGCCTTTTCCTCCATAAGCACGAAATCCTATTTTCCTTTATTAGGAAAATACTTTCTTTTATCAAAATTTACATAATCCATCAATTATGTATTCCCATTATCTCTTTATTTAACAATTTTGGTATTTTGTCTTTCTTTCCTCTTCATTGGGTTTCCTTGGATCCCAAGGAACTCAAGAATTCGAAATTACTTTTTAATAAATACTCATTATCCTTAAATGCATCAATATGCATTATTATTTATTATTCCTCATTATCTTGTTTAAAATATCTCTTTTTGAGAATTTCTCTTTATTTCTCTTTTATCTTCCTCATTGGTATTCCTTTTATCATTAGGAATCCTTGGAACACGAAATTCCACAAAGGATAACTCAATTATACCTCTTTTCACTTGTTTTCCATATTTTATCAATGTTTTCAATTTCTTTATTAACAAGGAAATACTTAATTGATATTTTCTTTTCTTATTGCCTTTTCTTTGCAACTTTGGACTCCTTGGAACCCAAGGAATCTAAGAGGCACGAAATCCTCTTTGGATTTGCCTTCTAGAGTTTCCACACCTTTCTTATCTCAAATTCTCAGTTATTCATTAATTAATTGAATATCCTTGTTATTGGGCCCAATAGCCAATAAAGCCCACAAATCAAACAACAAGGCTATTTTCAAAGAAACTCATTTATTCAACACAAATTATATCATCATTGGTTCCAATATCTTTAAAATGAGAAATTACATTTCTCAGCAAAAGAACCCAAAATTGGGGTTGTAACATCCTTCCCCTCTTATAAGAATTTTGTCCTCAAAATTCCAGCAAGCAAGCAAACAAACAGGATAATCCATTCTTATGTCCATCAGGGCTACCATGTGGCTTTACCCTATCCATGGTGTTTTCCAAGAACCTTCATCATCTCATATTCTTCCATCTGAGTTCTTTCTTACCTTGGTATATTGTACCCTCATAGGTGACTCAGGACATTTCAACTTTTAAAAAGCTGAATAGGTTCAAGGCTCAACACATGGCTTGGGTACCTCACATAGCGCTCTAGATCAGACTCATGTAACACATTATACATTATGTTATCCTGAGGGGTAAGGCTAAACACAACCATTTCCACCAATCCATCTCAAATGGACCCATATAGCGGGGACTCAGCTTTCTCAGCTATAGTTTAGAGGGGTCGGACTTTCACATTATATTCCACCACAGTGAACTGCATGTCAGTCTGCTTTGCACCAGCTCGTGACTCATGTCACCCTTGGGCTCTCTCTCTCAGCCATTGCTCGATCAAGCGACTTCATCTGCACACACTGTGGTTCTTTTCTGACCTTCGCGAGGCCTCCTTCACCAACATCATCTTAATGAAGTGGTGACTGACACATCCTCTCTAAAGGACTTCTTGCATCCCGATAAAGGTTATGGTGGTTAACGTCACATCATAAGAACTATTTCTATGTATCACCCTGAATGAGCACACATGCTCTCATCAGACCCTCTAGTCTGGATCATACTAACCATTAGCTAGGGGTGATAAACTATACTATCATCAAGCTTGTCATGTACCTACTTCCACTTTATGGAAGTGAACCTTGGTCAAAACCAAGAACCTTTGAACTCGCATCATGACGCAGTTGAATCATCTCTCTTTCTCTTATGTAGTTCAACAAAACCTGTCTCTTGACAGTACTCTTCTTTTCCTGTCATCCAGGTAGGGTGATCTACTATAACCCTCATTGATCTTCCTTGGTTAAGGAGAGAGTCTCCACATCCTCTATAGTGATGAACTCTTATTCCTTTTCAGGGACTCCTTTATCCTCTATATTGGTACACTGGGTTACTGGTATTCGTCCTTTACCTTTATCATGCATGGTCACAAGCCACATGCATCTTCATCTTAAGCATCCAAAGTGCTACCATCTCAGTAATACCATGGTATATGGTGATCTTAAAATCATGATCTCCAGTGTGTCATTGATCCCTCAAGCCTGATACCTCAGAAACCCTAAACCATTCTAATCAGGGTTTCATCACATTCCCTTCCAGAGAAGGGCATCTGAGGCTCTAAACCATCCTTTCACTACGTCAAGGACTAGACTGGCTAACCAAACAATCATTAACTTGTTCAACCTATCTCATTACATCTGAGTGTTAGCCAAAACACATCTTATTTCCAAACGTAGGGTTAGCCTAACAACTCCCTTCTAGCCAAACTAGGCAGCTCTATCTCCACCAGAGCATCCATTACCACTTCACATCCTTCGGTATTAGGCAACGTTGAAGACATACTCTTCCGTGTATTCTACTTATCATCTCATCTCAAACTCTAAGTTTGTCTTCATTAAGAAACTCTGATCTCATCCTCAGGGTGATCAAACTCAACCTTGGTTAACTTGTAAATTCCTCATAGCTCTTGATAAAACATCCTCATAAGCTGGCTACACTACCTCTCTTAGTGGTTGTGAACCATCCATGTATCATTCCTTCCGCATCTCTATCCTTATTCCTTATAGCAACGTTCCAACTCACAACATCCTTGTCCTTGGTGTATGGTATGCATACTGTCCTATCTCTCACTCTCATAACAAGAAGAAATAAGCATTTGGCGGCCGTCCAAATACAGAGTTCTTCCTATTCCAAGAGTAGGGATGGTACAACCCACCTCGCCAGTCACCTTCAAATCTCCGTTGAAACGTGCAAATCATGTCTCTATATCACAATCATCATTATATCAAAGTTACTTCCATGGAAAACTGGCCTCGAACCTACTTGGGTTTACACACAATCCTTGGTCATATCCTCAAGGTCTATAGGGTACCGGCACTTTTGGGGTCATCCCTCTTCCCATATGCACCAGAGAGTGCCCTACTCATTTTCCCTTTGGGTCACATGAGTTCATGAAGGTGATCAATCTCCCAACCCATGGCCCTCAGACAATGATAGCTGTTACCTCCCGACCCTATGGTCATGTGCAACTAGGGAATTAGGAAACTCCTACTTCCATCGGTCTTATCCCTACCTGACCCTAGGATAGACTTAGGATTATATCATAGTACATGTTCAACTTAGAACCTTACCCAATCCTTCATCATCTCTCTCTGCATTCATGACTGGCTTTCATCCTTTCTCAGGGATCATGGCGACCTGCCTACCTTGGTCAGGCCCCATACCGGTTACTTTCACGGTAACACATCCATATGCATTTTAGAGATGACTATCTATGGGTCTATAGATTCATTATCATACCATGTACTCTTCACTTAGCTTCTCAAGATCCTATGAGACCTCCCTAGGTCATCTTAAAACCCACCAAACTGGTATACACTCTACAAAAGGGTCCCTCTCCCAGGATGAGAGAAACTACAACTCTTGACGACGAGGTCTCAACTGTCCTTAGGGTTTACCTCCACATGAGCATTCTTAAACCAGCAACTACTAAGGTACAAGCGTACCTACTAAACCATGCTAGGTCACCCTCGTTCTCTTCCTCAACATTAAACCAACTTCATGGTGAGGGGTTCCTCAAACATTCCCTTAGCTTAAGGGGTTTCCTTTACCTCTACTCCTTAAGAGTACCATGCTCGAACTATGGAGACTCAAATCTCACCCTGAGCATTGGATACACCGCTTCCCCTCTTAGGCCTAGGAATCCTATGTTCTCTTTTGGGTATCCAATTGCATGCTCAAACTCCTAACCATGAATCAAGCATGTTCAAGATATGTCATGTACTTCTCTGATCCTTCTACTCTAGCAACACTTCAGGGTCGAGTCCCCTTCCAGGACAACCAACTAGGTATAAAGCTTCACAACTGATTACTTAAACCTCCTCAGGGTCTAAAGCACTCTTTATCTTATCCAGTAGGTAGTCACTTATACCATGGGTACCAGAAGGTTCCTCCAAAGGCAACCAAGATATCATCGGCCTTCAGGGATTCAACATAAGACAACCACTATCATCCACTTAGGTCGCATCATCCCCAACTACCCACTGTTCTTTATGTCTTAGAATCTAAGCTTCTAGTCCTCTTGCTTGAGCCCTTCTTTCTCTCTCTAAAGCTAACTCCACATCCAGCCATACTGCTAGAGGTCCTTTCTCCATGAAGGATCAAGATTCACCTCCACATGGGTGAAACCTATGCTTTAAACTTATGTTTTCTCAAGATCATTCATAACCCTTTATGCTTATTTCATAAGCCATCCATCATGATCTCTTAACCAGGGTTTCAACAAGCTATACCCCACTTGCCTAAGCCCATAGGGTAACTATAGGTTCTCCTTTATCCTCATTCATGAAGGAGCTATCCTTCGCTCTAGCACGCACGACCCTCTCCAGGGTTGGGTCGCCCGAGGTACTAGGTCATCCACCCTCTTATGGAAACCCAAAAGCATGTCCAACCAAACACTCGGTCAACTATGACATCTAATTCATCATGCCGTCTCTATCTCTAACCTTCACTTAGGGTTAGGGTTAGCATCATCCCCAAAGGATTGTGATAGGTTTCTACCTTAAATGGAGGTCTCTACCTCCAAGACTAACTCTCTCCACTCCTCCTCCTGCCAAGGAGGTCTATCCTCAAGTCTCTCCTGAGGACAATGACAACTCGTGTCATACGACCTAAGCATGTATCTAGTCCTTTACGCTTACTCTATTAAGCTTATGTCCATGACATCTTATTTACATGCTTTTTATTAATTGGGTGGAGGATTCCTTAATCCTTATTAACCTTACCCATACCTCAAGAGGGTGAGGAGAAGAGAGAAAACCCTAATCCTTAAGGTCCTTAATAGAATTTGAGTTGAGAAGGGATGAACAAGATGAGAGAGTCCTAAAGGTATCTTATTTCGAGTCATACCCTAAGACATTGGCCAGGCAGTCACACAATCCGGGAGTCCTCGTATTCCGACTAGCGGTGCGGAGGAAAATATTGCCAGCCCCCGGACGTGATCCTTTTCTAGACACCTCAGTCTTTCGGACAATCCTCTAATAACTCCCTTGGTTTCTACAGAATTTGTAAAATTTAATAATTACTAAAGATTAATTGAGGATCCTATGCTCTGATACCAATTGTAACGACCCCGCCTCCCGGTAACCCCCAATTAAGGGAGACCCGAAGGTCAGAGCTGTTATTCAATTAACAGGATCGAAGGTTCGACAAATAATCAATAACAATTAATAAACTTTACCAACTAAACTGAAACTGGTATAAAATAAAACTTTTCTTACCTTGGAAAAACTCGGATTTCTAAACTTCTATCCATGAAGATGATACTCTAACTAATCCTCCTGTATACGTTACTTCTCATTTAATTCCACATATGCCACTTTACTGTTTGTTCATTTTATTGTACCTAAAACGCCGACAAATAAAACGTCGATCAGTATATTTAAATATACTGGTATGTGGGGACAACCAAAAGTTTGCACATATGGCTAACAATTTAATAATCACAATCAAATTATTTAACAAGCCACTTTACACTTTTCAGTATGACATTCTCCACTGCTTTTGCCCTAACCCTGGCATACCCACCTTAGGGTGCCCTTTGCCAATGACTTAAGGCCACCTTCTCAATCCCGAGCTTGGTGCCTGGGGGTCACCACTCATGGTGCCCACTAGTCATGCAATATCATAGGACACCTTCTTGGTGCCTGGGGTCACCACTCAAGGTGTCCATTGGTCTACCCATCTGGGCCTGACCTTTGGCATCATCCATCAGGGTGGCATGTAGGTGCGAGAATCCATACTTCTATTATTAATGTGATAATCATAGTGACTTTATAATTTGCAAATATGAACATCCAAACTGATAATTTGCAGTCAATGCGATCAATCATCCGACAACCATATGGGAAACTAATGTGATTATTCATAAGCGTAACCACATACCTGATTTGTAGATTCAGCAAACTATTAACGATTCCAAACAAGCAAGTAATCCAAGAAGCAGTTCAACAATCAAAGAATTCCTAAAATAATCATGTAATTCCCTTTTTATTACTCTTGTCATTGAGATCTATTAAATCTAGCTCACTTCCTAGGGTTTCTAGTCCACTTTTAGGGTTTCTTGTACAATTAGGGTTTCCCTTTATCTTTCATTATTTCAAACCCTAATTTAACGCATTAGATCACAAACCCTCATTATTCCAACATCTAATCCTCAGTTGGGATTAAAGGCATAATTAACCATTAATTAAGCTCATTAAGCCTCTTTTATTAAAGCTATTATTTTTATCCTTTAATCCATAATAAGATCATTATATGCATTTATCATCAATTCATAGTTCATTACGGTCCAAAACACATATGAACTCGATTTTCCATTAATCCACCTTTTATTCATCAGAAAACCCTAATTACTACATTTAGGGCCTTTATCCACAAATTAAGAACTTAATGCTCGAATTATCTTAGATTAAGCATATTCCAACTTTAATCATGAAATTAATCAATTAAAGCCATTGATAGTCAAATTAATCAACATTAGGGTTTCAAGGCTCATTAAAGCCTATTTATGCACATAAACTCTAAATTCAGCTAATTACGTGCAAGATTCATCCTTTTTATTCTTAATGTTCCTTTTTATCATCAACAGGCTAATATCAACTTTAGTCGTCAATTAAACCCTCCTAATCACATTAAACACATCAAAATAGGGTTCCTTAATCATCATTACATTAAAGTTAATAACTTATACTACTTTTCGAATTTCAAGCAGAATTAGGCTTCAACTATATTTTATTTAGATTCCTCTCGCTTTTCTGAGCAAGATTCATATATTATTTGCCTTTATCCGAGCTACGGTTTACGAGATATGAATTTTGCAAAAATCTACTTACTTGGCCAATAGCATGCTGACACGTCAGCATAGCCATGCAGCGAGCCCTTTGGAAGAACATAACCAATTTACCTGATTACCCCCACTTAACCCGAGCGTCCCTTGTTAATCCGGGGGTAGAACCATCCAAAAGACTCCGATCGTCTTCAAGCTTCGGACAGCCTTCCTGGCCGCCGACGACAGTCCCGCGTGGGGCTCTCCTGGCCTCCCTAGACCTCGAAACTCCTCACCGACTTCTTCCCCGAGTCCGCCGCCCTCTTGCGCACCTGGGGCACTGCTTGGTTGCTGCCGCTGCGGCCGTTCTCCCGCTCGATAGGCCAAGAACTTCCAGTTGTCGCTGCAGCCTAGGGATTTCTACCACACAGGCTCCAGGGCACGGATTTGATGGAGAACCTTCTCCTCGACTTCGTGGAACAACAGGCTTTCGTCGCACCCCTCTGTTCCCCCCTCTTAGCATCATGCTCATGGTGATACATAGGGTTAGGGTTTGAAGAAGAAAGTAAGGGAGAAGAATGATGTATGGGATCCTCCAGGCTTGGCCCAGGGTCGTACCCCTTAAATAGGGGAGGGTAGATAGGACCTGGGCGGCTTGTCCACAAGATCCAAAAGAAAGCAAGTCCCATATGTAAGGGAAACCTATTCCTCCAAGGAGAGGAAATCTTCTCTCTCCTAACCTATCCCTTTAGTAACCATATTTCATGGTTAATTAGGAAATTCGAAAAATTCCTTTCTCTTAGACTCTTTTATTCTTGCCTTTTCCTCCATAAGCACGAAATCCTATTTTCCTTTATTAGGAAAATACTTTCTTTTATCAAAATTTACATAATCCATAAATTATGTATTCCCATTATCTCTTTATTTAACAATTTTGGTATTTTATCTTTCTTTCCTCTTCATTGGGTTTCCTTGGATCCCAAGGAACTCAAGAATTCGAAATTCCTTTTTAATAAATACTCATTATCCTTAAATGCATCAATATGCATTATTATTTATTATTCCTCATTATCTTGTTTAAAATATCTCTTTTTGAGAATTTCTCTTTATTTCTCTTTTATCTTCCTCATTGGTATTCCTTTTATCATTAGGAATCCTTGGAACACGAAATTCCACAAAGGATAACTCAATTATACCTCTTTTCACTTGTTTTCCATATTTTATCAATGTTTTCAATTTCTTTATTAACAAGGAAATACTTAATTGATATTTTCTTTTCTTATTGCCTTTTCTTTGCAACTTTGGACTCCTTGGAACCCAAGGAATCTAAGAGGCACGAAATCCTCTTTGGATTTTCCTTCTACAGTTTCCACACCTTTCTTATCTCAAATTCTCAGTTATTCATTAATTAATTGAATATCCTTGTTATTGGGCCCAATAGCCAATAAAGCCCACAAATCAAACAACAAGGCTATTTTCAAAGAAACTCATTTATTCAACACAAATTATATCATCATTGGTTCCAATATCTTTAAAATGAGAAATTATATTTCTCAGCAAAAGAACCCAAAATTGGGGTTGTAACAGAGGTGATCGTGCCCTAAATGCATTAGATCATGGAGTCAGGAGTTATCCATACATGTTTACTTGAGGCCCATAGGTCAGGAGACTAGACACCTTCATGAGTTTATGAGGCCTAAGGGGTAGATTTGAGAGGAACTCCCTAAGTGCATAAGGCCCACGAGGTCAGGATGAGATCACTCCAAAGGTACCTGCACCCTTAAAGACCTTGAGGAAATGATTAAGGCTAATGTGGCATGAGTTGTAAAGGTAAAAGATACAATAAGTCATGTAATTATGAAAACTTAAGGATTTTGTTCACAAACTTAAGAGTGAGAGACGAACTTGTCTTCATAAAATTTAGGAATATTGTGGATTAAAGGTATTTATGGTATGGAGTCATTTCTAAGAGTGATTCAACCTAAAATGTGAAATTTTGAGATAATGTGTGGATACCCATCTCTGCTCTTGAACAGGGATGAACTTTGTATTTGGGTTGTAGTCAAGTGCTTATTTCATATTAATATGAGTGATAGAGATTGGGTAGACACATGGTATGCTTAAAGTGGACTTACGAGAATGAATACCTTAAGTTGAATGACTTGACCGAGGGTTTTAGATGTTACCTCACCCTTTTAAAGAAAAGAAGTAATAATACCATGGAAACTTAGGTGAAAAGGTAGTTACCAGGTGAAATTCAAATCACCGATGAAAATGTAATCACCAAAAGATGATATCATGTAATTATTAAGGATGAGGATATACCTTGAATTGAATTTAGGTACCAATTTAAATAATAATGTGATGAATTTATGCATCAATATAAGTTGTTAAAAATAATCCAAAAAGGGTTGCTAAACCTAAGGTTTAACACAAATATGGGTTATCATTACTGGGTTTGAATTTTGGAGACAAAATTCCATTTGAGGAGGGGTGAAAGTAATATCCTCAATTTTAGTGAATTTGAATTATATAAATATAAATCCATGGATTGATAAATAATATCCTCAATGGTATCATTAATGGAATAATAATGTTATCCCTTGTGACATGGGTGCAACCTATGGCCCAAGTAAGGACCATAAGACTATTTTCCTGAAGTGGGTCCTTGTGGCACAAGTCAAGGAAATAAAAGGAATTCTCGCATAAATAAATAGGAAGGCTTTATGAATTGTTGGATAATAGAAATATGAAATAATATGAAAGTTTCCAAATAAAATAAGATATGTGATGTTTTAGATAGTAAAGAATTAATAATCTAGCCATGAATGGTAACACAAGACCTGAGGCATCAAATAGTGTTATCTCGGTCTAACTTTTGGTATACTTGAACATAATAGGGAAAAGAAGAAGTTTCTAGAATTTAAGAGAAAAAAGGACTTTCCATGTGGTGTGGGTAATTAATCTAAGAATATGCTAAAGAAGAAAGTTTTAGCTATGAAACATATTCCAATAAATCCCAAAATTTTGATAAAGCTTGGGAGGGTTATTAATGAGTTTTCATTCAAATTTGGGATCGAAAGGATGTTTCTAGTGGCCTAGAGAATTCCAAAAAGGGAGAGGAACTTAATTACAATAATTATATGTGGGTTGATTTAGGAAATTGATTTAATGTTTTCAACTTAGGTGTTGAAGACCCACACCCCTTTAATGTGTCACATCTACATCAATTGTTAGATGGTAGATCAATGGTGTATAGGTCATCTCCTACCTCATTCCTAAATAGGAAGGCATGCCACAGTAACTCGCTGACCCTGACCTCTCTCTCCCTGGTTGATCCGTAAAAAAAACCAAAACCTTCCCCATTAGTCTCGGGGAGTAAATACGATCCAAATAATCCCTAGCTACTTTTCCATGGATGTGGGAAGGATTGGGACTTTCTCCAATTCTCTAGTGTTTTTAACTTCCATAGCTGACACCCCTCCAATGATCCCTCAATATACAGATAGAACCCTTGGGTTGTGATCTCAAAGGGAAAAAGCCCTCCCGTAAGGTTGTGCTATAAAGAGGGATCACAAGACCTTCAAGGTTCCTAGGCAGACTACTACCAGCTCTATATTTTTCTAATGAATCTTGTTCATTGAAAGGGAGTAGAGGGCAGGGCGCAGACCATCCCCAGGATCTGAGGAAGGGCACTGGGATACTCACCGAGATAGGAACAAAATATTTCAATATCCAGAATAATCACAAATGAGGTATTCACTTCATTCTTCTCCTTCATGTGTCTCTAGCTCTATCACCCCATGACTGACTTCCTACAATTTCGACCACACTTGGCCTTGGCAACTGGATGGATGAGTCTGGTAGGGTTGGGAGGAGGTCCCTAGATCTTCATTTTATCTCCAAGATAATTGAATGAAGGAGTCAACACATGGGTGCACCCATCCTTGGCGGAGCTCAACTTCTTTATGAGGTTGAATAAGGTTGAGTAACATATTATAATACTGACCCTCGAGTGAATGAAAATCTAATTCACAACACTGGGGTAGTCTAGTCCTTTTAGTCTCTAAAAGATCCAGATAGTGTGGGGACCTTGCTTGACCTGGCGTTGGGCCATTGGCCAGAAGTGACCCATCCATAAGTAGATAATACAAGTAGTAAAACTAATTACTGATGTGATGCCTGTCTATTGGTTCATTATGTGTAATTTGCAATAATTCTAGATAAGTATTGATAATAAGATGAAGACAATTATATATGAAATTTGATCAGGAAAATGAGAGGAATACAAATAAAATACTTACAAACTCTAATCTTGATTCCAATTCCAAAAGTAGTGTTAACATGTACTAAAGTGATGATTAATAAATGGAACCCTATATTTGGATAATAAAGAGTAGGAAACATTAAAAAACCCTTCTTTTATGTTATTGTCTGATCTTTTTGGATATAATGATAACCAAGATGATAATGACAATGGTGATATGATAACTAGGGTTTCTAGACCAATAATCTGATACATGTATAATTATGTTTTAAAACCAAAGATCATAACTTGTGATGATATTAATGAACTTAATGTGATCTAGGTGTTCATAATGGAAGGCTATGATGGAGACAACAATTAGGGTTTCACCTTAAGTGTAATGTGTGATGGAATTAGGGTGTAACCCTTATTCCTTATCCTAAATGTGAGATAAACCTAAACCCTAAATTACGACCCAAGTAGGGTTTCATCTAAATAATATGATAGTGATATTTAGGATTTATATGCACTCATATTAAATGTTGATTTCTTGCTTGATTGGATAATATGCTTAAAGTATTTGAAGTATGATTACATGATCTGCATGGTTCTACAAAATGTATGTGGTTCCATTTATGACTACCTACAATATCATTTGCCACTGTTTGCTGATGATTTCTTGAAGTTTGATAAAATAAATTGTTGGAATTTTATTTACATTCTGTTTAATTATAATGTCACTATGAGTTCCACATAAATAAAGATATCATATTCTGAACCCTAGGACATATATTAGGGGTGATGCACACGAGTCCTGAAGGGATAGTGGTCACACCCAAGATAGCATATCAAGTATGGGTTAGAATATGCAAACAAAATGCAGTTCTTATTTTCTAGTAATTGATTGATTATATGTTGTTATGATTTTGCACACTTTTGCATGCAACCCACATACACATCAAATTTTGATATGATGATCTATGCTTTGTTTCATATTGTTTTAGGTGAATGAAATACATGAAAGTGTCCAGATATGATGAATCAAATGAAATCCACCAAAGTCATAAAAGCTAATTATAGGAGGATTAGCTAGATACTTATTTTAAATATGTATTAGTTCATCTAAAAAATTCATGTAATTCCTTAAGGGGGCAACATTGTACAACTTGTAAACAATTTTTTTTAAATAATGGAAATTATTTGCTAAATATGGATCCTTGGGAATTATTGGTAATAGCTCTCAACTTTAAGGTCCTTATTAATTGGGGGATAATGAAAAGTGAGGTCGTTACATGAGCTCGTTATGTTGACCCCTGACTTTTATAGTTGATGATTCTTTAAACTTTTTGACCACCCCACCTTATATATACCCCTCCCCTTCAGCCAAAAAGCCATTTGACACCCCTCCTTGTTGTTAGAACATGAGGGAGAGCCATTATGACCTTGGAGAGCTCTGAGGAAAGTGATGACCATGGATGTGCATTTGTGTGTGGATGCATGTGTATGCATGTCAAATATCAATCAAATCCTTGGTCTTTTGTAACTTCCCAATCGTGTTTGTTGCATAGAACTGCAAGATCATCTATCCTAATATCATCTATATTGTTCACACATTCGATCTCCTTGGCATAATACCATGGTTTTCCATGGTTTTAACTTGCTCATCTAGCTAAAGTGCCTTCTTTTCCCTTCTTTTACCCTTATTTTCTGTAGATCCACCATGGATGAGTCATCTTGGAGCTGAAGATGTGATCTGAGGCATGGAAAGGAGGATCATTGAAGGTATTATTTTTGTTCCTCACCTAATTTTCTTATGTTGGTCGAGCCCCATGAACTTTCATGGTGGAACCAAGCCCATCTAACTAAATAACCTTCCTTTTCCATCTCTTTATTATAAAGGAAGCTAGATCTTGCTTGGTGATTTGGTTTTAAGCCTATTTGAGGATTCATCTTGGAATTGGAAGCTTGTTTTTGGCTATAATAGATGTTTTCCAAATCATTACAATAAGAGATGAGTGATATAGGATTGGTTAGCATCCTTTTACCTACTTGTACATGCAAATCCCTAAAATTGCTCTAATATGCCCTAATCTTAATCTGTGATCACCTAACATGCTAAAATATGATCTCATGAGAACTATTATGGATAAGTGAAAAGGAAAGACAAAATTTCATGATCTTCTTAACCTCTTAAAAGTAAATCTTGATTGTAATCCAACATCCACCTAAACATGTTTATGTGAAATATGAAATACATGTGAAATGTTACTAAAATCTTATATTTATGGTTTCTTGGTAACACATGATGTGGAAATCAATATACATTTTACTCTTGATTCTTGAGATTGGATATAGAAAGATATTATGGCTCCTATAAAACTAATATATTGCTAGAATTGTATTTGATTCAGACCTTTAATTTTAAGGTAGCTCATCTATGCATAAGAGTAGACCCTTTTATGTGTAATCTTGTATATGATATAACTTTCACATATATTCAAAATTCAAGTTCAAAATTGGTAAGGTGTTGTATAACCGTAATATGAGATGGAATCCAAAATTGTATATGTCCTCAATTTTACTATAAGTTCTTTTCCTTAGTATGTCCCTATGTGGTGAGATTAGCCTTTCATGGTCAATAATGGTGGTTTATGCTCTAATGAGTACCTTGGGATACATGCAAAGTTTAATTATATCTCCTAAAGTCATGAACAATTAATGTATTCTCAAATCAAGAAAAATGTAATTATGAATTAAGAAGCATAAGTATATAAATGTACATGTAATGCATCCCAAGCATAATTTATAAGTGAATATGAAGTAACTCAGAGGTTCCTTAATACATGTGAGATTTGATAATGGATGACAATATTTTTATGATAGAAGGATTATAATGGAGTATATATCTTCATCATATTGTTACATATTCCTTTCATTTCCCTTTCTCTATAACCTTAAGGGATTAAATAAGTATGTGATAAAACGTGACATTATAAGATGTATCTTAGATATAAGATATATACATGTAGGCATGATGATTTGAGGTTAATACCTTGAGTGAAATAGCATGTGTGTCATCATTGTGATGATGGAAGGACCCAATGGTCCAGTCTAGTTCATAATTGATCATGGATGAGATATACCATTATGGATGAGATGGTGAAATGATTTAAATGGGAAAAGTAATTATGTCCACTGTGTTAGAAACAAGTAGGATCATAGAGATACATGTAGTGGGGATTGGTTGACTTGAACTAATGTTCCTAAAGATACTACAATATGAAATTTCCTCATGATACCCCTACACTTGATTAGTGATGATTGATAATGTTCTTTGATCATGCCCAGTCCTACATGATGAATATGAGAATTTTTATATAATTATTAATGGCCTATCTTTTGTGATGCTATTTGCACACTGGAAAGGAAATAGTAGAGGAGGAAATGTCCCTTATTATTCCTTGATTGAGGATGTGTTCCATGACTTACTATGTTAGGCCTTTTTGTGGTTGAAGATGATTACTTCTATCTTGAGTTGGTCATTTGATGTAGGTGAATGTGTATCATATCCTTTGGAATTTTTAGACTTGATTAATATGTAAATTGTATCTCTTGGCATTATTTGTAAATGTTTGATACAATTAAATTATGAGTAATTGGCTGATATATCATGCATAACCCTAATCATGTAGTTTCCTGAATCGGTAGATCTATTTCCCTGGGTCATTAGGGAATAGTAAAATATGTTAATGTTGTAGCAATCTACAAGTAGTGAGAAGATGCCCAGAGCATATATTTTTGAATATACATAGATGTGTGGGTTGGTATATCCTAACATCCATAATCTTTGTTTGTGGAAGATGGTTTAGTCATATGTGATAGAGAGAGGTTGTGATTTTGTTTTAGTTTGTTAGGTTTTGTGCTCTATTTTTATGGTGCCTTGACCTTTTTACCTAGGCCAGGCTAGAGTTTTGTGGATTTGCATGCAAGAAATTCCACAATATACTTTCCTATGTGCACTCTACCATTTGTAACCCTCACTTGAACACATGGTGTGTGAAGAGTTATAATGGATTCCAATAATCATTAGATATAATATGGGGTTGATTTTGCCTTTGCAGTGCTCAACCAATAGTTTGAGTGGTATCTTATAAACTAGTTAGGGCATAATAAAATGTGTTGCTCAACCGTGTAGTATATCTCTTCAGATTTAATTGACATGGCAAATTGATATGCACTTGTATTCCTTTATTTCTTTCAAACATTACATTTTTTTCCTATTTTATACATGTAAGTGTATAGTTCATTTATATTTATAGCATGGCCCTTGTCTACTTGTTGAGTATACATCTATGTGAAGAGAATAAGTACTTTATGCATATTTCTTATGTAGAGATATTTAGCTATCGATTAATCTGCCTCTAGTAATATGACTATTGTATGCCTATAAGAAATAAGTATGCTATCTTTTGCTATATCGTATAGCTAGAACTTGGGGTCTCAACCCAGTGGTTATCCACATCTTTTAAGTATGTTGATGCATTAGAAATGATGAGATGATCAAGGTTTAATAAGGGATAACATAGTTAACTCCAGAGTGTCCCTATATTCTCATTTTCCTAATTTTAGTGGGTAGCTGATGATTTATTTGTTAATTTGTTTCTCTTGGTGTTTCTCTATGAACATGAGTTGTAAAATAAATTGGCCTTCTAATGTTTCTATAGTTTCATAATCATGGAAAAGTCTTGTAATCATTTGATGACACAAATAAAGGGAGGTTTCATTTAATTCCTTGTTGTGTCTATGTGGAATGTTAAAATGTGTTGTGGTACACATTTATGTATCATTTACAAGGTTCTTATGGTTGTTTCTCATAATTGGACCTCTATGTGGATCCTTTTATTCAGATTTTTGACTCAATTTTTGATGACTGCTAGCTTTTAGTTGGTTTTGTCTAAAGATTGTCTTAATGATCAACCAAGGTTTTATCAATGGATGGGTCCTTACAATTTTGGTAGGTTGGATGAGTTCACATGGACAATAGGAATTAGAATTAATTTATAACTAAGTGATGAATTTGCCATGATCATTGTGCATTCTACTTGAACTCATTATTTGGATGCCATAATAAGGTATCCAAGTATTGAGGGAGATTTAATATGGAATTATTTGGTTGTCCCTCTTTTAAATACTCTGACCGAGTAATAAGTTGGAACATAACCACAGAGTACATTAAAATAATAAATCATGATGAAAAGAATGAGAAAAAAGCTAATGCAAAATGCATAACCCACATTTACTCTCAATATGTTGAACTTGAACTATGTAGAAAATTGATTAAAGAAGTGAAATTAAGTACGAGTATTATCACTTGAGGGATATAAAGCCATGTTTTAACTCATTGAAACCTAAGTTTGATAACTAAAGGAAAATATACAACAATATGATGCTTAACATGAAACAAAATTATGTAAAAAGGAGTTCCTAAAACTTAAAAGGACACCTTGTATTGGATGGGAATCAAGTGTTTCAAATTAATATTCCATAGAATGGTGAGGTTAAGGAGATTTATCTCAGTATGTGAAGCTTCAATAATGTGAATATGTCAAAGAATCCAGATAAAGTGTCTCCAATGTATATATGTGTGCTTGGAAGATCATAGAGAATATATGGAATTGGGAAGAATTTTAGGTGTTATATCCATAGAAGAATAGGAGAACTTAGAGGATGAGAATGAGTTGAGATGATAAATATGTAGAATGTTAGATGAGGACAGTGAAGGCTGAGGTAATCTCATACCAATTAAGGTGTATTAAGAAAGAATAGAAGTAAATAATCATGACACAACCATAATTTTAGAGAAGTTACTTAGTAAATGATATCCTGTGATTGAAATAATATGAATAATCATGAGGAACTAAAAAATGAATCTTAAGAAAGGTAAGGAGATATAAACCCTAACCTGATATAGAATCATATTCCTATCCAAGTTGTATGGTGATAACTAAGATCAAAATTGAGGTTGAATGACATAAAGATGGGCAACTATATTGTTTTTCCACCATGAAATTATTTGGTTGGTCCCTGGAAGATAAGGATATACATGATGAATTGAAAGTTGGATATGATCTTGTGCCAATCCTTTCATATGTTTGGAGGATGACATATGTATGAATAAGATGTTTTAGGTGTAGGCTTGTTTGGCAAGAACATGTTTGATCCATAGAACATATCCAATATGGTGATGATAGAAAGTATGAATGTGTGGCATGTACACATGTTATCTAAGTTTTATGTGGGTCAATAAGAAGCCTAAGGTTGTTACCTAGAATATAATTTTAAGACCCTATTTTACATATCACATGAGCGGAAGCATTTTACTCAATATGGGTGTCACAATATTCTAATCATATAATTAAAGTAAATGAAACACTTGCATTGATTTAAAATTGATTCATATGTAGTTTTTGATTACATAATACTCATCGATCAAATCTAATCTTGATAATAATATGACTAACCATAACATGAATTATATCTAAACCTCTAGATGGAGTTGGTAAATGGCACCCCACCAGGCAAAGCTTGAGGGTCTCCTAATCTTGATTTTTCCTTTTTGTCCTTCACTTACTTCAAGTCCTGCGGACATCTCGTCCCCAGCCATGCAAAACAAACATCACATTAGTAAGCGGTATTTGGCACTTTATATGACATAAAAGCAAATATAACTTGACATGACTTGACAGAAACTTAAACATGGATTTTCTTAAGCATTCATTATTCATAAATTACATGAAGAATCGAACAGTTAATATAGGCATCCCTCTATAACGCTCACTTAGGAGCACATGATTTCTAGGAAATCCCTTGATTCTAGGAAATCCCTTGATGACCCCTTGAGGTGCATGATTTGGAAGAAAATAAGAACTAATTCATTTCCATTTACCTTAACATTAACATTAACATGGTCTTTGAACATTTAACATGATGAATTGGAAATGTAGTTATATTCCACTTCTCTTAATGCCCATAGGAACCCATAATTGCTAGGAAAGCCCACAACGACCCTTTTAGGTCCATAAATGAGGAACATATAAAAACTTATCTAGTTCCTTAATTTTCCTCATTAACTTATCTCTTGACTTAAACATCAGCTCTTCTTAATCTTAATCTTGAACATGATGGGATTACTCCCTCTTAGTTCCATAATGGGATTTCTCCCTCTTAAGTCATAACATGGTTTCCCTTCTTGAACATAAGTCACTAAATCTTAATCATAATCTTAATTAGTGTTCTACCATAGACCATAAATAAACAATCAACCAAACAGTGATAATATACGTGATTTATGCTTGAAAAGACATTCATAATTCATGAATTCAAGTAATGTGAATAATCATAAATAAACATTCAATCAACCAAAACTACTTGTGCCAAAAATGCATGACCCACTTACCTATAGTAGGTCACCTTGAGGTCAACTTCTCTCACTTGATTGAGTCTCTAATCACCTATAATTTGATTAAAATCATAATATGTGCATGGGTTCATAATCATCAAAACCCTAATTTCGTTCATGGAATTTGTGAAGAGTTTTAATGTGGAAACTAGAGTTTCAAAAAGTCAAATCGATAGAGAATTGAAAGAGCTTTCCAATGAATATTTTTCCATCATATTCGGAGCTCATATGCAAAAGTTATGCATTTTGCAAGATGGACCAATCAGAGTAAGGAAAACTATAGGGTAACATCATTAAAATCCCAATTAACAACTGATGTAAATAACTGGTGAAATGACCGAGAATACCATGGTGAGTGTTACATTGAATAGAACATTTGGGGGAAAAATTGTCATTGGGTCTTTCAAGGATTTCTCACAGCTGGAAACAAAATGCTAGTCAAATCCCTAAACTGCCCTTATAAAAATAATGCCCCAATTTAGAAAGCATGGGAAATGAGGAGGAATCACGTATTTGATTCTTCTTCTTCACTTCATGGCCACGCACTTCTCATGGTGCCCCGATCATCAAATGAGACTCGGGGAGAGGGCTCCCATTCAAGATGAGACCGCCCTATCTCTACCATGACTAGACAGGAAGGGGGGATCCAGAGGAGAAAACCATGCTCACCAAGAAATCAAGCCTCGAGGCCAAGTCATAAAGCCTCAACATACCAAGGCAAATCTAGAGATACCATTAGGTGAGACAAACAGGAGATGGAAGCACTAATTTACATGGGAAGGACAAAAAATAGAGGATATGTTGGAGGTCCAAAATGATATTAAACCAGACTAAAATGTGCCGAAGGTGGGCGGAAAACAATTATGGAAGTGCGGGGAGGCCATTGGAGAAATTTGTGTGGTTGGAGGAGCATTGAAGTTCCATGGAGACTAGCATCGGAAAATACTTCAAAGGTGATCCATAGGTCCCGACAACTGGGGAAAATGTAGGTTAAAACATCACTACAAAAACCAAGAACAGTCTCCTTTGAAGCTTACCGGTGCATCAATTGCACAAAAAGTGACGTTGAGGACAGAAGGGAGGAGGTGGTCGCCAGAGATCAAAACCAGGTAGGCTAAGACTTTTAGGGGCACATAAAATTCAATTGGAAGAGGAGGAGCCAAGATTGTAGGTCGACAGTGGTTTTAGGGAACTTAAACTAGATGGTAGAGGCACTGTTGTGTCCTCTGCAACTCGGAGAGGCGAGTGTGACAAATCCCTAGATTGGGCATTTTTCCTATAGGCCACAAAATATGGTGAGTAATGGCTTATTTGAATCATGAGGATCACCCAAACTTGTAGGAGAAGAAAGATTATGAAATCATCAAGAGGGGAGGGAGAACGGACTAAGCGAGGTCAATGCCTAAAACTGGTTTCAAGTTAGCAGAGAGAACTAGAGGTAGGTGATAAGGAACATATCGTCAGATCAGGTAAAATTAGATATCCACCATCAGATGACATGTGGGAGAGGAAAGAGATCAATTTAAAGGGTGTGACATGCAGAAATAATTGTACTTAGATTAAATGTGTCGTATAAAATGAATTTGCATTCAAATCTTATTCAAAATATATAGTAACTTGTCAAATGTGGTTAAAATGATACCAAATTTGGAACACATGTCAAATTAATGGTATAGATTATTAATATATGTTTGGATTTCCATTTCTCACATGTTTTACCCATAATTCCAATGTAGGCCATTTAACTTGATTTTAATGTATTAATACATTAGGCCATTTGGGAAAATAACTTTCTTTGTGATCCATTGAGTCAAATCTCGTGTTATATGCTTATCACTGATTCAAAAAATATTTCATTTATCTATCGTACCTTTTTGAGAAAACTCTTTCGATGATAGAGAAAAAGGGGAAAAGGGAAACTAATGGTATATCATTTTCAGATTAATAGAAATTCATAATGCACATAAGAAAAGGGGAAAATTGTTATGAGTCACATTTTGCTCTTCTCACTCCATTAATCTCCATAAATTTTCATTTCATAATATTTTTCCATTAAGACCCTTAACAATTTTATGTTTTAGTAAACTATGTTCTAAGGCTTAAATTATTATTGAAAAATTAGAATGTTACAATAAGAGTGGATCCATAGACAACAAGCATTTCTTAACAATACGACCTTTATGAATAAGTGAACTAATAACCTTGTTGCAAGAAATCTTATACCTAAATATATAATAAGGAGAGTAACCACTCGAGAATAAACATAAGATATCATGATTCAACTCTTAATGGGAAAATGACAAGTATAATGATAAGTAAAAAGATGTAAGAGTGATTGAGAGATAAGAAATAAGAATAATTAAATATGGTAATTTCTCTCATTTCTAATTAGATGCTAAGGAACCCAAGTAAAATAAGAAATAATGTATAAGAAGTTGAAATTTGAAATCAACAATACATAATGTACCTAAGAAATCGAAAGAGACTTTATGATAAATGTGCACTAATGATGATAAGGTAGCACAATTTGTGACTAAGTTCTTTTATATAGGGTTATAGGTCTCCTTTTTTTTCTCTATGCTATCTTGGGAATTTGGGGCAAAATCCTTTTGAGCGGTTTATGGTTGTGATACCATGAAGATAGCTTAACTATAATGTTCTTCTAATCCTACTTTAAATTGTCATTATTGTGTGCTTGTTTGAGTTTTTGTACCAATTGATTAAGAGACATATGCTATCTATTTTGATTTGAACTTTGGTTGCCTTAACTTCAAGTTTCATTGCAAGTTGTGGACTTAGTTGTAAATTCAACAAAGTAAGGGGACATAATTGTGAATTATGTGAAAAAATTCTACGCATGAGTTTTCCTTCTTACTCATACTTGTTTGAGCTGTGAAATTAATTGGTTAAGATATGACTCTTATTTGCCTTCAATTAAACCTTGTTTGCCTTGATTTGCAATTCATGCACGATTGTGGACTAATATGTAATTTCACCCTAATCAAGGACCTAATTGTAAAACTCATTGTATTGAATCTAAGTACAAGATTTCCTTCGTAATTATGCTTAATTTGATGAACTTTGAACTTGTTATGTATGAATTTTTATCCTTGGGTTTCTAGCCCTAATCTCGCTAGTTTGGTGGTTGAGGAGAATTGACGAAACTCCAACTGATAGAAGCTCCTAGACTCATAAACCGTTGGAAGATTCTTGGACTTAACAACTATTGGTAATTCTGGGTTCAAAACTAATGGGTTTATGGTGGTTGAATACCAAGGGAAATTCAGGACATCTGTACCAATGGAACCTGAATGGTGCCTGTGGATGGGAAGTCAGACTATGACAACTAATGAGAACATGGGGCTTGGCGAATGACAATGAACTAGGGAAAATAAACCCAAAAACTCATGAGTGTGTGAGAATTGATAGACTCACTAGTTCTCCTATTTATTGAAGTTTTGAAGCTTGGAAACCGATGGAAGGCCTATCTTTATAGACCAATGTTGGAGTTGGTTATGTTGATCCCTGACTTTTGTAGTTGAGGGCTACTTATACTTTTGATCACTCAACATGATATATACCCCTACCCATTTTTCCAAACAGCCATTCGACAAGATCATTTCTATTAGGCCATGAGGAAGAGCCGTATTGGTCATGGTGATCTACACGGACGGTGATGACCATGGATGGGATCTTACGTGTGGATGCATGTATATGCATGTCAAAGATCAAGCAACTCCTTGGGGTTTTCTAGGTTCCTAACCTTATTTCTTGCAACAAAAATGTAAGATCATCTATCCTAATCCCTTCTTCCTATCATTCTTCCCATCTTATTGCTCTTTGGTTGAAGTCCATGGTTTTTCGTGGTGGTAACTTGCTCATCTAGCTAAAGTACCTTCTTTACTCTTCTTTAGTCCTTGTTTTCTCTAAATGCACCATAGATGAGTCATCTAGGAGATGAATAGGTGATCTTAGACGTGTAAAGGAGGCTCCTTAGAGGTATTATTTCCATTCCTTACCTCATCTTCATCCTTTGCTCGATCCCCATGAACTTTCATGGTGAAACCTACCCTATCTAGCTAAATAACCTTCTTTCTTCCTCTCTTTATTCTAGAGGAAGCTAGATCTTGTTGGAGATTTGGTTTTGGGAATATTTGAGGGATGATCAAGGATTTGGAAGCTTTTTCTTGTTTGTACTAAATGGACCTCATAACCCTCACCATGAGAGCTGAGTGATATAGCATTTTTATCATCCTTTTACCTACTTGTACTTGCAAATCCCTAAACTTGCTCTAATATGCCCTAATCTTGCTCCCTAACATGCTAAAATATGATTTTTTGAGAACTTTTATAGATAAATGAAAAGGAAATAGGATTTTTTAATCTTAAAGTGACCCCTGATGTTAATCTCATATCCACCTAAACATGTTTATGTGAATTCCGAAATACTTGCAAAATGTTACCAAAAATGTTGTCTTTACGGTAAGTTGGTTCCATATGATGTGGAAATAAATATACATTTTACTCTTGCTTTCTAAGAGTGGATATATAAAGATATTAATGATCTTATAAAGTCATTTTACTGTTGATATTTCATTTGAGAGAAACCTCTAATCTCAAGGTATCTCATCTATACATAAAAGTGGACCTTTTATGTGTAATGTTGTATTTTATATAACTTTCAGATATATTTAAATTTCAATTTGAAATTTATATGGTGGTGTGTAATATTAATATGAGGTGGAATCTAAAATTTTATGTCTTTGATATTCCTATCAAGTCTTGTCCTCAGTATGGCCTTATGTGGTGAAATTAGCCTTTCGTGGTCAATTGTGGTGGTTTGTGGTCTAATGAGTATCATGGGATACATGGTAAGTTGTATTATATTTTTGGAAGTTGTGAACACTTAATATATTATAAAATCAAGAACAAATAATTATGAATCAAGAAGTATAATTATATGAATATACATGTAATGCATCATGGTGGCAATTAATAAGTGAATATGAGGTACTCGGATGTTTCTTAATCCATGTGAGACTTAATAATGGATGACAATATTTTTATTAAAAAGGATCCTTATGGAGTAAATATATTACTATATGATTTCCTATTCCTTTCATATATCCTTTCTCCATAATTTTAAGGGATTGAATAAGTACATGATAAAATGTGACACTATAAGATGTATCTTGGATATGGGATTTGTACATGTAGGCATGATGCCTTGAGGCTAATACCTTAAGTGTATTAGCATGGCTTTCATCATTAGGATGATGGCAGGGACCAATGGTCAAGGTTACTTCATAATTTATCATGGATGAGAAATAAGATGATAGATGAGATGGTGAAACGATCTAAAAGGGAAATATGATGATGAATAATTTGTGTAACAAAGTAGGATCTAAAAGTTACATGTAATGAGGATTGGTTGAATTGATCTAATGTTCCTACAAACAATAAAATATGAAAGTTTATCATGATGCCCCTATACTTTAATAGTGAGATAATCATGTTTGATGATCATGTTTTGTCGTATGTGATGAAAATGAGAATTTATATGTATTGGACAATAGCCTATGTTTTGTGATGTTGTATTCACACTGGAAAGGAAACAATGAAGGAAGAAATATCCCTTTTTATGCCTTGTTTTATGACTTGATATGTTTTGAGTTCTTGTGGCTGAAGATGATTACTTGTATCCTAATTTTGTGGTATGATATATGTAAATGTGCACATATCTTTTGGAGTTGTTAGATTTGATTAATATGTCAATCATATCTCTTTAAATTATTTGTAAATGTTTGATGAAATCAAAATATCAGTAAATCACTTAACTAGTCAAGTTTAACCCTAATCATGTAGTGTCACGAGTCCGTAGATCTAATTCCCTATTCGCTTTAGAGTTACTCTGGCGATCTAGGGTTCCAGTTTCGCGGCGCGCCGACTTGGGGGAGGGGGTCTGAGATCCACGATCTCTACCCTCCTCCCCCCAGGCCACATCCTCAACTGTCTTGGACCACATGATCTAGCGGGGGTTGATCTTCTCCACCCTCTTCACCTGATGGCAGAGCCTGCGACATCCAGTGAGACCTGGTGAGGGATTGCGGTCTGGCCGCTCTTGTGAGGAGGTTTTTGTGTGGGTTCTCGAGCTGACGGTTGCCGATGTCTGGGGCATGCTCGGCTTGGAGCGAGAAGGAGGAGGAGTTGAGCGCCAAAGCTGGAGCC
Organism: Alisma plantago-aquatica; assembly: GCA_963693085.1. Lineage (NCBI taxonomy): Eukaryota > Viridiplantae > Streptophyta > Magnoliopsida > Alismatales > Alismataceae > Alisma > Alisma plantago-aquatica. The sequence continues at coordinate 208,029,345 of OY856414.1, forward strand.
CAGGTCGTACAGAAGCTTCAACTTTGGTTGACTCCACCCCATTTATAGGGATGGATGGAGAGGAGCCTCCTCCTGATGGATCTGATTTCAAGCACGGTCGCTCGCCCTCCCGTATTCATCTCTGCTCCTACCCTTGGTACCTGGCGTCACCCAGGTCAAGATGACCCAACGACTCCGACCGATTCTCTCTGGCCCTGTCCGACAGTTGTTCTCCTTCATGGTGGCGCCTCCTGTTCGGGGGCTCCTGATTACAGAGGGCTCCCCTTCCGTCTCTTGTTGATGGGCGAACGAGGAGCTTATCTCCCAGGTTGGCGGCATCCTCCCTGCTACATAGGTTCATGTGAAAATAGGGGCATCGAGCCCTTGTGGGGGTGTCTGCTATGTGATGCTCTCAAGGTGTTCGTAGATATGCTCAGTGCTTGCAAAGAATTGGGCATCTTCTTCGGATTTGCTGTTAAGTTGTTGTGTTTACAGCAGTTTGTGATCCCTATTGCTGTGTGAGGGAACACCCTTAGGGTGTTCGACGTTTTAACTTTGTCTAGATTTGGTCTTGACCTTATGAAGGAAGATGGTGTCGGTGGTCCTCCACCTGGTAGTGCTGCCCTCCATAGGCCTACAATTCTGATTTGCGACTCTTGTTCTAGCAATATGGTGGTTGGAAGATCCATACTATCTTTGGCTATTTGCAGTCAGCAGCATTAGCCTAAGAAAATATGTTGATGGAGCCCATTGAGCTAGATTAGGTGTTTGTTTGGTACCTTCTTGTGAAGGATTGTTCCAGGTGCAGCTGGTTCAGTTCTTCAGGAAGGAGGCATAGAGTGACAGTCTTGTCTCCTTGTCTGTTTCCTTTGTGATCCATATGAGAAAATTGTGTAGGAGCCGGGACAGGGGGCATCTTTTATAGTTGTGGTGGGAGCTGAATTGATGTTCATATATACATTTTTGTGGGTGTATTGATTGTCTCTATATGTACTTCTTTCTCACCTGCTAGTACCTTCTGATTAGTTTGTATCCTGCCCCTTCTTCTGCCTTTCCTGGTTTGGAGTTTTTTTCCTTTGTTTCGGGTCCCTTATATCCCCCTGCGTGGGTTTTGGGACCTAGTAGTTTTCTATAGGGGCGCATAATGTACCCAAAGTTTTAGTTTTATTAGTAACAGGTTTTTAGCGCGACCAAAAAAAAGTTAATCTTGTAGCAATCTGTAGGTTGTGAGAAGATGTTCAGAGCATATACTTTTTAATATATGGAGGTGTGTGGGATTGGTATACCCTAACATCCACAACCTTTGTTGGTGTTCAGATGTGACAAATGGTTTAGTTATATATGATTGAGAGTGGTTGTAGTTATGTCTCAATTTTTTGGGTTTTATGCTCTATTTTTGGGGCATTGTGACATGTGTACCCAGGGCGGGCTTGATTTTGGTGGATTCTCTTGTGAGAAATTTCACAATAGACATGCTTGTGATCACTCTAACTTTTTATACCTTAACTTTGACGCGAACAGTGGGAAGTAATTTAATGGAGTTCTATAATCCTTAGATCTTATACGAGGATGATTTTGACTTCACAGTGGCAACTAGTAGTTTGAATGTTATGCCTCAAACTACTCGGGAATTAATAAAATTTGTAAATGAAACTGTATAATATATCACCCATTTTGGTTTCATGTGATTTATCACATCGCTATGCACTTTTATTCCTGTATTCCTTACAAGCATTACATTTGTTTCCTATTCTATACATGTAAGTGTACAGATCAGGTTTGTTTACAGTATAGCACGTGTCTGCTTATTGATTATACACCATGTGTAGAGAATAAGTACTAAATGCATATATCATGTGTGGAGATATTTAGTTGTTGATTAATATACCTCTAATGTGATTATCATATGCATGTAAGTAATAAATATGCTAGCTTTTGATATATAATATTGTTAGGACTTGGGGTATCACCCTTCTGGTTAACCATATCTTTTAAGTATATTGGTGCATCAAAGATCATGTGATGATGAAGGTTTAACAAGGCATAACATAGTTAACTATAGAGTGTCCTATACTCTCAATTTCTTGAGTTGAGTGGGTAGTTGATGATGTATATGTTAATTTTTTTTCTCTTGATGTTTCTCTATGATCATGAGTTGTAAATTAAATTTTCTTTCTTATGTTTCAATAGATTCATAATCATGGAAAAATGTGGTATTCCTATGATCATGTCTACACATGGAATAACTCATATTAGTGGTGGCACACTTTTATGTATCATTTGTAAGGTTTTTATTATGGTTTCTCATAATCAGGTTTCTAGGTGGATCATTTTATTTTGAATTTCACCTTTTAGCTTCTGATGGTTATCAATTTCTAGTTGGGTTTTGTCTATAGATTTGTCCTAGTGATGAATTATAGTCTGATCATTAGGATGGGTCCTTACATCTATATGATGACTACGGTATCATAAAGGCAAACCCTAATTGTCAATCCAACCCTAGGTCGAACCTACCCCAAAATTTAGGATCCTTGCTTAATGTCAAAATCCTAAGAAAAGATTTTTGAGAAAGTAATTGACTCCTAATGTTGAATATTGACTATCAAATGGACATAAGTCTTGAATTGATTGGACAACATCTTTTCTTCTAAATATGATGCATAGGCCGATTACAAGTAATTTCTCTTAATCATGATTTCGTTTCAAAGATTCCTAGGGTTTACTCAAAGTTTACTCTTTATGCATATTGACTTAGTTGATTCAAAGCTTGAAATACATAGATATATATATGTGCATCACTTATATAGTTCTGATAATTAAAACCTGATAAATGTATCACATGGGTGATCTAGAGAGATAAACCCTCTTGGAACTTGGGGATGAATACTAAGAGAATGAGCAAAACATTTTGATAAGTGAAGACAACTAATTGTTGGAGCAATCACCATAAAACCCATTGCAGCAACAAACTTCATATAGTCAATTTGTAGAATAAGGATTGTTACACCAAACAAGATGAGATACTCATGTGTTGTAAATGTAAGCTAATATTGAGCAGTTCATTAATGAAAGTATTTGATCTTGCACTACTTTATATGTTGTTAATATTACATGTACATATTTTTGGTTTCACCCACACACATAACATAATTTTTTGATGATCAACTTTTTTGTCAATATTTTAGGTTATCCACATATATAAAGAATGAATACATGGACTCCAAGACAATCAATCAACAAGATGTAAAGTTGACATATAAATTCTCTTCAAAACCATGTTTTTTTTATCATATTCTAGAAATAACAATTCCCTCAAACAACTCACTATATTCCAAATAAAGCTAGATGGTGTTACCTTTGAGATATGATTCCTTTATAGAAAAGACATAGATACATGATATTGTGTGAGTGTCATAAAGTGCAATATCCTTATAGACAAGGATTACAAGCTACATGATAATGCCTATAATTCTTCAGATGATGAATACAAGGATGCTTCCACTTCTTCACGTATGTATACTTTAGGTGAAGTTGAAGAGATATGTGATCATCATAAGCTACAAGGCTATAACATATCAAGTGGTCATGCACTATATGTGTTGTTGAGTTATTTAGATGAGAAACCAAATATTTCTGGCTAGGAGATAAAGATTATACCAGGAAATCTTTGAGAGGCACGTGAATGTACATGTCATAATACATAATTATTCATAAAGATATGCAACATATTGATATATTTTTCTTACTGATCAACGGGATCCATAGACCTTTCACGAGATACAAACTCATATAAATAAAGCATAATGGAACTAGATGATACATGAACAGATATGAAAAGGATTGATACTTGTGACCTTATGAAACTTCTTGAGGACCTAGGAGCCATGACGAATAGTAGATCTACATGATGAATGAAGTTGACAAGGACACATGTATTTGATAACAATGTAATCTAGTTTTCAAGAGGTTAGTCAGAGACCAAGGTGGACTCTAATAAATTACGTTATAATTACATTATGATGTTTCAAAATAAATTTTACTGTATTAATTTTGATCTTGGTCTCTAGAATAAATATGATGCTTGAGTGAATGAAGAAAACTTTCTTAACAATAGTAGAGAAAATATACATGGATAAGACAAAATGATTCAAGGTCAAAGGAAAATAAACACTTATTCTTTGGAAAGTATCCTAGATTATTTGAAAAAATCTCTTACAAAGTGGTAGAAGAAGTATGATTCCTTCATGCAAAATCATTACAAAAAATATCAAGTGTAGTTATGTGCATCTACATTAGGAACCCAGTGGAATGTTCATTATGTTGATACATTATGTGAACAACATGTTGATAGTGGGACAAAAATTAGTTTTATACGAAGAGTTAGCGATCAACATGATATTTTAGGGATACAAAGTATTCATTATAGAAAGCATCATTGGTTGTGTGTATCACAATAGAGCTACTTTGAATATAATATTAATAAATTCAACACGATCAAATTCATATCGATGAATAATCCATAAATGGGTCTCTTAATGTTAAGTAAGCATTCATGTTTGTATATTGATGAGGAGTAGGCAGACAACATCACCTATTCTTTTTTTGTGGAAAGATTTATGTGCATAAAAGTATGTACTTGTCCTGAATTACTCATACAGTTGGTGTGAGAATATTTCTCTCTATTACTATAAAATTATACTAGTATCATTGAAGTGGATCCTAAGATATCCAATATGTCTATATTGTTGGTATCTATGACCAGAGAGGCAATCATATGATTATTGTAATGGCATATCTTGTAAACAATTTGATTAATAATAAAGGCAATCTTCCAACTTATTTTGTTTCATTCAATTATGAGATAATGATGTTACATAATAAATGTCTAATTAATTATTTCACTCAATGACATATGCCTGCGGGTTGAGGATTCTGAACAATGAGATCAAAAGGATGTTAAGAGTATATATATTCTTGTTATGTCCCTAGTCGGATGTTATTATGTAATGCTGATAGACAACAATAATACATAAGACTAGAGTGTGTGTTGGTTGATGAAAAAATCTCATTAATCATGATATGTGATATCAAACCAAACACATAGGTAATTGTTAGTGACCAGTGTATCGTATAGACTCACCTTGAGAGTGATACATGGAGACCATAAAGTGGTAGTCAGAATTAGCTCTCATAGTGATGCTGGTGATTGTGGTTCTTAGACCTGAAGTCACTGCATTGATCACATGTCATTCAATGTACTTTGACATCACCCATTGTGACCTTGGATAAGGGTTGCCATATAGGTTATGCTTGGGTGCATTGTGATACATGGGGATGACTATGAGTAATGTAGATGGGATTTGTCCCTCCTACATGAATATGATATCCTAGCCACACTACTATAGAATATGGATATGTCGTTGGTTATTTTAGGAATTTAGCATAGGTTCTTAACCGATGACCAAGTGGGCAACACTAAAACTAATCCATTCTTTGTCGGTTAAAACAATTGTTTGTCATCAATTCTTTGTTACAGAGGAACCACTGACCTATCTCCCAGTGAGTGTTGCTTATACCTTTTCTCTTCGGTTTATTAATGACAAATAATCAACATCAAATAACTCATTGTCAGTTTTATCAGTGATAGAGCAGTGAAAATTTTAGGTAAATCTCGTTGGTTAATTATAAACAACTGACAAAGTATATAATCAATTATTTACAAATAACCAATAAGAGATGTGTATTTTTTATATAGTAGGTCTGCAAAACTATTGTCCATCCTGCTAGCCTATCTAGAGCGTGTTGTTCTTTAGAACTAAAAGTTTTGAATACCAAAAAGCTTTCTGCAAGCATCGTGGCTTAACAACTGGTCGACACACCTGCAAGAAAAAGATAAATTTATACAAAGTAGGCACAACTATATTCTATCGTTTTTTTCACTTCAAATGCACATAAATCCATGAACTCACAACTCAATTGTTTCATTTCTCAGCCACACTTCCAGTTCATACATATATGCACAAATAAACATCATTCTCTTCCTCATACCTTCACACTCAAATTCACACACACATATGCACTTAACATTCAATTCACACTCACAAATACATATCAACATTAGCTGCCATCTCAGATTTTTAAGTCAAAATGTAATTATATAACAAATGCATATCAACATTCAATTCACACTCGCAAATACATATCAAAAATCAGACATCAAAGTTTGAACTACCAAAAAATTATCAATCAACCATTAGATTTTTCATTCAAGCCCACATTTCTGATGAACTAGTCTGCCCACTATTCGCGTAGGTCATTCAACTATTCCAATGTATAAGGCTCAACATTCAGAAAAAATACAAAGAGAATGAGACTTCTAATTAGATTTTCTTGTTTGCATTATCAAATGAGAAAATTAATATGATCCAAGACTAATAAATTACATTCTATATACATTTGATATGTTCCACTTGAGTGAAAATCGTCTGCATGTATATCATCACGTAATATGTTCATTCCAACTATTGTCTTTTATAGGGCCATGTAGATTTACAATTATGTTAATAAATGTAATTAAGCAGAGTTGATCATATATTATGCAACTGGAATCAGAAAACTATATACATCAACACTCTTTCAAGTTACTAAATTCTTTTTCTTATCTACTTTTTCATTTATGATACACCAATTTCATTGGGTGTCCCTCATTTGGTGGTAGTTTTTCACCAGAAGGATCAAAGAAATACACAGTCTAAGTCTCTGGAACAATCAGTAACAACTGACAATGCCTATTTCTGAGTGAACAGAAGGAAAATAAAATAAAACTTAAATCACACAAAAAATTATATTCATAGGTTATACATATAAACAACAAATCGAAAACTTACCTAACATTGAATGGAGCTATTATCACAGTCTTGGAAGCACCAAAAAAATACATCATAGTAGTCACATATTCATTGACGCCACTCAAGTCTCTAAGTACACCGTCAATCAATGATGGCATTAGAAATCCCACATTTTCTATTCTGAAGTCACGAGTCGTGTAACATAAATAATATATATATATATATATATATATATATGTATGTATATATATATATATAACCAATGCTCAGTTTATATGTAGGAAATAATTAAACACTTTTTCACATATGACAGGATATTCACACTCACCGTATCTAAAGTTCTATCACTGACGTGTTCAACCAATCATACTTATACAACTCAGAAACATCTGCCAACACTATAAAATTGTCCTGTTGTATACTTACGATCTCCTCCCCAAGGCTGATCACAATGTTATTTGTTTGGTCTATAGTGTCTAACCATCTTGTTAATGTTTTGGATTTATGATCTAAGGAGTCGAACAACTCTTATGGAATAGAATGAGGAGATGGAGGCTTCAAAGTCCTAGGGGGCTTCTTAGTTGTTGTAGGCTGCATGTATATATTTGAATATTAGATTTTGATTATTTTATATAAGTTTAAATATACATTTGTCATACTTGAAGAAATATAAGGAGTCATTTGGGACACCCAGTATATCCGCCTTCTACCTCTATGACTATCATGGCATCTGAGTGCTCGTATGGGAGAGGTATGTTGCTCATTCTGGGAAAGACATGCATGCCATTTACACAATAGTGATCAGTAGCAAGGGGAATACCATGAACCACATTGGTGATAGAATCCTCAACCTATGCCATGACATTTCTTGCTAAAACATCAATGGAAAGACAACATTTTCTAGTCACCTACAACTTTACAAAACATAATGTAATTTGACAAATACAAATATTGACTTGAGGGATTATTTTATCATAATGTATACATAAATTGACTTGAACTAAATCTTACCCTCTCCATACCATGTGGGTCCAAAGGACTACTCCCATTGCACTCTATCGGTGAGTGATGAATAGGTTTTGTTACTGGTGGAGAAGCTTGTGCCGCCTGAGAAGCTATATATTTCAAGGCAACTTCTACAATTCTCGACACGTATTATTTTTCTAATTCCCCTTTCTTGGGTTATATGCACTTATGCTGGGATGTGCCAAAAAATATTTTATCCCATACCCATCTCCAACACCCCTAACACATCCATGATGCTCTTCTATCCCTAGAGCAACCATCAATTCATCGTGTGGGCCCTGGGGGGTGAACTTGCCCTCCTTTTCTTAGGCAGCCAACTCCAACTAATTATCATAAAAAACTAACTGATCAATAAACTTAACAATCTAGCAGAAAAAGAACATGGTCATTACTGTGAGACTAAGAAATTTACCATTTTTCAAGCCACCTCCTGTGCTGCTTGGATAAAGATTTCTCTAGTTGTATTTCTCCTTATTGTTATCGACTCAATATAGTAAGGCAATCAGGCTCAACAATCAAAGAAGTAGAAGTAGAAGGCCCTTGTTGTTTCCCTTACTGTTGACTTTGCTCCTACCCTTGCTCTTGCCCTTTCTCTTCCCCTTGCTTTTTCTCTTGTTGTGGCTCTCTCATCAGGAAACATTTCCAATAACCACCAGAACTCAACCGGTGGTTGTGCACATTCTTGTCATGCCGGACTTTTTGAGCTTCATGAAGGACCTGATTAATTCATTCAAGTTATATTGTTAAGTAAATATAAGAAATCATAAAAGTGTAATTAATTCAATACCTAGAACACATTTGTTTGTCTCCTCCAAACAAACTCCTTTCAACCATCTTTATCAATTTAGTTCAATTTTATTCAGGGTTCCTTCTTCTCTCCAAAGACATAGTCTCTTGTGAGTATTGTCCACCAATCTCTATGTCTTCTCAGACGCGCTGCATAACAGAATTGCGATGCAACTTTTCATCAAGTTCATACCGGACCTAAAAAGGTTTAAAATTCAATACTATTTAGAAATGTTAAAAGAAAGAATAGGAAAAAAACTATAAAAATGTAACTACTTTTATCTTACCTCTAATTCCCTCCATATGAGGTCTTTGTGGACCGTACTCACTTGTCTCCAATCCTCAACAAGGAGAGGCATTTTTCTTCGACCAAGGACCCCACAATAGCTGACAAACTATTTATTAAGTGGCGTGCCCACTTCATTGAATTCAATAATGCCCTTCCACCCTTGCCTATTTGTGACATCTTTCAACACAATTATCCCTCTAACTCTCAGCACATTGAGCATCCTGGTCAGGATGCTCAACACCCTCACACTCATGGTCACTATGCTCCTGTTTAGATGCCATCTATAAAATTAAAAGTAACACAAGAAAAAATTTAGATCACATATAAAAAGTCAGATCATCACATATAAAAAGTTAGATCATCGCATATAAAATGTCAGATCACATATGAACAAATAAACATGCTATATAATGTAAAAAATGCCAAATCACATTTGAGCTATATACCTTAAAATAATATCCCTTCTGTTTGATATTCACATGTATAGTCATAAGTGTTATATTCAACATTTACACTTGGTAAGTCAACAGAAAATGGACTAGAGTCATCATAGTTGTCATAGTATTCTTCTTCATCAATAGGATATGAAATGAATTGTCTTTTCCCATGAAGAACTACAAACCAATTTTCTTTTGTAGGATATTCGATATAGAATACATGTTTTGCCTATGATGCCATGATGAAGGGTTCATCCTTCTCACCTATCCACTCAAAATTCACTATTGTGAAACTGAGTTTGTCAATTACAACTCCTCTGTTGTTATCAACCCATTTACACCTAAATAATGGAACTCTAAACTCTATGTAGTCAATTTCCATATGTCTTCAATGACACCATAATAAGACATCTTTCCTTCATGTGATATATTATCCTTGGCAATATAAAAATATAATGAAGACGTCTGAAGGGTTACCCCACTATTTTGGATGACACTTTTATCATCTTTACATTTTGTGTAGTATGAAAAAACATTCATGTCAAACTCTTTGTAAGATGTAGCGTTGGTCTTTGGCTTATACACGAGCCATTTGATAATTTCTATAACATTATTTGGTGTTTGAGATAGTTGATTGAATACTTTCTTTTCAAACCACTTAATAAATGTCTGATTATGCTCTCTAGCAAGCCACATTGAACTGGCTTGGGGATAACTTCTCTTGAGCTCGCTGGTGTGTTCGTTGATATGTATACCCACATTGTTAATGTTGTGTAAAATATACAAGTGTGCTTGTTCCCACTACTCACGATTGATATTTATCTATCTTTCTCCCAAGATACCTTTTTTGGAATAAACATCATGGTTCACATCATTAGCAGGAGTTTCATTACAACTCAAAAAGTCATTCCAAAAGTCCATAAGCTTTCTATAAATATAGAACTCAATGATACTCCCTTTGGGGTGACAATAGTTATGAATGTCACCTTGAATAACACTCATGTACCGCTAAAAAAGATACATCTAGTGGAAGAAAACTGGACCCAACCTTTTCACTTCCCTAGTCAAATGTACAACTAGAGGTACCATGATATCAAAGAATGAAGGGGGAAATATTGCTCAAGTTAACACAGGGTAACGACCATTTCTCTTTGCAACTTATCTAGACTCTCATAATCAATTACTTTTCTACATAGAGTATTGAAGAAGATGCAAAGCCTAGTGATTGCAAACCTTACATGGTTAGGAAGGATATATCAAATAGCCGCAAGCAATATATGTTGCATTAGAGTGTGACATTCATGAGATTTAAGACCTATCAGCTTCAAATCCTTCATTGATACCAATCTACGAATATTGGCTGAGTATCCCTATGGTACTTTAACATTATGCAAGCACTCACAAAAAGTTCTCTTCTCCTTTGTAGCCAAGGTGTAACAAGCAGGATGTAGATATGTCAGCGACCTTTGGTAACTTTTTTTGTTAATTCTTTCCTTATACCCATTTCACAAAGGTCCATTTTGGATCTGATGCCATCTTTAGTCTTACCAACTATATTCAACAAAGTCCCAATAATGTTATCACAAACATTTTTCTCAACATGCATGACATCGATACAATGTGGAACTGTCAAAGAACTCCAATAAGGAAGATCCCATAATATCGACCTATTTTTGAATAAAGTCTTTTCATCTGTGGGAGTAGTATGTGGTCTCTTAACAAAATAATTTAGAATGTTGTTTACTTTTGCATAAACATCCTTCCCTAACATGTGTTTATGGACACTTCGTTCATCAGTTGAGCCATTAAATGTTTTGTGCAACTTTCGGTAAGGATGCACCTTTGGTAAAAACCTTCGATGACCAACACATACAGTCTTACCACCATATTTTAGTCTGATAGACTTTGTATTTTCTTCACATATAGGACATTCCTTTAGAGTATACAATATCAACACAACACTCAACTTTGTAAACTTAGTACTACCTAAGTATAAAGGTTTCTTAACATGGTGCACACCATTTCTAAATAAGGGAGGTGGGTCTGTAATGTTTACCCCACAACTATCAAGCATCACATCAACAATGTCTGTTGGAATTAGTTCATTCTCATCAACATCGTCAAACTTTTCTTCTTGGACACAACTACCATTACCAACATCTACTGATCTCATACTAAGAATCTCTCCATGCCAGTACCATTATGTATAGCCCTTTAGAATTCCATTGTACATGACATGATATTTGATCGTGTCTACAGTAGACCTATCAAACTGGGTCAAAATCTGTGGGCACCCATGGGTCGACCCATTTAAGTTGGGTTTATGTGATGAAATTTGTCACCCGCTAAAAATTACCCAAACCCATACCCACCCATTTATTTAGCGGGTTTCGTGGGTGGCCCGCAGGCACCCGCGGGTGACCCGCTTAACTAAAGTACTTATATAAAAATAAATATAGTGATATACTAGTACTTAAAATATATAAAGTGATGTACCACTAAGCATTAATTGTTAAGGAGTTCTCGTCTGAATTCAAACTTGCCCAACAAGATTTGTTATAAGGGAGATAGATTGGGAAAATATATTCAACATACATTATATAATTGTTCTATCAAACTTAATCTAGATCATAGTACATGTTACTAACTCTAATTTATTGATCATAATAAAATTTTAATTCTACTTTAAGGAATTTTACCTAAAAATATGTATGTGTTCAAATGGTTATACAAATATAACATGATTTTTTTATTTGGTAGTGACAATATAATAGTTGGTTGTTCTTGTGCTATATTTCATTTAAAAATACTAGCAACTAGTCTTCCTTTACCATTATTGTAGCAACTTACAAAATAATTATTTATTAGATACATATTATATGGGCACCCGCGGATGACCCACAACCTGCTGGGTTGTGTTTGGATTTGTCTTTATTCAACCCATTCAGAATTACATCTTTTTGATCCACACCCGCGAGACCCAAAACCACAACGACCCAACCCAAACTCAACCCACCCATGCATTTGACAGGTCTAATCTATAGTGTCAACTTTCAAGTTGTTGCTACAATTTCTACGTGGGCAATACAACCTAAATTCAGCTTGTTTTCTATGTTCCTCTACAAATCTTACATACTTGTTGAGACCGTTAATAAACTCCAGAGTGCAACATTTGGTTTAGACATCCATGATGTATCCATTTCTATATGATCAAACGGGAGACGAGTAGCTCATCAGGCTCTAGCTAGTAAGTTAATTTTAGGAAAAAATATGTTTGAGTATTGAGACCTAATCATCTAGTAGCATTCAAATTCATGAATGTGTACCACCTATCCCATTCTTGAGAACTTCATCTCATTAGTAAGTGTATAATGTGTGTTCAATTTCAATAAATTTTGGCATCATTTTTTCACAATTCTCCAAGTACATTGATGTAGATGGGAAACTACCCACCTACATATGTACCCTGAGAACAAAGGGGAAATGTTGTCAAAATTTGTTGAAATTGAACACACATTATACACTTACATCCTAAGTGAGATGAAATGCTCAAGAACAGTTCCAAATCTCATACAAGGGACTATCCAAGGTTTACTAGTAATGAGTAAATCTCAGACGGGTTTTTAGGCCAACGACACTATTTAGAAATTAGGTCTTTGAATATAGGGTTCATAGATTACATTTATGTATTAGTGTTTACATACTATGGTTTATTCACAAATTATAGTTTATTTACATATTTGAATTCATAAACTGAGATTTATTCACATATTCAAATTCACAAATTAGGGTATATTCACATATTAGTTTTAGTATCTCAAACTAGGTCATGCATATTCATTTCCATGCTACATCATACAACATGAATTCATTTACACTTAGTGTGACACATCATGATTGAATCAAGGATCTAAATATTAGGATGTCTACATAAAAATGGGAAATCATATGATTTGAGCAAGATAGTTAACATAAACATTGTGATTGTTAATTCAAGTTAATTTTGAGTCATTTTAATGCAAGTGTAATCATTAAAGCATAGATGAGATCCACTTGAAGGTGATTTATCTATACTAACATAATATAACATTATCATTATCCACCATACTAACATAATTGATAACAATTAACATTATTTTCCATCTCCTTCCCCCTCTCCTCCATCCTCCTCTCTCCTCCTTCCCCTACCCTTCAGAATTTCTTCTCAATATTGAGAAGAAATCATAGGGAAGGGGAAGGAAGAGTGAGGAGGAAGGAGGAGAGGGGAAGGGAGATGGAGAACTAAAGTAGGAGAGAATAATATAGGAATAAGGAGCCTACTTGTGTCTAGCATCAGAGGAGCACGGCCGGAGGAGGAGGAAGTAGTGGCATTGTCAGTGAAGGAGCATAGCTAGAGGAGAAAGTAGTGGTACCATCAGCGAGGAGCATGGCTGGAGAAGTAGTGGTGTCTTCAGATGGAGAAGTGGTTGGAGCAATGGCACCTCTGGATGGAGCGATGGCTGGAGGATGCACAATCATTGACAGAGCAACAATCATCTTGGACGCTTGGGAAGCAATAGTAGTGGAGGAAGAAGATGAGGGAAATCACTAGAGGCAGATATCTAGATAAGCAGGGGTAGGGGGAAAGAGAGGGAAAGAGTTTTTCATCAGGTTAAGTAAGACCCATCCTGTCAGTTATTAACAAAACTGACAACCTAGGACTAGGTCATCTGTTGTAGATGAACAATCGCAGACAAAAACACAAATTTTCTCAATAGTTGTGACATACTGATGCCTAATCTCGTAACACACCTACACCTACTCTGTAGGTTATGGTTAGAAAAACCGACGAGAAACATCAAGTGGGGATGGAAAAATTTTCACTAGACACATTCCATGAACATATTTCTCGTCAGACGTTGTAGAAAAAACTAATGAGAAACTCCAATTATTTACCATCGGAGAGATGGTGGTGTGCACCTCTTTATCTCGTCATTTATATGCAAAAGAACTGACGATGTATGATTTTTGAAGGCAAATGAAATGCTTGCAAACATTTTTCATGGAATTTATTTTCACGGGTGATATATAGCGTTGGCTTCTTTGAGAAGAGACTAATGACAAAAAAAGTGCAGCCTGTGTTTTCTTAGTTGGTTAATCCATGGTGATTGTCTACTTAGAACTGACTCTATAGATAATACCGTCAATTTTCTTTGAAAAAATACCCAACGCAGTATGTCATATCTATAGTAGTGCCATTTGATAAGAGAGACTAAGAAATGCATGGTCATGCTGGTGTGAGTCAATATGTGATATTGAGCTTACATATATGTATCAGATAATCTTCTCTAGTTCAAGGAACATGGATTGAATGATTAAGAGGATGATGGTTTCATGCCTTGAGATCAATCTGGATATTAGAGAAAAAGGAACTATACAATCACTATAACACCAATCACTGATTCTAGGCCAAAGTTGTTCTCCAACTTTCCAATTACTTGGGTAGCAATGATGTCTTGCTAGATACCACTCATTTCTAGTGATGTCATAAATCAGTTATGGACATGCACTGCCGGTGTAACTAGGAACCTACAGGTTCACACACATATGATACACCAAATAGGAGTTTATTCATGGGACTTGATTACTAAAGTGTTTAGGTATTCAATTTTGAAAATAATGGTTGAAAGATGACTGACTGGATTGTGAACTAACTTGTTCACATGTTGAACCGATCAATTCAAGTGTTAGGTCACTTGAACCATCATTGGAAATTGAGTCCATGAGATGACCAGTTCAGGAAGTGAACGATCAAATCAAGTCCATGAACCAACCAATTTAGGTTGTGAACGGACTGTTTGGTTGATCAATATGATTGGATCAAGGATTGATACTGGCATCATGTTATGCATTAATCAGATATCATTTTCCAATACAATTGTGATTGGGAAACATGTAAACCAACTGATTTAAGAGTTGAACCAATCATCTCACATGTGAACCAATCGGTTCAATGTTTGCAGGTTCTAGAAAATTCATGAAATTCTATCTCTTCAACTCCTACTCTAACTGGAAGCCCTGACCCTAGCTCTCCTACAAATAGAGGGGTATTCAGGGACTTATAGAGACACAATAATAAGATCTAATAATTGTTGTCCTCTCTAGTCTATGTGGTAACTGAGAGAGCCCGAGCAAGTCCTACCTGTCAAATGGAAGGATAGTAAGGGAGAATATATTGGAAGAGCATGTCAGTGCTAGCATACTAAATAGGAGAGACAACTCCTTTATGACTGTTCATTTAGAATGATAGGAGTTCCCGATGGTTCACATGGAATACAATAGAAGTGAGGAGATATTTGCCACCCTTTAGGAGGACCAAGTCAACCGTCATCTATGGTGATCAACCAGGAGGTGACTACTAACAGCCGTCCAGGTGCAACTTCAACAAGGTGCACATTGCAACAAGGGATTGTCGTGGGAGTTGCACCAGGACCACGTATAATACTTGCACCCTTTTCTTCCCATTACATAGTTGTTGACGTGATCTACTATTACAAGGGGAATATGACAAATAAAACATTTGTTTCCACTGCCTTATCTGATGCCATATTTTCTAACAGTGATATCAGAGCCACATCAATTTACCATGCTTTAGGATTTAATCGATATGATAGGATTTCTATTTTATCATTTATTTGTTTCATACGATGTGAACATTTAAAATAATTAATGTCCACATCCGATTAAATACCACATATTATCCCAACTAACTGCATCACCTAAAAGCAATTTTGATGGTGGATGTTAGCATAGTTACAACCAATAACCCCTTTAGATCAAAGTGTGTGGTTGGTTGGTTGTTATTCTTATTTTATCTTGATTTGCATACCAAGCATCTATCTTCTCTTCTATATGTAAAAGTATTAATTATTTCCTTCTTATGCTCCCCTCGAATGAAATTCAAGGTTTCCTTATTACTACATAATGTGTAAAATAACATTAAGATAGTTTTTATTCCTATTATGACAAAGAAGACACTCAACACCAATTGAACCACTCATTTCAGAAGACGAACTGATCTACTGGAGGACCATGGAGGACAGCTGATAGGGGGAGCCGAATCGATTTCCTGGTGGCCCAACCGATTGATTGGAGGTGTCTAGATTTCATTTGGACTAGAGACCAGACGATCGATCTAATAGACCAACCGACTGACTAGGAGGTGAGCCAATCGATTCAAGTGTTGAACCAATCAACCCCGATTGGTTTGAGCATAGATTTTCATGAACAATAGGTTTCTACATGTTATTAGACCATAGGTGGTAGTAATTCCTTGTGGCTCCAAGGAATTACAATAGTATGTCTAGAACCATCGCTTGTGTTTATGATTACATGTTTTTGTTTGTGGGATATAACATGTATATGATATGTACTATAAGTATGTGGTGATTCAATATGTATATGTATATATATAAATACAAATCCCTCAAAATATATTAACCTTTAGATAATTTCTATAAGAAACACACATGAAAAGCTTGATTGACTAAGTGTAGGTTATGCCAAAGCATGGTGGGTCATCTATCTCATGGAAGTGTGATGGTAGATATATAGATCTGCCAAAGTAGGGTTCATATTCTATTGTGTTTTGGGTCAGAATTAACTAGGTAATCTTAATGACATTAATTACCTAGAAGCATAGAGATGGATTGTGACAAACAGTTGTACACACCATCTATCCAAGAGTTGAATTAAGATGCAATTGGAAAAAGTTTCCTACCTAAATAGTGAAGTTGTGGGCGATCAACCAAAGTTGATTCATGATTTGATGAAGTATGGATCTTGGCTCACGAGAAGATTGTACACTACAATATTCTTAATTGATAGTGAGGGTTATCAATTTGAAGAAAATAGTGGGAGTGATAATTGATTAAAGGCCTAATTAATATTGTCAATATTATGAAATCAATTCAAAAGTATTTTGACAAAGTGAAAAATTATTCTTGTAGATATAAATGGAAAACCCACAATCATTGCGATAAGTCCTTAAGAAGGACAATCTAAATGAGATACACTTTCATAACTAGTACATGACTTTAAGTAGTGTTCTCTATGTCCCTGAAACACCAGTGCTAGTGGAACCCACTACATATTTGCCTAAGGATGAAATGGATGCTTAGTTGAAGCATGCAAATGATGTCGTAGACATCAAGAACTTTATTCTAGGTTGTACAAACTGTGACTTTCATAAATAACATGATAAGAAAGAAAGGTATAATATCTTTAAGGCACTATATGAGTACAAACTGACAAAGTGAGATCTAGTAGAGCCCCATGTACTCAATATGATTGCGCATGTGGAGCATCTAGAGAAATTGAGATTTCCTTTAGGTCAATAGTTGGCCAAGAATATGATCTTACAATCATTGCTTGAATCATATAGCCAGTTTATCAAGTGCTATAACCTGAGTAATATGGCTAAAGTGGTGTCTGAGATGCTTGACATATTGATAAATGTCAAAGAACAAATGATGAAGGACAAACCTATGATGGTGATCAGCAAAATAGAGTCCAAGGACAAAGGCAAGGCCAAGAAGTATTCTCAGGCTAAGCTGAAGTTCAATTCTTCTGCACTCAAAATAAGGAGAGGGTTAAGGAAACCAAGGAAGATGAATCAAGGGATAGAGAATTCTACTTCTGGTATATACATAATTGAGACTAACTTCACTACTTCTTCATCTTGGGTACTAGATACTGGGTGTGGATCACACATTTTCTTAAATGTGAAGGATCTAAAAAGAAGTAGACCTTTGAAGAAAGGTGAGGTTGAACTGCGTATTGCTAATGGGGCAAGAGTTGTTTCCAGTGTAGTTGGAACCTATGAGTTATCTCTACCAAGTGGACTTATAATAGAGTTAGAGAACTTATATTATGTACTTTCCATTAATAGGAACATCATATCTACATCTTATTTGGACAAGAATGGATTAAAATTCTTATAAAAAGTGGACAATATCCTATTATTAAAGATGATATCTTTTATGGCAATGCCCCAATGTCTTATGATCTATACTTGATAGATCTGGTGACAAGTGTGTATAACATAAATACCAAAATACAAAAACTTGATAAATCAAACTAAACATATCTTTGACATTGTCTTCTAGGGCACATAAATGAAAACACATCTCTAGACTCCATAATGATGGATATTTGAATTCTTTTTATTTCAAACCAATAGAGACATGTGAACCTTGTTTGTTGAGAAAGATGACCAAAACCCCCTTCAGTAGAAATACTGGGAGGGATGGTGATCTATTAGGACTCTTACATATTGATGTATGTTGCCCTTATAGAACAAATGCTAGAGGTGGTTATCAGTACTTCATTAACTTTACTAATGACTTCAGTAGGTACAATTATGTTTACTTGATGAAACATAAGTCAGAAATCTTTCGAATTCCTTCTAGAGTTATTCTCTAGAAACTATAGTGTTTACACATAACCATGTACTAGCTAAATCAGTCCTAAAATGTCCTTTATGAGGATTTGGGGGTGTGAAGCTTATGTCAAGAAAATGTTTCCTAAAAAGCTTGGCCCTAGATTAGATAAATGTTATATTGTTGAATAACTCAAAGAAAACTATGGGAAACTACTTATATAACCCATCTGACAACAAAGTGTTTGTTTCCAGAGATGTTGCATTCTTAAAAAAAGAATTCATTTCCAAAGGAATCAGTGGGAGAAATGTAGAACTTGAAGAGGATCAAAACCAACAAGAAAATATTGAACCTATAGAGGTACATGAGGAACAAGGAGACTCACAAACTATTTTGGAATCTCAAGTTCCTAATGTAACACAAGAAAATCATAGATCTAGTAGAACACACCTTGAGCCTAAAAGATTTGGTTATTTTGTGACTTGAGAAGGTGGTGAGTTGGTCATAGACGATGAGACAACAACCTACCAAAAAGCTACTGAGGGACCAAAGTCTGAGAAATGGCTTGAGGCCATGAGATCTAAGATGCAATCCAGGTACACCAACAAGGTATGGACCTTGGTGGATCCACCTGAAGGGGTAAAACCCATAGGGTGCAAATGGGTCTTCAAGAAGAAGACCGACATGGATGGAAGTGTACAAACTTACAAAGGTCGATTGGTTGCAAAGGGTTTCAGACAAGTTCAAGGTGTTGACCATGATGGAACATTTCCTCCAAATCCCATGGTTAAGTCCATCAGGATCATGCTTGCCATTATAGCTTATTGTGACTATGAGATCCAGCAAGTGGATGTTAAAACCACATTCCTTAATGGGAATCTTGTTGAGGATGTTACACAACCTGAAAGTTTTATAATTTAAAGGATGCAAATAAAGTATGTAAGCTACAAAGATTAATATATGGATTGAAGCAAGCATCTCAGAGATGGAATCTCCATTTTGATGAGGCAATCAAAGAGTTTGGCTTTAGTCAAAATGAAGATGAACCTTGTGTGTACAAGAAGGTTAGTGGGAGCATAATTGTATTCCTTATATTGTATGTAGATGTCTTACTATTAATGGGGAATGATATTCCTACTTTACTGATGATAAAGACCTGGTTGGGAAGTACATTCTCTAGGAAGGAATTATGCAAAGAATCCTATAGCTTAGGAATCAAGATCTATACAGACAAATCTAGTAGGCTTCTTGGGCTAAGTCAGAGCACATACATTGACAAAGTGTTGAAGAGGTTCAACATGGAGAACTCAAAGAGAGGAAACTTACCCATGTTTCATGGTGTCAGCATCTCTAAAGCTTAATGTCCCAGTTCTTGTGAAGAAAGGGAGAGCATGAGTAAGATTGCATATGCATGTGTAATTGGATCTATCATGTATGCAATGTTATGTACTCATCTAGATGTCTCGTATGCCTTGAGAATCACAAGAAGATATCAATCAGATTCTGACTACCGTGAAGAACATCCTTAAGTACTTGAGAAGAACTAAAAATCAATTCCTTGAGTACGGTGGTGAGGAAGAGTTGGTGGTAAAAGGTTACACCGATGCAAGCTTCCAAACTAACAAAGATGATTACTGATTGCAATTAGGATTTGTGTTTTTCCTCAACAACAGAGCTATAAGTTGAAGAGTTCTAAGAAAGAAACTATTGTTGATTCTACAACAAAGGCCAAGTACATTGTTGCATCTAATGCAACAAAGGAATTTGTTTGCATCAAGAAGTTCATATCAGAACTTGGGGTGGTTTCAAGCATATGTGATGCACTTGAGTTATATTGTAAAAACAATGGAGCTATTGCACAAGCTAAGGAACCAAGATCACATTAGTGTTCCAAGTACATACAAAGGTGGTTATATCTCATACGAGAAATCAAACATCTAGGGGATGTGAATATTTGCAAAGTACCAACTAAAAGCAATGTGGTTGACCCCTTGACAAAAGCACTTTTAGAGAAGAAGCATGAAGGTCATGTTAGATCACTTGGGATTAAGTTCATGGGTTATTGGCTCAAAGTGCAAGTTGGATTCTTTTGGTATTTATGCCAGAGATCCAATCATATGATGATTGTAATGGCATATCTTGTAAGTTATTTGATTAATAATAAAGGCAAACTTCCAATTTATTCTATTTCATTCAGTTATCAGATAATGATGTTACATAATAAATATCTAAAAAATGATATTACTCAACAACATATGTTTTTGGGTTGAGGACCTGATCTATGAGATTATATGCATGTTAAGAGTATATACATTCTTGTTATATCCCTACTCGGATGTTATTATGAAAGGCTAAAAAACAACACTAACACATAAAACTAGAGTGTGTGTTGGTTGATCTAGATACCGCTTGAGTTGTACATTGTGTAGATAGAGATCTATATTTCGTAGTTTCTCTCGCTAGGAGACAAGCTTTGGCTTCTCTCTATAACAGCTCCCCCGCCTCTCCTCTCCACCGAACTTTCCCTCTCCCCCCACGCTGCCCTCACGACAGCTGGGCTTCCCTGGCGATCCCCTCCGCGTGGGGTCACTGTTCCGTGGGTACCCTGACCGCCGCTGTCCCCTAGGTCCCGTCGGCTTCTAGGCACGATCTGGTGGCTGGTCCACCTCCAAGACGACACCTGGCAACCGCAGGTGGAGTTAAGACGGTACTCCTGCCTCACCTACCTGGGAGCTTCCCTTTCGTGCTTTGAAGACGTGGCTCAGTCACCCGCAGTGAGTTAAAGAGATGGTCTGTCCTCACCTACCTAGGATTGCCCTTTCTTCGTCTTGAAGTCACCTACAGGTTCTCTCCACGGTGGTCCACGCAACATCGGAGCCCTCAAAACCAGGCCCTCAAAAACCAGGCAAGGAGTTCGACCAGCCCCTTCGGGGGTCTCGGTCCTCCTGGGACCCTGCGGGGGTTCTGGGGGTTGCCACACTTCACCGGCGGCCCTCTCTCGGTGGTCCCTGGGCGGAGCGTGCCGCTGATTGTCTCGGTGTTGGTGGCTCGTCAGCGTTTTGGTTGGGTTCCTAGCTACCCGACCAGCGCGGCCTCCTTGGTCGCCGTCCCAAAACGCGTGCAAGCTTGGGGTGCGGGAGCTTGAAACCAGGTTCCGAACTACCTGGTGGTGTTTGTCAACGCGCTTCCCCTGTCGGTGAGTGTCCCCCTGTGCTTCCACAAAATGGGTGAGAGGTCGACCAGCTCCCCGGAGTCTCGGTTCCTCCGTGACCCCTGTCGAAACATAGGGGGTGGACTTGCCCCGTGGACACGCGGGTCCTGAGCTTCATGTTTGACGACACGCGGCGGCGGACATCTCCAAACCTTGGCGACGGGGATCCGGCGGTGCTGCTGGGTCTTGCTTGGCGTGCCGGCGACGATGACAGTTTCCCCTTGGCCTAGGGTTCCGACTCCTTGCTCACGGCGGCCTCAGCAGTGGCTAGGGTTGCGTTACCCCACCGCTTCTCTATTCGTGGCGGCGGTGAGGGGCGGTACGGTTAGCCCTTACCACCGCTCTCCAATGCGGTCACCTGCTAACCTGACACTGCTTCAGTCCCTTGAACTAGGTTCCGAGCTACCCAGTTGGGGGGCGGTCTGAACTGCTTCAGTGTGCTCACACCTCTAGAAGCTTCTCCGGCCTGGGTGTAGACGTGGCTGGACCGTGTTCACTGAGCCGGTTCAGCCCCTTCCGCTCCCCCACCTTGGTGGTTGCAACATGAGCCTGTTCAAACTTGCTCGCTCGTGCCCAGCACGTGCATCCTCTCCATAAGCTTCGTAAGGATTCCACCAGGGAGTTTCTTCCCAACGACGCCTCCGCGAGTGCGCCCTGACGTCACCCATCGCGTCAACTCGCACCCTTGCAACCCTATCCTCCACTCTCTCTAGAACCTTCCTGGCTGAGTGTCGTCTGGCGTCACACCCTGTGACGTCACGACGCACTACTTCCCTTCTCTCCCACCTCTCTCTCCACCCTCCTATTGAGGGGGTGTGCTCTGACGTCTGCTGGGCCACCCGATCCACCATCCCCACCCAGTACCACACACGTGCCCCCCTCAGTTGCTCATACCCCACGCCCTATGTCCAGAGGCAAGACGAAAAGGTGGTCGTTTCGGATAGCTTCTATCCTCCGTGAAGTTGAGGAGGAGCGAGCCAAAGGAGGGCGAGCCGCTCTGGAGGCGCGCGTGTGGGCGAGAAATAAACGTAAAGCTCCTACGGAGAGTCCATCGTCTCCCCTTGCCTCTGCTCACCGGAGGGCGGCGACGCGCAGCCGAGCCTCCACGCGGGATGGCGCTTCTTCTAGTGGGACAAAGCACGATGGCGGTGGAGCCCTACCAGAGGGTGGCGGTGGTACTGGGAGTCGACGGTGTCCCTCCCACACACCGGTTGACCCTGAAGGACGAAGACCGAGCCGGCCACGCAGTGTTCGGGCACGAGCATCTCCGTGTACTAGCTTGATGAGAAGACCCTCTCCTCGGCCCTCTCTCCACAACAACAACGGCCCGGTGAGGAGGACTTACGCCCAGGCAGCATCCGTGGGGCAGGCGTCGTCTGTGTGGCCCATGAGCGTCGACGCTGTGGAATGGGTGGAGCTTTCTTCCCGGCAGTCCCCCAACGCCCCCATTCCCGACGATAAGATCCTCAAGTTCGTCGTGCCCACCATGGATTCGGTCAGGGGCCCCGTCGCTGACATACCCGCTGCAGTAATGGAGTCCTATGCGGAGGTCCAAGCCAATACTGTGGTCTTTTACATCATCGATGGCTCCCCTCACGAGATAGTCATCAGGGGCTGGCTGAGACACATCTGGAGACCCTGGGGCACCTTTGAGCTGGCTCGGCGTGGTGGCGGATTCTTCGAGTTAAAGTGCGAGCACAAGGAGAACTGCGACTCGCTCCTGCATGGCGGACCGTGGTTCTTTGACGGCAGATTGCTCATATGATGCCCCTGGACCCCGTCTACCACACCCACATGCGACCTCCTTTCAACGGTCCCGTGCTGGGTCTCTTTCCCTACATTGGGTTATCTGAGGTCCCTTGACATCCTCGCCGGGGTGGCTAGTTGCGTCGGAGTTCCGTCCCATGCTGGGACGTGGTTGGCTACTGTGGATGGTGCGACACAGGCTAGGGCTATGGTCGACCTACCTACTGATAGGGACCCACCCTCCATGGTGTGGGTCCTCTTCCCAGGCAGTGTTCCGGAGCAGGTGTCGGTGCGGTATGACTTCGTGCCCTCACACTACACGTCATGCTGCGCCTTCGGGCATGGCCTACACCACTGCCCGTTTATCTCTAACCAAGAAAGGGCCAGTGCTCAGCGGCGACACCTAATGACGGTCAACAGAAGCCACGACAACCCCAACCCCCTGACTCAACCAGGGACAGAAGCAGAGCAAAGAAGAGGAAGACAACAGGACCTAGGGCGGCCGCGTCTGACGGTGGTGAGCCTGACCTCCCTGTGGCGGCGGGGGCCCAAGTTGCTGAGGAGTCCATGGTGGGTGACGACGGTGCGAACCCTCCCCCCGTTGTTGGTGAGGTGGCTGGCAACCCTGACCCTGGCAAGCCGCTCCGGGGGAGAAGCAGAACCAAGAGGATTCGGCGGCAGAAGGACGGACCTAAAGGCGTCACCAACACAGTGCCAGGGGCCAGTGATGACCCTGAGGTGGTTGACCTTGAAGACGGTGATGGAACAGGTGCCCGCCCTTCATCCACATCTGCTGGCTCGGGGAGGAGTGCTTCGGTTGCGGGCCTCGTCCCTTTGGAGGCAGTGATCGACCTCCCTGACGCTACGGTGGCGGCAAGCGATGATGGCGCCCTTGATGAGAAGGTCGAAGGTGATCCTCAGGCGTCCTGCCCCTGCGATCCCGGGGTTGTGGTGGTGGCGGGTGGGCCAAGTCCTCCTGGAGGAGAAGGCACATCTGCCATTACCCTTGACTGGGTTCTAGTGCCCTATGAGGAACCTGTTCTTGCAACCAACGAGGTGTCACCTACCAAGGTGCCGGCTAGGCGCCGCAGGCACTTCCTGACCAGGTCGAGCACGACAAGTACTAGGTTCTCGAGGTGTGCCTTTAGCAGAAGGCTCCTACCTCCATCGCTGAGAAGGCAGAAGGTGGTGGTTGCTCCCCCAGCGTCGGGCTATTCCCTCGAAGGGGATGAAGAAGGAAGCGAGAAGGACAAAGAAGGTGAGCAGGAGGTGGATGCGGTGGAGGATATTCTGTCTCCCGCTGATGCCGAGTTGGACTCCAAGCGCTGGCTTGGGAGTCACCGATAGAATCACCCTCACCTCGTTCCTAATGTTAGTCCTGACATGGAACGTGCGCGGCGCTTGTGAGCCAACATAAAGGAAGGCGGTGGCCCTCCTTCTACAACAACAAGGGGCAACGATGGGTCTGCTGGTGGAGACAAAACTTCGGGAGGACATGTGAGGAGACAGGGTCATCAAGGAGTTGTTCCTATTGGGGTGGAGTTGTGCGTCCAACATCGGCGCCTCGTGTAAAGCCAGGGTCTGTTGGGGGTGGGACCCTAGGGTCTGGTCCGTGGATGTCATCGCCTCGTCTGCGTAGATGGTGACTGCCTGGTGCACCAACAGGGGTGGCGTGCGGATCCTCTTTTCCACGGTATATGCCCACAACCAACCTCAGCGGCGGCTTTCCGTATGGGACGAGTTGGAGGCAGCCAAGCCAGTGGCCCTGGTCCCCTGGATGGTGACCGGGGATTTCAACGCCATCCGTAGTGATGATGAGAAGGTGGGAGGAGGTGAAGTTTCCAGGAAGGCGATGAGGGAGTTCAACCTAGTGGTAGTGAGAACGGGGCTGGTAGAGTTGAAGACCTACAGGGGCATCCTTACGTGGTCGAATAGAAGGGAGGCGGATGAGCGGGTCTGTTTTCGTTTGGACAGGGTGTTCGTCAACGATAGGTGGGTGGGCCTCTTCCCCTCTGCCCACACCTGTCTCTCCTTCTCCCACCTCAGTGACCATGGATTTTTGGTCACCACTCCGTTCGCAACACCTGGGAGGCATCGAGTGAAGCCCTTTAGGAGTCTCAATGCCTGGGCCAGCTGGGACGGTTTCTTGGAGGTGGTCAGGAGCGCCTGGGATCTCTCTGTGCAAGGGAACCCCCTCTACGTTGCCGTGATGAAGCTCAGAGCTGTCAAGGTCAAGCTCAAGGCTTGGGCAGCTAGGAGGGACGACGTCAGTATGCTTAGGAAAGCGGTGAAGAAGGAGTATGCGGCCATCCAGGATGAGCTACATCAGTCACCGTGCTGCCCAGACTTGGTGCGATGGGAAAAGGAAGTCAGAGAGAGGCTCGACCAGCTCGATGCTGCGGAGGAACTTTTCTTCTATCAATGGAGCCATATCCACTGGATCCAGGATGGTGAGCGCAACACGGCATTCTACCAGTAGGCTGTGAAGAGGAACGAGATGAGGGACACTATCCACTACCTCATAGATGAACATGGAGCACTAGTCAACACCCAGGAGGAGCTCGAAGGGGAGGCAGTGGCCTTCTACAGCAGCCTCTACAACTCTAGCGACGATCACACCTGACAAATGCGACTCCAACCTACTAACACGCTAACAGCGGCCCAAGGGTGTAATCTTTGTAGGCCTTGCACGCTTGAGGAGGTGAGGGATGTAGTGTGGTCCATTGTGCCGGACAAGGCACCATGCCCTGATGGGTTTAACGCCAGCTTCTCCAGAAGTTGTTGGAGTGTCATTTGTGAGGACGTTACAAACACCACTCTATGGCTCATGAGAGGGGGGCCATGGTGTGGGAAGTCAATCACTCATTCCTGGCATTGATCCCGAAGGCAAATGGCGCCACACATCTCCGCGACTTCAGGCCCATAGCATGTAGCAGTGTTCTCTACAAAATCTTCGCCAAGGTGCTGGCGGAGAGGCTCAAGGAAGTCATTGGGGGGCTGGTCTCAAACAACCAAGGGGTGTTCATTCCAAACAAAAGCATATTAGATTGCTCCCTCCTCGCAGCGGAGTTTCTGTATGGCTTCGACCTCAAGCACTCAGGCCCAAAGGCCTTCTTAAAGACGGACCTATCTAAGGCTTACGACCATGTAAATTGGGAAGCCCTGTGGACAATTATGGATAGGATGGGCTTCCCCCCGACCAGGATGGGTTGGATCAAATAGTGCGTCACCACGTGTTCATTTTCAGTGCTTGTCAATGGGTTCCCTGTGGGGCTCTTTAATAGCTCACGTGGGCTGAGACAGGGATGCCCGTTGTCACCCCTCCTTTTCACAATCATCATGGAGTAACTTACCATGCTCATGTCCGAAGGGGAGCGCCATGACTACTTCCGCACATACAACATCAAACGCACGATGGTCATGTCTCACATCACGTTTGCGGATGACGTGCTCATCTTCGTGGAAGCCACCAGGAAGAGCCTCCGGGGTATCAAGAAAGTCCTAGATGAGTTTAGTGCCACGGTGGGGGTCCAAGTCAACCCGACCAAGTCCAAGTTGTTCTTTTCCAAGGCTGTAAGGAACAACACCACGCGTCTTAGTGGTGTTTTGGGTTGCAAGGTGGATGATCTCCCAACAAGGTACCTGGGTTTCCCCCTTGCTGCTAGGAACCACAAAGCGGCCTTCTTCAACCCGTGCCTTGAACAAATGAAGAAGATGATATCCAAATGGCCCATGGACAAGATAACCATGGCTGGACGGTGTCTACTGACCAGAGCAAACCTGCAGGGCCTAATCATGTATTGGGCCTTGCAGGGCTACATCCCTGGCACTACGTGTGATCGCTTGGAGATGTTGTTGGCAGACTTTGTATGGGGTTCAAAACACCACCCCATGCGGTACGAGCGTCTGGCCAAGCCTGCTAAAGAGGGAGGGTTGGGGCTTAAAGGGGTCAGGGAAGTCAATCGTTGGGCATCGCTTAAAAGACTCGTCCGGTTTCACACCTGCCCACAATCACCGTGGACCCAGTGGCTGCACAGGCGCTATGGTTTCGCCCTCCCTGACCCCAGTTTGATGTGGTATGGTGCATCAAACGCATGGAAAAACATGGCCCGAGCCTGGGCCGAACACCACCACATCTTCGAGCAGGCCAGCAATGGCCTTGTGAAGCTCATCAACCCAAGCATCAACTTGTGGAAGGTCATCCAACCGCAGAAAGACCCTTGTGTCATTGGCAAGACCATTTGGGATGGGACTCTCATCCATAGGTGGAGCTTCACAATTTTTAGAGCCTTCCACGGGGCTCTTGCCACTACAGATAAAATCCATGAGTGGAACAATGATGCTAGTGATAGATTCACTTTTTGTAGACAGAGGGAGGATGCCCAACACATCTTCTTCCGCTGTCGTTTCTCCAAACACGTCCTCTCACACATTATGGGCCTTTGTGGGCTTGTGGTCCCGGTTAATGCCACTTTCGTCAAGACTGCTGACCTCATAAAAGATAAAACCAGGGGCTGGAAAGGGTGAATGTGGATGGCCATTGCTGCGTGGACGTGCTCAGCTTACTTCATCTCGAAGCAACGCAATGTGAGGCGGCACAACCAACAATCCTTAAGCTCTGTGGAGTGCCGGGACCTAGTGGTCAAAGCCACTAGACGGATTGCGGAGGTACGAGGATGGAGCTCAAGAACCCCGGCCCACATCAGCAGGATGTAGAAGATCTCGTTTACTGCTTAGTTTTAGCTGCTTAGTTTGTACAAAGCCCATGGGCTTAGACAGGGTTTTTGTAGAGTTACCCCCGTATAGACATCCCTTTTTGTAGTTACACAGGGATGGCGGGATGTCCCCCACACCGTACTTTTCTGGTGTGTGGCGGGTCCTGCCTGCATGGGTTTTCTTTTCGGTGACTTTTTTGAGCCTTCTCGACCCGGTGCTCCTCGCACCTTGGGGTCCCTTGTACGGGTGGTTCTTCATGAACCTCCTTCATCATTTTATTTACCCGTCTATAAATATATACCATTCTAAGAGTGTGTGTTGGTTAATGACAAAATCTCATTATTTATGATATGGATATCAGAACAAACACATAGGTACTTGTTAGTGAATAATGTATTGGACATACCCACGTTGATAGTGATACATGGAGACCATAGAATGGTAGTCATAATATTCTCTCATATTGATGGTGGTGATTGTAGTTCTTAGACCTAGAGTCACTACACTCATCACATGTAGTTCAGTGTACTTTGACATCACCCACTATGACCTTGAATAAGGGTTTCCATAAAGATTATGCTTGGGTTCATTGTGACACATTGGGATGACTTTGAGTGATGTAGACGGGATTTGTCCCTCCTATAGGATAAGATATCCTAGCCACTTGATAGGCGAGACTGACAAATGCATGGCCACACTGGTGTGAGTCAATATGTGATATGGGGCTTACATATATCTCAAATAGTTTTCTCTAGTTCAAGGAACATGGATTGAATGTTGAAGTGTATGATGATGTAGGGAAATATGGCTACAGAAAAGGTAACAGAAACAAAAGTTTTACTTCCATATTATCCATAAACTAGCAGATCACATCAACAACTATATAATGGAAAGGATGGTCTTGAGAATATACCTGGTCCTAGAGCAAGTACAATGATATCTCCTTGTCATTGTACTTGTGCAACACTCCTAGTTGCATTGGGACTCATATGCAGTTGCTCTTGGTCTCCACCACGGACAGAAAACTTGAACAACATTTGCAATAGGTCCTCCATGGAGTGTAGGATGACGTTGTCCTCCTAGCGATGAGTAAAGGCCACCTCACCTCTATGTAAGTCCATGCGGATCACCTAGAACTCATGCCGTCCTACTAGAATGGATAGGAAGGAGTTTTCCCTCCCATTGGTGTACAAGTCACCAATTTTCTCTTCCACAATTGTTCTCACTTGCTTTCCCTCCCTTTATTAGGTAGGATTGCTGGACTTCTCTTGGTTACCACAACCAGAGAAGACAAACAATTGTCAGAGATAGTTGATGTGTTTGAGAATCCCCCAATACCCCTCTATTTATAGGAGGGGTTAGGGTCTGGGTTCTTAGTCTGTATGGGAGTGGAGGGATTGGAATTTCCATGAATTAAATGCCCTACAATAGGAAACTAGTCGGTTCACTGGTGAACTGATCAACTGGCATAGTGACCTGATCAATTCACTCATTGAGTCAATTGTTTCACATGTTTCCCAATCACAATTTCAATTGACAATTAATTTCCGATTAATGTCCAACATTAATTCCTTATACCAATCAAATTGAACAAGTGGAACGATCAACTATTTGTATGAATTGGGAAAATCACCAGAACCTTCAGTTGGCATGACTGAGCTAATCAGTTCACTAGGTGAATCGGTCATCTCACCAACCTAAGCCAATCAGTTCACCTAGTAAGCCAATTGGTTCATGTCCTAATTCATGCAACATTCAAAAAATTCAATTTCCAATGAAGGTGACACCCTAACCAGTCAGTCCAACACTTGAACTTCATGGTTCTATGTCCAATCAATTAATTGGTTGTTTAATTGAATACCTAAACATCTTTAGTAATCAAATTAAATATCATCCATGGATAAACTCCTCTTCTAGGTTAATTCCTATGTGTGAGACCCTATAGGTCCCATATTACGTCGATAGTGTGTCCATAACCAGTTATGACATCACAAGAAAAGAGTGATGCCTAGTCACACATCATTGCTACCCAAGTAAATGGAAAGTTGGAGAACAACTTCATCCTACAATTTATGTATGGTGTTACACTAGTTGTATAGTTCTTTTTTCATTAATATCTAGATTGAACTCGAGGCATGGAGTTGTCATCCTCTTCAACATTCAATCTTGTTCCTTGAACTAGAATAGACTATCTGAGATATATGTAAGCTCAATATCACATATTGACTTACATGTGCATGGCCATGCATTTCTCAGTCTTGCTTATCAAGAGGCCTAGGATATCATACTCCTATAGGAGGGACAAATCCCATCTACATCACTCATAGTCATCCCAATGTGTCACAATATACCCAATCATCATCTTTATGATAACCCTTATTCATGATTATTGTGGATGATGTTAAAACACACTGAATAACATGTGATGAGTGTAGTGACTTCAAATCCAAGAACCAAAATCACCACCAACACTATGAGAGCTAACTATGACTACCATTATAATGGTTTCCATGTGTCACTCTCATGATGGGTCTCTCGGATACACTTTTCTCTAACATGTATATGAGTGCTTGGTTTGATATCACATATCATGACTAATGAGATTTTGTCATCAACCAACACACACTCTGATCTTATATGTTATTACTGTCTATCTACCTTCAACAATAGCAATCGACTATATACTCATAACATCCTTATGATCTCATTATTCAAGTCACATACTTGAAGACATACACTATTGATTAATATCATTCTATAGACATTTATTATGTTACATCATTATCTCATAAATGAATAAAAATGGAACAAATTGGAAGCTTTCCTTTATTATTAATCAAATCATTTACATGTTATGTCATTACAACTTGTGTGTTTTAACTAGGATTTACTGCTTAATGCTTTATTTCCCCTAAATGTAGGTTTAGATGTAATTGATTGCACATTGGCACCATTTTGGCCAATTTTGCCCAAATTTGAATGTTCTTGCCTAAAACATGTTTTAATTTAATCTCCACTTTTTGAACTGAAAATGTTGATATATGAAAAATAAATGCCACATTGTTAGAGTTTATTTCTATATGGTCTTGATTGTTGACTTTTTACATGTGCACCACCTTTTGCAAGTTTGTGAATGTTTTGGTTGAATTGTGAATTGATCAAAGCTATGAATGTTTAGAGCCTATGGAATCACATGATATAAATGTGAATATCATGTTGTTCAATCATGTAATGTGATATCATTTGATGAAGTGTTGGATTAGCTTTCATGCAGGAGATTTTTTGTTGAGGACTATACTAATGACCCCTCTTTGACCCGACTCTTCGTTCACCATCTTCATACCTCTCCTCCACATGAAAGGATGCCTTAGTGCACATATTTAGCCTTGGCCACCTACAAAATCTTGGGGTGGTGATATCTACATCTCCCCGCTTCACTCTATTCACCATATGCCTTATCTACACCAAGGACAAAAGAAAAGAAAAAAAAAAGAAAAAGTAAAAAAGAAAATAAAAGATGCTCCTGTTTAAGAGAATCTAAATAAAGAAAAGATGAGTGTGTAAAAGCACTCCAATCTCTTACCGCTATAATTTCTTCCTTTTTCATACCCATTGAGCTAGAAAACATCAAATCTAGCCACTTTACCCTTTTCTACAGCGATGTGGGTCATTTGGTGCAGTTTGAAGCATAAGATTGAATGCATTAAAGTGAAGCCACACTCCTAGTCATCATAGATTAATGCCAACATGAAACAGTTTACCCAGAATTACATGAAGGAAATATTGAAAGATTGTGTATTCTATTCTCTATATTTGAAGTTTGTATGCTCGATGTTCTTTTCATGATTGGTTTGTGAAAGTGGAGGGAAGAGATGTGGAACACATGCACTTAGTCACTTCTAAGACCATTTAGTCAATAATCATCTATTGCAATGCATTCTATCATTCTTGTTAAATTGAAAGAAATTGAAGAGAGAGGTTAAGTTGGGGCATCCTTGAGGACAAGTATGTTTTAAGTCTGTGGTGGTGATGCAACCCTATTTTAGGGCTTCACTCTATGTCTTTTTGCATGATAATCACTTCTAAATATCATATATTACAAAAAATTTCCTCCAATGTGATCTTTTATGACAAATGCACTTATGCCTCCTTTTGTGTGTATTTCATGGCACTTATGCATGCATTGATGCATGGGAGAGAGATGAAGAACGTCTTTGGGTTCTTACACCCCAAGAGTGGACCTATCTCTTCCCCAAGATCCCTTGGATGCACAAGAGAATTTTAAAGTAAAAGGAGGCTAGATGAAGAAGTTGAAGTGGAGATTAGCACCAAGAAGCCCCAAAATGGCCATGGAATATCACCACGGTCATGGGGAATTAAGATCCAAAAGTCACAAGGAAGTCACCAAATTTTTACATGAATGGCCGCGATTGTGGTCAGCAAAATAGATGTGGTCACTGAAGACCTCACGGTTGTGGCCCTCAAAATGGTTGTGGCTCACACCACCCAACTCGTTTGTGGTCAACAAAATGACTGTGGGAATTTATGCATGAAGAACCCAAAAATCAACAAGACTTGGTTCACTTAACACATGAATGACCATGGTCGTGGCCATCAGCATGAATGTGGCCCTTGAAGGACATGTCGCCCATGGTGAACACCACAACTGTGGTGAGCTAAAGACAATGACCTCAGAACAACCTCGCCCGTGGCTGCCTCCTCCAACACGGCCATGGTCCTCCACACGGACGAGGTACTATCTACCCAACACGACCATGGTACATCACCATGGTCGTGGCTACCATACACACTTACACTTCAACTCCACCTTCCACCTCATCCATTCCACTACCCATGACTGTGCCATGCAATACCCACCACAACCGTGGCACCTCACCATGGTCGTGGTGGCCACCTAAACCTACCCATTTTTCCACTATTTCTCCCATTTTGCCTCCGCTTACTCTAGTGCCTCACTGCCACCTATATATAGATAGGTGGAGGCCACAACATGAAGTTTAGCTTCCCTTAGCCTCTCCCTACATACTCTATAGCTCTTTCATCCCCTTCCTTGCATTTACTCCACTCACCTACCTCCCACTTCATATTCCACTCCATTTCCACCATACAAACCTAGTTTTCTAGGTTCACTACCATAATCCCCCATATATCCATGCTTTTGACCCACCTTGGAGGAGGAGTCATGCCCTATAGCAGCTAGGAGGTGAAGAAGAAGCTACTTCGAGCTTCATGGATTCCTGCCCCATTCTCCTCATTTCGTTTCTTTTTTGTTTGAGCATGACTAGCTAAGCCCCTAGTGGTGGGTTGTTTGGGGTTAAAATATGACTTTGATACCATGTTGGGGGAAAAATAACTTGTATTGAACATTATTTCATTCTCTGATGATTGCCTCTTGCTTCCATCTCATTTCCCATTATCTTGCATGTGGTTTGTGGTTTTAAACATAGATTGCTTGTTTTGTGATGCTTGATGACACTTAGCTTCTAGGGGAAAATGGAATGCATGTGTCAATCTTAGGAATGACTCCTAGGTCCAATTAGTGGATCCCTAGATATCCCCCTTTGTTCCTACATACATCTCCCTTCTTCTACAAGTAGGTGTGAGATCAAAGTAGCTAGTATAAGTGTGATTAGTGCAATTGCCTAGAGTTTCCTAAAGGCTAGACAAGTAACATGAGGTGAAACATCCTCATCTCTACTCCCATTCCTACCCTTGGCTCTCAATTTCCCTAATACCACTTACCTTAGAAACCTAAACTTGCCAAGTCTAATTAGAATTACACCTAGGCCTAGTTCTCCAACTAGTACCATATGGAATATTCCAATAGCACTTGCCTTGTTGTTTGGTTTGGTAATCTATATCGAAATATGAGAATTGCATACTAGGTTCACCTTCCCCCAACTAATATAAAGTTTCATTCCCAAACGGCCCACCTATCCATCTTATTGCTTAAAATCCACACTTGCCTTCTTAGCTTGTTAATGCTAGCTTAGTCAATTGCCTTGGTTAAGTCTTAGCTATTTTCTTAGTTCTTAATAGTTAGTTCTTGTTCAAGTAGTTAGGGCTCCTTTGAGCTTTCTTGTGTTAATTTAGCTAACTAGTGATAACTTAGTCTCTTGCTTTTCTTATTGCTTAGCTTGCATCTTAGTTGATAATTTGATTTGCTAGTGTAGTGTAACTTCTTGCTTTAGCCTAGTTGCTTGTCTTGCCTAGTTTTATAGTCTTAACTTGCTTAGTGTAATCTAGGGTTTCTGTTAATCTAGTTCCTTTCCTGTTGTTTCTTGCTTACAATCATAGTATAATTAACCAAAACCAACTTTAAACCCTCAAACCCTAGACTCCTCTTTAGGAATGTAGATAACATTAACCTAGCTCTAGTGCCCCCTCTATCCCTGAGGACCGACCCTAATCTTACCACTTGCCTATACTACAACATGACCCTGTGTGCTTGTAGGTATGTGTGATTAGTTGAGCATGTGTGTTGGACTAGGTCTGTATATAAAGTTTGAGAGATCTTGTGTTTTCCCTTAGGGTTGCATCTAGTCACCTTTAAGTTGGCTAGTGTGTGACTTCGAGTAGATTGCACCAAGCATTCTGATGTTGTTGTTGAGGATAGAGGCGCTCAGCCTAGCTAGTTAGTGTAGCTTAGCTTTTCCTACTTCCCTTACCATTCCCAGAAAGCTTGGTGCAATCTTCTCAAAGTCACACACTAGCTAACTAAAAGGTGACTAGATGCAACACTAAGGGAAAACACACAGATCTCTCAAAATTTATATATGGACCTAGTCCAACACACAGGCTCAACTAATCATATGTACCTACAAGCGTACAGGTCATGTTGTAGTATAGGCAAGTGGTAAGATTAGGGTCGATCCTTAGGGAGAGAGGGGCACTAGAGATAGGTTAATGATAGCTATGTTCCTAAAGAGTAGTCTAGGTTTTGAGGGTTTAGAGTTGGTTTTGGTTAATTATACTATGATTGCAAGCAAGAAACAACAAAAAAGGAACTAGATTAATAGAAACTCTAGATTACCCTAAGCAAGTTAAGACTATAAAACTAGGCAAGACAAGTGACTAGTCCAAAGCAAGAAGTTATACTACACTAGAAAGTCAAATTATCAACTAAGATGCAAGCTAAGCAATAAGACAAGCAAGGTCCTAAGTTATCACTAGTTAGCTAAATTAACACAAGGAAACTCAAAGGAGCCCTAACTATTTGAGAAAGAACTATCTATCAAGAACTAAGCAATTAGCTAAGAATTAACCAAGGCAATTGACTAAGCTAGCATTAACAAGCTAAGAAAACAAGAGCGGATTTTAAGCAATAATATGGATAGGTTGGCCGTTTGGGAATGAAACTTGATATTAGTTGGGGGAACGTTAACATATCATGCAATTCTCTTATTTCAATCTAGATTACCAAACCAAACAACAAGGCAAGTGCTATTGGAATATACCCTATGCTACTAGTTGGAGAACTAGGGCTAGGTGTAATTATAATAGGACTTGGAAAGTCTAGGTTTCTAGGGTAAGTGATATTAGGACAATTGAGAGCCAAGGGTAGGAATGGGAGTAGAGATGAGGGTGTTTCACCTCATGTTACTTGCCATCTAGCCTCTAGGAAACTCTAGGCAATGCACTAATCACACTTACACTAGCTACTTAGGTCTGGCACTTACTTGTAGAAGAAGGTAGATGTATGTAGGAAAAAAGGGGTCTAGCTAGGGATCCACTAATTGGACCTAGGAGCCATTCTTAAGATTTCCACATACATTCCATTTTCCCCTAGAAGCTAAGTGTCATCAAGCATCACAAAACAAACAATCTATGTTTAAAATCACAAACCACATAAAAAATGGGAAATGAGATAGAAGAAATAGGAAATTGTCATAAAATGAAATTATGTTCAATACAAAATATTTTCCCCTACATGGTATCAATGTCACATTTTAACCCCAAACAGCCAACCACTACGGGCTTAGCTAGACATGCTCATACAAAAGAGAAAAGAAATGAGGAAAATGGGGTAGGAAAACATGGAGCTCAGAGTAGCTTCTTCTTCTTCACCTCCTAGCTTCTGTAGAGCATAGCTCCTCCTCCAAGGTGGGTGAAAAGCATGGAGATATGGGGGATTATGGTAAGGAACCTAGAAAACTAGGTTTGTATGGTGGAAATGGAGTGGAATATGGAGTGGGAGGTAGGTAAGTGGAGTAAATGCAAGGAAGGGGATGAAGGAGCTCTAGAGTATCTAGGGAGAGGCTAAGGGAATCTAAAATTTGTGTTGTGGCTGCCACCTATGTATATATAGGTGGTGGGGAGGCATTAGGGTAAGTGGGGGCAAAATGGGAAAAATAGTGGAGAAAATGGGTAGGTTTAGGTGGTCAACATATCCGTGGTGAGGCACCACGATCATGGTGGGGGTTGCATGGCACGATCGTGGGCTGTGGAATGGCCGAGGTGGAAGGTGGAGTTGAAGTGTAAGTGTGTTTCATGGCCACGATTGTGGCGAGGTGCCACAGTCGTGTTGGGTAGAGGGTACCACAGACGTGTGGAAGACCACAGCCGTATTAGCCATGGGTGAGGTCGCTCTGAGGTCGTTTTGTCTTCATCTCACCATGGTCATGGTGTTCACCATGGGAGAGGTGGCCTTCAAGGGCCAGTCGTGCTGATGGCTACAGTCATGGTCATTCACGTGTAAATTGAGCCAAGTCGTTGTTGATATTTGGGGTCTTCATGCATAAATTGCCACGGTCATTTTTATGACCATGGGCGAGTTGGGTAGCATTGGCCACAACTATTTTAAGGACCACATACGTGGGGTCTTCAGTGTCCATGGCCATTTTACTGACCACATGCGTGGTCATTCATGTACTAATTTGGCGATTTCCCTGTGACTTTTAGAGCTTAATTCCCCATCACCGTGGTGATATGCCATGACCGTTTTGGGGCTTCTTGGTGATGATTTCCACTTCAACTTCTTCATATAGACTCCTTTTGCTTTGAAATATTCTTATGCATCCAAGGGAAGCTCAGGGAAGAGATAGGTCCACTCTTGGGTTGTAAGAACCCAAAGATGTTCTTCATCTCTCTCCAATGCATCAGTGCCTTGAAATACACACAAAAGGAGGCATAATTTCATTTGTCATAAAAGATCATATTAGAGGAAATAGCTTGTAATATACGATGTTTATATGTGATTATTATGCAAATATACATATGATGAAACCCTAAAATAGGGTTGCATTAGAATATTCTAGGGAAATCACCCTTCTTAAGCCACAAAAAAACCTCTGAAACAGAGCCTAAAACATGAATAGAATTTCAGACATGCTTTAAGTTGAGGGATTTTTTTATCATTAAAGGATAAACAATCTGACCCTTCATCTAAAACAAAAATACTCTTCATAACTTCAGACAACCTCCTATTGTTTCTATTATCAGGAACAACCAATTTTCCTTCCATCAACATAATACTCACTTTATAATTAATAAGCAGATCAAGCTTAAGATAGGCATCTTTACCTACCAGGTCCTATAGAAACAAATTATTTAAAATTCAGGGATCAAGCCATAGGTATGTATTTTTTCCCCAATGCAGAACTTAGTATGAGCCAACAGTTCTGGTCTATATTCCAAAAGTTTAGAAAACATCCAAGACATAGAAGAAGTAACTTTGATCGACCAAAAGGAGGATTTAGATAAATATCTTTCACTGACCCATTTGACCCATACAGAATACTTTTTACTTGGTATGTCCCAGGTATTCAGAAGCAAGTAGGCTCTAGTTCCTTCAATAATCTTTCTAATCCCAAGCCCACTTTCCTTTTTGGGCAACGTAACACTTTTCCATTTCACAAGATGCAATTGATATTTCTCTTCATTTTTATCCCAAAGGAATTCATGACAAATTTTTTCAATAGAATACATGGTAAACTTTGGAATAGGAAAGGCATAGCACCAGTGCAAGTAAAGAACACTAAGAGTATATTGAAAATGTTCCAACCTTCCTGCCATAGAAAGAATCTTTGACTTTCAACCCTCAAATTTTTATTTTACTTTATCTATCAAAACAGTACAAGAAGACCTTGGAATTTTCCCAAAAACTAAAGGAACTCCAAGATAAGTAGAAGGAAAACTACTTTCTCTAAAATTGAGGATATCTATAATGTCAATTCTACAAGCACTTTTACTAAAAATCACCACACTTTTAGACTTGTTGATTCTTAAACCTGATAGATCACCAAAGTAATCCAAAACTTTAAGAATCCCCTTAGCATTCTCAAGACTAGCTTCCAGAAAGATCATAACATCATCCGCGAACACCAAATGTGATAAAGAGGAATTAGAAGCCTTTATAGGAATAAGGAGTTGATTGTCCACAACTTGGTTCATAAGAATTAAAAAGGCTTGCATTACAATTACAAAAAATGGTGCCATCGAGTCTCCTTGTCGAATGCCATTTGAAGGGAAAAACATGTATTTAGTTTCACAACTAAACATCACTTGACACGAGTATAAATAAAAATACTAGAAACCCAATTATCTAAATAGAAGGAAACCCCATTCTGTGATGAACAACAAACAAAAAGTTCCAGTTCACATTATCATAGGCCTTTGAAATATCAATCTTCATACACATTTTACCACATGTAGAAGACCAATTAAAATCGTGCAAAATTTCATTACAGAGAAGTATATAATACTTGACATCTCTCCATTTAATAAATGTAGATTGATTGTTACTAATGATCAAAGGAAGGATACTTTGGAGCCTATTGGACATGATTTAAGAGATGACTTTATAAACAACATTGTAAAGAGAGATAGAACATCAATTTTTAATGTTTGAAGAATCATTCCCTTTAGAAATCAGGGTAATAAAAGTATTGTTCGATTCCTTAAGTAACTTTCCATTAGAAGAAAAAAATCTCTCACAGCCTTAGAGATATCACCACCCATAATATACCAAGCTTCTTTGATGAAGAAGGCATTAATGTCATTGGGGTCGGGAGCTTAGGGACTGTATAGAATCAAGTACAACAAAAGTTGTTGTATACTAAAGCTTATATCTTTTATTTCTTAGGTAGTTACCTTATTCTTGATAAACTATAAATTAGGTCCATACATGATATCTTCCCCTTGTGGATGACTTCCATAGTTGTAGCACTTTGTTTTCGAGTGTTACAACTCTAGCATACTTGTATGGGGAGTTGTATACCCCAACTACTCGATGAAAGTCAGAAGCCAATTTGTCTAGATGTAGTTGATCTTTTTATCCTCATTAAGTGTAGGACTAAACCATTTAAACTCATTAAGACCCTCACATTTATGCCCACTATTGAACAAACAAGAATAATACTTCAGGACAAAATCTTTATTATCATACATGTCATAGCTCACCTGACCATTGATATTAAGGCACCTAATTTGGTTTCTTTGTCACCTAGTTTTAAGTGAAGAATAAAAGAAGTTTGAGTTCCTCTCAACTTTATCAAGCCATTGCACCCTAGACTTCTGCCTTAGAAAGTTTTTTCAATCTTTTCTGCTTCATGAAGAGCAGGCTTGAGCATCTTTGCATCATTTTGGAGAGATGGATACAAAGGGATAAGATCGTCCTTCATTTGATCTTATAACACATTATATTTAGCCATCTTAACATTGTAAAAGATATAACCCACACTATCACGATTCCACTCCTTCAAAGCATTTCTTAATCTCCGAAACTTTCTATACACCTTGAACATAGAAGTACCTTCAACTTCGACTTCCCAAACATTTTTAACCACTTCAAGAGAGCCATCCTTAGAAGTCCAAAAATTAATGAAATGGAAGGGAGATTTAACCACTCTTGGATGATCAATAGAAAAAAGAATAGATTTGTGGTCACTAGTGGTATTGGAAACAAGCTCACTAGAAAATTCTTTAACCAAGTTCAAGAACAAATCATTATAAAAGACCATATCAATCTTAAAGGTGATAAACCCATCATGATTGTAACGACCCACACTTTTGAGTGTCTAAAAGACCTTAAAGTCATAGATCGTTAATCGTGAATTCCATGATCAGATTCATGAAATAATACAAAATAGTAAACAATTTCCATTAATGATCAAATATTTACATGTTTACATAAAAAGCTCCTCTAAGGAGTTACATCACTTTTAAACAGAATAAAGTTTTACATG
Organism: Alisma plantago-aquatica; assembly: GCA_963693085.1. Classification (NCBI taxonomy): domain Eukaryota; kingdom Viridiplantae; phylum Streptophyta; class Magnoliopsida; order Alismatales; family Alismataceae; genus Alisma; species Alisma plantago-aquatica. The sequence goes on from OY856414.1 coordinate 208,070,008, forward strand.
TGTGAAGATAAACCATTAAGACTAAACCTTCATGATTAAACGGTAGTGTCTTCAACATCTCTATTTGTATCATCATGTCCACGAATCAAGTATATCTGATACCTAAAATGTTGACAAACAAATATGCGGTCAGTATATTACTATACTGGTACGTGGGTTCAAACAATAATCATAAGTACAGAGATAAGCAAATATCTTTATCTTGCATATAAGAACATAAACTTATTTTTGATATTCTAGCCCTTATCTGGTCTACTACCTTAGGTGTAATCATTGTCCCTCTGGGGCTCGTATTCATTACCCTGAAGATCGGTCTAACCCAAGGTTCAAAATATTGTTATTTACTTTGCATGATACTCATAGGAACTTTATAGTTTGCAAGAACTAAATAAACAAGCAAGTAGTTTATTTGTCATTCAATCTCATCGAGAAACATCGGCAATCTTAGAATTTGATACATGTATTCATAAGCATAACCACGCACCTTATGTCATCATGACAACCATGCAGAACATCATATACTTTATGAGTGTATCCAAACATCCAAGTAACCAAGCATATAATCAACAGTGTATGAAACATGCATACTACATATGTGTCACCATGTATTCTCATTATACTAGATAGATCTAGATGTGCTCCTAAACTAGGGTTTAGGGATGTCTCGTGTTTGGACCAGGCATTAGGGTTACAAACCCTAATTCCATCATACTGCAATTTCTAAGATTACAATCTCACTTATGCATATTAGGTTAAACCCTAATCATCATCTTAAGCATATTAGACTAATCATTACATCTAATTCACATTATCAACATTAAGATTATCTCAAGATGTTCCCATTAGTTTCAAAACTCTAAAATAGCATATATAAGATTACTAATTTGGAACTATCCATTATTTAACATTATCAAAGTTTTACTCATTATACATGGCAAGATCGAGTGTTAGCCTAACATGAATGAATCTATTCAATTAAGCATAATATTAAGGCAAATCTATGTTTTCCTTTACATTAAACACCTCTAAACATACATTATATATATATTTCGAACAGGAAGCATAATTAGGTTCTGAAACTATTTTATTTGGATTTCTCTCATTTTTCTGAGCAATTTGCATGCATTATATGTCCCCATCTGAGCATCCTAGTAATTTCTATCATTTTTTTAAATTTATTATTAACTGACCAATGAACCACTGACACGTCAGCATAAGGATGTTTTCATCATTATTTGGCTAAGTTACAGAAATAGAGTGGAATTACCTCTACACCCCTGTGCTCTAGTCAGGTGCCCTGGGGTAGAAGGGTCATTCAATTGCGAATCTCCTTCTTCCTTGTGATCGACGTGACTCCTGCTGGATCCCGTCCACCCGCGTCAACGCCTGACACTGCTACCTCTGACGCCCGCCTCTCAAGTGATGCCCCCATCTCTGTCTTTATCTATCTCTCTCTGGAAGGTACATCTTCGCGCCCTCCATGCCATCGAAGAGCCTCCCACATTCAACATGTTCCCTGCTCATGGTGACGCCCTGACTACTGGACGTTGTGGCTGTGGCTTCGCGCCAGACCTCTGCTCGACTACCTCTGTCATTCGACGTGTCCCTGTGTGCTTTCCCCCACCTCTTCTCCACATGAAGGCGATGCTCGGCCTTGTGTGCCTCTGCCTACCCCTGTAGCAGACCACCACGACCATCCCGACCGCCCTTAGGCTCTCACTTCTTCCTCCACCACGGTCTGTAGTGGCTGAAAACCGATAGGAAAACAACGCCGCCTCCGACCAACCCGCTCAGTGAGGAGCAGCGTCGACCGAAACATCCTCTTTCTTTGTCTCTTTCCTGACCTCTATGGCAAAGCCTCCCAGCTCACCATCACCACCAGCACTCGTCGCCTTCTTCCTCTTCTCTCAGCACACTGCCAGGACATATGCTTGCCTACAGTTGCCACCTGGTTATCTCCAGCGAGCGCCAGCCAGCTGGGGAATCACCCCTTCCCTTGGATCTGTGGAAGGAGCCCCATTTCTCCTGGTGGTCGTGCACCTTCTTTGAACACAATAGAGTTCAGGCTGTGCTAAAACATGGGATAGAGTCTAACGATCTAGGAACAAAGGTGTCCCTCCTCCTCATCACGTTAGGATCCTTATATAGATCATATGGGGAAGCCCCTAACCCTAGGTGGTGGAAGACCACAAGGAAAGAGGTATCCAAGGGGAAGTCCAACCCAAAGAAACTAGGTTTCCTTAATCTTTTCTCCTTGGGGTTCAAGGAATCTAAATTGACAAGGCATATTATATTGTTTCCAAAAGAATTCATGATTACTTCCTTTCCATAACTATTAAAGGATATTCCTTTTATTCAAAAGCACCATCTATTATTATGCGAAGCAAAGAATATGTTGTTTTACCTAAAATTCTTGCCTTTTATACTTATAAATCCAAAAGTCATGTAAAGCACTACCATAATCTTATTAGGACTTGGATTTGGAAACAAAAGAAGTCATTAAGAAATATTTAGTTCTGTATGGTGCTTCATCCATGATGTTTCCAACTCATATAGATAATTATCCTCTAATTATCTAAAACACCATAAATTATATTTCTTTTGGGAACTTGACAATTACTTCATTTATCGTAACAAAAAGCCATCATTATTAATTCATGTACAATACCTTTGATTTATTTAACTTGTGCCACAAGAACCCATGCCACAAAGATGATCTATATTGTCATTGCACCAATAATACCATTTATTGATAAATCAATTAATTTGCATAATTCATTTTTTTACCAAAACTGAGGATATTACAATGATCTTGACAATTATCCCAAGAGCAGAAGGGTCCCTTTAAATCTAATTCATAAAGACCACAATTCAAGACCCAGTCATTAAATTCATTCATGGATTTACTAGAAGAATGTTTCTTACTTACTCTCTCACTATCCCTTCACATAACATTAAAGTCCCCCCAGAGATATCCAAGGTAAATTGTAACTCTGATAGGTACCATCCAAAGAGTCCCAAAGACTAGAATGATCACAGTCACCATTATGTCCGTAAACAACAGAGATAAGAAATGAAAAGTCATCAACCAAGACTTTGCACATGATATTCTAGTCAGTTTCAGATATCTTAACAATAGCACATTCTCCTACATTCCAAATGATCAAAATTCTACCCAAGATATGAGAATCAATATTAGAAATAAACTCCATATGAGGGAAATACTTAGAACCAAATTTGCTTATGTTTCTTTTCCTAAGTTTAGTTTTATGCAGAATGAAGATATTACTCCCCACCATTCTCAACTCCTCCTGGACACTTATTTTATTGTTGATACCCTATGCATTCTAGGAGGATATTTTAAGATGTGGAATCATTTATTCACTTGGGTTGTTAAGCTGTTGGCCTCAACGCTTTCATCAATAGTGTCCAAAATTCTCAAGGGGGAGAACATTGAATTAATGATTCTCAGGGACATGCCCGTAGTGGTTTTAGGAACTACAACAAGTATAGAATTCAATACCACATTCAATTAGTCAAAACAACTAGAACATTTACAAATGACAAAGACAAGTTATCAAAAACTTGAATAGGGGTTGACAGAACAACTCTTGAACTTAAAAAACATGAGGAGTCCAAATCTACAGGAACAGTAGTATCACCAGAAGTCCCAGAGTTAGGCATATCACCAATAGAATCTAAGTCACCAATAACTCCCACAAGTGCTTCTTACTGGTTTTGAAACTTTTCATAATAGCTTTGAACTATAGGGAAACAACCTGCTTCATGTCTAAATAGTTTACACTTATCACATACCCCAGGAAGCCATTCATGCTCAATGGACACACGATACAATCGACCATTATCTCCTTGGAGTTCAATAACAAAAGGAAACTTAGTTGTTGAAGTGACTATAACTTGAATCCTTGCATAATCTAGGAAGCTAAAATTCCACGTAGCTTTATGAGTACTAATAGAAACTCCCAAAAAAGAACCAATGCATTCAAACATTCTTACATCCCAATGTTCTATTGGTAGGTCGAACAATGTGATCCAAATTGATACACTTTTGAAGGCAATCTTCAAAATAGGATGACTAGGACTCCATTTCATTAACACCAATGGATAATGCTTCAAAAACCAAGGTCCCTTATCCAAGGCATGCTTCATATCACGATAAGTAAAAAAAATCTAAAGTTGAATGGATCATTCAGCCGGGGAATGATTTCAAAATCTTGTTCAAGGTTCCACACATTTTCCAAATGTTGGGTGAAGAAGAATCAGATCTGGCGAGAAGTCAACTATGTAACCATAGAGACTGAACTTCAATTTAGCCACATTCTCATAAACTTTGATGCTCGGGAACAAAATACGACCATATTTAATAGTAATTTCAGTAAGGGATAGAGGCACACCATATATTATTGAGACTTGATAAACTTCGAATGACACTTTAGGAGAACTAGGAATAGATGTGGATTCATCTTATGAAGTTTTTGCCTTCTAAATCTAAAGATTTCCACCTAAAGGTGGCCGACGATGCTTCGTTACTTGGTATGTCGCCTTGTCAATCATCTCATTGTTACCAATTAAAGAGGTCTTATCCATCTTGTACAGCTAACAAGATTCATATGTCTATATTGATTCAAAATCAAATGAGTCTAGATAACCATCTTTACGGAATCTAGATATGGAATTATCATTTATGTGCCCTAGAGACAAAGGTATGTTTTGTTTGAGTTGTTGAGTTTTAGCCATATGGTATTTATGTTATAAATATCTATCTTTAGATCTATAAAATAAATACCATAAGACATTGGGGCACTGCCATAAAAGATCCTATCTTTTGAAATTGAACATCGACCATTCTTAATATTAAATTCATATGCATCCTTGTCCATACAAGATATGGAATTGATGCTTCTATTTATGGAAGATACATAATAGTAGTTCACTAACTCTATTAAGCCTTATGGGCAGAGATAAACTATAGGTTCCAACTGTAGTGGTTGCAACTCTTGCATTTGCAACTCGGAGTTACCCCTCATCCTTTCCCAAAGGCCTACTTCTTTTCAGATCCTGCATATTTGAGCATATGTGTGATCCACATCCGATATCTAGTGCCCATTATGAAGAAGTAGATAAGTTTATACTAATAATGTATATACCTAAAATGGCAATCTTTATCCCCATATTCTTCTTCTTGAATGCCTTCAAGTACAAAGGATGAGATCCTCTTGTACTTTTCTTTCTCCTCATCTTGAGTGTTGAAGATCTCAATTTGGGCTTGGCCTTAGAATCTTCATGGCCTTACTTTCATTCTTAGACTCAACTCCATTGATCACCATCATGGATTTGTCCTTCTTCATTCTTGCTTCAGCATGTATCATCCTACCAAGAAAATTTGACATAGGATTGTCTATATCATTCACATGATAACATGCAATAAAGTGACTATATAATTCTGGCAATGATTTCAGAATCATATTCATGGCCAACTCTTGGCTCAAAGAGAATCCTAGTTCTTTAAGATGTTACACATGTCCAATCATATTAGCACATGATCTTCTACTGAGTTTCCTTATGTCAATTTACACTCAAATGCACCTTTATGACATTTCTCCTTTCCTGCTTTGTGAGATCATGGTTCATTTTCTTAAGATGTGTTACCATCTCCAGAATCCCCATATCCGTGCATTGCTCATGCAACTCAAAGTTCATGCTGCTTAGCATAAGGTACTTTATGTCCAAGACATCATTGGCATGCTTCTAGTAAGCATCCACCTCAACCCTAGGTGCATCAGGAGCAGGTATTCATGATAGTGGTTTATCATGCGCTCTTCATTGAGAACCCTTCTCAAAGTCTAAAATCAGTCATGGAAACTAGTCCTATCAAGTTTTTCCTTCCTACAGACTTATCACAACAATGATTTATTCATCATTTGATTCTACAAGAGAAAATTTGCATTGTCAAAAACCCTATTTAATTTCATTTGATTTGAAAATTTTGATGATATTCAATTAGGTCTTTAATTAATTATCTCTCCCACTATCTTATTCAAATTGATATCCCTCACATACCAATTTAGAAGATTGTAGCGTACAACCTTCTAATGATCTGAGATCCAAAATAATTCAACTATTACCTGGCCAACGCTAGAGTCCATAAGTCAATTATTAAGGTAGGCAACTTTCTCCAATTGCATCATATACAACTCTTAGATATATGATATGCGTAACTACTTGCCATGATCATATGCATGTTTTTGGTGCTTAATCTCATTAAGGTCACATAGTTAAGCATGACTAGAAAGCCAACATGATAACAATGCACCCCGCTTGGCGGACCCAGATCATCACCATCAAATTTCCATGAGATAAACAACACACCACCCTTGGAGTGCCCGCTCTTAGTCGATCAAACTTTTCATGTGTGTTGCTAATGGAAACCATCTAAGACTTAAAATTAAATTTCAAGAGTTTGTATTTATAAATACATATACTTTATCCAATCACCACATACATAGTACATATCATATACAAGCTATATCCCACAACAAAAACATGCAATAAACAAAAAGAGATAGTTATGGCCATCCTAATGTAATTCCTTAGAGCCACAAGGAATTACCACAACCTAGGGTCTACATCACATGTAGAAACCTATTGTTGATGAAGATCTGTGCTTGCCAATCTGAGTTGATTTGTTCAACCCATGAACTGATCGGCCGACCTCTTGGTCGGTCGGTTGGTCATATCCTCGGTCATCTAGACTCTGGTACACCATCTTTTGGGTCCTCCAGTTGATCAGTTGTGCCTCTAATCAATCGATTCTCCTTGGTTCTCCATCTTCGGGGCTCGTCTTCTTCTTAGAAATAAGAATTTAAGCTATCCTACTATTACATGATTATGTAGAAACCTCGAGTTACATTTGAAGGGAACAAAAGTAGAAGGAAATAATACTTTTACAATTGGAAGATAAGGTAGAGATTCAGTATGCAAACGAAGTTTAAATATGAATAACCAACCAAACAACAATGCAAAAGTAATTAGGGTTATTGGCCATAACCACGCTACACATCCACCATCAAAACTCACTTTTAGAGTGACACATGTAAATTTCATATATATGTATATATATATATATCATAGTTTGTGATTATGTGTGGTATTTGATTGGACAACATTTATTCGTATCGCATGTAATAAATAAATAATAAAACTAAAAATATGTTCATATTGATTATCCCAAAATATAGTAGATTAACCTGGCCCTAATACCACTATAGGGAAATATGGCGAGAGTAGGCAGCAAACAAAAAATAAATAAATAATAAATAACCAATGGTGGATTGTAAGGCCCCTAAACTTGCTTAATGAGTTGAATAAGCTTAATTATCATAATTGAATTCTTATAACCCTAATATAACCTTGTGATATTCTTTGAAGTCATAATACAAGCTTATGTTTCAAATTTGGTCCAATTTGGACATTGTTTCAGCAAGTTATGCAATTTTATGCACATTTTGGACTTTTATACAATTTACCCAATTGAGAGGTTTTCTTTGCAATTTATCATTGGCATTATGTTCCTTGGATATTATCTCATAATTATTGAGCTTATTGATCCATGGGGAGCCTATTTAAACCTTGGTTTGAAGGTGTTTTCTACAAGGGTATTTTAGGGTTTACCCCTTCATGGATGAGCTACTTTTAGTAGCTATCAACTAATGAGTTATTTGTTTTTCTTGTAAATTCAAAAAACGAGGGATAAGCATGTTTCTATGGATGGAGAGGGAGCTTCTTGTGTGTGTGCTTGTATATTCTTAATAGTTTAAGGCCATAGACACATGGGGAAGCTACTTTAACACCTCATGCTTGCTCCCATCCTTATCCATGGGCTATATTTACCTCTTCCTTGCCCAAGTACAAAAGTTTGCTTGCTTTCTCTTTCCTCTAACCTGGATAAATGACTCCACTCTATTTTTCTGTGGAACCAAGTCCTCTAAGGTATAAGACAACCTCTTTTTGGAGAAGAAGGTCTCCTAGAGCTCCATTTAGCCCTACCTAGGGTTTCCAAGGTCATCTTCTACGGATTTTGACCAAGGCAAGTTATTTTCTTCCTTCCTTCTCTGTTTCTCTTGCTCTTCTCCTTCCTTATACCTTCCTCCAGGTCGGAACCTTTTTGTTCCATGGTAGAAATTGCTCCAAATCTCTAAAACCCTACCTTTCTTGTTCCTTATGCTTAGAGTTTGCTCATTTGATGAAAAAAGGTGCTAGATGGATGAGTTCATAGCTTATGCTTGGATTTTCTACCCTACCTGCTTGAGATTTCTTCTGTGTGGGGTTTCATCTTCTCATTAGAGGCAAGTTTTATAACTTGCTCCATGTTTATTGCTTACCATAAGCTTTCTAGATCATGTTCTTGCTTGAAAATGATGATCCCTGCACTAAAAAGCTATGCTTGACTTAGATTTCAATTTTTATAATTATCCCTATTCTTATTTCAGTTACAGATGAACCTGTGATCATGTTTACATTATTCCTAAGGTATAATATGACTTGGATCAGTTTGGTTTGACAACCTATGGCGCTAAGCACCTATCAACCAATGGTCAATTTTAGGGTTTTAAGCTTATTTCTTTTATAAACCCATGACCCGATGATGGTACCATTACAACAACCCTATGGTGTTGTATTAATGGAAATTGATGGTGGTAAAAAAGGGTGTCAACTTACGTTCACCCCTTAGGTCATGTTTTGGCCTAATTAGAATCCTAGTGATTAACAACTAAGTACCCTAATGATGCTATCAATCAATGGTGATATTAGTTTGATATTTGATGCTGATTAATGAATATAGTGTTGATATAACAACCTATGGTGACTTAATGGTCACTAATTATGGTGGATCTGGTCTGCAAAACCTATGGTGAGTTAATCATATAATTGTAGCATCAATTAAGCCTTATACCAATCGTTTCTTGGGCCACTTGATGCACTGGTCATACCTATACTGTAATTGATGGTTTTAATATATGAACTTGACCCAATGGTCAAGATATAATGTTTATTCCTCCAATAAAGTGGAATTATGGCTAATGTAATATGTTGATCCTAATAATGTGATTTATATGGTTTCTTTTATATGATCAACTTAAGGATCTTACTTGTTGACAATGGATATCTTGTTTTAAATGAACAGTCGATTGTGGGTTTTACCCTACTTTCAATGAAACTTTTTGTGTTGTTAATCAAGGGATGTATAGGATTAGATGGTGACTCTTTCTAGAGAACAAATCAAGGACTTCATTGGTGTTTTATCCAAGGTGTTTACTTATGTAAACAACCAATGGTCTTACCTTTTAAACATCCAATGATTCTGGGTGACATTGTGGTATGGTGATATGGGTTGAATGATGATGGAACAAATGGAGGGTTACCCTTAGTAAGGTAGTCTTATCTATTCACTCATCTGAATATAAGGTATGATAATCATATTGTTTTGATATGTAACCCTAATGAGGTATAGCTTGTTATACCTAGCTTTAATATAACTAAATGATGGTAATTGGGTATGAATAGTCCTTGAATGACTAATACAATCATGAAGTACTATATTAATGTTGTTAAAACCCTAGTATGCTATTGAGCCTATTTGTTATATCTAATTAAACTTCTTAAACTATTTAATTGCTTAAAATTTTGAGATCAATAAGCATTTTTGGAGGTGATATATCTTGTTGGGACATTGGTCTCACCCTTGTGGTTCGAAACATTTTTTTAAGTAATCGGAAGTGACAAAAACAAACATGTGGCAGAAAAGAGGAGCTATAGTAATGAATCTTTGATAAAGTTGATTAGATGTCTAGTGTGTCCTATAGTCATCCTTGTACTCTTAGGTCTGGGCAGGAAAAGTTTTTATATGGTGTTTCAAATAAATCAGACTTTTGTTAGCATATTAATGCTTGTTTGTGTGGCATATATGATTATTGTTCTCCTGTATATATATGTTGTGCCTAAGATGATAGAACAATTTGTATCATATTCTTGGCATGGTATGGATATAAGAAAGATGTTGGGCTCTTATGCAAATGTTTTTGAGTGGGTGTTGATGTTGATATCGATTTTAATTTACCCATATTTTGGGTATGTGATTAATTAGTGATTGATTTTGTTTTATGTTTTGAGTAATCTTGTTTAGTGTAATGGGTTCTTACATGGATGATGTTAATGCACATGACATGTGATGAGTGTAATGACTTGAGGTCCAAGATCCATAATCATCACCAACACTATGAGAGCTATCTATGACTACCATTGTGATGGTTCCATGTGTGACTCTCATATTGGGTTTGTCTTATACACTATTCTCTAACATGTATTTGTGTGCTTGGTTTGATATCACATATCATGGCTAATGAGATTTTTTTCATCTACCAACACACACTCTGATCTTATGTGTTATTACAATCTATCTACCTTCCACAATAACATATGACGAGGGACACTATGAGACTGTATATACTCTTAACATATGTATGATATCATTTTTCAAATCACGCACTTGAAGACATATGTCATTGAGTAATATCATTCTCTAGACATTTATTATGTTACATCATTATCTCATAACTAAATAAAAAATAGAATAAATTGGAAGCTTGCCTTTATTATTAATAAAATCATTTACATATTATGCCAGTACAATCATCATATGATTGGCTCTCTAGGCATACATACCAATAGATGATTCCATGTCTTGACTTCAATCTTATTATCACATACAAAGGAACTATACAATTATTGTAACACCAATTACACATTGTAGGTTGAAGTTGTTCTCTGACTTTCCTATTACTTGGGTAGCAATGGGCAATGATGTCTTCATAGATATTAATCATTGCTTGTGATGTCATAAATCAGTTATAGACATTCATTGCCAATACAACTTGGGATCTCTAGGGTCACACACATGGGATACACATGGAATATGATTTTATTCATGAATTATGTTTAACTTGATTACTAAAGTGTTTAGGTATTCAATTTAAACAAAAATGACTGAAAGTTGACTGACTGGACTATGAACCAACCTATTCAAATGTTGATCTGATCGATTCAAGTGTCAGGTAAATTGAACAATCATTGGTAATTTGGTCCATGAGACGACCGGTTCAGGAAGTGAATTGATCGAATTAGTTCCATGAACTGATCGGTTCAGGTTGTGAATCGACCGTTTGGTTGATCAATATGATTGGATCAAGGATTATGTTGGCGTCATGTTGTGCATTAATCTGATATTAATTACAAATACAATTGCAATTGGGAAACATGGTGAAATGACCGGTTCAAGAGTTGAACTGATCGACTCACATGTGAACCGACCAGTTTGACAGTGAAATGCCCAGTTCAATGTTTGTAGTTCCAAAAAATTCATGAAGTTCTATCTCTTTAACTCCCACACAGACTGGAAGCCCTGAACCTGGCCCTCTTATAAATAGAGGGGTACTTAGGGCCTTCCAAATACAAATCAATAAGATCTAACAATTGATGTCATCTCTGATTGTGGTAACTAAGAGAGATCGAGCAAGTCCTACCCGTCAAAGGGAGGGATAGAAAGGGAGAGACAATTGAGAGAGCAATTCGACACTAGCACAGTGACTAGGAGAGACAACTCCTTCCTGTCCATTCATTTATAATGACAGGAGTTCCTGATGGTCTGTGTGGACTACTACAGAGTAAAGGAGGCCATCTCCACCCATTAGGAGGATGAAGTCAACTGTCATGTGGTGATTAATAGGAGGCTACCACAAACATCTGTCTAGGTGGAACTTGCGAAAGGTGTACACTACAACAAGGGATTGTCACTGGACTTGCTCTGGGACCAGGTATAAACCTTACAACTTTTCCTTCACATTACACAACTTTTGATGTGATCTACTGGTACAAGGAGAATATGGCAGATATGATTTTTTTTTCTGCCTCCTTATCTGATGCCATATTTCCCAACACATATTACATTTTTAATGCTTGATGATGGTGAACCAAGTCTAAAAGGCTCCAATGATGCTAATAAGACTTGTGAAGTTGATCACTTGAAGTCTACATTGTTATCTGATTATGATTGTAGAGGAATCTATTTCTTTGAAATCTAGATTGTATATTGTGTTAAACCTTCTATAAAAGAGAGAGAAAGGATAGTAAGAAAATGTCTAAAGTGAAAATTACAATACGCGAGTCCTTGAGGACAATAGCAAACTAAATCGCAAGCATATGTCATGATCACTTAGTATATTGCAACACTCTCTAGATTGATTGTACACACTCCCACTAAGTTAGTAGTTTCACAAACATGTTATAGTTCAGAGTGATATCCTTCAAAGTGAACTTGGATTCAACCGTAAAAATAGAAGCTATCAAGTTATATGTATTAGTACATAAACAAAGATAATATTTATAGTTTTAATCAAGGCATTGGTCTTTCCAACATGCCCCAAGTAAGCAAGTGAAATTGCTTCCATTTACACTAGTTTGAATTACATGATGTACATGTTGAAACTTAAATATACTTACTAATGAAACCCTAATTTTTTCATATGAGTGAGAACATATTTCTTGTCTAAAATACTATCTAGTATTGATCATTAAGCATTAATACCCATTCATGTACCCCAATATACCTAAGAGCTTTACTGAGATCTGCCTTTAGACAAAACTTTGGGCGAGCGTTCTTCTTAAACTCACTCATGAGTTGGTTTGTAAGAAAGATTGCATTTGTGATTCGCCTCCCCTTAAAAAAAAATGGGATTCAGACTGATCAGGCTGGGGAGAATAGCTTAAAGGCGGTTAGTAAGGATTTGAGGGAGAATTTGATACAAACATGTACATATAACGACCCCTTAGGTTCTAACCTTAATCCTAGATTGACGTGTAATCCTTACATGTAAAATAATAGGTAATTCACATATATGTGTGCCAAAACTAATACATTGGTTATCCTAAGGAGTGAAGCATAATTTGCAATGATATATTTACATTAATTAACCTTATATACTACCCTACATATTTCCCTAATTTTCACCTCATAAATACCGTCATGCATCCAAGTGTTAAATATATCATCAATCCCATCAAGAACACAAATGATGCATAAGTATGTACAATTAATCCTAAATATTAATTATTAATTAGAATATGCTTATAAGATCTAATATATGTATGAACTAGACACCGAATACAAGTTGGATAATTTAAGTTGCAAATGTGTAGGTATAAGTTATATATAGTAGATTTTATGACCAGTTTGATTTAAGTAAGTGTTCCCATCCAAGATAAATATGTGTGACTTCTGTAATAGCAATAGAAATTAAAATAATCCTAAACCTAAACATAGTAACCAAATTTGACCTATAGTATGAACATAATTCCAACAAACCATAATATATTAGATGGATTAATATTATGATATAAAGTTTAATAATTTAATTTAAGAGAAGATCAAAGTCCTAGAGGTAACAAACATGATGTCAAGATGAGGAGTTGATCTCCTACCTTGAGTCAAACATTATATTTTACAAAATTCAACTATGCTTTTGTCTTGTAATTTCTTAGCACCTCTCACTTTTTAGCCTCTTTTTCTTGACCCCAAAAGCTTCAAGAAGTAAATCAACACTCTTATTCATTTTCCCTACCTAAACCTTCCACTAGATCCCTCTTAAAAATCCTAATATTTGGATACTTCACTAAATACCAAGTTTGCAATAGGTTGCTCATATTGTTACCCTTACAATACTATATGTATGTATATCTCTGGAAGACTATTGTATGTTAGTTTACCCATGCAATTGAACATGGAACCAATGGTAGTCCCTTCCTTATGTCATCATCAACCTTGGGAATCAAAACTAGGCAAACCTTTCTTTGGTGCTCTATGGTTGTTTGTAATTGTTAGGAGTTCTTCTACTCCATCTAAACCTATCCTCAAACCTATTCCATTCAACCATTCCACCTACTCCCCCATACATTAGTTACAAAAGGTCCACAATGTTGGTACATAGATGAGTTTCCAACCACTCCAACCCTTAGGAAATATAGCTTTGAGTTCAACATGTGCCTCCAAACATCATAATCCTCCAAGTCTCTCTTGTGGCATGTAATTTATTTTTTCTAAATTTCCTCCTCGATCCATCCCATCTATGGTTGAATATCTATATCGCCAATATATTATATCATTTTAATCATTTTGACTCCAGTATGATTGAGTAGGAGCAAGCTCACTGTGCCAATTCTATTTTAATTCCTTCCTATAGTGCTACCTACTTTTTTAGCATTAAGTAACATGTTTTCTTCCAATTTTGTGATGGACTGGATTTCTGGTTTAAATTTGAGGATGAAATGTCTTTTAAGGTGTGTAGGATGTGATGGAGTGGACCTTTGGAATCCTTAATTGTCCAATGACATAAGTGAATTCATGCATGTTGAGTTGTTTTGAAAGTCCCAAGTGTTTTGTCAAAGTTTGGATGTTAAATGATGTTTATGTCATGATTAAGATTCTTAAATTTATGTCTTTTTGGAGTATTTAATTGAATGGTCAAATAGTTGAGTTTTCGCACCAAAATTGAATGGATTGTACCTTTTGGTATGATGAAGCTATGGTTAAATTTTGGTAGCTATTGGAAGACCCTAGAAGAAGTTATTTAGGTTTAAAGATGATGAAATAATGTGCTTATGATGTGTTTGATTAGCAAGGTTCGGATCATTTAGCCTAAGCTGATTATGTCGCGCTCCCTTTGGTTTTTGAATGAACTATGTGGCCAGATCCTAGCCCTAGATATCTAATCAAGTGGCATTTATGGCTGCTTTGAGTGAGCCATAGATAGGCTCATGTGGAGGACTAATTCAGATCATCAAATTGGAGATGAAGGGTCCCTGTGTCATCCCCTACCTTGCGGTTAGAGCAAGGTAGTGGGGCAGACTGGTACTGTAAGTTCCCAGCCACCAGACATCATGGTCGTGGCCCGAAGGGGGGAAGTGAAGTGGACAGTTACACTTTGTTTGGATAGAGGAATGAGAAGACCCCATAAACGATATTTGTGGCCACTCCAATAGGGAGAACAAACTCCAATTTTTCTATACTTCTCCAATGGGGTTTGCGGGCAGTGTGAGATGGAAGGAGATGAGGTACATACGAGCTTTGAGGAAGATGAATGAGGGAAAATTAAGATGGCAATGAGGGGAGTTCAATGCAGTTGCTTAGATGGACGCCACATGGTTCTTTCCTTGCCGACCAACCCTAGTTTTTCAGAGCTTGAAGATGAAGCTCGGAGACCTATGCGCGGTGCCTCTCGCTAACAATGATGGAGATGGATGAGCCCATGGAGATGGTGTGAAGCTTTTGGAAGCTTCATCTTGGTGAGAGGATGACCAGAGGCAAGTCACCTCTTTTTCTCCACCATGTCAGAGCCTTGAAGTGGTGAGTTGGTGGGGATGGAGGTCTAGAGCCCAACCCGAGCAGGAGAGTAGCTGAGGAAGTTCAGAAGAGACCACTGAAGGTGGTGGTAGCCAAAGTATGTAACAAGGGGCTTCTATGTGGCTTTGATTCCTTGCATGAGTAACCCTGTGTGATGGCGTGTGTCGAGAACAGAGTCCCAATCAGGGACCCTGACTCACGATTCGTGTAGGGGTGTAAAGAAAGGAGATGAACCAGGTCAGACCAGGAACTGGCTAGTCCAAAGTAGCAGACTAGGTTTAGGGGACGTGAACCAGCCGTAGCTAGCAAAGGAGCTATGCCCAACCCTGAGCGAGGATCTTTGGATTAACCAATCTCATTAAGATCATGTACCACCTTGAACGGTGTGAGCATAATAGTAGGAGTTCATTGGTTTGTGACCTACATTAACATCATGTAATACGCTCCCTAAGCACACACATGCACATAGAGGAAGCAACATAGAGTTAAATTCAAAAGAGTGGGAGACAAAAGGGGATACACTCTTCAGTGAATTGAAGAGTAAGTCCATCCAATTCCAAATAAGAAGGTAATGAGGAATTTCATTCATTTCTCAAATGGTATGCATACTAGAGCATGAAGCTTATAAGCAGCTGAAGCAAAACTATTACAAAGTTACAAAGTTCATCATTATACAATCATTTCTCAATAAAAAAGGTGGTATTACATGAGTTTGAACTAAGTAACATTAAACCTAGTGGCAGAGGGTAACCTAGCCATTCCAAACTATCCTTAGTTCCAATACCCTATACACAATCTTTATGTGTCCTTGTCTTCTAATGTGCCTACATCTGGGTGGAAGGTAACATTACCCAAAATATAGGAAACAAGGTAGAGGCCATCAAAGGTTGAGTATGTACATATATAAAATACTTTGGGCATTATATTAGATTATAAGTTTAAAAGAGATGTTCCAACAAGAAAGGGGGTTGTTTGAATTTAGGTGAGCTCAAGAGAAATATAACAAGATAAATGCGGCATATTAAATTCAGAATAGAAGCATGAAGTAAAATGTATTGGAATATCATTTAACACAATATCAATTTTAAATAATAAATGTTTGAAAGCACAATGATGTAGATGAAATATACCTAAAATAGGGCCATAACACCATAGGATCATGGTCTAAAAGAAATAAGGGTGGAAATGGACATCCCGAGCAGAATATGTACTCCCTATAGAATATGGTTGTACATAAGTACCACTATTCTAGATATTCTATTCAAACATGTCGAACACATAAGTTGAGTGAGAAGACAAGAATTTTAGACAATTTTAAATAAAAAATAATCATAGAAGGAGGGTCCAAGAACCTATATAAATAGAGTAGTTCAATAACTATAGATATATAATGAATTCAAATCAGGAAATGTGAATGTCCAAGTAATTGAATTTCAAGTAGAATTGGTATTCAAGAGATGCCTCATTAAATGAATTAGGTTTAAGTCAAATAATGCCAAAAATAAAATGGATGATGTACATACCTTATGATTAGACATAAGTATTCAGTTGCACTCCCTAGGCTTAGGGTCAGGGCTTTCACAACCTGATCATAATGTTTGTGCTTTCAATTAATAAAAAGTATGTTGATTCTCTTCCTTAGAAAATGACCCTATTGTAAGTTGTAAATCCATACTCAAAACCAAGCCCAGTAAATCCATCATATTTTTTTTATTTCAAAAACATATATTTTTATATTTTTCTAGCTATTAATTAATTAATTATAATTTTTACAAATAAGAGTAATTATCTAATTATTGAAGGAAATACAGGAAAAGATTGTTATGACCATAAGTCATTGCATGTATTAATACTGTGTGATAGGGAAGTTAAATAAATAAATGATCACACAACCATTTTGATTCAATACATGGAATGACTTTAGTTCCCTTGAGGACGAGATGCGATCGTATGAGCCACTAGGGCAGGGAAGGAATATCACTAGGGGAATTGTCCCCCTCCACTCTTCCTGATGCCATGGCTGAAGACTAATCTAGTGGGCAAATCTAGATATGTGTGGGATCCTATACCAGACACCTTCGTGTGTGGGACTCATAGCCATCAGCTGTGTGACTGGAGGTCAAAGGCTATAGAAAAAAACGGTAGACATCTCCAACAAATACAATAAAGCATAGTGCAATATAGTCTCTTTCTAGGATGCCACAAGGGTGAGACGAGCTTGCACTAGATCCCCCAAAACTAGTACACAACTCGAGTGTAAGGACCCTGACCTGGGTTTTGGGATAACCCTAGAATTTTTGCCTAAGATAGATGATTAGAACTTTTTCTTAATCTTTTAAAAAGTAATTATGACTTAAGAAAGAACTCAGGTTATAAGTTTGGTCATGTTTGATTGTTGTTTGATCAATGCTTGCTTGTTTTGAACCAAAGTGCAATTTACCCAAGATAAGGGGTTATCTTGCAGTATATCACATGATGGGTGTTCCCTTAGTACTTTATAATCATAAGAGAGAGATCATTATGTTAAGGGGTGCCTTGTGGATAGTCTATTCCAAGTTGAGCTTGTATGGTTAATGCTTGTGCTTTATGTGCTAGTTTTGGTGAAAGTTGCAATTTATCCAATGTAAGGGGTTGAAGTCCAATTTACTACCTCTAGAGTGTTCCTACTCTCTCTTAGTATAATCTAGAGGATGGGGGGCATCTTTTTTGAGTCTTGGATGAGTGATAACACTCTTGATGATGGTAGAACCATAGAATGTTGAGTACATTGAACCCTATATGAGGTTGTGTCAAGTTGTGAAGGGAATATGGGGGTTCCTATCAGTTTAGAAACCATGGAGTAAGTGCTATATCAATTTAGCAACTTTTGGAAGCATTAATGTTGGGCTAAGAAGCTCAAATAGGTGAAGCTTATCGGTTTAAGACTTCCTTGCAAAAGTTGTATCAGTTTGTACACAAAGTGATGTCGAGTTGTGATATCTTGTTAAGCAAGATACCTAATGGCCGATACCTCACCCTTGGATTATCCACAAGAGCCTTGCACGTCAAGATACACATTTTTGCAAATTTTTACCATCCATGGACACATGTCACCCATGTACATATGGTGATGACACCGTACACATACTCTCTCTCTTAAACCTCAACTATATATACCCCTCTTTTCACTTCCTAGTAAACCTTTCGACTCCTTTAACATCTCTTTCTTGGTGGACGAACCTAGGAGCTCAAGGAGAAAGGGGACGGCCAAGTAACTTATCCAAGGTAAATCCATGATCATCTTCAACCTTAGATAGACCATGCCTCTAGGATCATGATTCTTTCCTTCTCTTCTTTCTTCACCAAGTTCCTTACTATGATATCTTCTTTCAAATAGAAGTGTTGTGATCGAGTCTTAGACTTTTGATAAGTCATTTTCAACCTTGGGAACGTGGAGCTTTGGAGATTTAATCTCTTATGTTGATCTTGAGGTGGGTTATATAACTTGAACTCAATTTTATTATTATTCACCCTCTATTATGCAATACTAGGTAATTCTTTGTCTACTTTGACTTTTCTTGTTTGAATGATGGTTCTATGAGCTCTAATGGAGATATGGGGCTGTTTTCCATGAACTAGAGTGGTTATCGATGAAAAGTTGGAGCTTGAAGATGATGGAACTGATATGCACAAAATGATATCAGTTTGTGAGAAACCGTAGCTCGATACAAAATTAAATGAATGGAAACTGATACACATGAACTCCTACCCCTATCGATTTGTTACATATGTAGGAATACTATCCTTTCAATTGTTTAACCTATCACCTAAGGCTAAGAATAGGTCAGACTGATATCTAGAAGTTAGCCAAGTCAATGCACATACTTGCACTTACATGGATGGCCTACATGACTTGTGATGCACTAGAACGATATGTTGTTAATCCATTATGACCTCTAGGAAGCAAGGATGATATTTTAGACACCATAAAATGATATGATTTTATAATACTAGCTCGTCATGACTAAGAAATGTCTAGTGGAGATAGAGTATTGAATCATGTTGCCTTAGTTGAGTGTAGAGGCCGATATGGCCAACCTAACCCTAAATTGATACACTCATAATACCCCTCTAGCCCCACACATCATGTGGAGGTGGGGGTAATATACTCGTTGAAGCCTTGGTCGATACACCAAGTAGTGGTGAGGCCAATAGGTGAGAAAACTAAGGTGTTGAATAAGGGTTCACCCGATACAAATTAAACCCTAGAGGCCGATATCTCATAGTAAGCCATGAGGCCGATATACAAAGGGATAGCTAGGACGATACCCTAGTTGATGGTGTGGCCGACGCACTAGTTTGTTTAGTGGCCGATATCCTAGTTAATGGTGAGGCCAATAAACAATGGGTTGATGTGTTTGATATACAAAGAGATAGGGTGGCTGATACCCTAAAAGTAAACTATAACCGATATACCTTCTCAAGCATCTCTAAACCGATACTTCTTGATAAGCCTTGGATGACACAAATGTATGCATCTAGGCCGACATAAAGTTTAATATGAAGGTTGATACACCTTGATGAGTGTAGGCCGATACACCTTGAATATAATCAATGGATACACTTTGATAAGTGTAGGCTGGTATACCCTAAAAAGGATCAAGTCAATACAACAAGTTAAAGATGAATCTAGTTTCCTAATAAGGATGAGAAAGAAACTTATAGCACTCATGTTGATAATAAATTAATGATAATTTATGAGATTAATCAAGTATGATAGAATACTTATGGCAATAAAATAAGCTCCTAGATGTGAGGAGTTATGAATTAGGGTTCAATTGTTGAATAAAACCCTAAAGACCCTAATTTGTTACAATAGGAGTCCCAACCCTAATTATGAGAGGATTGTAACTTGATTGAGTGATTATATATGATACAATTGAATGTAAAGATGATTATATAAGCTCCTAGAGATAAGGAGTTATGGTCTAGGGTTGGTGATTGAATATAACCATGGAAACCCTAATCAGTTGAAAAGAGAAACCCTAATCCTAATCACAAGAGAGAATGTAACTTGAAATGGCATGATGGTAATAATCAATGGTTACAATAATGAAATCTTAACCACTAATGCATTATGAATATAGCCAAATGAGGGATATAGTGGTTATAATCTATTGCATCGTGATTATGCCTTATGAGGCCTATGGAATAATTGTTTCACAGAAAGAATGCATATAGGTTTGATGACCTGGCAAAAACATAATTGCCTAGAAGGTGATGTGATACTCAATGGTGAGTTTAAGGGATTGATATCCCATGATGAAAATGATAGGGTAACATGGAGGTGTCCTAACTATCAAAGAATCTGAGACAATATGATATACCTTTCATTTTATCATATTTGTAATTTGATTAAGGGATTATTCTTTTATAGCATGGTGCTGACATTTAAATTGATATCTCTTTTATCATGAGACCCTAACCATGCAAGTGTTTTGAAATAATAAGCATATCCAACTATGGGCTATGGTGATGTGACATTATATAGATTGAATGGGCTTGTGAGCCATGTGAAATACTTGAACAACATGTATGATGTTTATATGGGTCTTATGATCTAGATATGGTTGTAGCCTAATGAGAGGTGGCATTGTTCAAATAATGAACTAATAAGATTGAAGTCTCGTGGTATGTGATAATCAAGTATATGGGTCTAATGACCTAGAGATGATTGTTTCCTGGTAAGAGGTGACATTTTTCAAAGATGAACTGAGGGTTTGATACCAAAAACATGTGATCATGATGATGAAAATATTTAAGGGATGAGATTCCCAGTAATATGTTCAAGGGATTAAGATCCTAGGAAGGGTATAGAAAGATATATTCCAATTGATACCAAATTTCTTGAAACATGTATTATGCTTTCCTTGGTAGTAATTATCGATAGTTCATGCTTGTAGTTTGATTGATGCTAAAAGATGCAGCAATGCACTTAAACCTATCAAGTGAACTAAAAATGTCATTTCCTTGGCCATAGATCCATTCAGTGTCAGAACTTATTGAATGGTGAAATGAATTTAACTCAGAATGCATGTTGTTGAATATGTAGGGTACAAGTTGTATCCTGAATTCACAAGATTGGCTATGGGCCATGCCCTTAATATTAGGATTGACTCTGGGCCATACCCTAATAAGAGTATGGTTGTACCGTGACTCAATAAACAATCATGATTGGTTACGAATCATACCCTGATATAATCAGAATTGACTACGGGTCACACCCTGATAAGAGAACATGCTACACGTTGTCTCTCTATAGCAAAGAGCCTCTATATTCCAGGCTAGCTAATTGCAGTTCGACTCATAAGGTATATGTCACTCTCGTACTGACTGAGAAATATGAGGTTGTGGACTCTAGCTCTTCCATGGACCTTTATGGCACTTATGCTATACTTCTCAGTGGTCAGTTGGAGTTGAAAGGTACATTCCCATCTCTGCAGGGCATAAGATTGATTATTGAAAGATGTAATCAGCCGTATAGCATATATGTTTAAGGATCAAATACAGAAACATTGGTTGAAGCCCTCCTTGCTTTCATACTGTTTAGTTATAACAGGTATACATGTTCTTCATATTCCTTTTAAAATTGTTTTAATGATCTATTACTCAGTTATAGATATTTGAACTAATGTGATGATGAGACCGCTCTACCCTATATATAATCAGCAATTATACATGTTTAATTCAATAAAGGTTTTCTTCTACTCAGATTCATAAAAGTTTAACTATGATAATAATAATGTTGGCAGAGAGTTATATGTCTCATTGGGACTTGTTGTCTCACCCTATGGGTTCCACAAATTTTTAGTTGGATGTACATAAGAAGGTAGTGATCGTATAGACAAGAACATGTAGCAGTAGCAAGGAAAATAGTAATAACTCAGGTTGAGTCTGCTATTATGTGTCTAGTAGAAATAGAGTCTTATGTGTCATCCTTGTACTCTCAGGTCCTTGGGAGATAGTTTTCATATCTAATTTCACGATTGATATGATATTTTGGCTACGAACGCTTCAATGTGTAATGTTGCTTTTGTATATGTTTTGGTAAAGCAATGGATATCTCATATCCTTGTAATATGAAGCAAACAATGATGTATGTATATATGGTCTTGGGGCTTCTAGTAAAAAGTTTCTAACAAGGGATCTTATGGAAAGGTAGTTTTAATTTTTAGTGATTTTTGGTAATTCACTGTTAATGGCTACTTTCGCATGGTTTGGTGTGATATCGTTATCAGTTGGATAGTGGTTGTCACACCGAGTAGAAGGACCATAGGGAACTTGCAGTGAAAATCAAATAGATCAGGAATCAGAGGGCACTGATGGAGACTAGTTTCTGACACACGGGATCAGAGTTCCAAATGGCAATTTGATTAGGCATTTAATGTAGAAACACTCCACACACCTATGCCAAGACACAACAAAGTTATTGGCAAGGTTTCTTTGATCTAGTGCCAAGGATTTCATGTACTAGAAATAGTTTAGAAAAGGACGAATGGTGGCACTTGTTGTTGAGACATATCAAAACAAATGACGGTGAGCGGTGTATACCAAATGAAATATCATCGGTCAAGTGTGGTTACCTAGAGGCCAATTGATCTGAGATGAACTTCACAATAGTTGCTTCAACTTCCTCACTAGAGGAGAAGATCAACACCGACAGTAGCTCCCGTTATGCTATAAAGAAAATTGATTGGAAAGGGAGATTCATGGGTGTGTGGATAAGGTTTGTGGACCACTATGAATGAAAATCAATCGTTGAGGAAAAGTGATTTGGGGAGCCAAGAAAATAATAGTGACTACTGTGGTAGGGCCAGAAGGGCATTATCCATTTATATAACCACTCACAGTGAGTGAAGGATTGTTGGACTCGATTTGGAGTGAGGAGTTTGATAACAAAGAAATCATGGTAATTCGGTGAGTGGACGAGCGAGAGACGGCTAAAGTTTACGGTGTGGACCTGGTCTCTCCCGAATGTGAAGGAGACGAAGGAAGGGGATGACATGTCCTTCCTGAATTCCTGACCCATGTTAGGACCGTGAGCCCAACAGGTCACTGTAGAAGCATGACATCGTTTGATCTGATACTTTGGTTCAAAATAAAAAAAATAATAATTAAAGTATAGGGTTTAGTCCAACTTAGGGTTAACCCTTCTAGATTGACACTAGGAGTGTAAATGATATCTGATTAATTCCAAATTTGGTAGTCTACATAATTTTTGTGTGAGGAATATGAATCTGGACTTCGATTTACATTATGAGACCGTTGGTGTTGTCATTATGCCCTAATACATTAGTCACTTTATTAGGGTTATTATCTTAGCCTAATAGTAAAATAGGGTGAATCCCATTATAATATCTTTAATATTCTCACTCTAAGGCATTAGAGTTTTACCATAATATTTAGTTATGATCAAGATTATATGTTGGCATTAAATTCCCATAATTCATGTATTAGGGCTATAACATCCTAAGTTTCAAGCCCATGGGATACCATTGAGTCATTTAGGGTTGAAAGATCCCAACAAGGTTTAATACATTCTAACACAGGAAAATATGGATACAGTAAGGCATCTAATTCAAATAAAGAAAAAGAAGAGAAAAAGAGAGATTAGATAATAGCATATTCAAATGGGAGCCTAGTAGAAAGGATGATCAACATATATGTCTAGGATTGAGTATGTTATAACACTCCACCCCTTAAAAGGGATTTCATCCCAAAAATCCATCCATCACTAGCTAGGTGTGCTATGTCATACTTCTAAACCAAACTAGGATTTCTTATACATTGAATGTAGTGGATTGTTGTACAACACTACCTAATATACTTATATCCAAAACCCCATGGTGAACCTATATTGTTACACACATCAAGTCCACAAGTCTTCTTAAGTTCCAAGTTGAGCTAGGAGACTTTTTCTTTTACACTAAGACATAGATTATCTTAAAGGTGCTACATTCATTAAGATTACCTATTTTCCTATGGCAATTTCATTATCCTCTTACATGACCAGTGCCACTACATACATGAAGTCACTAGGTTGTTCTATAGTTCCTCATTCTCCATCACTTAAGCATGCATGACCAATCTTTATAAATAGATCTTCCAATAGAAACATTCAGATTGTGACTACAAAGTTGGTGGACTAATTTGTGTAGAAGGATCAATCCTCAAATACCATGATTCCTATCATTATTAATATCAAAATTAATTTTCTTTGTGATTACAATGTCTATTCAATATTGGGTTCCTATAAATAGTAGGGTATAACATGCATATATGTCTTCTTTTCCTTCCAATATTATGGTTCTCTTATGTTGAATATATTTTTAAATTTTACTAGGAAAATTAATTAGTTCGTTTGGCTAAAATATTATTGTACTATAAGGGAGATTAGGGTAAAGGTATAAGATTAGGATTTTGTTATGCAAACTTGTTTACCATTCATATTTGAGGATGACTGTGTATTGTATGCAACTTATTAAATTTGGCATTGATGATTTAACCTTACACATTACAATTACATATGCCTTGATTAATGTGTAATCAGTTTAGTTTCACTTTAGTTTATTATGATCACATGGGAAAATGTTTAGAAATTCCATAATACTTACTGTATTCACCCTAGCCTCTAGTGTAAAGTCACCCTTACCATCTAATTATTAGTAATTTGGGGTATAGGGTACTAATTTGAGATTTTAAGTGTAATTTTATTTTTACCTATATCTGACTTAAGTTTATCTTTTAAGGATAAGTCAAGATAAAATTTAAAGATCTATTTTAATTACCAAAGTAACATTTATGATGGTATAAATACAAGGCTCACTCAGAAATCCCAGTTAGGTGGCATCTACATTTGTTTGACATTATTACTAGGAATTATTCCAGTTTTACTTATTGTAACTATTATTAGTTTTCATTAAACCTTAAGTAAATCTATACACTTAAAAGGATTAGTCTGTAATGTATCTAGTCATCTAGAGGGACATAAAGGGTGGATCTCAGTTTTATATGTCTAAAACTTACTCTTAATACTCACTACTACTCACCAGGACTATGGTCACATGTCAGTTAGGGGTTGGTTCACTAAAGGATTTGTATAGCACTCACTCTTCCATGTGTCGGTGACTTCATTCCAAAAGTCTTGCTGACATCTAATTTTTTTGTACATATATTTTAATAATAAAAATAAGTTTGACGATGAAAACTTTATGATAAAATTCTACAATTGGTACCAAATTTGATCTGAGAACCAAATCAACCACCATCCGCATCATAATACATATATTGTTATTCTATAGTTATTTCATTCCACTAAAAGGGACTAATTTTTCTAATATCTAAAGAGCATACAACTACATCTCTAATGTGTAAGAATAAAGAGATAAGGGTTTCTTATTACACATAGTCAACATATATCAATCCCAAATAAGCCATGATATGCACCATTGATTCCCCATGTTCACTCTTAATCGTAATTCTCACTACCTCATCTCAAAACCTACACAAATTAAAAGATTACCCCCACATTATAGGAAGAAGTTTGGGGTTTTACCAATACTTTTACAATCATGGTGCCTTCATAAGATAAGGTAACCTACATAGTCAAGCTAATCATATCAACTACTAGACAAACCAAGTACTCAATTGGATATGGGAGAGGTGAACACTTAAGGGTATCTATTGAAACTTTTTTTTATCAACGAATTCTCATATATGAGGCATAATAAGCTCAATTAAGATGGTATACAACCCTTAAATAGATGAATTCAAATGGACGCTATGTGGATATACTCCATGTTGAAAGCAAATCATGCCTAACTACAACATATCTAATTTTGGTCATCACCCGTACCAAGGGAATCACTGCCTTTCTACAACTTATACTGGAGTTATATGGTTATTATCCATGCATGGTATTCCTCTTTGTGGATGCACTTGAGGTATGCTATAAAAGCAACAAGGAGTGTCTAGGAAGGAATTAGAGTTAAGCATATATATGAGTATTCAAGTTATCCTACATCTTAATAGTGAACTATCTTCCCATAAGATGGGGAAATATATCTAATGACTCAGAGATGTCAACCCCTATATTGGGAAATTTTGTACTTCAAAAAGGGTGTAGGGTTAACTACATTCCCAAAATTGAGTCTTGACCATACAAGGGTTTGGCGAGTGGAAAACACAAAATTAGACAGGGATTGGAACCCTATTTGGTATTACACTACTGGAGATTAGGTACATTAACTACATCAAAAGGGTTAGCTAAGTACCCAATTAAGGAACAATATAGGATAACTTGAAATAGTCGAGTCACTAACTACTTTTAGCTCTGATACCATTTTGTAAAGAGTGGGACCCGTTAGGAGACCGACTCTTCAGCCAATTGAATAATAAGTCCATCCAATTCCAAATTAGAAGGAAAGGAGAAATGTCATTCATTTCTCAAATGGTATACATATAAGAGCATGAAGCTTATAAACAACAAAAACAAAACTATTAAAAATTACAAAGTGTAGCATTATACATTTTTTTCTTGACAAAAAAAGGTAATATTACATGAGTTTGAACTAACTACCATTAAATCCAGTAGTAGAGGTAAACTAGCCATTCCAAGCTATCCTTACTTCTAATACCATATATGATCTTTGTGCGTCCTTGTCTTCTAATGTACCTACACTTGGGTGGAAGGAAACATCACCCAAAACATAGGAAACAAGGTAGAGGCAGCAAAGGTTGATTATTTACATATTTAAAACACTTTCAGCTTTATATTGGGTTATAAGTGTAAAAGAGATGTTTCCACAAAAAAGGGGGTTGTTTGAATTTAGGTGAGTTCAAGAGAAATATAAAAAGAGAAATGAGGCATATTAAATTCAAAATACAAGCATGAAGTAAAATTTCTTGTCATATCATTTTACCTCAATATCAATTTAAAATAATAAATGTTTGCATGCACAACATTGTATACTAAATATACCTAAAATAGGGCCACAACACCATACGATCATTGACTAAAAGAAATAAGGATGGAAACACACACTCTGAACGGAATACACACACCCTATATATAATATGATTATACACCAGTGCCACTATTTTAGATATTCTAGACAAATATGTAGCATGCATAAATAGAGTGGCAAGACTAGCATTTTAGTCAATTTCACAAAAAAAGACAATCATAGAAGGAGGGGTCTAAGAACTTGTATAAATCAAGTAGTTCAACAACTAGAAAAATATAATGAATTCATGTCAGGAAATGTGAATGTCCAAGTAATTGAATTTCAAGTAGAATTGATATTCAAGAGATGCCGCATTAAATGAATTAGGTTTAAGTCAAATAATGCCGAAACAAAAATGGAGGATATACATACCTTATAATCATACGTAAATATTCAGTAGCACTCCCTAGGCTTAGGATCAGGGCTTTCACATCTTGATTACAATATTTGTGCTTTCAATTAACAAAAAGTATGTCGATTCTCTTCCTTAGAAAATGGCTCTATTGTAAGTTGGAAATCCAGACCAAAAACCTAACCCATTAAATCCATCATATTTTTCTCATTTTAGAAACATATATTTTTCTAGTTAATCATTAATTAATTATAATTTTTAGAAATAGGAGTATTTATCTAATCTTTAAAGGAAACGCAGGAAAAGAATGTTAAGCCCATAAGCCATTGTATGTATTAATACTATGTGATAGGAAAGTAAAATAAATCAAGGATCACGTGACCATTTTGATTCAATACATAGAATGACTCTAGAGTACCTGAGGACATGATGTGATTTGATGAGAAATTGAGGCAGGGAAGGAAAATTACTAGGGGAAATGTCCCCCTCCACTCTCCCCGACGCCACAGACGAAAATGGATCTACTGGGAACATCCACAGAGGTGTGGGATCCTATACCAGACACCTTTTGTGTGTGGGAGGAACAACCATCAGCTATGTGAGGTCCCAACATACCCATCGATCCCTCGAGGTCAAAGGCCATAGAGAACAATGGCATACATCTCCGGCAAAGACAATGGAGCATAGTGCAATGGAATCTCTTTCTAGCACGCCACAATGGTGAGAAGAGCTTGCACTAGATCCCCAAAAACTAACACACAACCTCAGTAGCCCAGAGGGAAACTATAGTGAAAACCACACAGATCAGAAATCGGAGGGCACCAACGGCGACTAGTTTTAGATGCATGGGGTCGGAGGTCCAAATGGCAATTCGACTAGGCATTTGATCTAGAAACACTCCACACACCTCCAACAAGACACCACAAAGTTGTTGGTAGGGTTTCTGGGATCCTAACCCAAGGATTTTGTGTACCACTGAGAGTTCAAAATAGGGCAAACGATGACTCTTGTCATTGAGATGGATCAGAGTAAATGACGGTGAGCGGTGTATACCAAATGAAAAATGATCAGTCAAAGGTGGTTACCTCGAGGCCAATTGATCCAAGATGAAGCATGCAACAGTTGCTTCAGCTCCCTCACGGAAGGAGAAGATTGACACCGGTAGTAGCTCCCACTATGATACAAGGATAATTGGTCATAGGGGGATATCAGGGGTGTGTGGAGAAGGTTGTTGGACCACTAGGAATGAAAATCAATTGCTAAGGCAAAGTGATTTGGGAATCCAAGAAAATGGTAGTGATCACTGCGGTAGGGCCAAAACGGCATTTTGTATGTATATGACCACTCACACTGAGTGAAGGATTGTTGGACTCAGTTTGGAGTGAGGAGTCCAATGATGAAGAAATCACGATAATTCGGTGAGCGGGCAAGTGATAGATGACCGACCTTTATGGCGTGGACTTGGTCTCTCATGAACGGGAAGGATACTGAGGAAGGGGATGACACGTCCTTCTTGAATACCGGACCCGCATTAGGACCAAATTCCCAACAAGACATTACTGAAGCGTGACATCATTTGATCTGATACTTTGGTTCAAAATCGAAAAATAACAATTAAAGTATAGGGTTTATTCTAACTTAGGTTTAACCCTTCTAAATTGACATTATGGGTGTAACTGATATCTGATTAGTCCCAAATTTGGTAGGCTACATAACTTTTGTATGAGGAATATGAATTTGGACTTCGATTTAAATTATGAGACCTTTGGTGTTGTCATAAGCTCTAATACATTAGTTACTTGATTAGGGTTATTCGCTTAGCCTAATAGGAAAATAGGATGAATCCTATTATAATATCTTTAATATCCCCACTCTAAGGTATTAGAGTTTTACCATAATATTTAATTATGATCAAGATTATATGTTATCATTATTATCCACTAATTCCCATAATTCAGGTATTAGGGCTACAACGTCCTAAGTTTCATGTCTATGGGTGATGTTGCCCGAGTCTCGCGTCTGGAAAGGAGGCGGACTTAGAAGGAATTGAACTTTAAATTTATAACCCGAAACCTTCAAGGACCCCCACAGCTTTATTACGGGGTTGAAGTACATATATAGGGTCAAACACATGGATGTGGGGACATTTAGGACGCTTAAGATCTCGCTCTTAAGTCAGATAAGCCAATTCAATAGTCGATAAAAGTATGAAGCTAGAACTAGTCTAGTAGATTTTCACGAAATAAAACAAAACAACAAAAAGAAAACAAAATAGAGTCTGTAGGATTCTACTAATCATAGAGAAGGAGTTCCTGGCTATGCAACCACAAGTTGGGCAGTCTATGTGCCCGTTGGGCGTAGACAACCCTAGAACACACGAGCAAGCAACATATATCCAAACATGGTACATATTGTGGGGTCTGTTCTCGTGGGGTCATCCCACTCACTCTCACGTAGTGTGACTAAAACTCATCAATGATGTGAAACCTCTTTTGAGGATGACCTATCAGCACCCTATAATATTCTAGATACCCTCTCAGGTCTAGAATACTCTTAGATGCTAGGAACATGTGTGATCTAGGCAGAATCAGGTAGTGGGCCTGACCGAGTCCAGGTCTACAGTTCTGCACGGATCACCTTGAACCATCCTCCTTTCTAATTCTGATCCAAACCACCTTCTCTTATTTATTTCTACAATGAATCTCTCGATATAGGCAGAAATACAAGTTCAAGCAAGAAAGAGATCAACCAAGCTAGCAATCATAATCAGAAAGAGAAGATAGAACAACAAACATACTAGATATGAAATAAAACTGCTTGCTTAAGGTAAAAGTACATAAACATACCCAAGATGGGCTATGTAGCTAAGAAGGAGCTCAACTAGCCATGGACAAGTATAGTTGGCACCGAACAAAGATGGAAGAACATCATTTGTACAGAAACAAAGGAGAATAGTAGAAGAAAGGAGAAGAAGAAGAGAGTTAGCTCATATAGGAGAGTTGACTCTCACTCCTTATCATCCATATAGGTTGGATCTCATCTTTCGGTCATCCTCCTTGGTCTTCTGGGCTCCTTGGCCTCCTTTCTCTTTGATTCTGCCCCAAAAAATAGCTTGGTGGGTGTATGGAGGTGGAAGATGGCTGGAAATGGTAGGATATAGGCAAATGATGGTGGAAAATTATGGTAGATGGAAGAAAACTGGAGGAATGGATGTAGTATGAGCACCTCAGCCTTTCTAGACCTTAGGACTCTCCCATGGAGCTTTGGGAACTAGAACAGGTTGGGATCAACACGTGGAACCTCCAAAAATTTGAAACCCCTCTTCAGGTGGAGAGGGGCGGGTATTTATAGGCGAAATGGTCGAGGTGCTGATCCAAGTCACAGTCCTGCTCGCTACGGTCACATTTGCAGTCGTGGTCGTGCTGGATCCCACAGTCGCGGTGTCCACGGTCGTAGTCGCAGTGGATCCCGTGGTCGTGCTGGATCCCGTGGTCGCAGTGGCCACAGTTGCAGTCGTGGTAGATCCCGCGGTCACGCTGGATCCTGTGATCGTGGTGGCCACAGTCGCGGTTGTGTTGCGGTCGTGGTAGATCTCGTGGTCGCACTGGATCCCGTAGTTGAGGTGGATCCCGCGGTGTCATGGCCCAAACCCACCCCCACGAGGGGGGCTATTACCGGTGATCGAGTGGCCCACGTCGATGAACTTTCTGATTGACGAGGATGTCTTCTGATAAAGGACTGGCCATCGGGAATAGGGTTCAAGAAATCAAAAGTTTCTCCTAAGTTGGTGCACATAGTGCAATGCTTAGTCCACCATGGTTGTGACATATGGAAGCCTAGCTACTGTAAAAACCATATGTTGGGGAGAAATCTTAGAGAATAGATGTCTTTTCAGGATCGATGCCTACAAGTCCCAAAATTGGCTAGTTGAGCAACTTTATCTATGAACAGATATAAATTACTAAAAGATAAGAATCTATGGTTATTTTGGACAAATTAAGGCTATACTGACACAAAACCATAAATAAATGCATAGTATAAATGCATGAATTTGGGTGTTATCAATGGGATACCATTGAGTCATTTAGGGTTGAAAGAACAACAAGGTTTAATACATTCTAACATAGGTAAATATGGATACAAAAGGTATCTAATTCAAATAAAGAAAAATAAGAGAGAAAGGGAGATTACATAACGACATATTCGAATAGGGGCCTATAAGAAAGGAGGATCAACCTATATATCTAGGATTGAGTATGTTACATAATGTGTGCATTTAATGGGGGCATTACATAAGACTATAGTTCATAAAAATAATATAATCGATCATACACACTTTAAATAATAAACATTCTCATCATTGTTATAACAAAGGAAGCATTAAGGTAGTTATATGGAAAAATTCATTCTAACCTTTTGAGTCTAAGTCTCTATATCAAATCTCTAAACATTGAAACATATATGAATTTATAGATATGAAGATCATCTTATAGTTGGCACCCCACTAGATCGTATCCTGCTTTATATCCTTAAGCTCCAAGTCTTTAGGTGTTACTTCTGCAGCTGCTCTGCACCTGCGGACCTCTCAACCCCAACCATACATTGGAAAAATGGTCGCTAGAGTATGTGACATGACTATATTAATATATAAATAAAAATATACTATACTTGAGAAGTCAATACTAAAAACTGAAAGGATGAACTGATGCACTCTTTTTTTTGTCAGCAAAAATCCTATTACTATTGTAATATACTAAAACTTTAGGTACAAGAATTCACACCCCCTAATCCTCTGAGATGATTACCAAAAACAGCAAAAGATACTAACGGTCTTGCGCAGAAGACCCAAATAGATAGAGGAGGACTCAGCCAAAGAACAAACATCAAAAGCGTTCATACAAGCATAAGCAAATATTTCTAAATCCTACTCTGATGAGGAGCTCCA
The DNA here is from genome assembly GCA_963693085.1 of Alisma plantago-aquatica. Classification (NCBI taxonomy): domain Eukaryota; kingdom Viridiplantae; phylum Streptophyta; class Magnoliopsida; order Alismatales; family Alismataceae; genus Alisma; species Alisma plantago-aquatica. The sequence goes on from OY856414.1 coordinate 208,102,821, forward strand.
CTAACAATACGCCCACCCACAAAGAGTGGTCACCATTATACATTAAGTCCTCTTCAGTAACACTGAAGTGTCATGTATGGTTCAACACACCCAATGTTAGTACAACATGTCCTCTATGATACCCCTAGTATCTAGCGTAGTGCGCCGTCTAAAATGTCCTATGGCTCTCTGGTGAGGAATAATACTATAATGTATATAGTTGATGTTCTGATGTCAACTTTGTACCTATGTTCTTAATTTCTTATCTCTGAATCCTAATCTATTATCTCTAAATTTATATCTCTATTCTTTAATTTTAAATTAAATTTATATCTGACTCTAAAATCTAATATTCTAATTGTCTGAATAAATCTTAATCTGAAACTCTGATTTAGTAAAATGAATTAATTAATTTCTGACATCATATATGACATCTGTGGCTAAAGGGTTTGAGAAATAAACTGAATCATATATAGAAATATGAAGTATCTGAAACTAGTGTAAGTATCAAATATATGAAACATAAATATCTCTTCTTTCTTTAACTTAGTTCTTGTCTTTTTACTTATCTTTCTTTAGAGACCAGTACTCTGGTACCTAGGTCTCGTTGCCTACACTAAGGTGGTTGAGTCACATAACCTGCACTATTGGTCTGCGTAATGTATCTAAATCAGCATGCACTCTGGTGCATGTGCCTCATGATTTGCACAAAAGGCATGGGGTCATGTCTTTGGAGTTGACCTGCACTAGATCATGGGTCATGTCTCTTGAGTTGACTACCACGCCTTCTGGGTCACGATTCTACAGGTTGAATTAGTCGGTCTGGGTCAGGTTTCAAAACTTTAGTATTCACCCACTAACAAATTTAATTTATGTTATTTCAATATTTCTATTCTAGTTTCTCATGCACCTTTTAGTTGTTCACAAGTTTTGTAGCTTATTGTATCCTAGTGAAAGAATATTGTTACACATGGAGTTTTATCTTATAGTTTCTACCAGTTCAATACAACTGAGTGATTCTATGGAGCTCAACTTTTAGTTTGCTATCTGAAAGGGATCCTGATACTAACACATAGTTGGTGAAACTTGAAGCAGCCAATGGTGATTCAAAAAACTTCTTCATCCCCTTTTGTGGTCTATTAGCCGCTTCGTTCTATCACAATGAATAAGGCTATTCATTTTTAACCATGCTCTTTTCTCGTGTGTTACAAGTCAATGTGTATATCGATGTAGTATGAAGCTTACATGGGCAGACCAAAATGTCTTCTTCATGCAATTCATGTCCATATCAGACAACTTTTGAACTTCTAAAATAATACTAAAATAATATTCAACACACATCTATTAGAAGATGATGTTAGTATTAGATTTGGAAAACAAACATGACTCATATATATGTTATTGATATTATTGCTGAAAATTTAAAAAAAAATCCCGAGGAATTATCCCCAAGTAGTATTGTTACCTAAAGGCATGAAATACATCTCAATTTCAGTTGTGAAATTCAAATATATATCTAATAGTGTATATAATTATATTATGCACTTATGTATTGTCATATTTACCCTTGTAAACTCCTATCACTACCAAAAAACATAGTATAGATGATAGCCATGTAAAAAGTTACGCACTTTAGGTGACATGTTTGTACATGACTTATAATCTATGTAGGCCTACGTAAAATAGATTACATACATTTTTGTATATTTGAAAGGGTGACATACTTTAGGTGACATGCATGTATGTCACGTGTAGTCTGTGCAACATAGGTGACAGACATTTTATCATACTTGAAAGGGTGACACACTATAGGTGACATACATTTGAATCACCTATGTTTTAATGGGGGTTTACACATGTATATGAGTCAAGTGTAATATACAAGGAGACATAACATTTAGGTGACATGTATGTGTGTCACCAAAGTTATAGATGACATAAATTCATGTCACCTAACCTTAGAATTTTTACAGAATTACTATGAGAGGACATTGTCTTGATATGGGCCTTGAATTCTCACAAATGCATTACGGGGACCTGCTGTTAGAGGAAATTCTCGTGATATGGGCCCCAACCCTCACATATGCATTTTTAGAGAATTGTTATGAGTGGACATTGACACTATATGGGCCCCAGTTCCTAAGAAATGCATTGAAAGAGACTTTTTATGAGAAGAAATGTGTCATGGCTCCTCCCGAGTGTATTTTGTTGGAATATATCAACACTTATTTGGTCACCGTGCGCTGGACGATGATGTGATGCAAGGGCGTCGAGCCGCTGCATGTGACATGGGCACCGACGACGATTCTCTTTGGCTCCCACCTACCTCTGATTAATTATTGCACCTACCCCAATGTCGCCGATGGAAGGGGTTCTCCGCTCGTCTTGTTCCCCCACACCATAGTATCTAGATCTGACTTACCATAGTGTCTTCCGAATGCAGACGGAAGGCGACCAGAATGGTTCGGCGATAACTTCAATTCTGATTCAACTTATCAACTTTTGTTAGACTTAGTCATACCGGTAGTGGCTGCCCTTTTTTCGGCAACCGCGCCCATAGCAGTAAGGGATTAGGGCAAGAACGCGCTCGGAGCATCCCTGGTGCCTAGTCGTCCAGGTCTCAACACGTCGAGGATTGATACAATAGAGTCCAGCATCGATCCCCGGAGGCGGCAGCCCATAAACGGTTCCCTACAGTCGTGTGTTAAGAAGGCTTGGCACTGGTCAACCCAACAGGAAGGACTGCCCTGCTGGCCGCCATACACGAGAGGGTTCCCTCCATGTCTCAGTTCCGCTCTCTTTAATGGCAAAATTTAGTTTTCCCACATCGGCAATGACACATTATGACCGTCTTACTGCGTCACAAGTGAAAAGTCGTGAGGTTGTTCCTGTGGTCCTTTAGCGTGCGGGGCCTACATCCTGCATGGTTGGACCTGCTACACAAGTTTCATGTCCTTTTAGGAGCCTCCATACATGTCGCGGCAAACCGTTAGCAGCTAACAATTTTGATAATCATCTTTGGGTTGTTCATTTATCTTCACTAAGTCGTGTTGATGGAATCTGTAAGGCGTTGGAGTATGCAGATGTTTGGGAGGGCTTGGTGTTTGCTCTTTGTTCTTCCAAGCATTGGATGTGTGGTGTCTACCTTGGCATTGTGCCATGGTCTAAAGCATGTCCTCATCAAGATTATGATGGATTTGATGTTACTACCATTCTACCTCGATATCCTGGTGAGACATCACTCGATTTGATAGTTGGTTTGCCTACTCCCATCAATTCTGGCTTTCCAGATTCTGTTCCTTGCACCCTGTCAGCTCGTCAGCGTATTGAGCCACCGCCTTTGCCTGTTGACCGACTATAGCTTGACACAGATCTTCTAGATTCTGTCTTCCGCACGGGTATCCCTACCGTAAAGAGCATCCCTTTTCTTTGTCATTTTCCCTTTGCTGACACTCTTCGTGCTTGCTTACTCTAGGTGGCTTCTTGCCCACGCTCTATTGATGCATGGATTTGTCTTTTGTTGCTTCCAACATGTGTTCTGTATCACTTCTCCCCTAAGTCTGCTCAAGAATAGTCTTCTCGAAAACACATCTCTCTACAACAACTTATGATCCTTAAGGCTTTGGAGACTTAGAATTCAGGACCTGATGGCATTCAACAACTCCTAGCTCATATTTTGGCTCATTGTTGTCCTACCGGGTGAGATCATTCTTCTGAAGCTTGAATTTCGCGTGCCAAGTCTAAGATCAAAGATAGCCAATTTTCTACTGCCTTCTGTGTTCTATCCTCTAGTGGTGTTACCCCCACAAAAGCTGCTAATTATTCTTATCTTAAAGCTAAACACCCTCAACCTCCACTGTCATTGGTACAACCTCAGTCTAAAATTTCTAGCTCTCCATTTGTAGCTTCTTTCTCTATGATTGAAGAAGCCATTTTATCATTCAAGAAAGGGACCGCTTGCGCACGTGATGGCCTACGATCACAACATCTTATTGATTATATGTGTGGGGCTACCACTGCAGTGAAAGATGATTTTTTAATGCAGTTTCAACTGTGGTGAATCTTTGGCTCACTGGTCGTTGTCCATATTCCCTAGATCCCTACATTGCCAGTGCTCCATTAACTCCTTTTCTCAAACCAGACAATGGCATTCGGCCTATTGCTATATGTACTATTTGGCAGCTCCTTGTATCTAAAGTTGCAGCAAAGGGTGTAAGTTCGGATGTCGTCCCTTATCTTATAGATCATCAGTGTGGTGTTGGTATTTCTGGTGGTATTGAGGCCCTTCTACATGCTGTCACTCGACTTGTCTATGAACAACAACACCACACTATAGTCACCATGGCTCTTATTGACTTCAACAATGCCTTTAACATGGTTGATAGATCTACCATATTCCGCGAGGTTTGTCTTCATTGCCCTTCTATTGTACGATGGGTTGAGTTTTTCTATAGCTCTCCATATCCTCTCTATATGGATCATAGCGAGCCTCTTTTTTCTTCTACCGGGGTACAACAAGGTGACCCATTAGGCCCCCTACTTTTTTCCCTGGGACTCCACCCTCTTATTTTACAGGAAAAGGATGCATGTCAACTTGACCTCCTTTCTTTCTACCTTGATGATGGTACCCTCATTGGGGAAATAGAGGTTGTTTTGAAGGCTCTATCCCTCATTCAGGATCAAGGCCCGATGTATGGTCTTCATCTCAATACTAAGAAGATAGATTTTGTGGCTATCTGATGACCCTATATGAGGCTCGAATGTGGGCTTATTTCGAACTGACATCTCTCATCCAGAGCATGGAGTGAAGATTCTAGGTGGCCCAATTTTCTACAGACGCATCCTTTATGAAGGAACTTCTCTAGAAATGTGTGATGAAGACCCTTGATATGATGGATCGCATGTCCTCACTCCAGGACCCACATTGTGAGCTTCTTCTTCTTAGGTCTTGTGTTGGGATGCCCAAACTGTTGTTTGATCTTCGTACAACACCTCCTTCTTCTGTCACACATGTGTTGGATATTTTTTATCACGGTCTTCATCATTGTCTAGAGTGTATTGTGGTTGGTGACGGCACATGTTTTGGTGATTTACAATGATGTTTGGCTACACTTCCAAATGCATTTTTAGGGACTTGTTGTGAGAGGACATTTTGGTGATATGGGCCCCAAATCTAGCCAAATGCATTTGTAAAGATTTGTTATGAAATGAAATTGTCAAGATATGGGCACTAGATCCTCCTTTATGCATTTTTAAGGAGTTGTTGTAAGAGCTCAATGCCATGATATAGGTTGTGGATCCTCCTAAATGAATTGTTAAAGACTTGCTATGAGATGACATTTGTCATGATATGCGCACAAGTACCTCCCAAATACATTTTCAAAGACTTGTTATGAGAGGACACTTTCATGAGATGAGCCATAGTTCTTCCTAAAAGCATTTTTGGGGACATGATGTGAGAGGACAACATCATGATATTGGTTGTGACTCCTCACAAATTCATTCTTAGAGACGCTTGTTGTGAGCAGACATTGTCATGATATGGGTCGTGGGTCCTCCCTAATACATTTCTAGGGACTTTCTATGAGAGGACACTGTCATGATATGTGGCATGTCTCCTCCCGAATGCATTTATAGAGACTTTATGTGAGAGTAAAATGCCATGATATGGGCCTTGGATCCTCCATAATCCATTTCTATGGACCTTTTATGAGAGGACATTATCATGATATGGGTCGTGGCTCCTCCCAAATGCATTTTTTGGGACTTACTGTGAGATGACATTTGTAATTATATGGGCCTTAAATACACTCAAATGAATTTTTGGGGACTTTTTGTGAGAGGACACTATCATGATATGATCCCTGGATCCTCACAAATGAATTTCAAGGGACTTGTAGTGAGAAAAGACTGTCATGATAGGGGGCTTGGCTCCTCCAGATATATTTTTGAGAACAAGGTCCATAAAAATGGATTATGGGCCCTGATTCTATTTATTTGAAGGGTCATGTTATGAAGGACACTATCATGATATGGGCCATGTATCCTCCATAATGCATTTGAAGGGACATGTTATGAAGGACACTATCATGATATGGGTCGTGGAACCTCCCAAATGCATATTTAGGGACTTGATGTGAGATAACATTTGTTATGATATGGGCCCTGACACCTCCCAAATGCATTTTCATGGACTTGTTGTGATAGTACATTGTCATGATATGGGACCTGACACCTCTCAAATGAATTTTTAAGAACTTACTGTGAGATGACATTATCATCATATGTTCCATGGCACCTCTGAAATGTATTTTCAAGGACTTGGCATGAGAGGACATTGTCATGATATAGGCCCAAACTTGAGAGGACATTGTCATCATATGTACCATGGCACCTCCCATTTTCACTTGAAACTTGTTGTGAGAGGAAATTGTCACAATATTCATCCCAAATGCAATTTTTGTGAGTTAATGTGAGAGGACACTGTCATGATAAGGGAATGACACCACACAAATACATTTCTAGGGACTTGGTGCAAGGACACTTGAAACATGTTATGAAAGGACACTATCACAATATTGTTCGTGGCACCTCCCAAAACAATTTTTAGGGACTTGATGTGTGATAACATTTGTCATGGTATGGGCCCTGACACCTCCCAAATGCATTTTTATGGACATGTATGAGAGAAGGTTGTCATGATATGGGCCCAAACTTCACTAAAATGCATTTGAAGGGACATGTTGTGAAAGGACTATCACAATATTGGTCGCGGCATTTGTCATGATATGGGCCCTAACACCTCCTAAATGTATTTTGATGGACTTGTTATGAGAGGAAGTTGTTATGAAATTGGACTTGACACCACTCAAATACATTTTTAAGGACTTATTGTGAGATGACATTGTCATCATATGTGTGATGGCACCTCCCAAATGCATTTTTAGATACTTGTTGTGGAGACAATGTCAAGAGATGGGGCCCTAGATCCTCCCTAATACATTTCCAAGGAATTGCAGTTAGAGGACACAGTGATGATATGGGACTTGGCTCCTTCTAATTGCATTTTTAAGGACTTATTTTGAGATGACATTTGTATAATATGTACCCTAGAACCTCCCAAATGTATTTTCAAGGACGTTGTGTGAGAAGACAACGTCATGATACAGGCCTAAAATCTACTCAAATGCATTTCTAGGGACTTTATGTGAGGGGATATTGTCAATATATGGGCCCTGGCACATCCGTAATGCATTTTTAGGAACTTCTCATGAGTGGACACTATAATGATATGGGTCAGGGCTCCTCCCGAATACATTTTTATGCACTTGATGTGAGATGGCATTTGTCATGATATAGGCCTTGACACCTCCTAAATGTATCCACATGGACTTGTTATGAGAGGAAACTATCATGATATGGGACCTGGCACCTCCGAAATACATTTTAGAGACTTTTTATAAGAGGATACTTGTCATGATATGGGCCTTGGAAGCTCATAAATGCATTTTTAGGGACTTGATGTGAGAGGGCATTTGTCATGATATGGACCCTGACACCTCCTAGATGCATTTAAGGGACTTGTCATGAGAGGACATTGTCATGATATGGGTTGTGGCTCCTCCCAAATGCATTCTTAGGGACTTGATGTGAGATAACATTTGTCATGATATGGGTCCTGACACCTCCCAAATGCATTTTGATGGACTTGTCGTGAGAAAACATTGTCATGATATGGGACCTGACACCTCCCAAATGCAGTTTTAAGGACTTACTATGACATAAAATTGTAATCATATGCGCCATGGCACCTCCCAAATGTATTTTCAAGGACTCTACGCGAGAAGACATTATCATGATATGGGCCCAAACTTCACCAAAATACATTTTTAGGGAATTATTATGAGAGGATGATGCCAATATATGGACCATGTATCCTCCTTAATGCATTTGAAGGGACATGTTTTGATAGGACAATATCACGATATGAGTCGTGGCACCTCCCATTTGCATTTTTAGGGACTTCATAAAGGGATATTGGCATGGCAATAGTCACCAAACTCATACATGTCTCTTTGGTGATCATTCTAAGTCCAATGAGCCTTTGTCTTATGAGGCAAATTTCTCATTGGAAACATCTTACATAGACCGGTCACCCTTACTAACGATTCCTGTAAATGAGAGGTAGCTGCCATAAGCACCCAATCGACCAAGCTTTAATTGTCCCCAAACTCATAGATATCTATTTATGAATATTTAAGAGGACAATGCATATATACACATCTCAAGTACTTTTTGTGAGAAGACAATGTCATAACACATGCCCTAGTCCCTCCCTAAAGAATTTTAATGGACTTGTTTGAGAGGACATTGTCATGTTACAGGTCATATCTCCTTGCGCATACATTGTGGGGGACTTTCCTGAGAGACATGTTGTGAGATAATATTGTCATGATATGGGCCATGACTCCTCCTAAATGCATTTTTAGGGACTTTCTGTAGAAGATATTTGTAATTAAATGGGTCCCAAATCCACTTAAATGGATTTTTTGGAACTTGTTGTTAGAAGACGCTATCATTATACGGTCCCTGGATGCTCACAAATGCATTTCAAGGGACTTGTTGTGAGAAAAGAAAGTCATGATAGGGGGTTTGGCTCCTCCATCTACATTTTTGGGGACATGTTGTGAGAGGACGCTCTAGATATGGGCCTTGACTCCTCCTTAATGCACTACCAAGAACTTGTTATAAGATCTCAATGTCATGATATAGGTCATGGATCCTCCTAAATGAATTATTAGAGACTTTCTATGAGATGAAATTTGTCATGGTATGGGCCCAAGTACCTCAAAAATGTATTTCCAGAGACTTTATGTGAGAGGACACTTTCATGATATGGGCCATGGCTCCTCTTAAAAGCATTTTTAGGGACTTGTTGTGTGAAGAAAGCATCATGATATGGGCCCTGACCCCTCACAAATTCATTTTTAGGGACTTGTTGTGAGAGGTCACTATCATAATATGGGTTCTAACTCCTCCCAAGTGCATTTTGAGGGACTTGTTGTGAGATGAGACTATCATGATATGGGTCCTGACACCTAAAAAATGCATTTCAAACTCATACACTTCTATTGTAAGCCTCACAAGCTTTGTGATCATACACTTCTCAAAACTCATACACTTCTATTTTGTGATCATTGTAAGGCTAATGGACCCTGGAACTTAGCAAATGCATTTTGAGGGATTTGATGTGAGAGGATATTCTCATGATGTGGGCCCTGGCTCCTCACAAATGCACTACAGGGATTTTTTGTGATAGGACACTGCATGATATGAGTCCCAACTCCTAAAAAATGCATTTCAAAGTATTTACTCTGAGAGGACACTTTCATGATATGGGCCATGGTTTGTTCTAAATATATTTTCTTGGGGATATATCATTACATTCATTTGAAATTCATAAAGTAGAAGTGTGAGAGAAATGATTTTTGAGAGTTATTCTGAGATTCATTCATAAAGGATATTGGCATGAAGATTATCCCAAAACTCATATGTCTCTTATGTGGTCATTCTAAGTCTAATGGGCCTTTGTCTTGCGAGTCAATTTACTCCTTGACAGCGGCTTGTGTACACCATCCACTCCCAACAAACATTGATGTAAATAGGTGGTGACTGCCGCAAGCACCCGACCGATCATGCTCCAATCATCCACAAACTTATACATGTATCCTTTATGAATATTCAAGAGGAAAATACATAAATACACTCATGCGATCAAATCATTTCTAGTGACTTGTTATGTGAGGACACTGTCATGATATGGGCTCTAGATCCTCCCACAAGCATTTTCACAGACTTGCTGTGAGTGGACAATATCATGATATGGGACCTAGACCCTTACAATTGTATTTTGGGGGACTTCCAGTGAGAGGATATTCTCACGATATGTGCACAAACTCCTCACAAATGCATTTTCAAGGTCATGTTGTGAAAGGACACTATCATGGTATAGGTCCCACCTCCTCAAAAATGCATTTCAAGTGACTTTTTGTGAGAGAACACTTCTTGATATGGGACATGGATACTCCCAAATGCATTTTTTGTGGGGATATATTAATACATTTATTTATTTATTTATTTATTTGAGAAATACCCGAGTCAATATTATTCAGACTGCTCTCGGATAGCAGGATTTAAGTTTGTTACAGGTACAGAAGATGATTGAACTTCTTCCTCATATTCTTTGAGGCTAAGTTCTGGGCAAAGTCTCCATTCATGCTGTCGAACGTCATTTCTGGCAGCCCCTTTGGCTAGGATATCTGCGGTTCTGTTAGATGATCGCTTTTTGTGAATTATTTTGATATTTTCTTTCAATTTTGATATTAATACATTTATTTGAAATTTATAAAGGAGAAGTGTGAGAAAATTGTTGTTCAGAGTCATTTAAGTCATTATGAGAGTTACTCATAAAGGTGTATTGTGGCAACACATCCCACTATCACACAGATAGCGAGGTGTTATGCGAAAACGTGCGGAAATCACCATAACCACAGATTACCAAAAACACGGGTTAATTAAAACCATTTGCGGAAAGCTGATAAACTGAGAAACTATTACATTTCAGTCCTCATCCTGCAAGGAAACAGGTCATATATATACATATACCAAATCTGATATGTGTCCACAGCTTACAGGAACAACTGTCTATCCATCACATGAGTTTACCACCTATTCATATACATAAAGGCCCATATCCGGCCAACAGCAGGATATACAAAACATCAATGATCGTACATCGTGAAATAACGTCAAAACACTGCCAAGGACCTGAGAGTACAAGGATGACTCTAGACTCTATCACAAACTCCAAAACAACAGCATATCCATCGCTTGCCTTCTACTGCTCTGCTTGCTGCTCGGCCGCAGCACCACGACCACCATCGCGTCTAGCTCGACCACCTAAAAAGGGTGTAACTCAGCGGAGTGAGACAATTGAACATTGTCCCAACGGGAGGCATAACTCCTTGCCAAAACTACAAAACCTTAGGTAAGATAGAGCTTATAATAGCAGATTACGGATAAGGGATATAACAGGAGCAGTTTATGAAAAGCAAAGCCATTCTTACCGTCAAACTTACCAGCTGTACAAAAGGCATATAACCAACATATTTCTCAATGGAACATGATTGACAAGATAAGATATATATAAAGCTCTCCACATATGAGAAACGCACAAGCAACTGCCAGATAAATAAAGTTAACTACACAAACAAGGCCTCAACCAATGTTTCGTGTTTGTCTTAAGCAGTAACACTATTCGCCTTAATTACATATTATTATGCTCTGAGGAAATGAACCGTACCGCTCAAATCCAACCTTCGGCTGCGAAGCCCATAACCGGTGCCATACAAGGTCGATGGAAGAGCCGGAATCCACGACCTCACCCCTCATGGTCAGTACACGCGAAACAAAGCAGGACCGCAGTCTCATGCTCAAGTGGCCTCTAACCACAGGGTCAGCTCCTCAGGCTACCCTCTGCCTAGCCCGCCTTGGTACAGGTCACGACGCTAGTAAAACTGAGACACGGGCCTGATCACCGTGCTCTGAGCCATGAACGCATTCATGCTCATCATATCACATATCCGGAGCCATGGGCCTGTTCACCATGCTCATCACATATCCGAGTCTGCAATCGCAGCTGCACTCATTTTTCCTCTCTATTTGAGGCTAGGAGAAACCTCGCATATTCAAAAATATGCGCTCCAGGTTAACCTGCAGGAGAACCCGTTTCACCATCACCAAGTCCTGACGATGATGGATCTATGGCCAGGGCAAACTACATGATAGATTTCACTGTGATTAGTTAGTATCTTTTAGATGGATTGCATGATTCAACCAAGTTGTATAACATGCAAGGTATAACAGAAAGTAAACAATCATAAACTCAACATTATGTTTTTATTGTAATCACATCAACCTGATCCATCTCAAGGATCCAACATCACATGTTATCACTTGGCCTCTTGCCAACCATCCAGATCCATCTCAAGGACCATCACATACCATGGGATCTCAATCCCTCATCATGTACTGTCACCGCCTCTCAAGGCTCACATCAACATCATGGGACAAACACATTATACATACAATCTCATCAACCAGAGTAACTATCAAAGTGATGTTACTCATCACATATGTCTCATAGCCTTTTCATGGCTAATCATCACCTGCATGGTTAGGGAATATAATAATCATAGTTTCAACATAAGGACTATGCTTACTATCATGAGATGACATTCAAGATACTATACTTATCAATCTTACACTATCTAGTGATCAAGTGTATAACATCATTGAGCAAACCATATCTATGCTTATCCTCAACTCAGTATTATACGAATAATCAAGATGTTCACTTCATGCATGTAGTCATGTTGGATATACAGAACCAACGTTATCATTACTACTACCATTATCATTATCATTACTACTACCATCATCATTATCATGATTATTAGCAAAGAGTCACCATCGTTTGGAAGAAAGGATATATACATATAACTAATTGTTTTCATGATACAAGGAACCATCAACAAGGATCACAAAACCCTCACTAAAGCACACCACAACCCTCACTAAAAGGGGGATGTAACAGCCACCTGCCCTCACCCAAACTCAAAGCACAACGGTAGGTATATAAGCAGCAACGCTGCGTTTCCACCAAGGCAACCAGCTTGCATGACACAGCGCCACAAGGAAGAACAACGCACGTCAGGAGAGGAGAGGTATCGGGAATCCTCACCTATCGGGCAACGCCCGTCTCGCCCCTGCGTTATCGGCCGACGCACCAGGGCAGCACAACGCCCGTCACCACCGCTCACAACGCCCAATACAAAGGTTTTCGTCAAGGTCATCTCAAGAGGATAATAATCAAGACAGAGAGAAAGAATATGTCCACAAAACGTGCAACAGACTAGCCAAGGCCTAACGGCCAACACACAGCAAGGGAATGGGTGTGACGCCCGTCACAAGCCCAAGGGGGTGTTGCCCGTCACCACTCCATCTTGCCCAACACCAGCCTATCGGCCAACACTCACCTCACTAGGTCTATCGTCCAACACAAGAGCAAACACGTCGCCCAACACACTAAGCCAAAGGATATCATCCAACAGGTCACCTTCTTCCTCAAACACAAAGGCACTCGAAACCCTAGGAAGATGGCTCACCTCAATTGACTAAGAAGGAGGGGTTTTGCACATCAACCATTACCAACGAGCTCACCCTTCTAGCCCATGGTGAGAGGAGAGTGTTGCTCAAGCAACTAGATCACAAGCTCACCTCAATCGATTAAGGGAAAGAGGGGTGTTGCTCATGACACTAGAACTCAAACTCACTCCTTTAGGCCAAGGGGAGAAAGGAGTATTGCTCACCTACAAACCCTAGATCACAAGGATCGGCCAACAAGAAGCTAAGCAAAGAACTAAGCTACTAACATATGAACAAGATCATAACAAGAGATAATGGAGTTAGGGTTTAGAAGTTATGCAACCCGCCTTAAGCTCCAAGCTCCAAGGAAGAAGAAGAGCTCCAAGCTGTAAGGGATATCGACCACCACAGCTCCTCCAAGGGGGGTATCGGCCACCACTGCTCCTTCAAGGGCGGGTATCGGCCGACACAAGCAAGGAAAGGAAGGAATGTCGTGCACTCAAGGTGGAGGAGGAAACTAGAGGATCAAAGGAACTCAAAGCAAAGGAAAGAACCACCTATATAGAAGGAAAGGGAGGAGAAAACAAGGTAGATCCTAGCAAGGTGCCATCCACCCAAAGGACACTTGTCCTAGAGCTCAAGCCACCACTCTAGAAAGCCTCATACACTTGTCCAAGGTCCTTGCTACATGTATGCACTAAGCTCCAAGTGTCTACCAAACAAGGTCAAGGTTGGATCAAGCACCATGGGCGACACAAAGCACATGCACCATGGCCGACACACATCCATGTTGGCCGACACAAACACCCTAGGTCGACACACACCTCACCTTGGGCGACACAAGCATCTCTTGGGCGACACAAGGCTCAACCAAGCCAAAACAAGGCACCTCAAGGCCCAAACAAGCTCAACCAAGGCCCAAAGAACTCAAGCAACGAGCCTAAGCCTTCATCTCAACCCTAGAGGAAGCAAAGAGAGAGGGGAACACCTCACAAGGTGGAAAACTTGCTCACAAAACCCTAGACTTGGGTTATTTGCAAGTAGCCCCTCCAACTCTCAACAAAGCACAACCAAACCCTAATCACCACTAAAGGTGGTTAGCAAGCACCAAAGCACCAGGGTTAAGCAAAGCAAACAGGGTAAACCCTAAATGAAGGTCAGGGTCCTTACATATACTGACACGAAGATAGTCCTAAAACCCATGCACGTCTCTTTTATGATCATTTTAAGTCTAATGTTCCTTTGTCTTGTGAGGAAAATTGTTCCTTGATAGCAGTTTGCATAGACCACCAGCCCCTAACAACAATTGATGCAAATGGGCGGTGCCTACAACAAGTACCTGAATGACCTTGCTCCAATCATCCCCAAACTCATACATGTATCCTTTATGAATAGTTAAGAGGACAATACATATATATACTTATCCAATCAAAGAATTTCTAATGAATTGTTGTGAGAGGACATTGTCAAGATATTGGGCTCTGGCTCCTCCCACACCTATTTTTACAGACTTGTTGTGAGAGGAAGTTGTCATGATATGGGCCCTATAATCTTGCAAATGTATTTTAAGGGACTTTATATGATATGACATTCTCATTATATGGGCCCCAACTCCTCATAAATGCACTTTTAGGGACCTGTTAGGAGAGGACATTATCATGAAATGGGCCCTAGCTCCTCAAAAATACATTTCAAGGGACATGTTGTGAGAGGACACATCATGGTATGGGATATTTCTCCTCCAAAATACATTTTTGTGCGGGTATATCAATACATTTATTTGAAATTTATAAGGGAGAAGTGTAAGAAAAATTGTTGTTAAATGTATTTTGACACCATCTTAGACCTAAAGTCACTAGACTCCTCACATGTTGTTCAATGTATTTTGACACCATCCAATGTGACCGTGAATAATGGTTGCCTTAAAGGTGATGTTTGGATATGTTGTTACACATGGGGATTGAATGTGAGTCATTATGTGCCATTCAAAGAGTCATTCATAAAGGATATTGACATGAAGATCATACCCAAACTCATACATGTCTCTTTTGTGATCATTCTGATGTTAATGGGCCTTTGTCTTGTAAGTCAAATTACTCCTTGGAAACAGCTTGTGTATGCCACCCACTCCCAACAAACATTGTTGCAAACAGGCAGTGATTACAGTAAGAACCCGACGATACATACTCCAATCATCTCAAAGCTCATACATGTCTCCTTTATGAATATCTAAGAGGAAAATACATATATACTCTTGCTTGATCATAACATTTTTAACAATTTTTGTGAGAGGACATTGTCATGATATGGGATCTAGTTCCTCCCACAAGTATTTTTACAGACTTGTTGTGAGAGGGAAATGTCATGATATGGGCTCTAACTCCTCCCAAAAGCATTTTCATGGACTTGTTGTGAGATGACACTACCATGATATGGATCCCGACTACTCACAAGTATATTTTCATGGACATGTTGTGAAAGGACGTTGTCGTGATATGGGCCCCAACTCCTCACAAATGCATTTTGAGGGACTTTTTGTGAGAGGACACTATCATGGCATAGGCCATGGCTTCTTCAAATACATTTTTGTGGGGATATTAATATATTTAATTAAAAATACATAAATGAGGTGGGTGGTAGAAAATGTTGCTGAGAGTCATTGTAAGTCATCATAAGAGTCATTCTAAGGGTAATGAGCCTATGTATTGTGAGGAAAACTACTCTTTGGCAGTAGCTTGCGTAGACCACCCAACGCTAACAACAATTGTTGCAAACGGGCCGTAACTTTCGTAAGCACCCGATCGACTGTTTTCCAGTCATCCCCAAACTCATACATGTCTCCTTTTGTGATCAATTAAGAGTACAATATATATATATCCATGTCTATAATCAAAGAATTTCTAGGGACTTGCTAGAGGAAACTTTCATGATATGGGGTCTAGATACTCACAGAAGCACTTTTGCGGACTTGCTGTGAGAGGGCACTGTCATGATATGGGTTCTGACTCCACACAAATGCATTTTGGGGGATTTATTGTAAGAGAACATTATAGGAAAATATGGCAACAATAGAAGTAAACAAGTGAAACGATCAACTTTTCATGAACTTGTTGTGAGAGGATGTTGTCATGATATGGGCCTTGGCTCCTCACAAATACATTTTGGGGGATTTGTTATGAGAGGACATTATCATGATATGGACCCCGGCTCCTACAAATGCATTTTAGGGACTTTGTATGAGAGGACACTATCATGAAATGGGCCCCAATTCCCCACAAATACATTTCAAGGGACTTTTCATGAGAGGACATTATCATGATATGGGCCATGGATCCTCCCAAATATATTTTCTTGGGGATATATCAATACATTATTTTATAATTCATAAATAGATATGTGAGAGAAATTGTTTCTAAGAGTCATTCTAAGTTATTCTGAGAGTCACTCATAAAGGGATATTATCATGATGATTGTCCTAAGCTCAAACACTTCTCTTTTGTGATCATTTAAGGCTAATGTACATTTGTCTTGTGAGGAAAATTGCTACTTGGCATTGGCTTGTATAGACCACACAACTTAGCAAAAATTACTGCAAACATGCGGTCGTAGCTGCAAGCCCCAGACCAACCATACTACGATTATCCCCCAACACACACATCTCTTTTATGAATTGTTAATAGGACATCATGCTTTATATTTTTTTTTCAGATCAAAGAATATTTCACTAACTTGTTGTGAAAGGACATTCTAAATCATTCTAAGAGTCATTCTAACTTGTCAGCGGCTTGCATAGACCACCCATCCTCAACATAAATTACTTCAAATGGGCGGTGGCTGCCTTAAATCCCGTTTTGAGGATATACCTCACAGTGATGCAGTGACTTGTTTTATTGGCCCGTTTCCCTTTCCGAAAAGGTATTATGGAGTTTTTTTCGACGTCGGACGCCGATTTTGGAAAATCTTGCCAAATTGGATTTTATCTTCAATGCTTGCTGCCAATCTTCCCACATCACTACACATACAATAATATGCATGCAATACACATGTGTAACAGTACACATACAATAATATGTACAGTCTTGTAAGACCATCTGTACAGTCTTGTACATACGTGTACAGTTTTGTAGGACCACATGCACAGTCTTGTAGGACCATGTGTACAATCTTGTACACATGTGTACAGTCTTGTAAGACCATGTGCACAGTCTTGTAGGACCATATGCACAATCTTATACATATGTGTACAATCTTGTAGGACTATGTGTACAGTCTTGTACACATATATATATATACTTGTATACATGTGTACTATCTTTAGACCTGTCAAATTGGGTCAAAATCTACGGGCACCCATGGGTCGACCCGTTTAAGTTGGATTTGGGTCACAAAATTTACCACCCGTCAGAAAAAACCCAAACCTGTACCCACCCATTTACTTAGCGGGTTTCATGCATAATCTGCGGGCACCCGCAGGTGACCCGCTTAATTACACTAATTTTTTGCATCTATGCGGCTTAGTAGCAATGGGCTAACATTAAACCAGTCCTATACTCATATCACAATTGCATATTACAATTCAAGTTAACAAAGCACAATAACAGAGACTACAAAATCGGACCGTGAAACAAAAGCAAACCAAGTGGGAACCTAAGTCTAGCAGCGATTGCTAGACTTAAGTTTCAGTCTGACTAGAACTGACTTAAATTTCAATCTTTGTTTTAGTTTCCAAAATCAATTCTTCGTCTCATTTGGATGCCACAATTTATACTAGATATTTTTATATTTTTTGTTGTTGTTTGCTATAGGTGGTCATTATTTAAGATTAATGTATGAACATCTAAAGTCTGTAGTACACTGATGTTCAGTATTTATGTGATTCAAAGACTTAATTCATCCAGATGGGCTCTTCTTTAATAGACATGTTGCAGCCATGTTCATGGGTGCATTGCATTTTGATACTCTTCTTATAACACATTTTTGGATATATAAATAAATAGTATACAACGTGATTGTTTTGTGCCATATCTTATATAAACAAACACTAGCAATATATTTTTTAAAATTTAAGTGGGCACCCGCGGGCAACCCGCAACCCGCTGGGTTGGGTTTGGATTTGTTTTTGTTCCACCCGTTTAGAACTACATCTTTTTGACCCGCAACCGCGAGACCCAAACCCACAACGACCCAACCCAAACCCAACCCACCCACCCACCCATTTGACAGGTCTAACTATTTTGTAGGGCCATGTGTACAGTCTTGTACACATATGTACGGTCTTATACACATGTGTACAGTCTTATAGGACCATGTGTACAGTCTTGTACACATATGTATGGTCTTGTACACATATATACGGTCTTGTAGGACCATGTGTACAATCTTGTACACATATGTACGGTCTTGTACACATGAGTACAATCCTGTAGGACTACATGTACAATCTTATAGGATCAAGTGTACAGTCTTGTACATATATAGTTCGTTAGTTATCACTAAGTTAAATAGGAAAATATTATAACACCCTCATTGTTAGCATTTAACCTATAACCATCTTTCCCTCTGCTTAATCCCCCGCTTCCTTAAACACCCGCTAAAACACCCGTGAAGCCAAGATCGGTTCACGCAAAATACCCAAACCACACTCCCACGCCTACCGCTCACTTCATACCTCTTGGCGATCAGCGGTCACTACCAAATCCCTAAATTCGTCCCTCTATTCCGATTTCAAGTAGGCCACGACATCAAGGAGTCTCGTTGCTCCTTAAATCCAAGGTGCCTCAGGCTCCAGATAGTGACGGTTTCAAGGCGACAGACATCCGAACCTGGGCGAGCTGCAAAGTGGACCGACGGAGACAAACACTGGATACTAGGTGGGCAAGGAATCCCGGGGTAGCTCCACAAGGGACTGGCAGAGAAAAACCTAGAATGGAGATCGACAGCGAGGAAGATCAGATCCTGGGGTATCTCCACAAGGGATCGGCGGTGGTGACAATCATTATTGTCTTCGGCATTTGGAACTTCATCATCCAGGTAAGTCGTTGATCTTCAACTGTTCCCTGTCTTCTCCCTCCCCTTTTGAACTGGTTCCTTTCTTCTCCCTCCCCTTTTGAACCGGATGCCCATGAACCATTCGACAAAATTCTTATAAGAGAAATCATCTCTGTAAAGATAAGGAACACAAAGTTCTTTCTGGTGTTGCATTGGAAGTAGGTGTTAGGAATGATTCTAGTAGCATATGATCACTTCATCATGGCCTGTCATACATACTCCCATGGACCAGCCGATGAGCAACCTTCCTAAGGATATTAACTAAATCATTAACTAATGTGACCGGCTTAACTAACCTGGCCAAGAAGTCTGATCCCTGTGGGGTGCTTACCTAGCCCACGCCCCAAGTGTAGAAGCACCAGGGTAGAGATGGGGATAATTATCATTGTCACTATTATAGATTTTTATATGGTATATTACTCCATCTATAGGCTTTTTCTAATACTATGGGTGGTTCCTAGTACATCACCAATATCAAACATCTCTATCATTATCTGTTGGAGGTGTGGATGTGGTAGTATTGAAGCAGGATCTGATAGAAGAGTATAAGGGGCACTTAGACATAATCTAGGTGTAGGGATTGCTTGACCTATCATGTATTCTAATGGAGAGTGAGATGTTAAGCATCACAAGGAATTCTAGGATCTAGAGGTTTATGTCTTTAGGTTTGTTTAGACATATATGATTCTGATGCTAGAGGAGATGGCATATATTTTATGACTCCTATTTCATGATCCAGGTAATAGTAGTGCACCCAGATTCTCTATTGCATCTTCTAACTACGTCAGTGGGTGTGGAAAAACTCGTTCATGTGACCTTACTTAGTGAATTGATGTATAAATAGTGGTTATGGGACTCCTTCAAGAAGTACAAGTGTCCCAGTGACTTCCTTGATCTAGGAATAGTTGATGGCATTCTTAATTATATTTTTTAAACATTCATGATTCTACATGCTCGAGGAACATGTGTATATGAATGAAATTCCTACACTAAAAGTTGTAACCTAGGTGTGAGCATTGTTCATCTAGCTGTACCAGAGTTGGACCAATGACTGACAAGAACCAAACTTAGTGAGAACATCAAAGGTGGAGTTATTCATCCTCTGTAAATCTGGCTAAAATGCACCTCATTTGTGTAGAAATTGTGTTAGACATGGGGAGGGACACAGCTATAATGCTTGTCTACCATGATTCCTCCATTATCATTGGAGTTGGTTAACCCTGCTCAATAATGACTGCCATGGTGGCTAGTTGGTTAAATGGACCAAGATGTTTGTTGGCAGTGGGTGATAATGGGATGGATAATCATGTTTCCACACTCTAGTGATGGAGTGGTAAGAAAACCTCATCATGCTTCATATATTGAGGTGTTGCATGTATATATTTTTATCTAGTGGTGTTCCTTCGTAATTAGAACATCATATGGTGGATTACACCATTTTGGATGAGATTTATTAAAGGTGAAGAGAAGACATGCCAAGAAATCAAGTTGTTGTGATGCATGATCTTCAACATTGTTGGAATTGTTGGGTGATGTTGACTGTAGAAGCATATCTACTACGTCAAGGTCACTAAGGAGTATGAGATGCATCATTCAAGGTGGTCATGTTTTCCCATATTGTTCTCCAATATTCATATAACCAATATCCCCAATATGTATCGTTGGTGGAGGTAGGACCAAAGTTCCCATTTAACCCAAAATTCCTCATAGGATAGGTGGTCACCTACGAGGGAGAAAATAAGACCAGTTCTCTACGTATTCCAGACTATAGTTTTCCAATAGTTTTGGACCATGTTGGTCTCTCTGACACGAGCAATGGTGTATTGTTTGTGATAGTCAGACTGAGAACTTGTGACATTGGTTCTTAGAAACCTAGGATGGAGGTCAGTTCCTCACTGGTTGTTGACATAGTTTTGGAATAATGACTCCTTTTAATCATTTTTGGGTTGTGTTGTCACGATCACATACGTAGTGGTTAGTGGTTCTCTAAGCCATAAGATAGAAATTATGTTTTGGATGTGTAGAACACATGGGAATTTTTTAGATTGACTTCATGTGTTTGGAAATTCTAAGGGAAGTAATCATTTTTCCTACCACACTAGCATGGTGCTATCTTGATTTGTCATTCATATTTGTTTTTTTTCTATGATATATTTTGTTGAACTCGTGTGAACTGTAGTAGATAGCTTAAACTGGAGCACCATGAATTTTTTACATGTGGCCTCAATGTGTAAATAGATGGCTTAATATAGAGCACAAAATGTCCTAGGTATTGAGGAGGTCAAGTAAGCATGACCTGTTGAGATTTGCTGACACCTAAAAGGTGTTGTTTCTAATCAAAATTATTTTCCTCAGATTAGATTTAGTTACAGATTTGGTTGCTTCTCTCCTTGATGTAGGAAGACCCTAGGGCAATTTGGGTTACTTGATTTTATATAATATGACCTACTAATTAGACCTAAGTTCTCCAAACTTTTACTTTATCGACATAAATGAAATATAATTGTTCCTTCAACTTTACCAAATTTTGTTGTTGTAATAATTAGGTTTGTTTACCCAAAACAGTCCTATTTGCCCAATTTTGACATGATTTGTCCTAATTTAAACTTGAATTTAGATTACATGACCTAATCCGATGTAATTCTTATATAAATACTACCCTAAAAAGAACATGTTTGAGGGCAGGTGAAAAAGAAGATAGTATTGGAGATAGTATAAACAGATTTTAATCATCATTATGGTCCCAATCCCCAATGAGGGGAATATGTATTATAGACATTATAAAGATGTACACATGATTAAGTGTCTGTATCATATTTTAAGAACTACAATGTTATATTTTTTAATAATCATAATATAAAGTGAATTGAACAAAATATATTACAATTGATACATTACAACTTGATTTTGCATTCATATTTGTTCCTTTTTTTCTTTCTATGATATATTTTGTTGAAATCATGTGAACTGTAGTAGCCAAGACTGTTCTACTCAAATTACAAGACAACACACAAGGTGTTACTAATAGTCTCTTAAACCATGTGAACAAACTTGTGATAAGGAGGAGAATTCCTATTTGTGGGAGGTTGTGTATCCTCTTGGAGACCCAATTAAAAGGTGGACTCACACCCATAGGTTGACTTGAATGCAACTAAATTTAATTTTCATTTACTTAGTAATTATGGCTGCTAATAAAAACAATGGGAATCAAAATGCATCTCATGTTAAAATTTTGTTGCTCCCACTCTAATAACAAAATTATAAGACCCTAATTGACAAGAGATTGATGAAGTATAAAATGAGCATATACATTAGTTACATAAACTTTGGGATCATTTTCTAAGTGAATCTGAAAATGCATTTAGAATATTATTTAGCATTTAAAAGGAACATATACTCACCTACTTAAGGATTGAAGTTGATAGACATTTCAGTCTCCCTATCTTTTGTCTTTGCTGAGTCACTTGCAACATTTAGGGATGTAGCTCGAACGGCATTCTAAACGTATTGCTTTCTTTTAATAAACATGACAACCCTTATCCTTGGGACACGACACATCTCTTGAACATTGCATAATCTCATATTAATGCTAGTTACAACATGAGTGATAAAAGTGGTTATGATTGCCTTCAGTATTGGGCGCAACATAAGAGTTCCCTGCTCATAAGTTGCAATTTTGCAATTCGATACGTGGTTGACTTCACTTATTGATTACATATATTCAACTGCTCAGGCTAATAACAGTCTTCTGAAATTCACGAACTAGATACATTTGTGTGGTCATCTCTTCCATGCATTTTATTTCGTCTAAGAACTTTGATTATATATTTCAGATAAAGCATGCAAATTTTGTATTAAATGTAGTGTAACAATGCTCCAAGTAGTTAAAAAATGCACCTATACCCATGCACTTGCAATACATAATTGCCCAAATTTGACATGATTTTCCTAAATCAGATTTAGTTCATATTATGTTGGAGGTTTTTAAATTTTTTTGTTTTACATAAACATTAATTGGTTCTTATATGTGTTTTTGTTTTTAAATTTTTGTTTTACATAAATATTAATTTTTTTACATAAACATTAATTCTGTCATCTATGTGTCTATCTGTTTGTGCTTAATGGGATTCTTCTTTTAAGCTAAAATGAAGCTAGTCCACATTATCTTCTATATCAGTGATGTTCATTTGGATCTGTTTTGGTACCATTTTCCAATGTCTCATTGCTAAATGCTCATTGATTTAGGGCTTGACCCATCCCCAAGATTTTATACCTCCCAAACAAGAAGATGTTGCCACCATTTGCTACACTAGCGGAACAACTGGAACTCCAAAGGTAATAATGGTTGGAGCCATAGAATTCGGTCTGTGGTCGCTATAATTTTTAAATCAGGTTTTGCATTGGTTTCACTATTACTATATATACTTATGCTGTATACAACCACCAAATAGTCTTGTAAATGTTGTTATGACACATTTGCATGTCATCCTGAGCCTGAATAGAAATCACATTCCTACTTTATTATATGCTAGTAAAATAATGCACAAGTTTTTACACTTTCTCCGCACTTTTTTGTAGGCATGATATGTATATGCTTAATATAGGGGATGGTAACTTAAATTTCATTCTTACAAGGAGGGTAACTTATTAAATTCAATCATTCCAGGCGACAATCACACAATTGGCATAACTAGATATGGCATTATGCTACCCTGCTGCTGCTTATTATCATCTAAGCCCCAATCCTAAACGTGATGGGTTGGCTATGGATCCTTCCTTTCTATTTAGCTTGCTTAGGCTGTGTTTTCTTTCACATGTAATGAATATAGATCTCTTCGTATCAGTTCTCTCCTAGTTAAGTTAGGTTCAATCCACCTTGCTTCCTCTACACATAAAATAAACAGTGGAACTCCATGGTGGCATTTAATATTAAGGATGTTCCAGCTACGAACTTTGAATGTCTGTATTTCTCAGATGCCAACTGTCCTGTATAGTGGTTGTAGGATAAAAAAGGCTCGGATGCTTTATAAAACTCCTCAGACATGTTCTAGTGCTAGGAAGCCAAATTTTTTAATTTCAAGCATGCAAATAAAAATGTTTATTACTCTATTTAGTATCTATTGTTACTCATGAAAAGGATAATTGGTACTCAAATGTCTTCTGGACTTATTTTTTTCATGCAACTGAGAGAGACTAGTATTTTGATTGACAGGGTGTTATACTTACTCATTCAAACTTCATTGCAAGTGTTGCTGGTTCCACTCATCAGATCGAGTTCTACCCCTCTGATATGTATGTGATTTTTCCAAAAATTCTACCATCTTTTCTTTATGATTTCTTTTTTGGTACCAACTTTTTCTGTACTCATTTTGGCAGTTACATATCTTACTTGCCACTGGCACACATATATGAGCGCACCAGCCAGGTTTTATTAGTGTACTATGGAGCCTCAGTTGGCTTCTTCCAAGGGGTATGCTTTTATTTTTTTTATACTTTTGGTTCTTTTATCTAAAAGTTTCCAAATGTCTTCCTTTATTTTGAATTCTAACAGGGTATTTAATTATCCTGTATATCAAAAAAATTATAATTTCATGCATATATAAGTATATTGTAATTTACTCCTGCCTGTCTACAAGCCTCTTCAAGTCCAATTGTTTCAATACCTGTCAACAATTCTGCATTATTCATACCTATTTGAAATGTTTGCACACTTACTCCCATTCATATGCGAAATGTTGATATTACATATATTATACTTTTTTCATTCTCAGATTTAGAATTAGTTAAAATTGTTGTCTCATTATTCCCATCGAGGAGTAGCTTGGGTTGTGCATCTTGGTAAACCCCAATGAAGGGTCTCAAGTTCGATTCCCAGTCAGAGATATCTTGGAATTGTTTATCCGTCATGTAGGTCGACTGGCTGCACACTTTAAATGGTTCCCGTGTGGGTGGGGTGCTTGGGGCCTGAGGCTTTTATACTGTTGGAGTGGGTAGCAAAGTGGCTCTGCCTAGGGGAGGCTCCCTCAATTATAAAAAAAATAGATACTGTCCCATAATCGAAGAGAAAATGAAATTATTTATGACTGTGCAAGAGATGCCAAAAACTATAGCTTATCTTCTCCCTATTAGATTTTCTCTACAAGCTTGATCCATGCCTCCAAATACTATTTGAGGCAATATCGATTGCAGGGAGGACTTCTCTGCTCCTTTATCCACTTGCAGAAGGCTCCAATCCACGAATCAACTTTTCTCTGACAAGCGATACATCTTTGTCTAGGAGTTTCACGGCTCACTTGCTCAAGGTGCAAAGCGGCTTGACCCATATAGTGTTGGCTTCTTCTATTCTATGTAGTTGTTTGCCATCTATTTAGATAAAGAGCTTTCAGAAGTTGCTTCCACTAATGGACCAGTGACAAGGTTTTGCATATTTTGGAACATTCATCCTTCAGTTTTTGTCAGTAGATTGCTCTTCAGTTGGCATGTCAGTAGATTTTAGTTGCGGGCTAAGGTCAATATGCTGGTTGATTCCTTTTATCTGTAATCTAGGTCTCTTTTTAAATAAACTGCACTTATGGATTTTCCTATGTTTCATGTGTGATATATAGTTTCACGCTTTATAATGTGTTCCCTACAGCCCCAACACTTTTCGATTTTCATTCTCCGCAAGTATGGTTAATCTATAATGAGGCATCCTCCTGTTTTGCATGCTTTTCATAATAGTGCATTTGTTTAGTGTCTTTGTGAGGATTTCCATTATTCTTTTTTATAATTTTCTACAATTAACTTTTTCCAGACTAGTTGACAATGACTCAAAGTGATTCTTGCCTGATGATGCAGATCCCATTATCAGTCACCTCTTTGTGAATATTTGGTTTGGGAACCTTAGCCCTCTTTACAGACTTCAGACCAAACTTTTTTTGTATTTTGCAAAACGTCTTGACGCAGGACACATGCAACATTACTCTAATTGTTTTACTTCATATTTTCTTATAAGGGACTTAAGTGTGTCTAGTTACGTGCTTTTAATTACAAATTTAATTGTTTTATTTTGATTTTATATTTTGTCAGGAAATTTATGCAATTGCCTCAGGTCTAGTGTTTCAAGTCCTATATGTTATAAATAGCATCCATGGGGGCTTGTTCCTGACAGTTGAATATGGTTTAAGAAATATATATTTCATTTATCTTCCTGGTCTCTTTTTCCTCGATGTGTTCTGCATCACGACTTTTATGAGTTGGTGCTTGTCAATGGAACCAGATCTATTCATTTTTGCTACTGTGTTTCTGTGTTCAGGCAGGTCTGAAAATGGCATTGATGTTTGCTTCCATGTACCAAATAAGCATGTTGTACCAATTTTATATGATGAAACAGGGACCTTTTGGATTCATCCTAGGAAACACTTGAGACACAACAACATCTTTAACTATGAAATTTTGGAACAACACATATGTTTAACTTGTCCCTTTGTTTCTGAACAGTCATAGTGACAAAGAAGCATTTATCTGACTAAGGATTATTGGGGAAAGAAATGGAATATGCGGCCCCGTTCACCTCGCCCATCTATTCTATAATTGTGCAAGAGCTGGCTAAGTTGGTAGAAATAAGACGATATTGTTTGGTTCGACTGCCTCACTGCTGCACAAGTTTAACATGTCCTTATACACACGAATGGGTTTGGTTCGACTGCCTCACGGATGCACTCCATCAGCCGATATTGTTCGTCTACTCGGGCAGGATCCTCACAAACCTCTACGGCTATGGCGGCTATAGAGGACTTCATAATGCCACGCCCAAGATAAATTAAGTAGCGTATCTTATTGTAGAGTTTTCATTGTAGTAATCTAGGGTTTTATTTCTTACTTTTTATAATTGAGTTGATATTGCCGTGTACCTCTACTTGATTCAGGTTCTTCAAATGATAATGGTGACCGAAAAGCAGCCCCTAGAAGTAGCACTCGGACTACTTATTTTCACTATGTTTGGGAGGTGTTTCAGGTTCACAAAGATGAGTGTTTCCTATCGAAGTGAAGATGAGATGCGACATGGGGAACATCTACACACTGCAGCTTTAAGAATGGATCCCGCGTAGGGATGCCATTGCCCTCCCCAACAGTGTCGTGCCTGAAGCAAGATTTTGCAGAAGCTAAAAAGAGCATGGACTTTGTAGCTTTTTCAACTCCAACCAATTTAACTCATTCATCCTAGACCGTTTCATCTCATGATACATCAGCTTGTAATGTTTCAAGATACACACATTGGTCCCCGTCAGGCCATTTATCAATTTGTTTGGTGGGAGTTCTCCCTAGTCTGATTGTGTGGAGTGTGGACAGAACTGGTATTGTAGTTGTACATTTGAGACATGAAACATGGAACAAACGTTGAATGTGTATGAGTCATGTATACATTGATTTTTAATAATATATTTATTTAGTCCTTTCTTTTTGGCTCCTTTGGTTCTTGCTACCGTGAGAATATGATATCTATATATGCTATCATGATTAGTAAATGCAACCAATATATGAAAATGTTGATACGTTCTGGACGTACAACACCATGATCTTCCTAATCATCAAACACCCACTCTGAACCAGAATTTATGTGATCATCAACACACATTATATCGATTAGGTGACAACAAGTGTCATCATAAATTATTACATAGGTGACAACAATAGATATTGCTTTTACTTGCGACGATGATAGTGTTTGATGTCATCTATTGACAGTTTCCAGCAAACCTGTAATTGGCTTTAGATGACATGTTTTAGAAGAGCCTACATAGAACAAAGCTTACACATAAAAGATGACATGTATTAGGTACATGACAATCAATCACGTCATCTATTAGGATAAAGGTGACACACTTGAACGTAATAGATGAAGTGTTTTCTAGTAGTGTATATAATTGAAGTAATACAGAGATCCCGGAAGGGGGATTTTCACGGTCTATCATGATAGTGTACATAATGTTACTTATCCAAAAAAAAAGTGTACATAATGTTAATTATATTCTGCACTTATGTATCGTCATATTTACCCTTGTAAACTCCTATATAATTGAAGTAATACAGAGATCCCGGAAGGGGGATTTTTACGGTCTATCAATATCCCTATCTCCCCCAACACCACTCAAAATGCGTCGAGATCCAACTTGGATTAAGAGCATTAGCAATATCCCTAGTCATTGATGTGTGTTGTACAACAGAGGGCAGGTTTTCCGTTTCATAAACCTAGGAAGTTGGCTGCTGTATAATGTCATCTTCTTGCACACAATGTTATTGTCGACCTGCTTTGCTTGTTCTTAGGATCCTGTTGAAGACATATATATTACCTCAATTAAACCATACAGGGAAATTCTTACTGCTGCCAACATAACAATAAATGAATACACTGTTAGATAATCGATTATTGTTAGCGGTTAGTTACGTAACTGCTGTAACTATTAGTTAGTTACTGTAGCAGCTCATTTATGTAGCTAGGCTATTGTGGTAATCATTTATTTAGTTGGGTTAAGCCCAATGTAGTGCAGCAAGTACATGTGAGAATGTAGTGTTGTTTCTAGTACAAATGGCAAAGAAGTTTTATCCCATATTGCTCACACCTAGAACTTTTGTGGTCCTCATATGTAGGATCACATGGGGCACTAGTGTCCAAAGGAGTCCTAGGAAGGAGGTATGCTCACCTCCTTGGTGGGTGAGGTTACCACATCACAACGCATGCACGCGCGCGCGCCACGCCTCGCCTGGCCGGGCCGGGCCGGGCTCGGGCTCGGACTTGTGGATTGTGGAGAATGGAGAATGTCTTCCGTCTTCTTTTTGCAGTAGGATACAACTACGTAATTAATTACTCGTGTAATTAATTGTTGCTTTCTTATTCGGATTTCTTAAATCCTAATTAGAAAGTGTTTCTCTTTTACGGATTATTCCCGTTTTGTGTACGAGAGCAACCGAGTGTTGCGTCTAACTGGGAATAGGATTAGGGACGTACGTGACTATTTATATGACTCCGTGTGTTTTGTGAACCCTAATCCCGAGTGCGAGAGTCGTCGTCCCCGGAGTTGCTTTGCGGAGTTGTCCTCCTGTGCGAAGCGAGACTCGTCCTTCCCTTCCGACGCAGCTGTCAGGCGGTGGTACCTGCGGTGGCTGTGCTGCACTGGTAGCAGTGCGACGTGCGCGAGTAAGACGTGCAACAACCAGGTTCGTGCAGATCAAGACTGGGAGAACGGTGTCTTTCCGCGAGGAAAGTCGGGCGCTGATTTCTTTAAGTAACACGTTCGTTTCTCAACGAACGATCTGGTTTGCGAATCTAACCCTTCATTTTGTTCTCCTGCATTGCTTGTTCTTCTAATCTTATTTTGGATCTGCCTGCACTGTTAATTAATTTGCACCTGACGCTGACATCAACTATTATTAACAACATACACAAGTAAGAAGAGTACGCAGGTCGGGTGCCGCAAGTGCAACAAGTCCATAACTGAAACACCCATCAAAGCAGTTATTATGCAGTTTCATTAGGCAAGCAGTGGATGCTCAGGCATCAGCTATATATGTTGCGTGGAGTTGCTTGTTCTGTCTTTCTTTTTCTTTGGAGACGGACGTTAATTTCGTAACGTGCTGCAAGATATTTGAAACCCATCATAACGGACGACGTGCTCCCCCGAGACATCCTCACTCCGTCGCGTTCTTGATTTCCGTCTGAATGACTCACCCACCTTTCCACATCTTGACTTCATCCACCATGCACCGCCGCGCCGGTTCCCAGACGCCCCCACCGTCTAACGTCAGCGAGGATGAGGGAAACAGCACCACGGCGCCGGAGGTCCTCACCATCAACAACGACATGATCAGCCCAGCTGGCGACGTCCAAGAGATCACGTCGTCGTGGACACCAGCGCCGCTGGACGACATCCCACGGGACTGGAACCCCTGGTCAGCTCCCACCTCGATCATCGACAACGGCATATGGCCCTGGGCCCAGGAGGTCTCCAACAACCCGCGCCTCTACACGCGCCCATTCCCTCACCGCCCAATCGACCTCCCGGCGCCACTCCAGGCCGGCGCGACGGCAAGCGAGGTTTACTGGGCCTCAACAGTCCCAGAGAGCGCCGAGTTGATCCTATGGTGCGTGCGCAACGGGGACACCGTTGTAGCCGGGAACGTCCTCCGGGCCGCCACCGAGCACATCTACGAATTCATGACCCACGAGTGCTCCGGGACGGTGTTCAGGGAGTTTCTCCGGCTGCGCAGTGCCGAAGACGTCGATCTCCTAGCCGGCGCCGCGTGCAGAGACGTAGAATCGCTCCTCCGCGTCGCATGCCACCAGTACGGGTACGCACATATACAGCGGACGGGCTCTGATGGTTTTCTTGATCACATACGCCATGGTGATGTTGGTTGCATGCGTTTGATGGCTTGGTGCAGGTGCTACTCCGTGCAGGCGCTCGTCGGAGCGGCGGTGCGGATCTGTTACCTGCCCGTCGGAAAAATGACCCTGTGGCACGTCGCTAGGGCGCTGGGTAACAAGCTAATCCAGCTGAGCCATGGTGGACCGTACGGCGCCGAGGTGATCAAATTCTGCCTCACCTTTCCGGAGATTCGGGAGTTCTTGGTGAGTCGCGCGCGACGGTTGCATTCACATGATGATGCGCACATCGGTACCGTTTCTTTCACTTCTTGCTGATCACTTGACGCTAACTATTGAACTCCGTCCGTGTTTATACGAAGCCCTGGAAGAATATGCACGAACACTTGCTGCGAATAACGGCGGCGGGCTCTGTGCCGGAAGCCATGGGCGGTGGCTTTGGCTTCACCTGGAGGCGGCGGCGGTAAGTCTTGATTGATGCGGGTCTGTCGCTAGCTGTACGTTAAGAAAAGAAAACCAAGAATGGACGATGGTTGCTGGTTTTGGATGCATCAATGTCCAGGTCGTGTCAACTTTGTTATTAATGTTTAGAAGGTGTGAGTGCATTTTTTGGCGGCGTCCAGTAGTCAAATTTTATAACTTCTTTTTGTATAAATTGTTCCTTCCACCATATCTGGGCAACAGAAGTTTCCCCAAATGACTAGCTCCCATTCAAGCAAAGACATCCGGGGTTCTCTTTGAGCCATGATTCCATTATTATTCTTCTTGTGGTTCTTGTGCACCAAATACGTGTCTGTGTAACCTCTAGCATTGGAAAGTAGCTTTTGTGGATACTTCAAATACATGCTTATGATACTTCAATCAAGGAAACGATATCATTATAGTTATAATACCACGATTCAAGGCAACGGAATACATCTTGTGTTGTGGATATATATGTTAAGAGATACCGATAGTAGTTATATGAGTAAAGATTTGCAGATGAATAAAATGTTTCTTATATTTGACAAGAGTTCGTCCAAGTCAAATGAGCAAGAAGATAATTTGGAGGGCAAAGAGAGGGAGGAGGGATGTGAGGTAGTGAGAGATGAGCCAGAGAGGAAGGTAAACATACAGAGTTAAAGAGAAAGGAGGGAGACGAGGCAAGAAGAGAGCAAAATCTTGGATGTGAGGATACTTACATCTTCCATCTAGTCTTCCATTCTTTCTTGCCTCGGATAAGAACAGCCCTCCTCAATATGCGAGTAAGTACCTTAAAATTTTCCTCATTGACCCAACGATATTTACTAATAGAGAACCACAATTCAATGCAAGTCCTTTTTCAGTAAGTATGAGCAGAGAAGACATATTGTATTTCCATGTAATACTATGTCATTTATTCATAAAATTCATTTTCAATATCAGCACTCAATTTCAATGAAGAACATAGACACAGAGAGCCTAGGTTCTTCCTCTAGTGCAATGATATTACTTTTTCTGGAGCACGACATTTGTAATGTGGCATCCAATTTTTCTCTTCTGAAAACGGAAGCACGACGGCTAGAGTGTATATGGTTGCAGAACTTCAATATTTTCTTGTACACATGGGACCTCATTTTAGTTTGTAAGATAGAGTAGGGAAGAGAGAGTTGGTGAGTTCCGTGTCTCACAACAAGATTTACTGGTATAGCATCATTTGTAAGGCTAGCCCTTCACGTTTCCTTGAACTAGAGCATACGAATTGGTATTTAGCTAAAGTACAATAGGCTTTACGGCAGTACATTTATTTTTTGTCGATGATATATTTTAGCTGTGAAAGCAAGAGACAAAGGAAGAGATAAAATATGCATGAAGCACATCAAGTTGCTTGAAGAACATCATTTTGTGAAGCATAATCTTTCCTTAATTGTGGCACCCTGCCCCCATTTGGAGCAGTGCACGACTACACCCTATTGCCGGATGACCAAGTGAGGAAAAACCTCTAAAACCAAAAGTCAAATCCATCGAAACTAACAATATTAAAATACTCATTCAAAAATAAGTTCAATTAAAATTTCCAACAAGATTCTCATATTAAGAGAACAGAAAGGTTCGTCGTATTCATACAAGAACAAGTAATTGTATATTGTTCTCCATATGATATCTAAGTCACTACCAGTTTACATAAGATATACGCTTCTATAAAAGTAAGGCCACACGACTTGATACAAATTTTATATTCTATTTGTAGGTAGTTTGAAATTTACTTTCAAACTAATAGCTAGTGAGGATGAAGTCCCTTACCCCGCCATCAAGAATCTTAGGATTATCCATACTCATTAAGATCATACCCCACCTCGAATGGTGTGAGTATAAAAGTAGGAGCTCATTGGCCTATAACCTACATTAACATCAGGAAGGTCCTAGATTTTTAGATCTTTATGCCTACATATATCACATATGAAATATCCTGATCGCATATTTTTAATCATATTGGCATAATTGCCATATAACAACATGAGCTACATCTTGGATCATACTCATATATATGGGAGAAACCAAAGCACCGAGGGGAACACACTTCATATGGATTCCCAATCACCTATGTATATTCAATAATATATGTCATAATATCTGGATTTCTACGAGGGTGCACATTTTTCTTCCCCAAATTTTGAGCAACAGGAAAGTTATACGCTACACACGAAAACTACATGACTAGGATTTTATTGATAATTAGTCCAATTACTCATATTTATGGAGAAAATATACATCCTATTGACATATACTAAATTGAAGCAATAGAAGAAATCATAATCTATATCCATCATTCAATTATATCCAAATTCCAACATTTTAGCCATACATAGGTCATATTGCAAACTTGACTTAGTAGATACTAATTACAAATGTATTATCATCTTATATCAATAAGCAACAAATCTACGAAGTTCTTTACAATATTTTAGGATATGAGCTTATTTTGTTAAAAGTTACAAAAGGCATAAAAATTTGGTAATGTGGGGCAACATACATGCAAAGATCATATTTTTAGCTTTTAGGAGTTATATTACTATATTTTTCTTATTAAAATATAAATATTTTTGTGGACAATTAGATGACTTTAAAGTTCCAATTTTTTTACCCAAAACCACCACAAAAATCTCATATTTAGACAATTTTAACATGCATTTAAGTAGTATTAAGTGATCATAGAAAACAACACAAAAATTACCAAATGAGACTTAATCACTCTCCTTAGAATAAAGCATGCCCCCAATAAGACTAAGCACAAAAATCTACCTCTAAGGTCCGTCAAACAACCCTAAAATGTATAAAATTGCATGCACTAGATGCAATATGGCAAAAGAAGATGAAAAAATACATTATAGGCAGAGAAGCAAGAATCTATAATGGTTCCTTGAGAACTTTGGCCAATAAGATATAAAGGAGATAAATTCAATAAAAGATGATAATTCATAAAAAAAACTTACATGAATTTCTTCTCTACTACGTTAGTATGTGATTCCGAGCTTATATTTTTAGAAATATTGAAGAATCACAAACATGCAAGATCTTTTCCACCAAACTGCCTTCATGTCACTCAATAACAACTCCTCAATCTCTAATATATCTAACAAAATCATGGGGGGATGTTGGTGTAACATCCTAGAAATTTTTCTCTAAAAGTGCAATTTTTCCAACTCCCTTAACTTGAAGTCCATTTACAAATTGGTCATCCATTTCAAATTTCATTTGTCTCTTCTGTGCATTTATCATTTATTTTGATATTATTGAGTCCCATTTAAATTATGATGCCTAAATATGTGCTTCCCCCTTATTTGAGGAAATTTTACAATTTTGTTCCTCAATTTAACTTAATGAAACACTTTCTATGGATGTAGTGTTTCAAAGGATTGGCTTTGCCATCCAGAAAGGACTAGCGGTGCAGCTTGTTGCCCTCTTGTCTCCTATTTCGATGTAATTGATGATAATGTTAGGACTTCTAATCAAGCACTGAGCTTGTATACCCATTTATGCAATTCAAAATATCTAAATATATTGATTGTACCTTGCATACAACAAAAAAATGATTGCCAAACCAATGGTTTTTGAACTATTATCAAATTTTATATGTATCAAAATATTTGAATATTTTGACCATTTAATGAGGGTAATATAGTCAATGCTATTATAACCTTATTTTGGACAACTACTATTTTTAGAAGCTAGTTTAATAAAAGTGAGCTTGTGCTAAAAATTGCAATTAGATTTATACATTATGATCTGTAATTTTTGCTGAATTAGAATCTCATGGTTCTAATATTTAACATTGATTTGATATATCTCAATCTTGAGGGGAGAGCAATATCTCTCTACTTTTTAATGTTGATGTTGGTAGTCTAACTGAAGGGATTGCTTCCACTCTCTACTCAATGGGTAATCCTGACTAAAACCTCACTAGCATCTTAGTGAAGCCATCCATCTTAATGGCTAAGTTACAAAATTGACGTGACCTAATAAGTGAGGAAAAATTATAGTGTAGGGCATGTCCTATATATTTTCTGTAGGAGGCCAATGAAGATGCTCTATAACAATCCACCTAAAACCACTCCCTAAAAAATAATGTAGAGAGAAATGATGAAGGTACACAATAACATAATCCTATTGGTCTCGTATACAATAATTATTGGATATCTCTTACAATAAAGGCATGCTAGAAGAGAGATACCACTATTATCATCTTCAATAACTTGAAAATGGAAGCAAAGAGGAAAGTAGCAGTGCAACCTTCCATGTGAGCTTCTTTGATTCAGTTTCATGTGTTGCCTCCCTCTTAATCGCCTAGAACCTTTTGAACCCTAAAAGGATCCTCCTCGACTACATATGCCTAAACCATTGAACTTGATGAAGTAGTAGACCAAAAAAAACACCATGGTGTTAGTCTTCTAAAAGAAAACTGATAATTTAAACCCCTTAGTAAACCTCCTCACTACTCCTCAGAGGCGTAGATGATGAACAATTACATATCGATCTTCAAACCTAGAACACTTGTTCATCGAGTGATAGAAACAAGTCTAAAAGTTTTAGATGTGTCTAATGCACCAAATCTACTCCAACCTAAAGTATATCAATTATGATACCACCCATTTCTATACATCTACAAATACTTTCACTTGTCTCTACTGAATACTAAAATGTCTTAATTAGGAGAGAAATCCTCCCCAATTGTAGATGACTATCACAGACAAGCGGTCTGGTTATAAGAACTTTACGACTCAACCCAATGACCCCAAGAATATGATAAATATGTACTCATCATGCTTGAATGGTAGCAACATCTCAGTTCAAGTCTAGGTAATATGATAACATCCAACCATAATAAATGCACACATTTTATTGTATATTGTAATATGATGACGTCCAACCATACAAAATTTTATATTAATTTTCAACCTTTCATGTATTTGTTGTCTAGTTAAATTCGTTTTTGGAATATTTAGTTACTGTCATATTTTATCCACTTAATTATTAAACATCTCTTCACATCAAATATGATAGAAAAATTATTTTAATTAAAATATTAGTTGATGATAAATAAAACATAAATTATATGTAACATACCTAATCCTAGATGTTTTGTCTTTTGGCCCTCTTTTCCATCTTTCCCTTTCCTTTCTATTCTTCTTGGTCAATCTATTTAATTTGTGGATATTATGGTGGTTTAGTGGACTTTTGTTCACCTTTCATGCCAATAAAAGGGTTTCATGCACAAATACCTCAGTAGAAATCTAAGTAGTGGGTCTGATGTACAATTGTTCACTTAAGTATTAAAAATAATAAAAGAGTTAGTGCTAGAACTTTCTAGGACTTTTTAGAATATGAAAAAATAAGAGAAATCCCAAAATATACATAAAGGAGATGATAAATGTAATAATTGGATAAAAGGTGATAATGTGAAACATATGGCTCAAAAATCATAAAAAGGAAAATCCATGAGATAATTTGATATCCAATATTCGTTCTTTGAACTAAAAGTTACATAAGGGCCAAGTATCACCCAATTTGGAAAGTATATATATAAAAGCCTTTAATAAAGGAAAGTAGGAAATAAGTCAAGAAATAGAAATAAAATATCTAATGTCCTCAAATTGGAAAACAAATTCCAAATTCGTAATCTAAATATGAAAATAAGCCTTTGGCAAGTTCTCAACTAATTTGGATGATATTTGGATAATGTGAAAAAGTAGGAGAGAGAACGTGTATAGAACCTTCATTTTGATAATTAATTAAATAAATGGCACCAACATGATCAACTAATGGCAAAACTATATCTAAGAAATTAATTGAGACATGTGGTGAAATTTTATCATATTTGGATAATCTTAAAGTCATAAATGAAGGAGGAAAGAGAAAATGAGTTTTGAATTATTTAGCCCATTAAAAGTTACCAAAAGGCAAAACTATTTTCTAATCAGATTTTACACCTCAAAATTAGCTAGGGTGTCAATTTTTATTAAATTTGGAGTTCGTTTATACCCTCAAAAGAGGGGAGAGAAAAAGGAAAATAATTACATTTGCACTTTATTCGAAATCTTTTTGGAATAGAATTAAATGTCATTTTTTTTAGTCGGTACGTGCGATCTGAGCTTTAGGATCACCGATCGGACAACCCACGTATTGTCACCTTCGTGGGTCGAAGGTGAACAGTAACCATGACCAGGGGGACAAATTTTTCGGATTTTTCTCGATCATTTTCCTTGGTTTTTGTTGCGTTAGATTCAGAGAAGGATTCCGCACCCAAAGACCCCTTGGTCGAGGCCTATTTCTTCATGTTCAAGAAATACCCAAAGCTTGGCTTAGAGCTTTCTCACGGACAACTCGATGTCGCCCTAGAATATGGTATATATATGGGTGATTGATCCCTTGTGTTTGGCTCACCTTTCCACAACTATCCCCTCTATTAATTTTATTGCACACCGCCTTCTCAAGCACGCATGACCCGGTTTTCCTCCACAATTTGTAGCGTTTCTCATGGGATTATGGCGGTGTCAGCATGCAAATTGACACCTCCGGTGAGTTTGGTCTACCTTACTCTTCATTTTGGCACTCTCCATTTGACAAATCATGGTGGCATTTGGATTCTCCCAATCACGGCCAGGCAAGTAGATTTGCTACTGCTACTGTCCATGGTGCGCAGGGTGTGGGGAAGAAGCCCCATGCGTTTTCTCCTTTTTCCCCCTCTTCTCTCCTCTCTCTTTTGTTTCTCGTATAAGGGTACGAAGGTCTTTTGGCCTGGTTTTGTTTTGTTTAGACGAGTCAAACCCAGACTTTGACCATGCAAATTGGCCACTTCTGATTAGGCCAAGTCAACGAGGTGGGTCCCCTCTTTGCTTTGCTTTTGTCCTTTGTGATCACTTTTGCCTACGTGGCATGCTCTTATTTGATGGTTTTATAAAATTGATAACTTTTAATTCCCTTGTCCAAAAATAAAAAGAAAATATGTTCTGAACTCGAAAAAATGTGATCATTCAAGATAAATATTTTTGAGATGTGGTTTTGAGTTTTGTCGAAGGTGATATTCTAGAAAATGAACTAATTAGTTAAAAATCACCAAAAATACACTTTAATCTTCATATCTCTAAAATATATAAAATTATATGTTATTTTGATCAGAAAACCCTAACTAAGATAGTAGTGATGGTTTCAGGACCTAAATAAATGGTTTGTAGAAAAATTTGGTAACTTTGGGGTTTTAAGTCTTTAATGAATGAATATAGTTCTAATACATGAATATGGTCTACCTTACTCTTCGTTTCGGCACTCTCCATTTGACAAATCGTGGTGGCATTTGGATTCACCCAATCATGGCCAAGCAAGAAGCTTTGCTACTGCTACTATACATGGTGTGTAGGGTGTGGGGAAGAAGCCCCATGTGTTTTCTCCTTCCCCCCCCCCTTCTATCCTCTTTCTTTTGTTTCTCGTATAAGGGTACAAAGGTCTTTTGGCCTAGTTTTGTTTTGTTTAGATGAGTCAAACCCAGACTTTGACCATGCAAATTGGCCACTCCTAATTAGGCCAAGTAAATGAGGTGGGTCCCCTCTTTGCTTTGCTTTTGTACTTTGCGATCACTTTTGCCTACGTGGCGTGCTCTTATTTGATGGTTTTATAAAATTCATAACTTTTATTTCCCTTGTCCAAAAATAAAAAGAAAATATGTTCTGAACTAGAAAAAATGTGATCTTTCAATACAAATGTTTTTGAGATACGGTTTTGAGTTTTGTTAAAGGTGGTTTTCTAGAAAATGAACTAATTAGTTAAAAATCGCCAAAAATACACTTTAATCTTCATATCTCCAAAATATATAAAATTATATGTTATTTTGATCAGAAAACCCTAACTAAGATAGTAGTGATGGTTTCAGGACCTAAATTGATGGTTTGTAGAAAAAGTTGGTAACTTTGGGGTTTTAAGTCCTTAATGAATGAATATAGTTCTAATACATGGATATGGTCTCCTTACTCTTCATTTCGGCACTCTCCATTTGACAAATCGTGGTGGCATTTGGATTTGCCCAATCATGGCTAAGCAAGTAGCTTTGCTACTGCTACTGTCCATGGTGTGCAGGGTGTGGGGAAGAAGCCCCATGTGTTTTCTCCTTTTTTCCCCTCTTCTCTCCTCTCTCTTTTATTTCTCGTATAAGGGTACGAAGGTTTTTGGCCTGGTTTTGTTTTGTTTAGACGAGTCAAACCCAGACTTTGACCATGCTATTAGCCACTCCTGATTAGGCCAATTCAATGAGGTGGGTCCCCTCTTTCCTTTACTTTTTTCCTTTGCGATCGCTTTTGCCTACGTGGCATGCTCTTATTTGATGGTTTTATAAAATTCATAACTTTTAATTCCCTTGTCCAAAAATAAAAAGAAAATATGTTCTGAACTCGAAAAAATGTGATCTTTCAAGACAAATGTTTTTAAGATGTGGTTTTGAGTTTTTTCAAAGGTGATTTTCTAGAAAATGAACTTATTAGTTAAAAAACGCCAAAAATACACTTTAATCTTCATATCTCTAAAATATATAAATTATATGTTATTTTGATCAGAAAGCCCTAACTAAGATAGCAGTGATGGTTTCAGGACCTAAATCGATGGTTTGTAGAAAAAGTTGGTAACTTTGGGGCTTTAAGTCCTTAATAAATTAATATAGTTCTAATACATGAATATGGTTATGATATTAGGACTAGTGAACCCTGATCTCATTTAAAGGTTCTTCAAAGTGGTTTCTAGGACTCTAAGGAAGTGGTATGTGCATCTAACACCTTATTTGGGAAATTTTAAGCCTTAACCTAATCTTCCCTAATGAGGCTCAATTGAATCTAATTCTCTTTTCCTGAAATGCTAATTTCTTGTACCTCAAATCAGATTATTATTTCATATTGTTTGGGTCTTATACCCCACTACCATGCTTGTTGATTATTATAATTACTCTTGCCATGACTAATTTTCTAGCATGTGGATTTATGTTCTATTTAATTTAAAGTAGCGATACTTATGTACAACCACCCACAAAGGGCATGTAATTAATCGCCCTAGGGAATGTTTTTATTCTCCCCATATTATTGTGTGGGTGACTGGGAATGTCTTATTCTCCCATCACCTATAGGTTAGAGGTACGGTAGGTGCCTCAACCCTACTTAGTTAGGTAGACATAATTATCTTACATGCAAATCCTTTTAAATATAATTGCTAATGGCAAGTTTCTTTTGAATATAGCCTCATTCTCTTGTTATCTTCATCTTATGATGAACCCTAGCCTATTTCTACTTGCTTTACTTATCTTGTTATCCTAGACTTGTTTTGTGACACATACTCTTCTTCCCTTTCGCTTTTGTTGGGTGCCTTACCAACCACCCAGGTGCTGAGCAAGGTGATGGATAAGACAAGAAGATCTTAGCTTTTGGCTTGGACTTGGTTGATGGAGATGTTTCTTTGGAGACAAGATTGTAGTGGTTAGACTTCCGTCTCTCTAGATCCTATTTGTATATCTTGATGTAAACCCTAAAGGGATAATGATGCATTCTTGTATAATCTTTTATGAAATTGATTGCAGTCAATTATTCTTTATTCCGGTGCTTTCCAATGGTCTTTTGTTTACCATATAAATAAAGATTTGAAAATTTTACACCCTTTTCAACATACCTTTTGAGTATGTTGGGAATGGAGGTTTGATATTTTAAATTTTTAGTAATGGGGTGATTTCATTCTTTTACAACATGGTATCAGAGCCCATGGTAGTCAAAATCTAACTATTTCAATTTTTTCTCCCTAGTTAGAACCCTAGACTTACATAGTTCCTTTAAGTAACATGTTTGCCCTATAGTTGATATATGGATGATGAAAGGTTGATTTAGGACCCTATAGTTCCACATTAGAATCTTGATGAATAAAACCCTAAAATACTCATAACGAAAACATGCATAACTTGATGTTTTTTAGGTTTGCCTTTAGGCAACTATTAGGCATGAAGTTGAAGCAAAGGTGTCTAGAAAGGATTAGGTTTTGGGGGCTGGAAATACTTTTCTCTATGCCAGTTTCTTGGTTTATGAGGACTCCCAAATCCATATGATACCATCCTGGCCTGAGCTGATATGGATTATCTGAAATAGTTTTCTTTTAGGCAATAGTGACCTTAGACATCTATGTTGTATATATGTGGGAACCCTAAGTTTTCGGGTGTATGATGACTTGTTTGAGAATATAGATACCAATATGGTTACCTTATGTCCCTTAGGACCACATGCTTGGATAGTTTATCCTAGAACCTAGACTTTGAAGATTGGGGTTAAGTGAGCTATCAGAATGCACAGTGGAAGTGTGATGGGTTTTGTACAAGGTGTAGTAGACACACCCTTTAACCCTAGTGTAGTTTGGCTTGATAGGTCGAATTCTTTAAGGGGTGGAGTATAGTTAGTTTGATGATGTTGGGTGGTTAGATTTTGAGGATCAAATCCTCTTTAGGGGGATGGAACCCTGTAACATCTTGAAATCTATCTACTCTATCTTTATAAACCCTAACTCCATGTATAGGAGGATAGTATGCTTAGATCCTTTGTCTAGACCAAACATGTAATAGTGGTAACCCTAACATGCTTGTTCATATATTAATGAACATATAATGATCATCTGATGAATAATTTATATGTTCAAACCCTAATGAATATCCAATGCACATAATATGGGCCACTCACATATTAATACTAATTATAGATACACATGATGCTAATAATGTCATGAACTGATAAACCTTAATGGCATGATGAGAAAGAATAGTGTAACCTAATCTTGGCATTAATGCATGCTATAATGAAATATAATGATCAAGTTGATCCTAAACACTAAGTTGTAATCATAAAACCTTAACATATGCATCCTTCATGTCATTGATGATACATTAGTGGCCTTAGGTGTCATAATCAATAACATACCATGATGTACATAAATGATATATATTCACCTAATCATAGATTACTCAAGTCATAAATATGAAACACATATCACCATGTTACCTAGTACACACCTAATTAATCACCTACTCATAACTTGGTATGTTTCATTAATATGTAATATGTCCAACCTGGTTCACTAAAATACAGATAAT
The DNA here is from genome assembly GCA_963693085.1 of Alisma plantago-aquatica. Lineage (NCBI taxonomy): Eukaryota > Viridiplantae > Streptophyta > Magnoliopsida > Alismatales > Alismataceae > Alisma > Alisma plantago-aquatica. The sequence continues at coordinate 208,145,030 of OY856414.1, forward strand.
GACTTCAATATGGATAAGAAACAACTGGATTCACATAAATGTGCATAATCAATAATAAGTAGTGAATAAATATGAGAAAATGAATAATGATGACATTAATGTGAATAAGAAAGGTAATGTGACAATGTTTAATATACATACAAGTAATCAATGTGGCATAATTTGGATTAATTGTAGACTTAATAACAAATAAAATAAAATGTCCAATCACATGCAAGATAATTAGTTATAATTAATATAATGATAATATGAGGATAATGAAGTGTAAATCCAAACTTATTAATGATCAAATATATTGAGATAATTGAGTAACCTCTAATTGTGCATAATAATGAAATATAATTCTTTTTGGCAATCAAGTGAATATGACATGACATAGTTATAAGAATAATAATGATAATTTGATATCCTAATAAATATAATTCTAATGAGTCAAAAATGTTAATAATGTTAAATCTCATAAAAAAATATTAATAGTGGAACCCTAGGTGATCCTCGAGAACTTGTCCTATGTCGAGATGCTTGTGAAGTATATGTTCATGAGTTGTTTGGTGCATGTTATGGTTGGTAGAACAAAAGAAGTTTGGTGATGAGATGTTGAACCTTCACCTTACCTCCTTGTGATTTCGGTGATGAAATCCTCTTTAAGAGGTGGATTGCTGTAACATACTGAATCCTAGACATTTTGTCTTTTGGTCCTCTTTCCCATCTTTCCCTTTCCTTTCTATCATTCTTGATCTTTCTGTTTAATTTGTGGATATTATGGTGGCTTAGTGGACATTTGTTCACCTTTTATGCCAATAAAAGGGTTTTATACACAAATACCTCAGTAGAAATCTAAGTAATGGGATTGATGTGCAATTGTTCACTTAAGTAATAAAAATAATAAAAGAGTTTGTGCTAGAACTTTCTAAGACTTTTTAGAATATGAAAAAAGAAGAGAAATCCCAAAATATACATAAAGGAGATGATAAATGTAATAACTGGATAAAAGGTGATAATGTGAAACATATGACTCAAAAATCATAAAAGAATATTGGGTATGATGAGATAATTTGATACCCAATATTCGTTCCTTGAACTAAAAGTTACATAAGGGCCAAGTATCACCCAATTTGGAAAGTATATATATATAAGCCTTTAATAAATGAAAGTAGGAAATAAGTCAAGAAATAGAAATAATTAAAATATCTAATGTCCTCAAATTGGAAACTAATTCTAAATTCTTAATCTAAATATGAAAATAAGCCTTTGGGAAAGTTTTCAACTAATTTGGATGATATTTGGATAATGTGAAAAAGTAGGAGAGAGAAAGTATGTAGAACCTTCATTTTGATAATTAACTAAATAAATGGCAACAACATGATCAATTAATGGCAAAATCGTACCTAAGACATTAATTGGGACAGTTGGGTGAAATTTTAGCATATTTGGATAATCTTAGAGTCATAAATGAAGGAGGAAAGAGAAAATGAGTTTTGAGTTATTTAACCCATTAAAAGTTCTCAAAATGTAAAACTAATCCCATATTCAGATTCTATACCTCAAAATCAGTCATAATGTCAATTTTTATTAAATTTGGAGTTTGTTTGCACCCTTAAAAGAGGAGAGAGAAAAAGGAAAATAATTACATTTTCACCTGTTCAAAATTATTTGGAATAGAATTAAGTGTCACATTTTTTTAGTTGGCACGATCGATCTGAGTCGTTGTATTGGAGATCGGATGGCCCACGTGTCATAACCTTCATGGGTCGAATGTGAACAGTAACTGCGGCCAAGAGGGCCCAATTTTTGGGGTTTTTCTCGATCATTTTCCTTGATTTTTGTTACGTTAGATTCGGAGAAGGATTCCACACCCAAAGACCCCTTGGTTGAGGCCAATTTCTTCATATTCAAGAAATGTCCAAAGCTTGTCTTAGAGCTTTCTCATGGCCAACCCGATGTCACCCTAGAATATGGTATATATATGGGTGATTGATCCCTTGTGTTCGACTCACCTTTCTACACATATCCCCTCTATTAATTTCTTTGCACATTGCCTTCTCAAGCATGTACGACCCAGTTTTCCTCCATGATTTGTGGCACTTCTCGCGGGATCATGGCAGTGCCGACATGCAAATTGACACCTGCGGTGAGTTCGATCTACCTTACTCTTCGTTTCGGCACTCTCTATTTGACAAATAGTGGTGGCATCTGGATTCACCCAATCGTGGCCAAGCAAGCAGCTTTGTTGCTGTTGTCCATGGCACACATGGTGTGGGGAAGAAGACCCCATGTGTTTTATCCTTTTTCCAGTCTTCTCTCTTTTTTCTTTTGTTTCTTGCACAAGGGTACGAAGGTCTTTTGTCCTGGTTTTGTTTTGTTTATTGGCTTGGTTTTGTTTTGTTTAGATGAGTCAAACCCAAACTTTGACCACACGACATGGCCACTCCTGATTGGGCCAAGTCAGCGAGGCGGGTCCCCTCTTTTCTTTGCTTTTGTCCTTTGCGATCGCTTTTGCCTACGTGGCATACTCTTATTGGATGGTTTTATAAAATTCATAACTTTTAAATCCCTTATCCAAAAATAAAAAGAAAATATGTTCTGAATACAAAAAAATGTGATCTTTCTAATAAAAATATTTTTTAGACATTGTTTTGAGTTTTGTTGAAGGTGATTTTCTAGAAAATGAACTGATTAGTTAAAAATCACCAAAAATACACTTTTAATCTTCATATCTCTAAAATATATAAAATTATATGTTATTTGATTAGAAAACCCTAATAAGACAGTAGTGATGTTTTCAAGACCTAAATTGGTGGTTTGTAGAAAAAGTTGGTAACATCAGGGTTTTAAGACCTTAATGAATGAATATAGTTCTAATACAGGAACATGGTTATGATATTAGGACAAGTGGACCCTGATCTCATTTAAGGGTTCTAAAAAGTGGTTTCTAGGACTCTAAGAAAGAGGTATGCACATCTAACACCTTAGTTGGGAATTTTATGCCTTAACCTAATCCTCCCTAATGAGGCTTAATTGAATCTAATTCTCTTTTCCTGAAACCCTAATTTCTTGTGCCTCAAATTAGATTACTATTTCATATTGTTTGGGTCTTATACCCCACTACCATGCTTGTTGATTATTATAATTACTCTTTCCATGACTACTTTTCTAGCATGTGGATTTATGTTCTATTTAATTTAAAGTAGTTGTACTTATGTACAACCACCCACAGTGGGCATGTTTTTAATCGTCTTGGGGAATGTTTTTATTCTCCCCATATTATTGTGTAGGTGAGTGGGAATGTCTTATTCTCCCCTCACCTATAGGTTAGAGGTTTGGTAGGTGCCTCAACTCTACTTAGTTAGGTAGACATATGTAACACCTGCCCCTTTTTATTAACCACAAATACTATATGCGGAAGCATCAATTCACATACGAAAATAAAACATGGGAAAACGTCACAAACCTAGAATACTTAAGCGTTTAAATAAATAGAGTAACTGAGTTTCAACAAAAGTCTAATATAAAGTAACTAAAATTTTTGGAAATACTAATCCTAAAAAGAACAAAAGAAAATGACTGGAAAGATATCTCCAAGCTGGAAGGATCTCCTAAGATAACGTCCCACCAGTGATAGATATCCTCTGAATCTGCAAGTCCTCAAGCTACTCCTCAATCATCTACTCATTACCTACAGACGTCGCATCCCCAACCATGCACAAGAAAGGAGAAACTAGTGGTTAGAGTAAGTGGTAATGAATTCTTACACAATAGATAGAGCATACTTATAACTGAAAGAAAACTTAACTATATCTTTTAGTTACATATTTTATCTGAGTTGTGGCCACCATTATATGATAAGTCCTCCTGAATTGGCATATCTATGCCCTGAATTGGTACCGAAGTACCCTAAAATGGCACTACATGCCCTGAATGACACCGAGGTGTCTCTGAATTGGCGTGTATATGCCCTGAGTTGGAGTAAACACTCCTCTGAATTGGAAACAAATGCTTTTGAATTGGCAACACATGCCTCTGAATCGTCTTGGGACTAATTGAGTGAGAACTTATCATATAATGTCTTATGTGATGGTTATGACTTATTATCTTAAGTCTAAACTTACTTAATTCTTAATCTGAACTAAAACTGAATACTGATAATTGAACTTAAACTGAAACTGAATAGTGATAGCTGAAATTGAACTGAAATTGAATATTGATAACTCAATCATGAATGTACATTTGAATCTGAATCTACTAATATTATCTAAGAAGTTCATGTTACTCTATAGCAACTGATTATACTCAACCAAACTGAATTTTTATGCTCATGCCAAGTATCATGTTACCTAAACATCATAATGCATAACTATACAGATAACACCATATCTACTGTAAAGCCCGAGTGCAGTCAACTACTACATTCGGAGGACATTATAGAACTTCCTAATCTACTAACTGTCTAAAATGATACTTACCAAGAATTCATATGGCATGGCCCACTTGTTGGGTTTTAGGGGAGGCAGAGAAGGCAGCGGAAACAAAAAAATTTCTCCCCCAAACCCAGTATGAGGAAACGCATCAACGTCTATATATTAGGAAAGGATGGTTTGTGGAATCATACCTTGTCCCGAGGCTTGCTCGGTGACAATACCTCGTCCAATGCACGGTCTTCACCTCCGGTCTTGGACGGTGTCTGTGCAGCTCCTGGTCGCACCGGGACTGACGACTCCTCCTCCTACCGGACTGTCGGATGACAGTTATCCTCCTGAGCGGCAGTGTCCTCCCGCCTCTTTAGTAGTCCACACGGACCACCTGGAACTCCACACTCCTTGTCCCACAAGGAAGTGGAAGGAGTCGCACCCTCCTGTTGACGTACTAGTCGCCAACACACTCTCCTGCTGCCAGTTGCAACTGCAGTTGTCCTTCTCTTGCTGCACCTTCCTTTTGCGGGAAGCACTTGCTCGGGCTCTCTCTCGGTTACCAAAACCAGAGAGAACGACAACTTTGCAGAGCAACTGGTTGCACTGAGTTGTTGTCTGAGAAGCCCCCACTTCCCCTATATATATATGAGGGTCATGGGACAGGGTTCTCTATCCCGGGCAATACGAGACTAAACGCAGGAGTAGAAGGGTTCAAGATTTTCCACAAAAAGCAACCGGTTCGCAACCTAAAACGATTGGTTCACAGCTGAACCGATCGGTTCGGTCATTGAGCCGATCGGTTGGACCTGAGTCGACCGTTTGGGGCCTCCAACCGATCAGTTGGTGCCCTGAACCGATCGGTTCATGGTCCTAATCCGGCTCAAAAAGACTTTCCTTGTTCTTTCCCAATTGGTATCAAATACCAATATTATTCCCAATCGAATTGGGCAATTTGAAACCAAAGGAAAATTCTTGCCGACATGACTTTCCCAACAGGTCGGTTGCACCAGTTGAGTCGATCAGTTCAACCCTTGAACCGGTCGTTTCAACCTGGTCATGAGCCGATCGACTCAACACTTGAGCCGACTGGTTCAACAACCTCAGCCGACCGGTTCAACACTTGAGCCGATCGGTTGGGAGCACAGGTTGGGCAAAATCAGTCAATTGCGATTTCAATCAATCCGATACTCCAATAAATGCATCCAACACCTTGAACCATATGATATTGAGCCATCGACTGATTGAGTGTTTAATTGAACTACTAAACTTCTTTAGTAATCAATATAAACAATGCTTTGTGGACAAAACTCCTCTTCCAGGTTAAATCCTATGTGTGTGACCCTGTAGGTCCATTTCATGTTGGCAGTGAAAGTCCATAACACTTATGACTTCACAAGCGAAGAGCGGTGCCTAGTCACACATCATTTCTACCTAAGTGAAAGTAGAAAGTTGGAGAACAACTTTCATCCTACAATCCATGAATGGTGTTACAGTGAATGTATAATTCCTTTGTCACTGATATCCCAAATGAACTCAAGGCATGGAACAGTCATCCTGTCAACGTTCATTCACTTTCTTGATCTCAGAGCAGATTGAAGGAGATATGTATGACATCAATATCACATACTGATTCACACATGCGTGTGCATGCCTATCTCAATCCTACTCATCAAGTGGCCATGGATATCAAACTCCCTCAGGAGGGACAAATCCCATATCTATCACTCACCCCTCAAAAGCCCCATGTGTCAAAGCCACCCAATCATCACCTTTATAACAACCCATGTTTCAGGACTGCGTTTGATGATGTCAAAGTGTGCCCAACGACATGTGTTGAGTGCAGTGATTTTAGGTCTAAGAATCACACTCACCACCATCACTGTGAGTACTGACTGTGACTACCATCTCATGGTTCCATGTGTCAAAATCACGGTGGGTCTGTCCGGTACACTTGTTCTCTAACAAGTACCTATGTGTTTGGTTTGATATCTCTATATCATGACTAATGAGATTTTGTCATCAACCAACACCACAATCTAGTCTTGTGTGTCATTGTTGTCTATCTACCTTCCACAATGACATCCGACTAGGGACATAATGAGAATGTACAAACTCTTAGCATCTGTATGATCTCATCGTTCAGGTCATGAACCTGAAGGCATACGTCATTGAGTACTGTCATTCTCTAGACATTCAATCTGTTCTATCACTATCTCATATGACTGAACCAGAAAGAATTGGAAGCTTGCCTTTGATGTTTATCAAATCAATCTTAATGTATCCCACCAATCATCCCATGATTGGCTCTCAGGGCATACATACCAACAGACTCCCACTTGCACTGCGAGCCAATCACCCTTGAATCATATTCATAGTGATCTTCAAACATGTCCCACATGTTATTGTGCTCTAGTGCTAACATAGTGAGTAATGGGAACACCTTGCCAAAGTCAGTATTAATTGCATGTCTCTCATCTCTTCGTTGTACGTCACACGTATGAGATGGAGTCGCCATAATATGCAATCTAGTATTCCTTTGCTAACCTTTAGCCACATTGCATGATCAAGGATTCCAGACTTGTCATCAATGAGAGGAATATCTATAAATTCATCTCATGAATTTTCAGATCCATATATTATCTACTGATGTTCTCTAACGCATGGATACTCGGCATTTCCTTTTAAATGGTTTTATTGGAACACTTCCAATTATCAACGAACTTTCACTTTTATACATCCTATGTATAATTTGCGATTAATTTTCTGTCCTTTCGTAAGTTCACATCAATGTAACTCTTTACATTGAGCTCTTCCTTATCTCCATAGAACTAGTACTTCCCAAGTACTTATCAAGTTCTCATGGTGTTCCAGTAACCCTTACTGGAAGTAGACAGACATCCACTCGTCATGTCCCACATACGAGTTATCAGGATGAGCATATCATATTGTCATGTCATACATACAAAATGATGAATGCATTTTATTCTTGCCATGTCTATACATGCAAGATAAAGGGATGATTACATACATGATAGATCCATATCTATTCTTAGTGTTCCCATTCTGCATAAGAATTGGACACTTGTCCTTGGGATACTAACTCCATGTAACATTGACAAGTTTTCTCCCACTAAATCTGTGCATACTGAACACTTCAGTATAGATTGCCAATGTATGCTTTTTCTTTTCAGGTCAAGAGATTTTTCGAGAACTATATCTATAGATCTCTATTCCTATCATATAGGAAACATCTCTATCTTCCTTAAAGATAATTTCCACTTTTGGATTTCCATTCTAGAACATTTCCATTTCACATCAACATGTGGAATGAGAATACGCTCCCACTAAATCACAGATCCCTTCTTTATCTTTGACATATCAGTCAAACCCTTTGACTATATTATCAAAGTAAAGATCCAATTCTGAGTTTCTTGTACTCAATCAATCATATGGATTGGTCCATTGTAACTTATAGACTTCATTTGCATTATTGGATTCATAAACCTTATAGGTTGTGTCACATACACATCCTTGTTTTATTCCTCATAGGAATGCGGTTTTAGTATCCATATGCCAAATGTCTTAGTCATTAAGTTGCAATCAACAAGCATCATCCTTCTCAAAATGTTATCCATGTGTCTTAGCACTTAAGACTCATTTGCACTTATGGATTTCATCCAATGAGTGCTACCATCAAGGTCATACCTTATGGTTCACATGGATGTCATTTAGGATGTAATGGTCATAAACCATAACTCAAAATTTTAGTTCCTCATATTCATCTAGATAGTTGACTCATCACATGAACAACTCATCATATAGATAATTGAGGTGTATCTGTTAAGGATATAAGAACTCACAACCCTTGTGATTCTTAATTTCCTTTATTAGTGTGGGGTATTCTTTTATTAAGAAGAATTCAGTTATTCGATAATCCTTCTCTAACTCAGAGTATGATTCCTTCTTGATTTAGACATCACCATGCCTTAATCATGAGTTCACTATGATACACTATCATAATCACTCATAAGGATCTCAAACATTTGGTCCAAGTATTTCATTCATTGATCTCATCAAGAATTAACACTTTACCAAATTTGTACTTCATCTATGATAATCTTGAACACTTCAAGATATTCATATTGATATTTTTCTAAACACCTTTTGAAGTATTAGAATTTATTCCAATAGGTATGTAAATACATCACATGTATTATACCTAATTGGATAATCATTCTCCCACTACCATTAGTGAAGATTGATTAATCATGTCCATGATATTCATGTCTCTTACTGGTTCTCTAACCAAAAGAGTCTAGATTTATCCATCATATGGAAACTAGAAATGAATTTCTCATGATTGATGCTAATTTGATTGTTTGAGTTATCAATAACTTTAGGTATCATTTTATCTTATGCATACCATGTATCACAAGATAAACAAGGCATTTCCACAAAGATCATATCTTTAAGATTGAAACATCAACTTTATTAATTGCCATCATTGTCATATAATATGAAAAAATAAAGTGTTTCTATCTATTGGCAATATATGAAATAGCAGTTCTCAACTCTATTTCGTGCCCTTTAGGCTGAAGTACTCCTATCTATGGCTGCAACACTTACTCCAATGATGGGTACTTCTTTCCTGGTCCTTTCACAAAGGCCATCACTTCTTTGCGGATCTTGCATATCATATATGATAGATCCATATCTTGGTATCATATACCTCAGATAAAGAAGTGGTTCATTTCATGATAGCTTAGGTGGAGATCTCCATCCCCTCCTTCATCTTCTTTTGTTCTTCCAGATATAGAGGGAAATTCCCTCATACACCCTTTTCCCATGTGCCTTGAGGCTGAAGATGGCTTGGATTACTGGCTAGCATCAGAACACTTCTTTGCTTTGCCCTTGTCCTTGCCCTTAAGAATTACCTTTTCTTTGATCACATCAAAGATTATGGTTTGTCTTTCTTCATCTTTTCCTCTACTATCCTCAACATGTCCAACAACTTTGTCAATGCTTGTCAAAGTCATTCATGTTGTAGTTTATCATGAACTGTATGATTTTGCAACATTTGCAGTATCATACCAATAGCCAACTCTTGGCTCAGAGAGAATCCTTCTTAGTCAGGTTTTCCACATTCCCAATCACATTGAGTGTGTGAATACCTTATTGGATCTCCTTCTGTCATGACACACTAGGACAGTGTCTTGGAGACATCACATGTCTCATGTTGTCTCTGCAACTCATAGTTCAGAGAACACAACATCAAGCACTCCTCATCAATGTCATCCTCGGTATGCTTCCATAAGCATACTTTCAACCATTGATGTGGTGGGATCAAGTTCATCTGGTTCTGGTATGACTAGGACTTAGAGCTTACGCTCTTTGATTGAGAACACTTCTTGTCATCCTAACCAGTCGTGGAATTATTCCCATTTAATTTGTTGGTTTCAAAGACCGATCGCAAATAAAGTGATTTGTTGATTAACCATTTATTTTAACAAAAGGAAATATATGCAATTTTAGTCCAAAACTCTTTTGACTTGTTTGATTGATTTGAAAAGTTGACGATAAAATTAGGCCTTTAATTAATTATCGCTCCCACTATTTTACTTCAAATTGATAGCCCTCACCATCAATTCGGAAGATTGCAACGTACAACCTTCTAGTGGGCAAGATCCTAAAATCCTCTAAGTCATGAGTCAGCTAGGGTTGATCACCCACAACTTAGATCTCTCAGGTAGGCAACTTTTTCCAATTGCATCATATGCAACTCTTGATAAGATGTCATATACAACTCCTTGCAATGATCATCTCGATGCCTCAAGATGATAGATCATATCTAGGTCACCTTGTTAAGTCTGACCCAAAGCAAACACGATGAACATGCACCCTGCTAGGGCAGACCCACACATTCATCCTTCACGCTTCCACGAGATAGACGGTGCACCACGCTAGGGCGTGCCCACACTTGGTCGATCAAGCTTTTCACGTGTGTCACATTTGGAAGGCATCTAAAACTTAATATTTTAATGAGGGTTTTGGTTTATATACATATACATATCCAATCACCACAATACATAGTACGTATCATATACATGCTATATCTCACAGAAAACATGCACAAACGATAAAAAGTGATGATTATGGCCATCCTAATGTGATTCCTCGAGCCAAGAGGAATCACGGTCATCTAGGTCAACATCACATGCAACCTGTACAAGATGAACATCTGTGCCTTTCCATCTGAGTTGATCAACTCATCACATGAATGATCTGTACTCTCCAGTCGGTCGTCTGGGTGCCACCAGCCGATCGGTTGGCTCCTCAACTGATCAGTTCGCCTGGATGTTGTGCATCTCATCATGTCTGCCACCCGCTCGTCTCGCTCCTCGAACCGGTCATCAACCGATCGGTTCACTCCTTGAACCGACTGTCTGGAACATCAACCGATCAGTTCACGCCTTGAACCGATCGTCTGAGCAGTCGTCTTGATGTCTGCCGATCTTCGACATAACAGGAAATAAAATCTATCCTAATTATTACATTGCTTTAAAAGAGAAACCCGGAGTTACATTCGGGGGGGAGCAAAGGTAGGAAAGAATCTTGAATTATTTCCAGTTACATCAGGAATAAGATAGGGAAGATCGGTGCACAGACCGAGATGCAAGCAACCACACAAAACCAATCACATATAGGTGTTTATAGGCCACAATCACGCTACACACATCCACCACACAACTCATTTAAGGGCGACGCGTATCGAGTGCATTAATAATACATATCATATATGTAATTTGGGATTTGTGGATTTAGGATTGGACATGCATAAAGCCGATATTATTCGCATCGTATGCACTAAATAAAGGCGACAAATCAAAATCGATCATATCGATATTCCTAAAATATAGAGCAGTTGACGTGGCTCTGATACCACTGTTGGGTTTTAGGGGAGGCAGAGAAGGCAGCGGAAACAAAAAAATTTCTCTCCCAAACCCAGTACGAGGAAACGCGTCAACGTCTATATATTAGGAAAGGATGGTTTGTGGAATCATACCTTATCCCGAGGCTTGCTCGGAGACAATACCTCGCGCAATGCGCGGTCTTCACTTCCGGTCTTGGACGGTGTCTGTGCAGCTCCTGGTCGCACCGGGACTGACTCCTCCTCCTCCTACCAGACTGTCGGATGACAGTTGTCCTCCTGAGCAGCAGTGTCCTCCCGCCTCTGTAGTAGTCCACACGGACCACCTGGAACTCCACACTCCTTGTCCCACAAGGAAGTGGAAGGAGTCGCACCCTCCTATTGACGTACTAGTCGCCAACACACTCTTCTGCTGCCAGTTGCAACTGCAGTTGTCCTTCCCTAGCTGCACCTCCCTTTTGCGGGAAGCACTTGCTTGGACTCTCTCTCAGTTACAAAAACCAGAGAGAACGACAACTTTATAGAGCAACTGGTTGCACTGAGTTGTTGTCTGAGAAGCCCCCACTACCCCTATATATATAGGAGGGTCATGGGACATGGTTCTCTATCCTGGGCAATACGGGACTAAACGTAGGAGTAGAAGGGTTCGAGATTTTCCACAAAAAGCAATCGGTTCGCAACCTGAAACGATCGGTTCACAGCGGAACTGATCGGTTCGGCCATTGAGCCGATCGGTTGGACCTGAGTCGACCGTTTGGGGCCTCCAACCGATCGGTTGGTGCCCTGAACCGATTGGTTCATGGTCCTAATCCAGCTCAAAAAGACTTTCCTTGTTCTTTCCCAATTGGTATCGAATACCAATATTATTCCCAATCGAATTGGGCAATTTGAAACTAAAGGAAAATTCTTGCCGACATGACTTTCCCAACAGGTCGGTTGCACCAGTTGAGCCGATCGGTTCAACCCTTGAACCGGTCATTTCAACCTAGTCATGAGCCGATCGACTCAACACTTGAGCCGACCGGTTCAACAACCTCAGCCGACCGGTTCAACACTTGAGCCAATCGGTTGGGAGCACAGGTTGGGCAAAATCAGTCAATTGCGATTTCAATCAATCTGATACTCCAATCAATGCGTCCAACACCTTGAACCATATGATATTGAGCCATTGACTGATTGAGTGTTTAATTGAACTACTAAACTCCTTTAGTAATCAATCTAAACAATTCTTTGTGGACAAAACTCCTCTTCCAGGTTAAATCCTATGTGTGTGACCCTGCAGGTCCATTTCACGTTGGCAGTGAAAGTCCATAACACTTATGACTTCACAAGCAAAGAGCGGTGCCTAGTCACACATCATTGCTACCCAAGTGAAAGTAGAAAGTTGGAGAACAACTTTCATCCTACAATCCGTGAATGGTGTTACAGTGAATGTATAATTCCTTTGTCACTGATATCCCGAATGAACTCAAGGCATGGAACAGTCATCCTGTCAATGTTCATTCACTTTCTTGATCTCAGAGCAGATTGAAGGAGATATGTATGACATCAATATCACATACTGATTCACACATGCGTGCGCACGCCTATCTCAATCCTACTCATCAAGTGGCCATGGATATCAAACTCCCTCAGGAGGGACAAATCCCATATCTATCACTCACCCCTCAAAAGCCCCATGTGTCAAAGCCACCCAATCATCAACTTTATAACAACCCATGTTTCAGGACTGCGTTTGATGATGTCAAAGTGTGCCCAACGACATGTGTTGAGTGCAGTGATTTCAGGTCTAAGAATCACACTCACCACCATCACTGTGAGTACTGACTGTGACTACCATCTCATGGTTCCATGTGTCAAACTCTCGGTGGGTCTGTCCGGTACACTTGTTCTCTAACAAGTACCTATGTGTTTGGTTTGATATCTCTATATCATGACTAATGAGATTCTGTCATCAACCAACACCACAATCTAGTCTTGTGTGTCATTGCTGTCTATCTACCTTCCACAATGACATCCGACTAGGGACATAATCAGAATGTACAAACTCTTAGCATCCATATGATCTCATCGTTCAGGTCATGAACCTGAAGGCATACGTCATTGAGTACTGTCATTCTCTAGACATTCAATCTGTTCTATCACTATCTCATATGACTAAACCAGAAAGAATTGGAAGCTTGCCTTTGATGTTTATCAAATCAATCTTAATGTATCCCACCAATCATCCCATGATTGGCTCTCAGGGCATACATACCAACACCACTTACCTGTAGTAAGCCAAAATCCTAACTCTGATCCCAATTATCTATATCTATCATTCTCCTAAAAACCCAATAGCCTTATCAGATCACATATTCCTTTTAGGTCAACATGTTTGGGGTCATTACTGTGTTCTTTTGGATTATTGTCACATGTACCCTACTTACATCAAGGTGTACGAATATTAGGTCTTTTATATTTTCTAGATATAGAATGACTAGAGGTTGGCATATACGCATCAAAATACTATAGTACTTCAGTATTAAGGTTGCAACAAAAGTTTAGATCTAGGTGAAAGGAATCACGATAATATAGTAGTCGATAGCCAAAATCATTATATATTCATTATTCACTTAGGTCAGTAATATCAGTCTTTCGTCTGTTACTAGGTAATCATCACTTGGGGTTAATATGGATTTCCATTGGTTAATACTTCAAGCAGAGATCATGTATGCAAAAATAGGTCCATGAATCTGATGGGTTATGTTGGATTCACATCAATGTCGCAAGGACAATAAAAAAAGGTAGTACTTCTGTCCACTTCAGTCAGTTTGTTTGTGGTGTTGATGAACTGGGTAAGCACAAGAATTACCAGAAATCCACCTATGAGAACAACCCAGAGGTTTAGACTCTCGAGGATCAAACAAAGGGACAGGGGATGATCGTATTGTTATATAGCAATCATCATACATAAAAGAACATGTGCTCACGAACAACAGATGGAAACACTACCTGCACATTAATCTTGAGAAAAGGCCATGATCTGTGGATTCTCTCAATGTGAATGGAGGTCAGACAAGGACATTGACATAATGTATTTCCTTACTATACCAACTACTCATGAATCCAATACTAGGGACTACAGGTACACCAGTAGGGAAAGCAAACCACAGAAGGTTGATGTCTATAGCTCAGGTTGAGCAAGGCTCTAACTCACAGTGATCCTTCAGGTCGACACATAACATACAAAATATTGGCAAAGAAAAAGAACATATGGGTAGGCCTCATTGCATCTGGCCGTCCAGCGCTTCCCTGAGTTGGCCTCACAGCGGCAGGAAGCAAGGATAGCGCATGCCATGTCACAATGTCGAGAATAGGGGAAAACCCATTAAGAAAGGTGCATTAAGAAGGAGAGGGGAGTCTCGAGGATTCAGATTAATAAAACAAGCTTCTCAGTCATCTTAAATCTGATGAACAGCCCGCACGAGTCACTAGAGAAGTAGGATGGTATCAAGGCCAACGTCCAAATGAAAAACCAGAACAACAACAGAGAGAGTTGGGTACATGATTAGCTCACTGATTCAACAGGTTTGGTATTGAAGAAGATTGACTAGCCCCATTGAAACTTCACCGAAGTCCTTGCTCGGCCTACGTGGGTCAGGAGCACCTCCACAAAAAATGTCAGTCACGCTGTCGCCACAGTCTTTGTTAACTGGTCACCACAGGGAAACGCGGTCCCAACTGAGACTGTTGTCGACCTCCTGGGATACCCCAGATGGTGTAGCTGCATTCGATTGAGGGATGGTGGCACAAGGATGGGGAATTCTAGTCGACAACTGGAGGTTGAAGAAGATGGTGGGGCGAGCTTGGGGATGAAGGAGGACAATATGAGGGAAGGAAAACCCTCTACGACCCTCCCTTAAGCAATGTTGATGCTCTCGGGGCCAAGATAGGCGCTTCAACGATCTTCAGCAGTGGCAATGGGGGAGGAAGACGGTGGTGGATTTGGGCGTTTTCTGTTGGATACAAACTAGGGTTCATGTAGGGGTTTATATGGTGTGTGTCACACTCAGGAATCTACTAGTGAAAACCATTTCGAGAATGATCAACCACACAGTAAGAAATCCATTGTTGATCGGCCACCAGAGTCCCAGTCCCTCCTGGACTGAGGTAGAAGATGTTGTAGATGGCTTGGATCTTGCCCGCATCCCTACTGCTGTATCCAACAGTTCAGAAAAAGTATAGAAGAACAAAAATCTGGATAAAAGCAATTATCTTAGTGTATTCACTGTTATCTTTTTAATTGTGATTATCTAGTCAAATGAACTCAGATTGATCCCAAAATTTTACCAGTTAGTCATCAAAGGGTCTATAAAATTCCACTAGAGTTATTTTCTAAGTTTAGTCATCAAATTAATTATTATAATTAAAATGAGACAATGCATAAATATCCCATAACTAATTATTTAAAAAGAATTAGGGTTTGATATTTTGGTGTTCGTCTTATTTATATGTTTCTTCTAAATGGTAAATTTTTAGGTATGTTAATAACCAAAAATACTTGATATTGACCCATTTATAACATGTGACCATAAAGGATATAATATTAGGAAATTTGCAAGTAAGTACCTAAAAAATGAGGATGTTACAATCCTCTCCCCCTTAAGGAAATTTTGTCCTCAAAATTTCAAAGGTTAAAGAGCTATGGGTACTTCTTTAACATCTCATCCCTCAGTTCCCAAGTGGCTTCTTCTAAGTTGTGATTTTTCCATAGGACTTTAACTGGACAATGCCTTTCTTCTTTAATTTCTTTATTCGAGTATCAAGAATCTTCAATGGAAATTCTTCATAAGGCAAATCCTTTCTGATCTCGATGGGTTCATGAGAGAGAATATGGGAATTGTCTTGGACATACTTCCTCAACACAGATGCATGGAAGACATTATGAATCTACTCATAAGAAGGTGGCAAAGCTAACCTGTAGGCACTCTTGCCTACTCTTTCTAGGATCTCAAAAGGACCAACATATTTGGGACTGAGTTTACCCTTCACTTTGGATCTATCAATAGAATTTATAGGCTTGACCTTTAAGAAAACATGGTCCCCTAAAAGAAAATTTCTATCTGACCTGTGTGCATCTACATACTTCTTATGTCTATCTTGAGTTGCATGCATTCTCTTCCTGATGAGTGCTACTTGTTCTATATAAAGCTCTAGCTCTTTGTCCCTGATTAAGATCCTCTCACCAGGCTCATGCCAAAGAAACAGTGACTTGCACTATCTCCCATAAAAGCCTCATATGGTGCCATACCTATACTCGCATGATAGCTATTATTGTAGGCAAAATCAGCAAGAGGAAGATACTTCACCCATGAACCTCCCCAGTCTAGAATGCAAGCCCTGAGCATGTCCTAAAGGGTCTGAATGGTCCTCTCCGACTAGCCATCCGTTTGAGGATGATAAGCAGTACTAAAGTGAAGCTTGGTACCCAACTCTTCTTGAACATGTTTCCACAATTTAGAAGTGAACTTGGGATCTCTGTCAGAAACAATAGAGGTGGGTATTCCGTTCAAACGTACAATCTCCTGGATATAAAGCTTAGCCATGTCTAAAACTTTAGTGGTAGTTTTGAAAGCCAATAAGTGAGCACTCTTGGTCAAACGATCGAAAACTACCCATAATGCATCATACCCCTTTTGGGCCTTTGGAAGATCCGTGATGAAGTCCATGGTTATCTTGTCCCATTTCCATTCAGGAATGTCTAACGGTTGCAACAAACCTCTAGACAGTTGATGCTCTGCTTTCACCTAATGACAAGTGAGGCACTTAGACACAAACTCTTCTTTATCTCTCTTCATGCCCTCCCACCAGAAGGCTTTTTTCAGGTCCTGGTACATCTTTGTTGAACCTGGATGAATTGTATACTTTGTCCCATGTGCCTCTAACAGAACCTTCTATTATAACTCAGATATAGGTACCCATAATCTATTCTTCATCAATATCTCACCATCTTTTCCTTTAGATAGATTAGTGTTTCCCTTCTATAGTTGTCCTAGCATACGAGGAAGATCAAGACTATCTAGCTGATCTTGTAGTATTATAGAAGTCCAATCTGGATGAATTGTGAGATGTGCCCATCATTAACTCCACCTCTTTAAGTTGTGGTCTCCATTTTTCCAAATTATGCATCATGTTCCATTCATCAACAAAGACTGCTGCATTGACTACTTCCTTCTTTCTACTCAAGGCGTCAGCCACCACGTTGGCTTTATCGGGATGATAGGAGATAATGAAATCATAGTCCTTCAAGAACTCGATCCATCTACATTGTCTCATGTTTAGATATTTCTGACTCAGAATGTACTTAAGACTCTTATGATCATAGAAAATCTCAAACTGTGTCGCGTACAAGTAATGCCTCCCGATCTTCAATGCATAGCCAATAGCTGCCAACTCCAGATCATGAGTGGGATAGTTTTCCTCATGAGGTTTGAGATGCCTGGATGCATAAGCTATTACTCTGTCCTTCTATTGCAAAACACAACCCAAACCTAACTTTCAAGCATCACTGAAGATAATGTAACCATCATTTCCTAAAGGAAGTACGAGCACATGTGCTGAAGTGAGTCTCCTTTTTAAGATCTGGAAACTCTGCTCACACTTCGCACTCCACACAAACTTTGCTTCCTTTCGTGTAAATGTAGTCAAAGGCTTTGATATAATAGAGAAGTCCTATATAAAGCATTGATAGTAACCGGCTAACCCCAAAAAGCTTATGATATCTGACGGAGTAGAGGGAGTAGCCCAGTTCATGACTGACTCAATCTTTGTTGGATCAACGGAGATACGACCATCTGAAATTATATGCCCAAGAAACATAACTTCACAAAGCTAGAACTCACATTTAGACAACTTCCCATACAACTGATGTTGTTAAAGTGTCTCCAGAGTGATGTGAAAGTGCTCCACGTGCAGCTGGTCATTATCAGAATAGATAAGAATATCATCTATGAAGACAATAATAAAAGAATCCAGATACTGATGAAAGAGGTGATTCATTAGGTCCATGAAGATGGCAGGGGCATTGGTGAGGCCAAAAGACATAACTAGAAACTCAAAGTGCCCATATCTGGTGCGGAAGGTTGTCTTCTCTATATCAGAAGGTTTGATCTTCAACTGATGATATCCACTATGCAAATTTATCTTTGAGAATACCTTGGCTGCCTTTAGCTGATCAAGCAAGTCATCAATTTGTGGAAGAGGGTACATGTTCTTTAGTGTCATCTGATTCAGCATTCTATAGTCGATGTACACACGAAGAGAACCATCCTTCTTTTTGACGAAGAGAATGGGTACACCCCAAGAAGATCTGCTAGGATGAATATAGCCCAGATCTAGAAACTCTTATATCTGCTTCTTCAGTTCAACGAGTTCTGCATGTGCCATTCTATATGGGGCCTTAAAAATAGGTGCAGTGCCAGGAAGGAGTTCGATAGAGAATTCAAGCTCTTGATCAGGAGTTAGGCCAGGTAAGGCCTTAAGAAAGACATCTAGGAACTCACTAACTACCAGGATATCGACAATAGATTTCTCCTTTTCAGCTATAACAGACACCAGATAGGTTTGACATCCCTTCTTCTTTAGTTTATCTACCTAAATTGCAGAAACAAAGAAGTCCTTACGATGCTTGTTCCTTCCCTTATGACTAGTGGCTTCACTTTAGGATGAGATATGGTGACTAGTTTCCTTCTGCAGTCAAGGAGCACATAGTGCTCGTGGAGCCAACTCATGCCCAAAATAATATCAAAATAATTCAAGGGCATAATCATAAGATCCATAGAAAACACTCTCCCCTCCAGGGTAATTTTAACCCTAGAAATCATTCTCCTAGGTATATTTACACGTCTACTAGATGTTCCAATCTTAAGATCATAAGGAAGATCCTCTACTGGCAATTCTATCATTGAGACTAACAAAGAAGATATGAAAGCATGTGATGCACCCGAATCGAATAAGACTTTAATAGATAGCTGGCCAATATAAGCCATACCTTCAATGACCTAGTCTTCATCTGCCTCTTCTGTAGTCATAGAAAAGACCCTTGCATGACGCTTCTCTCTTTGATTATGCTGACCTTACTTTTGATTGTTGTTGCCAAACTTTTGTTGTATCTTTGGATAGTTGAGCTTGATGTGGCCTTCCTCATCACAAAAGTAGCATACACTCTGTCTGAGTTTGCACTCTCCCGAATGAGCTCGCTGGCACTTGGGACAGATCAAGGCTGGTGGCCTCTGATCTCCTTTTACGGGTGGTGGTGGTCGTCTCTGGGCTGGTGGTCCTCCTGGACCTCTCTGTGTTGGTGGTCCCCCTTGACCTCTCTGAGCTGGAACACCTCCAGGTGCCTTCCTCTTATTGTTCTGTCTACCATGGTGATTGTCGTGCTGGCAACTATTTCTGGAAGATCCTCCATTCTTCCAGCTCCGTCCTGGGTGGTCCTCCAACTCCAGGGCTACTTCCAGTGCCTCCTGCACTATCTTGATGTCGTGTCCTACTAAAGCAAAGCCAAGATCAGGCTTCAGGCTACGCATGAACTTCTTTGCTAGATGCACCTCATCTTCGGTCCCATATTTTTGCAGCATCCGGAACTTCATAATATACTGGCTGATGGTGGAGTCGTATCACTTGAGGTGCATGAACTCCATCTCCTTCTTCTCGATCATAGCTTCTAAAATGTAATGGTTCTAGAAGGCAGTAGTGAACTCCTCCTAGGTTAGCGGTGCAACATTGGGTCCTCGGGCATTGGTGAAGTTCTCCCACCAGACGCGAGCAACACTCTTCAGTAGATGGGTCCCGAAATGAACCTTGGAATGCTTAGGACATCCCAGATCATAGAAGCAGTGCTCCACACTCAGTAACCACTCCTTAGCATGAGTGACTACGTCTATCTCAGGTTTTCCAGAGAAAGTCTTTGGCTTGATCTTCAGGAAATCAACTAGGGTCAGCTCGTGGTTCCTCGGTAGTGGATGTCCCATTCGTGGACCAGTCATGGTGTCAATCAAGGCCTTGACGAGCACATTAAGAGTAGGGTTAGGGTTTCCATTGGGATTGCCTCTCCCAGATGCCTCACGATTATCTCCCACACTGTAGGAGATTTCCTCTCCATTCACATACTCCTTGCCCTTATCAGACTTCTTCTTGGGGGCTATCTATAAAAAGGGTATCTATAAGAGGTCGATCTAATGATATCAATCAATAATGGTTATTAAACCGCTCTGATACCAAATTGTAACGCCTGCCCCTTTTTATTGACTACAAATACTATATGCAGAAGCATCAATTCACATACGAAAATAAAACATGGGCAAACATCACATATCTGGAATACTAAAGTGTTTAAATAAATAGAGTAACTGAGTTCCAACAAAAGTCTAATATAAAGAAACTGAAAGTTTTGGATATACTAATCCTAACAAGAACAAAAGAAAATGATTGGAAAGAAATCTCCAAGCTGGAAGGATCACCTAAGATAATGTCCCACCAGTGATAGATATCCTCTGAATCTGCAAGTCCTCAAGCTACTCCTCAATCAGCTACTCGCTACCTGTGGACGTTGCATCCCTAGCCATGCACAAGAAAGGAGAAAGTAGTGGTTAGAGTAAGTGGCAATGAATTCTTACACAATGGATAGATCATACTTATAACTAAAAGAAAACTTAACTATATCTTTTAGTTACATATTTTATGTGAGTTGTGGCCACCATTATACGACAAGTCCTACTGAATTGGCGTATCTACGCCCTGAATTGGTATTGAAGTACCCTGAAATGGCATTACATGCTCTGAATGACACCGAGGTGTCTCTAAATTGGCATGTCCATGCCTTGAGTTGGAGTAAAGACTCATTTGAATTGGAAATAAATGCCTTGAATTGGCAACATGTGCCTCTGAATCGTCCCAGGACTAACTGATGTGAAGGTTCTAACTTATTATCTTAAGTATAAACTTACTTAATTCTTAATTTGAACAAAAATTAAATACTGATAATTGAACTTAAACTGAAACTGAATATTGATAGCTGAAATTGAACTGAAATTGAATACTGATAACTGAATCATGAATGCACATTTGAATCTGAATCTACTAATATTATCTAAGAAGTTCATGTTACTCTATAGCAACTGATTATACTCAACCAAACTGAATTCTTATATATGCTCATGCCAGGTATCATGTTACCTAAACATCATAAGGCATAATTATACAGATAACATCATATCTATTGTAAAGCATGAGTGTAGTCAACTACTACATTCGGAGGACATAATAAAACTTCCAAATCTACTAACTGTCTAAAATGATATTGATCAAGAATTCATAGGGCATGGCCCACTTACCTATAGCAAGCCAAAATCCTAACTCTACTCCCAACTCTTTGGATCTATCGTTCTCCTGAAAATCCAATAGCCGTATCAGATCACATATTCCTTTCAGGTCAACATGTTTGGAGTCATTACTGTGTTCTTTTGGATTATTGTCTCATGTACCCTACTTACATCGAGGTGTACGAATATTAGGATATAGAATGACTAGAGGTTGGCATATACACATCGAAATACTATAGTACTTTGGTATTAAGGTTGTGACAAAACTTTAGAGCTAGGTGAAAGGAATCACGATAATATAGTAGTCGATAGCCACAATCATTATATGTTCATTATTCACTTAGGTCCGGCTTTAGTATGTTACTAGGTAATCATCACTTGGGGTTAATATGGATTTCCATTGGTTAATACTTCAAGCAGATATCATGTATGCAAAAATAGGTGCCTGAATCTGATGGGATTATGTTGGATTCACAGCAATGTCGCAAGGACAGTAAAAAAAAAAGGTAGTACTCTATCCAGTTCAGTCAATTTGTTCGTGGTGTTGATGAACTGGGTAAGCACAAGAAAGGACCAGAAATCCGCATATGATAACAACTCAAACGTTCAGACTCTCGAGGATCAAACAAAGGGACAGGGGATGATCGTATTGTTATATAGCAGTCATCATACATAAAAGAACATGTGCTCACAAACAGCAGGTGGAAACACTGCTTGCACATTGATCTTGAGAAAAGGCCATGATCTGTGGATTTTCTCAATGTGAATGGAGGTCGGACAAGGACATTGGCATGATGTATTGCCTTATTATACCAACTACTCATGAATCCAATACTAGGGACCACAGTTAGCAAGAGGATAATGTACACCGGTAGGGAAAGCAAACCACAGAAGGTCGCTGCCTGTAACTCAGGTTGAGCAAGGCTCCGACTCACAGTGATCCTTCAAGTCGATCACATAACATACGAAATACTGGCAAAGAAAAAGAACAGATGGGTAGGCCACACCGCTTCCCTGAGATGGCATCACGGCAGCAGGGAGCAAGGATAGCGCCCCGCCATGCCACAATGTCGGGAACAGGGGAAAACCCATTGAGAAAGGTGCATTAAGAGGGAGAGGGGAGTCTCGAGGCTTCACATAAACAAAACAAGCTTCTCAGTCATCCTAAGTCTGATGAACAGCCCGCACAAGTCACTAGAGAATAGGATGGTCTCAAGGCCAACGGCCAAATGAAAAAAACAGAGCAACAACAGAAAGAGTTGGGTACATGATTACCTCACTGATTCAACAGGTTCGGGATTGAAGAAGATTGACGAGCCCCTTTGAAACTTCCCTGAAGTCCTTGTTCGGCCTGCGTGGGTCAGGAGCTCCTCCACGGCAAATGCCAGTCACGTTGCCGCTACGGTCTTTGTCGACTGGTCACCACAGCGTAATGCGGTCCAAACCGAGGACGTTGTTGACCTCCTGGGATACCCCAGATGGTGTAGCCACGTTCGATTTAGGGATGGTGGTGCAAGGATGGGGTACAGCAGTCGACAGACGGAGGTTGAAGAAGATGGTGGGGTCAAGCTTGGGGATGAAGGAGGACAAATTGAGGGAAGTAAAACCTCTATGACCCTCCCTTGAGCAATGTTGATGCTCTCGGGGCCAAGGCAGGCGCTTCAACGATCTTTGGCAGTGGCGATGGGGGAGGAAGACGGCGGTGGATTTGGGCGTTTTCCATTGGATACGAACTAGGGTTCAAGTAGCGGTTTATATGGGGTGCGCCGCACTCAGGAATCTACTAGTGAAAACCGTTTCGAGAATGATCAACCACACAGCGAGAAGTCCACTGTTGATCGACCACGGGAGTCCCAGTCACTCCTGGACTGAGGTAGAAGATGACACGGATGGCTGGGATCATGCCCATGTCCCTACTGCTGCATCCAATGGTTCAAAAAAAGTATAGAAGAACAAAAATTTGGATAAAAGTAATTATCTTAGTATATTCGGAGCTATCTTGTTAATTGTGATTATCTAGTCAAATGATCTCGGATTGATCCCACAATTTTACCAGATAGTCGTCAAAGGGTCCAAAAAATTCCATTGGAGTTATTTTCTGAGTGTGGTCATCAAATTTTTTATTATAATTAAAACGAGGCAAAGCTTAAATATCCCATAACTAATTATTTAAAAATAATTAGGGTTTGATATTTTGGTGTTCATCTTATTTATATGTTTCTTCTAAATGGTAAATTTTTCAGGGCATGTTAATAGCCAGAAATACTTAATATTGACATGTTTATAACGTGTGACCATAAACGATATAATATTAGGAAATTTGCAAGTAAGTACATGAAAAATGAGGATGTTACAAAATAATTATCTTACATGCAAATCCTTTTTAATATAATTTTTAATGGCAAGTTTCTTTTGAATATAGCCTCATTCTATTGTTATCTTCATCTTATGATGAACCCTAGCCTATTTTTACTTGATTTACTTATCTTATCCTAGACTTGTTTTGTGACACATACTTTTCTTCGCTTTCCCTTTTGTTGGGTGCTTTCCCAACCACCCAGGTGCTGAGCAAGGTGATGGATAAGACAAGAAGATCTTAGCTTTTCGCTTGGACTTGGTTGATGAAGATGTTGCTTTGGAGACAAGATTTTAGTAGTTAGACTTCCCTCTATCTAGATCCTATTCGGGTATCTTGATATAAATCC
Source organism: Alisma plantago-aquatica (assembly GCA_963693085.1). NCBI lineage: Eukaryota > Viridiplantae > Streptophyta > Magnoliopsida > Alismatales > Alismataceae > Alisma > Alisma plantago-aquatica. The sequence goes on from OY856414.1 coordinate 208,169,436, forward strand.
TAAAGGGAGAATGATGTATTATTATATAGTCTTTTATGAAATTGATTACAGTCATTTATTCTTTATTTTGTTGCTTTCTAATGGTCTTTTATTCACCATATAAATAAAGATTTGAAAATTTTACACCCTTTTCAACATACCTTTTGAGTATGTCGGGAATGGAGGTTTGATATTTCAAATTTTTAATAAAGGGGTGATTTCACTCCTTTAAATTATACATCTTTCTAATTGATTTTATATCATCAACCTATATAAATATAATTATTTGAAAGTTGTTAATAAATGTAGAAATAGATAATGAATTGAAAACCAACCAAGCTTGAATTATATTTTAAAATAGGCATTGTTTCATTGTATATGATAATCTAGAGTAACTTTTTGATATCAATACATAGTTGAACTATTTTCTAGTTTGAACGATACTTTTGATAACACTTGTTATTGGTTCAAAAATAGAAACAAAGTCCTAAAATTTTCACTACTTATTTGTAACATGTCTTGGTTAGAAGTAGACCCTATTTATTACACAAAATTATCCATAAGAATTGTAGTGCATGACATTACATGTTTGAAAGAATCTTAATTAAAAAGTAAATCTTGTGCAAAAATAGGATCCAACAATATACTAAAAGGGATTAAATCATGCAAATCATGACCAACACTCCAAAACCCTAGGCATACCAAAATATATTTTTATCAAAATTCTGAGTTACAGTTGGTAATCCTTGTAACATGAAATGTAGGTTTGCTCAAAATACCATGAAATACAATTCTACAAATTATTGTGGTTGCTCTTTTTTAAGTTAAAGGTATATATTATAAATTATATATATTTTATATTTATCCCTTGTTGAATCAAGTGTTTCCAAAATTGAAGGAGTGTATAGAATACTACAAAACTTGATAAAGCCAAAGGATAAATCTCAAACCAATATATGTGAATCTTTGACCAAAAGGTGGTGATGATAAGAGACAATCCCTGACCAAATTTGTTATGTCTGTAACTGAGCTTAATGGGTAAGTTAGGGTTTATTTGGATGAATACATGCTTAGTTATTTTGGTCATTGATTAAACATGATTAATGATGATATCTCAATCATGATATGTTAAACCTAATGAGAACCCCAAGTATGTTATCTCTTTGTATAATTAGGGTTTGAGAAAATATAAACCCTAGTCGGCTGAAATTAGGGTTTTCACCAAATAGGCTTATGTTAGGGAGGAATGAGAGAGGTATGTAAAGGAGAATGAAAATGGTAGTTGAAGGCTAGGATAGCACGACCATGGTGGGTAGCACGACCGTGATGGGTCGTTGGTGGCACGGGCATTCTTGGCCACACAACCGTTTTGGAAGAATTGAACTATTTACCAACTTTTATACTCAAATCTGTTGAAACCAATGCACCACGGCCGTGTAATGCAGCACAACCGTGCTGGGTCCATCTTAGCATGGCCGTTCTGGGGCATTTTCTCTTCAAATGACTGTTCTACAGATTTCTGGATACTAGTGCACTTTTCTATTTTTAGTTATTTATTCGTAACTCCAAATTATCTAAAATTTTAATTGAAACTTTATAACTCAATTACAAATAACATGAAAAATTTTAATAATTTTTGGAGAAGGTTTGATCTCTGAAATAGACGAATTACAATAATATTTGTATGACAAAAAATTCAGTTGAAATAAGAGAAAGTATAGTGAGGGGTCAATGTTCAATTGACCCAAGAAGCTCAATTGCTCTATTTGGTCAACCTAACACACTAGAAGCTCTCATAATTCTTGATTCATTCTAGAGAAATGAAATCCTAGAGAGAGAGGGAGAGTTAGGGCTTGAGAGGAAAAATTGATGGAGATGCTGACCTAGGGTTTTACGGTCCGAGGAAAGATGAAATCATGTAAGTTTTGCTTGTTTGCATATACTTTAATGGTGAATCTTCTCTCACATGTCAAGATTCCATCCCTACTCTAATTTGATCCAAAATGGTGTCAAAATTTCCCCTTTTCTCACTCTTTCTTCATAATCCCTCATTTTTAGGGTTTCCGAGTTGAAAGGAAGAAGAATTGGGTGAATTGCTAGGGATTTGATATGAGATCGAGATTTTCAGGGATGATCTACATTTTTAAGGTGCTTTCACACCTTAGGGTGAGTGTGAACTTCCTTTAAATAGTATATTGCACGAAAATTGGTTAAATCAACCATAATCTTTAATTGCTTAGTATGCGACTACAAACCCTGAATTGTCTATTTGTTCTAAGTTGTTGCAAAATGATATGAAATGGATTCTTCCTTTGTTTGAATGAATTTTAGATAATAAAATCATATTATAAATGTATAAAATGCATTCTAATGAGAATTCCCTAAGTATTCACAGAGGTTATAAGAGTAAACTAAAATATAAGGATTTTGTCTATGATTGAAATTGATGTATAATTAAATAGAGAAATTTGTTTATTAGGATCCCCTTGGTTATGAATAATTGTTTATCTGAATGCGTAGTACATATATGTCAGATACTGTTTTGGAATTCATGTGATGTGAATAGTGTTTTCTTGATATCTTCGTAAAGAGGGTGAAGCCCGATATGAGTGGAAAGTTAGAAATTTGTGTATAAATATGGTGAAATCCATTTGAAGTGTTTTTCTTGGCATCATAGACTCTATTTATGCAATGTTATTCTTGATTCATAATATCTCAATGAATGGCATGGAAAACTCTGATTTATCTCAAATCGAGGATTTCATACATATGTTGATTGTATATGACTTGTTTAAAGCAATCTGTATTTAGTGGATGTTTATGACATATTAAATCCTTATGAGAGCTATGTGATAAGTGAATGAGGTAAATGAAACCCTAAGGATAGGGGGTTCAATGAATTAAGCAATTTGATTACCATGTTCTCAGTATGAGATGCACAACCCAGGATTTGGGTCGATGTGCACGTTTTCCAACAAAGTGCAAATAATTTATGGGTTCAAATGATGATTACTCATATGCCAAGTAATTAGCTCTTATCAGTATATTAAGATGTTTAATTGCATGATTCTAGTGTATAAGTGCCAAATGGACATGCATTATGTTTATTTAAGTATTTTAGTCTGCATGCATGTATAGTATGTTGATTTATCAGTATATTATAGTGTTTGAATATTCTACTCTACCAAGTTAAGGATGATATACATGTTGTGTTATGAACTTCAAATAAATAGACACGGTACCATAGAGATAACAGAGTCAAGTATAAGTAAGGGAAAAGATACAATGTAGAAAGAGCTTTCCAAGAATAATAAAATAATAGACATAGGTCCCCTGAACACCGTAGATTCCCTACGGATGTCTGCACTGTAGGAAGGAAATGATCCACCCTAGCAGCGACCAGTATATGGGGATCGGATCGCACCCACAGAGCGTGCGGGGAGACAAAGCCCTTAAGGAAGTCTCCTAAGAGAAGATAGGTTACCCAACATGAACCGGAGATCCTGGTGGTAACCCAGAGGTACCCACAGAGTGTACTAAGATGAGGCCCACAGAGCGTCTCGGACCATCTGCCTATGTACTCAGCCTAGAAGGATAGGTTCAGTTAAAGGCCATCTGTTTAGCCACCTTAGTCAGACGTGACGGTTTGAGTCAAGAAGACCCGGATTCAGTTCTAGGCTTAGCTTCCCAGGTTTTAAGCTAAGTCTTGTACGGTGAGATCATAGTTCGCTACGAGTCTTCATATGTAGAGTACACTACATCCGATCATGGCATAAGCTAAAATATGTTCATATAGGTTTAAAGAGTTTCTTATAAGTAAGAAAGGCTAAGAAAGATTCAAGTACAATTTCCCAACAATTATTCTTTGTATGTTTCTGAATAATTAGTTCTCTTTGAAATTAATCAAGCATGCTCATATATTGATTTGCTGTTATTGATATCTAGAGTATCCTGCCATATTTATGATTGTCAATGATCAATCTCTTTAAAGATTACTGTTGTTATATTTGATATCAGTTGCTCAAAAGTATATATGTAATTATATCATTGCTTTAGACTGTTTCTTTGAAGTACTTATTCACTGAGCGAGTAGGCTCACCCCTCTACTCACAATTTTTAGGGATATCACATGGACTTGAACAAGCTCATTCCATCAGAGTAGATCTGCCACAAGAGTTAAGTCTGAGTATAGTTAAGTTCAGTCAGTCCTCGTCACTCTAGGTCCTTGTAAATAAATAAGAGAGAGTTGTAAATGATGATGTATAACATTATTCCTCTTTTAGAAATATATGTGAATCAGCAAGTCTTATGTGCTTAAAAGTATGAGAAACATAATGAATGTTCATACATGCATTTTTACTGTCGAAATCAGATTAGAGTAATCAAGTTTTAATTCTCTTGTAAAGTTTGTTTATGTGATTCAATGCGAGAAAACAAAGAGTTTGAAAAAGAAGAAAAAATTAAGGGTGATCTTTGTATTACGTTAAATCCTCAATTTATGCCCTAATGTTTTGATTAATGGTAATTGTAAGATCGGGGTGTAACAAAGTTACCCTCAAAATGGTAATATGGAGAAGACAAAATTGTTTGAAGCACGGACAGAATCGACAGCACCCCTTGTTTCAAAGACGGGTTATTCACATTTAATTTGATGGTCAGAGGCAAATTGAAAGCTGTAATTATAAAGATCCCCCAGGGAAAAAATAGAGATGCTTGATGATCAATAGTGGGTGTCCAGGTCCTATCCCTGACCAATATAGACTAAAGCCTTGACTAGGTTAAAAAATTACAAGAAACTATATCCGCAGTCAACACCTTGTTACCAGGCCCCAAACTTGACCCTACAAAATCAATGCCATTAGTTTTCAAAAATCCTATTTGAAGACATAGATTCCAAACATTAGTACACCATGAAAAGTTACTCATAGTTTATCACATGACAACAAAAGAAACTTTAACATATAATAGTATTTCATTCAATTTCAACTGTAGTGTTCACATTCATCACATATGACTGAAGCGTCACCATTTTCTTAAACAATAAGTGATATTCTTCAAACTCACTTTTATATAGTATTCATATACACCACATATCTTATTTTATTTTTTAACATATGTTTTTAACTAAAATATATAGTTTTACCACCCAAACAAATTCAACTCATGTGTTTTCTCAAATATTACTTCCATTACTTTCATCCTTAGACCATTCTTCAAAATTTCCATCTGGTTATCTACCTTGTAGAGTATCATCAAATCATGCATTACAAATAATTTAAACTTTAAGTTATTATATGTTTCATTTATTGGTCCATTAGGAGAGTATATATAGTCATTGTATGAACATGAAAGATGAACTTGACTCCTTGTGATTTTCATCTTTGTAGAATCACAACAAAAAATTTCCATATTTTACTTATCTCCTAATCAGGCACAAGATACAATTGCAAGTAGATAGGTATTAGTACATGTAATATATTGCACTAATACTAAAAGTGATCCATGCTTTCTCTCACTATACTTGATGTGGGTTTTATCACACTAACAAATCCACTAAGAATAGCATTCCTAGTTTTTATTAAAACCAACATACAATAATTATCACCTATAAGCCGACGGATCTTATCATAGGATAGTTGAGGATTGATTCGCAAGGGACAATCTTTTTAAGAACCAAGCTAGTTATGATCCAGTAAATTTAGTCTAATATTTAAAAAAAAAGGATTTGAGATGTTGAGTTTAAACTAATTGCAAGAACAGTAAATGACTGAAGTAAAATAAGGTCTAGGTTAATGATGGAAAATACTAGGGTGGAATCAATTTCAAGACCACTATCCAACTCTGCACAACCACCCAATTCCAAACTTGTACAAAAAAATAATTGGATTAATGCAAGTTTCCCCTTTTGGTTTTAGAAACTTGCAAGAGAGGTTACAACTGTAAGCTTGATATCTGAATGCTTACAGATTGTCTCCTTGTTTCTCTATATACTTCCTATTAGAATTTCTCATTATGGCATCAACTAAAATCAATTGATATTCAAATCTTAAATGTTGGAGTTCTCACAGTCTAAGATTATAATAAATCACATAATATGGGTGATAAATCCACAAAAAATGCATTAAATGATTGATTATGAATTAAATGAGTTCATACAAGATATAGATATGAAAATTCCCAAAAAAATGGTAGTTGGGATAATATTGGCACCCCAGTGAAAGGGATACTCCCTCGACATGGAGAGATTAATCACTAGGAGAAGAAAGGGACACAATCATGGTCATGACTACAGAAGAATTAGCTCGATGTGGCGTGCAGAGGTAAACTTCCTTCCTTCTCACTCTTCCAGGTACTAAACCTGGCTTACAGATGAAGTAGGTGGATGTATAATAGCTCAATGAAGAGATCGATCACATTGGAGAGGGACGTCGATGGTTGTAGATTCTTGGAGGTCAATGAAAGTTGTAAAGTCTACAGGCCGATGGCCTAGCTAGGTCGATGGCACTGCCTTGTTCGATGGATCTCGACTTTGGCTCTGATCTTAGCGTCGGCCTTTCAACGTGTTCATCTCCCAAAAAGTGAAATGACTTGAAGTGATGTTGTTGGGGCCTATTTATAGGGTGTGGATGTGGGTCCCTTCCATCACCGTCGTGCATTAGTTGTCGACCGGTGGCTACTGACTCTTGGAATCCGGTCATCAGTCTAGGAGGTCGATGGGTCATCGACCTTGATAGTTGTTGGCATGTTTGAGTTGTGACTGTCGATCGATGGATGATATTCTATCGGCTGCAGACCGATGCCTGGAAGTATGATGTTGGTCGATGGAGAGATATTGATGGGTCATTGACCTTGATCATTGATGGGTCTTGATGTTGAGCTTCTGAATGTCGACCGCTAGAGTCGATGTGTCTGGATGTCAAGCTTCTAAATGTAGAACAGAAGGTTGATGGGTCATCGACCTTGAGCGTCAATTGAGTACTCAATCATTGATGATATTTGAAGGCCAAATAGCGGGTTGATCGATGGGTCTATTTTGGCATTGGACACAAAACTTGTTGATTGTTTTGCCATCTGGAAGTGCTCAAAATATATTTCGGTCTGGGGCGCTACATCACACTCTGCGAGAGGCGTCCTCCTCTCGACTCCTTCCCACTTAAGGGTAGTGGAACCCCTAGGCATACTTGCTGCAGAGTGACAACATTCAAAATCTACAAGGGGAGTCAAGAAAAGTACCAAATTCCTATATTAACCTAAAAACCTAAGTAGATTGAAACAAGGCTATTTCTAGTGAAAGTCAAGAGATTTGAATACTAAACTAGACAAAAATGCAACTAAAATTGGGATGAATATGCATTCATCAACAATCTGCATGATCTAGGTGAACCAAGCATAATGACATGACATAACAAGTGCTTAACTACATAGTGATAATGAATTGAATAGTGTACTATAATAATATTTATAAGAACCTACATGTTGGAGAATAATTGTTAACAAGATGAGGAATACAATAGAAGAGGATATGAAAGATTACCGTAAAACCATGATAAGAATGGTACCAGGGGGAGAATTCACTATTCAACCTAATTCATTTGAACTCCATAAATATAAAATAAGGCCATCAAAACATCCTTTGTTGTCATCCAAGAAATCAAAGTAAAACATCATGATTATACATTTTATGCATAAGGAAGATCTAATATATTCCATAAATAGAATCCAACTAGTATTTAATATTCATTAATACAAAGTCAAACATACCTTTGAATATGTTATGTTCTCATCACAAAGCATAGATCCAACAAGACAAAGTTGTGTGCAATGCTATTATCCAACGAGAAAAATCCTCCAACTAAATTACTCTAATATATTAATTTGATTAAGAGTCCTCCTCTAGGAGACAAATTTCATAGAGGTGGCTACAAAACCAACATATTATAAAGGGGGAAAGGAAAGCCAAGAGAAAGTTAACCTATTGTATAGAAGAACAAATCATTGTTAAAATACTTGTCACACAGTTGAAAGAAGAGAAAATGATGGTTGATATGGGTGAGTAGTGTAATTCAGGTTCTTGTCGAAATTCAGAATATGAGGATGGTCATAGTTGGCGAGCGATGTTATAGGTGGAATCTAGGCACTAGAGTAGGGTATGAGGGGAGGGGTTGTGAGAAAATGAAAATTTAGTTGTTCTTTTCAGATGCTAAATGGAAAGTAGATTGCCTGGGTACAGAGTGAAGGAAGCATTGAGGGAGGGAAAATAACACTGTCTAGGGGTTAAAAGTAAAATAGGTCAAGGATGGACACTTAGAATACAATAAAAATATGTCTAGGGCTTTTATCCCTGACTAGCTAACCTTGACATATATCATGTTTTGTAGTAATTATAGCGTTGTTTGAACTAATATCATTTATATTTAAATACCTCATGTTTATTACATAAATTCTTAGAATATAATATATTGTTAGATGATTAAAAGATTGAAAGATCTTCAGTTTATTAGAACATTAATAGAGTGGGATTAATAGGTATGTATCACCCACCTTTACCCCACACTTAGGAATTTGCTTGTCTCGAGAAAATTCTAAAACTAGGATGGAGGGAAGAAATTGTTGATGCTTTAACAAACCACATTGTTTAGTGTCCCCCGGTAAAGAGAGACCTTAAAGTTGAGAGCCATTACCTAAAACTTTCAGGATCTAGATTAAAAAAAAAGCAAATAGTTTTCATCATTTCAAAAATATTATTTATAAGATGAAGAGTGATGCTCCTATAAGGAGTTACATGAATTTTTCAAAGGAAAACTAATTTATACATGAGAAAATATAATATATGATAAGAAACATCTAACTAATTTATCCTCCTTGACTAGGCTTTAATGACTTCAATTGATTTCATTTGATTCACCATGTTTTGATATCTTAATATATAGCAGTTACCTACATCAATGACAATCCTAAACGCATCAACATAGTTCTATATTGTGTATATTATACAATAAAAGTGTGTGCAACTAAGATAACCACATATAATGCGTCAAATACTCACAAATAAAAATTGTATTTTTTGTTACATCTTTCAACCCATTCTTGATCTATCATCTCGGTGTAATCAATGTCCCTCCTTGAGCTCATGTGTAGTACCCCTTTATCAATATAACCCAGGGTTTAGAATATGGTTCATGCTTGCAGGAGAGATCCTCCATATATTTCTTTTTTCCTCGCCCTATGCTCTTGGATCAAGGAGGAGCTCTTCCAGCGTTCTCCTTATTGTTGAGGTGGATGTATGGAAGATCGAGACTCCCAGGGTAACTTCATGATCTTGGATCTCATAGAGAGGATAGGGTGATTCACTATGCTCCACTGTAATGGCCATAGGCCCTTGGCACCTTATATAGGCTATGGTTAAAGAAGGGAGAGAATGGATATTCCAAGATAGGAAGGTAAAACTCAATCCGCATAAGCCCATTCGTGGGTTCTTTCTAGTTTCTTTTCTTTTCCTTTTTAGATAGAACTAAAACATAGGAAAGTAATTATATACCTCTCAGGATAACTCCTTTTCATACCATGGTTTTTAAGAAATCTATTTTACTATTATCTTCCATTGTGAAAAGGACAACTCTTTAATTATTCCCTTATTTATCTAAAACTAGGCATGGCAAAAGGAACCATTTGAACCAATACCAAACCGCTTCAAACTTACCCGAACTGAGAAAGTGGATCTTTCTATTACTATTCAGTTTTTGGTTTGGGTTGGATGAAACTGAATACAGTGATGTTCAATTCAATTTAGTTTGTCACCATCCACATGATTGCCCAGACCACCTGCCGAATTGTGATCCCTATTTCTGCCGTTCTGAGGCAGTTTGATAATAGACTTTCGGCGGCAACGACAATGGACGCTTCTCTCCACACTAGCATCCCCAAACAGAGGTTCTCGAACAAATACATGACCCCATCATTCCTGACACACCTACATGTCCCTCCTTCCCACCTAGCCCTTCGCCACTTCTCCACCTCCAACACAACCCCGACGACTTTCCACTCCCCATCACCAACCATCTCCCACACCCTCCCCCACCTTCCCTGCTTCTCTTCCGCATTGATCCCTTTCACTAGCCCCAGTCTCTGAACATTCACCTCCACCAACAAGGCGCACTCTAGGAGCTCCGCTATAGGTGCCATGATTTGGGTCCATTTTCCCATCCCCATGTTGAACTGTGCGATGTTGTATGCCCTTGCCGACATGACCCCATAGAGTTCTCCAACGGAATGGACACCCTCACCGACCATCCACACTATGAGCCATAGTGTGAACTCTGGCCGCATCATTCTAAACACCTCCCAGCGTCTGGTGGACAACTTCTCCACGGTTGGGTTATGGTCATATGTGGTGCGTCCCCGCTAGTGGTTCTTTTACACCCCACGAGGTCAGAGCGCACGTGATATGGGATCTTATGCTTTCGAAATTTATGTTATCCCTAACTGAGTCAATCACTAAGACTAAAATAGGTCACCCGCAAGCGTACGGGGTATTGTTGTAGTATAGGTGATTGGCAAGATAAGGGGTCAAACCACAGAGATAGAGGGGGCACTAGAGTTAGACAGAGTGGGCTATGTTCCTTTTGCAGAGCTTAGGGTTTTAGGGTTTTAAAAGGTTTTGGTTGTTGATTAAGATAATGAGCAATTAAGAAATGCAAGATGGAAACTAAGTTATGGAAGAGAAAGCAAATTAGTAAACTAAGTTAACAAACTAATTAACCAAGAGTAAGAAGAGCTACACTACTCTAGCAAGGCAAGAAGCAATTAAGAGCTAAACTAACCACTAGCAAGAGCAAGAGCCTAAGTTAACACTAAAGAGCAAAACTAAGAAATTAACTAGGTTAAGCAAAAGCGACTAAACTAGTCTAGCATGAATAAGCAAACTAAGCAATTAGGGTTTTAAGCAAGGCGATTAAGGTGGGTGGGCTGTTTGGGGAATGTAACTTTGATATTAGTTGGGGGAGATCATTAAACATGCATGGTTCTCATTTCATATCTAGATTACCAAACCAAAAAATAAGGTCAATGCCATTAGAACATACCCTATACTACTAGTAGAAGACTAGGGTTAGGTGTAATTCTAATGACATTAACCAAATTTAGGTTTCTAGGGTAAGTGATAGTGAGTAATTGAGGGTTGAGGGTAGATATGGGAGTAGAGATGAGGGCATTTAACCTCATGCCACTAGCCACTCTAGCCTTTAGAAGGCCCTAGACAATTACATCAATCTCACTTACACTAGCTACTTAGATCTCACACTCATTTGTAGGAGGAGGGATGTGTATGTAGGAACAAAGGGGGCTAGCTAGGGATCCACTAATTGGACCTAGGAGCCATTCCTAAGATTGTCACATACACCCCAATTCCTCCTAGAAACTAAGTGTCATCAAAAACCTCAAAACAAGCAATTCATACAAAAAGCACAGACCACATGCAATAAGATAGGAAAAGAGATAGAACCAAGAAGTAATCATCATAGATATGAATTAAGTTCATTACAAGAAATTATCCCCCAACATGGTATCAAAGTTACATTTAAATCCCAAACAGCCCACCACAAGGGGCTTAGCTAGACATGATCAAGAAAACAAGAAAAGAAAGGGGTAGAAGAAGTAGGGACTCCATGAATCTTGATGTGGAAGCCTCCTTGTTCACCTCCAAGCTTGCTGTAGACGTCCTCCCTCTTCCAAGGGTGCAAGGGTGCATGAAATGGTAGGGGATTATGGATGAAAACCTAGGGAACTAGGTTTCCATGGTGGAATGAGGGTGGAAATGGTGGATGATGAGCCCAAAATGCAAGGGGATTGTACAAAGAGCTCAAGGGTGGAGAGTGGAGGCTAAGAACAACTAGGTAGAGGCTAACCTAGTGCTGTGGCCACCACCCATGTATATATAGGTGGTGGTGGAGGCACTAAGGTAAGTATGGGTAAGATTGAAAAAATAGTGTGAAGAAATTAGGTTTTGAGGTGGTAGCACAGCCGTGGTGGGTAGAAGTGGGCACGACCGTGGTGGAGGAGAACGGCCGTGTTGGTTAAGTGTTAACTCAACAGGTTGATGGGTGAAAATGAAGGTTGGTAGCACGGCCATCCTGGGTAGCACGGCCGTGTTGGGGACTAGGTAGAACGGCCGTGCTGGGTAGCACGGTCGTGGTGGAGGTGGTTGTAGTGAGGTCATTCTGAGCAGCATGCCCATTCCATCTTCATCGAGCACGGCCGTGCTGGGAAGCACAGCCGTGGTGGGGTCTTCATGGCACGGTCGTGCTGGGTAGCACAGTCATGGTGGCTGATTTGCTAAACTTTGAGATTTTAACATTCAGCCTATAACTTTGCTTAATTTCTAGCACAACCATTCCATAGTACCACGGCCGTGCTGGGGCCTTCAAAGACTCAAATAGCCTCAAACTTCATTATCAAGGGACTTCTTTGCTTGGAGTTGAAACTTGACCATTAGGGTAGGTTGAGGGAGCTCTTGGGGCCTTCTTTGGACCCCTCTATGAGTAGAGGGACCCTCAAACTCCTTCCTTCTCTCTCTTCCATCCAAAGTATGGTCCAAGTACCTGAAAAATGATGCAAAGAACGTCCATAAGTGCATTTGACAGTAAAACACACATTGGGGGTATTAACTTGCAATCTACTTTGTTTAGATGTGATAAATGTACAAAAAGGCATAAGATGGAGCCCTAAAATAGGGCTGCATCACCACCCCAAACTTAAAACATACTTGTCCTCAAGTATGCTCCAACTCAATCTCTCTACAAAATTTCCACAAAAAGAAATGACATATGCAATGTAAAAGATGATTATTGCTGAATGGGATCAAAGATGACTGAGTGCATGCATTTCACCTCTCTCCTCTCCTACTTCCACAATCCAATCATGAAAAGAGCACAAAGCACATGAAATTCGAATATAACGCATAGAATACACAAGTTATCCACACTTCTTCCATGAAGTTCTGGGTAAACTGTTTCATGATGGTGTTAATCAAGGATGATTAGGAGTGTTGTTTCACATTCATGCATTCAGTCTTATATTTCAAATCATACCAAATGACCCACATGGTAGCGGAAAAAGGCAAAATGAGCTAAGTTTGATGCTTCTTATCTCAATGGGTATGAAAATGGAAGAAAGGGTTGTGGTAATATTTTTGGTGTGTTTTTACACACTCATCTTTTCTTTATTTGAATGCTCTTAAATAGGAGCATCCTTTTATTTTATTTTTGCTTTTCTTTCTTGCCCTTGGTGTAGATAGGGCATATGGTGGATAGAGTGAGGCGGGGAGATAAAGATATGGCTACCCCAAACTTTTGGAGGTGGCCAAGGCTGATTATGTGCATTAGGGCATCTTTTTATGAGGCGGAGGGGTATGAAGATGGTGGAAGAAGGGTCGAGTCAAAGAGGGGTCATTGGTATGATTGTCCAAATAAGACATCCTGCATGAAAGTTAATCCAATACTTCATCCTAGATATGACACCACATGAATGAACAAGATGAAATTGATATATCAAATAAGAGATTCCACAAACACTAAGTGTTCAAAGCTTGCTCAAGTTCACAATTCAGCCAAATCAATCACAATCATGAGAGAGGTGATGCACATGTAAAAAGTCAAACATTGATACCACATAGCAATAAAGCATAATATTTCACTTGCACTAGTCAAAGGTCGTCATTTTTACTCAAAATAGTAGAGATTGGGTCAAAACATACTTTTTAGACAAGAAATCTCAAATTTGGGCAAAATTGGCCAAAATGGTGCCAATTTGAACTAAATCACATCTAAACCTACTTTCGGAAATTTTAAAACATAAAGCAACAAATCCTAGTTAACATGCATATGAAATTATCAAAAACTACATGAGAATGCAATGCATGATAAGGAAAAGCAAAACAAGCAAACATTTTGAAAAATTACACAAAAATGCAACTACATGCCATGTGAAGATGCAAACAAAAAAAACAATCTACACTAAGTGGGTTAAACATCAACCAAACAATGATCGGGTGGAATAGGCAATTGTCAAAATAAGCTGAAAACTGAGGGCTTACTGCCCTACCACCCCAAACTTTTGAACCATGCTGTCCTCAGCATGAAACTAAAGCTCAGGGATGATAGGGTAGAAGTCAAGGCTGTGGTGGTGTGGGGTCCTGCGACGGGTCAAACTGTGGTGGAGGCTGCTGGTAGTAGTGGCCCCAGTAGTCTGCCTATGGAGGCGGGTATGTCTCCTGGTAGCCAGAAATTGATCCCCAAAAATCCTCCACCCATTGGGGGTTTCCTTGTGTCTGCGTATGCTGGTAATGATACATGTGGTTGATTTGGTGATGCATCTGCTGCTGATCCAACCACATGTCCTGTTGCATTTTCTGAATCCCCTCCAACTGTGCATGGATGGATGACATATCATATGCGTTTGTCGGAGGCGGATGCACCTCAAAATATTCCATTCTCAGTCTCGTGCGGCATGGTTGCTCAAATGACCGCTGCTATTCTGGCACATTTGTTTCCCCCTCTTCCTCAGGTAAGGCTACACTTGGTGCTCTGTACCCCTCTCTAGGGGTGCTTTCCTCATAACGTGATAACAAATCTAGAAAGTTATCCACAGGCCCTGCATCCCTGAGCAGAACGGGGGCGTGGTATGGGAGTTCCAAGGTGACACCATGATAGCCGAGGTTCAGAACATAATTTTTTTTGTCATCCTTGAGGGCTATCATCTGGGACCTCACAAGATAGTTTAGGCCCACATATTTGTTTCCATCTACCTTGGTAAGCCCTTCTAGACTGCATCCCACTACCCTTGCCAGAGTGGTGACAATCCCTCCCATGATGAATGGATTTTTACTTTTGGATGGGATTATCTTCAAGTGATCAATTACCATGGCACCAACGTCCACAAACCCCTCACTTACAACTGTAGCCATAAGAAATAGGTCTTTCTGGGAGCTTGATCCTTGATTATCATAGCGACCAAACAAGGTATTTGCCAGCACCTTTTGCAAATATCTCAACAAAGGATTATGGATCTTGCTCATTTTAGATTTCCCTACAGAGAAAGTAGATTTGCCTGTTATCGTCTTCCACATCTTGGCGTAATCTGCCTTACCATTCTTGTCAAATCTTCCCTTGGTCAAATTTCTTTGCCATTTCTGGGTTGGGGGCAAAGATTGCATTGATCTGAGAGGCTTTGAGGACATGTGTTGAGCAGTTTAACTTGAACCTAATAGCATCCTCTCCTTGATATTGAACCTTCTCTAAGGTTGCGAAGAACTCATGAGTAATCTCCAAGTATGTTTCTTCAACCTTAGTTAAAATAGTGTACAATCCACATCGTTTTAAGTGAGCATCAAAACTGAAGTTGATAGTTATGGCTTCCACTGTAGGCACACATGCATATCTAGTGGAAATCACCCTTCTTGTCATGCATTCGGGGTGAAGGGGTGTCATTGCCTCATTTCTTGCGATCCCTCTGCCATAAGTGGTTCCTTGTGGTTGCTTTCCCGCTCATGTGAGTCTGCCCTCCTCTAGTCTTGATAGGATATCCACTGGTTCATCCTCCAATTCGTCACTCTCAGTATCATCCGCTTCCTCTTCTTGATAGGTATGTGACCCTGAACTTGTGTCCAAGTTCAAGGGCACTCTTTCATTGCTCCCATTGGGTCGGGCTGATGATGTCGAATGCCTTGCTGGAGTTGGTCGTGGCGGTAGGCGTGAGGATGAAGCTTCATTAGTTTTTTTAGTTCTTCGCTCACGAGCCAGTGCAATGACTTCAATAGAATCAACAATATTCTCTGGCTCTTCTTCTTCTTCCTCCTCCTCTTCCCCAGGGTTGTTGTAGCTTGGATCCAAGAAGTGCTCGCTGGAGGGAGAGTGGAGTCGAGAGGCACTCATCGACGCTGATCGGCCAAAGGAACGTGAAATCGAGTTGGACGATGAGGAAGTGCTATCGGACTGCTGTGAACTGGTCATTCATTTGGATCTTCTTTTGCCACCAGTGAGGATGCTTGTAGTCTTCTCTACTCCTTTCTTGATGGCTTTTCCCATGCCCTTCATGATTGCAAAGTTATTTGACGAAAAATGAAGCTAGCATTGAAAAAAAGCAGCTCCGGGCTGATGGGGCAGAAGTTGCTTGTAGCTGGAGAAATCAGTGGTAATGAATGGTGGAAATCAAAGCTAGAGGTTAGGGAAAGCGATTAGGGACCAAAGGAAACTCAAATCCGGAGTTTGGGAGTAAGAGGGAGTGATTTGGGGGTGTAGGGAACTCGCCCTAGCCGCCTGGAGTCGCGGCACGACCGTTCTGGATTGCAGAAATGAGCTAGAGGTCGTGCTGGGTCGGGTTGAATCGGGCTAGATATTAGGTTTTTTTGGGCCAACACGGCCATTCTGGCCAGCACGGCCATTCTGGCCAGCACGGCCGTACTGGCGGTGAGCTAGCACGACCGTGCTGCCAGCGGCAAAAATTCTTCAAACAACCTATTGTTTTCATCAGCACAGCCGTTCCGTGACAACACGATTGTTCTGGCTTGGTGCCAGCACGGCCGTTCTGAGCAGTACGGCCATGCTGCCCTCTGTCAATTCAAAAATTCTATATTTTATCAAAACTTTTCGAAACTCATCATTTAATCATCATGAATGGTTTTTCTTGGCGAAATATCCACCTTCTTGATTGATTGTGCCTCAATCTTCAGCTTGAACCTGTTCGACCTGTGATTACATCAAAACTATCAAGCACAAATGTGCATGTGTGTTTTTGTGTAAAACAAAAGAAAATATCAAAAAGGAGAAGGTTCGAGAATCTCAAACCACGTGGGTTGCCTCCCACTAGCGCTAAATTTTACGCCTTCAGCCGGGCTTATTGATTGTAGAACTTATATCATTTCTTAGGAATCTTTAATAGATCCTTATAGTAGATTCCTTTCTCATCTTCATCCAAGCACTCTTCTTCATCCGATTGTTCCTCCATAAGCATGACGATATCAAAACTTTGATTTCCTTTGTCCGGGCTGACTTCAACAACAGATTTCAACCTTTACCCATTGATGGAAAATTCCTTCGCACCTTCTTTCTCACAAATGACCACGGCCGCTGATGGGTATACTTTGTTGACAAGATAGGGTCCTTCCCATCTAGACCAGAGTTTTCCGAGAAAGAACTTCATTCTCGAGTTGTATAGCCATACCCATTTTCCAGGCTCAAAGTCCTTCTTCCTAATCATCTTGTCATGGAGGAACTTTGTTCTCTCCTTGTAACTCATTGACAACTCATACGCCTCATGACACATTTCCTCTAGCTCATTGAGTTGGAATTTCCTTTTCATTGTTGCATTCTCTTTATCAAAGTCCATATTCTTCAAAGCCCACAGCGCCTTATGTTGCATCTCTACCGGTAAGTGGCAGATTTTGCCATAGATGAGCTTGAAGGGTGTGGTTCCAATTGGGGCTTTGTAAGCAGTCTGGTATGCCCATAAAGCTTCATTAAGGTAGAGTGACCAATCCTTATGGTCCAGTCTCACCGTTTTCTCCAAAATGAGCTTGATCTCCCGATTGGCCAGCTCAACTTGGCCACTGGTTTGCGGATGATATGGAGTGGCTACTCTATGGTTCACTCCATGCTTTTTAAGCAATCCCTCAAAGTTGCGGTGGATGAAGTGACTTCCCCCGTCACTTATCATTGCTCTTGGAATGCCAAACTGAATGAATATGTTTGATTTTACAAAGTCACAAACCACCTTGTGGTCATTTGTTCGGGTGGCAATGGCTTCTATCCACTTTGACACGTAATCCACGACAACCAAAATGTAAACATATCTAAAAGAGGGTGGGAAAGGACCCATGAAGTCAATCCCCCATACATCAAACACCTCCACCACTAGAATGAGTGATAGAGGCATCATGCCTCTCTTTGAGATAGTGCCCACTTTTTGGCACTTCAAGTAGCTTTTACAAAATTCATGTGAATCTTTAAACAATGAGGGCCAATAAAAACCACCTTGAAGAACTTTTGCTGCTGTGCGCTTTCCTCCAAAGTGTCCTCCACATATCCTGGAATGGTACATGGAGAGGATTTCTTATTGTTCCACTTCCGGCACTCATCTTCTTACGAGATGATCCGGGCAATACTTGAAAAGGTGAGGGTCATCCCATGCATAATTCTTCGCCATGGCAAACAATATTTTGCTCTCCTCCCTTATCCACGTGCTAGGTATCCTCCCACTAGCCAAGAAATTGGCTATGTGTTGGTACCATGGCCCTTGAGAAGATGAGAGGAGGAAGAGTTGTTCATGCGGCAGGGTTTCTTTGATTAACCTTATCTTGTCAAAAGGGTGATCAATCCGAGAGAGATGATCGGCTGCACCATTTTCTACTCCCTTCTTGTCCACTATCTCTATATCAAACTCTTGCAACAACAGAATCCATCTTATCAACCTCGGCTTTGAATCCTTCTTAGACATGAGATACTTTAACGCAACATGATCCATGTAAATCACAACTTTGTTTTGTAAAAGATAGGAGCAGAATTTGTCTAGAGCAAAGATGACGGTGAGCAACTCTTTTTCTGTAGTGGTGTAATTTCATTGTGCTTCATCAAGCTTCTTTCTCGCGTAGTAGATGGCATGAGGAATTCGGCCAATCCTTTGGCGCAGCACAGCCCCCACTGCCATGCCAGATGCATCGCTCATTATCTCAAATGGCAGAGAGAAATCAGGGGGCTGCATGATCGGAGCAGAAATGAGCCCTTCTTTCAAGTGATTGAAAGCTTCAATACACTTGTCATCAAACTGAAACTCGACATCCTTTTCCAGTAAGTGGCACAAAGGTCTTGAGATCTTGCTGAAATCTTTTATGAAGCGGCGATAGAAACCAGCATGTCCCAAGAAAGACCGGACATGTCTTATGGTGGAAGGAATGGTGAGGGTAGAAATGAGGCCCACTTTGGCCTTGTCAACTTCAATTCTGTGTTTAGAAACCCGGTGGCCTAGAACAATGCCTTCGGGCACCATGAAGTGGCTTTTCTCCCAAGATAGAACTAGTCAGACTTTCTCACATCTTTCAAGAACAGTGGCCAAATGTAACAAGCATTCATCAAAAGTCTTACCAAAAACTGAGAAATCATCCATGAACACTTCCAAGGATGAATCAAGCATATCTGCAAAGATGGAGGTCACACACCTATGAAAAGTAGACGGAGCATTACACAACCCAAACGACATTCTCCAGTAAGCAAAGGTACCACTCGGGCAAGTGAATGTCGTCTTCTCTTGATCGGCAGACTGCACCACAATTTGGAAATACCCAGAATATCCATCACGGAAGCTGTAGAAACTCTGCCCAGCTAGCCTCTCTAGAATTTGATCAAGGAATGGGAGGGGGTAGTGGTCCTTCTTTGTCTTCTCATTGATTTTTTGATAGTCCACACACATCCTCCATTTGGATTGCTCTCTAACTGGCATTAGTTCCCCATCGGCATTTTCAACAACTGTGATTCCACCCTTCTTGGGTACGACTTGGATGGGGCTCACCCATGTACTATCAGAAATAGGATAGATGATTCCAGCATCGAGCAATTTCACTACCTCTTGAGTCACCACCTCTTTCAACTTCAGATTCAACTGCCTTTGCATTTGGTGGGTTGGCCTTGCATCTTCCTCAAGATAGATTTGGTGCACACAAATGGAGGGATCGATACCTCTCAAATTAGCTATGGACCATCCAATTTCTTGGATGTTCTTCTTCAAAACCTTCATTAAAGACTCCTCTTGTTCGGGCGAGAGTATGGATGAAATGATCATCGGGAGGGTGTCATTCGCCCCTAGAAAAGCATATTTCAAACCTTCAGGGAGTGATTTCAGCTCAAGAGTCGGGGGTTCTTCAAGAGAGTTCTTCAATGGCTCAGAGATGGAAGGGAGATCCTCACTCGCAGCCTCCAAGGCTAGCTCATTCTCTTCATCATCTTCCTCATCATCGTCAGGAAACTCAACTATTGGTTCCAGTCCTCTACCTTGAGTGGCAGTTTGGATCCATGAGGGTAAACATTCCTCCACAATCTCATCTAGACACTCGACTAGATAGCAATCTTCTTCTGTCGCTCCTATCACTTCAGTTGTGGCTGATGATTTGAATATGTTCAACCAGATCTTCATGTGCATGAACGTCACATACATCGTACCGATTCTCACATGGATAACTGCATCAGCTGTGGCCAGGAAGGGTCTCCCCAAGATGATAGGAACCCTCCTCATGTCTTTCTCCATATCCAAGATGATAAAATCAGCAGGAAATAAAGTAGATGTCTCATCATCTAGTCTCACGAGCACATCATCAACACACTCTCTAGGTAACTCTGCAAAGACGTCATACGTCATGAGGTTCACGCTCCAGCCCAAGTCTAAAAGAGCTTGGTCTATGCGGTGCGCCCCAATGTAACATGATATTATAGGAGCACCGGGATCCTTCCTCTGTCTTGGAATGGTGTGCTGCAGAATCGAGCACACTTGCTTGGTCAGTTTCACTTTCTTCAGGGTTCTTCCCATAGTTCTTCTTTTGAAAGTATAATGATCCTTCAAGAACTTAGCATATGAGGGTATTTTCTTGACCGCATCAAGCAAAGGGATGTTGATCTTCACTTGCTTAAAGGTTTCAAGAATGTCCTCAATGTGCTTCTTTCTTCTTTTCTCAGCAGATGGCTCCTTATGAGCCTCGGGAAACAGAGGGAGTTGGGACCCCATACGGTCCATATCAATAGTATCATCAACTGGAATCACAGGAATCATAGTATCAACACTCGGTATCATAGTATCAATGCTCGGTATCACAGTATCAACCCTGCATCTTGTCACAATATCAACACTACCTCTTGTCACGGTATCCTCAACCTGTTTCTCAATATCAACATGCTCAACCTCAATATCACTTTTGTCACCAGCAACAGTACTATGGGGACACTCCAAAGTCCGGCCACTCCTCAACGTAGTCACTGCCTTCACATGCTCATGGGTAGTAGAAGAGGAAGCTTGTGGAGGTGGTTGTGGCTGTTGTGGTGGTGGAGGCCTTTGGTGAGGGGAGTTTGGATTTTGGAGAATGAATTGTGGTTGCGATTGTGGTGGTGGTTGTTGTTGTTGTGGATGAAGGTGATATTGTGGAGGTGGTTTTTGGTATATATGAGGTGGAGGTGGAGCATATTGATAGTTGAGAGGTTTTTGAGGAGGTGGTGGAGCATAGAGGTTTGATGGTGCTTGGTATTGTGGTGGAGAATATGTACTTGAAGTGCTCCCTAGGAGGGCACCGTCATTGTTCAAATTGGGCATTGGTTGAGAAGGTAGTCTTCCTTCCTTCCTTCTTACAAGGGAGAGGGAAATCTGATCCAACCTTTGCTCAAGGCATTGAATGGACTGCCCATGCGAGTTCACATCCTTTTTCACTTCATCTAGGCTTCTTAGCCTTCCCAACACTTTGTCTTCAAACTTTGAACTATAACGTAGCTTTTGTTTCCCTTGTCCTGGTCCATCCTCATTCTATTGTTTCTAAGAGAAGTTCGGATGATTTCTCCACTCGGGAGTGTAGGAGTTGGACATAGGTCCTTGGTTGTTGCGGCCACCAAAAGAGTGTAGAGCATTTACTTCCTCATGTACAATGTCAACTGCCATTGTGGGTTGGCTAGAAGAGCCACCAACTTGCTTTTGCATCATCTTCATCATGTCGGCCATCATCTTCATCATGTACGGGTCAGTAGCAATATGCTGTGGAGGAAGGTGGAGGAGTGTAGCTCTGGCTGACATGCCCCCTTTAGTAGAAGTGCGGTGGCGAGAATTTTCAGCAAGGTGTTCAAATAATGGCCATGATTCTTCGGGCGGCTTTGCCATGAAAGTGCCCCCGCATGAAGAGTCCACGTTGTTCTGGCTTTTCTCTTCAAGCCCGGTGTAGAACGCTTGAACGAGCTGCCACAAAGGTACCTCATGGTGAGGGCAGTCATGGAGCAACTTCTGGAATCTCTCCCACACCTCGTGGAAGGGCTCGTTTTCCTTCTGAGAAAATGACGTGATGCACTTCCTCATGTAAGACAACTTAGCGATGGGGAAGAAATTATTGAGGAACTCATTTTTTACGTCGTTCCACGAGACCAACTCTGGCTTGGACACATACCACTCTTTAGCCTTCTCTTTGAGGGAGAAAGGAAAGAGTGTCCTTCTAATGGAATCATCAGTGGTGGCGGGAGTGCGGAAGGTTGAACACGTCTCAAGGAACACGTCAATGTGGTGGTAGGGGTTTTCATTCTCCATCCTGAAGTAGGTAGGGAGGAGTTCCAGAAGTGCAGGCGGAATGGAGAATTGTTGATCGGGCATCTGGTCAACCAAGGTGGCGATGGGGGAGTTGTAGTTCCCCAGCGTAAAGTACTCGTGGAGTGGGCGATGTGGCGGTGGAGGTTGAGCATCCAGTTGCGGGTTGTTTTCAGCCATCTTGGCCTGTCGGTGTAGGTTGCGGCGAGCTTGATGCCTCCTTCTACCAATCTCGGGGTCTTATACCACCAAGTCGGTGCAAGTAGAATGTGTGCTACACATGCAAAACTGTCACCTGCACAAGACACAAACAAACAACAAGAAACCAAGTTAGCAAACCAAGATGTAAAAGTAACACAAAGAATAAATAATAGCAATGGTGAGGGCAAAAGGAAAGGCTAAGATACACTATCTAACTAGGCCGAGCACCTCTATCCCCGGCAACGGTGCCAAAAAGCTTGGTGTGTCCCCGCTAGTGGTGCTTTTACACCCCACGAGGTCGGAGCGCACGTGATATGGGATCTTATGCTTTTGAAATTTATGTTATCCCTAACCGAGTCGGTCACTAAGGCTAAAATAGGTCTCCCACAAGCGTATGGGGTACTGTTGTAGTATAGGTGATTGGCAAGATAAGGGGTCGAACCACAGAGATAGAGGGGGCACTAGAGTTAGATAGAGTGGGCTATGTTCCTTTTACAGAGCTTAGGGTTTTAGGGTTTTAAAAGGTTTTGGTTGTTGATTAAGATAATGAGAAAGTAAGAAATGCAATATGGAAACTAAGTTATGGAAGAGCAAGCAAATTAGTAAACTAAGTTAACAAACTAATTAAGCAATAGCAATAAGAGCTACACTACTCTAGCAAGGCAAGAAGCAATTAAGAGATAAACTAACCACTAGCAAGAGCAAGAGCCTAAGTTAACACTAAAGAGCAAAACTAAGCAATTAACTAGGTTAAGCAAAAGTGACTAAACTAGACTAGCATGAACAAGCAAACTAAGCAATTAGGGTTTTAAGCAAGGTGATTAAGGTGAGTGGGCTGTTTGGGGAATGTAACTTTGATATTAGTTGGGGGAGATCATTAAACATGCATGGTTCTCATTTCATATCTAGATTACCAAACCAAACAATAAGGTCAATGCCATTAGAACATACCCTATACTACTAGTAGAAGACTAGGGTTAGGTGTAATTCTAATGAGATTAACCAAATTTAGGTTTCTAGGGTAAGTGATAGTGAGTAATTGAGGGTTGAGGATAGATATGGGAGTAGAGATGAGGGCATTTAACCTCATGCCACTAGCCACTCTAGCCTTTAGAAGGCCCTAGACAATTACATCAATCTCACTTACACTAGCTACTTAGATCTCACACTCATTTGTAGGAGGAGGGATGTGTATGTAGGAACAAAGGGGGCTAGCTAGGGATCCACTAATTGGACCTAGGAGCCATTCCTAAGATTACCACATACACCCCAATTCCTCCTAGAAACTAAGTGTCATCAAAAACCTCAAAACAAGCAATTCATACAAGAAGCACAAACCACATGAAATAATATAGGAAAAGAGATAGAACCAAGAAGTAATCATCATAGATATGAATTAAGTTCATTACAAGAAATTATCCCCCAACATGGTATCAAAGTTACATTTAAATCCCAAACAGCCCACCACAAGGGGCTTAGCTAGACATGATCAAGAAAACAAGAAAAGAAAGGGGGTAGAAGAAGTAGGGACTCCATGAAGCTTGATGTGGAAGCCTCCTTGTTCACCTCCAAGCTTGCTGTAGACGTCCTCCCTCCTCCAAGGGTGCAAGGGTGCATGAAATGGTAGGGGATTATGGATGAAAACCTATAGAACTAGGTTTCCATGGTGGAATGAGGGTGGAAATGGTGGATGATGAGCCCAAAATGCAAGGGGATTGCACAAATAGCTCAAGGGTGGAGAGTGGAGGCTAAGAACAGCTAGGTAGATGCTAACCTAGTGTTGTGGCCGCCACCCATGTATATATAGGTGGTGGTGGAGGCACTACGGTAAGTAGGGGTAAGATTGGAAAAACAATGTGAAAAAGTTAGGTTTTCAAGTGATAGCACGGCCGTACTGGTCAGCACGGCCATGGTGGGTAGAAGTGGGCACAGCCGTGGTGGAGGAGAACATACTTGTTGGTTAAGTGTTAACTCAACAGGTTGATGGGTGAAAATGAAGGCTTGTAGCACGGCCGTGTTGGGGACTAGGTAGAACAGTCATGCTGGGTAGCATGGCCGTGGTGGAGGGGTTGTAGTGAGGTCGTTCTGAGCAGCACGCCCATTCCATCTTCATCGAGTATGACCATGTTGGGCAGCACGGCCGTGGTGGGGTCTTCATGGCACGGCCGTTCTGGGTAGCATGGCCGTGGTGGCTGATTTGCTGAACTTTGAGATTTTAACATTCAACCTGTAATTTTGCTTAATTTCCAGCACGGCCGTTCCATAGTACCACGAACATGCTGGGGCCTTCAAAGACCCAAATAGCCTCAAACTTCATTATCAAGGGACTTCTTTGCTTGGAGTTGAAACTCGACCATTGGGGTAGGTTGAGGGAGCTCTTGGGGCCTTCTTTGGACCCCTCTATGAGTAGAGGGACCCTCAGACTCCTTCCCTCTCTCTCTTCCATCCAAAGTATGGTCCAAGTACTTGAAAATGATGCAAAGAACGTCCATAAGTGCATTTGACAGTAAAACACACATTGGGGGTATTAACTTGCAATCTACTTTGTTTAGATGTGATAAATGTACAAAAAGGCACATGATGGAGCCCTAAAATAGGGCTGCATCAATATGTCTTAATTGTGGTCGCGTACGACATCATAGCTACTGAGGTGTCGCTAGTGACGTAGAGCCAACAACTGTAGGGTTTTAGGGGAGGCAGAGAAGGCAGCAGAAACAAAAAAAAATTCTCCTCCACAAACCCAGAACAAGGAAACGCGTCAACATCTATACAATAGGAAAGGATGGTTTGTGGAATCATACATTGTCCCGAGGCTTGCTCGGTGATAATACCTCACGACTTGCGTAGTCTTCACCTCCGGTCTTGGATGGTGTCTGTGCAGCTCCTGGTCGCACCGGGACTGACGACTCCTGGTCTCACCGGGACTGTTGGGATTGACAGTTGTCCTCCGAGCGGAAGAAATCTCCCGCCTCTGAAGTAGTCCACATAGACCACCTGGAAATCCAATCTCCTTATCCCATAAGGAATTGGAAGGAGTCACACCCTCATGTTAGCGTACTAGTCACTAACACACTCTCCTGCCACCAGTCACTTTCTGTAGTTGTCTTTCCCTTGCTGTGCCTCCCTTATCGGGTAGCACTTGCTCGGGCTCTCTCGGTTACCAAAACCAGAGAGAACGACAACTTTACAGAGCAACTGGTTGCACTGAGTTGTACTTTGAGAAGCCCCCAATACCCCTATATATAGGAGGGTCATGGGACAGGGTTCTCTATCCTGGGCAATGTGGGACTAAAGAAGGAGTAGAAGGGTTCGAGATTTTCCACAAAAACAACCAACTCGCAACCTGAACCGATAGTTTCATTTCTGAAACGGTCGGTTGGGGACCTGAGCCGGTCGGTTGACACCTCAACCGATCGGTTGGGACCCATGAAACGACTGGTTCATTTCAAAACCGGTCGGTTCGTGGTCCTGATCAGTTCCCGATTGACTTTCCTTCTTTTGTTTCTAATTGGTATCAAATACCAATCCTTGTTCCAATCAAATTGGGCAAGTGAAACGAAAAGAAATTTCTCACCAATCCTACTTTCCCAACTTGCTCAGTTGCGTCAGTTGAACCAATCGTTTCAACACTGGAAGTAATTGATTCACCCTTTCCATGAGCCGATCGACTCACAACCTGAGCCGATCGGTTCACCAAGCTCAATCAATCAGTTCATCACATGAGCCGATCGGTTGGGAGTGCAGATTGTGCAGAATCAGTCAATTGCAGTTTCAATCAGTCTGATACTCCAATCAATGTGTCCAACACCTTGAACATTATGACATTGAGATATCAATTAATCGAGTGTTTAATTGAACTACTAAACTCCTTTAGTAATCAATCTAAACATTGTTTTTGGAAAAAACTCCTCTTCCATGTTAAATCCTATGTGTGTGACCCTGCAGGTCCTTTTCACGTTGGCAGTGAAAGTCCATAACACTTATGACTTCACAAGAAAAGAGCGGTGCCTAGTCACACATCAGTGCTACCCAAGTGAAATAGAAAGTTGGAGAACAACTTTCAATCCTACAATCCGTGAATGGTGTTACAGTGAATGTATAATTCCTTTGTCACTGATATCTCGAATGAACTCGAGGCATGGAACAATCATCCTGTCAACGTTCATTCACTTTCTTGATCTCAGAGTAGATTGGAAGAGATATGTATGACATCAATATCACATACTGATTCACACATGTGTGCACACCTTTCTCAATCCTACTCATCAAGTGGCCATGGATATCATACTCCCTCAGGAGGTACAAATCCCATATCTATCACTCACCCCTCAAAAGCTCCATGTGTCAAAGCCACCCAATCATCACCTTTATAACAACCCATGTTTCAGGACTGCATTTGATGATGTCAAAGTGTGCCCAACGACATGTGTTGAGTGTAGTGATTTCAGGTCAAAGAATCACACTCACCACCATCACTGTGAGTACTGACTGTAACTACCATGTCATGGTTCCATGTGTCAAACTCATGGTGGGTATGCCCGGTACACTTGTTCTCTAACAAGTACCTATGTGTTTGGTTTGATATCTCTATATCATGACTAATGAGATTCTGTCATCAACCAACACCACAATCTAGTCTTGTGTGTCATTGCTATCTATCTACCTTCCACAATGACATCTGACTAGGGACATAACAAGAATGTACAAACTCTTAGTGTGATAACCCAGATTTTAGGGTTTTGATAACCAATATAGAATTTTAGGACCATGTGTGTGTCATTTAGAGGATTGATACTAATAGAGATATTAGTTATTCAACACTAACACTTTTCACTCAAAAAGTGAACTAGATACCCAATTGATGATTATAACAATAATTTCGTTCAAGTATGATGAATATGTTTGATTATTTGACTGGGTGCATATGAGTCCATGGGACCCGTTTAATAGTATCAATGGACTCAAGTGATATATTAGTGAACTTTGAGGTATGAGTATCATAACAAGTGTTCTGGACTTGTATGATCAAGATTTTATGATGATTTGAATTGAATTCAAGGTTAATATGCCTAATTTAGAAGGTTGTTCAAAGAATGTATTTGCACAAACAAATAATGGAGTTTGTGTCTCAAATTGTTGTAGAAGTTGTCTTGGGGTATAATGAGCCAATGTCTAAAGTTCCGAAATGTTTGGAGATTGCTACAAACATATGTATCTATTTGAGGTTGGAACATTAGTGACGTAAATATGTTTGGGCTTTAGCTTTTTGGGTATATTTGTATTTAGGTCTGTGACGGACTTTATGTCACATAGTCTTTTTTTCACTGGCTGTGCGGCACCTTCGAAGCCATGGATCTAGGACCCAGTCATCCCTAACCTCTGAAACTTGAGGAACAGAAGAGGCTGGACGCGCAGTATTGATGCGATGAAGGCAGGGTTATAACTATATATTTTGTCCACAATATGAATCCATAGACCCCTCAATCGGCGTCGGAGACCCAAGTCTGTAGAACACGAGTGGGGTGATCCTTTGAATTCCCTCACATATGATTCCGGCCCCAGGGAAATGCCCAAAATCCCATATCCTTGCTCTACGATGCTTGGGGGTAAGCACTGGAATCTGCACTAAGGTACCCCTACGGCTCTCAGCTCCTTTCTCGCTAGCATTCCCTTTGTATAAGACCCTGCGCTCCTCCATGATGCAATAGACAGCTCTGGAGGACCTTTCTCCAATCTTCTTGGTACCCTGCGATCAACTGCCCAACCTTGGTCGTGGCCGTTTTGGGCTACAGAGGCCAACACAGCCGCCGCTGGAGAAAGTGAGTCGGGTTGAGCACTCCGCCATCACTCACCACCAACCAAGGGTCAGGGAAAGTTTAGGTTGGCATCCAATATCTTCCCAGTACCTCAATCTCGTGTTTTGGGTTGTGTGACGGAAAACCCCAATCCTAGAAACTTGTTCTCTGAGGATTTGCAGAGAAGGTGGAGGCAAGGTCACAGATCTCCCATCACCTAGAAGACCGGCCGACAGTCCTCTCACCCAGCGTTGAAGGCGATGGAACCCCTGAAAGCATGGCGGAGGTGCACCTTGCTTTGAAGCCCTCGTCTCAGGAAAAGGTCTCAGGGTAGATGTGGCTTCACGCCAAGCTCAGAGCCAACCCATCGGGAGAAACCACATGTATGAAGCTCGGCACGAGCACCTCGGAGTAGATCCGTGTTTCGAGTCAAATCCAGGGAACGCCTCATCCTTGGCCATCAAAGCTTGTAGGTTGAAGGAGGGCTCACCGAGTCTGACCTCGCGGAGGCGGAAGACCGCACCCGGCGCTGCAAACGCGAGGCTTGGGGGCAAGTGGGCGATCGATCCAGTAGTCAGTCCAAATAAACCTCTCCGGTCTATCAAACAAGTCCACCGATTCTTTCTTGACAACACTAGAAAATGGGAGACCAGGAGAGGTGAGCCAGCCACCATATGCCAGTCCAGAACTGCCACCTCAGGCGTGGACCCAACCACCTAAGGTAAATCTCATTTAAATTAGCATAACTATATCAAAACTTACAAAATTCTTAATAAATGGATCCCTTGTCCAATAAATACGCCCAAAATATCCCTAGACTCAGAAAAATGTCTAGTTTATTATAAGATGACTAAATCAGACCTTTGAAGTAGTAATATTCATGGTTTTTAAATTATTAGATGATGCTTCTTTTCGGGTTCATTAAATATTATAAATGGTATCCAATTGAAATAAATACTCAGAAAATTATACTAGAACCCTTATTATGATGAAAACCCATTTGTGAACTCCATTTTGGGTTTTATTGATCAATATTAGGCCTTTTCTGATTAAAGACTAAATAAATGCCTTAACCCTCCTATTAATTCTAGAAAATAGACCAATGATGAGAAACATATGAAAATCATATCAGACCTTAATTATGACTTTTAGATCAGTATAAAAATCAACACAAGTTCTAGGCTGTTTGAACCTAGATTTGGCCAAACCCTAATTTGGACCTAAAATACCTAGAATATGTATGAACCATGTATTAATGATGATTAATTGTTATTAATCAGGTCATGGACAAATATCTAGATGATCATGGATGTATAAAGAATCTCTGAACTCAGGTACGTGGGCTTTATCTAAGTATATGACTAGTTTTCTTGTGTGCAATAGCTATGATGTATTTCTTGTCTTTATTTGAGAATATTGCTTGGATGTACTATGATTGTAGTATCTTCGCCATGTCAATAAGAGCAACAAAGAGTGTAGATGGTTTGTAGCTACTAAGTGGATATAAGCTCTCTCTCTCTCTCTCCCCCTTAGTCCTCTCTCTCTTCCTATAAATATAAGGTCGGCACTCGGTCCCCATAGCCCAAGGGGCGGGGAAAAATGAAGTGCGACACCACTTAGTAGTACAAACGCATCAAAAGACATCTAAAAATATGTGTTTACCTTATTATCGCTTTAAAAATGTTTTCTTTTACTCTTTCTTTCTCAAGTTATTTCAATTATGCAAGCATATTAGTATGTACCTTTCTACCCACGTGCACAACACCTTGTGTGTTGATTCGTTGTTTCACGTATGTTTTAGGTTCAGAGCTAGCTTGGGATAAAAGACGTGAAGTGAGCAGTTGTCCAGGTTGTACCTATTGTGTAGATCCTGATTAGCATACATGTTCATAGACTTGTAAATCTTCTTTTAATATGTAAATGTAATTCATTTTGTAATATACATGTTGAATGTTGAGAAATGTTATGGTGTATGCCTATGGTTGTATGTTCATGTATGCGTATTATGCTTCCGCTTCGCTCTCTGATATGATTGGATGATGTTTTCAGATTCTGACCTCTGATTCCCAATAGGGTTTGGAGAGGTGAAAATCCGGGGACGTCACACTTAGCATTCGTATGATCTCATTGTTCAGGTCCTCAACCTGAAAGCATATGTCATTGAGTATTGTCATTCTCTAGACATTCAATCTGTTCTATCACTATCTCATATGACCGAACCAGAAAGAATTAGAAGCTGGCCTTTGATGTTTATCAAATCAATCTTAATGTATCCCACCAATCGTCCCATGATTGGCTCTTAGGGCATACATACCAACAGACTCCCACTTGCACTGCAAGCCAATCACCCTTGAATCATATTCATAGTGATCATCAAACATGTCCCACATGTTACTATGCTCTAGTGCAAACATAGTGAGTTATGGAAACACCTTGCCAAAGTCAGTATAAATTGCATGTCTCACATCTCTTCATTGTATGTCACACATATGAGATGGAGTTGCCGTAATATGTGATCTAGTATTCCTTTGCTAACCTTTAGCCACATTGCATGATCAAGGATTCCATACTTGTCATCAATGAGTGGAATATCTATAAGTTCATCTCATGAACTTCCAGATCCATATAGTATCCACTGCTGTTCTCCAACACATAGATACTCGGCATTTCCTTTTAAATGGTTTTATTGAAACCCTTCCAATTATCAACAAACTTTCACTTTTATATATCTTATATATAATTTGCGATTAATTTTCTATCCTTTCGGAAGTTCGCATCAATGTAACTCTTTACATTGAACTCTTCCTTATATCCATAGAACTAGTACTTCTCAAGTACTTATCAAGTTCTCATGGTATTCTAGTAACCCTTACTGGAAGTAGACAGACATCCACTCGTCACATCTCACATACAAGTTATTAGGATGAGCACATCATATTGCCATGTCCTACATATAAGATGATGAATGCATTTTATTCTTGCCATGTCGATACATGCAAGATAATGGGATAATTACATACATGATAGATCCACATATATTCTTAGTGTTCCCATTCTTCATAAGAATTGGACACTTGTCCTTGGGATACTAACTCCATGTAACATGGACAAGTTTTCTCCCACTGAATCTGTGCATACTGAACCCTTTAGTACAGATTGCCAATGTATGCTTTCTCTTTTCAGGTTAAGAGGTTTTTCAAGAACTATCTCTATAGATCTCTATTCCTATCATATAGGAAACATCTCTATCTTCCTTAAAGATAATTTCCACTTGTGGATTTCCATTCTAGAACATTTCCATTTCACATCAACATGTGGAATGTGAACACACTCCCACTAAATCACAGATCCTTCTTTATCTTTGACATATCAGTCAAACCCTTTGACTATATCATCAAAGTAAAGATCCAATTCTGAGTTGCTTGTACTCAATCAATCACATTGATTAGTCCATTGTAACTTATAGACTTCATTTGCATTAGTGGATTCATAAACCTTGTAGGTTGTGTCACATACACATCCTTGTTTTATTCCTCATAGGAATGCGGTTTTAGTATCCATATGCCAAATGTCTTAGTCATTAAGTTGTAATCAAAAAGCATCATCCTTCTCAAAATGTTATCCACGTGTCTTAACACTTAAGACTCCTATGCACTTATGGATTTCATCCAATGAGTGCTACCATCAAAGTCATACCTTATGGTTCACATGGATGTCATTTAGGATGTAATGGTCATAAACCACAACTCAAAATTCGGTTCCTCATATTTATCTAGATAGTTGACTCATCACATGAACAACTCATCACATAGATAAGTGAGGTGTATCTGTTAAGGATATATGAACTCACAACCCTTGTGATTCTTAATTTCTTTTATTAGTGAGGGGTATTCTTTTATTAAGAAGAATTCAATTATTTGATAATCATTCTCTAACTCCTTAGAGTATGATTCCTTCTTGATTTAGACATCACCATGCCTTAATCATGAGTTCATTATGATACACTATCATAATCACTCATAAGGATCTCAAACATTTGGTCTAAGTATTTCATTCATTGATCTCATCAAGAATTAACACTTTACCAAATTTGCACTTCATCTATGATAATCTTGAACACTTCAAGATATTCATATTGGTATTTCTCTAAACACCATTTGAAGTATTAGCATTTGTTCCAATGGGTATGTAAATACATCACATGTATCATACCTAATAGGATAATCATTCTCCCATTACCTTTAGTGAAGATT
The DNA here is from genome assembly GCA_963693085.1 of Alisma plantago-aquatica. NCBI lineage: Eukaryota > Viridiplantae > Streptophyta > Magnoliopsida > Alismatales > Alismataceae > Alisma > Alisma plantago-aquatica. Next base: position 208,201,972 of record OY856414.1, read on the forward strand.
GATTAATCATCTCCAAGATATTCATGTCTCTTACTGGTTCTCTAACCAAAAGAGTCTAGATTTATCCATCACATGGAAACTAGAAATGAATTTCTCATGATTGATGCTAATTTTTTTGTTTGAGTTATCTATAACTTTTAGGTATCATTTTATCTTATGCATATCAAATACCACAAGATAAACAAGGCATTGCCACAAAGATCATATCTTTAGAAATTGAAGCATCTCTTTATTGATTGCCATCATTGTCATACAATATGCAAACATAAAGTGTTTCTATCTATTGGAAAATATGAAATAGCAGTTCATAACTGTATTACATGCCTTTAGGCTAAAAATAAACTAAAGTACTCCTATCTATGGCAGAAACACTTGCCCCATTTATTGAGTGCTTTACACTTTACATCTTGGTATCATATACCTCAAAAGTGTTACAAGTTTACTTTCATGACACCTTTAAGTAGAGACGTTTGTTGCCTCCTTCTTCTTTTGTTCTTCCAGATAGAGAGGACAATTCCTTTTCCAATGTCCTGGCTTTTGACAATGGTGGCAATTGCCTTTCTTGGTCACGCCTCCCTTGGCCTTGAGAGCTGAAGATGACTTGGGCTCCTGGCTAGCATCATAACCTTTCTTAGCTTTTCCCTTGCCCTTTCACTTGGACTTGCCTTTCTTTCTCATGATCACCATCACAGACTTAGGCTTGTCTTTCTTCATCTGTGTCTCGACCGTCCTCAACATGCCCAACAACTCTGACAGTGGCCTATCAAAGTTGTTCATGTTGTAGTTCATCACAAACTGACTATAGGATTCTGGCAACGATTGCAATATCACGTTAGTAGCCAACTCTTGGCTTAGTGGAAATCCCAGTCTTATCAGGTTCTCCACATACCCAATCATCTTGAGTATGTGAGGACCAACTGGATCTCCTTCTATCATGACACACTTGAACAGTGCCCTTGACACATCATATCTCTCTTGCCGTGCTTGATCTTCATACATGTTCCTGAGATGTTGAATCATCTCAATGACACCCATGTTTTCATGTTGCCTTTGCAACTCGTGGTTCATAGAGCACAACATCAAGCACTTTGCATCAATGGCATCATCAGAATGCTTCTTGTAAGTATCCCTTTCTGCCTTTGGTGCATTAGGAGCAGGTTCCTCTAGAATTAGAGTATCCAGGACATACAGCTTCGACTCTTGAGTGAGAACAATTCTCAATGTCATATACCAGTCGTGGAAGTTTGTCCCATTTAGCCTGTCCTTTTCAAGGACCGATCGCAAAGAAAAGTGATTGTTGTTTGCTGTCATTTGTACTACAAAAGGAAATATGCAATTTTAGTCCAAAAACTCATTTTTGACTTATTTGATTGATTTGAAAAGTTGACGATATAATTAGGCCTTTAATTAATTATTGCTCCCACTATTTTAGTTCAAATTGATAGCCCTCACCATCAATTTGGAAGATTACAACGTACAACCTTCTAGTGGGCAAGATCCATATTTCATCAAGTCATGAGTCAGCTTTGGCTGATCGCCCACAATCTTGACTATTTAGGTAGGCCATCATGCCAATTGCATCATATGCAACTCTTGATGAATGAACATGCACAACAAATTGCCATGAACATTCCTTGCCTCTAGGCTTAGACGCTCTAAGAATCACCAGTCAAGTCTAACCCAAAAGCCAACACGATAAACATGCACCCTACTTTGGCAGAACCTACATGTCTACCCTTCACACTTCCACAAGATAGACGGCGCACCATGCTTTGGCATAACCTACGCTTGTTCGATCGAGTTTTTCATGTGTGCCACTAATGGAAGGCATATAAGACTTAATATTTTAATGAGGGAGTTGGTTTTATATACATATACATATCCAATCACCACAATACATAGTACGTATCATATACATGCTATATCCCACAGAAAACATGCAAAATGATAAAAGCCATGATTATGGCCATCCTAATGTGATTCCTCGAGCCAAGAGGAATCACGGTCATCTAGGTCTACATCACATGCAACCTGTAAAAGATGAAATATGTGCTTTGCCTTTCTGGGTTTTATCAACTCATCACATGACTGATCGGCTCGCCATATGGCTATTTGGATGGGTGCCACCAGCCGATCAATTGGCTCCTCCAACCGATCGGTTCGCCTGGTCGTCATGCATCTCATCATGGCTACCACCCACTCGTATCGCTCCCCGAACCGGTCATAAACTGATCGGCTCACTCCTTGAACCGATCGTCTGGAATGTCAACCGATCGGTTCATGCCTTGAACCGATCATCTCAACTATCGTCAGGATGTCCTCCGTTCTTTGACATAACAGGAAATAAAATTCTATCCTATTTTACATTGTAAAAAGAGAAACCTCGAGTTACATTCGAGGGGAGAAAAGGTAGGAAAGAAATCTCGAATTATTTTGAGTTACATCAGGAATAGGAGAAAGGGAATCGGTGTGCAGACCGAATTGCAAGAAACCACATACAACCATACACAAATAGGGTTTATTGGCCATAACCACGCTATACATCCACCACATAACTTGTGTAGGGGAGACCCATATCGAGTGCATTAATAATACATATCATATATGTAAATTGGGATTTGTGGATTTAGGATTGGACATGCATAAAGCCAATTTTATTCGGATCATATGCAATAAATAAAGGCGACAAACCAAAATCGATCATATCGATAATCCTAAAGTATAGAGCAGTTGACGTGGCTCTGATACCACTGTAGGGTTTTAGGGGAGGCAGAGAAGACAACGGAAACAAAAAAAATTTCTCCTCCCCAAACCCAGAACAAGGAAATGCGTCAACGTCTATACAATAGGAAAGGATGGTTTGTGGAATCATACCTTGTCCTGAGGCTTGCTCGGCGACAATACCTCGCGGTTTGTGCGGTCTTCACCTCCGATCTTGGACGGTGTCTGTGCAGCTCCTGGTCGCACCAGGACTGACGACTCCTGGTCTCACCGGGACTGTCGGGATTGACAACTGTCCTCTGAGCGATAGAAATCTCCCGCCTCTGAAGTAGTCCACACGGACCACCTGGAACTCCAATCTCCTTGTCCCACAAGGAATTGGAAGGAGTCACACCCTCCTGTCAGCGTACTAGTCACTGACACACTCTCCTGCCACCAGTCACTTTCTACAGTTGTCTTTCCCTTGCTGTGCCTCCCTTATCAGGTAGCACTTGCTCGGGCTCTCTCGGTTACCAAAACTGGAGAGAACGACAACTTTACAGAGCAACTGGTTGCACTGAGTTGTACTTTGAGAAGCCCCCAATACCCCTATATATAGGAGGGTCATGGGACAAGGTTCTCTATCCCGGGCAATGTGGGACTAAAGCAGGAGTAGAAGGGTTTGAGATTTTCCACAAAAACAACCAACTCGCAACCTGAACTGATCATTTTATTTCTAAAACGATCGGTTGGGGACCTGAGTCGGTCGGTTGACACCTCAACCGATCGGTTGGGACCCATGAAACGGTCGGTTCATTTCTGAACCGGTCGGTTCGTGGTCCTGATCAGTTCCTGATTGACTTTCCTTATTTTGTTTCTAATTGGTATCAAATACCAATCCTTATTCTAATCAAATTGGGCAAGTGAAACGAAAAGAAATTTCTCACCAATCCTACTTTCCCAACTTGCTTGGTTGCGTCAGTTGAACTGATCGTTTCAACACTTGAAGCAACCGATTCACCCTGTCCATGAGCCGATCGACTCACAACCTGAGCCGATCGGTTCACCAAGCTCAACCGATCAGTTCATCACATGAGCCGATCGGTTGGGAGTGCAGATTGTGCAGAATCAGTCAATTGTAGTTTCAATCAGTCCGATACTCCAATCAATGTGTCCAACACCATGAACATTATGACATTGAGCTATCAATTAATTGAGTGTTTAATTGAACTACTAAACTCCTTTAGTAATCAATTTAAACATTGTTTGTGGACAAAACTCCTCTTCCAGTTAAAATCCTATGTGTGTGACCCTGGAGGTCCTTTTCACGTTGGCAGTGAAAGTCCATAACACTTATGACTTCACAAGCAAATAGTGGTGCCTAGTCAGACATCAGTGCTACCCAAGTGAAATAGAAAGTTGGAGAACAACTTTCAATCCTACAATCCGTGAATGGTGTTACAGTGAATGTATAATTCCTTTGTCACTGATATCCCGAATGAACTTGAGGCTTGGAACAGTCATCCTATCAACGTTCATTCACTTTCTTGATCTCAGAGTAGATTGGAAGAGATATGTATGACATCAATATCACATACTGATTCACACATACGTGCATGCCTTTCTCAATCCTACTCATCAAGTGGCCCTAGATATCATACTCCCTCAGGAGGGAAAAATCCCATATCTATCACTCACCCCTCAAAAGCCCCCAATCATCACCTTTATAACAACCCATGTTTCAAGACTGCGTTTCATGATGTCAAAGTGTGCCCAACGACATGTGTTGAGTGTAGTGATTTCAGGTCAAAGAATCACACTCACCACCATCACTGTGAGTACTGACTGTGACTACCATGTCATGGTTCCATATATCAAACTCACGGTGGGTCTGTCCGGTACACTTGTTCTCTAACAAATACCTATGTGTTTGGTTTGATATCTCTATATCATGACTAATGAGATTCTATCATCAACCAACACCATAATCTAGTCTTGTGTGTCGTTGTTGTCTATCTACCTTCCATAATGACATATGACTAGGGACATAACAAGAATGTACAAATCTTAGCATCCGTATGATCTCATCGTTCAGGTCCTAAACCTGAAAGCATACGTCATTGAGTATTGTCATTCTCTAGACATTCAATTTGTTCTATCACTATCTCATATGACTGAATCAGAAAGAATTGGAAGCTTGCCTTTGATGTTTATCAAATCAATCTTAATGTATCCCACCAATCATCCCATGATTGGCTCTCAGGGCATACATTCCAACAACAACAGTCTGAGGATGTGTTTCCGTCGAGAGTTACTATGTCAATTGTTGGGTTGGAACATAGGATAATGAGGTCCAGGAGGCGTCATCAAGTAGGGGAACGAGTAAGTTCAAACATGTTTCTATTCTTCCTCTTGCTCATATCCCTTGAGTTGATCCTATCGATAATGTTGTATATGGGCAGTTCAAGTTGGGTTCAGTTTCTAGGTTTGGGTTCGGGTTCGGGTTCGGGTTCGGGTTCGGGTTCCGGTTCCGGTTTGGGTATGCTCCGGTTCGGGTTATTTCGAGTTTTAGTTTGAGTTTTTATTTCAGTTTGGGCCCTGTTTGGGTTTGTTGGTCTCGGTTCGGTTTGGGTTTGGGTCGATTTTGGTAAAAACTGATCCATTGACATCCCTATCTGAAACTTGATTTATAGGAAAATCTAGATAATTACCTAATAAATTACTTAAGCCAAAAGATATCATAGAATCTTATGGATTTTCTTCCATATTCCTAAATTTGGTTCTATCCCATTAAATTATCTTGAGTATTTGTCATGAGCACGTACTTATTTCCCTATTTAGTACCTCATAGACTCTATTATACATCTTGATTAGGGAAAGTTATGTAATTTATATCTCTCTAATCTTTACTCCCATTGGTCACAAAACTGGATACTTTTTTTATAATAGAATAATCTCATATTGTGCCAAGTTTGGTTTCAAAGGTATACACCGAGATACCATTTTCTCTCTCTTTTAAATATTTCTTAAATCAATTATCAACATTACTTGGTAAGTTCTCTTTATCTCAAATTATAAAATTATCATAATTTTCTTATTATCTTCAAGTATTGGAAATATTACATCGCTATATTCTTATTTGATACTCAAAACTTATATTGCAAGTCATGGTTAGATAATTACTCTATGAAATATCTAAATCAAAAATTATCCTATAATATTTTGGAAACCTGATCATTATCCAATATTTCGATTTCCTGACAATTCACAAAGACTTATTCATTATTTTATATAATAAATCTCTTATTTTTTTGATCTTGTGCCACAAGGACCTATTTGCAAAGTAAATACTCTCATAGGCCTAACTCGAGCCACAAATTGAACCCATGCCTCAAAGTGGATTAAAGATAAAATTATTATTCTATTTTTCTTATACTCAAGCCTCATGTTCACAAAATTAAAACTTACCAAATTTGAGGATCTTACAATTCTCTTCTAATAGGTCCTAGTATCTAGAAGAGGGTCCAGTTGAAATGAATATGAACAAGGGCTGCTATGTTGTACATGAGAGCTCCATAGTGAAATGTATGATGTGGTCATTGTCGTAGCTCAAATGGGATGTATGGATTTGAAGTAACGTATATTTTCATCCCACAACCCATCTAATAGGATCCATAAAAATTCATATTTTAGTAGAGGAAGTGTAGTAATAGTGTGTGGATAAGGGATAGATGGCACAATGTAGGAGTACTGCTTGTCTTGTAGCTTCAACATCTACTCATATATGAATATTAGAGGAGGACTTCCCTCTTCTATGGCTAATGTAGTAACTAAAGAATCTATCAGATGTAACATCGACTATGCAAGATCAAGTGGAGTATCTAGCTCTAGTTTCTCCTTGTCATATAAATCTGTATGCAAGAGGAGTGGTGTCTCCATGAGAGGAGTAATCTCAATTCAATCATCATCATAAACATTTTTATGACTTTGTCTCATTTAGAAAATACATGCAATCAACATTGTGACCAATGGGGCAGTAGGGTTCATCATTGACTCGACATGTTTGCTCCAGTTCCTCCATGCAATCCATGCCCAAGTCACATGTGGGTTTTAGAGGAATTAGAATAGGAATATCTTCACTATAGTTGAATTGTGTGTGCATGTAAGGAGGCAAGATCACCCCTTACTAAAATTTAACTCAAAATACACAACGTCCATCTAATTTTCAAAGAACTTAGATAATGAAGGATGCGTACATAATAATTTCATTGAAGAAAGCATGATTTAGATATTAAAATGTCAATAGTTGTAGCGGAAAGAAAAGGCTAAGTTATTACATTGCTTTAATCTCAGTTCACTACATGAGTTTTATGAAACATAAACTAAAAAAGAAAACTACAAGATCCAGTAGTAGAGAACTAAACATCTTAGCAAAGTCTCCTTGAATCTACTCCTAGGTAGGTACCCCTTGGTTTTGTTCCACTCCTTGTCCTAAGCATGGGTTGTTGGGATCACCCAATAAGAGGAGAAAACACAATATGTGTCAAATAAGGAACAAGATCAAGATAAGAACAACAAAGGAAAAGTTTGGGTAAGAATATGGAGAGTCAAACGTATGAGGCACATAACAAATAAGATTCTTTCCATAAAAAATCATAAGAAAGCAACATGCATGATTAATAATATGACTACAATAACTAAGTATGGTTGAGGCACCTACCGGACCTCACCCAATAGGTGAGGGGAGAGTAACACATTCCCAGTGACCTACAAAATATTTAGATAAGGGGAAATTAAACACATTCCCCATGGAAAAATAATTCATGTCTAACTATGGGTGGTTTTACATAGGTACCACTACATTATATCACAAGTAAAATAAATCATCATGCTAAAAGAAATCATATGGAAAGTTTAAATAAAAGAAATATAGCAGGTGGTGTTCAATACCCAAGTGAATATTGAAGTAATTGTGTCAAAAAGAGAAATAATGGAAATAATGGTTTTAGTCCATGCCTCTTTGGGAAATTAGGGTTTGGTTATAAAAAATTCCCAACTTAAGGGATAAGATGCTCATACATTGGCATAAATAGTGATCAAATATACTTCAAACCACTAATAATTCCACAAATTCAACATCAAGTACAAAAGGATAGAAAGAAAAGGGGAAAGCTTGGAAAAAGGGCCAAATCAAGAATGTACCTAGACTTCAGTTCATTACAACCCTCCACCTCTTAAAAATGATTTCATCTCTGAAATCTTAAAAAAAAGATAGAAGGGTGAGTACGTAACATCTCATCTCTAAGCTCCCATGTTGTTTCTTCCGAACCATGGTACTTAAACAAGACTACTTAACTCGGGAGTCCAGAAACTTCACAGGAAACTCCTCATGGTTTAGGTTCTCATGGATCTCCAAAGGTCCCACTGTTGAAATTTCCTTTTATGAAATAAAACACAATTAACATTTTAGGCTTATCAGCATTATATTTATTATCAACCTTATTAAGCTTTTCATTGTATCCTATTATATTCTCTTTGTTTCCAAAAGAGTTATTTTCCATTATTATGTAAGTAATCCTATATATTCCTTATTTATCTCATTAAGAGTTTTAGCATAGTTAGAGGTTACTCAATTATTTCAACGTTTATTAATATATTTGACCATTATCCTTAATAATTTGGATTTAGACTCCATTATCCTCATATTATCACCATAATAAATTATAACAGATTATTTTGCATGAAATGAGACATTTTATCCAATTTGTTATTAAGTCTAAAATTAATCAAAATAATGTCACATTAATTACATCTACCAACATTAAACATCTATTCATCGTCACATCACCTTTCTTACTCACATTAATGTCCTCATAAATCATTTACTCATATTTATACGCTTCCAATTATTGATTATGCACATTTAACCTCACATTAGCCATTCAAGGATGTTTATGTAAATCAAGTTACTCATTAAGTAGATTTGAGTCACTAGGTGTATATTAGTGAAGAAGGTGAAACATATTACATATTAATGAATTGATTTATATATTAACTCAAGATTAGGTGATTATATACCATTTATGTGTGTCAAAGTATGTTATCAGATTATGACACCTAATTTCACTAATGTATCATGAATTCCATTAAGGATGGATATATCAGTGTTATATGATTAAAACTTAGGATTTAGGTCGACATGATCATTATACTTCACTTATACCTTCTTATGAAGTCCATGGGTAGGTTCCATTCATCTCACTCATCATAACATTGGGGCTTACTGGTCCATGACATGGACAACATCATGTGTATCCATAATTAGGATTACTATGTGAGTTACTCATATTATGTACATTAAACATTCACTAGCATCCAAACATATGAACTATTCAATAGGTTACCATTATATATTCATTAGGATATAAACAAACATGTCAAGTTATAACTATAACTTGTTTGGTCAATTATAAGGATCCAAGCACACTAACCTCCTATTCATGGGGTTAGGGTTTCAAAGTCAGAGTAGCTAGATTTCAATATATTATAGGGCTCCATCCCCTTAAAAAAGGATTTTGTCCTCAATATCAGCATATCTGAGATCTATCAAGGTACTACTACTACCCCTCCACCTCTTAAAAAGGTTTGACCAACCAAGTCCAACTAAAACTAGAGGTAAAAGGGTGAGTGTAACTAAACCATGTATAGGATCTAACACTTGATTAATATCAGCAAAGCTCAAAGTTAGGTTCTAGAAATAGACTACCCAAACATGTGGTCCTATGGGACATAAGGGAATCATATTGGGTATCCATCTTCAAACTAGTCACAAGGTCATCATATTAGAGTATCAGTAGTATCCAACATACATGTCTAAGGCTACAATTGCCTATAGGTATGCTATTTTGGATAATCAATATCAACTCGGGCCAGACATGTATCATACAAATCCAGGAGTCCATGTAAACCAAACTAGTATCTCAGAGGAAAATCTTTCCAGCCCCAAAACCTTGATCCTTTCTAGACACCCATTCTTTCAACTTATGCCCTAATAGCTACCTATCATTCTCTAATACCATGATGTAAGGAGGCGAGATCACCCCTTCCTAAAATTTAATAGAAAATACACTACACTCATCTAATTTTCAAAGAACTTAGATAATGAAGGATGCATGCATAGTAATTCCATTTAAATAACCATGATTTAGATACAAAAATGTCAATAGTAGCAGTAGATAGAAAAGACTAAGTTATTACATTGCTTTGATCTCAGTTCACTACATGAGTTTCATGAAACATAAACTGGAAATGGAAACTACATGATCTAGCAGTAGAAACATAGACATCTCATCCAAGTCTCCTTGAATCTACTCCTAGATAGGTACCCCGTGGTTTTGTTCCACTCCTTTTCCTAGTCTTGGGTGGTTGGGATCACCCAACAAGAGCAGAAAACAATGTATGTGTCAAATAAGGGACAAGATCAAGATAATAACAACAAAGGAAAAGCTTGGGAGGAGCATAAAAAAAAGGAAAAGTTTGGGTAAGAATATGGAGAGCTAAACGTATAAGGTAAATAACAAATAAGATTTTTTCCATAACAAATAATAAGAAAGCAGCATGAATTATTAATAATATGACTACATTAACTAAGTATGGTTGAGGCACCTAGCGAACCTCAACCAATAGGAAAGGAGAGAGTAACACGTTCCCGGTCACCTACAAAATACTTATATAAGGGGAGAGTAAACACATTCCCTAGGGAGAAATAAGACATGTCCAACTATGAGTGGTTGTACAAAAGTACCACTACATTAGCTAACAAGTCAAATAAATCATCATGCTAAAGAAATCACATGTCAAGTGTAAATAAAAGAAATATAGCATGTGCGGTTCAAGACCCAAGTAAATATTGAAGTAATTGTGCCAAAAAGAGAAATAATGGAAATAATGGTTTTAGTCCATGCCTCATTGGGAAATTAGGGTTTGATTATAAAAAATGCCCAACTTAAGGGATAGTATGTTCATACATTGGCATAAATAGTGATCAAATATACTCCAACCCCCCAATAATTCCACAAATTCAAAATCAAGTACAAAAAGGATAGAAAGGAAAGGGGAAACTTGGAAAAAAGGCCACATCAAGAATGTATCTAGATTTCAGTTCATTACAGTGCATGTGAGCTTCTTCTGGGTGGCTCCCCATCCAGACTAGCTCTATATGTAATAAAAATTGGTTGTGGTGGGTTGTAAAGATCTTGATGAAAAGGATTCTCTTCAAATGAATTCACTAGTTTTTTTATGGGAGGGTGGTGGTTTATTATTCAGAATATAATCAACTAAAGATGATTGATCACTATAAACATATGGATCTGGACCTATGATATGGAAGGGTGGCAGAGCCTTAGGCTGTTGGAGATTCTTTGAGCCAACCAAGCATCAATCATTTTATCTGCAAGCTCTTGGTTAATAAGATTCTTCCCATAGAAAACTAATCAAACACTCTCATAGTTATATTGTTGATCATGGCCTCATGTAGTTGTTGCCTGAGCTTCCCAAAATTCCTTTCAAATGGTAGCCTTTGTCCCTCTAAAAAATATATATGTCTCTACTTTAACAACATGATCAACCCTACTTTGAATCTTCACCTCATCCATTAAATATGATCACATAAAAAATAAAGAGTTTCACTATCAAGATCAAATAGAAAATGATGCTTTTTTAGCAATGATAAAGTACAAAAATCTAATATAGAAAGAAAAAACTAAACTAAATGAAATTATGAAACCAAAATAAAAGTTATAAAACCAATCTCAAAGTTATAAAACAAACTATAGAGTCAACATGACTAAAAATAAAAAAATATGAAATTATAAATAAAACTACAAAACTAAGCCAAAATTACAAAAGCAAACTAGAAAGAAAAATTATAATTATTAAAATCAATGGGGTTCAAAGTTATTATGTTATCTCCCGCAACAGAGCCAAAATTAGATGCGGGTCATTTATACACACAAATTCACTAGGAAGAAAATCCCCAGAGTTTAACCTTAACAAATGGCAATCAACTTGCCTACAACTGAATGGGTCAATTGTAGTATAGAAAAGGTTCGAACCCATGAGACAACATGATTTACAATTGGTTTCAACCTATTACTAAGAAAAATATTTAATTCCAGTTGTTGGAGAATGATTACAGCTAAAATTGGAAAATAAGATTGTAGAACCAAAATTGACTAGATCAAAAATTAAACTTGTAACACCCTGCCTTTCACAATATATAAATACCATTGAGCGGAAACACTCTTAGTCAAGGGGGTATCAAAAAATGCTAATCTTTGCAATTTGAATAAATGAAGCACTTTGCATTTAATGAAATCTGATTCATACATAGTTCTTGTCTAAAGAAAACTACATCATGTTCATCCATAAAATCTAATCGATATGGTAGCATAACTAAGCATAATAAATAATGTCTAAACTCTGGATAATCTTGGTAAATGGCACCCCACCTGGATCTTCTTGTAAATCTCATATTCTTTTTTTGTTCTTTTATCTTCACTTGCTCCAAATCCTACGGACATCACGTCCCCAGCCATGCAATGGGAAAAATAGTTGTTAGAGTAAGAGACATGAGTATTCTGAAGAATGGAAATGCTAAAAAAAATCAAAGGCATTATGAATATGAAATGGACATCAAGCTAAGTCGAACCTAAAATATACTATATCTTATTTCTTTAACTAAATATTTATTTTTTTACTATATCTCTTTCTGGAGACTTGTACTCTGAGACATAGGTGTTCTGATCTGCACCAAAGTTCATGGGTTATAGTTATCTTTTCTAAATTTCTCTCATCATACTCATGGATGAGATTATGGACATGCTCAAAACTAAGGCATCTTTTATTTATGATTTTTATCTTATTGTGGCCACATTATAGGATAAGTCCTCCTATGTTGACACTAAAGTGTCCTCTGTGGTGCAACACACCAATTGTTGGCACTACATCCCTGTGTTGACCCCAAAGTGTCCAATATAGTGCAACACACCCTCTGTTGGCACAACATGCCCTCTATTGATGCTGAAGTGTCCTCTATGGTGCGATGCACCTTCTGTTGGCATAATGTGCCCTCTGTGACACCCACAATGTCTGGTGCAGTGCCCTCTAAATATTCTCAGGACTCTCTAGTGAGGACTTGTCCTATAATGTATTAATGTTCTGATGTCATTTTTCTATATATGTTCTCTTATCTTTGAATCTTAATCTCTTTTCTTTGAATCTATTCTTAAATTCTTATCTCTGAATCTTAATCTCTTATCTCTGACTTTGCTATTAGCATCTTAAATATGATCTTATCTATTATCTCTGACTCTGTTCTATGATTCTTTAGCACTAAACTAAATCTGTTCCTCAATCTAAATCTCTGGTCTAAAATTTTGAATTGAATCTACACCTGAATATTAATATGAATCTCAATTACTGCATAATTGAGATTGGGTCTAAAACCCTTATTATATATTTATTCTATATTTGTCTACTCACACCATGAGTAACCTAAGACTAAATCTAAATCTGATTCATTTGAATAAATCTCAATCTAATACTTTAATAAGATAGTTTAAATTAATTAACTCTTGATACTAGATATATGAAAACTGAGTCTAAAGGCTTAGAGAGAAGAATCTGAACTAAGCATAGAAATAGAAAGTATATGAGGGTAAAGTATCAAATATCTAAAAATGTGATTCTTGACAAGGCGGCCCAATCTCTACAAAATCGCATCAAGTATAATCTTAATGTATTCACATGATCTTAAATATGAAATCTTAAAATAGGAATCTTATAGGATCTCATCTTGCAACTTAATCATGACTTAATACCTCATAATATGATAATATCATCATGAACTCAAGTTATAATGTATTCTAATCCCAATAGTACCTTTATCTTAAAAACGAGACCATGTATTAATATGTTCAAAACTCATGTCCTCACATTGTACCTAACTTTTAGGTATTAATCATTCTAAGGGATCTATTTAACTTCTTAATTCTAAGATCTCTACATATATAAGAAATCTAGATAACATGTTTCTACTTGAAATATTTATGCATGGTTATCTCTGTTAATATGAGGGATCCTAATAGCATGTTTGTGTTTAATATCATAATACATGGTTACATCACATAACCATGTGAGTGTGGCAGTCTTAATTGCATTTCTTATATTGTAGCCTTGAGCATTCACATGAGGAATTACTAAGGAATATTATAGAAATATATAGCCTTTTATCCTTTTGAGTCATGGATATAAATCATCCAACGAAAAATCTCTAATTCAGGTACTGAGCATGTGAAATGTCATAATAATATTATTGGAAAATCTTGCTTTCATATATTGGTTAGAACATTTGGCATGATGGTCTTATTTATAAAGCATGTAAAATGTACTAGGTTTGATAAATGTAAATACTCATGGGCATGAACCACTTACATTTAACTTAGAGAAGATCTATCTACTCTTCTCAGGTGGAAGAAACATTGGTCACGTTTTTGGAGTTCATTAAACCCTAGATAGCATGCTCATAGCATTGGACATAGCAATTTGTATTTCATTCATCACCTTAAACTGTAATAGTGTTCATTGCATTATTGAAGATATTTAGTGTGGAAACTAGCATTGGGAACCAAGGCAACTGATAAGGAACTAAAAGATCTTTCTAAAACATATTTTTGCTAATTTTTCTCAGCATCCTATGATTTATTGAGAATTATTGAAATCTGACCAATCAGAAATCACAAAAACACACGTAAGAGATAAATATCCACTGAGGTGTTGGGCCTGTCAGAGGTGAACCAATGGAAGACTACCATGTTGGCATCACACCTCAAAAACCAACCAAGAAGATCATGACATTTAAACCTAAAAATACCCTTACTCATTAAATTATATGGTCAATCGAGCGTGGGCATTAGCGTACTTGTACCCCTACCGATCTTCCTCCTTGCTCCATGATCGATGAGTAGCACTGAAGCTCCAAAGATCACCGCTATAATGGGAACTTGGGATTCATTTGATCATGATAAAGTCCTATCATCTTTGTGGTTTCTTGGCAAGCTCAACAAGCCAAAGGAGAGGCTCTTAGGGACACTGGAGCACCAAGGCCAGGCCATGGTGATGGTTGGCTACTGTTGGGGGTTGGAGATGTGTTGTCGAGGCCAGAAGAAGAAAGATGGAAGGGCATGAATTGTTCCCTAGGGCCATTCAAAGTCAACAAGGAAATCTGAGAGGGGCGTGAACATCTGTGGCCATGAGGCTTGTCAAAAAAGCAGTAAAATAGGGAAAAATGAACTCAACTTAGAATCTAATGTACTGGTCGAGAATTCATCAACTAAGACTTGCAAAACAAACGTGGGGGCAAGGCGAGGTCAAGGAACATGGTTCCATTGTCAAAGGGACCCTGAGGTGCCAAGGTGACTAGTGTCGATGAGGACTAATGATGACCCTATAGGACATATCGACAAGGGCCATTGCGGCGAATATAAGGGATGTAAAACCAAAGAAGGTGTGTTGGAGAAGTTTATGAGAAAATTAATTCCACCAAAGGAAGCACATGGGTGGAGGGGATTTCATGATACCCAAAAAAGGAGGTGGAAAAGGTCATGGCGTTCAGGGGCATGGGGAGTGCCACTAATGGAGGAGGAGAATGTTTTAGGGTCCATTGATGCTATTGTGTGCATAAGAAGGCAAGGGAAGGCTATGGGTTGGTGGATGTGAACCCATGGCAGAGAGGTTTTGGGAAACCTAGTTGAGCATTTTATGCTCAGAGGGAGAGAGTGGGCAAGTTTGGGCTCATTTTAATTGTGAGAGAGAGATGAGATTGACGGGAAAGGAATTACTCGAAACAGTTGAGACACGAGGGAAAGAGGGGTCGAGGAAAGGAGACACTTACAACTGCCTTTCACCTACGGAAGAAGCGGAGGTAAGGGACAATGGATAAGCCGTCCAATTTAAATTGAATGGTGGATCAAGCATGTGAGAAGAAGGGAAAAATAATAGATAGCGCGACAACAATTAAATGCCCAAGACATTAGGGAAATTGACATATTTAATGTATATTAAATGATTTTCCTATTAAACCATATTTAAATCTTTCTTAATTGATTTGGAGGGTCAAACATTGTCTGAAGGATTTCAAAATTTACCCATAGGTACACTTGATAGTCTAGAATATTCTTAGTCTATTAGATTTCGGTTGTGTATACATTTGGTTCATAATTTCTATAATGGTCGTTAATCTTAATTATAATGCATCAATTTGAGAAATGCTTCCCTTTGTGAATCCTTGAGTCAAAGTTTGAGATTAACATTATTCACTCACTCAAGAGTCCTTTAACACCTCTTTATTCCCTTTTGAGTAACTTTCTTGAAGGAGAGAAAAATTAAAAGATACTATTGATTTTCTTACCTTTGAAAGCTAACAAAAAGGAAGAGTATACTTCAATCCATCTAAATTTTAAACTCTTAGCCTCATACTCTTTCTCTTTCATTTCTTGTTTACATTTTCAAGAATATGATGACCAACATTTGGGTTAATTGTAGCAACTAATTCCCATATGAAAGAGAAAATGTATTTTTAGTCTCATTTTATTCTTCTCACCTTATTATCCTCCATGAAATTTCATTTCATGGTCTTTTTGCATTAAGACCCTCAACTATTTCCATTTATGAAAAACCACATTCTAAGGCTTAAGTTATTCTTGAAAAATTGGGATGTTACAATCCTACCCACCTTAAATAAATTTTGTCCTCAAAATTTTCTAGGGTACTACCCACCTCAGTGTTTCTGTAAACCTTTTCATTTATTGATAATCAACATTTCAAGGTTCATTTATGTTCAACATTTTAGAATGAAAGATACACATATATATATGTATGTATGTATGTGTATGTATATATATGTATATATATGTATGTATATGTATATATATGTATGTATATGTATATATATGTATATATATAAATTATACTTATGTGAATATGGATTAACTATTACCTTGGTCTTCTTCTCAACCAATGCTTAGGGTTCATCAAAGCAACTCATAACTATATTTAGGACATCAATTCGAATCTTTTCATGACTCCCTATCATTAGGGGTGGATAACCATCTAACCTTAGGCCTCTAGGTACCTACCACATTCCTAGATATGTGGTGATCAGACACATACCCAAAGATGTGAGATCTTGTAATGCTACCCCTCACTAACCTACTAATACGTGTGTCCCATACTACATGCACTAGTAAGAAAGTAGAAGTGCGTCAAAGGTAAAATGCTTATGACATCCCTCTTCAACTCTCAATTGGCTGGCCATGACCATTGAGAATGGAGAGGCAATCTCATTAACTAGGGTTAGGTGGATACTTGGGATCCATAGGTAAACATCTATTTTTGACACCTCTATCTCTTATATGGTGAAAACTCTAACCATTCTAGGTCATGGTATCTTTCCTTTGGGAATATATTCCTAAACCATAATCTCATATCTTCATCCTAGGGTGACTGTGAGAATCATGTTTTCCTAGTGGTCATTTACCAAATTGCTCTGATACCATAGTCAACACCCTGCCTTTCACAATATATGAATACCACTGACTGAAAGTACTCTTATTCAAGGGGGTGTCACAAAATGCTAATATTTGCAATTTGAATAAATGGAGAACTTTGCATTTAATGAAATCAGATTCATACGTAGTTATTTTCAAAAGAAAACTACATCATTTTGATCCATAAAATATAATCAATTTGGTAGCATAACTAAGCATAATAAAAGATGTCTAAACTCTGGATCGTCTTGGTAAGTTGTACCCTACCAGGCTTTTCTTAGAAATATCATAGTCCTTTGCTTGTTCATTGAACTTCAGTTGCTCCAAATCCTACAGACGTCAGGTCCCCAACCATGCATTGGGAAAAATATTCATTAGAGTATGTGGCATGAGTATTCTGAAGAATTTGAAATGCTAAAAAAATATTCTTGGGCATTATGAATATGAAACTTACATCAAGCTCTGAGTGGAATCTAAAATATACTATCTCTTATTTCTTTAACTAAATATTTATCTTTCTATTTTATCTCTCTCTGGAGACTTGTACTCTAGTACATCAGTCTCCTGATCTGCACCAAAGTGTCTGGGTTATAGTTATCTTTTCTAAATTTCTCTCATCATACTCATGGATGAGATTATGGACATGCTCTAAACTAAGATATCTTTTATTAATGATTTTTATCTGATTGTGTCCACCATGAAATGATAAGTCCTCTATCAACACTAAAGTGTCCTATGTGGTGCAACGCACCTGCTATTGGCACTACATGCCCTGTTTTGACACCGAAGTGTCATCTATGGTGCAACACACCCTATATTGGGACAACATGCCCTCTGTTGACACCAAAGTGTCCTCTATGGTAGAACACACCCTCTGCTGGCCCAAAGTTCCCTCTGTGATACCTTTAGTGTATAGCACAATGAGCCCTTTGGATCTTCCCAAGATTTTTTGGTGAGGACTTATCCAATAATGTATTAATGTTCTAATGTCATTTTCTATCTCTATTCTCTTATCCTTGAATCTTAATCTCTTTCCTATGAATCTATTCTTAAATTCTTATCTTTGAATCTTAATCTCATATCTCTGACTTTGTTCTTAGATTCATAACTATGATATTAATCTAATATCTTTGACTCTGTTCTATGATTCTTAAGATGTAAACAAAATCTATTCCTAAATCTACATCTCTGCTCTAAAATTCTAAATTGAATCTACACCTAAATATGAATAAGAATCTCAATTACTGCATAATTGAGATTGGGTCTGAAACCCTTATCATGTATCTTTATTCAATATTTGGCTACTCACACCATGAGTAAGCTAAGTCTAAATCTAAATCTTATATTCTTATTATTTGAATAAATCTTAAAAGAAATATTTGATATGATAGAATGAATTTATTAACTCTTGATACTAGATATATGACAACAAAGTATAAAGGCATAGGGAAAATGAACCAAACTAAGTATAGGAATACTAAGTATATGAGGGCAACTTAAGTATCAAATATCTAAAAATGTGATTCTTGACAAGGTGGCTCAATCTCTATAAAATCTCATCAAGTCTAATCTTCATGTATACACATGAGCTTAAATCTTAAATATTAAAATAGGAATCATTAATGATCTCATCTTGCAACTTAATCATGACTTAATACCTCATAATCAGATATTATCATCATAAACTCAAGTTACAATGTATTCTAATCCCAATAGTACCTTCATCTTAACAATTGGACCATGTCTTAATATGTTCAAAACTCATGTTCTCACATTGTACCTAAATTTTAGGTACTAATCATTCTAAGGGATCTATTTAACTTCTTAATTTTTAGATCTCTACATATATAATAAATCTAGATAGCATGCTTCTACTTGAAATATTTATGCATGGTTATATTTCTTAATATGAGGGATCATAATTGTAACACCTGGGCCCACTGCCCAAGGCTCTAGTAGGGTTTCAAGAATGACGACTGGCCCCACAAACCACCACTAGCCTTAACTGCGCACTTTGTGGACACTGACGCGCAAGCCATGATCAACTTCCCAACTGGTCACCCATCCTAGTACTACTCCAAGTAGAGCACGCTTAACTATGGAGTTCTTTAGTGATGGGCTTCCTAAAAAGGAGGTGCACCTTGGTGATATGGGTAGTCCAATCATTCCTTTTAAGATCATGTTATCCGAGGCCTCAAATCCTGGGATGTTACAATCTCCCCCACTTAGACTCTTGACGTACTCGTCAAGGCTCAACTATACAACCTCATAATCGCTTCCCCATTTCAGTGTAGACCCAGAATGGCCCATGGACACCCAGCTCCCATCCAAGGCTACCAACGCAAGGGCAACTCCATCTCGTCTCTGCAGATAGCCCTTTCCAACTTGTCTGGATCCCACAACTCAAGACCGGCATGTCACATGCCCATGTGGGCCCACCTACTGGAGGGGAGCTGGCTCTGATACCATTTGTAACACCCGGACCCACTGCCCAAGGCTCTCGCAGGGTTTCAAGAATGATGACTGGCCCCACAAACCACCACTAGCCTTAACTGTGCACTTTGTCCACACTGATGCGCAAGCCAGGATCAACTTCCTGACTGGTCACCCATCCTAGTACTACTCCAAGTAGAGCATGCCTAACTATGGAGTTCTTTAGTGATGGGCTTCCTGAAAAGGAGGTGCACCTTGGTGATATGGGTAGTCCAATCATTCCTTTTAAGATCATGTTATCCGAGGCCTCAAATCGTGGGATGTTACAATAATATCATGTTCGTGTTTAATATCATAATGCATGGTTATATCACATAACCATGTAAGTATGACAGTCTTAATTGCATTTCTTATATTGTAGCCGTGAGCATTCATATGAGGCATTACTAAAGAATATGATAGAAATATATATCCTTTTATCCTTCTAAGTCATGGATATAAATCATCCAATAAAAATCTCTAATAAGGTATTGAGCATGTGAAATTTCATAATAATAGTACATGAAAATTTTGCTTTCATATCTTGGTTAGAACATTGGACATGATGATCTTATTTAAGAAGCATGTAAAATGTACTAGGTTTGATAAGTGTAAATACTCATGGGCATGAACCACTTACCTTTCACTTAGATAAAACCGATCTGCTCTTCTCAGGTTGAAGAAACCCTGGTCACATTCTTGGAGTTCAATAAATCATAGATAGCTTGTTCATAGCATTGGACAAAACAATTTGTATTTCATTCATCACCTTAAACCCTAATAGTGTTCATTGGATTATTGAATAGATTTAGTGTGGACCAAAGTTTATAACCAATGCAAACTGGTAGGTAATCAAAAGAGATTTCAAAAACATATTTTTTCTCATTTTTCTGAGCATCCTATGATTTACTATAAAATATTAAAAATTTGACCAATCAGAACTCACGAAAAAGAAATGTGTAAATATCCACAGAGGTGTTCATCCCGTATGAGGTGGACCAATGACAAACTTCCATGTTGGCATCATGCCTCAAAATCCAATCAAGCATATGGCGACATTTAAAATTGAAAATAATCTTACTCATGAAATTATTTCATCAACCGAGTGTGGGCATTAGAGTACTTGTACCCCTACCGATCTTACTCCTTTCTCCATGATCGGTGAGTAGCACTGAAGCTCCAATGATAACCGTTGTAATGGGACAACTGGGGTTCTTTTGAGCATGGCTAAAGTCCTATCATCTTCATGATTTCCTGGAAATCTCAACGAGCCAAAGGAGAGGCTCTCAGGGGCACTAGAGCACGAAGGTCGGGCCATGGCAATGGCCAGCTACTACTGGGGGTGGGAGATGTGCTACTGAGGCCATAAGAAGAAAGACAGAAGGGAACAAATGGTTTCTTGGGGTCATTCAAAGTCAAAAAACCAATCCAAGAGGGGCACGAACATCCATCGCCATGAGACTCATTGGAAAAGTAGTAAAAATAGGGAAAAAGGAACTCAACTCGGAATCTAATATACTGGTTGAGAATTCATAAACTAAGACTTGCAAAACAAATGTGGGGGCAAGGCGAGGTGAAGGCACATAGTTCCATAGTCAAAGGGACCCAGAGGCACCAAGGTGACTAGCATCGATGAGGACCAATGACGACCCTATAGGACACGGTGACAAGGGCCATTACAACGAATACGAGGGATGTGCAACCAAAGAAGGTGTGTTGGAGAAGCTTATGAGAAAATCAATTCCACAAAGGAAACACAATGGTGGAGGGGAGTTTGTGGTCGCCAAAAAAGAGGTGGAGAAGGCCATGGCATTCAGGGGCATGGGGAGTGCAATTGATAGAGGAGGAGAATGTTTCAGGGCCCGTTGATGCTATTGGGTGTATAAGAAGACAAGGGAAGGCTATGGGGTGGCAACTATGAACCCATGGTAGAGAGGTGTTGGGAACCCTAGTTGGGAATTTTTTGCTCAGAGGGAGAGAGTAGGAGAGTTAGGGCTCGTTTTTATAGGGAGAGAGAGAGATGAGATTGATAAGAAAGGAATTACTTGAAATGGTTGAGAGATGAGGGAAAGAGGGGTCGAGGAAAGGAGACACTCAGAATTGCCTTTCACCCACAGAAGAACCAGAGGTAAGGGACAATGGATAAGCCATCTGATCTACATTGAATGGTGGATCAAGTGTGCAAAAAGAAGGGAAAATAATAGATGTGTGACAACAATTAAATGCCTGAGACTTTAGGGAAATCAACATATTTAATATATATTAAATGATTTTCCTATTAAACCATATTGAAATCTTTCCTAATTGATTTGGATAGTCAAACATGGTCTAAAGGATTTCAAATTTGAACTATAGGTACATCTGATAGTCTAGAATATTCTTAGACAATCAGATTTCAGTTTTATACATATTTGGTTCATAATTTCCATAATGGCGATTAATGATAATTATAATGCATTAATTTAAAAAATGCTTCGCTTTGTGAATCCTCGAGTCAAAGCTTGAGATAAACATTAATCACTCAATCATGAGTCTTATAACACCTCTTTATTCCCTTTTTGAGTAACTTTCTTGAAGGGGAAATAAATTAAAAGATATTAATGATTTTATTATCTTTGAAAGCTATCAAAAATGAAGAGGATACTTCTTACCATCTAAATTTCAAATTCTTTTCCTCTTACTCTTTCTCTTTCATTTCTTTTGAACATTTCAAGAATAAGAGAGAGAAAAGGAAAACCTACATTTGAGTTGATTATAGCATCTAATACCCATATGAAAGAGAAAATGTATTTTGAGTATCATTCTATTCTTCTCACCTTATTATCCTTCATGAAATTTCATCTCATGGTCTTTTTGTATTAAGACCCTCATCTATTTCTATTTATGAAAACCACATTCTAAGGCTTAAGTTATTCTTGAAAAATTGGGATGTTACATAAGTCAATTAATAAAAGATACTAAGATTCTGAGGTTCACCACCATAGCCTACATACTTGATTTATTCAAATCGACACTATACTCAAGTAGTTAGACTACGACCAAGAAAATTTGCATCCTTGAGGAACATATATCTTGCAAGGATTAAACTTCCCACAAACTCAGGATGTCGACGTGTACAAATCATTGTCCAATCGTCCAATAGAACTCCATTCAAGATATTTTCAAGAGTTCTATGAGTTTCATTGGGTGTTCTAATCCTAGGATCTGGGATCTCACCACCAAGGATTATAACAGGCAAGAAAAATGATAGATCAAGTCATAAGTCAAGTACTAAGATCAATTGAAAACACATCTAACCAACATAAATCTTGGAGTAAAAAAAATGTAGAACAAGATACAGGCTATGGAACTACACCCATTCCCCAATGAAAAGTTTTACTCGCTCATAGTTAGAACAAACACAATAGAACAAATAGAGAGGGAAGGAGTCATGTTCCTAAGGGTGTAGAGAAAGAATCCAAAGGCATCCAACTCTACTATATAATGTAACAACACTTTGGCAATCTCCATGAGGAAGATGATGGATCATTATCTAAGTTCCTATCTCTCTGCATCCAAGGGAGGCTTTGAGATGATTGGATCTATCCCCCCTTGTATTTGGTCCACCCCATACTTTTATAGGAGGAATATGACCCCAGAACACTAAAAATGCATCATAGCAGAGGCTGCAAAGATTGAGTCCACCGTGCCATTCGATTGGTTGGGGTCTAATCAGTCGACTGGGCTAAGTGAAAGCTTGGGTTCAAATGTAGTTCATTCGATCAGTTGGGGTCCAATCAGTTGAATGGGTGATGATGAATGCATATTCATCTTAGATTTAGTCGCCATTTTTGGCCCAGTTTTGCACGGAATGCTAATATTCACCCCTTGAGAAGGACCGGGATCGTGATCTCAAAGAGGACCTTGACCTGAGACATCGCGACTGTGCAACACACCTCAACCTACATGTGGATCACGACCTGAAGAGAACTGCGACCGTGACCACAATCAGTGCTCCTCCACAAACCCGACCGCGACCGTTATCAAGCTAGACCATGACCATAGATAGGCCACGATTATTGCTGAGACTTCGACCATGACCAGTACCACACCACGACCGTGGCACACCAGTGCAACTGCAGAACACCACCACAACCATGACCAAGCAAAGAAGGACCGCAACTGCTGTATACAACCTCGACCATGAGACTCAGTCAGTGTTCACCTCGACTGTGGCCAATACCTTGACCGCAGAGTTAAATCGGTGGCATGCACCTATAAATAGGCCACCCACCTGTCTTATCAAGGCATCTCTTCCACGATGCTGGGAGGCTACCACTCTATGCCCAGCCCTCAGGAATACGATCTCCACCGCCAATGACTACCTCTCTAGAGTTCTTACCTCTCCTCAATCTTTGCTCCATCCAGATCTATCTTCTATCCACGAGAGTGGTGGGACTTCAGATCTGCAGATCTACTTTGCCACCAGCCACCTACTCTTTCTTTTCCTGTGAGCAAGTGCACGATAAGAGAAGGAATAAGGAGAGAAAATATCTTCCTCATCTGCCTTGGTGTTCTCTCCCTCCTCATTCCAGATCTGCCCCGATATCATGTAGAAGACTATTTCTCCATTGAGCTTCGGCCACCTTCTTCACCATGACCATGGTAGAATGTTCCCTCTCTCTTGTTTTTCTTATTTCTATCATGAGGAGCGAGTAGTCCTTTTCACTGGTGTGCGGGGACTAGCCCCGCTGCCCATGCTTACATGTTCATCTTAAAACATTCCATGGTTTGTATATAACTTTTCATCTAATGTTAATCGTTTGATGCGTGCTTATGGACTAATCACCTACCTTGCATGATCTATTATAACCCTTTAATGTGAGAACTTCAATACTTAGGTTTATTAATATCGTTTAACATGGTCGATTCCTTGACGAGAACTTCTAAAAGATATCTTCAGAGTAGTAAGTGTGTGATCTGCATGTGATGAGATATCTGATGCCTATAGATGATGCTTACACAAACCTAACTTTTATACGGAGGGTTTGAAACTCCATTTGGATAGTTGTTTTTGTTCTGGATATATTTTGGATGTATTTGCATGTGTAGTGGTAGTGAAACCCAGTTCCACCCCAGTGATTCCCATCATTAATCTAGACTCCATTTTAATTCCCGCTCTTTACTTTCCTTGCATTTAGTTTAACAAAACCCACTCAACTCTTTGTTCTAAATATTAGTCTTACTTGGACTGGATCCGACTAGCAAGATTCTTAAAAATGTTTTCGTATGGGATTCGATCCTTAACTCCACTGTGATAAGACCCATCCGCTTGCGGGTGGTATTTTTGCACGAAGCTTTGGTAAAAATTCAGGGATTTCAGCCCTGGGTGAATTTTTTAGTGTAGTAAGAACCACGTCATGTGAGTTAATGCTTTAACTCTTATGCAAGTCAAAAAAATGGTTGGGAGTCTAATCAAACAATTCAAATGCAATAGAAGCTTCCTCTTTTCATGTTGAGTCAGTATACTAGGTGCCCAGTCAATCAGTTGGAATTCTAGGAAGCTACCCAATCCTTGCTTATGGGTTGACTGGATGGATATGTTAGTCGACCGGTTGGTAGTTTGGGAGGCTGAAATTTTTACTTGAAGCCTCCTTCATCTTAAATTTAGGGAGTACTTTTGGGGATTCTTGATCATTGTAGTGATTGGGTAATTTAGATGTTTTCCTATAATAAATAGGAAAATCTAATTAGAACTCTAAGTTAGGATACATAATTAAAACTAACAACTAAACCTTAAAACTATAAATAATAATGCAATTCCCCTAAGGAATGACCTAAAAGATGCGATAGAAACCATGTGAATATGTATTCATCAACATCATATACATATCCATTTGCCTAGACTTGAGAGTATAGGGACAACTCTAGGACCCTAACAAGAACCACACCAACCTCTAAGCTTTATTGGTCTCAAAACTAAGGTTCATCACCACCATGGGTTTGGTCAAGTTGTTGATCATCTATAAAGGTGTGAAAACCCATGAGATGAGATACAAAGTCCCACCAATATATATAACCTCTTATAACATTTATTACTTACTAGAATGTTATGTAATTAAATCTATAAAAACATACATCTTAACCAGTTAGACAACTGAATAGATTCTACAAAATGGACATGTACAAGTAAAGATACATGTGCATATAAATGAAAATTTAAGGATATAATCACATATGATATTAATAAGAAGAGTAAAGAAATATTTATCATCCAACTTGATTTTCCAATCAATTCTAACAAATATACTACACGATTGGGTTACATATTTTATTAGGTCATGGATTGTACCACCCTACTAGTTGACCACTACAAAGTTGCAATAAACCTTGTATAAGATATAAGATGACTGGAATCCTAAAAATTTGTTCCCGTCAATTAGTGCAAGTGACAAACTATAGTGCCACAACGTCCCAACCTACTAAAAACAAAATATGGTTCGTCATGGGTATATAGGCCACAACACCAAAATGAGGATATAAACCCTCAACCAATTTATGACCACAACCTCTTTCTATCATATAAAATCTAAGAGACACCCTAAAACACTCTATATAACCTTGACATCTAGATGGTAGAGATAAACATTCTCTACACCCACATATACTCAGCAGTATACGTCTCTTAGCTCCTTTTGAATTACTTCTTTCACTATCCAGCAAGTTTTGACATTGCAATAGTTCTACAGTCACAGGACACACATGACTAAGATTACACTTGATTGATTAAGATAATAAAGTATTTTAATGCATTAATCAAGTTACATACAACCTCTAGAATGAATCTTCTAAAATAAATCATGCATTGTAACTTCAAAAGATATGAAACATATGAAACAATTTCATATTACTCATTCACGGTATGTTTGTCCATTATTGTCCATAAGTTGGACCAAACCTCAAATTAAGGAACATAAAAGCATGTGTGTCATTTATACCTTAAGAGTCATATCTCCTGTAATAATCTCATTAGCATCCAATATTTTATACATATCTCAACAAGACATAAACAAGGTTGCACCCAAAACTTCATCCTAAAGCTTCAATGTATGTTACAAGTTATGTAATTTATAAAGATTAAATAATCAAAGGTTCAAAACCTAGCATGGATTAGAAACCTTTCTTAATTGAATATTATCCAACGATCATTTCAAAATCAAAATAGGAAATAACTATTGAAACCTTTTCATGGAATAATGATCATACCTCAAGGATCGACATGCGGGTCGGATTTCTTCTTGTTGGGCACTGAAACACCATAAAAATGATATTTTTAAGAGTCTTTACACGTGTATTTTGAATTTTTGTTCTTGCATGTTGAAAAGAAATGCATTTTGTAGAGCATAAAAGATACAAATAGTTTAAGTAAGACCTATGGATTTGTATTGGTATTTACATATGCAAAACAACACGTAGAATGTCGTCTTTTAGCATTTCACAAATTTTTAGAATACGATTAATATTATTTATGTCATAATTAGGAAAGAAATGCATAACAAGTAATACAACTCACCTCAAGGATGAAGGAAAAAGTCCAAGCAGTAATGAATCATGAAAAAGAGAAGTAAAGGCCTGAGATTTATCCTCTATTAGCTCCAAGAAAGCTCCTATCTTCAAGAATAGGGTATATCTAGAGCAAAGAGAGAAGAAAAGAGGGTTCTTTAAGTATATGCATGAGTTTCCAGCTCGAAGCATTGTGGATCTTGACCATGGTAGAGGATAGAAGGGCAAAACAACAAGTAAAAAGGGTTAGGATAGAAGATATTACATGTATAGAGAGAAAAACTAGGAAAGAAGGCTTAGATCCATCCTAGTGGGTCTAGATCCATGGCATGCACCAAACTGAATCCATGATCATTCAAGATTTTTCTTGGAGTCCCTCATGTTGTCTACTGACGGCTTCGCATTGGTCTCTAAACCAATAATGAATTTGGGTAAAAGTTTATTTGATGGGAGTGGGGAAAGGTACCTATAGCTAGGAAAAAAGAAAGAGAAAGTCAAAGGATCCAAAGCGGTGTGTTTCCATTGGTCAAAAGGCCAGGTTTCCCATCGATTTGTATGTTTAGAATGTTTATTGATTTGCAGCCATTAATAAAAACTATTGTTTATGAATGTGAAAAACTTGCATTGGTTTGTGATTATACAGAACAACGTTCAGTTGTCACACCCAGAACAACATTCATTTATCACACTCATAACAACCTTCTTTGATGAACCTAGAACTACCTTCAGTTGATGAACATGCATAAAACATTCCTTTGATGTATTCAAAACAATCTTTGATTATTGAACATGCAAAACAACATTTGATTGATGAACATGTAGAACAACCTTCTCTTGATGAAGCTAAGCAAGCATTGGTAGGTGCAGTTACCATCACTTCCACACCAAACTAATATCAGGGATTGGTACTTTAGTTCAACAAGTTCAACAAAATTCAAATATTATAATGTTTCACCAAATTATCAAGATCACCATGTAAAAAATTCATGTACTGAAATTGCAGATAGAGTCCCAGAATAAAGGAAAATTGTTGATAAGCTCACAAAAGTAGATAACATTGCATAACTTGAGCAAACAAAGTCAGAATTGGCTCAAATATGAAATATATCTTTGTCAACTGATATTAAATCATAATGAAAAATTATATTACGAAAGTAAGTACCCAAATAGGAAAAACAAGCATGTTTATGAACTAATAAAGGTTAGGGGCTTCACAACTATGAAATACTAACTAGGATTTTGCCCGCAAAATTCTTAGCAAACAAAGATGAATGATTCCCATGCATGTCATTATGCAACTCCAACGTGGCATCCACTACTACACAATGATGCGAAAACAATTTTACTAAAGTTGTATCCTTCTTCCTCAACTTTTGCACACACCTATCTAAGATTAAAATTGGACCCTCAACATTGGAGATGTCATCATCCAACTAAACCTAAACTGGATCAATTACCTCCTCTATATCCAGGTGACACATTCTAAACATCAAAACATGGAACATTTTGTGCAATATGCACAACTTGAAAACCACTAGAGGGGGGTGAATATGGTTTTATAGTTATTTTAACAATAATTCAACTCAAACAGCCACAATTGAAACTTTAAGAAGGAGGCAAGGTGTTTAGAGTGGTTCCACCTTTAGCAAAAACTAAAGGAGTTAGTCCACTACCCAATTGTTTCCAATTGGGATTTTGAAAGTATTTAAATTTTATTACCTCACAAGGATGTTACATAAAATTACAAATACTTTCACCACCCTTTGGACAGCCTTCACCTAGAAGTAGTCCCACCAACCTCGAAGCAGCCTTCCTTGAAGTAACTTTAAGCTCCCCCTTGAAGTAGCCTTCCTCTTGAAGTAGCTTCCCGTTGAGAAAACCTTCTTGAAGTAGTCCAAAGTCCTCCTTCTCCACCGAGAAGACCCTTCTCCACCTGAGAAGATAAACCCTCTCTAATGCACAGCCTCCAACCTAGGAGTAGCAAGGAGAGTACAAAACAGATAAGAAGGAACAAGAAAGAAAATGGAAATTACAATTACCGTTGTAGCATAAGGCTCAATTTCCTATATCAAGCGTTTTGATCTCCTAACCAATGTATATGAAAGTGTAAGTGTTGTGGGTATGAGATGCTAGCCTATATGACACGAAATTGGAGCAATGGAAATGAATAGCAAATGTTGGAGTTGCTCAATTGCTCACAAAAATAGATTGACAATTGTAAGTATGTATGCTCAAGTGTTGCACAAGTGTGTTTTGGGTGTCCTAAGGCATGTCCTATTTATAGGAATGGCCTATAAGTGCTTAAGGACATTCTAGACACTTTCTAGGGGGTTCTTAGTGCTTAACTAGCTGTTAGGTATCCACTAATTGCTTTAGCAACGACTAGTTAATTAATTTTGAAAAGTGTAGACAGAGACAGTCTTAGTCGAGGAATTGTCGACCGAGAGTCCTGTCGGTTGAAGTTTTTTTCGACCGAGGGACAGTCTGGAGAAAGTTTATATAACATTCGATTCCAACTCCCAACTACCTTGTCTGATGTGTCTAACGGCTATTTGGGTTGATTCTCGGTCGAGGAGATTGCTGACCGAGAGTGTCTCGATCGAGAAGTTTGCCGACCGAGAATGACTCTGTTTCAATATTTTGAACTATGTACTAAGTGTGTGTAACAGTGTGCAGTTGTGATACTTTTGTAGGGGATGACCTATCTAAGTGTTGTGTGTGGCTATGGAAGATCTAAATGCTTGATTTACATGATATCTAAGTACTTGTACATTATATACTTGTACAAGTTTTTACATTTGATTACAATCATGAAATTAAAGCATTTTGAAGCATATAGATCTTCCAAAGGTTTGTCATCCACCTTGTTCCTACAACACTCAAGTAGCACGTTAGATCCACAAGAGTGAAATGTTTGTCATTATCAAAACAAAGGGATTTAAATGATGCCCATTTAGCCAACACAACTCTGGTGGTAGTTCCACTTTGTATGCCACTTTTCCAACTTGAGTTGTTATGGGATAGGGTCTCATAAACCTAGGAGCCCAACTTATCATTCTTTCCAAACCTCAGAACACCCTTCTAATGGGATATTTTGAGATACATACAGCCTCCAACTTGGAATCCTAATGGTCTATGTCAATTATCTACATATGACCTTTGCCTATCCTGTGTTGACTTCAACTATTGTATGATCACCTAGATATTCACCCACCTCATACCAAAAAAGAGATGGCCTACATCATCTTCCATACAAAGCCTCATATGATGTCATATATATGCTCCTATGGTAACTGATATTGTAGAAAAACTCAATCAGGAAAAGGTGGATATCCCAATTCACAAGAAACTGAGGTACACATTCTCTTAAAAGATCTTCAAGCATCTAAATGGTCCCTTTTTAGTGGTCATCTATTTGTAGGTGAAATGATGTGTTGAATCTCAACTATGTCCCTAAATCAGTATGGCTCCTCAAATCTACTAATAAACTAAGGATCTATATCTTATAATATTGTAGTTAGTATGTCGTGTAGGTGAACTATCTCATCAAAATATATTTGTGCTAATTTTTATATGGTGTAGGTAGTCTTGACCGGTAGAAAGTGAGTTGACTTCTCTCCATATAGGTAGAGCCCCCAAATCTCCAAAAAATGATGTAGCCTATCCCAAGGTCTAGTAGTAGCAACACTGGAGTACTTGTAAACTTTGATTTCAACAGCTAAAAGAATGCTTACATTTCTCATCCCAAATAAAAGGTAAACCCTTCCTAGTTAGTCTAGTTAAAGGTACACCTACTGCACTAAAGTTCTTGATGAAACTTAGGTAGTAACCAGCTAAACATAGGAAGCTTCAAATCTCAATCAATGTCTTGGAATTCTCTCACTACAACACTAACTCACATTCTTTGGGTCTACACAAACACCCTTTCTAGAGATGACATGACTAGGAAAAGACACATCGGTCAGCCAAAACTTACATTTGATGAACTTAGCATACAACCTATGTTGCCTCAAAAACCCCAACGCATGTCAAAGATGATACTCATGTTGTTGACTATCTCTAAAGTATATGAAGATGTCATCTTTGAACACCACTACAAACTGGTCAAGGTACATTATGAAAACTATGTTCACCGAGTCCATAAACATGTCGGTGCATTAGTCATCCCAAACAAAACAATCACAAACTCATAATGATCATAACTACTCTTAAAAATAGTCTTAGGTATGTCATCTTCCATGATCCTCACTGGTGATACCATGACCTCAAAGTTATCTGGAAAATACTTTAGCACCTCTTAACTGATCAAACAAATCATATATCCTCAACAATGTGTATTTTCTCTTCACAATGACCTTTTCATCTACTGGTAGTCTATCCAATGCATCATAGAACTATCTTTCTTCTTCAAAAACAACACTAGGATAGACCAAGGGGATGTGCTTGGAAATATAAAACCCTTCTCCAACAAATCCATCAACTGCTTCTTCAAATCCTTCATCTCAGATGGAGGCACCCTATAAGGTCATGTGTTGTGGGTTTTATAGCAGGAACTATATTGATTTCAAAATCAATCTCTCTTGGGGTTTGAAAACTGAGAAACTCATTGGGAAAGACATCCTTGAAGTCATGCACCACATATACATCTCAGATGTAAGACTCCTCTCCTTGATATCTACCACATATGCTAAAAAGGCTTCACACCCTTGACATTAACTTCTCTACTATCATAGCCAACACAAGACATGTAGGAAGGAACTTCCTATCTCCTAGGAAAGTCCAAGAGACGTCCCCATAAAATAACTTTACAACCATAGTAAAAAACAACCTTGTACTTCTCCAAGGTATCCATCCTTCAGATCACATCAAATCCATGCATGTTAATTGGTATAAGATCCACTAGAGTGCTGCATCGGAAAGATAGTACACAAGCTGGACACACTTCCCACAACATAGTGAAACCAACTAAGAAGTTTCTATCGAGAGGTTATTGACTCTATAATAAATAGGCAAGTTACAACTATTTTTCACCTCCCTAGTGAAAAATGAGTGTGTCACAACCAAGTCAACCAAAATAGATACATATGTAAATGAAGACATGTCAGCCTGGAAAAGTTCCATATGACTCATCATGACTTGTGGTTTGGCCACTCCTTTTGGTTGACTCATGACATAGGATCTACATGTTGCATTTTGTCATCCTAGACCTCTGTTCTTTTGGTCCTAAAAGCCTTGCCTGAGATGTCTAGCCACATCCTCTTCAACCAATACTACTATATTGTTATTGCTATAAAACTTGTTGGCTATGCATTGGTTGATGTGCAACCTCCTGGTTCTTCATGGGGCAAGGCCATTTCACATACCCAACTTGGCCACACTTGAAGCATGTCCTCATATCGTACTAGAGCCTACATGACTCTATCATAGACATAGATCCTAAACTGTTCACCCCATTTAGTGGAAAAATATGACCCCTCCCCTTTCTAGGATACCAGTGCAACAATGCATATGTCCTTGGCTCTAAAATTGTCGACCATTGTTGTGACTGTTGGTACTACGATGTAGAAAACCTCTACTTCTTGAAAATACCTAACGATTGTCCTTAAAACTAACCTAAGCTCTTTCTTGCACTAGCCTCTCGTTCGTCCACATCGGTACTCTATATCATTGTAATAGACTCCATAAAGGAGGAAAACTACCTGCATGACTCCAAAGATGATGAAATCCATGCCAACTTAGCGTTCCAACCCTTATCAAACCTCCTAATATGATCCTTTTCCGTCACAGCCATGTAAGGGTAGAACCTCAACAGCTTCATAAACATTTCCTAGTAGTTGTTCATAGACCATGACCCTTGGTGCAACCACTCAAACCAAGCCATCTTCTCCTTTATATATGTCTACAAAAAGTAACGGTTGACAAACTCCCACCAAAACTCTTTCTATCCAATCACTTCACTTGGCCTCTTATCCTCTTCAATGGCCCACCAGTGGCCAACACTACCCATCAGAAGGTATGCTTAATTATGTCTTCCTTAGTGATATTCAGCGTGTAAAACATCTTCTCTAGTTATATTAGCTACATATTTGTGTATGTCGGGTTTTTGTTGTTTCTGCATACTCAGTGGCACCAACTCCTTTCAACCTCTCAAAGGTCTTCCATGGATCTTATGAATCAACATTTTAGATAGGTATCCTAGGTGAAGGCTTCGGTGCCTTGTCATCCAAATACAATATCATCGCCATTAGCTACCTAAAATCTGATTGAAATTGTATCAACTAAGGTTTTATAGTCAAAAGTATGCCGAACGGGCTTTCTGGCCCCATCTCGGGTGATCCTCCCATTGGTACTCATTTCCTACCTCCAACCCTAGGCACCACCTAACTACTCTCAGCATGTCATTCATGTTCTCTTAAGATATATGTATAACCATGAATCATGGCTAGATATGTTGGATACAAAAGAATAAACACAAAAACCTAAGTCCTAACTCCCTTATGACTCAATGAACCTAAAGATTTGATACCACCCAATTGTGATAACCCACCACACTAAATGAGACTACTCAATACCAAAACACTGACCAAACACTAATTAACCATATCATAAAAAAAATACACAATTAAACTGAATAAAATTTCAAACATTTTATAATAATATTTGTACAATGCCCCAACAACATGTATATTTATCCCATGCATTTTACATAACAAGACATGAACAATATTGAATCCAAAATTTCATCTTAAAAGTCTTATGTATGTAAAAAATATGTTATATATGGTTATGTTATGTATAAAAATTAGATGAATGTAGGTTCCCAACCTAGTCTCAATGAGAAACCTTCCTTAATATATTTTTGTCCAATCATCATTTCAGCACAAAAGAAGTAAATAATAATTATACCATTTTCATGCAATGACTATCGTACAGAAAATATCAACATGTGGTCAGATTTCATCTTATTTGGTATCAAAACACGAAAAAATAACATTTTAAAGAGTCTTTACACTTGTATTTTAAATTTTAGTCCTTGCATGATGAAAAGATATATTATCTATATAGTATAAAACATACAAAGAGATAAAAAGAATGATTTGTATTGCTATTTTACTCATGCAAAATAGTGTATAAAGGGTGAATAAAAACGTCCAAGCAATAAGGGTGAATAAAAACGTCCAAGCAATAAGGAACCATGAAGAAGTGAAGCAAAGACCTAAGCTTTATCCTCCAAAAGATCCAAGAAAGATCCTATGTTCGAGAAAGTGGCGTATCTAGAGCAAAGAGATAAGCAACGAGGGTTATCTATCCATGTGTATGAGTTTCCAGGTAGAAGCATCGTGGATATCAACCATGGTAGATGATAGAAGGGGATAATAGTAAGAAAAATGGTTAGGATAGAAGTTCTTACATGTAAGTAGCAAGAACTAGGAAATAAGGCTTTGATCCATCCTACAAGAGCTAGATACAAGGCATGGACCAACATGCATTCACAATCTTTTGAGATTTCATCTCTTAGAGTACCTCCCATTGTCTATCGATGGCTTCTCATTGGCCTTTAGAAGCATCAACAAGTCTGGATGAAAGGTTTATTTGAAGGGAGAGGGAAGGGGTATTTATATCTAGGATGGAAGAGAGAGAAAGTCAAAATATTCAAGGTAGCATTTTCATCGGTCAAAGGGCCATGTTTTCCACTGGTTTGTATGTCAAAAACATCTATTAGTTTACAACCATCTAGGAAAACTATTGGTTTCTAACCATGCAGAATAACCTTTGGTTGTCACAACCAGAATAATTTTAGTTGAGAAACATGCAGAATAACCTTCAGTTGTCACACCCGAAATAACTTTTGGTTGGTGAACACCCAAAACAACCTTTAGTTGTAACACTCAGAACAACCTTAGCTTGATGAACCCTAAACAACCTTTAGTTGATGAACATGCAAAACAACCTTTGGCTGAAGAACCTAGAACAACCTTCTATTGATGAACATGCAGAACAACCTTTGGCCGATGAAGCTAAGCAAGCATTGGTAGGTGCACTTACAATCACTTCCACACAAAACTATTGTTAGGGATTGATACTCAAATGCAATAAGGTTCAGAAAACATTTTTTTTAACAGTTCAATGTCATTATAATAAGATAAACTTCACCAAGTTATTAAGATCATCATGTAATACAATATTCATAAAATTGCAGTTAGACCCCCAGAAAAGAGAAAATTTCATAAAAGTCCACAACAATATTTTAAATTGCATAACTTGAGCAAACAAAGTCAAAATTGGCTTAGATTTGAAATATAGTTTTGTTGTTGATATTAGATCATAATTTAAAGTTAAATTATGAAACTAAGTAACCAATTAGGATAGACATGCATGTTTATGAATTAAGCAAGATTAGGGGCCTTACATATTCAATAATAAATAAAATTACAAAATTACAAATTTTGTCAAGTTATACTTGTGAATATATATATATATAGCTTCATTTCATTTTCTCAATTATACTTAGTCTTATAATTAATTGCATTCTTTTAAATACTCCGGTCTACCATTGCATTGTTATGTTTCTCTCTTAATATATATTTTATCATTCCTTTGTGACTAACCGTTGAACTTTTGCATTCATGTGCAATTCATACCATAGGGTAATGCATGAAACCCAATAAGTTATGCAGAATAATTATTAAAAAAATTCCAAGGATCTTGCTAGATGATTGTGGGAGATTTCCTCTACTTGATACAATACTTTGACTAGAAAGTCCTTTTATTGGTAGTTGGTGTATTATAAGATTCCATATGCTCTGATGAACATAAATTATTTTTTATTTTGTTATATGATAAACCAATGCCAAATGTTGGTATATGAAGATTGAGTTTTACATTTTTTACCTAGCATCCAAACAACAATATCCTTGGGCAAGCACCATCTTAGAAGTTTACAATAGAGTCAAAAATAGTCGGGATATCTATAGGGAAATAAGTCTATCTCCCCATCTATTGAAGAAAAGAATCACTACATGTACTAACTAAAGTAATTGAATGTGCATCTCATCTTTGTTGATAGAGTGGGTACCTCTCTTTAAAAAACACAAATTCAGCTTCCATATTTGATCCAAAATTCATAGGACTACTTGATTTTAAATACTTGGTGGTATGGAACGAACCTCACCCCCCCAAATATTATAGAATATCAATAAATATAAAATATTTTAATATTAATTTCCACCTTGATTTGATGCTTAACAACAATATATTCTCTTAATCATTTGTAAAGAAGTAGAAACCCTAAGTATAAGCCTCTACTCCTATGAGTAAGATGCCCTTTGAGACATACAGATTCTTCTAGATGGTACATACACTTTCAGTGAAGACATACCATGATTCTTATTAAAATTATATGTATGTTGAAAAACCATTGTCTGTGTAAAGTTTGGTCCATTTCAAAATAAACTAGGTTGACGTAACTCCCTCTTCTCTGTCAAATCCTCCCTTTCCTCTATAATTTGAGTGATGAGAAATTTTGTATCTTGCATATTCTTGTCCAATCATGCATAATTTGTGTAATTCTATATAGTAGAAAGACAAATGTTAACAATTTTGTAATCTAACCATGTAATTTTTCTCTCATATATCATTTTCTTTGGGTACTTTTTTTATTTTACCAACATAAATGCAGTATGGACATATAAATTAGCAATGCTAGGTGCATATCCCCATATTGGGTCTTAATAAAGGAGATTACCTTGAACCACAACCCATTATCTTACATGTGGTTTATTTACAAGTCTTCATGCATATTTACCTTAAAATGTTGGTAGTGACTCCCTTGTCTCCATCTCCATCTTTATCATTTTGTCGTGTGTCTACCATCTTGGTGACTCCATTAGTGATATATATCTCTTCTTTTTTTATGTGAATCTCACACCCATATTGGGCTTGGTTATCTCTCTCTCTCTTGACTATCATGGAATGCTCCACCCATAGTTAGATCTTATCATCTAAGAGTTGCAATATTGTTTACTGCCTTATATAGCGGCAAAGGCTTCTTTATAAGTGATGTCTACTTAATTATATAAATCTATCATGATAATTTCAATTTCTCTTATTTGTATTGGCTTCTATATTTCTTTGAGTTCAACGCTATATCCAAAAACCACTTTCTTGGAAATGATTTTTTACTTTTGTTCAAATTTCTCATGTATTAAAGCATCATTTTACTTTCCCTATGTCTGAGCCCCCTTTGTTGTTCTCTTGGCTAGTTAGTTGACACAATTTAGGGTAATGATACTTCATTTCTAACCTAACAAGGTAGTCACCTTGACATATAGCCTTTCACCTTGGTGTGTTCTTGTTGAGGAAGAATATGGATCAAAAGAAGGGAGATGGATGGGTTTTATTGCAACATTTGGTGATGAGGTTGGGAACGCAATCTGAATAATGGTTGTGGAACTACTACCTTTGAACCTCCCTCACACTTCAAGCTAGAAAGGAATTTGCTAGGTTAGAAGCATTATTTTGGATCAAAGCAGAGCTTCTCGGTCTACAGATCTAGTGGAACCACTTCAAGAAATTGCCCACCTTTTAATGGTGGGCCAACTGTGAGAGGGGATACATCGGTGGAAATAATTGTTCCAAACACTTTTAGAAAATCAAAACCAAATCATGAGGAGGGAGTTACTACGGTTGTAAATCATAGGAAACACAATCCACTAGTAGCATATGTGATCCTCCACTAAATACTCTCCTTTTTAACATTCCACGTAATGTTTGGTTCATGTGTCTTTATAGGGGACATTGGTAGAGAGAACATAGACTGAAAAATGTGTTTTATCGATAAAGAGTGACTTATTACCTCATCGAGTGATGCCCCCATCCTCCTATAGTACATATATATCAAAAATTAGTGATTTGTTTCCCTTCCCTCCTTGAATTAGTCGACTCACACCCCAATCAGTTGATTGGAACATCCAATCAACCGATTGGAATGCCTTGCTGTTCATAAACATATTGTCTTTCAATGCAACAATCATTAAACAACATGGCATCAACATCAATCATTGATCCATTCTTACCGATTTCCCAGTCAGTCGATTAGAATTCTTAGTTGGTCAATTCAACATTTGAGTTGGTTGACTCAACACCTGAAGTCTGTCGACTCACATTTCTAGATAGCCAATTTTCAGCCAATATTGTGTGAATTAATTACCTAAACACTTTAATAATCAATTCAAACACTATTCATGAGTAAAATCCTTTCCAAGTGAATCCTATACATGTGACCCTATAGGTCCCAAGTTACATTGGCAGTGAACGTCCATAACTAATTTATGACATCACAACAATGAACGATATCTAGCAACACTCAATTCTATGCAAGTAATTAGGAAGTTGCAGAACAACTTCAACCTAGATATGTGATCATTGTTACTACGATTGTATAACTCCTTTATGTTAAATATCCTAATTGAACTCAAGGTATGAAAAAGTCATCCTCATAATCATTCAATCCATGTTCCTTGAACCAGTGGAGACTATAGAGATGCATATGAGCTCAGTATCATATATATATTGACTCTCATGAGAAATTTTCTCAGCCTCACTTAGCAAGTGGCCAAGATGTCAACTCCAGTTGGAGGGACAAATCCCATCTACATCACTCATTGGAATTCTA
This sequence comes from Alisma plantago-aquatica, assembly GCA_963693085.1. Lineage (NCBI taxonomy): Eukaryota > Viridiplantae > Streptophyta > Magnoliopsida > Alismatales > Alismataceae > Alisma > Alisma plantago-aquatica. The sequence goes on from OY856414.1 coordinate 208,240,966, forward strand.
ATGTGTCACAATGTACCTAAGCATAAACTTTATGATAACCCTTATTCAAGTTCATGTTGGATGATGTTAAAATACATTAAATAACATTGAGATGTGATTATGATTGGTATCCATGTATCACTTCTCAAGACGAGTCTGTCAAGTACATTATTCTCTAACAAGTACCAACTTTATATAATATATCATGACTAATGAGATTCTGTCATCAACCAACACACTCTAGTCTTGTGTATTGTGTCTATTAGCTTCCACAATAATATCCGACTAGGGACACAATCAAGAATGTACATACTCTTATCATACATATGATCTCATTGTTCAGGTCTTCAACCTAAACACATATGTCATTGAGAAATTTCATTTTCAGACTTCTATCATGTTATATCATCGTGTCATAATTGAACAAACATATACATAAAATTTCCATTATTACAAATCAAACCATTTAAAAGATATGCCATTATAATCATAATGTGAGTGGCTCTCTGGGCATACATACCAACAATTGGTACTAGAAAGGGGATCCCATATAAGCCTACAAGTAAGTCCCTGAGACATTGAAGTAAAAAGATGAGCATCATAGAGAAACATCTTCAATCCCTAGTGGAGTTGTTCAAGTGTCGTGGTCATACAATGCCTCATGTAAGTAGGTCAACAATCTACTTGAGAAGGAGTGTCCATGTAGGCTTGATTTAGTATTTTTTGTAAATAGGAAGGTTGTTGTGTTCTTTGAAATGGCCACCAACCTAGACCAAGCATTGAACCAAATGTTGAGCTTGCTCAAGGGTCATGTTGTGGATACAAGGAAGATGGATGGATTCACTCCATGCATAAAGAAGGAAAAAGCTTGGTTTTGGATTGAAGATTTGTCACTATCCTGTAGGGATGATGAATCCTTGAAGGAGATTATGGGATCTTTGGGTAATCTGATTGACATATCTTAATGGAAGAGAATAGAGAGAGTTGAGGCATGAATATTGACCCTGATAGAAGATTTTAATGAAAAAAATTTGTCAACGTATTAGACTTATAGTCAAGGATGTTCAATTCCATGTGAATTTATCTAAAGTGGGGTTGCTAGTAGGAAATAACCAACAATGTGAACTCACTGAGACAGTAGATAGGCTTGAAATTCCGTTGGAAGTTGTGTCCAATTCTCCATAACCTGTCCTCCAATATGAACCATAATGAAGACAACACAATGAAGGATAGTCATACGTAGAGACAACATAGTCCTACTAATCATCAGTTGTATAATCTAGATAGAGGTGTGGGTGCTTCTTTGGTTGTTGCCCTTGCCTCGGATGAGGGAGGAATTTATCATTATGACTAGAGAATTAAGGAGACAAACAAGGCTAGATGGTGGTGGGTTATTGATCATGAGAGACATAGGAATCTTTTGAAGAAATACTTCCTACATGATTTTGTCAAAAACCAACATCTACTGAGCATCACTATGTGGAGGTCTTCCAAACATATGAAGAGGAATTTTGAAGGTGTTTCATGGGAATCCTTCTTACCCGATGAACATTACTAGAGATTTAGAGCTCCCTCAACTAAGTCTTGGTCAGATGATGAGATTCATAGCATGTTTTTTTATGAATTTAAGATGATGAGTTTATAGAAGAAAGGATGAACGGGTTTGATCACAGACAGAAACACAATAGGTTATGAAGCTATTGAATGGGATTGAGACCTTTTGTGTGGATGATTAGTTAATATTTGTAATATGTCACAGTTCAAGTTTTAGAATTTGAGAGGTTTTGTGAATAAAAAAACTAGAAGATGGTTGGACAAATTATATCGACAATACAAACTTTAATACTTTGATGGAACCCATGTTTCATGAGGAGAGGGTTGAGGTGTTGGTTGATATCACTGTTCGGGAAATCGGTCCGCACGGGCGCATATACTCCCGTATATACCTATTCAGTCACCCTACCGCTCCGCATATTACTAATCGGTCCGCTAAGTGGTCATGGGCTGCATATACTCCCGCTTGGCCGATTAAGCGGCCGATTAAACTCCGCTTTTCAAAAAGCCCACAACTAATGTTCATGCATTTCATACATACATGCATATATATACACACATTTGATTATATATATAAATTGAACTATATAGTCATTGAATTATATGAATACATTATAATACATATAAAAATTTTCCACATGCATTTGTATATTTATTCAAATACCTTTTGATATATTAGCATGTATAAATACATATACAATATACCTAAATATACAATCACTTATTTGTGAATGTATATATACATTTTGATTTATTCACATCTATACACACTATACATATATTTGTAGATTGATTTACCTACATTTTAGTATTTGTACATATATTACAAACACATTCTATATATAGACATATATACATATATAAGCATATCATACATCATACATTAATATTAATATGTTTATAAGTAAATAGATGTACATGCCTACTCTATATATTTTAATTTATGATCTTGCTATATTATTTTATATATAATTAGTTTATTGAAATATAAAAAAATCCAAAACCGCATATACTCCTGTATATACTCCCGCATACCGCATATACTCTATGCAGTACCTTCTTTGCCCGTACACCGCATACCGCTTTCCTGAACCATGCTTGATATCCTTCATCTTGAATGGTGTTGTACAAACCAGTCTGAGGGAGGGAAAGTTTGGGTGTTTATTGATCCATACATGTAACCTTCAGTTTTCCATGTGCATCAGCAAAGCATTACTATTAATATGGTGGATCTCTAAGTAAATCCTTTCATGGTTACAATGGTTTATGCTAAGTGCAATTTTGTTGAAAGACATTCTCTATGGGATGATCTGGTATCATAATCTGAATTGGTTTCAGATATCCCCTGGGTTATTGCAGGTGACATCAATATTGTCCAGTCGGTTATAGAGTAAAGAGGCATCGTCAATCCTGATTATAATGGTATGGGATAGTTTAACTGTTGGATTAATCACATGGTGGTTTCAAAAATTCCCTTCAATGGAAGCACCTTCATGTGGGTTGATAAATAGAACTTAACACCTATGGATTGGGAGAGATTGGATAGAGGGTTTCTTAATCATAAGTGGGTAACTTTTCCCATGGAGGTACAAATGACCCATCTTATACATAGGCACATTTCTAACTATTTCCCTCTTTTAATCACGGTCAAGCCATGAATACATGTAACCCATCTTTGTGACTGCCTTTCTGACAATTGCACTTTTATTTTCTCTCTGTATGTCTCATTCATGATGATTGCCTCCCTATCATAGAGAGGGTAAGATAGATGGAGGGATGGAATAACTCATCCTTTAGATTCTTTCTTAAATGTTCCCACTTGATACAATATTTGAAGGATTGGAACAGAAATGTATTTGGTGATATTCATCAATAGAAAACCAACCTATAGGAGATTGTTAAATGTATGCATATGGAATTTGATAATAGACCGTATGAGATTAATAAAGAATTTTTTGAGAGGCTCAAAAAGACCTCAATATGATTCTTGATTGTGAGGAGATAGCATGGGATGAATAGTCTCATGTTCTATGGTTACATGATGGAGATAGAAATCCTAAATTTTACAATATTGTTGTTAAATCTAGAAGAGAAAATAAGAGGGTCCTATGATGAGATGACAAAGGAAGCAGTCAAGTATTATGAATTTTTTTCTAATGAAGGTGATCGTGAGTTCACAAAGGAATCCCCTTTCTTGTCATGTATTCTAAGTGCTCACAATTTTGATGATAACTTTGTGTCGGGCCCCACCCTAAAGGAGTTGGGGATTTTGATACTATCTAGAAGATGTATGAATATGCTACATCAGGGCTTGATGGTCTGACCACTTCCTTCTACCTTACAAAATGAAACATTATTAAAAAAGGATGAATGTGATCTCACAAGACATTTTTTCCTTGGTGACTCTTGTCATCGTAGTCTCAAATGCTACAGATTATCTTATTCCTAAGATTTATGATCTATCCAATCTTGCTTTTGATTTTTGGCCCATCTCGATAGAGAATGTCAATATTAGAATTTTTGGCCACATCATCAATAACAAGTTGGTGGCCATTATTCCTCGTATGGTTTCTGAAGAATAAGGAGCACTTATAAAAGGCCGGAGCATTAGTCAAATATAAAGCTCACAAAAGAGTAAGTGGATGACCTTATCTAGGGAAGGTTGAGAACATCATAATCAAAATGGACATGAAAAAGGTGTATGATCTAGTGGATTGGAATTTCTTAAATGATGTCTTATTCAGATTTGGGATGACGTGTGATGATGCAAATCTTATGTTATCTTTCTTTCAATGATCATGGGTATTTTTTTATTCCAAATGGAGTAACACCTAGTTTTTCCATGTCCACCATGGAGTAAAAAAAACAAAATCCTCTCCCTCCAAACTTTTATATTCTTTATGAGGAGTCTCTTTGTAGAGTGAATAAAAAGACCACAAACGATGGATGGATTCAGATATTCATATGTCATGGAAGGGTGATTGCACCTTGATTCTCCTTTTCACAGACGATCTTATGCTTTTCCTACAAATTCTACCCCTGAACTTCACTATTATTAATGGTATTTTTGCATAATATGGAAATTTTTGCGCCAAAATCTTAACAAAGACAAGTTGGGGTTATTTATTCACCCCTCATTAGAAAGTGCAAAGTTGAGTCAGAGAATGATGCTAATTCCAAAACTTGGCAAATCATTTGTATACTTGAGTTTTGCTTTATATAGAGAGAGTCCAAAACATGTGTTATTCCTTCCCTTTGTGGAATGCATATAGGACAAGATGGAATCTTGGAAATCCATACTTTTATCTTTTATGGGATGCACTTCCTTAATTAAGAATACTATAGTTGCCATGCCTATTTATTGTAGTGTTTCCATTGGGATCTTGGTGAAGAATACCTAATATGATTGAATCCATAATGTTGAAGTTTTTGTGTATGGGAATGGATGATCAAAACTGGAGTGCATGGGTTTGTTGGTAGAGAGTATTTTTTCTATCTCATGAAGGGGGCTACATTCACTCCATCTTCCCTTGTGACAAGAGTGTTCTCTATGAAGGATGTGTGTGAAATCCTTACTCGGTAATCTAGATGGGATATCTTCTGTAGTGAGAAGAACATATGTATATACCACAACTACGAGGATGCTCATCACCCATATTACCTTCAACTGTCTTCAAAACCTTCATTACAATGGAGAAAAATCTAGAAGGTGTTTCTTGATGTCTTCCCCCACATTAGATGGATGGTTGGGAGAGGAAATATATCATTCTAGCATGACCTATGGTGTGCTAAGAGCCTTGAACCATATGCTCACTGACCCAATGAGGAGGGGTGGCAATGGGACATGGTTGAGTAGATAATTGTCCCTAAAATCCAGAGGATGATCATTGCCAGTCTTTAGAGACTACAAGATGGAATAGATAAATCCACTTGGGCTATATCATGAAATGGAGTGTTCTCCATTCAAGCGGCTAAGAAGTTAGTGATGAGAGGTGACTTGGTAGATCAACATTCTTTCTACCTTCTTTCTAGAATTATTTGACCTAAGGAGGGCATCCTGAGAGCCAGTTCGCTATCTTGGAAGATCATTCACAGGGCTATCACTGCAAATGATAATATTTCTAGATGTTGTACTCCTATGGTATTGAACTGTGTATGTTGTAAGGAACTGGCTTGTGAAATAAGGGATCATTTATTCATTCATGGGGAACTGACATCTTTTTCTTGGGCTCGAGTTATGTCTCTATTAGTATATACGCTTTATGCGTTATCGTATGTTGTGTATTTTGTATGTGTTATTGTTACAACCCCGATTTTGGGTTCATTTGGTGAGAAATGTAATTTCTCATATTAAAGATATTTGAACAAATAATGATGTAATTTGTTTTGAATAAATGGATTTCATTTACAATATCCTTGATGGTTGTTTTGTGGGCTTTATTGGCTATTGGGCCCAATAAAGGAAAAGACAAAAGAAACTCCATTATTGAGTTAATAAGAAAATAAAGAAAAGAAAAATGTGGAAAGCTCTAGAAGGAACATACAAAGAGGATTTCGTGCCTATTGGGTTCCTTGGGTTCTAAGGAGTCCAATGTTGCATAGAGAATGCGATAAGAAAAGAAAAGATCAATTAAATATTTATTTGTTAAGAAAGAAATTGAAAATAATGATAAAATGTGGAAAATAAGTGAAAAGAGGTATATTTGAGTTCTCCTTGGTATATTTTCGTATCCAAAGGATTCCTAATGTTAAAAGGAATACCAATGAGGAAAATAAAAAGAAAGATGAAGAGAAATCCTCAAAAAGAGATATTTTAATAAGAAATAAACAAGATAATGTGAAATAGTGAATGTAGATACATCTAGAAGGATAATAAGTATCCTTAAAAAGGAATTTCGAAATATTAGAGTTTCTTAGGATCCAAATAGGCCTTTGGGAACAAGACAAAGAATAATCTAGAATAGGCATTTCACCTTTACACACCTACCTTATTGGACATGGGTTGTTACCAAGTACTTTTATGGAGAAGTTGGCGAAAACCAATATGGAAAGGAGGAAGGAATTGCATTTAATCCTTGCCTTGATTTACGTATGTATTGCCAATTATGGAAAATGGAACCACATCGACTTGTAAACCCTAGTCGCTACATGTGTATATATATACACACAGGGTTACACAGAGATGAGGAGCTACCTGATTCCCTCCTTACTAGATGTGCATCCTCCAACAAAATCCTGAGAGCACGGTGCCTTTGTTGGGTTTTATAGGAGGCAGAGAAGCAGCGGAAACAAAAAAAATTTTTCTCCCCAAACCCGGAACAAAAGGAATCGCGCCAACATCTATATAATAGGAAAGATGGTTTGTGAATCATACCTTGTCCCGAGGCTTGCTCGGCGACAATGCCACGCGCCTTGCGCGGTCTTCACCTCCGGTCTTGGACGGTGTCTGTGCAACTCCTGGTCGCACCGGGACTGAAGACTCCTCCTCCTACCGGACTGTCGGATGACAGTTATCCTCCTGAGCGGCAGTGACCTCCCGCCTCTGAAGTAGTCCACACGGACCACTCGGAACTCCACTCTTTGTCCCATAAGGAAGTGGAAGGAGTCGCACCCTCCTGTTGACGTACTAGTCGCCAACACACTCTCCTGCTATCGACTGCAACTGCAGTTGTCCTTCCCTTGCTGCACCTCCATTTGCGGGAAGCACTTGCTCGGGCTCTCTCTCGGTTACCAAAACCAGAGAGAACAACAACTTTGCAGAGCAATCAACATGCACTGAGTTGTACTCTGAGAAGCCCCCAATACCCCTATATATAGGCGGGTCATGGGACATGGTTCTCTGTGCCCGGCAATACGGGACTAATGCAGGAGTAGAAGGGTTCAAGAATTTTCCACAAAAAGCAACCGGTTCGCAACTTGAAATGATCGGTTCACAACTGAACCGATCGGTTCGGCCATTGAGCCGATCGGTTGGACCTGAGCCGATCGTTTGGGGAACTCCAACCGATCGGTTGGTGCCCTAAACCGACCGGTTCATAGTCCTAATCCGACTCAAAAAGACTTTCCTTGTTTCGTTCCCAATTGGTATCGAATACCAATGTTATTCTCAATCGAATTGGGCAATTTGAAACCAAAGGAAAATTCTTGCCGACATGACTTCTCCCAACTGGTCGGTTGCACCAGTTGAGCCGATCGGTTCAACCCTTGAACCGGTCGTTTCAACCTGGGCATGAGCCGATCGGCCTGGACACTCCAGCCGACCGGTTCAGCAACCTCAGCCGACTGGTTCATCACATGAATCGATCGGTTGGGAGCACAGGTTGGGCAAAATCAGTCAATTGCGATTTCAATCAATCTGATACTCCAATCAATGCGTCCAACACCTTGAACCATATGATATTGAGCCATCGACTGATTGAGTGTTTAATTGAACTACTAAACTCCTTTAGTAATCAATCTAAACATTGCTTTGTGGATAAAACTCCTCTTCCAGGTTAAATCCTATGTGTGTGACCCTGCAGGTCCATTTCACGTTGGCAGTGAAAGTCCATAACACTTATGACTTCACAAGCAAAGAGTGGTGCCTAGTCACACATCATTGCTACCCAAGTGAAAGTAGAAAGTTGGAGAACAACTTTCATCCTACAATCCGTGAATGGTGTTACAGTGAATGTATAATTCCTTTGTCACTGATATCCAGAATGAACTCGAGGCATGGAACAGTCATCCTGTCAATGTTCATTCATTTCCTTGATCTCAGAGTAGACCGAGTGAGATGTGTATGACATCAATATCACATATTGATTCACACGTGCATGCGCATGCCTTTCTCAATCCTACTCATCAAGTGGCCAAGGATATCAAACTCCCTTAGGAGGGACAAATCCCATATCTATCACTCACCCCTCAAAATCCCCATGTGTCAAAGCCACCCAATCATCACCTTTATAACAACCCATGTTTCAGGACTGCGTTTGATGATGTCAAAGTGTACCCAACGACATGTGTTGAGTGTAGTGATTTCAGGTCTAAGAATCACACTCACCACCATCACTGTGAGAGCTGACTGTGACTACCATGTCATGGTTCCATGTGTCACTCTCACGGTGGGTCTGTCCGGTACCTTGTTCTCTAACAAGTACCTATGTGCTTGGTTTGATATCACCATATCATGACTAATGAGATTCTGTCATCAACCAACACACAATCTAGTCTTTAGTGTTATTGATGTCTATGGTTATTTCCACAATAACAACTGACTAGGGACTATACAAGAATGTATACTCTTAACATTCGTATGATCTCATCGTTTAGGTCCTTAACCTAAAAGCATACGTCATTGAGTAAAACAATCTTTAGACATCTATCATGTTACACCATCATCTCAGAAACAGTTTAAACATATAGATTGGAAATTGCCTTTATTATTATTCAAATCATTTACAAAGTATCCCATTACAATCATCATATGACTTGCTCTATGGGCATACATACCAACAGCCTTCTCTGGTTCCCCCCTCCCTTCTGTCCCTGGGCTTTGAGAACATGCCCTCAGAATTGGGTTGAATCACACACAATCGACAACAGAGGGAAAGTCTCTGGTTAGATGCACAGACGTATGAAATAACCTCTACAGTCCCACCAAGACGGACCTTACATATCCATTTGTTTACCTTCTCTAACTCATCCACAAGCACCGCCACATCCGACAAGAGTCTGCGGTTGGGTTTCTGTTGGCCAGAAATACGACGCCACCCTGATCTGTGGATCCGGAGTGGACTGCTGACGCTAGTGAGGCAGAGGCGCATCTGCAACTTTGTCACCAATCTAATCCTCACTGACCTGGGCACCCTTGGCATGGCCCAGCTCAAGGGAAAGACCGACGAACCCCCACTAGAGGTGCTTGGCCCCTTGCCAAGCCACCAGGGACCTGCCGTGAAAAAGGAGGGAGGAGGCGGAACACTGTTGGGCGGTGCTTGGGGGAGTTGTTGTCCGGGCGGTGTGTGTATGTCTGTGAAGGCACGCCCGTACAGGAGGTGGTCGCACCTCATGTAGAGCACTCCTCATACGAGTGCGAGGAAGAAAGGGACCATCTTGGAGGCGAACCGTGGAGCGGCGTCATATCGAAGGGGGAAGCGTGGCTGATGGTGTAGCGAGGAGGGCAAGAGTGCAGCCCCGATAATGGTGCTCTACATCCTGAATAGCCGGTAGAGAAATGCGGTCACAAGGACATGCGAGGGAGAAAGGGACAGAGTCCCATATTCATTGGACCCACCCCCTATCGCTGGGCCGAGCCCCAACAGGCCCAGGAAGAGTATTTGCAGCCTGCAGGTAATGCACAATGCTGATGTGTCCGCACATGAGTAGTCAGAATATTATTAACTTGAAATAATGGTAGAATTTAATTGGTAACTTAGATTTAGACAAGTTATATATGAAAATTTATCAGGAGAACGAGTAGAATCCAAATAAAATACTCCTAATGCCTAAATATGATTCCTGTTCTAAAAGTATAGTTGGTCCATGAATGTAGGGTGATTAATACATAGAAACCCTAGTTCTTATTAATACGTTGTTGATCATGTTAGATATGCTTCCTTGAGAATTAAACTGATGATGTGGAATATAATGGTAAATTAACTTGATTATGATCTTAATGACGATAATTAGACTTTCTAATCAATACATATGAATAATAAGGATAAAGGATCCTAACTTGTTAATTTGTTAGACTTAATTTAATGTAAGTGATCATAATGTAAGGATGAAATAGATTTGATGATCATGGCTACACCTAATGCGAATTAGGGTTCTTGAGCCATTAAATCAATAAACATGTGCATTAGGGTTTAGAAACATATCCCTAATGATAAATTTGATGCTAAGGAAATCTAAACCCTAGACTAGGATTGAGTAGGGTTTAATGTGATTAATAATGTGAAGGTGACAATTTAGGTTTTATATACATGAAGATTATAAATGATGAATGCTTGATTTGCTTAGATCTATTGATTGGCTTGATTGTATATACATGAAGTATATGTCGAATAATCTGCATGACTCACCATTGAGGTATGTGATTACGCTTATGAATAATCGCTTAGTTTCACAGTGATTTCTGAATGTTTTTATCAGTTGCTTGAAAATAACTGTTGGATGCCTTTTATTTCATGCAACTATAGAGTGACTATGATTATCACCATAAATGTGAATACATGACTAGCTCAGATCCTGGTCCTCCTCTATAGCTTTGCAAAGGCTAAAAAGGGGTAACCTAGAGCAAGGTCTAGGTTATCATGAGTTGGAAATTGGGCTACCCACCTGTAGTGCCATGAGACTCTTTAGCATGCCCTGAGTTAAGGAGTGGGCTACCTGCGGGTAGTGCCATGTGACTCAACCCTAGAAACTGATTCACTGTTAGGTGGGATCCGGAGGGGTTTAATGGGGATATACCAAAAGGAAGGTAGCATCCATGTCCACTGTAGGGACAACGCAGAGGCTATGGTATGTAGGGATTGAGCAGTTATGTGGAAAATGTAAAGTTGTTTGTTTAAATTATAATTTATTGATTACATTGTTATCATAGTTGCATGATTGTTGTTTCCCCCACACACCAGCTTTATGTTGACCGACGTTTTGTTTGTCGGTGTTTTAGGTACAATGAAAAGAACAAATAGTAAAGTGACATATGTGGAATTTAATATGAATTAAAGTGTGAGGAGGATTAGTTAGAATAGAATTCATACATGGATAGAAGTTTAGAAATCCAAGTTTTCAAAAGGTATGCAAAGTTTTATTTTATTACATCCTTTCAGTTTAGTTTAGTAGAATTTGATAATTATTAATTGATTATTTGTCGAACCTTTGATCTGGAAATTGGGATAACGACTCTGACCCTGTTGATCTCCCTTAATTGGGGGTTACTGGGAGGCGGGGTCATTACATTTGGTATCAGAGCGAAGGTTCCTCATTTAATCTTTAATAATTATTAAATTTTACAAACTCCGTAGAACCCAAGGGAGTTATTAGAGGAATTTTCGAAAGGCAGAGGTGTCTAGAAAAGGATCACGCCTGAGGGCTGGCAAGATTTTCCTCCGCACCGCTAGTCAGAATATGAGGACTCCCAGATCTGTGTGACTGCGTGACCAATGTCTCAGGATTGGACTCTAAATAAGATACCTTTAGGACTTTCTCATCTTGTTCATCTCTTCTCAACTCAAATGCTATTAAGGATTATAAGGATTAGGGTTTTTCTCTCTTTTCCTCACCCTCTTGAGGTATGGGTAAGGTTGATAAGGTTTAAGGAATCCTCCACCAAATTAAGTGAAAAGAATGTAAATAAGATGTCATGGACATAAGCTTAATAGATTAATCGCAAACTAAAGAATAGATACATGCTTAGGTCGTATGACATAAGTTGTCATGCCCTCAGGAGAGACCTAAGTCTAGACCTTCTTGTCAGGAGGATAAGTAAAGAGAGTTAGTCTTGGAGGTAGAGACCTCCATTATAAGTGGAGACCTGGCACATCCTCTGGATGATGCTAACCCTAACCCTAAGTGTTGGTTAGAGAGATGACATGATGTCATGATAGACCAGGTGTGTGGACATGCTTTTGGATGCACATACGAGTATTGAGAGGTTGGATGACCTAACACCTTTAGCAACCCAAATTTGGAAAGGTCGGGCATGTTAGAGAGAAGGATAGCTCCTTCATTAATGAGGTTAGTAAATAACCTATAGAAACCTTATGGGCTTAGGCAAGTAGGGGATAACATAGGTTGAAACCATGGCCAGTAAGTATGATGGGTAGCTTATGAGATAAGCATAAAGAGCTATGAATAACCTCGAGCAAACGTAAGGTTGAACATAGGCTTCACCAATGTAGAGGTATGCTTGTGAGCTTGATCCTTCACGAAGAGAGGGCCTCTAGTAGTAAGGTTGGATGTGGAGTTAGCTCTAGAGAGAGAAAGCCAGACTCAAGCAAGAAGGTTGGAAGCTTAGATTCCAAGAAATGAGGAATAGTGGGGTGTTGAGGATGATGCAACCTAAGTGGATGATAGTGGTTGCCTCATGCTTGATCCCTAGAGGCTGGTGGTATGTTGGTTGTCTTTGGGGCGAACCAAACCCCAGAGAGAGGATGAGGCTTTTTGGTACCTATGTACCTATGGTATAAGAAGAAGAATGCCATAGACCCTGAAGAGGTTTAGTAACAAGTTATGAGGCCTTATACCTTGTTGGTTGTCCTTGAGGAGGACTCCACTCTGAAGTGTTGACCAAGCAGATGGATCATGGTAAATGCATGTCATACCCTGTACAAGCTTGGCTCGTGGTTAAAAGTTGAGCAGATAGTTGGTCATCAACAAGTGAACCTAGGGTTCCTAGGCCTAAGAGGGGAAGTGGTGTACCTAATGCTCATGTTGAGATTTGAGTTTCTATAGAGTTGAGAATGACACTTATCATAGTTAGAGGAAAGGGAAACCCCTTAAGTTTAAGGTATGTTTGATGAACCCCTCACAGCTAAGTTGATGACATGGGAAGGTATGATTGTGATCCAGTGTTGAGGAAAGAGAACAAGTATGACCTAACATGGTTTAGTAGGTGGTCTACTTGTGCCTTAGTAGCTTGCTAGAGTTAAGTATGCTAGCCCTAAGGACGTTTGTGACCTTTTTTATCAAGGTATAGTTTCCTCCCATCCTATGAGAGGGACCCTTTTGTAGGGTGTATACCAGTTTTTTTGGTTTTGAGGTAACCTAAAGAGGCTTCAGAGGATCTTGAGAAGCTAAGTGAAGAGTACATGGTAAGAGAATGAACATGTAGACTCATAGATAACCATCTCTAAGTGCATGTGGATGTGTTACCATGGAGGTAACCGGTATGGGGCCTGACCAAGGTAGGCAGGTCACCATGACCCCTATGAAAGGATGAAAGTCAGCCCATGAATGCAGAGAGAGATGATGAAGGCTTGGGTAAGGTTCTAAGTTGGACTTGTACTATAATAGAATCCTAAGTCTATCCTAGGGTCAGGTAGGGATAAGATCGATGGAAGTAGGAGTTGCCTAATTCCCTAGTTGCACATGACCATATGGTCGGGAGGTAACAACTATCATTGTCTGAGGGCCATGGGTTAGGAGATTGATCACCTTCATGAACTCATGGGACGCAAAGGGCAGATGAGTAGGGCACTCTCTGGATGCATGAAGGAAGAGGGATGACCCCTAAAATGTCGGCACCCTATAGACCTAGAGGATATAACCAAGGAATATGTGTGGACCCAAGTAAGTTTGAGACCAGTTTTCCATGGAAGTAACTTTGATATCGAGATGATTGTGATGTAGAGACATATGTGGCATGTTTCAACTTAGATTTAAAGGTGTACTAGCAAGGTGGGATGTACCATCTCTACTCTTGGAACAAGAAGAATTCTGTATTTGGACTGCAGCCAAATGCTTATTTCCTCTTGTTATGCAAGTGAGAGATAGGACAATATGCATGCCATACACCAAGGATAAAAGATGATGTGAGTTGGAACGTTTCTATGAAGTATGAGGACAAAGATGATAACATGCCCTTATGGAGTAGAGGATACATGAATGGTTTACAAACACCAAGAGCATTAAAGTAGTCATCTTATGAGGATGTTTTTGTCATGAGCTATGAAGGAATAAGCTCAGAGTTTTCTTGACGAAGATAGACTTAGAGTTGAGATGAGGTAGTAAGTGAAATACATGGCAGTGTATGTCTTCAACATTACCTAATACCTAAGGATGTAAAGTGGTAATGGATGCTCTGGTTGAGATATAGCTGCCTAGTTTAGCTAGAGGCTAGAAGAGGTTGTTAGGCTAACCATAAGTTTGGAAAGGAGATAAGTTTGGTTAACACTCAGATGTAACGAGATCTGTTGAACAAGTTAGTAGTTGTTTGGTTAGCCAGCCTAGGCCTTGATGCAATGAAAGGATGATTGTAGAACCTCAGATGCACTTCTCTAGTAAAGAAGGTGACGAAACCCTAATTCGTGTGGTTTAGGGTTTCTAAGGAATTAACCTTGGGGAATCATGACATACAGGAGATCATGATCACCATATATTGTGGTACTACAAGGATAGTAAGTGGCAGTAGTACTTTGGATGCCTAAGATGAAGTTGCATGTTGTATGTTGCCATGCAAGCCGGGGGTGAAGGACGAACACCAGTAACCCAGTGCTTTGACATAGAGGATAAAGAGTCCCTGAGAGGAAATGGGAGTTCACCACTATGGATGTTGTGGTAAGTATCCCCTTAACCAAGGAAGGTCAAGATACAATGTGGGTTATGGTAGATCGCCTTACCTAGATGACATGAGAAAGAAAGATTTCTGTCAAGGGACAGATCCAGTGGAACTACATATGAGAGAGATGGTTCAACTACACCAGGATGCGAGTTCAAAGAGTTCTTGAGTATAACCTAAAGATACACTTTCATAAGGTGGAAGTAGATACATGAAGAACTCAATGTTAGTACAGCTGATCACCCCTAACTACTCGTTAGTATGATCCAGACTAGAGGGTCTGATAAGGGCATGTGTGCTCATTCAGGGTGATACATGGAGACAGTTCTTGTCCTATGAAAGATGTGATGTTAACCACCATAGCCAGTATCAGATATAAAGGAGCTCTAGTAAGGGAGATTGTGTCGGTCACCACTTCATTAAAGTGATGTTGGTGAATGGACATCGCGAAGGTCAGAAAAGGACCACCGTGTATGTAGATGAAGTCACTTTGATTGTGAAATGGCTGAAAGGAGCCTAGAGATGACATGAGTTGTGAGCTAATGCAAAGTAGACTGACATGCAGTTCACTGTGGGAGAATATGTGACATGGAAATCCGACCCCTCTGAGCTATAGCTAAGAAAGCTGAGTCCCCGATACATGGGTCCAATTGAGATGGATTGGTGGAGAAGGTTATGGTTAACCTTACCCCTCAGGATAAAGAAATGTGTGATGAGTTCCATGTGTCCAATTTAGAGCACTATGTGAGGTACCCAGGCTAGGTGCGGAACAATGAACCTAGTGAGCCCCAAGGGAGGATGAAATGACCTAAGTCACCTGTGAGGTTTATAGAGGCCAAGGTGAAATAACTCAGAGAAAAGAATATGTGATGATAAAGGTTCTTTGGAGATGCCATGGATAAGGTAAAGCCACATAGGGGCCAATGATGGACATGGAAAAGTCTTATCCTAAATTGTTTGTTTGCTTGATGGAATTTTGAAGACAAATTCTTATAAGAGGGGAAGGATGTTACAACCCCGATTTTGGGTTCATTTGGTGAGAAATGTAATTTCTCATATTAAAGATATTTGAACAAATAATGATGTAATTTGTTTTGAATCAATGGATTTCGTTTACAATAGCCTTGATGGTTATTTTGTGGGCTTTATTGGCTATTGGGCCCAATAAAGGAAAAGACAAAAGAAACTCCATTATTGAGTAAATAAGAAAATAAAGAAAAGAAAAGTGTGGAAACCTCTAGAAGGCACATCCAAAGAGGATTGCGTGCCTCTTGGGTTCCTTGGGTTCCAAGGAGTCCAAAGTTGCATAGAGAATGCAATAAGAAAAGAAAAGATCAATTAAATATTTCTTTGTTAAGAAAGAAATTGAAAATAATGATAAAATGTGGAAAATAAGTGAAAAGAGGTATATTTGAGTTCTCCTTGGTAGATTTTCGTATCCAAAGGATTCCTAATGTTAAAAGGAATACCAAGGAGGAAAATAAAAAGAAATATGAAGAGAAATCCTCAAAAAGAGATATTTTAATAAGAAATAAATAAGATAATGTGAAATAGTGAATGTAGATACATCTAGAAGGATAATAAGTATCCTTAAAAAGGAATTTCGAAATATTAGAGTTTCTTGGGATCCAAATAGGCCTTTGGGCACAAGACAAAGAATAATCTAGAATAGGCATTTCACCTTTACACACCTACCTTATTGGACATGGGTTTCTACCAAGTACTTTTATGGAGAATTTGGCGAAAACCAATATGGAAAGGAGGAAGGAATTGCATTTAATCCTTGCCTTGATTTACATATGCATTGCCAATTATGGAAAATGGAACCACATCGACTCGTAAACCCTAGTCGCTACATGTGTATATATACACACATGGTTATGCAGATGAGAGGAGATACCTGATTCCCTCCTTACTAGATGTGCATCCTCCAACAAAATCCTGAGAGCACGATGCCTTCTCTGGTTCCCCCCTCCCTTCTATCCCTGGGCTTTGAGAACACGCCTTCAGAACTGAGTTGAATCACACACAATCGACAAGAGAGGGCAAGTCTCTGGTTAGATGCACAAACGTATGAAATAACCTCTACAGTCCGACCAAGACGGACCTTACATATCCCTTTGTTTACCTTCTCCGACTCATCTACAAGCGCCGCCACATCCGAAAAGAGTCTGCGGTTGGGTTTCCGTTGGCCAGAAATACGACGCCACCCTGATATGTGGATCCAGAGTGGACTGCTGACGCTGGTGAGGCAGAGGCGCTTATGTAACTTTGTCACCAACCTCATCCTCGCCGACCAGGGCACCCTTGGTGTGGCTCAGCTCAAGGGCAAGACCGACAAACCCCCACTGGAGGTGCTTGGCCCCTTGCCAAGCCACTGGGGACCTGCCGTGAAAAAGGAGGGAGGAGGCGGAGCACTGGAGGGCAGCACTTGGGGGAGTTGTGGTCCGGGCGGTGTGTGTATGTCCGCGAAGGCACGCCCATACATGAGGTGGTCGTGCCGCACATAGAGCACCCCTCATGCGAGTGCGAGGAAGAAAGGGAGCATCTTGGAGGTGAACCGTGGAGTGACATTGGATCGAAGGGGGAAGTGTGGTTGATGGCGTCATGAGGGGGGCAAGAGTGCAGCCCCGGCAATGGTGCTCTACAGCCTGAATAGCCGACAGAGAAATGCGGTCACGAGGACGCACGAGGGAGAAAGGGACAGAGTCCCATATTCATTGGACCCACCCCCTATGGTTGGGCCGAGCCCCAACAGGCCCAGGAAGAGTATTTGCAGCCTGCAGGTAATGCACAATGCTGATGTGTCCATACATGAGTAGTTAGAATATTATTAACTTGAAATAATGGTAGAATTTAATTGGTAAGTCAGATTTAGACAAGTTATATATAAAAATTTATTAGGAGAATGAGTAGAATCCAAATAAAATACTCCTAATGCCTAAATATGATTCTTGTTCTAAAAGTATAGTTGGTCCATGAATGTAGGATGATTAATACATAGAAACCCTAGTTCTTATTAATACGTTGTTGATCATGTTAGATATGCTTCCTTGATATTTAAACTGATGATGTGGAATATAAAGGTAAATTAACTTGATTATGATCTTAATGACGATAATATACTTTCTAATCAATGCATATGAATAATAAGGTTTAAGGATCCTAACTTGTTAATTTGTTAGACTTAATTTAATGTAAGTGATCATAATGTAAGGATGAAATAGATTTGATGATCATGGCTACACCTAATACAAATTAGGGTTCTTGAGCCATTAAATCAATAAACATGTGGATTAGGGTTTAGAAACATATCCCTAATGATAAATTTGATGCTAAGGAAACCTAAACCCTAGACTAGGGTCGAGTAGGGTTTAATGTGATTAATAATGTGAAGGTGACAATTTAGGTTTTATATACATACATATTATAAATGATGAATGCTTGATTTGCTTGGATATGTTGATTGGCTTGATTGTATATAAATGAAGTGTATGTTGAATAATTGGCATGACTCACCATTGAGGTATGTGGTTATGCTTATGAATAATCGCTTAGTTTCACAGTAATTTCTGAATGTTTTTATCGGTTGCTTGAAAATAACTGTTGGATGCCTTTTATTTCATGCAACTATTGAGTGACTATGATTATCACCATAAATTTGCATACATAACTGGCTCAGATCCTGGTCCTCCTCTTTGGCTTTGCAAAGGCTAAAAAGGGGTAACCTAGAGCAAGGTCTAGGTTATCGTGAGTTGGAAATTGGGCTACCCACGTGTAGTACCATGAGACTCTTTAGCATGCCATGAGTTAAGGAGTGGGCTACCTACGGGTAGTGCCATGTGACTCAACCCTAGAAACTAATTCACCTATTAGGTGGGATCCTGTGGGGTTTAATGGGGATCTACCAAAAGGAAGGTAGCATCCATGTCCACTACAGGGACATCATAGAGGCTAAGGTATGTAGGGATTGAGCAGTTATGTGGAAAATGTAAAGTTGTTTGTTTAAATTATAATTGACTGATTACATTGTTATCATAGTTGCACGATTATTGTTTCCCACACATACCAGCTTTATGCTAACCGACGTTTTGTTTGTCGACGTTTTAGGTACAATGAAAAGAACAAACAGTAAAGTGGCATATGTGGAATTTAATATGAATTAAAGTGTGAGGAGGATTAGTTAGAATAGAATTCATACATGGATAGAAGTTTAGAAATCCAAGTTTTCAAAAGGTATGCAAAGTTTTATTTTATTATAGCCTTTCAGTTTAGTTTAGTTTAGTAGAATTTGATAATTATTAATTGATTATTTGTCAAACCTTTGATCTGGAAATTGGGATAACGACTCTGACCCTCTTGGTCTCCCTTAATTAGGGGTTACTGGGAGGCGGGGTCGTTACAGTTATCTTGTGGTGTGTGTTGTAGACTTGTCTTTGTCTTTAGCATTTTCTTTATCGCATATTGCCTGGTTTTGTATCTCCCTTCCTCTCTTGTTCTATAAAAGAGAGATCATTGTAAACATTTTAAGAGAACAAATAAAGCGTTTTCCCATTCTATATGGTATCAGACATTTTTGATCCTCCCTAAACAATCCCCATCATCGACCCCACCCTTCTACCATCGACCACAATTGATTTTTTCACCACCTCCACCATTACCTTCATCATCTTCATCACCACCACCCTCCTCCTATTGACCACCACCCTATCGACCACCATCCCATCGATCACCTCCCTATAGACCAACATCCTATCAACCACAACCCTATCGACCACCATCCTATCGACCAAAACCTCATTGACCTCTACCTACCAATCACCCCTTCATCTTCCACCCATTGACCACTACCCTATCGACCACTACCCTATCGACCACCACCCTATCTACAACCAACCTATAAACCACCATGTGTTGACCTCCACCCACCAATCATCCCTTCATCTTCCATCTATCGACCACCACCCTATCGACCAACCTCGTACTAACCACTATCCTATCGACCACCAAACTATCAACCACCACCTATCAACCACCACTTGTCGACCACGACCCATCAACACCACCCTTCGACCTCACCCCTCGACCCCTCTTTTAGAGATTCCATAATAGCACATTGGAACCCTAAAGGTCTCACCTCATCTCCTGCCTATGCCACATGGTAGAGTGACTCTCTTACCATGGTGGTGTAGGTCTTTTCTTCTCCCTACTACCCCTATGAGGGTTTCTCATATCTATTAAATCTAATTTGCTACTTCTATCTACTACCCCTATGCGGGTTCCTTAGATCTCTTTAGATCTGGTTCCTGTTATCTCTATCCCTATGTGGGTTATCTGAGATTACTTATATTGTTGTTGATCTCTGCTACTTCTTGTTGTTGGTGTTCCACTATGAGTTTCCTTTCATATCTCATCATCCAGATCTGACTTTTGACCTATTATAGATTCCATAGCTACTACAAATCCTTCACAGACCCTATGTCTTTTGACAGTGAAACTTGATAGATCAAACTACCATCTATGGGTGACCTCTTTCGTACTCTAATTAAGTCAAAGCTCAAGGGAATTACTCTCATATCTCTTCTACTGCTAAGGATCCTCCTGTTGACTCAGTGGATGACAAAGTCATAAAGGCCTATGACCAATGGGCCAAAGAGGATTCTAGTGTCATGACATGGATGATGAATAGTGTTCAATTGAATATCAGTTAATCTCTTCTTTGCCTACCTAATTCTAAGGACATGTGGGATAAACTGTCCCATGTGTGCTCACATCAACAAAATCAAAAGAAAGTCTTTGAGATCTTCAAAAGCTTGGCTAAAAAGGAGAATTCCATTGATGACCCCATTGAAGACTATTACAACTAGTGCTCTGCACTCTAGGATGAATTTGAAGTATATTGTCCATTCTCTACTAATATCAAAGAAGTTTAATGGAAACACGACAAACTTCAGCTAATTCAATTTTTGGCTCGTTTACCCAATCCCTTTGCCGGTGTGGTATACCAAATCATATCCAGTGATCTCTTGCCTACGCTATGGGATGTTCTCAATTGTGTTCAATGCCTTCCTTCTATGAATGCTACTACTACTAATCGCTCAATACTTACAGTTCACTCCTCTGACTCTAGTCAAGAATGTGGATGTGACTGTGGTCACGACCATGGTGGACGTACCCATGGATGAGGACCTACTGGTGGATGAGGTCAACCTCCACATACTACTACCAATTGCTTATGCAACTTTTGTGGATGCATGAACCACATTGAAGACCATTGTTGGGTAAAACATGGTAAACTCGCCTGGGAAAATGAAGTCTCCTCAGATGTTTGTGATGACTCTACTACTACTGCCTCAAGTTCTACTCAACCCACAATATTTTATTACCAAAGATCTGGGTAAACTCTGGTACTTCTTGGGAATTGAAGTTGCTAGATTGTCTTCTAGTGTCTGCCTCTCACATCGCAAATATGTTTTGGACTTTTTGCAAGAAGCAGGTATGTTGGTTCTAAACCTACTAGTACTCCTCTAGATCCCAATATCAATTGGGATGATGAATCTTCACCTCCTTACCCTAATAACCATCAATATTGATGCATGGTTGGTAAAATTATCTATCTCACTGTGACAAGAACTGATATAACTATTGTTGTTGGACTTGCCAGTAGGTATCTAGACAAACCTTGACAATGTCGTTGGGATGTTGTGTGTCACATTCTTAAATATTTGAAATCCTCCCAGGAAAAGGTTTACTATATCGTAGCAATGGGAATTGTAAACTTATTGGGTATTATGACATTGTTTATGATGGCAGTCGTTGTGACATAAAATCAACTTCTGGATATTGTTCCTTTGTTGGAGGAAAATTAGGTCACATGGAATAGTAAAAAATAGACTGTGGTTGCTTGGTGGAGTGTTGAATCTCAATATAGGGCAATGGCCCATACTACTTGTGAATTAATGTGGGTCCAAGGACTCCTTAAGGAATTAAGATCTCTGACTCTGATTTGATTCATATGCACTGTGATGATAAAGTTTCCACTTTTATTGCCGACAATCCCACTTTCCATGAACACACAAAATACATCAAAGTGGATTACCACTTTGTACGTGAAGTTGTACTCTCTGGATGCATATGTACTCCTTATCTCAAGACAGAGGATCAAATTTTTGATATATTCACCAAGATACTTCCCAGGACACACTTTACTATACTAGTGGACAAGCTGGGCATGTTTGACATCTATGCTTCAGCTTAAGGGGGAGTATTAGTATATATATGCTTTGTGCATTATTGTATGTTATGTGTTTTGATTATGTGTTATCGTGTGGTGTGTGTTTTGTTGTGTGATATACACTTGTCTTAGTCTTTTTCCTTTTCTTTATCCCATATTGCATGGTTTTGTATCTCCCTTCTTCTCTTGTCCTATAAAAGAGAGTGCATTGTAAACATTTCAAGAGAACAAATAAAGGTTTTTTCCATTCTATAGTCTCCTATACCCAACATAGAGATTACTCCAAAGCATAATGTGTATGCATGGATGATTGAGTGTGCTTCTTCTCAGCATGCTAGTAATTTTATAAGATGGTTATTGCATATTTTCCTGAGCCTGGTTCTATGGTCTATTTAGAAAGTGAGATGTCTTACCAAATATGACAATGCTGAAATTAATGGAGACAAAGTGTGGAAAGAAGTTTCACAAAATGTTAACACCATCATGCATAATAAAAGATTCAAGAGGTTTGCAATGGGTAGTGACTTTCTAAAAGTGATGAGGTTGGGAATTGAGAAGCCACGCTATATGATGAGACATATGGAGTTTGTAAAATGGTAACCCCTAACATCTAGAACTTTAAACATGATTTGATGATCGGATCATATCAAGATTCTCTTAAAAAAAA
The DNA here is from genome assembly GCA_963693085.1 of Alisma plantago-aquatica. Lineage (NCBI taxonomy): Eukaryota > Viridiplantae > Streptophyta > Magnoliopsida > Alismatales > Alismataceae > Alisma > Alisma plantago-aquatica. The sequence goes on from OY856414.1 coordinate 208,263,664, forward strand.
AGATGTATGATAGGTATTGTTAGAAAGCACAATGGTGGGATGATGTTTGTATATAGGGCCATCCTTAATTCTATGCACACTGAGACTGCTAGTGTATAGGCTTTGATTATAGTGCTCAAATATGTGGGATGAAAACTTCTCAGTGATGGAAGTGGAGATGGATGATAGTTCTCATATCAACTTAGTTTGGAATATCAAGCCTTATCCATGGATGCTTTCACCTTACATCAGAGTTATCCATGATATTGTGGAGGAGTGGGCTATGTATGTTACGAAGGAAGCTAATCAAGTAGCTAGGGAAATCATCTATTGGAGTAGATTTAGATTAGAGGTAGAGATTTTTAGATACCCCTATATCCTTCCCCGCCACATCATAGGCCTTATTCACTTGGAGGTAAAGGGTACCCCCTACATCAAACTTCTTGGACAGATACAGGGTCATGGTAGATTTTGTTTGAGATTCGTAGGCTTATAATCAGAGTGTATAGTATGGTGGGTATAGGTATAGTTTTTGGCCTTCATTGTGGGTTGATTTTCTTTTTTTATATCCTTAGGTTAAGGCTGTTTGTTCTAGAATTTATGATCTAATCTTTTTTATGGACCTACTATGAGGAGACAAGATGCATAAAATCTACTCTCGACTTTATTAGAAAAAATCATTTGACTTTACTAACAAGGAGAACTATGTAGGAAAGAAAATATGTCACCATTCATGGTGTAGGATTTATTATCATCAAACTCTTACATCATGCTTGTGGTCCATTTTTCTTCATTGTATGCATTTTTCAACAATTCTAATGCATGTGAGGCATAGAACTATCAAAGTTCTAGGTTTTTGTTTGTTATATTGTATCCCATGTTTTCATGGATCACGACACCCATTGCATGTTAGAAAAGTTGTTTCCATATTCAATACATTGAAATTGATTTGGATTTGAACTTATATCATAAAATTAAACCACATTTTGTACATTTGTGTTTGCTATTTTAATTATTTACCATTTTCTTTAGTACTTATGTATCAACTTTTCAAGCTTATGTAGATTTATCATTAATGTAGTTCAATTTATCCATCAAAATGCGCTAGGTGGCTATATCCTTGTATTCCCTCAATCATAATATATGGTTTATTTGATTCTTATGTCTATGGTCTACTTTCTCATGCATTTGTTAGTGTTAAATTGTGCATCTTATCCTTTTCCCAATGACAAAATTTGATTGCACAATGAATTTTGATTTTAAAATCTCGCTAGTTGTATATACCTAAGAGATAGAAATGGTTCTAAGCCTTCATTTCACCATCAAAAAAAGAATCATGGTGCATAGTTGGTAAATACATCTCACAACCAATGTAGATTTAAGAAAGTTCATCACTTCTTGTTGGCCTAATAGCTACCACCACACTTTTGTCACGACGATTGATATTAATTTTCTTCCATTGACTGTATCTGCGGGAGTTACAAAACATAGTGTAAACAACTATACTCCATGCCAAGATCAGTGGCGAACCCAGAATTTGAAAGTAGGTGAGGCACAAATTAGAAGACTATTTTTATACTATAATATTCTCCAATGATTTGAACAAATACATTAATATATATATATATATATATATATGCAAACTTGTAATCTAAACAATCATCATGGCTGCATGATATGTTACCAACATAGATAACATGCTTCATAGAACCTCAATAACCTAGACACCATAAGCTTTAAATAATATCTTACTAAGAAAAATTATAACTCGACAAATTATTATGAATTAACTTAACAAAGCTATCAAATAAATATAAAATGCACTCACCTAATTCAGTTGAATCGGGACTGTCCTTTGGCTTGGCTAGGATGTCATCCATATGGACCTCATCCAATCCAAATATTTCTCAATGTCTTGTCAATGTCCCTCTAGCTTCTAGGCACTAGACCACCAGATTTATTCTATCCTTCTTTCTTACTCGTCATGCTTGTGTGTAGGGGTGAGCATTCGATTAATTCAGTCAGTTACGTTAATTCAGTTCAGTTAAATGGTTAATTTATAGTTTTAGATTTTATCCATTAACCTAACTGAATTATTATCAGTTAATTTGATTATGGTTAATCGATTAATGGTTAATTTAGTTAGTTAATTTAGTTAACCAAATAAGACTCCTTGAATAATATTGTATGAAAATACTCATAAAGTTTTGAGTCATGATTATATTATAGTAGTATTGTATATAAAAACAGATCTATATAGCTCATGAAAACTTGATTACTATATAAATGTAGAGTTTTTATAAATAGAAGTACAATTATGTTTGTATGTATATGTGAAGGATGTTTTTTTTAATATATTGTGACTATTCGGTTAATTCAGTTATATAAATAAAAATATTTTAAACTGAAAAATTAAACATTTAACCAATCAATTGAAATAAATTAACTAAATCAACTGAATTAACCAAACTATCCAAATAAAATTAACCATTCGGTTTTAACCACTGCTCACCCCTACTTGTGCATATTGTAGGGACAATGTTGTCGTTCCCAACAATCCCACTTATGTTGAAGTGGCATCCCACCTGTGTTGGCTTGTAGAAACATTGTGGATGGTCATATGGTGGGAAAATTTGAAGGTAGCAATGATATTGTTACATCTAAGAGGATGACATGGAGGACAACGATGTCCAGAAAAAATGTAACACCAGATTTTCCTTCTTCTGGCATTTGTGAAAAAAATTATAGTGTAGCTTTTTGTGGGTGAAGATGAATGCTCAGAAGCAAGACACAATAACTTTGATATAGGATCATGCTTGCACCTTTAATGACATCTCATCGACTCTCGCACCACGAATGTCACACGTAGGCTGTGAGAAACCTAGGTCATAGACATACAAGGTCTGGAAGAGTTAAATAGTACTTGAGATAATTGCAACATTGGTAATGGCCCGTTATCCTAATTTACTCATGGAATATTTGGGAGCATCTTCCAAGGGTTGGCATTCAATGCTTATCACAGACAGTGCCAAAACCATAGATAAACCAATTTGCTGACATGAGATTGTTGACCATTTTAGCATTCAGTTATTATTCATGGAGCCGGTGCCTGACACAAAAGGATGTTCCACGATCCCCCATGCTTGTCGGTATGTATGCCCAGAGATCTAATGATATGATTATTGTGATGGTGTATCTTGTAAAAAATTTGATTAATAATATAGTAAATCTTCATATTATTCTATTTCAGTCAGTTATGAGATAATGATGAAAGATAATGAGTGTCTAAAGAATGACATTACTCTATGACGTACATCTTCAGATTGATGACCTAAACAATGAGATCATCTAGATGTCAAATGTATGTACAGTGATGTTATGTCCCTAGTCGGATGTTATTGTGAAGGCTAATATACAACAATAACAAATAAGACTAGAGTGTGTGTTGGTTGATGATCGAATCTCATCAATCATGATATGTGATATAAAACTAAACACATAGATACTTGTTATAAAGAAGTGTATCAGACAGACCCACCTTTAGAGTAACACATGGAAATCATAATTGGTAGTTAGAAATATCTCTCATAGTGATGGTGGTGATTGTGGTTCTTAGACCTAATGTCACTACACTCATCACATATTGTTTGATGTACTTTGACATCATCCACTGTGACCTTGAATAAGGGTTATCATAAAGGTGATGCTCGGGTGCATTGTAACACATGGGGATGACTGTGAGTGATGTAGATGAGATTTGTACCTCATACAGGAGCTTGATATCCAGGCCACTTGATAAGAGAGACTAAGGAAAGCATGTGTATGCACATGTAAATCAATATATGATATTGGGGTCACATATATCTCAGACAATTTGCTCTAGTTCAAGGAACGTGGATAGAATATTAAGAGGGTGACAATTACATGCCCCGAGTTCAATCCAGATCCCAGTGACAAAAGAATTAGACAATCGTTGTAACATCGATTGTAGATTCTAGGTTGAAGTTGTTCTCCAACTCTCCTAATTACTTGGGCAGTGATGATGTGGTGCTAGATACCGCTCATTGATTGTGATGTCACAAATCAATTATAGACACTCACTGCCAACATAACTTGTAACCTATAGGGTCACACACATAGGATACACTTGGAATAAGATTTCATTCATGAATATAGTTTAAACTTGATTACCTAAGAGTTAGGTATTCAATTTAAATAGCATTAGTTGAATGTGGACTGACAAAAATGTGAACCGATCGGTTCAAGTGTTGAACTGGTCGTTTCAGTGTGTCACGTCAACCAAACCAATATTGGCAATCTAGTTTGTGAATTGACCGGTTCAGGAAGTGAACTGATTGGCTCAGGTCCATGAACCAACCGGTACAAGTTATGAACAGACCATTTGGTAGATAAATTTGATTGATTCAAGGATTAATGTTGACATCATGTTGTGCATTAAATTGGATATTAATTGCCAACACAATTGTGATTGGAAAACATGATGAAATGACCCATTCAAGGGTTGAACTGATTGGCTCACATGCCAACTGATAAGTTCACCTATGAGATGATCATTTTGCTACTCGCAGGATGTGAGAAATCATGAAATTATGGTCCCTTCCACTCCCACTCAAATTGTAAACCCTGACCCACCTATAAATAGAGGGGTACTGGGGGCTTCTCAGACACATCAATTATCTCTAACAATTGTTGTGTTCTCTAGTTGTGGTAATCGAGAGAACATGAGTAAGTCCTACATGATAAAGGGATGGATATCAAGGGATAACAATTATGGGAGAGAGAGTTGGTACTAGTACACCAACGAGAAAGGACAACTCCTTATTTGTTCTTCTAGAATGACAAGAGTTTTTGGATGTTTTTGTGGACTACTATAGAGGTGAAGATGTTTTCTACCAATAGGAGGACAAGGTCAAGCTATTGTGTGTGGTGATCAACCAGGAGCTATAGTAGATGTTATTCAGGTGTGACTTGAAGAAAGACATGCACTTCTGCGAGGTAATTGTCATTATACTTGCTCTTGGACCATGTATAACCTTACAAACCAGTCTTCCCATTACATAATTGGTAACACGGTCGTCTATAAAGGGGAATGTGGTAGTTAAATTTTTAATTTTGATGTCATATTTTCATGCAATCATATCAGAGTCACGTCAATCTACTATGTTTTGGGATTTAGTCTATATGATCAAATTTTGGCTTTCTCCTTTTACTTATTGCAGACGATGTCAATATTTAAAATGATTGATGTGCATATCTAATTAAATACCAAATACAATCCTAAACTAATATATATATGATATCATATATACACAATTTACATGTATCTTCTAAAAATTAGTTTTGATGGTGGATTTGGAGCATGGTTATCACCAATAACCCAAATATATGTGGGTGGTTGTGTTTCTTTATTCCTATTTATATCTCAGTATGTATATTGTAACATACCAAAATTTAGAACCTAATCTTATTTCAAGGATAAGAGGTTAGAGGCCTTAGATCATTGGGTTTATCCAAATAAGGATAAAGGTATGTTCATTAGTGGCTTAATTGAAACCCTAATGCATAAATAACTCACCCTAACATGAGGACATATAAAACCAATATGGCTTAAAGCTTTCATATTAATCATAAGATCAATAATGGATACATAGAATAAGTCACATGTGATAATGTTGATTAATATGCATAGGAGAACTATAGACTAAATTTTACATTATCGACATAAATATAGACTTAATAAACTAAATGAGATAATTTAAAATAAATTCATTCTAGAATTTCTATAACCTTTTTAGAACAAGGAAGAGATAAAAGTAACTCTTTAAGCAAGTAATGTGATTTTAAATAAGAGAAAAAACGGTAACAATGAATAATGGGTTAAAACTAATAGAAGGAGAACTAATTGATTAAAAATAACTTCAAATTCATTTTCTTTGAATATGTTTTGGTTTGGAGGTCAAGTTTCATAAAATTTAGGTGTAACATACTAGATCTGGAACCCTACCCTAGAAGTTTGATCTTTTGGTTTTAGCCAAATAAGGTTTAGTATAACCCTAACGAGCTAATGCATGTAAAAATCACCCTAAAGTAACCTAATGTTCTCACATTAGACTTATGCCAATAATGGAACATAAAATGTGTAATCTAAATTATATAATGAAATACATGATAACTCGTGCTTAATAATCACATATGACTCACTTGGATGGTAATAAGAAGTTAAAGAACTTAATTAGATGAATAGTTTTGGATAATGGGCCACTAATGGGCCATATGTCATATCTCATTAGAAGAAATCCCAAAAATGGAATCTAAGTTAAAAATCTTGTTCCTTGGGTCACCTTGGTAGTCAAGTTATCACATTATTCACATAATAATAATTAATTTAATTCATTTAGGAAAGAAAAGATCTATGTTTTCCTCAAAATATCAAATAAACTAATAAATGATACCAAAAGAGGAAAATAATCTTAGATTCTAATCTACATAATAAATATAGCCTTTGGGTGAATTTTCATCCAATTTGGAGAAAGTTTGCTTAAAAGGTGAAATAAGGAGAGAGAGAGTGTGTAGAACCTTCAAAATATTAAATAAATGCTCAAACAACTCCAACATGTAAAATTGATGGAAAATTCGGATCCAACACATTAAATATGACTTGTGTCTCAAGTTTCATCAAATTTGGATAATCTTATAACCATTAATGAAAGAGGAAAGAGAAAATAGTAATTGATTTATTTAACACATTAAAAGTTCTCAAAAGGCAAATCTAATTTTATATTTGGATTTTACATATCGAAATTAGCCTACGTGAAAAATTTTATCCAATTTGGAGCTTTTTTACACCTTAAATTTGATTTGGAAAGAAATAATGTAATTATTTATATTTCACTTTATTACAAATCTGATTTTGATTAAGGTTTCCAATTCAATTTATGCGAGTGATGAGGACTGTTTGATCTTGGATCTGACAACGCGTGTATCGTCTCCTACCTTGAATATGTGACCCACCATGGGCAAACAGTGTAGGGGGATGGTTTCTCGTAGGTTTCTCTCTCATTTCTTGATTATTTTTCAAGATTCTTCAACCACCAGATTCGTGAGTCAATTTCACACCTACCCATCCTAACATTGCTAGGGTTTTGTTCACTAGAGTCCAAGGTCGACTAGGAGTTTTCTCCTCTTCCCCTATATCCCGGTTCTGTGAGGGTCCTAGCCATGTAAACCTTCCTCATCTCTAAATATCGGCCTTCCCACCATCTTTGAACCCCAACCAAGGCCTTCGATCACCCCTTCCAACCCCAGCATCGTCGGAGAGTACCTGACCTGGATCGGATGGCGCTTTGTAACCTCTTCGACTTCAACGGTGAGCTTTTGCCCTTCAGGATCCTCTCAAACCATCCCAACTCCGTCTTGTTGACCCCTCAGAGCTCTGGACATTATCAATTGGACCAAGAAGGTACACACTTTGATTTCCCCTTTTTCAATCCTCTTTGTGTGAGTTTTGACTTTGTGATCTATCTCACTAGAGATTTCCTTTCTTCTGTAATCAATGAGCCCTTTGCCTCTACCTGTTTCCTCGAGGCATCCTACTTTGCCCCGCGTGAGACTCTCCCATGAGTTCCCATTTTTCCTTGTAGCCGTAAGTGTTGCCTTGCTACTTCACAGTAATGGCGAGCACGGTTCTAAGGGGGGAAGATAACCCCTGGTCAGAATATCGTTTTACCCTTCTTATTTTCTCACCCAAGGGTAATACTATCTTTTGATCGAGTGTTGTATCCTCTGTGGACCTGCGCCACGTAGGTTTGACCGCAGACATGGCCCTCGGTGATTGGGCCAGGTAGCACGGGCCCAAGTACTCTCTCTCTCCCTCTCACGAATTTCTTCGACGACGTGTTTTTTCTTGATTTTCTGATTGGTCGAACTTTGAATAATTGTAACTAATTATCTGTTGGGGAAAAAATTACAAATAAATAGTCATTGGATTTAGAAAAATAAGGGCTTTCTAATGGTGTTAGTTTTGTCGCTTGAATCTAATGTTATGAAGAGGTGATTTTAATGGATTACCCTAAATAATGAATAATTTGTAAAATTCATAAATAAATATATATAAATCAGAAAAATATAATAAAATATATTTTGAACTAAAAAATATAACCTCAAATATGGCATGGTTTTGATAACCTAATTTACCAATAATAAGAAGGTGATTTTAAAGGTTTTGAATAATTAATGGAAACCTAACCCTAATTCCACATAAATGCATCGTAGGTTCTTTGGAGGCCTAGGCTTGGCCTAGACTTGGTTTTAGATAGAGTAGACTCTGAAGTTAAGGTATGTTGTATCCCCTATTATTCTTTTTGAGCAATTAACCTATATTATTCCTTCTCTTGGTCCCATGGACAATGGCCTATACACATTTCTCTTATTTTTTGATATCATGGTTCTTGTGAACTATCTTGTTTGTGGTAGTCTGGGATATTATCTTGACTCTTGTCTTGTGCCTTGGTGCATGTTGGACTTATATAATGATATGTGCCCACTTTGAGGTGGATGTTTATATGTTTTTGTTGTCCATTGTGTGATGGCAACATTGTATAATCTGATTATACTTTTTACTTGCCTCTCTATTAAACATGCTATGTGATTTAGTAGCACTAGAGTAGTATAATTACATTGATTTTTGGGCATGTACCCCTATTTTTGGGATGGATGTGGTGGTGCCTCATACCCGAGTTTCAAGGATGTGAAGCCTTGGCTCAACTTGTATATATTGGGAGTTTGGCAATACGTCATTCTCTATCAAGTTTCAAGGAAGTGAAGCCTTGGCCACCTTTGTCTTTATATTATTCAAGGGATATGTTTATCTTACATGCATGCATGTTGATGATTATGGGGTGTGTGCCCTAATTCTTTATATGTGCTAGTATGGAACAATTTTATTGGTTTGTTTATGGAAAGTATCTCTTTTGTTGTTGTTCTTTTCTTTTATGCCCTCTTTGGGTAGTCCTTGTCTTTTCTATGGGAAGCCTTTTATATTTTTTGTCCCTTTATTCTCATAATATTGCTCAATTTCCTATTTAGTATACACATACCAGCCTTTGCTGATGTTTCCTTTTCTTCTCCTTCTTGTGGGGTATGATTCCATCCCCAGTTTTAGATCAAGGAGAGGTTAAGCAAGGCGGAATTTGACATTAACCTTTATAGCTGAGCTTTTGGGAGACTTGAAAGAGGTGGTTAGATGATGATCATCAACTAGATCCTTATAGTTTCTTTTGTAACTCACCCATGAGTGATGTGGTGATGTAAAAGATATCAAGCTTTGTAATAGTTGGATATATTTCTTTTCCGCTACTACTCATTGTGTTATGATACATACTTGTTGAATATTTGGTCTTCATCCCTTTGGTGAAAAAATTTATGTGGTGTCTAGTTCAAGGGATGTTGCCTTTTTATTTCTTGTAGGGAGTGGATCCCCTCTGGGATGCCACTCCTTACATTAGGATAATAATAATCACACCTATTTTATTTAGAAAAGAAAAGGTACTTTTTCATCCAAATATGAAATAAAATACTTAATGACTCTAAAAGTGGAAAATAATCTTAGATTTGTAATCTACACATTAAAAGTAACCTTTGGGTGAATTTTCATCCAATTTGGAAAATATTTGATGAAAAGGTGAATTTAGGAGAGAGAAAGTATGTAGAATGTTCAAAATATTAAATAAATGTAGAAATAACTTCAACATGAAGAACTAAGGGCAAATTTGTGTCCAACATACTTAATTTGGCTTGTAGGTGAAGTTTCATCAATTTAGAGAATCTTATGGTCATTAATGATGGAAGAAAGAGCAAATAAGATTTGTTTTATTTAACAAAACAAAAGTTCTCAAAATGCAAAACTAATTTCATATTCATATTACTCATTTTCAAAATAGGATGGGTGCCAAATATCACTAATTTTGGAGTTTGTTTGCACCCTTTTTGGAAGAGAGAGAAATAAGTACATAACTATGTCACCACTTTATTCTTATCAGAATGGAATTTACATTTAAATGTCACATGTATATAATGGTCATGCGTGAGCGGGACCATTAGATCTGTGGTCTAATGGCTCATGGTCATATTCAACCCGTGACCAAAAAGGAAAGCAAGTTGGTTGTTTTTTATTCGGTAAAATCAAGATTTCTCCCTCGTTTCTTAACCAAATCGTATGATTTCTTCACCTTTAGTTTCCATTTTAGATTCCACACAAACTGAGCCCTAGTTTGTGACTTTTCATCATGAATTGAGGAAACACCTAAATTGGCTCTTGAGCTTCTCGAAGCTCCCAAGCCATTAAACCTTAAACTACAACCCTACCTATAAATATCACCCCCAAAACTCTCGTATCCTCCTACCCGACTCTCCTCTTCACTTAATTTGATAATTGCTCATGTGTGTGATGGTTGGGAGCCTTGGTTTAGGTTCGTCCTTGTGGTGGGTTGTTCCTCTTCTTCTCGTCGTCTCGGCCCAATTGCTCCACACCACTAGGTCCACGACACCTTCCTCTTTCTTTCTCCGTTCTTATTTTCTCAAACCATTGCCGAATGTAGATTCACCCAAATTCCTAGCCAACTTCTTCTAAAGTAGTAGCCATGGATTTAGGATGGCAAGGAAGAAGATTCCTAGGGTTGGTTTTACATGTATACCCTCGCTTTGTTCTATTTTTGCATTTTTCATCTAAGGGCATAATCGTCCTTTCACCCGTATGACCTGGTCTTGAGCGAGTCAAAGTCACGCCTTTGACCTGTGACTTGGTCGACCCTGATTGGGCCAATTCAGCAGGTCGGGCCGCCCTCTTATCTATTTCTCATGCTTTTTCTTCACTTACATGTATTTTTCTAGTATTCTGATTTGCTGATATTCAAAAAATCATATCTTTTCATCTACGTATCCAAAAATTACAAATAAATAGTCATTGGATTCAAAAAAACATTCTCTATCAATTTCTATTATAATGGCCTAATTCCAAACTAATATATATATGAATTTTAATGAATATTCCTAATTGATTTTAAATTGTAAATATTCATATCAAATTATTTATAGCTCTGGAAAATAAAGTAAAATATGTTTTTGAATCACAAAAATATAACCTATATAATGGTTCCAAGTTTGTCACCTAAGTCTGATGTTGTAAATATATGATTTTAATGGATTTTCCTAAATAAGTAATAAATTGCAAATTTAATAATTAATAATCTATAAGTCTGAAAATTATAATAAAATATGTTTTGAACTCAAAAAAGATAAAATAAAACATGGCATGGTTTTTATAACCTAATTCACTAATATTAAAAAGGCAATTTTTAGGGTTTTGAATAATTAATGTAAACCTAACCCTAATTCTACATATATGCATCATAGGTTCTTTGGAGACCTAAGTTTGGATCTAGGTCTGACTTTGGACTATTTAGATTCTTAAGTAAGTTATATTTGCATCTCTTATTATTCTTATTAATCAATTCACATATTTTCATATTTCTCTTGGACCTATGGGCAATAGCCTACACAATATTCTTTCTTTTGAAAATTATGGTTCATGTGAACTACTTTATTTGGTATTGATCTTGTGATCATATTTGGATATTCTCTTAGTCTCTTTCTTATACATTGTTCATGTTGGAATATTATTTGATGATATGTGATGTCCTTTGCCCACTTGTGAGGTGGATGCATATGTTGGTCTCATTTGTGCTGACTACTTTGTAAAATATGACTATACTTTATGCTTGCCTCTTCATTAACATTCTATGTGATTCCGTAGCACTAGAGTAATGTAATTGCATTGGGTTTTGGGCATTATGTCCCTGATATTATTTTTGGGATGGAGGTGGTGGTGCCCCATACTCGGGTTTCAAGTTTGTGAGGCTTCACCCAACTTTTATATATATTGGGAGTTTTGCAGTACATTCTTCTCTATCAGGTTTCAAGTTTGTGAGGCTTGGTCGCCTTTATCTTTATATTGTTATAGTGTTATGTTTATCTCACATGCATGCAGGTTGGTGATTATGGGTGTGTTCCCTAATTCTTGATATGTTTAAGTATGGCACCCTTCTTATTTGTTTGGTTATATCAAGTATCTCTTTTATTGTTATTCTTTCTTTTATGCCCACTTGGGTAGTCCTTTCTTTTCTATAGGAAGCGTTCTTTATTTGAATACCTTTTTATTCCATAAATCTCTCAACTCTATTTTAATATGCACATACCAGCTTTTTGTTGATGTTATCTTTTCTGTTTCTTTTGTGGGGTACGCTTCCAACCCTAGGTGTTGGACTAGGAGAAGGCTATCAAGGTGGACCCGGACCACAACAAGTGTAGTTGTAACCTTGTGGGAGACTTGTTTGAAGTTGTTATGTGATCCTCCTCTAGTCCTATGCTTAGTTAGTCTTTCCTTTTATCTCACCCTATGTGGTGAAGGATAGTGATGATGATAACAAGCTTTGTAATGGTTAGATACATCTTTAAATTCCGTTGCAACTTTGGTGATATGATACATTCATGTTGAATAAATTGGTTATCATCCCTTTTTAGAAAAAAATTATGTTGGTGTTTGGTTTGGGATGTTGACTTTTTATTTTAGTAGGGAGTGGTTCCCCTCTAGGATCCTACTCCTTACAACATGGTATCAGAGCCAGTGGTTGTTAGTTATCTAAATATTTCAATCTTGTCTCCCGTAGGATGTTTACCTTTTTCATAGGCTGCTTATACTTAGTACCCTTGCCTTGTGCAGGAAAGACCCCCATAGTGGGAGATAACTCAACTATTGACAACCTATCCAGCTATGAGATGCCCCAGAACCCTAGGTTTCAGATGCCAAGTATGGATCCACCCTTTACCACTCCAATGACTCAAGGTACTCCTCTGACTGGAAGTGAACCATCAGTAGGTCAGGAAACACCAACCTCTATTGGTACGGGCGTAGTCATCTATCCAAAGCAAGAGTTGGCCATGTTTCGACAACTTCTTGCCACGACTATGGCAGGGAAGATGAACAACTCACATGTGCTTGATAAGCCTAAGGAGTATTCCATAATGAAATTCATGAAGATGCAACCACCCTCCTTCAAGGGTGAAGGTGAAATAGAGATGGTCGAAAAATCTGATGATTGGGTGCTAGACATAGAGAGGACCTTTGATGGTATGGCATGTCCTCCATACCAGAAGGTTATATTTTGTTTATATCTTCTAGATGGACCCCCTCGAGTTTGGTGGAATGGGATAGAAAGGACTCGTGATGTCTCTACCATGACCCGTGAGAAGTTTTTGGTGATTTTCGTGGGAATTTCATATGCACTGCTACTCTAAAGAGGAAGGAAGCTGAGTTTTATAGTCTAAAATTAAGGTTCATTCGTTGTTTCCTCTTATGTACAAAGGTTCTTGTTGCTTGAGAAATATGCTTCTGGACTGAGTAAAGAACGTAGAGCTGACCTATATCTTCAAGGGATCAATCACAATGTGGGGTGTACTTTTATTCTATAGCTTCCCTTGACCTTTAAATAGATGGTAGATAAATCTTTGATTGTGGAGTCTTACCCAAGGTTTCAACCTAGGGAGTTTGACAAGAAGAGGAAGCCATCAGGACATGAATAGAAAAGGAACAAGTGTGCTAAGTGCAATGGTTACCATCCTCCAAGGAAGTGTTTTCAGGATAGACCTCGACAGGGCACTCCAGTGATATGTAATTATTGCAATGAACCTGGACACATTCGACCAAAGTCCTCATGATTCATATTTGTCAAGCACCAGAACAACAACAACAACCTCAAGCGTCTCATCAGAATAGTGGTAACAATAATGGTAGAAGACATGTGGAGAGGCGAGCTAGAAGATTTTTTGCTTTGGATGGTCAAGAAGTCTATGATGATGATCATGTTGAAGGTAACCCTTATCCCATAGTTAGACTTCAAAGATATGTTTCCTTTTGCATGATTCCTTGTGAATGAATTTAAGGAAGTTATCCTTGTACCTATAAAATTACTTGAATTATTAGGATGAAACTTTTTAAGGGGTGGTAAATAGTTAGATTTGGATGTTTAGATTTTAAGGATGAAGTCCTTTAAGGGTTGGTGTGTTGTAACATACCAAAATCTAGAACCCGACCCTATTTTAATGATAAGAGGTTAGAGACCTAAGATCTTTGGGTTTAGCCTAACAAGGATAAAGGTATGTTCATTAGTGTCTTAATTGAAACCCTGATACATATATAACACACCCTAACATGTGGACATATGAAACCAATATGGCTTAATGGATTCATATTAATCATAAGATCAATAAAGGATACATAGAATAAGTCACATGTGATAATGTTGATTAATATGCAAAGGATAACTATAGAGTAAATGTCACATTATCCAAATAAATATAGAATTAATAAACAAAATGAGATAATGTTAAGATAATTCATTCTACAATTTTCTATAACCTTTATAGAACAAGGAAGATATAAAAGTAACTCTTTAATCAAGTAATGTGATATTGAATAAGAGAAATAATGGTAATAATGAATAATGGGTTAAAATTAACAAAAGGAGAACTAATTGATTAAAAAAACTTCAAATTCGTTTTCTTTGGATATGTTTTGGCTTGGAGGCCAAGTTTCATAAAATTTAGGATAATAATAATCACACCTATTTTATTTATAAAAGAAAAGGTGTTTTTCCTTCAAAATATGAAATAAAATACTTAATGACCCTAAAAGTGGAAAATAATCTTATATTCATAATATACGCATTAAAAATAGTCTTTGAGAGAATTTTCATCCAATTTGGAAAATATTTGATGAAAAGGTGTAGTTAGGAGAGAAAAAGTGTGTAGAACCTTAAAAATATTAAATAAATATAGAAATAACTTTGACATGAAGAATTTAGGGAAAATTCATGTACAACATACTTAATTTGACTTGTAGGTGAAGTTTCATCGAATTTGGAGAATCTTATGATCATTAATGATGGAAGAAAGAGAAAATAAGATTTGGTTTATTTAACAAATCAAAGTTCTAAAAAGGTAAAACTAATTTCATATTCAGATTACTCATGTTGAAAATAGGTTGGGTGCCATATTTCATTGATTTTGGAGTTCGTTCGCACCCTTTTTGGAAGAGAGAAAAATAAATACATAATTACATCACCACTTTATTCGAATCAGAATGGGATTTATATTTAATTGTCACACATATATAATGGTCATGCGTGAGCGGGATCGTTCGATCTATGATCCAACAGCTCGCGGCCATCTTCAACCCGCGACCAAAAAGGGAAGTAGGTTGGTTTTTTTATTCGGTAAAATCAAGATTTCTCCCTCGTTTCTTAACCAAATCGCATGATTTTTTCACCTTTGGTTTCACTTTTAGATTCCACACAAACTGAGCCCTAATTTGTGACTTTTCATCATGAATTGAGGAAATGCCTAAATTGACTCTCGAGCTTCTCGAAGCTCCCAAGCCATTAAACCCTAAACTTCAACCCTGTCGATAAATATCACCCCCAAAACTCTCGTATCCTCCTACCTGACTCTCCTCTTTGGTTGATTTGATCTTTGCTCATGTGTGTGATCTTCGAGAGCCTTGGTTTGGGTTCATACTTGTGGCGGGTTGTTCCTCTTCTTCTTATCGTCTCGGCCTGATTACTCTACACCACCAAGTCTACGGCACCTTCCTCTTTCTTTCTATGTTCTTATTTTCTCAAACCATCACTGAACGTAGATTCACCCACATTCTCGGCCAGCTACTTCTCAAGCAACAACCATGGCCTGAGAATGGTGAGGAAGAAGATTCCTTGGGTTGGTTTTACATGTATATCCTCTCTTCATTCTGTTTTGTTGTATTTTTCATCTAAGGGCATAACCGTCCTTTCGCATGTATGACCTGGTCTTGAGCGAGTCAAAGGCGCCTTTGACCTGTGACTTGGCCGACCCTGATTGGGCCAATTCAAAAGGTTGGTCTGCCCTCTTATCTATTTCTCATGATTTTTCTTCGCTTACGTGTATTTTTCTGGTATTCTGATTGGATGATATTCAAAAAATCATATCTTTTAATCTACTTATTCAAAAATTATAAATAAATAGTCATTGGATTTAGAAAAGATTTTATATCAATTGGCATTATTTTTATGGCCTAATTTTAAAGTAATTGATATATGAATTTTAATTCATATTCCTACTTGATTATAACTTGTAAAATTTCATATCAAATTATTATAGCTCTAAAAAATAAAGTAAAATATGTTTTAGAATTAGATAAATATAACCTATATAATGGTTCTAAGTTTGTCACCTAAATTTGATGTTGTAAATATGTGATTTTAATGGATTTTCGTTAAAAAATATTAACTTGAAAATTTATAATCAATAACATATAAGTCAGAAAAATATAATAAAATATGTTTTGAACTTAGAAAAAGATAATATAAAATGGCGTAGTTTTGATAACATAATTCACTAATATTAAAAAGGAAATTTTTAGGGTTTTGAATAATTAATGTAAACTTAACCCTAATTCTACATATATGCATCGTAGGTGCTTTGGAGACCTAGGTTTAGATCTAGGCCTGACTTTGGACTATATAGATTCTTAAGTAAGGTATGTTTTCATCTCCTATTATTCTTATTGAGCAATTCACCTATTTTTATATTTCTCCTAGTCCTATGGACAATAACCTACACAATATTCTTTCTTTTGAAAATTATGGTTCATGTGAACTACTTTATTTGGTATTGGCCTTGTGATCATATTTAGATATTCTCTTGGTCTCCTTTATATACATTATTCATGTTGGAATACTATTTGATGATATGTGATGACTTTTTCCCACTTGTGAGGTGGATGTATATGTTGGTCACTTTTCTGTTGACTACTTTTGTAAAATCTGACTATACTTTCTAATTGCCTCTACAATAACATGCTATGTGATTCAGTAGCACTAAAGTAGTGTAACTACATTGGTTTTTGGTTAGTATGCCCATGTTATTATTTTTGGGATGGAGGTGGTGGTTCCCCATACCCGAGTTTCCAGTTTGTGAGGTTTGGCCTAACTTTTATATATATTAGGAGTTTGGTAGTACGTCATTCTCTATCAGGTTTCAAGTTTGTGAGGCATGGCCGCCTTTGTCTTTATATTGTTCTAGTGTTATGTTTATCTCACATGCATGCAGGTTGATGATTATGGGGAAATTGTTGATATGTGATAGTATGTCACCCTTCTTATTTGTTTGGTTATGAAAAGTATCTCTTTTATTGGTATTCTTTCTTTAATGCCCAGTTTTTTAGTCCTTTCTTTTCTATGGGAAGCATTCTTTACCTGACTATCCATAAATTTCTCAACTCTACAAATAGTATGCACATACCAGCTTTTTGTTGATGTTATCTTTTCTTTTCCTTTTGTGGGGTACACTTCCAACCCTAGGTGTTGGACTAGGAGAAGGCCATCAAGGTGGACTTGGGCCACAACAAGGTTAGCTATAACCACATGGGAGACTTGTTTGAAGTTGTTAGGTGATCCTCAGTTAGTCCTATGTTTAGTTAGTCTTTCCTTTTCTCTCACCCTTCACGATGAAGGATAGTGATGATAACAAGCTTAGTAATAGTTAGATACATCTTTAAATTCTACTACTACTTTGGTAATATGATACATTCATGTTGAATAAATTGGTTATCATCCCTTTTGAGAAAAAAATTATGTTGGTGTTTGGTTTGGGATGTTACCTTTTTATTTTAGTAGGGAGTGGTTCCCCTCTAGAATCCCACTCCTTACCATACCAAGCATATACCTTCTTCTTCCAACATGTAAAAGTACTACTCTCTCCTTCCTATGCTCCACTCTAATGTAATGCAAGGTTTCTCAATTACCATGTAATAAATTTAATATCATTAGGATAGTTTAATTCTAGCTACTACGATGAAGACATTCAACACCAGATGATTTGATTGACTAGAGGACCATGGAGGATTGACAAAGGATCCAAACCGATTGGTTGGTGGCCCAATCGATCGACTGGACATGTCTACAAGATGTTGATTCGAGACCATCTGACTGGCCTAACAGACTAACCGACTGACAAAGAGATGAGCCGATCGGTTCAAGGGTTGAACTGATCAACCTTGATTGGTTCAAGCACACATCTACATGAATAAGAGGTTCATGCGTGAGATGTGTACCTACGTGGTAGTAATTCCTTATGGCTCTAAGGAATCATAATAGTATGGCCACAACCATCCCTTATGTTTTAATTGCTTGTTTTCATTTGTGGGATATAGCAGAGATATGATACGTACTACAAGTATGTTTTCATTATATATATATATATATATATATATATATATATATATATATATAATCCATCAATTAAACATATTAAGTCTAAGATGCTTTCCATTAGCAACACACATGAAAAGCTTGATTGATTATGTGTTGGCACGCCAAGCGTGGTGTGCTATCCATCTCAAGGAAGTGTGATGGTATTTATGTGGGCTTTCCAAGTAGGGTGCATTTCTATCATGTTGTCTCTTGGGTCAAACTTAAGTAAGTGATCTTAATGAGATTAAGAACTTAGAGGCATGCATATGACTATGGCAAAGAGTTGTGCATCTATCCAAGAATTGCATGAGATGCAATTGGCAAAAGCTTCCTACCTTAATGATTGATTATGGACAATGGTGTTGGCCTGGTAATAACTCAATTATTTTGATCTTGGCTCACTAGAAGTTTGTGCAATGCAATCTTATGAATTGATAAGTGAGGGTTTTAATTTGAACAAAATAGTGAGTGCAAGAATTAATTAAAGGCCTATTTATAATATTGTCAAATTTTATTCAAATAAAAAAAAAGAATTGCAAATTTTCTCTTATAGGATCAAATGGAAACTTACAACACTTCTTCTCTATGATTATTCCTTGAGAAGGACACATAAAATGGGAATAATTTGCATAACTAGTTCATGACGCTGAGAATTGTACTCATACAAGAGCACATGATCTATGTCCTAGAGATACTAGACTCCGATGAACCAGCTCCCACTGCATCTAAGGCTGATATGGATTCTTACAAGAAGCATACTAAAGATGTTGCTGATATTAACTGTCTAATTTTGTGCTTCATGAACTATGAGTTGCAAAGACATCACGAGAACATGGATGTTTTTGAGATGGTTACACATCTTGAGAACATGTTCCAAGATCAGGCAAAACATGAGAGATATGATGTCTCCAAGGTGTTGTTCAAATGTAACATGGCAGAAGAATCTAATAGGTCCTCATGTGCTCAAACTCATTGGGTATGTGGATAACCTTTCTAGACTGGGATTTCCCTTGGGTCAAGAGTTGTCCATTGATGTGACTGTAGTCATTGTTAGAATCACGCAGTCAGTTTGTGATGAACTATAACATGAATGACTTTGACAATTCATTGATAGAGTTATTTGGCATGTTAAGAATAGTTGAGGCACAAATGAAGAAAGACAAGACTAAGTCTGTGATTATGATCAATAGATCAAAGGGAAAGTATAAAGGCAAAGTCAAAACTCAAAAAAATTCTAAAGTTGGCCAAAAGCCCAAGTCTTCAACACTCAAGGCTAAGGGAGGGGGGAATAAGGGAGGCAATTGTCACCACTATCACCAGTCTAGACACTGGAAGAGGATCGCCCTCTCTGCCTAGAGGAACTAAAGAAGAAGAAGGATGGGATAGAGATCTCCACTTTAGGTATATAGGTTACGAGATAAGATTTATTACTTCTTCATATTAGGTATATGATATCAGTTGTAGATCTTACATATGTTCAAAATGTGCATGATCTGAAAACAAGTAGGCCTTTATGAATGGGCGAGCTCAGACTATTTGTGTCAAATGGAGAAAGAGTTGATGCCATTATAGTAAAAAATGATTCAATGAGAGAGAACTTGTTCATGATACATGGGATTAGTCTCTCAAGAACTCTGCATTCCAATTCTTATAAAGAATGAGAAAACATGAATAAGATGACATATGCATTTGTAGTTAGATCTATCATGCACGAAATATAATGTACTCATCCCATTATCTTATATGTATTATAAATGACAAGATGATATTAGTCAGATTTCAATGAAAGTCATTGGAATGGCATAAACAACATCCATTAGCACTTGAGAAGTAATAAGGATTAGTTTCTAGATTATGGTGATAAGAAAGAGTTGGGTATAAAGGGTTACACCGATGCAAGCTTCCATAATAACAAAGAAATTTAATGATCACAATATCAAACTATGTTTGACTTTAAAAGAAGAGATGCAAGTTATAAAAGTTACAAACTACATACCATTGTTTAATTCTACAATAGAAACTGAGTACCCTGGTGTAATGAACATAGGAATGGATATTGTATGAATCTTGAAGTTCATATAGACGAACTTAAAGGATATTCCAACCATTGATGACACAATCAAAATACTATGACAACAATGGAGCTACTTGTTAGACAAGGAATATCAGATAGCATACTACGGCAATTCCATCTCATACGAGAGATCATACAGTGAGGGGATGTGAAACATGCAATACGCTGACTAAAGGCAAATTGTTTCTAACCTGATGGACTAGCATTTGTGTAGCAGAAACATGATGGACATGTTCATGATCACTAAGAACCAGATTTGTGGGTGATTAGCTCTAAGTGCAAGTGGGAGTCTGTTGGTATGTATGCCTAGAGAGCCAATCATATGATGGTTGTGATGGAAAATTTTATAAACAATTTGATTAATAATAAAGGAAATCTTTTGATTATTCTATTTCAATCAATTATGAGATAATGATGAAACATAAAGAGTGTCTAAAGAATGATATTACTCAATGGTGTATGTCTTTGGATAGATTACTTGAACAATGAGATCATACATATGTTAAGAGTATGTACATTCTTGCTATGTCCCTTGTTGGATGTCATTGTGGAAGGATGATAGACACCAATAACACATAAGGCTAGAGTGTGTGTTGTTGATGATATAATCTCATCAGTCATGATATATGATATCACTTGTGAATTGATAAATTTTCTCTTAATTTTATACTAGCTCTGATACCAATTGTAATGACCCTGCCTCCCGGTAACCCCCACTCAAGGGAGACCAAGAGGTCAGAGCCGTTATCCCAATAAACCAGATCAAAGGTTCGACAAATAATCAATGATAATTATGAAATTCTACTATCTAAACTGAATTTTGGTATAAAATAAAATTGTACATACCTTTTAAAAACTTTGGAAATCTATCTATCCACAGCTTGAATCTACTCTAACTAATCCTCCTTCCACTTTACTTCTTATTTTCACAATGTGACAATTTACTGTTTGTTCTTTAGGGATTTGTACCTAAAACGCCGACAAACAAATACGCGGTCAGCATAAAGCTAGCATGTGGGGGATTACAAAAATTGTGCAACTATAATAGTAATTTAATCAACCAATTATCATTTAACATTCAAGATTATGTTTCAAGCAATACTACTCGATCCTTTCCTATCCCCTATCTTTGTGTTGTCCCTGCAGTGGACATGGATACTACCTGTCTCACATGGTAGATCCTTACCCCCATGGCCCTACCTTATAGGTAGCCAATACTTAGGGTTATAGAGTCGCATGGCCCTACCCAAAGGTAGTCCAATCCCTGACTCAAGGTGAGTTGATGGTCCTACCCCATTGGTAGCCATGCACTAAGTCATCCAATGACCTGATGGACCTACCCCATAGGTAGCCATATACTAGGTCAGTCTATCAAGCTACAGAGGGGACTAGGATCTGAGTTAGTATGCACATATCTTAGGTGATAGTCATATCCACATTATAGTTTGCATGAATTAAATTCATCCAATAGTTTAATTCAAGCCACGATGGAAACATCGACAAAATCCTCGGAAAACTAATTTGGGTAGTCATAAGTGTAACCACATACCTATACCATAGATTTAGAGACAGAATTATGTACAGAGAGAAAATCCAATCAAGCAAGCAAGGTGCACAGAAATCCTGAAATAAACATTCCAACTTCCTTTTATCAATATTTATCCAATTTCATCTTATTCCTTAGAATTTTTATTCCAATTTTAGGGTTTCTTGAAAATTTGGGTTTCATTTCCTTTTTACCACTTTTATTGTACTTTTATCAAAATATCCATCAAACCCTAATTATCTTGTCTTATTTTCCATTAAGATCCTTAAGATCAGGTTTGGTTCACAAAAACCCTAATTTTTGAATTACTATATCTTTTCTTCCCTTTTTCCTCACATAGGGTTTCTAAGGGTATTAATTACAACATTAGGATTAAAAACCCTAATTCTTGCAATTTCCTCATCAAAATAGGTTAAAATCTAACTTTATCATTAAACAAGTTAACCATGCTTGAAGTAACCTAATTTTAGTATTAAATCTATCCTTGATTAACAATTAGGGTTTCTAACCACAAATTAACACCTTTTTCATTAAAAATTAGATACTTTTGCAAAAATAGATATATTTAGGCCTTCAACCTATTTTTAATGTATTCCTTTTATTTTTCTGATCACTTTTCATGTATTAACTTTCTTCATCCGAGTTTTCTATCAAAAGATACAATTTTTATAAGAAACTCCTTTTTATTGCTTTACTTGCTATATTTCTGGAAAAAAGCAGGACCGCCTGATCCATGGGTCGTGGATCCACTGAGGATCTAACATCCGTGGATGTGCGCGCCCTTTATGTGTGATCAAAAGAAATATATGACTTTTCTAACCTTGACGCTACTGAAGGAGGCGAGGGGCAAATTGGTCAATCTGCGGTCCTCTTCTTCTTCTACCTCTCGACCTCATCATTGTAGCAGCGATGGTCAACTGTAAGGTTGACTCTTCGATATCGTCCTCCTGGGAATGAACCAACTAGTCAGGGAGCTCCTCCTCCCTTCGACAAACTCGACGACGCCTTCAATTGTCCACCAAGAACGCGATGCAAAGCCCTCCTACTCGTTGGACTCCGGCGAGGCTCGTTGAGGTATCGAGAGTGCAAGTTAAGATGGTTGGAGCAATTAAGGGTACTAGGATGCTCCTTGCTCTCTGCCGCAGTAGTTGGGCTAACAAAAAGAGATACTGGTTCCCTCCTTGACCCTCCCCTATATATAGGGTTGAGGTCAGGTTCACGAGGATTGGGTGTTTCCCAAATCGACGACCAAACCTAAACAAAATAGGGATGGATCTCCACGGTTTCCCTTCCTGAATCCAATGGGACTGTCAACAGGCTTTGGTATCTTCTAGATCATGAGAAATCTAGGTTGGAAACTCTTCCTATAATAGTAGAGTCCTAGTCCGCTTGGGACTTAGACGATGAGCGTCCAATGTTGGATCAAGATCCAACGGACCTACCTTCTGGCAATGAGGGTTCATGATATTCACTGATGCTTCCAAGATGGGACTTGGCTATGTGTTGGAACAGAATCGGCATGCGGTTGCATATGCTTCCCGACAGCTCAAGCCCAATGAGGTGAATTATCCGACACATGACCTAGAGCTAGCTGCTATTATCCATGCCTTGAAGATATGGCGGCATTACCTGTACAGTGCTACCTTTGAGATCTTCACCAACCATAAGAGCTTAAAATACCTACTGACACAGAGAGACCTAAACCTACGACAACGAAGATGGATGGAGTATATGAAGGATTATGACTTCACCATCACCTACCATCCTGGTAAGGCGAATGTCGTAGCAGACGCTTTGAGTCAGAAATAGCTTAAGTGTGCAGCTGTTTTGTCCAGTCAGTGGAAGAGTTTAGAAGAGTTGGTGGAGTGGACTCCACAACCTCTAGAAGATTGAGTTCATTTGGCTAATATCCAGATCCAATCTGAGTTGTTGAGTGAGATCATAGAAACACAGTTGATCAGTGAAGAGCTAGACAAGATGAAAGGTTTAATGATGAAGCCACAGACTCATCTATCCGTGGGAGTAGACGAAGGAATTAGGTTTGAGAATCGCAATGGGTTCCAGCGGATTCATCGATAAAGGAACACATCTTGCAAGAGGCTCATGGATCCAAATACACAGTACACCCAGGAACTACTAAGATGTTCAAGGACTTGCAGAGGTTTTTCTAGTGGCCAGGAATGAGGAAAGACATTGCGGCATGTGTGGCCAGCTGTCTTACGTGCCAGATGGTGAAGGCTGAACACCAACGACCCAACGGGCTTTCACAGTCAATACAGATTCCAAAGTGGAAATGGGAGCAGATCACCATGGATTTCATGGTGGGTCTACCTCAGACCAAGAAAGGTCATGATGCAATATGGGTCGTGGTAGATCGTCTTACCAAGTCAGCACACTTCCTTGCCTTAAAGACCACTGCTAAGGTTACAGACCTAGCTGACTTGTATATCTGAGAGATAGTGAGGCAGCATTGTGTACCAGGGTCAGTTATCTCCGATAGAGATCCCAAGTTTACTTCCAAGTTGTGGAAGCAAGTTCAATAAAACTTGGTACCAGGTTGAAGTTTAGTACAACTTATCACCCCCAGATGGATGGTCAGTCAGAAAGGACAATCCAGACGTTAGAAGATCTGTTGAGAGCTTGTGTGCTCGATTGGGGTGGCTCATGGGAGCAGTACTTACCTTTAGCTGAGTTTGCCTACAACAACAACTACCAAGCCAATATATGATGTTAGAACCCCAATTTTTGGGTTCTTTTGATGAGAAATGTAATTTCTCTTAATAAAGATAAATGAACAAATAATGATGTCTTTTGATTGAATGCATGAATTTCGTTTAAAATAGCCCTGTTGTTTTATTTGTGGGCTTTATTGGCTAGTGGGCCCAATAACAAGGAAAAGACAAAGGAAATTAATTTATTAAAAGAATAATTAATAAATGGAGAAAAGAAAGATGCAGAAACCTCTAGAAGGCAAAAGAATGTAATCCAAGGATGAAATTCATGCCTCTTGGGTTCCTTGGGTTCCAAGGAGTCCAAAGTTGCAAAGAAAGGGAAATAAGAAAAGAAAAGATTTATTAAGTATTTCTTTATTGAGAAAGAAATTGAAAACAATGGTATAATGAGGAAAATAAAAGGGAAATAAAGAGAAATCCCCAAAAAGAGATATTTTAATAAGAAAGAAACATGATAATGAGAAATAATGCATTTATATGTATCTAGAAGGATAATGAGTATCCAATAAAAAGGATTTCGAAATAATAGAGTTTCTTGGGATCCAAGGAGTCCCAATGAAGAAAGAGGAAAGAGAAAATACCAATAAAGCAAAATAAGAGAATAATGTAATACATTATTAATGGTTTTTATGGTTTTGTTAAAGGAGTGGTATTTTCTACTTAAGGAAATATAAAAATCCGTGGCCAATAAATTAAAAAGGGCAAGTATAAAGAAAATGAAAGAGGAATTTCGAATTCCTAATATCCATATAGTAGGGAATATCCAGAGGATAAAGAAGAGAGAGAAAGCTTGCTTTCTAATGAAGCAATTGGATTCCTATTGGGATAAGATCTTGCATCTTGGTGGATGCACATCTTAGGGTGAAAAAACCCTCCACTATAAAAGGGGTAGAGCTCAGGGGTGATTTCTGAGGAGTTGCATGTATCCTTTCTTCCTTCTTCTTCTTCATCTTCTTGGGCAAAGCCCTAACCGTGAAGGCTTAGTTCTAACTCTAAAGCCACGAGGGTCATGGCGTCATCCTAGTGGAGGCATGGAGTTCCTTTGGTGGCCTGTAGATGATTGAGAAACATCTCGTTGCTCCTGCATGTGCGCAACGTCGCTGGAGGGTTGCAGCAAGGCTGCGTCTTGCAGGCCAAGCGCCGCACCCCGACCATCTCGGGCACCAGCAAAGGCACGGGCGAGTGCGGGGGAGGGCAGCGGGGCAAGGGCACCCACTATGGAGATCGACGGAGTCAGGGACGAGGAGTTGGAGCCGCACTAACCTCAGCTGCGGCAGCAGCTAGGTCACGCAGCGAGGAAGATGACCAGGAGGTGTGTTGGACGGAAATGCCCTTCCAGGTATTGCTGAGTCAAGGGACCGAGTGGGGGTATAATAGTAAATATGTTATGTTTCTTAAAAGTGGTGTGTTGCATGGGTGTGCTGACGTGTCATCATGCCATTGGCCCAAAGATCTTATTGAATGCTTGCTTGCCTATTGTTGATTGGATTATTTTCGTCTCACATCAGCTTGACAGGTATGTGGTTACGCTTATGATTATCCCGCATTAGTTTTCCGAGGATTTTATCGATGTTTACATAGTGGCTTGAATTAATTGTTGGATGAATTTAATTCATGCAAACTATAACGTGAATATGACTATCACATAAGATGTGTGCCTACTAGATCAGATCCTAGTCCCCTCTGTAGCTTAATGGATTGACCTAATACACAACTACCAATGGGGTAGGTCCATCAGGTCATTGAATGACTTAGTATATGGCTACCAATGGGGTAGGTCCATCAAGTCACCTTGAGTCAAGGATTGATCTACCTATGGGTAGTTCCATGCGACTCAACCCTAGATATCGATCTACCTGTTAGGTAGGATCATGCAGGGTTTAATAAGGATCTACCTGGAGAGAGGTAGTATCTCAGTCAACTGTAGGGACAACATAGAGATAGGGGATAGGAAAGGATTGAGTAGTATGGTTTAAAACGTAATCTTGGTTGTTAAATGATAACTGGATGATTACTTTGTTATTATAGTTGCATGATTATTGTTTCACCCACATACCAGCTTCTTGTTGACCGATGTTTTGTTTGTCGGCATTTTAGGTACAATGAAATGAACAAATAGTAAAGTGGCATATGTGGAATTAAATGAGAATTAACGTGCACAGAGGATTAGTTAGATTAATATCTTCATGGATAGAAGTTTAGAAATCCCAGTTTTTAAAAGGTATGCAAAGTTTTATTTTATACCAATTTTTAGTTTAGTTGGTAAAGTTTATTAATTGTTATTGATTATTTGTCGAACCTTTGATCCGGATTATTAGATAACAACTCTAATCTCTTGGTCTCCCTTAAGTGGGGGTTACCGGGAGACAGGGTCATTACAACTGGTATCAGAGCATAGGTTCCTCACTTAATCTTTAACAATTATTAAATTTTACAAATTCTATAGAACCCAAGGGAGTTATTAGAGGATTATTCGAAAGATAGAGGTGTCTAGAAAAGGATCACGACCGGGGGCTGGCAATATTTTCTTCCGCACCACTAGTCAGAATAGGAGGACTCCCAGATCTGTGTGACTGCCTGGCCAAAGTCTTAGGGTATGAATCGAAATAAGATACCTTTAGGACTCTCTCATCTTATTCATCCCTTCTCAACTCAAATTCTA
This sequence comes from Alisma plantago-aquatica, assembly GCA_963693085.1. Classification (NCBI taxonomy): domain Eukaryota; kingdom Viridiplantae; phylum Streptophyta; class Magnoliopsida; order Alismatales; family Alismataceae; genus Alisma; species Alisma plantago-aquatica. The sequence goes on from OY856414.1 coordinate 208,291,016, forward strand.
TTAAGGACCTTAAGGATTAGGGTTTTCTCTCTTTTCCTCACCCTCTTGAGGTATGGGTAAGGTTGATAAGGATTAAGGGATCCTCCACCAAAATTAATGAAAAGCATGTAAATAAGATGTCATGGACATAAGCTTAATAGATTAAGCACAAACTAAAGAATAGATACATGCTTAGGTCGTATGACATGAGTTGTCATTGCCCTCAGGAGAGACCTGAGGATAGACCTCCTTGTTAGGAGGATGAGTAGAGTGAGTTAGTCTTGGAGGTAGAGACCTTCATTAAAAGTAGAGACCTAGCACATCTTCTGAGGATGATGTTAACCCTAACCCTAAGAGAAGGTTAGAGAGAGAGAGAAGACACAAAGAGTTAGATATCATGGTAAACCAGGTGTGAGAAGACATGCTTTGAGCCATGAGAAGTTGATGACCGAGTACCTTTGGCAACCCAACTCTGGGAAGGGTCGTGCATGTTGGAACGAAGGATAGCTCCTTCATGTGGATGAGGTTAGAGAGGAGAACCTATAGAAACCCTATGGGCTTAGGTAAGTAGGGTATAGCTTGTAGCCAGAGTACGTCAGTAGTGCTGACAGTAGGTTGAAACCCTGGTCAAGGGAGTATGTTGGATAGCTTATGTGATAAGTATAAAGAGCTAAGGATAATCTTGAGCCAAACATGAGTTGAGCATAGGCTTCACCCAGGTAGGGATACACTTGTGAGCTTGATCCAACTTCATGGAGAGAGGACCTATAGTAATAAGGTTGGATGTGGAGTTAGATCTAGAGAGAGAAAGCAGGACCCAAGAAAGAAGGTTGGAATCTTAGATTTTGAGACATGAGGAATAGTAGGGAGTCGAGGATGATGCGACCTAAGTGGATGATAGTGGTTGCCCTATGCTTGACCCTGGAGGCTAATGATATCTTGGTTATCTTTAGAGGAACCAAACCCTAGAGAGAGGATGGTGCTTCTGGTACCTATGGTATAAGTGATTACCTACTGGATGAGATAAAGAGTGCTTTAGACCCTGAGGAGGTTTAAGTAACAAATTGTGAGGCTTTAAACCTAGTTGGTTGTCCTAGAAGAGGAATCAACTCCGAAGTGTTTCTCAAGTAGAAGGATCATGGAAGTACATGACATACCTTGGACATGCTTGATTTGTGGTTAAGAGATTGAGCATGCAGTTGGACACCCATAGGTGATCCTAAGGTTCCTAGGCCTAAGAGGGGAAGCAATGTATCTGATGCTCATGATGAGATTTAAGTCTCTATAGTTTAGAGAATGGTACTCCTCATGTGTAGAGGTAAAAGAAACCCCTTAAGTTAAGGGTATGTTTGAACCCCTCACAACTAAGTTGGTCTAATGTTGAGAATGAGAACAAGTGTGACCTAGCATGGTTTATAGGTGTCTACTTGTGCCTTAGTAGCTTGCTAGGGCTAAGCATGCTCATGTGGATGCAGACCCTAAACATAAGGACGGTTGTGATGTTGTTATCAAGAGTTGTAGTTTCCTCCCATCCTGGGAGAGGGACCCTTTGGTTGGGTGTATACCCATTTTGTTGGTTTTTGGGGTAACCTAAAGAGGTCTCATAGGATCTTGAGAAGCTAAGTGAAAAGTACATGGTATAAGACTGAACCTATAGACCCATAGTTAACCATCTCTAAGTGCATGTAGATGTGTTACCATGGAGGTAACCGGTATGGGGCCTGACCAAGGTAGGCAGGTCGCCATGATCCCTAAGAAAGGATGAAAGACCGCCCAAGAATGCCGATAGAGATGATGAAGGATTGGGTAAGGTTCTAAGTTGAACATGTACTATGTTAGAATCCTAAGTCTGTCCTAGGGTCAGGTAGGGATAAGACCGATGGAAGAAGGAGTTTCCTAATTCCCTAGTTGCAAATGACCATAGGGTCGGGAGGTAACAACTATCATTGTTTGAGGGCCATGGGTTAGGAGATTAATCACCTTCATGAACTCATGGGACCCAAAGGGAAGATGAGTAGGGCACTCTCTGGATGCATGAAGGAAGAGGGATGACTCCAAAAGTGCTGGCACCCTATAGACCCAGAGCAGATGACCAAGGATTGTGTGTAAAACCTAGTAGGTTCGTGACCAGTTTTCCATGGAAGTAATTTTTGATATCATGATGTTTGTGATGTGGAGACATGAGTTGCACGTTTCAACTTAGATTTGAAGGTGTACTGGGAAAGTGGGATGTACCATCTCTACTCTTGGAATAGGAAGAACTCTGTATTTGGACGGCCACCAAATGCTTATTTCTACTTGTTATGGGAGTGAGAGATAGGACAGTACGCATGCCATACACCAAGGGTAAAGATGATGTGAGTTGGAATGTTGTTATAAGGAATGAGGATAGAGATGATAATGTACCCTGGTGGAGTGAATGATACATGGACAGGTACAAATGATAAGAGTATTAAGATAATCACCTTGTGAGAATGTTTTATCTTGAGCTATGTGGAATTTGCAAGCGATACAAGGTTGAGTTTGATAACCAAGAGGATGAGCTCAAAGGGTTCTGATGAAGATAGACTTAGAGTTTGAGACAATGCATGTCTTCAACACTACCTAGTACCTAAGGATGTGAAGTGGTAATGGATGCTCTAGTTGAGATATAGCTGCCTAGTTTGGCTAGAGACTAGAAGAGGTTGTTTGGCTAACCCTAAGTTTGGAAAGAAGATAGGTTTGGTTAACCCTCAGATGCAAAGATACTGATTAATCAAGTTAATGGTTGATTGATTAGCCAGCCTAGTCCATGATATAATGAAAGGATGGGTGTGGAACCTCAAATGTACTCCTTTGGAAAGAAAAGTGATGAAACCATGATGAGAGTGGTTTGGGTTTGTGAGGTATCAATCTTGAGGAATCATGACATACAGGAGATCATGGTTTTAAGATCACCAAACATCGTGATACTACAGAGATAGTAAGTGACGGTAGTACTTTGGATGCTTAAAATGAAGTTGCATGTGGCCATGCAAATCGGGGGTGAAGGACGAACACCAGTAACCCAGTGCTTTGATATAGAGGATAAAGAGTCCCCGAGTGGGAATGGGATTCCACCACTATGGATGTTGTGGTAAGTCTCCCCTTGACCAAGGAAGGTCAAGATGCAATATGGGTTATGGTAGATTGCCTTACCTAGATAACAAGAGCAAGAAAGAATGCTGTCAAGGGACAGATTCTGTTGAACCTACATAAGAGAGAGAGATGGTTCAACTACACCATGATGCGAGTTCTTGAGTATGACCTAAAGGTTCACTTCCATGAGGTGGAAGTAGATACATGGAGAACTCGATGTTAGTACAGTTTATCACCCCTAACTAATGGATAGTATGATCCAGACTAGAGGGTATGATGAGAGCATGCGTACTCAGTTAGGGTGATATATAGAGACAGTTCTTGTCCTTTGTAAGATGTGATGTTAACCACCATAGCCTTTATCGGGATGCAAGAAGTTCCATAAGGAGGTTGTGTCGGTCACCACTTCATTAAGATGATGTTGGTGAAGGAGGCCTCGCAAAGGTCAGAAAAGAACCACAATGTGTACAGATGAAGTCACTTTGATCATGCAATGGCTGAGAGAGAGCCCAGTGGTGACATGAGTCACGAGCTGATGCAAAGCAGACTGACATACAGTTCATTGTGGGAGAATATGTGATGTGAAAATCCGACCCCTCGAAGATATAGCTGAGAAAGTTGAGTCCCCGATATATGGGTCCATTTGAGATGGATTGGTGGAGATGGTTGTGTTTAGCCTTGCCCCTCAGGATAACACGATGAATAATGTATTCCATGAGTCCGATCTAGAGCACTATGTGAGGTACCCAAGCCATGAGCTGAGCCTTGAACCTATTCAGCTTTTGAGAGGCTAAAATGTCCTGAGTCACCTATGAGGGTACGATATACCAAGGTAAGAAAGAACTCAGATGGAAGAATATGAGATGATGAAGGTTCTTGGGAAGCATTATGGAAAGGGTGAAGCCACATGGGAGCCCTGATGGACGTATGAAAGGCTTATCCTGAACTATTTATTTGCTTGATGGAATTTTGAGGATAAAATTCTTTTAAGAGGGGAAGGATGTTACAACCCCAGTTTTTGGGTTCTTTTGATGAGAAATGTAATTTCTCTTAATAAAGATAAATGAACAAATAATGATGTCTTTTGATTGAATGCCTGAATTTCATTTAAAATAGCCATGTTGTTTTATTTGTGGGCTTTATTGGCTAGTGGGCCCAATAATAAGGAAAAGACAAAGGAAATTCAATTGATAAAAGAATAATTAATAAATGGAGAAAAGAAAGATGTAGAAACCTCTAGAAGGCAAAAGAATGTAATCCAAGGATGAATTTCATGCCTCTTGGGTTCCTTGGGTTCCAAGGAGTCCAAAGTTGCAAAGAAAGGGCAATAAGAAAAGAAAAGATTTATTAAGTATTTCTTTATTGAGAAAGAAATTGAAAACAATGCTATAATGAGGAAAATAAAAGAAAATAAAGAGAAATCCCCAAAAAGAGATAGTTTAATAAGAAAGAAACATGATAATCAGAAATAATGCATTTAGATGCATCTAGAAGGATAATGAGTATCCAATAAAAAGGATTTCAAAATAATAGAGTTTCTTGGGATCCAAGGAGTCCCAATGAAGAAAGAGGAAAGATAAAATACCAATAAAGCAAAATAAGAGAATAATGTAATACATTATAAATGGTTTTTGTGGTTTTGTTAAAGGAGTGGTATTTTCTACTTAAAGAAATATAAAAATCCGTGGCCAATGAATTAAAAATGGCAAGTATAAAGAAAATGAAAGAGGAATTTCGAATTCCTAATATCCATATAGTAGGGAATATCCAAAGGATAAAGAAGAGAGAGAAAGCTTGCTTTCTAATGAAGGAATTGGATTCCTATTGGGACAAGATCTTGCATCTTGGTGGATTTACATCTTAGGGTGCAAAAACCCTCCCCTATAAAAGTGGTAGAGCTCAGGGGCGAGTTCTGAGGAGTTGCACATATCCTTTCTTCCTTCTTCTTCTTCATCTTCTTGGGCAAAACCCTAACCGTTAAGGCTTAGTTCTAACTCTAAATCCACGAGGGTCATGGCGTCATCCTAGTGGAGGCATGGAGTTCCTTTGGCGGCATGTACATGATCGAGCAACATCTCGTTGCTCCTGCATGTGCGCAGCGTCACCGGAGGGCTGCAACAAGGTTGCGTCTTGCAGGCCAAGCGCCGCACCCCGGGCCATTTGGGGCACCGACAAAGGCAGAGGCGAGTGCGGGGGAGGGTAGCGGGGCAAGGGAACCCACTCTGGAGATTGACGGAGTCGGGGATGAGGAGTTGGAGCTGCACCAACCTCAGCTACAGCAGCATCTAGGTCACGCAGTGAGGAAGACGACCAGGAGGGGTGTTGGATGGAAATGCCCTTCCGGGTATTACTGAGTCAAGGGATCGAGTGGGGGTATAATAGTAAATATGTTATGTTTTCCAAAAGCGGTGTGTTGCATGGGTGTGCTAACGTGTCAGCATGCCATTAGCCCAAAGATCTTATTGAATGCTTGCTTACCTATTGTTGATTGGATTATTTCTGTCTCACATCAGCTTGACAGGTATGTGGTTATGCTTATGATTATCCCGCATTAGTTTTTTGAGGATTTTATCAATGTTTACATTTTTAGCTTGAATTAATTGTTGGATGAGTTTAATTCATGCAAACTATAACATGAATATGACTATCACATAAGATGTGTGCCTACTAGCTCAGATCCTAGTCCCCTCTGTAGTTTAATGGATTGACCTAGTATACGGCTACCAATGGGGTAGGTCCATCAGGTCATTGGATGACTTAGTATATGGCTATCAATGGGGTAGGTCCATCAAGTCATCTTGAGTCAAGGATTGGGCTACCTATGGGTAGTGCCATGCGACTCAACCCTAGATATCGATCTACCTGTTAGGTAGGATCATGTAGGGTTTAATAGGATCTACCTGGAGAGAGGTAGTATCTCAGTCCAAGTTCTAGATCTGAACTCGGCCAAATAGGTACCCTTTTCCACAAGGAAGCAAAACCCTAGAAGAAAGAGCAAGAAAAGATAGGTTCTTGAGTTCTAGAGCAATTTATACCACGAAACAGTAAGGTTCCAACCTAGAGAGAGGTAAGAGGAAGAAGAACAGAGAAGGAAATAGAGGAAAGAAGGAACTACTTACTTGTTTAGGTCAAGTCCACCAAGAAGAAGCTTTAGCAACCTTAGAATGAAGCAAATCGGAACACTAGATGCTTATTCCAAGGAGATCACCTTCTTGTTCTACCTTGGACAAGTTTTCCATAGAAGAATAGAGAGAGAATGAGGCTCTTAGTAGGAGAGAAGTAGCACAAAGAAAAAATTTCATTTTGGAGGCTAAGGATAAGTATATAAGGCTTGGGGGATAAGGTAGAGAAGAAGCATGAAGTGTACAAGTAGCTCCCCATTTGTCCATGGCCTTACACCATTAAGGATATACAAGCAACCACATAAGCAGCTGTCTCACCATTCATGGAGACCTGCTTAGGCACCGTTTATTGAATTTCCAAGTCAAACAAATAAACCATTGGTTGATAGCTCCTAAGGTAGCTCATCCATAAAGGGGTAAACCCTAAAATATCCTTGAAGAAAAACACCTCCAAACAAAGGTTCAACTAGGTGCCCCATGGCTCAAAAAGCTCAAGAATGATAAGATAACATCTAAGGAACATAATTCATGTGACAAATTGCAAAGAAATTCTCTCCATTGGGTAAATTGAAAAAGTCCAAAATGTACATAAAATTACATAACTTACTCAAACAGTGTCCAAATTGGACCAAATTTGAAACTTAAGTGTGTCTTATGATTCCAAAGCATATCACAAGATTATATTAGGGTTATAAGCACTCAACTATGGTAATTAATCTTATTCAACACTTTAAGTAAGTTCAGGGGTCTTACAACTCCGTTCCCTACTTCCTAGCGCTACTGCCTGACCCTACAGTGCTTGCCAAAGAAAAACCATGAATGGGACTGTTCATGAAATTGCACCCCATCTACACCAATGAAATTGTAGAATAACTGCTATGATGGATCATCGTTGTTACCGTTCATCATCACGTCATGTGTTACAAATGTTGCACCCTTGCATACGACCTACTTGCTCATCTATTTCTTGATATGTAGGCAACACCAATAAGTTTATTATCTAGTATATTTGAATTTAGTAAGTCTTCACCTGCCAGAAACTCCAATGAGAAAGTAAAGCATTGGATCGATAATAGTAGCACTTCTTTTAATAAAGAATGATGTTATAAAGCAACTTTGTAGTTATAGAAAGAAAGAAGTTCCACACACATCAACAACTATGAATACTACTAGTGCTCTAAATCCAAGGTGAATTTGCACGTAGTCAATTCAGAAAACGTGTATATTATGAAATTGCTTTTGTTAAGAAAAGACAATAATTTGTCTGATACCAAATCTGAATTGCATGGAGAGGAGGCTTTATCTTGGACAGTGGCGGCCATGTCTGGACAAGGTGAGGCCCGTGCCTCACCAAACCTACAAAAAAGAACAGTATGATATGTAATTGCTTTTAGAGTCATTGTAAATTTATCGCTATAGAAAGCATTATAGGGAAATATGACATCAGAATGAAAAACAAAAGTAAAAATTTAACTGTCATATTTTCTTTTAACACACGATCACGTCAACAACTATGTAATGGGAAAATGATTTGTGAGGTTATACTTGGTCTTGGAGCAAGTCCAATGATGATTTCCTGGCAATAGTGTGCACCTTTTTTCAAGTCGCACCTGGACATCGTTTGTAATAGCTCCTGGTTGATCACCACAAACAACAACTTGACTTTGTCCTCCTATGACAGACAACTACCTCCTCACCTCTATAGTAGTCCACAAGGACCACCATGAACTCCTAGTGTTCTAGAAGAACAAACAAGAAAGAGTTTCTGATGAATGCATATTCATCTCTTATTTTTACTTCATTTAGAATAAGTAATTAGGACTTTTTTATTAATTTTAGCTAATTCAAAAATAAATAGCACTTTCATCTTCTTGATATACTTTTCCTGAATTCTTATGATATTTTTCCTCATTTTCAGGAATTATCTAAGTAATTAAATTGAGAAAAGAAGAGATGAAGATAGGAGGCAATTCAGTTTCCCGCAATGCTTACTTAAATGCATACCTTGCACCAAAATTAGCATAACTCTCACATCCTAAGGTGGAATTTAATGTTCAAATATGATTTGGAAAGGGAATTCAAAGGCCTACAGGAAAATCATATTTTCGGGCGTACTTTAAATTCTTTGGACAAAAGAAATTCGCTCGAAATTACTTCTGCGAAAATCTGCATTAAAGAAAGACAATCAAGAGTTTGTTGACTAGATCTGAAAATTCAAAAGGATGGCTCTCTCTCTTTTTTCCCCCTCTTTTTTTATATAGCCTACCCCTCCTTCTCCTAGAAAAGGAAGGACACTTCCTCCTCCCAAGGATCATCTTGGCTTTCTTTGTATTATGATTATGTAGCAATTAGGCTTGTAATCATTTTCATTTTATGCAATAAAGTAGTTTTAAATTCAAGCAACGTTCTTCCATTCTCGTTCTTGTCTCTTCTTCCCACTTTAGTCTTGATCTTCTTTCATTCGCGCTTTATTCTGGAGCAATGAACAAAGAGTTAAGCTATTTCATCGTCTCTAGCATAAGGATTAATTTCCTGATTTCTGGGCTAGACTATGGCTTCAATTCTTTCTTCCTCCGACTCCCATTTATCTATGTGTGAGTAGTCTCTTATCGGGGCAAGGGGAATAACCCCTTAGCCATGGTTTTAACGACTTCTTATTAAACGACTAGATGGTAATCGATTTTAGTTGAATAGTCGATCTTTGGATCGCATGTTAATTTGGATGGATGTGACCATGGAAATCCAGATTTAGAACAATAAAATCGATTACATAGACGTTTTGATATGACCATGGATTCTCATCTTTTAGGTTGATAAACTAGGAAGCATGAGCACCAGGAGCAATGGGCTCTTGTGGAGTTTCTCTTTTGTGAATTTTTAATTCGCAAGCCTTCATCGAATTGTCGTTTAAGATTTAGTTGTTATCACCCAGGCTAAGGTGGTGAAAACCCCTACGAGCCTCGATTTCCATCTCTTGTTTTAAACACCGCATCTTCATTTCCTTTAATTCTTAGTCTTTCATTCATTTAGTATGTTTGTGTTAACAATCTTTTTATTTTTCCCTTGTGCATGTTAATTCTTGTTAAGTGCTTTCCTTCTTGCATTAGTGTAATCATTCAAACCTCCAACTGGAATTTACTTTCTGCTTTAAAAAGAAAAATACCAAAAAAAATTAATAAAAGTTCTTCAAATCTTTGGGTTCTAAGAACAATCTCTAATTAATTGTCCTGTGGGATCGACCCTTCTATACTACCCTTAAAACCGGAAGTAAAAAGTGTTTAAACTCTAGGATTAATCATCTTAGTGATTGATATTGCAAAACGACGAGTATCAATTTGGCGCCGTTGCCGGGGACAACAGATTATTTTCTCGAACCCCAAAATTTTTGAAAAAACTTTTTTCCTTTTTTATGCCTTCCGAGTAACATTCCGGAAGTGCTACTCCTCCTTCTGCCGAGTTTCCATTCCGGCAGTCCGTTTTTTTCTGCAAATACGCTAGTTTGTAAAAAAATTGTAATTTTAGTTAGTTTTATAAATTTTAACCTTGAGTCATAATCCATTAGCTTCTGTTTCTTTTTTGTAATTTACAATCTTGTACAAAATCTTTAGTTCTTTTTTGAATTGTAAAAAAAAAAACCTTTCAAATGGAGTGGGCATTGCAATATCCCCCACAATGTTATTATTGTGGTCATTGCCACCATGCATCTCTTGCCTGTCCAAATTTATCTCATAGCACCCCTCTCTATGAGTCCTTTCATCCTAGTGGGTACAATGTAAATCCTTATTTTTATGAGAACCAATATGGGGAAACTTGCTATCCATATTCTGAGAGAGGGTACGACCAACAAAACTTTGGGGGAAATGGACCTATTTATGATACCCAATATAATCCTCAACAAGAAGAGAAACTTAGGTCCCTCGAGAAGATGACAACAAAACTCCTAACTAGCCAAACCTTATTGGCCACCTTAGTAGAAGCCCAAACCCAAAATATAGATTGTTCAAATATGTTTCCTCATGAATTGGTGACACCTTATAATATTGAATCTTCCTACCAAGATGGACGCAATGGAAATTATAATCCACCATCTTCTGGAGATTATTATGAGGAGCAATGCCACCCAAAACAATATGAGGAGTACTATGGCAAAGGACACTATGGGGAGTGTGGTGAGGATGACCAAAATTTTGGGGTGTATAAATCCTATGGTGAAATGCAAATTGATCTTGAACTGGAAGAGAGACTTAAGGACCTAGAAAAGAGGGTAGCTGAAGCACAAGCAAAACTTGAATCCAGTCAAGCCATGTTAGCTACCTTTCTAGAGGATCAATCACAAACTCCCCCTATAAAGCTTGAGCAACCCACGATATTTCTTCCTGACAATGATGATGATGATCCTTATTTTGTGTCATATATGTCAGATCCTGAAGAAATAGAACAAACCATGGAGCCATATTTTGTGTGTGATGAGGACGTTGGTATCCCTATCTTTCCTTTAGAGACTCTTTTACTTGAATATGAAATGTCAAAGAAGGCGAGTCATTATGAAGATCCAACAACTCCTCCCATCCTTAACATAAATATGAATGATACCATAGACCAATACCCTTCTTTTGAGTCTATTTTGGATAATGAGAATCTAACCCCCTTTATGATTCTTCCCGAGCCATCACAGCCAATTTCCATCCCACACATGGCTGATCTAGAAGGGGAGATACCACCATTGGAAGAAGCCCACACACCCCGGCAACCAAATTGATACTCGTCGTTTTGCAATATCAATCACTAAGATGATTAATCCTATAGTTTAAACTTTTTTTACTTCCGGTTTTAAGGCTAGTATAGAAGGGTCGATCCCACAGGACAACTAATTAGAGATTGTTCTTAGAACCCAAAGATTTGAAGAACTTTTATTAATTTTTTTTGGTATTTTTCTTTTTAAAACAGAAAGTAAATTCCAGTTGGGGGTTTGAATGATTACACTAATGCAAGAAGGAAAGCACTTAACAAGAATTAACATGCACAAGGGAAAAATAAAAAGATTGTTAACACAAGCATACTAAATGAATGAAAGACTAAGAATTAAAGGAAACGAAGATGCGGTGTTTAAAATAAGAGATGGAAATCGAGGCTCGTAGGGGTTTTCACCACCTTAGTCTGGGTGATAACAACTAAATCTTAAACGACAATTCGATGAAGGCTTGCGAATTAAAAACTCACAAAAGAGAAACTCCACAAGAGCCCATTGGTCCTGGTGCTCATGCTTCCTAGTTTATCAACCTAAAAGACGAGAATCCACGGTCATATCAAAACGTCTATGTAATCGATTTTATTGTTCTAAATCTGGATTTCTATGGTCACATCCATCCAGATTAACATGCGATCCAAAGATCGACTATTCAATTAAAATTGATTACCATCTAGTCGTTTAAGAAGAAGTCGTTAAAACCATGGCTAAGGGGTTATTCCCCTTGCCCCGATAAGAGACTACTCACACATAGAGAAATGGGAGTCGGAGGAAGAAAGAATTGAAGCCATAGTCTAGCCCAGAAATCAAGAAATTAATCCTTATGCTAGAGACGATGAAATGGCTTAACTCTTTATTCCTTGCTCCAGAATAAAGTGCGAATGAAAGCAGATCAAGACTAAAGTGGGAAGAAGAGACAAGAACGAGAATGGAAGAACGTTGCTTGAATTTAAAACTACTTTATTGCATAAAATGAAAATGATTACAAGCCTAATTGCTACAGAATCATAATACAAAGAAATCCAAGATGATCCTTGGGAGGAGGAAGTTCCCTTCCTTTTATAGGAGAAGGAGGGGTAGGCTATCTAAAAAAAGAGGAGGAAAAAAGAGAGGGAGCCATCCTTTTGAAATTTCAGATCTAGTCAACAAACTCTTGATTGTCTTTCTTTAATGCAGATTTTCGCAGCAGCAATTTCGAGCGAATTTATGTTGTCCAAAGAATTTAAAGTGCGCCCGAAAATATGATTTTCCTGTAGGCATTTGAATTCCCTTTTCAAATCATATTTGAACATTAAATTCCGCCTTAGGATGTGAGAGTTATGCTAATTTTGGTGCAAGGTATGCATTTAAGTCAGCATTGCGGGAAACTGAATTGCCTCCTATCTTCATCTCTTCTTTTCTCAATTTTATTACTTAGATAATTCTTGAAAATGAGGAAAAATATCATAAGAATTCAGAAAAAGTATATCAAGAAGATGAAAGAGCTATTTATTTTTGAATTAGCTAAAATTAACAAAAAAGTCCTAATTACTTATTCTAAATGAAGTAAAAATAAGAGATGAATATGCATTCATCAGAAACTCTTTCTTGTTTGTTCTTCTAGAACACTAGGAGTTCATGGTGGTCCTTGTGGACTACTATAGAGGTGAGGAGGTAGTTGTCTGTCATAGGAGGACAAGGTCAAGTTGTTGTTTGTGGTGATCAACCAGGAGCTATTACAAACGATGTCCAGGTGCGACTTGAAAAAAAGTGCACACTATTGCCAGGAAATCATCATTGGACTTGCTCCAAGACCAAGTATAACCTCACAAATCATTTTCCCATTACATAGTTGTTGACATGATCGTGTGTTAAAGGAAAATATGACAGTTAAATTTTTACTTTTATTTTTTATTCTGATGTCATATTTCCCTATAATGCTTTCTATAGCGATAAATTTACAATGACTCTAAAAGCAATTACATATCATACTATTTCTTTTTTGTAGGTTTGGTGAGGCACGGGCCTCACCTTGTCCAGACGTGGCCGCCACTGTCCAAGATAAAGCCTCCTCTCCATGCAATTCAGATTTGGTATCAGACAAATTATTGTCTTTTCTTAACAAAAGCAATTTCATAATATACACGTTTTCTGAATTGACTACGTGCAAATTCACCTTGGATTTAGAGCACTAGTAGTATTCATAGTTGTTGATGTGTGTGGAACTTCTTTCTTTCTATAACTACAAAGTTGCTTTATAACATCATTCTTTATTAAAAGAAGTGCTACTATTATCGATCCAATGCTTTACTTTCTCATTGGAGTTTCTGGCAGGTGAAGACTTACTAAATTCAAATATACTAGATAATAAACTTATTGGTGTTGCCTACATATCAAGAAATAGATGAGCAAGTAGGTCGTATGCAAGGGTGCAACATTTGTAACACATGACGTGATGATGAACGGTAACAACGATGATCCATCATAGCAGTTATTCTACAATTTCATTGGTGTAGATGGGGTGCAATTTCATGAACAGTCCCATTCATGGTTTTTCTTTGGCAAGCACTATAGGGTCAGGCAGTAGCGCTAGGAAGCAGGGAACAGAGTTGTAAGACCCCTGAACTTACTGAAAGTGTTGAATAAGATTAATTACCATAGTTGAGTGCTTATAACCCTAATATAATCTTGTGATATGCTTTGGAATCATAAGACACACTTAAGTTTCAAATTTGGTCCAATTTGGACACTGTTTGAGTAAGTTATGTAATTTTATGTACATTTTGGACTTTTTCAATTTACCCAATGGAGAGAATTTCTTTGCAATTTGTCACATGAATTACGTTCCTTAGATGTTATCTTATCATTCTTGAGCCTTTTGAGCCATGGGGCACCTAGTTGAACCTTTGTTTGGAGGTGTTTTTCTTCAAGGATATTTTAGGGTTTACCCCTTTATGGATGAGCTACCTTAGGAGCTATCAACCAATGGTTTAGTTTTTTGACTTGGAAATTCAATAAACGATGCCTAAGAAGGTCTCCATGAATGGTGAGACAGCTGCTTATGTGGTTGCTTGTATATCCTTAATGGTGTAAGGCCATGGACAAATGGGGAGCTACTTGTACACTTCATGCTTCTTCTCTACCTTATCCCCCAATCCTTATATACTTATCCTTAGCCTCCAAAATGAAATTTTTTCTTTGTGCTACTTCTCTCCTACTAAGAGCCTCATTCTCTCTCTATTCTTCTATGGAAAACTTGTCCAAGGTAGAACAAGAAGGTGATCTCCTTGGAATAAGCATCTAGTGTTCCGATTTGCTTCATTCTAAGGTTGCTAAAGCTTCTTCTTGGTGGACTTGACCTAAACAAGTAAGTAGTTCCTTCTTTCCTCTATTTACTTCTCTGTTCTTCTTCCTCTTACCTCTCTCTAGGTTGGAACCTTACTGTTCCATGGTATAAATTGCTCTAGAACTCAAGAACCTATCTTTTCTTGCTCTTTCTTCTAGGGTTTTGCTTCCTTGTGGAAAAGGGTACCTATTTGGCCGAGTTCAGATCTAGAACTTGGGTTTCCATGCCTTCTTTTCTCCGGAACCTTGCTGCTAGAAGTCTGTTCTTATCAGTAGAGGTGAGTTTTATAACCCTCTTTACTTATATCGGTTACTATAAGCTTGTTAGCTCATGTTCTTGCTTAAAAATGGTGATTTAAGTATTAGGAAGCTAAGATTGTTTGGGATTTCGTTTTTTATGGTGTTTTCTATTTTGTTTATAGTTCTAGATAAACCTGTAATCATGGGCACATTCTTCCTAAGGAATTATATGACTTAGTTCAGGTTGGTATCACCACCTATGGTGCTAAGCACCTATCAACTGATGGTCCATATTAGGATTTCTAGGTTGTTTTCTCCTCTAGACACATGACCCGGTGGTGTGGTCTTCATGAAAATTGAAGGTGGTGACCAAGGCTGCTGAACGATGGTGTCACACCTTAGGTCAGTGTTAGGCTCTCTTGGAATCTCAATGAGTAATGGTTTGATTCTCTAATGATGTTATCAATCAATGATGACATTAGTTTAATATTCGATGGTGTTAAATGGATATAGTGCTGATCTAACAACCGTTGGTGACTTAATGATCACAACTAATGGTAGATCAGGTCATCACCACATATGGTGACTTAAGGATGTAATTGTAGATTTGACCAAACCTTTAACCAGTGGTTCTTTGGTTCAATTGATCTAATGGTTAGATCTATACCCTAATTGATGACTTTAAACAATGAACCCGATCCAACGGATGAGGTTGGATGTTTTAACATCCTATGGATTAGAATGAATATCATAGTGTTATATGTGGGTCCTAGTGATAAGAATCTGATGGTTCAATGCCTTTAATTAGTAGTCTTGCCTTTGCCCTCGTATGAATATATTTGATAAATCACCATAACAAGTAGATGTGTACCATTAATGATACATGGCTTGTTACACCAACTCTAATATGATAGATTGGTGGTGATCAGTTATAATTAGATCTCTTGAATGATCAATGTGTCAATATATTACACTCTCCTTGTGTTGAAACCTCAATATAGTGCTAATTGAATATCATAGTACCTTGTTATGTTAAAATTTATGGGATATATATGTGATGATGATCTTTTGAGCCTTGTTTAAGGCATAGAATGATAATGATGATCTTGAAAGGACTAATGTGATGGTCTTAATGACCTTTTGGGCATATTTGAGCCCTGATTGAGGTGATATCCTCTTTATGATCCAATAAGGATGAAACTCTGGATCCTGTGATAAGTAATTGGTACCTTGTAATGGTAAGATGACAAGTATGATCCATTAATTTGCAATGAATGATAACATGTGGTAATGTGATCAAGATATATACCTCAAATGTTTTATATCTTTTGAACTTGCAATCATTATACACTTGATAGAAATGAATTAGGGTTTGTATGTCCATTTGTTTGATGCAGCCTTAATTACCCAATTGGCAATAACTAATCAAGTGAAATATTAATCATGTAGTGCCTTGTGCCGTAGAGCCATCTTCAATGTCAAAACTTGTTAGATGGTGAAACGAGTATTCCTAAGGAAAACTCGGAGTGCATACTGTTGAGTATGTGGGGATGGCAAGTTAAGGATATATCCTTATCATCCAAAAATGCATGTTATGGAGGATGGCTATGGTCATACCTCATATATTTAATGTGATTGAGGACAGGTGCAGTTGTACCTCGGATGAAAGGGTTTTGTATACCCTAGTTTCTAGTGTTATAACTTGTACCAAGTACAGACTAGTTGTTATCAGTTTGACTATATGTCACTGTTGGCAGTTTGGTCGGTATGTCACTACAGTTCACTCGTACTGATCAAGGGGAAGAGATCTTAAGATACCAGAACTCCTAAATCTTTTATAGAACTGAATAGCACTTCACAGTGGTCACTTGGACTTTGAGTGGTACACTCAAATTTTCCAAGACATAATAAAAGATGTAACACAAGTCGTGCAATATATTTGTTAAGTTCACAAACATTTCACATTGATTGAATTATCTATTACCTTACTTTTATACTACACAATGTTTATAAGATGATATCCTATATTATTTGAATAGTTATTCTTATTGTTAAGTTTACTTGTTTAGTATGCTTAAACTATTCAATTTGCTTAAATTACTTATTCAATACCCTATTTGTTCAGATTATTTACTATTAATTAACCTATTATAATCAATGTCTGTTGGGGAGAATTATATATCTCACTGGGACTGGGTCTCACACGTGGGTCACCACATCTTTTTTGGAGGTTGCATGCAGCATAGTCGAGGTCGTGCTGCGGAAGAGAACAAGCCTGGTGACCAATAGATTCAGAAGGTTGGTCAGTTGTAGATATCAGTAGTAGAGTCCTAGTGTCGTCCTTATACTCTTAGGTCCAAGTATGGGAGGTGTTTTCTAGATAAGATATTTGTATCGACACGAGATTTTAGCAGTATGCCAGTGTATATAGATATGTCATGTACATGTAAATGTTTCTTTTGTACACAGGAGGTGGTTAAAGCCATTGAGCACAGATGTAAATTCCTATTATAATATATGAGAATGGAAAAGATGGACCTTTATGTAAATGTTTTAGAACTTGTTGATGATGTGAATTTTAATTTTAATTATTCCGTATTTTTTATTGTGTGATCAATTAGAAGTTGATCATGTTTTATATTTTGAGTAATCTCATTTAGCGTGACGAGTGATAACACCCAAATTGATGCATCTATGCTAAGTATTTATGTATGGTTTTGTGTCATTATAGCCTTAATATTCCCAAAATAACCTTAGATCCTTATCTTTTAGTAATTTATATCTTTTCATAGATAAAGTTGCTCAACTAGCCAATTTTGAGACTTGCATGCAGCAGCTAGACTTTGATCTGTCACGACCGCAGCGGACTAAGCATCACACTATGTGCACCAGCTTAGGAGACGGTGATCCCATTAACTGACTAGGGGGCCCAAGAAACTTTTGATATCTTGGATCCTATTTTCGATGGCCAGTCCATCAGAATGCATCCTCGTCAATCAAAAGGTTCATCGACGTGGGCCCATCGACCACCAGTAGTACCTCCCTCCCTGCTTGAGGGTGGGTTTATTCTATGACACCGCGACCATGACCAAGAAGGATGTCACAACTGCGACCAAGCAGGCAATGGCACGACCGTGGCCAAGATGTCGTGTTGATCAACACTCGGCACGGTTGGGCCCAACTCGGCACGGCCAGGCCGAGGCCAAGGTGTTGCGACCGACACACCATCTCGACCGCGGTACACCCGCGTGACCGCGGTACAACCACCTCGACCCCGATTCTAGCATGACTGTGCCCATACTGGCACAGTCGGACTGAGAATAGGGTAGCGACCGAGGCAGACGCCGTGACCATCTTCCGCCTTCGGCTATAAATACACACCCCTCGCGACTTGGAGAGGGGTTCGAAGATTTTTTCTAGTTTTAGTTTGTGGTTCCACACATTCTTGGTTCTCAGAGTCCCGTGGGAGAGTTCCAAGGACTGAAAGGGCTGAAGTGCTTATCCTACGCCCGTCTCTTTAGTTTGCTTTCATCTACCGTCATTTTCCGCCACCATTCACTCATATTCCACCATTCTCGGCCATCTTCCACCTCCATACACCCACCAAGTTGTTGTTTGGAGCGGAATCAAAGAGAAATGAGGTCAAGGAGTCCAGAGGACCAAAGAGGATGACCCAAAGACGAGATCCATCCTATACGGAGGTTAAGGAGCGAGAGCCACCTCTCCTCTGTGGGCTAAATCTCTTCTTCTTCTCCTTTCTTCTACTGTTCTCCTTTGTTCTTGTACAAATGATGTTCTTTCATCTTTGTTCAGTGCCAACTATGCTTGTCAATGGCTAGTTGAGCTCCTTCTTGGCTATATATCCCTCTTTGGGCATGTTTATGTACTTTTACCTTAAGCAAGTAGTTTTAATCAAGATCTAGTAGATTTTTTATTCTATCTTCTCTTTCTGGTTATGATTGTTAGTTTGGTTGATCTCTTTCTTGTTTGAATTTTTATGTCTGCCTATATCTAGAGATTCATTGTAGAAATAGACAAGAGAAGGTAGTTTGGATCGAAATCTGAAAGAAGGATGGCACCAGGTGATCTGTGCGGAACTGTAGACCTGGGCACAGCCGGGCCCAACCTGGCACGGTCGGGTCCACCACCAGGTTCTGCCCAGATCACACTTGTTCCTAGTATCTCATAATATTCTAGACCTGAGAGGGTATCTAGAATATTCTAGGGTGTTGATTTGTCATCCTCGAAAGAGGTTTTATATCATTAATGGGTTTTAGTCGCGCTGCACGGAAGTGAGTGAGATGTCCCCACAAGAACAGACACCACAATACGTACCATGTTTGGATGTAAGTTGCTTGCTGGGGTGTTTGAAGGTTATCTACGCCCGAGAATGGGTACATAGACTATCTAACTTGTGGTTACATAGTCAGGAACTCTTTCTCTTTGATTAGTAGAATCCTACATACTCTATTTTGTTTTCTTTACATTATTTTATTTTATCTCGTGACATTTTGCTAGACTTGTTCTAGTTCTATACTTTTATCAACTATCGGATTAGTTTAACTGACTTAAGGGCGAGATCTTAAGTGTATTAAACGTCCATACGTTCATGTTTTCGACCCTGTATATCTACTTCAACCCCGTAATAAAGTTAAGTTCGGTTCCTTTTGAGACCGTCTCCTTTCGGAAGTACGATTTGAACGAGGTGTCACAAGAACGGCATCATACGGCCCAAAGGGTTACACGTTTCCATAACAGTCGAACTTTGCGCGTTAGGGAGAAAGAGGAAAGAAAGGAGTCGAGGTGGTGGACTTAGTGTGCTGGGAGTGGGTACGTGTTGCTTGTTTTTTAATTTCTTTCCTGTTGTGGCAGTTTCTTTAGTTAGTTTCTGCCGCGTACAGCTAGCGATGGGATTCAATAACGCGGGGAAATCCTCGTCCAAATCAGCCTGCAAGATTTTTAAGCCCGCCATACCAGATGTGCTCCCCAGAACAGCTACAGTACGTTGCGTTCTTGATTGCTCTCTGAATACCTCATCAGCCTTGTTCGGCATCTTGAATTCATCCACCACGCACCGCCCCGTAACCCCCGTTAGTTTCCAGCTGGCGCCCGCTAACGCCGTCGACGAGGTCACGAGGGTCACCCTCGGAGGGTGGGATGAATACCACCGGCGGCTCCGGTCGTGAAGGTTCAGAACTGATATTCTTGGCAGGCAGACAGATGTTGATGCAGTCGAACTCGCGCGCCACCACCGGTTGTGACGGGGAATGTCAACATCCTACCGGCCGAGTGGAACCCGTGGTCGGCTCCCACCTCGCTCATTGACAACGGCATCTGGCCCTGGACCGAGGAGGCCTCTGGCTCTACAAGCGCTTGCTGCCTCCCCGTCCCGCCTCTAAATATGTTTTGTTCCCACTAACCCTCCAATAATACCTCATTGTATTGTACTTATTGGTAGACCTGAAAATGGATTTCCACCATCCATACATTTGATCTGGATTTGGATCCGAAATTTTAAAAAAAATGAAATCTATCGAATTCGAATTGGAGTTTCGATATTGAATTCGGGATCTAAAAATATCGAATCGGACATTGGATATTGCTACACCCACTTTAAAAAATCAGAATTTATCAAATATATGCATATATTACTAAAAATAAGTTATCTATATATAGAAATATGTAAATTTAAATGCTTTTTAATGCATATTTAATGTAATAGAAATATCTTATATACATAAAATATTTATTAACATTAGATGCATATATTTTTTTTTCGGATCGAATATCTTTTGAATTTGGATATTGTGCATTTAGATCGGATTCAGATGTTATCTATATGATATTCTTTGGATATCGGACCGGATATTATATAGAATTTTCTCTTCAGATTTAGATATCGGATATAGCAGTATCAGCTTTGTATTTCATCTGTTTACAGATCTACCTATTGGTAGAGAAAGACGCCTTTAATTGAGTACACGTCGGTTGTCGTCCAGTAATCAATTTGTGTCTTTTCTATATATATTATATTTAACGACATGCTTCTTTCTAGATATCCCTGAACCCGAAGTTTCCCCAAACGATTCACTCCCTTTTAAGCAAAATCAGATGGGATTCTCTTCAGCCTATGACTCTTTTACTGTTCTTGTTGTCGTTATTATGCACTTTATGTGTGTTAGTTAAGCGCTCTCTCGTGGGAAAGAAAAAAATTATGTATACTAACAAGAGAGCACGTGCTAAGTACATGATATTCAATTGAATATTAAAATAAAAATGTGTGATGAATAATCATATACATTTGATGCTACTAAATGAATCGTTTTTCAAAAATTTATACTCTATGTGCATAACAAATTCTTTAGATACAATTCATGTGCATCTTACCACATTTTGAAGTGATATTATTTGTTACTAAAGGTATGCCCTCAATGGGTTGATAAGACATCATCCATCCACAAGAAACTCAATTTGTATGTATTTGACTTTTTTCTCAACTTGTAGTTAGAATAAGATGCATTCTTGTCACGAGAACTTGCTATTTTTTTATGAGATCAAAATTTTTCTATACAATAGAATTCATTACAGTTTTAAAAACATATTAAAAATATATTTATATTTGGGATACTTACCACGTGATTAAGTATTTGTTGGTTCTCTATCATGTTCTATGTTGATACCTTCAGATATACCTAGAAATATCTATGTCAAGTGACAATAAAATATAACATATTTTATAAACACTAATTAAAAAATGAATTATATATTGAAGGTTCAATTGGCTAGGATCATCTGGACCACCATTGTACCGTTATCCTCTTTGGGTTGTGGACTTTTGTGCATATGTTACCAATTTATTGATGTTGGGGTATTTTCGACTGTATGCCTTTATCTTCACTATCAGATAATATTTTAGTGTAGACTAGATTCCTTGTGGTTGTATTGTTCATTTTTTTTTATAAAAATTGGTCTAATTAAAAATTTAATATCTTTGGCCGACTTTACCCTTGATAAATCTACATATAGTTGACCATGGGAAAAAATAGTCTGAGGCAAATATATTCCAACTTTTTTACAAAGTTTGTCTTTGTGACTTGTTGATTGTCATTGTAAAATACAATTGAACTGGAAATTTCACTCTCTTAAAAGAAAATGTTAGCTTTTCATGATCTTTTGGCATTAATGGAATTCTTTGAATGAATATTCTTTGTCCTTTTCTATGTTGAACTACTATTTCTGCATCAATGATGTTTTTGTTGAAGTTTCATGATGATAGGAAAATTTCTTTTAAGAACCAGTTTATGCGGTAGAAGACCAGAAGGAGTCAAAGAATTCAAAAATTCTTCTTTTTGAAACTGACTTGTATTGTCAATAGTTGAATCAAAGCGGAAGAACTCTTTCCTTTCTCTAGGAAATATTTCAATCAATATATCATTTATGTCATCAACATATTCATCTTTTGTTGTTAAATTTGCATGACTTGTAAGGGAAGGAATCCCATCCTCAAGTTCCATAATCATGGGGAGAATAGCTCATATTAGCTCATTCTTTGAGGATGTTTCATTAGTAAAAGGGATCACCATGAATTTTGAAACTTCAATATGATCATAAAGCAGAGTTTTGTTTCCTTCATTTCCAACTTGAAGTAGATACTTAGTAAATGATGGATTCAATGCGGCAATGCATCCCTCATATTTTCTTTTAGCTTCAACTTTTCAACATACTGCCACAACATTGATTTCACAAAGCTTGCCGCAATTGTTTGTTCTTTTCCTCCTTGTGGAACAACAAGAAGAATTTGCCTAAAGTCACCACCAAATACAACAACTTTTATCCCAAAAAGCATTGTATTTCCTATCATATCTTTCAATAAAAGATCTAAAGATTTAATTGCTTGTTTTTTATCCATTGACACTTCATCCCAGACTATGATATTAGCTCTTCAAAGTAACTCTCCCAAGATATTTTGTTTTGAAATATTGCATACATTTTTTCCTCAGTATTTAGAGGTATGTTAAACCTTGAATGTGTAGTTTGACCAAAAGGTAATAAAGATGTTGTTACTTTGTAAGATGCAGTTGTAAGTATTATTTGGCCACGTGATCTTACTTTAGCAAGTAAAGTACAATATAAAAATATTTTCCTAGATCCTCCTGGACCATCAACAAAAAAAGTTCCTTGCTTTCCATGACTCAATCAATTGATGATAATTTTATATGCACAACTTTGATCATATTTTAGTTATGATATCGCCAATATATCTTCTTCAGACACAATGCACTACTAAAGAACTGATTATTTAAGGCCTTTGGTGTCGGTTAAAAAGTGACACCTATGTGGGCAACACTAAAAGGTGAACCCTTAGGCGTCGATTTTAAAATCAATGGCAAAACCCTTCACGCCACAAAAAGGGCGGCAGCAGGGGCACTATAGGCATCGGTTATTAGTGAAAAAACTGATGCCAGAACCCTTCATGCCACAAAAAGGGCGGCAACAGGGGCACTATAGGCGTCGGTTATTTGTAGGGCAACCGACGCCCAAACCCATCGTCCACAAAAAGAGCGCCATCTAGGACACCATCGGCGTCAGTTTCGTAGTAATAATTGACGCCATATCACCTTCTACCATGGCCGTACTGGTCAGCACGGCCGTGTTGTCTGGCCACATTAGACATCGGTTTTTTGCTATAAACCGACGTTGCAAGCCTTTGTTGTCGGTTTTTTACTAATAACCGACGCCTATGTTTTGATTTTTTTTCTTATCAGTTTGCAGGCCTTCTGTGAGTGGTCACAGGATAAAGAAACCTACAGTTTAGTGAAACTGAACTACAAGTTTACAACATTCATTGATATCAGTCAACAACAGGCCCCAAACCTGCAAATTTAACAAGATTCACACACATGTAGAAACAGGCCACAAACTTGCAGTTCCTTTTATTTTCACATTCACACATGTAGAAACATTCAGACACATGTAGAAAATTCATGTAGCAACCTGCAGTTCCTTTCATTTTCACATTCACACATGCACATGTAGAAACATTCATGTAGCAACATGCAGTTCTTTCGTTTTCACATTCACACATGTATAAACATTCAGACACATGTAGAAACATTCACACATATGACAATTCAGAAAAATTCATTTACAAAATATCATTCTTTAGTCATTATCGCTATCAACATCTCAATTATATTTTAAAACCCCCACTACTTGTATGGCTTTTGCCCATTCTTCTTTTACATCATTTAATTCTTCCGTCATATAGGAAGCATGTACATCTGATAAGGCCTTACCTATAGTGTGGTCAGTTTTAAACACCGACAAAGAGAATGATGTATAAGAGAATGATGTATATATAATTAATAATATATAAATAAGATTGATATATTTCATATTATCTAATGAGACTATATATAATACCTCAGGTATGGTATCGATGTCCACTACATCATATTTGATAATCATGTGCATAAATCACATCACATAGTATCCACATGCCCAACAGTTGTCTTGTGTAGCACACTATAAATTGAAACATATAAAATATTAAAAAATACAACTAAGCACAGTTTACATAAATAATATATACATTGGAGTCGGGAACTTACTTTCACGTTCTCCCAAATTATTGGCTGGTTCTTTTCTCGGGGACCTTTCCTCCGGCCTTTTTGAACTCATGTAAACTCCTACATGTTAATGTAACACAATAAATTGCATAATTAAATAGTAATGTAATAACATATGTTAACGGATATAAAAATGAAATATTTTTCAGCGGAATAATGCCATTTTCATTACATGTCCATATTTTGGATTCAATTTAGTCCCCTTAGGATCTAGATAATAGACAGTGAACATCCCGGGGACAATAACTAGTAACTCCCAATGCGTACCCCTAGAGGTAAAAAAGTTAAAAATTAATAACTCGAAATCGACAATAAAAATATAATTTTCTTAAGTCTAAATTATAAGCAAAGTAAACTTACTTAACATTGAATGGAGCTATTATCACCGTCTTCTTATTTTGACCAAAATTTGTAAAAGCATCACAACAGTATTGTTGAACTGGCATAGGGTATTTAGCTACTAGACTAATCAAAGATGGAATAAAGAATCCTACATGTTCAAATGAAAAATCTGCACATATCTTGTCTAAGTAGCTGCAAAACATGTATTACGTATGTATTAATATATAAGAAACCAGATCACCGGATCCTACACAAGGTATATAGATGTATAAATAAGATCTCACCTTATCCATAGCTCTATCACAGATGTATTCAGCCAATCATAGCGAAACAACTCTAAAATATCTTGTATAAATAGTTTGGTTTCGTATGATTGACATGTAGCATCCGCATCTATAGAAACATTTATAGGGCAATTTATATCATGTTCGCCTAACCATACTGCCATATCCCTACAATTAGGACCTAACGGGGCAGGTAGGTCCTGTAGAACCCAACTTGGTAATGTAGGAGGTGGAGGTGGAGGCCTAGATGCTCTGGGTGTCTTCGTTTTAACCCGTATATATAATTTTAGATCAATTGACCTCATATATACATACTAACAATTTAACGTAATGTAAATTTACCATACAATTTCAGTATAGACGACATCCATTTTGGGCCACAATATCACTCTGCCTTCTGCCTAACCAAGTGTTTCACAATCTGGGTGGGCATATGACAATTGAAGATCTATCCAATTAGGGAATATACGTAGCGGGCTCACACGAACCCAACCATTTGGTAATGGAGACCCATGAAACATTTCTCCTGGAAGGGATGGGTAAGCCGACGTCTCTGCAATGACGTATTTGTTACTTTTTAGATAACATGGCTTCAACCCCTATAAATTTACGTAAAGAATGTTATATACATATATACATATCATCTTGAAAACATATCATCTTGAAAAGACTAGCTACTATGTCATAAAAATACTTACAGTGGATGTGCTAGGTGGTGGGTCTACAGGATTACTCCCAACCTCTGTAGTAGGAGTAGAGCGGGACGCCATAGGTACTGTCTGAGTGGCAGTCTGAGACGCCTGCCACTTCACCATTGCTTCTTGGATTCTTCTATCAATTAACGCATCTACATATACATAGATAAAAGAAACGTTAGCTTCTGATTATCGAATTCCCTTTTACATTAACATTCTAAAAAAAGAATAGGTTACATTTTCTTCTGAAATTCCCACTTTTGGGACATGTTTGCACTGGGATGGCCCAAAGAATGCTTTGATGCCCACACCAGCACCTACACCCCTAACACGTCCAGGATGCTCTGGGTTACCCAAAGCAACTGTCAATTCATCCCTTGTGCCCTCAGGGATGAACTTGCCTTGTTTCCTCAGCTCGTGCAGCTCCCACTAATCGCCATCAACAGAAATTGGTAAGTAAGTAAACACCACAAATAATCAATATTCAAACGAATTGCTCTAAGAGTTGTATTTTACTATTTTTGCAGTCGCCTCAGCAGTTACGGGATTCTTTATTTCTCCCTTCTTATTTTGTCTCCCAGCTATCCAAACATCATGGCGAGGTAGAGGTGCGATACCTATAGTAGAGGACTCCTGAGTAGCAGCAGACTGCGTAGTACACTCAGCCTGTAGTCTCTGGCAAACGCCTGCATAGCCCTTTGGACCCATTGTGTGGTCATGCACATTTAGTGCATGCCTTGCTCTTTGTGCCTCACTGATAGCCTAGTTAGTATGCACATTTATTTGGTTAGTAACACTATAGGTTAATCTTGAATAGGTGAATACAATTGATATTAATTAAATAGGGAGTAACACCTAATACCTTGAATTCATCAGTGTTTCTTGAAGCAACAAACGCATCCCATTCTTCTTGGTCCAAGAAGTTCCACTGTTCAGTGGCTGACTTCTTCCTCTTCTCGCCATCTTTTATGTATTCTCGGGTGAGATTTGTCCTATAGTTCCTTAGGACCCTCCCACAGCATTGCATCACACATTTACGATGCAACTTTTCATCCAATGCAAATATACTCTGCAAAATAGAATTGCTATTAACTAGTATCCAAAAAATTAGTAACCTACAAAATAGAATTGCAAATAATAATAACTCACACATAAATCCTTCCATATTAAGTCTTTCTTCCCCTTAGGAGCTTTATGCCAAGAATCTATCTTACAACCACAATGGAAACGAGTAACATATCCAAGATATGAAACAAACGAATAGCGGTTCACTCCAATTGCATTTCCTGCATTATCAAAATCCACAACCAGTTTGGGTCCATTGCCCCTTAGCGCTATTAACTTATTCATCATAGTGATGCCCCTTCTCTTGTCAACTCTTTGGTACTGCTCATCAAGTGCCTCAAGTGCTTCATAGGGTACATTTGCATCATCAACCTAAAATTTGACAAAATAAACACACTTACAAGATATAACTATAAATGGACATATAGATAGAAATATATGATATATTTTTAAAACTTACATTGTGAGGCGGCACATTGGTATCCTCACCATGCGCATCATGGACATCATGGTCATCATGCCCATGCTCAGCCATCTGAAAATTTCATTAAAAAATCAAACATTTAGCATTTGACATAACTAGAAGATAATGAAACATTGAAAAATGAAACATTGTATAGTTCACATATACAAATGAAACATTGAAAAATGAAACATATAGAAAAAATATAAACATACATGCCTCTAATATTGCGATCGTTTATCAATTAACAATCCTTCCTTGTGATCTCCGCGCACATACAAGTCATCATTAGCTTCAATATTTTGTGGTGTTGGCAACCCAACTGAGAATGGACTGGAGTCATCATACTTATCATAGTACTCTTCTTCATTTATAGGATCTTTAATGAACTGTCTTTTACCATGAAGAACAACCGACCATTTATCATTTGCAGGATCATCGATATAAAATACTTCTTTTACCTATGATGCCAATATGAATGGTTCACCCTTCTCGCCAATCTTTTCAAAGTTCACTAAAGTGAAACCCAATTCATCCACTATAACTCCTCTGGTGTTATCAACCCAATTATATTTGAAGAGTGGAATTCTGAAATCTATGTAGTCAAACTCCCATATGTCTTCAATGACACCGTAATATGACATTTTAGCTTCACGTGGACTCTTATCCTTTGCACTTGCGGCCTGAGCACCAACAAGCGGTGGCGGCAGAGGTGAGCGGCGGCAGCGACGACGACCAGAGCACCAGCAAACGGCAGCAGGAGAGCCGCGACCTGGAGAGCAGCGGCTGGAGCACCAGCAATCGACGGCGGTGGAGGCGAGCGGCGGGGGCGAAGGTGACCAGAGCACCAACAAACAGCGGTGGAGGCAGAGGCGGTGAGCATAGGAGCAGCGGGTGACAGTGAGCAGAGGAATCGCCGGACCTAACCCTCAATCGAGAATGAATGAAATAGAGAAAGGGGAAAAGTCTGGCTCGCGCGGGAGCTGTTAAGTTAACAATAGGTGTCGGTTATTAGAACTAACCGATGCTTAAAACTATAGGCGTCGATTACCAACAAGAAACCGACACTTCTGTTGTTGATATTCGTCGTTTCCAACTAGAAAAACCGACGTCTATCTATATATGCCGACAAAAATAAATGTTCTCAAATTAAGACTATAGTCGTCGATTTCCGTACAAAAACTGACACTAAAGGGAGGTGAAAATTTTTGCGGTTAAGCGCGCGAAAACAAATCGGCGTCGGTAATTGTAAGACAATCGATAATAAAAATTGGTCAAATTTCTATCTCGCGGAAAACCTTTAGTCGTCGGTTTCTTTGTTAAAAACTGACGTTGTATGTTAAATTTTGGAGGAATTATTTTCACTGGAAAATTTAGATTTGGCAGTCAATTTTAGGCGTTGGTTTCTTAATAAGAAACCGACACTAAATAAAAAGTGATACTCGTGTCTGGTCACCCTTTACAGATAGATGTCGGTTATTTTATTTAACCGACGCTGTATGGATTATGCGTTAGTTTTTGTATACAACCGACGCCTATAAATGTGGCATTATAAGTTATTTCTGTAGTAGTGATGATATTCAGATCCTCTTCTACCTCTTTGTATAAATTCTCATGTTCATCTTGAATAATAGATGCAAGTCAAAATTAGACAATCTTTTTCCCATTGACTTAAAGCAGATATTAATGCATTTTAGTGTATTATTATAAGCATTTGTCCAATATATTTTTTTCGTAACACAAAAATCTTCACTCATTAGATTTATAAACTTTTCCTATAGATATAGGAGAGATTGAAGCACAATAGACGATGATAGTAGAAAACAATTGTCGGAGACTTGAAGGCATCTGAAATAGCACCTGCTTCAATAAGACAATATTCAATATTGTCATCAAAATGTAATATGTTGAGTTTTTCAATTATTTCTTGAAATATAAGGTGTAGGATCCCATTTATTGTTTTTTAATCATTAAAAGATTTAACACCTTTAACGTGATTAAACAAAAAACACAAGTAATAATGTTCACATTCAATAGGCCTTGCAAATATAATCCTTCCAATGGACTTTCTTTGCTTTCTTCTAGATCAAAACCTAGATTTTTATCCCAAACTTAATTCTCTAGAAATTCTTTATATGTTTACCTTTGAGCTTCCTTATCAATACAATTCATCTTAAAGTATTATGTAACCATTGTCCTTGACAAACGATCACTCTTAAAAATTGTGGATAAATCCTGGTTTTCATGAAATGTCAGAGTATGCATGTTCTCAAGATGAAGTTGTAAATATGTTAAAGACGTATATATTTCATTCGAAACAAACTGATAAATCATCCATTTTGCCTCTTGTGGTGATACCCATCTTCTAGATACAGATGGTGCAATTTCATCATTCATGTTCTTAGATTGGTTGTCATTCACCTTAAAAAATATGTGATCATGTACTTTTTATATATACTAGTATAAATACTTGATTGCTTATATTGTAGATCAAATTTCAACATTTATATGAAAATTGTATTTAGCAAATAAATAAGGATTATATGGAACAAACCATCAATTATCAATTGCTTTAGATCCAACTGTTACATATGATCCATCTCTCCCCGTCGGTATAGAGGGTAGGAATTTTTTGCTTGACGTGTTACTGACGGAAACATCTTTTGGGTAATGTTTCTTGCATCGACCATTCTCCATACAAACACTGCTTGGATTTAACATCTACGTGGTCTATGTACCATATGTTTCAAAACCATTTTATGTATATGTGGATTTGATGTTTTTTCTAGACTTGTCATATCCCTCTGTTGTATTAATCTTCTGATTTCTTTCCAATATGAAAAGTAAATGTACATGTGGAATTTATCTAAATTTGGTATTCTATAACATAGACAACCAATAACATGTCTAAATATATCTCATTTAAAGAGATCAACTTTGAGCTCTTCTAGTTTTGCTATAAATACGCTGCAAAAAATCGATCCGACCTACTTTGAGATTCTTCAAAATATAGAAGCTTTTTTTCACCTCATCCCATGATGGGTTGCATGTAAAAGTTAAAAAGATATTAGATTTACCATATCTCTAAACTAATGTCATTGCATCAAGATAATGGTGTTTCATATCCCTAGGACCACCAACAAATGAAGCAGGAAGAATGACTGTTCTCCAACCATATTATCACTATTTTGACCATGGTTCTATCCAAAATTCCTTGATAAAGATTGGCACTTATTTTTCATTGATATCTTCTAATATAGTTCAGGAGATTGCTTTCAAGATTTATGTACATCTGAACAATATATTGTTGTACAAGTCTATTAGAATTTAACATAATTGATCATCGTTGGCTCTGATTTGTAGTTTATAACAATAGTACTCATGACATGATATAGTTTTTCTTTGTTTCTTTTTGTTTTCTAGATATGAACATAAAATTAAATACAAAACAAAGAAATATATTCTTTATGAGTAAATGTGCCAAAGTAGATAAAAGTTACCTTTTTGTTCTTGTTGAAAAAAAACATCTATATCAGTAAAATATAATAGATCAAATGATGAGCCAGTGGTCATCCATTGCCCACTCTTTCTATCTCTTTGTAAAATTCCTCCATGTCATCGTACCTCACCTCATGGAAATAACAATAGGTATTGTAACGTATCATAACATCCATAGTAGTGATGAACACAATTATTGCTTCATGTATGAGTACAAACATGGATATCATGTTAAAAGTTTATGTTTGTTTTATTTTCATTCTCACTCTCGATCCAAATTGTGGCCACTTGTGAAGAGGCCAGTTCATTCTATTTACCTTGATGTACAATTTGGGTAAGACTTTATAAATATCTAAACATTCTCAAGGGTATCCAGATCGTTTAAGCTTCAAATGAAATTTTAGTAAGAGTTTCCTTATAATGTATCGACCAATCTTCTTACCACATCCTCTTTTAATCTTGATGCTTGGTGTAAATGATTTTCTACCTCATGATCGATATCATAAAAATACAACTATAAATGTAATGAGTGACCATCATCTAGTATCATCTTATTTATGAAATGGTTCACCTGTCCATGCACCTTGAATGTATATATCCCCTTATTTTGCTTTGAAATATTTTTATCCTCATTCACACTTATGGGTGTAAAAGCAAAAGTATTATTGTATGTCCTAATACACTACCTAAAATGTATAGCATGTTCATCAGATGAGGTATACAAATCCCACGATCCTAGTGGAATATCATTTATTGGTAGAAATTTTTTTCCATTATAGCAACAAAATTCCACACCTTATAAGAAAATATCTTTGCACCATATTGTTCACAATATTTACAATAGGGAAGGACATATGCCTCTTTAGCTATCACCGGACATGTTATAAAACCTTTTCTCATCAGCTCACATGTTGATTCATATATTACTGAGCTGGAAGGCAAACTCATTTCACAAATATTTGATGAAGATCCAAATTCCCATGTACCGACTATACTCGATGGTGAGCATTGTTTCTCTAAACCTCCAAGTAATGAAGCTGTTTGAGAAGGCAATGCATCAATTATGCATGACTATATGGAAGTTTTATTGAATTGTTAAAGTCTTATTCAAGCATAACTTTATCTATCTCTTTCACATTTAAAAGCCTTTTTCTCTTCTGAAAGGTCGGCATAATGATCTCTTTGTCTTTTTCTTATTAATGTTTTCTTTTCCTCTGATAAATCTAAATATTTCATCATGTATGTATTTAAATATACACACAGAAATATATTATAGTGTTCTAGACAAAAAGACCTTTCATAATTCTGCATCTAGATAAATGATCCCAATTAATATCACAAATATTCCATAAATATGAATCGTTGTACATTTGGAATATATATGCAAAAATATGATGGTGGAAATAGGTTTTTAGATGAAGCATCTCACTATATTAGCAAGCATCTTTAAGATAACAACCTAGAATGATGAAAAGAAAGTACTGTTGAATTATCTGATAATGTAAACTTAACAGTATGAAGACGTCCACATTGAATGCATGTATATAACATAGTTTACTACACAAATTGATTTGTCTATTAAATTAGGTTTTACAAATAAGCCTAGATTGAAAAGTAAGAACTTAATTCTTCCATGCAATTTTAGAATCAATGAAACATATGATCCCATCAGAATCAATTAAACATACTAACACACGGTAAGCTATTATGACATTTATGAACTATATAATTACAATCACATATTAAATAAATATGTAAGTAGAAAGATCAAATGTATGAATCATATTTTATAGTTACAAATCACTCATAGTAAATGTTCCTTTTTAATAAAGAAAATAAATACTTATTTTTGGATATTATAGAAGTAAACATGTATACAAATAATAAATTGTTCTTAGTTGAATCTATAAATGTTGCTTTATAATTAAGAAATTAAATATTTTTGTGGAAATAATAAAAGTTAACATGTATACAAAAAATAAAGTGTGTATGTCTATATTTATGTATATAACAAAAAAAATGTAACACAAACATTCAAAAGACATAACATGCAACAGATGAGACGGCCGTTTGTGTTGCTAGTATATAAGATTTGTAGCAAAAATAGTTATTATTTATCATGATTTTAGTTGTATATTTAAAAGAAATATGAAAGCACACATCCAAATTTCTCCATACGCACTTCCCTTTCTAATGATTATTTTCTTTACTTATTTTGACATAACGCAACATGTTGAACATGCACTCAAATGTTGTTTCCATTAATTTGAACCATACATCTATCTCAAAATTCTACTCTTAAAAATATTAATTGAGTTTTTTATGATAGGGATTAGTTGGAATATATCCAGAACAATGAATTCAAATTCCTCAAATCTACTATTGTGGAATGTTGTTACAGATATTATTGCATCATTTTGACCCAACTTATACCTTAAAGCTCAACCCTTAAAAAATATAATAGGGAGTTTTTATGACATAAATTAAATCTAACATGCTCAAAAAATCATCTCTGAACAATAAATTAGACATACTGGGTAGAGTTTTAAAATTACACTTCATTTGTGCTTGTCTACGTGCAATGACATATTATCGTTATTGGTGTTTACAACATACAAGTTCATAAGGGTGGTAAGTGTCTGCCACACCAAAGAGTGTCCAATGTTGGGGAACAATTATCAGGACTGCCCATGCCTATGTTACCAAGTAATGTCTCATTTGCAATCACGAGTGTTAGTTGTGCCTATGACTGTTGTGAGGAGTGATTTATTGACTCGCATGTTAGCTATAGTTAGTTATGCCAGCCACAGTTATCACACAGTAGTGAAGGAAAAATCAATCGTTGTGAGGTCAAGTCACAAAATGTAAATTTGACAAAATATTTGTAAATGCAACAGCAAGTAGTCATCTGTCCATTTTATCGTACAATATGTATGTGTGTTCCTCAATTAACCAAAACACATTTCTCCCTCCTATGCAATAATATGAACCAAATATTTTTAGCAGTGTGACAATATTACATTGGTATTTCCAATAAAATTAGTACTTGTTGTATGAGCTAATGTCATTTCAGCAATAAAATAAGAAGACATGTGATGGAAGTTGGTGTCATTTTAGTAATAAATAAGAGAAAGACTTGTGACATAATCAAATTTGATCGAAGCAAAAAAGACTATGAGAGAACATTTTTCAAAGGATGATGACACTAAATCCCAAGTAATAACTGCAACAAATTAGGAAATAACTGCAACAAATCAACAACCTCGAAGAGCATTTTCTAGATGGGAGTGCTTTTGATTAAATGAGAAGCAAAGCGGAGTGTTTCGAACATGACGATGTGATGCTTAAATTTTATAATACAATCTATGACACCCAACATGTCACAACCATAGTTTCCTTGACTCCATTCTTTGGCTTGTGCTTTTTGGGCATAGAAAAATAAACAGGAAGTTTATCCAAAAAAAATAGATGCTGGCTAACAAACTACTGGAAAGAAGCAGACTTCTCGATGAACAGATTGGCAGACTACTAGAAATTGAACCTTATTATAGGAAATATAGACTTCAACTTACACAATCTTTTTCCTCACCTCGGTCCTCCTTGAAGAAAGCAAGAAATAAGATATTTACATTAACAATTGTTTGTTGTTGTTTATCTTATAATTGAGGGAGGTGGTGGCAGGGATGGACGTAATAAAAAAATTCATATACAAGTTGAAAATTTATTTTATTATCCTAGAATTATGTGAATGAAGCAAAAATAGTAAGATGTCATGTCTTGCCTATGGTATCTTTTGGATGAAACATATGCTTAGAGGGAACTATTTCATTAGAGTTATAAAACATACTGACTTAAAGTAATAAATGGAGTCATTTTTATGTATAGAATATTTGTAAGTGAATGAATAAATGAATGAGTCTTACGAATATATGATTAGGGATTTTCAATCAACTAAGGGGGCATGACTTCCTCTTCCCTTTAATAGAGGTTCCTATTATGCAATGTGAGAAAATGTTCCTTCTAGTGACTGGTTTGAGGGGAGGATCGACAACACATGTTTGTCTTTGCATGAATTATATGTCAAGAGTGATATGTGGAGGTGAGATTAGATCTTAAAATTCATTAGAACATAAAAAATGTCAGATGAGAGGAAGGAAAGAGGAGAAAATTGATGCTACTAAAACTAGAAAATATCGTTTCTACAATCTTATGCTAAGAAATCCCATAATGAGTTAGGTGCAAAAGAGGTCTAGAGAGGAATAAAATGGTGTCAATGTTGACAAGAGGTCTAGAGAGGAATAAAATGGTGTCAATGTTGACAAGTTTCCTTTTCATGTTAAATGAGAAAAAATATAATTTGTATGAGGAAGGGAGGGAGGATGGAAGTGAACATGTGAGTGAGTGAATAATAGAGGAAGATAAATATTGTAGGGACCTCCCTTTTTATTAGCATGAATGACAACCATTTAGATAGAATGTTTGATCCTAAATCCCCATTAAAAAGTCAAACACACACAATATTTTAATCTATCATTAGAGCAAAGTGATTGCTAGAAGATTTTTTCATATGGTTTAATTCTCATGTTTGAATACTTCATCGAAGATTTTAAGGGTCAGATTCAAATCTAATTAACATGTGCAATATTTTGTTATAGGTTACAAATATTGATGTGAGTACTAATGAAGGCATTTTAAAAGGGGAAATAGCTCGTGGAATCAATTCTTATGTGAAAAGGCTTAAAGGATTTATAGTCAATGGATACAAGTTTCACACAGAAAGACATCTCTGGAGTTACTGCCAAAGCTAATAGAGATTTTTACTATGGAAGCATCATTGATATTTTTGAACTAGATTACAATTTAATATGCCAATTTGTGCTTTTCTGTGTGGCTGGGTAGATCTAATTCAAGCAAGGGGGTTCCAAGCATGATCATTAAATATCATTCATGTGTGAATTTCTTGAGGTTGATGCATACAGGTAGAGCATTGAAAGATGACCCACTTATCTTTTTGTATCAGATAAGAAAGTTTTCTGTGTGAATGATGAATAGAGAACTCGTAGTTATTTTTCATGAAAAACAAGATTGGAGATCCTTTTGATGTTAGGGTAGACTCTTGAATTGATTAGTGATGGCATTGACACCTAGTTTATTAAAAAGGAGGGAAAGTTTGGCATAAAAGATATGATACATGTCTATTGAGCATATTAGGAATGCACTCTATAAGACCAGTTTGATGTTATGTTCAAATTTCATACTAGATCACTTGATGTGATACATGTTTCATCAAGCTAAATATAGAATGTTGTATGTGGACACTCACTAGGTTGTCAATCGTTGTTTCGAGAACACCCAACACCTAAATTCCTAATGGATTGGGCGACTCAAGATGAGAAACCCATTGAAGACCAAAGAAAGGGATACGCGCCTCGGGTTGCTAGTTTAAATGAGCACAATACATATATGGCGGTAATTAATATCACAAAGTTCCTAGATAAAATAATAGCTGAGAGAACAAAATGATGTGTTGATCAAAGTTCAGTTTATATGAATTTTGAAAATTGAACGTACCGGTCAGTGAATAAGTAGGCTCAAAACTCTAAAAAAAGTAGTGAAGGGATCATCCCTAGGTAGAAGTCGTACCCAGGGACAAGAAAATTATCTTTTGGGTGCGAAAACGATCAAATTGTGGGTGCTTCCCACTTTTTTTCTCAAACTACGTCCCGATTCAACTTGGGTTTAGAGCAGTAGCAATATATATTTGTAGTATATGCGTGATACATACCAAACAAATTCTTTTTTCTTCTAAACCAGCAAAGTTAGCTACTTTATAACGTCATCCTATTCTAAACAGAATGTTATTATCGAACCAATGCTTCTTTGTTAAGTTTCAAGCAGGTGAAAGACTTATTACTTGAAATAGACCAGATAGGAAGCTTCCTACTGTTGCCCAGGCACGTACCAAGAAATAAACCTGCGAGTAGGTCGGGTGCAAGTCCGCAACAATTAATTTCATACATGACGAACAGATCAACACCCATCAAAGCAGTTATTATACAATTCCATCAATGAAGATGGAGTGCAATTGCATGAACAGCCCCAGTCGCGCGCTAGGAAGCAGGAATATGGATCGGCGTGATAGGGAGAGGTTACCCGTATCAGTGATAGGAGCAAATGGCGAGGAAGAGAGAAAGAAGAAGGAAAAGGGAGTCGAGGTGGGACTCAGTAAGCCAGGACTCGGTGTTGCTGATTTTTTTTAAAATTTCTTTTCTTTTCTGGGAGCTTTTTGTAAGTTTCTGCCGCGTAACTGTTAGTGGCCGCGTGATTCGGTAACGCGGAAATTCTATCCTCGACTGAATCACCCTACAAGATTTTTAAGCCATTCATACAAGACGTGCTCCCCCGAACAGCCACAACACGTTGCGTTCTTGATTGCTAGCTCTCTCTGAATACCTCAGCCTCCTTCAGCACCTACAATATTCATCCATCATGCACTACAGCGCTAGTTTCCAACAGTCACCCACGCCCGCTAACACCGCCGCGATGGTTCTGAACCGCAACCACGACCTGATCCTGGTTGACAGAAAGATGACGCCGTCCTCGCCATCACCGCCGGCACTGATGGCGCCGCTGTTGGCGAACAGCTTCCTACGGGCCGAGTGGAACCCCTGGTCGGCTCCCAGCTTGCTCATCGACAACGGGATCTGGCCCTGGGCCCTCGAGTCCTCCGGCAACCCCTACCTCTACACGCGCTTGCTCCCTCCCCACCGCCCCACCTCGGAATGGGACGTCATTGCTCCCACTGGCCCTTCAAGGCCTCTGTCAACCGTACCTTTTTCGTAAAAGACCTCCTTAAATTGAGTGCACTTCTGGTGTAGTCAAGTCATCAAATTTGTACCTTTGCTGTATAAACTCTATTTTTAAAGACCCAAACCATTCACTCCCTTGCGAGCAAAAGTCAGATGGAAGCTCTCTTCAAGTTATGATTCTTTCATTACTATCGTTGTTGTGCACTATAAATTTGTTTGTGACTATCTCCCGAGGGAAAGAAAAACTAATACTTCAACTTGAACGCTCACCCTTTTACCTCACCCCGACCCTCGTTGAAGAAAGGAAGAGACTGATTATTTGCCATTCGGAATTGTGGGTGGTTGTTTATCTTATAATTGAGGATGGTGGTGACGGGAACGGACGCAGTAAGAAATCTCATATATAAGTTGAGAATTTCTTTTGTTATGTTAGCATTATGTGAGTGAAGCAAAAACGGTAAGACAATATGTCATGTTTATAGTATCTTTTGGAGAAATCGTATGCTTCGAGGGAACTATTTAATTGCAGTTTATAAAACACACCGACTCAAAGATAAAAATGGAGTCGTTCTTATGCAAGGGATATGTGTAAATGAATGAATAAATGAGTCCTAAAAATATATGATTAGGTATTTTTATTCAACTAAGGGGGGTATGACTCCCTCTTCCCTTTAATAGAGTATTGCTTACGGTTATGGATGAAATATCAATGGAGGATAAAAGGATTAGCTCACAGTACTTCTAGTGTCATTTTATGTAGTGTGAGAAAATGTTCCTTCTAGTGACTGGTTTGAGGGGATGATCGACAACACATGTTTGTGTTTGCATTAATCATTCATCAAGAGTTATATGTGTAAAAGAGGTCTATAGAAGACTAAAATGGTGTCAATATTTGATCAACAATCCTATACAAAGGGATGCCATAATGAGTTACGTGTAAAAGAGGTCTAGAGAGAACTAAAATGGTGTCAATATTTGCCAAGATTGTGTCCAAATTAAATGAGAAAAATAAGATAATTTAGATGGGAAAGGGAGGGAGGATGGATGGAATTGAACGTGTGAGTGAGTGACCAATAGAGGATGATAGATATTACAAGGACCTCCCTTTTTGTTAGCATAAATGTCAATCGTTTAGAGAGAATTTCTAATCCTAAACCGCCATTAAAGAGCCAAACATCAGATATACACAATAAATATGATTAAAACAGTATAAAAGAGACATGTAATATTTTTTCTAGAACCTCGTAAACAAATTTTAAATCAGATATGCATTCACATATTCATTTATCAACCAACCACATTCTTTTTTGTGAAAACCAAAATTAGATCCTAAGGGTCATATGTAATTTGGTTTCCATCAAGTTACATGTTCATGAAAGGGGGGAAATTCGGTATACAAGAGACTACACTGATGTTCTATATAAATTAACTATTTTATATTCTTTATCATGACCAC
Source organism: Alisma plantago-aquatica (assembly GCA_963693085.1). Taxonomy (NCBI): domain Eukaryota; kingdom Viridiplantae; phylum Streptophyta; class Magnoliopsida; order Alismatales; family Alismataceae; genus Alisma; species Alisma plantago-aquatica. Next base: position 208,329,786 of record OY856414.1, read on the forward strand.
TCTACTAGAAAACATTAGACCTAAAAATATTTGAAACAGTCACATGAGACTCATTTAGATCCCCAATGAGTAAAAACCTCCCACAGAAACTAAACATGTATATGTAGCAGATTATACAAGTCATATTTAAAAGAAACTAAAGTATATTATTTTATCAGTCTAACAAATAATATAACATTAAGTACTTCTAGTTTATGATAGTTAATCAATTAATCATAAAATCATTTTGATAATAAGATTCTAACTCTTAAATATTATGTGACACATCACAAGTTGGTCCAAGAACATATCTTGCGTTCATGAAGTTGAATTCCATAGAAGAGAAGTCTACCACACACAAAATATTCAAATAACAATTGAAGTCAAACATAAACAAGAGTAGATATCAAATCCCTTATAGACTAAATATCAGATATTACTTGAAATCCAACATTTACTTACTGATCCCATGCTAGAAAAATAAGAATAAGACAACAAGTTATCTTATAATAGAGAAATAATTGATATCCATGTATAACAAACATATTAAATAACAATATATATGTCATATAGTAGTAAAAATAATATAATAAACATTGAAACCATTTGCTACATAACTTATCGTATTTTATTTATTTCCCTAAAATTCCTTGACTTCCACCTCACCAAGTATAATCACCGTGAATGATTATCATGTCAACGACTCAACGTCGCTATCTTAGGGTTTATCCGACCACCCTAAGATAGATGCAATAGACCATGGTCCACAACATGGTTGCTAAAGAGGTGAAGGTTGAGAAATCAACCTATCTACCTTAGGGTCCTCATCTCGGGTACATGACATAGGTACAAACATAACAGAATATCACATTTCAGTATATTTCTCATGCTTCATAATTTACATTTCATCAAGTCCTATTCCCTACAACATAGATTTAAACAAAAAAGGACTTTGGATCAAAATCACAAAGTGTGATTAATGGTCTAGCCTTCAAAGTCTATATCCACATTCTAGAAATCCTTCTTATAATTCTCACATTCATACAAGAAGATCAGTTACATTTCCCCAATATGGACCTCAGTGGTAACTCATGATTTATGACACCTAACTAGATAAATATATAGTTTAACTTGTTACTTAATCCTTTCACTCATGTGAAAGATGTTTCAATTCATTTATCGTCATTTTTATGTCTTGTTGCACAGGTATAATCAAATTATTTTGATTACACTTAACAAGAAAGATAATGACTAATCATTATAACAATCAAAACAACAATCTATAGTTTACAATGTATTTCTTTTATGTTATAATAATTGAAATATATTTAACTAAAAATAAAACATTTCCTCATACTCGTATCACTGATAAAAAACCAATACTTATTATAAATTTAAGTTTATCCTTTTACATTTCATTTCTTACATTTGAATATGCATAACCCTTTTACATTTCATTTCTTACATTTAAGTTAACCCTTTTACAACACATGACATTTAACCATGAGTTGTGTTTGGTAAATAAAAGCAATCCCTCCATTCCATATAAAATTACTCAAACTAATAATAACAAAAATATTAGAGTCACTCCTATTCACTCCTTAATATGTATTCATTTTCTCACTTCAATACTAAGCGACCTTTAGAAAATCTTGCATTCATGTGAGATTTACCCCTTAATCCTTAAACCATGTTCAACTAGATGCATTAGGGATATATCATCTTAATAAAAATTGTTATATTCAACTAAAGAATAATAATTAATCTAGAGCATCTCTTTTCATATAAGAGATCATATAAAAAGTGGGCCTTTGTCTCTCATATTCATTCAAATGCTAAACTCGAGGAATATTTGGAAATCAGATTAGTTCATTACATCTTTATATATCATCATAAGCATCTTGTTGACCAATAACTTCATTAGGGTGTATTATAATTTTTATAAAATATTCACGACTCATACAAATCCTAATTTTTGTTTGAATATACTCCATCAATTAATTACAAACATACATCATAGTATTGGATTGTTTGATTCAATCCCTCGATGACAACCATAAACAAAGATATCTCTAGAAAAGCATTTACATTGACTCTCATACACAATACATATTTGGGTTCACTGAGAATTTAGTAATAACAAAAAAAATAATTATATAAAATACATGCTTATTCAATTCAAACTACCTTATATACATGCCCATCCAATTCCCAAGCATTCTATATGTTTAGGTTAATTTTGGAAATTTTAGCATAAAACAATGTATTTCCTCTACAATTTACTTTGATAGAATTTGTTAAATAAACAAATATAAGTCACTAAGAATGAAAAAAAAATATAGGTACTCGATTCCCCCAACTTTTTCCAACATATTACCCAAAATCCTAGATGCTCAAGCAATAAGTTCATTGATCTTTGACATATAGAATTAAGATTCAAACATGATTACATATCACAAAATGGAGATAAACACTCACTTTAGGTATAATAACGTACACTCATTTCTGTATCCCAAGATCTTAGATGATCAGACATAAAAAAACTTCTATCAATCGATCCTCTTCTTCCTCCTTTGGACTTCAGAACCCCATAAAGGGAAACAAATAGAAAAGAAGTTGTTGATATCCTTTTGATCCAAATTAGAGGAAGGGTATAATTCAAACATAGTAGATAATAATCACCATGAAATCATGCCTAGGATTGATGAACTTACTTGTTACACAAGCTTTAGGAAGTGAACCCTTAAATTAGCATTTTTACTTCTTATATCCCCCTCTTTGGAATTGTGTACTTATAGAGTAGATAGATGATTAGTAGAGATACTAATATATGCATATATATGTGATTTTAGGTGCTTGGAACAATTGCAATCATGTCCTTAAATTACATATTTTTCCATAGTATGTGCCATCGGTTGAATTTACCATGTCATAAAATTTGGCCAATGAAGTACTCTCTTCATCATGAAATCAATTTTATATATTTTGAAATTTGAATCTATTTTGTGAAATGAAATAAAAAAAGTTTCATTTAAAAGTTCATCTAATTTTTAGTTATACATAAATTACTAAAAATCAAATACCTACACTATTATACTTCAATCTTAATAGCATGGTTGTCTGAGTTTTGCCAAGAGAAACTCAGTCGAACAATTGGTCCAACAAACTTCCAAGGACTCTAATTGTTAAACAACACTTATGTTTGAGTTGTACAATCTACATACACATAGTGAAGTGATCTGTTATATATATATATATATATATATATATATATATATATATATATATATATATATATATATATATATATATATATATATATATATATATATATATATATATATATATATATATATATATATATATATATATATATCATTTACTGCACTATTGTATTTACACTTAATTTGTTCTCACATTTATAGTTCATATGCTATCAATTCATATCAATTAGTGAATTGAGATACATTAAGTCAAAAATATTACAAAAGAAAATTTTTGAACATGTACCTACATACGGAGAATGTTTATCTATATTGAATATTGAAATCGTATTAAGCATCTAAAATTTTAACTTAGGGATTTTCTTTCCAAACCCTAATCATTTACAACCAAACATTTTTAGCATGTCTCGAGAAGCTTAACACATTGTACTTAACTATTTGTCATTAATCAAATTTAAATTATTGTCACTATCACGATTAAAAAACATTTAAGAAAATATAGGAATCATCTTTGTAAACCCTATTTAGCTAGCTAATGAAATTGGTGATTACATATATATTGAGATAAAGAGAAATAAAGGAAATGGGAGAGTTTCCAAGTTGGAAATAGATGAGGTCCACATATTCCCTTATACCAAATGGATTGGGACATTGTCCATTAAGTTCCAGGTTTGGATGGAAATGGTATTCTTGAACGGACAAGGATAGGGAGAAATAAAGAACGGTGAGAGGACCCACACCCATAATAATGGGGATTCAATCATGGGAACAACCACCTATTCTACCTCACTCCAAGAATCGCAATGAATTAGAAGGATTATGATCTTAAGAACAACCACCCCAATCTACTTCAATCCAATATTAAAATTGAACTAGAAGGATTATCTCAGTGTAGATGGTTAGAAAAAGAAGAGAAGGAACCACAATAGTGGTTGAAACATCACCAGGACACAATGGGCCAAAGTGGGAGGTGCACAACATTTTGGATGATAATGACATCTCTCCACATAGGCAAAGCTAATAGTACTATGTGTAGGGATGTGAAAAAGGCTAGCTTCCTCATTAGAAATGCAAATCTTGATGGTGATCTAATTACAACATGGTGTCTTTTCCAAATACTTTGAGTGTGAAAAAGTAGGAGGAGAGTGGCATGAGTTGATTTGATAGAGTCACAACTACATGGATCACCTATCAGATCCTCCTAGTAAGGGTTTTTGTGTGCATGTATATTTTGGTCAGGGATCTAGTGTAAAATTCAGACAGTCAATGGCAAAAATATTTAAATCAGGTTTTAGTATGAAAATTTCATAGATAATGATCTATAATGCCAAAATAGTCATATAAAGTACCTCTAAAAATATCATGAAGAACACATTTTTAAATAAAACTACCTTGAGGAGATTAAGTGTTAACTAGTTCAAAAAAATATTGCAGAAGAAAATAAGTATCATAAGATGTATGTCTGATTTTAGGTATGAATATATCAAAGATCTTCTAATTTAGGTAGGTGGACGTTGATGGAAGAGTCAGAAAAAAAGGAGGACTCGCTACCACATTTATAGGGAACCATAAGGAAAATAGTGAAAAAGCTTTGAAAAGCATGTGGATAAGGAAAAGGAAAGATCAGAGATTGGATAAGGCATCAAGTTATATGTGGGGGAGATGTTAGTCACCCCACAACATCCTTGTTGGTATTGGATATATCAAAGAGTTCAAACATTCTCTATTTCATTTATGATAATAGGGCTTATATGTGTAAGATAAAATCATAAGAAAATACCTACAGAAAAAAAAGGTTAGATATAACAAAATACTATGTGTGACGGAGTTAAACAAAATAGTATTTGTAATTGTTAACTAGGGGTTATCACATCTTGACACCATTGGAGATTGGAACAAGGTAGAGAGAATGAAAGATTAAAAATCTAACAACCTACACAATATAAATTAGAGATAGAAATATAATATCTAGGATCATAAAACATCACACTAGTGGAGGGTTGGAGGTAAGATATATGTATGTGATTATTAAGTCCAAACTACCTTGGTTTGACATTAAAGAGGGTAAAGGTGAACCTCTTCTATGCTTTCTATCTTGGGTTTAGAGGTAGGAAACAACATATCTAGGTGTTAGGATCACAAAAAGTTATCTTATCTCTAAAAGGGGTTATGCTCGTGGTGGTAGCCTTTCTGGATAGATCTCCCAAGATATCATCCTTTTGTTGTGCTAAAATGCCTAGCCTTAAATATTAGTGTCTGACCGGCCTAAATCGCACGTCCTAAAATTGGAGGCGTATTTGAGGTAGTCGAGCCTTCGCATTTATAACCCGAATCCTTCTAGGCCCCCGCAACTTTGTTTACGGGGTCGAAGTAGTCATACGGGGTCGAACACAGGGACAAGGTGGGTTGTGTTGACGACTCTGAATCGACACTCTACACTCCGGTGGATAAAAAGAGATATTAAAGTTCCCCGAAGGGAACAACAAGATGTCACGATTAAATCAAAGAAAACTATCTCCAACTGGAGCTACAAGAAAGATTAAGATTTTGTCATTTAGCAGTTTTTAGGAATTTTCATGCGACAGAAAATAGAAAGGTAAACTGCAGTTTAAGGCGTAATGCAAGGGATAAGACTTTAGAAAGACAAGCGGTAGCAGTAACACCCTGCACCCCTCCTCTCAGAGCGGGTGCCTATAACCAAGCTTCAACACCCCTCTCGAGGTTGCTGGACTCAAGTTAGAGTGGAATGATACTAAAACAACTCCGTTCCGGGCACTCTCGTACTCCAGAATCGGACCGAACACTAGAGCCACAACCCAACTCTCGAAGTAGTTGCGACGGGAAAGACGATTCGGTAGCTAAGCGAAACGCAATCCAAAACATGCAAGCTAGAGTTCAGATATCCAACACAGCAGTTACCCAATCATAAGGCACTAAGCATTAAACAAATAGCAATTAAGCATTTCTATTTCCATCAGCAATAAGGGTCTTAATACAGTGCATAAGCTAAGAATTTAAACAACAGAATTAAAGATAGATGTCGCCTTCTTGATGTAGAAGGGCGACAGACTACTACTACTCCCAACCTGATACCGTCCAGGGACCTATCCCGGTACAGCCACGTCGGGCGGCACGAACTCTCGAACGGCACGCCTGACGGACGACTGTATCGTTCGAAGACCCAGGCCGATACGCTCATGTCGGGCGGCACACCCTCTCAGGCGGCACGACTGACGGGCCGAGCGTATCGGGTTCAGTATCGTGTTGGCCATGGATTTACATATACTACTGTCGGGCATTGCTGTCGGGCACTCGTGTCGCGTATCTACATCGGCCGATATCGGCCCTCAGTGTCGTCCGGTACAGTCCTAGGTGAACCGATCCCCTCCCTCTCGGGATGAGGAAGAGCTCACCTAGTGTCGCCCGGTACGAGCACTGGGGCACGATACGGTTGCTCTCGCACTTCTCTCGCAGATAGCTCAAGTCCCCCACTGTCCGAACTGTGAACTGGACAGCTGTCCCGACCTATCCAACCTGTCTTTTTGGCTTCCTGTAGCTGTTATTTATAGTCAGCTGGTTGGTGAGAAAACATGGTGCTCGAAGCGCCACGTAGCTCCCTTATACGCCGGTCGATGGATGTGGATGGCCGATACAGGCATATCTCGGCGCGAGGTGCTGGCTATTGGTCACGTGATGGGCGGCACGCCTGGCGGTGGGTGGTCGTGTCGCTCGACGAGCTGGGTCGTCGAGCGGCTTTGGCTCCCTGTCGGGTAGAAGGTGTGTCGGCCGGTACGTCCCTTTCGCAAGGCGCCCTTCTCCGCCGATCATTCTTGTGTCGCCCAGCCCATGTCGGGCTGGGTTGTATAGGGCGTCAGGAAGGTCGAGATGGGCTTAGACTTATTGTGGGCCGAAATCGGCCTTATTGCACAAAAACGAGGAAAACCCTGTAAAAGATAGGAAAAATTGGAATAAGAGCGTTGCTTGGCCAATTATTGTGAAAATGCTAATAAAATAGAGGAAAATAGCATAAAAGGGTAGTTTTGATAACAGAAAAAGGGCAAAAATGTCACAAAATTTGTTGTTATCAACTCCCCCAAACTTAGCTTTTTGATTGTCCTCAATCAATATTTAAACTAGACTTTGTGTTGCTTCTTCTTGCACAGCAAAACTTTAAGGCTAAAGGGTAGCACAAGATTTGCGATGTCTTGGAGGTAATGCTGTCTTAAAGCGAACAAAAGACCTTGCCCTACTTGCCTTATTATTTAAGTAAAATTTTTCTTCTCCACAGCTTCATCGAGACTTTGGTGTATGATTCCGAAGTTAGCTTCCACACCAAACAGCTTTATTTTAAGGGCAGAAAGTTGTGTATAGGGTAGGCTAAGGATTTTTGGGTTTTTCTTCTTGTTTCCCATCAGTCCATCCAGGTAAGGGTCCGTTAACGGGCAAGTGGTCCCTGCAGTCCAAGCCAGTTGGCTTTAGAGCAGTGATTTCACATCCTACGTACCACTGTCCCAGATCTACCATGCCTAAAGATGGGTACTTTTGGAAAACAAGGGTGTATATATATTTTTTTCTTTTCTTTTATTGGGCACAACTCTCATACTTTTATTCACGCTCATAAGGCTTCTTTCTCTTTTTGGGATTTTTGCTGGGTAAGGGAAAACAAAAGAGATATCTGCTGTTTGGGCAGCTTTTTCCTTCTCCATACTCGTCTCTTAGCTGTTTGTGAGATTGTTATTTTTCGAAAATTTTTGGATGGCAAGGCACAATCTTTTGTTTGTTTGAGACAACATTATCAGAAAGATATGACAGAACTTGTAACTCGTTAAATATACAGAAAGTAAACTTTGCAAGAAGTCACAACAGGTTTTTATTATTATAGCAACTTTGTACATATGCATAGGGGACAAAATAAGCAAAATTTTCAAAAATTTCAGAAATTTTGGTATAAACATATATATGTACACATGATATAGGAAAGAACAAAAGGATAAAGAACAAAAGAATAAGGAATTTAAGATAAAGAACAAAAGAATAAGGAATTTAAGTCAGAGAGATCAGAAGATTTTTTTTTACCTCCCTCACTGGTACATGGTACCCCCCCAAACTTACTCCACACTCTGTCCCAGAGTTGTGAAGTAGATGAGGTAAGGAAATGTTAATCAGTGAGGGTTAGATGATCAGCGCGCCTGGGCTAGATAAGAGCTCCCACACATATTCTCCTCTTTTGCTGTGATAGTCGATGTGGAGGAGCTGATCAGGCGTTGCCTCGTTTGCCATCCATTCCAGGACGAAGATGTCGCAGTCGTTGGATAGTTGAATTTGTTGCGGGCTGCGGTGGCAGAACTGGAGTTCATGCCAGCTTCCTGCTTGCATTCCCAGAAATGGTTGTATCAACGTTGCTATATCGATATAGTACTTTCGTACTAATCGTTCAAGAGATGTCATCGCTGTCGATGTAGAAGGCACTGGATGGTCTTTATTGCTGTCCGAGCTGTTGTAGAAAATCCCTGCTCGTTGTTGGGTGTACACCGTTAAGAGCGTCCAGTGGTTGTCGTGCAGGATTGGAAGGAGAATGGTATTCGGGACTCTGCATTCCAATTCTGCTAGGAAAGCTTCCTTTGCCCCTTGTTCATCGGCTAGGCAAATGTCATTGAACAGCATTGGATCTGCTATGTATGCGTGTTCAGACTTGTTTCGTAGTATCTGGATGTAGGAGACCACCACAGATAACGCCAGACACCCTCCCTCTTTTACCATGTCCCTTAAGTCGTCAATCGGGACTATGACATCGCCTGCCGAGTAAGCTATGTCTGCAGGGTTGGAGTCAGCCAACTTCATGTGGATTTCGTTGACCTGTTTTTGCGTGAGGGTAGCGCATGAGAAACGGTCGAAGTTGTGGATTGACTCCTCCAGGTTCTGGGGCGAGGCATGTTCGTCATGTCCGAAAACTTGCCGCAAGATGTTTATCTGTTTGCCTGCCCCACAGACGTTCGTCTCTGCTTCTGCTTCTTTTTCAGGAGAGTTGCTATGTTGAGATGACTCTTCTTCTTGTTCACCATCCAGCAGCTCTTCTGGTATCCCCGCGTCTCGGAAGTAGCGCTTGTCCTTTATCAGCAGCAATGCATATTTGCTTCTGAGATTGTAGAAGTTATTATTCTGGAGTTGCTTGAAGTATCCGAAGATATGTATAATCTCCATGGCTCTGAGGACTATGAATGCGCTATTTCCACTTCCCTCCTCTTCTTGGACTGGGAAGTCCCTTAGTGAGTAGAAATTCCAGACGCCGCTATGGCACTGGACTCCGTACTTGATGACCCGGTGGAGACGTAGCGGCAGCAGTCTTAGCTTTACGTCCTTTGGGTGTAGGAACGTACTTCCTGTGTGCGGGACCTCTTTGCTGCAGCAGCAGTGCAGTTGGACATCATGATTTCGGAGGTCGGCAATGCACAGGAACCAGTTGTTTCTGTGTTTGTAAGGGGCCAGCACCAGTTTTAGATTGTGCACTTCAATGTAATCCAACATACTTTCTACCTGCGTAGAATTGTACAACCCCATCATTAGTCTTCTTGCTAGGGTCGGGGTGGCAGCGTAAACTGTATGTTGGCCTTTCTTCTTGTCGGCGCTTTCTATAATGGCCCCTTGTAGTACTCTGAACAAACTCTTCCCTACGACGGCCTTGGCGCGGAAGATGTTTCTCAGAGTTTCCCGCTGCACTGAGAAATAACCGTCGCTCCAGAGTACCTCTTCCTCGTCGGCTTGCGATCTTAGGACCATGTTGAGCAGTTTCTGGTCTCTGATTGTTAGATATCCTATGACCCTTCTGTCAAAGTCAGCCATTTCGAAAGAAGGTATCTCTATCGGTGCGGAGAAATCAGTGATGTCGGCCTTTGAACTCCTTCCTCTGGGGAGGTGTCTTTCGTTTGCAGTGCGGATGTCCCCCCCTTCTCCCTCGGATACGTCAGAAGAGCCTTCCCCGACGCTGATATCTTCGTTGTTATCCTCAGCTTCGTCAAAGGGGGCTGAGGTAGCGGCCTCATTCAGGTCAAAAGGGCTTTCTTGTCTCGAAGGAGCTTCATATACTTGCCCTTGTGAAGAATTTCCTCCGGTTGCTGATGACGATCTGCCGGAGAAGGAGGCGGATGATGACGATCCTGACGACGCTCTTGACGACGAGGATTGAGAGCCCGGACCAGGAGGCGACGGCGATCTTCTCGGCTGCCTTGGGCGTGGATGGTCGTCCTCCCTATTCAGCCTCCCCTCGATCTCGCTAAGGCGCTGCAGAACTTGTTGAAGCGTGGCATTCACTGCCTCTAGCCGGCCAGGTAGGCTGGCTAAAGCCAGCAGCTCTCGTTCCTGCCTATCCAGCCTTTGTTCGAAAAACGAAAACTTGCGGGTTAGGGAAAGAAATGTAGTAGAATAGTTTTCTGTTACCTCCCGCAAGAAATCGAGTTCTTTTCCTAGCATCATTCCGAGCGAAGGAGGGTTTTCCGCTTGTCTCCCCCTTGACCTCGAAATGCTCCTCCCGCGCGAAGGTCTACCTGACGAGGCAGAACCTACTTCTATTGTCCGCGCGGCTGATGCTTCTGGGCGAGGTGTCGGTGCTGCCCCGCCCTCTTGTTGTATCGGAGGAGACCGTGTTGTGGGGGACGGATGTTGCCCCATATCGACGCTGTCGACGATCTCCTCAAAAACTGCAACAGGTGACTTTGGTGGTGGTGTCGGCGTCACCTGTGCTCTTTCGATCTCCATTTGTAGGATATCGGCGAATACCTCATCGCTGACATCCGGTTGTAATTCATCAGTTGCCCTTAAGGGCGTAGTAGAAACTACGGGGACCGCAGCCGTCTCTCTAGCTGAAGTTCCAGTCCTTGTCTCGGCGACCTCCACGATCTTCGGTTCTTCTCTTGCCACCGCTGGCCTTGTTGTCGTGTCTGTCGTTGGTGGCTCCAAGGCAATGAGCCGCTCAGCAGGAGCTGTTGAAGATACGTCCTGCCGAGTACCCCGCGGGATGGGCCCTCTGGTGATTCCCCGCTCTTGGCTTCTTGGGGGTGGAGCGCAGCTTGCGCCTGCTGCCACAGCCTCGATCTCGGCCGTGGTGAAGACTAGCTTTTCTGCGTCGTAGGTGGCGCAATGAGGAAGCGGGAGAAGGATCTTCGTCCTTGCAAACTTGTAGAAGTAACTCCGCCCCTCCTTCTTTATTATACCCGACCTCATGAGGTACTTGAGGTCGATCAACTCGTCCCCTCTCGTTCTTGAGAGGCTGCGCGTCTCACGCGGGTACCCCAACCCCACCGCGATTAGGTTCACGATGCCACCCATGCAATATTCCTTGGTGGCATCCTTTATTGGGTGCAGCCTGTTCAGCAAGAAGCGCCCCAGGTTGATAGTCCGGCCCTCCATCATGTGCCACATGACGTGGAGTTCCTCGGAGTAAATGTTGCTGGACTCGTTCTTGCTGAAGAGGAGGCACGCCACCAGCTTGTGTATTATCCTCCAGAAGCATGAGTGCACTGCCGCCACCTTGCTCCCGGGTTTGAAAGAGGACTCCCCGGTTAGCTTTTCCCAGATATCTACAGGGTTGAATCCGTCCCCTTCGGTGATTCTTTCACTGTTATCTAGTCTCCCTCTCTCCTCTTCGCTGGAGGAGAAAATCTGGTTGAGCAGCTTCTCCGAAATGACGTGCTCTGTATTGTAAAGTCGCCCCTGGAGTCTGTCTTCTCCGCCATACTTTCTGGCTTCCGTAGGTGTATTCTTTACTCAGTGAAGGGACGCCATGAACTCCTTCGTGAGCTCGGTGTAGGAGGTGGATAGGCTGAAGCAAATTTGCCTCAGACCGGCTACAACAAGTACGTCCTCCAGTCTCCCGAAGATGCCCAATTGCATGAAGGATGACTGGTGGCTGAACCTGCTAGGCCTGTAGAGCTTGGCTCCTAGCTCAGCATACCGGCGTCCGTGCTCTTCATCTCTTGGCACGAACCTACCTGGCGTGTGCTTCAGGGGTTCTGCTGTTGGAGTAGGTGCTGCAGCTGGAGTGGCCGCTTCTTCTGTCCTCACCCTCTTTCCAGACGTTGAGGGTCCAGCTGCTTCAGGGTTCGAGCGCTTCTGCCCGACCGTGGCCACCTCTGCCTCTGGCTCGGTGACAACCCTCCTGCCCTGCTCGTCAACGAGCCTAACAGTTATCTTTGTGCGTGCCATCCCTATCATCAATCAAATAAATGCTATTTTGTTATCAACAGAAAAATTAATAAGGGGAAAGGCACCCCGATACGACGGTACCGGGCTTCAAGACAAGATCAGGTGAAGCTTGCCTGATACAATCGTGTCGGGCGATACGGCCAAACGAAACTGAGCGCCCGGCAGGGTCTTGAAAGAGCGCTGCCCAGTACGAGAATAAACGGACGATACGGTCGCTGCCCAACACAGATGTATCGGGCAGGCGCGAGAGAAGCGTGTTGCGCGATAACAGTGTCGGGCAACAAGAAAATCAACGTAAAATCCTCGCCTGATACATCGTACGCGATAAAGGTCCGTATCGGGTATGCTCGGGCGATAGGAGTGTCGCGCGATACCTTTGTTTTCCTTAAGGTGTTGCGCGTCACGGGATCGAAAGAGGTCTCTACGCGACACGGGATCGAAAGAGGTCTCTGCGCGTCACGGGAGCGGAGGGCAAGAAAAGTACTGTGCGATACGGTAGCTGAAAAAGGTAAAGTTCGGAAGCGCGACACGGTAAAGTTTTTGCCTTATATATAGCGGCCGAATGTTGTGGTAAAAACATTTCCTCCCGGGACGGGCGCAATCTGTATGTCGGTTGGTGTGCCGCCCGATCTGGTCTGGGAAAAAGGATTTGCTAGACCAAACTTCGCCCGACCGATACAAGATTTTTCGGGACAAAACTCCGAAGTAAAACCCACTTAAAGAAAGAGGCGACAGGCGGGTAAAACATCATTGTCCTAAGGCTAAACCCGACCTCAGATGGTATTTCCCCATCCTGGCAAATAAAACTAAAGCGGTGGCCCTTAAAACAAAAAGAGTCAGCACACGTGCGCATGCACTGACTCGGGCCTTATTACAGTCCATAATGTTTGTAATGTCTGCCTTGCAAGAAAGTAAATAACATCCTATTCTAGGAAAATAAAACACGGGCTGCCTCCCGAGGAGTGCTGCATTTCCTGTCTACAGCTAGACATCTTTCAGCTTCTTCATCTTGATCTATCTTTTAGCTGGTTCGGTGTTAGACGGGATCTTCCCTACAGGATTCTTCATAATTTCGGCGAGCTGCGCTAGCTGCTGGTCGATTTGGCACTGATGTGTCTGCATATCTGCCAACTGGACCTGCAACGAGTTCAAAACCCCCGAGTTGGACAGCGCACTTTGCGCTAACTGGTGATTAACGGTGTCCTGTTTCTTGACAAAATCGAACAACTGGCCGATCACTTCGGATTGGTTCACCCCTTTCTCCTCTTCACGGGGCGGGCCTTGGTACTTTCCTGGTGCTTGGAAATTACCTTTTGCTGGCTGGAACTGGCTGTTCTTGGTGTATTGGCCTGACCCCCCCCTCTTTTCAAAAGGTTGCACGGGCCTGGCCAGGGTGTTTAGCTGATGCGAGTTCTCGGCCGCGTTTTTATTGCCATAATTAAATTCGGGGTGGTCTGGTCTCCTGAAGCTCATGTAGGATACATTCTCGGTCCTCTCTTCTTCCAAGTCGGAGTCGTTGCCAGTGCCGGGTTTGGTGTAGACGCAGTTGTCTACCCCATGTCCTCCTTCACCGCAGGTAACACATTTCATGACTTTCTCAACTTGCTTCTTCCCATTTCCGCCATGATCCTTCAGCTGTTTCACATCTGTGGCTATCCTTTGAATCTGAGAAGTAATGTTTTCCAGAGCCTTGGACTCAAGCGAGATTCCTTCCCCTGCCTTCTTCGCCTGCCCTCTATCGGATCTATCATAGTCAACATCGGCCTTCAACTCAGCCATGTTCCTAATGATCTTTTCGGACATGCTTGGCTTTTTCCCTAAAAAGTCACTTCCTGCTGCCGCATTCAGCGATACCCTTTCATCGGGAGTTAGCCCATTGTAGAAGGTGGAGACTAGGAAGCCCTTCTTGCAATTGTGGTGAGGGCAGTCCCTCTGATATTCCAGATATCGTTCCCAGGCGTCGTGGAGGTTTTCATTTGGCTTTTGCGTGAAAGACGTGATTTTCAACTTGTTCCTCATTGTCTTCTCAGTGGGGTAAAACTTGTTTACAAATGCGTCAGCCAGTTCTCCCCATCCATTCAGCGCTTGGTGGGGTAGCCCAAGGTACCATGATAGAGCCTTATCCTCCAAAGAGAAGATGAAACCCTTGCAGTAAATGACCTCTTGGGGAACCCCTCGCATCTTTATGGTGTCGCAGATATTTTTGAAAGCATCAAGGTGATGGTAAGGTTTGTCGCTCTTAGAACTCCCCCTGAAGCTTTTATTTTGAATCATGGAGATCACAGATGGATTGAGCTCAAAGTTTGTAGCATTGAACCTTGGGATGATAACGGGGAACCTCGATCTATTGGCCTTGGTAGAAGCCAATTCTCTCAGAGTTTTCTCTTCTTCCTCCGAGTCGTCACTGTTGCTGGCGTCTCGGCGTCGCTCCCGGTTATCATGATTCCTCCTGTGTCTCCGACGACGTCTATGCTGATGATGCTCTTCCTCATGCCCTGGTGATTCTAGATCTTCTTGCCGCTCATGATCACTATACCGGTCGTGGTCTTCCGGTGGAGGCGAAGCTGGCCTCCCTCCTGGGCTTTTGTTTCCAGAAGGTGGCTCTACGCAAGGAGGCATGGTTGACAGTCTCGGTGTTCAGTAGATTAGAGTACCTGAAAACCGCATAAAAATCATGTTTAGAAAATTATAATTGAGGTAAAGAATAATGCTTAGAGTAAAAGAAAAAGAAAAAGAAAAAGAAGTGTTGTCAAGCCTATTTCTAAGCTTGAGGCACGGGAGTGTAGTTAGTGGATTCGGATTCGGATTCATCAACAATGCCATTTGCCTTGTCCCCGGCAACGGCGCCAGAAAGTTGACCGGCCTAAATCGCGCGTCCTAAAATTGGAGGCGTATTTGAGGTAGTCGAGCCTTCACATTTATAACCCGAATCCTTCTAGGCCCCCACAACTTTGTTTACGGGGTCGAAGTAGGCATACGGGGTCGAACACAGGGACAAGGTGGGTTGTGTTGACGACTCTGAATCGACACTCTACACTCCGGTGGATAAAAAGAGATATTAAAGTTCCCCGAAGGGAACAACAAGATGTCACGATTAAATCAAAGAAAACTATCTCCAACTGGAGCTACAAGAAAGATTAAGATTTTGTCATTTAGCAGTTTTTAGGAATTTTCATGCGACAGAAAATAGAAAGGTAAACTGCAGTTTAAGGCGTAATGCAAGGGATAAGACTTTAGAAAGACAAGCGGTAGCAGTAACACCCTGCACCCCTCCTCTCAGAGCGGGTGCCTATAACCAAGCTTCAACACCCCTCTCGAGGTTGCTGGACTCAAGTTAGAGTGGAATGATACTAAAACAACTCCGTTCCGGGCACTCTCGTACTCCAGAATCGGACCGAACACTAGAGCCACAACCCAACTCTCGAAGTAGTTGCGACGGGAAAGACGATTCGGTAGCTAAGCGAAACGCGATCCAAAACATGCAAGCTAGAGTTTAGATATCCAACACAGCAGTTACCCAAGCATAAGGCACTAAGCATTAAACAAATAGCAATTAAGCATTTCTATTTCCATCAGCAATAAGGGTCTTAATACAGTGCATAAGCTAAGAATTTAAACAACAGAATTAAAGATAGATGTCGCCTTCTTGATGTAGAAGGGCGACAGACTACTACTACTCCCAGCCCGATACCGTCCAGGGACCTATCCCGGTACAGCCGCGTCGGGCGGCACGAACTCTCGAACGGAACGCCTGACGGACGACTGTATCGTTCGAAGACCCAGGCCGATACGCTCATGTCGGGCGGCACACCCTCTCAGGCGGCACGACTGATGGGCCGAGCGTATCGGGTTCGGTATCGTGTCGGCCATGGATTTACATATACTACTGTCGGGCATTGCTATCGGGCACTCGTGTCGCGTATCTACATCGTTCGATATCGGCCCTCAGTGTCGTCCGGTACAGTCCTAGGTGAACCGATCCCCTCCCTCTCGGATTGAGGAAGAGCTCACCTAGTGTTGCCCGGTACGAGCACTGGGGCACGATACGGTTGCTCTCGCACTTCTCTCGCAGATAGCTCAAGTCCCCCACTGTCCGAACTGTGAACTGGCCAGCCGTCCCGACCTATCCAACCTGTCTTTTCGGCTTCCTGTAGCTGTTATTTATAGTCAGCTGGTTGGTGAGAAAACATGGTGCTCGAAGCACCACGTAGCTCCCTTATACGCCGGTCGATGGATGTGGATGGCCGATACAGGCATATCTCGGCGCGAGGTGCTGGCTATTGGTCACGTGATGGGCGACACACCTGCCGGTGGGTGGTCGTGTCGCTCGACGAGCTGGGTCATCGAGCGGCTTTGGCTCCCTGTCGGGTAGAAGGTGTGTCGGCTGGTACGTCCCTTTCGCAAGGCGCCCTTCTCCGCCGATCATTCTTGTGTCACCCAGCCCCTGTCGGGTTGGGTTGTATAGGGCGTCAGGAAGGTCGAGACGGGCTTAGACTTATTGTGGGCCGGAATCGGCCTTATTGCACAAAAACGAGGAAAACCCTGTAAAAGATAGGAAAAATTGGAATAAGAGCGTTGCTTGGCCAATTATTGCGAAAATGCTAATAAAATAGAGGAAAATAGCAGAAAAGGGTAGTTTTGATAACAGAAAAAGGGCAAAAACGTCACAAAATTTGTTGTTATCAGTGTCTAGCCCTAGTAAATGACAATTGGGAGTTAAATTTATAGTGGTTGAGGGTTATCTAGAATTAGGGATCAAGAGGGGATCTTCATAGGCGGATGAGAGCATGAGGGGCGTGCATTAAATGTTCATTTTAGGGTTGAGCATTAGGTTTGGATGTTGTGGGTTTACTAAACCTCGGGCGTGGATGTGAACTTTACTAATGGGCAACGGGTCGTGTCACGGCCCAATAGTTATCACACATATAGGCATGAACCCGGTACATGTTATATTCTCAAGTTGTGTGACGGGTATGGGTCCCACCCATGCTGATAGTTTTCCACAAAATAAAGATGGTGATATATCTGGGTTTTCAGTTTCCTTGATCAAACTTAGTTTATTTTGGGGTGTTTACATTGTGGAACATACACTCACATTGTTTGTCTATGTTCAAGCTTGAAAATCATTCATGAGGCAGTAAATTTTGCATGAATAATGGGATGAACGTTTTGTTAAGTTAATTTGGAATGACCATTGGACATCAAAGAAATTCAAGATCACAAATTCTCAATGAGTTTTTGTCTTGTTGATATAGTAATGAGGACTTATGTATAGGCATAACTTTTTATCTTAACGTATTATTAAGATTTTACGAGTGGTAAAATCATTTACCACAATTCAAAAATAGGAAGTCTAACTAGGGTTGCATGGTTGAGTGAAAAGGTAAAAGTAAAAAACAGGAAAGGAAACATCATGAACATTGTTTCAAATTAATACAACTTATGTAATAAAGAGTAACAATAATTTATGAGGACAATTACATGTTGTATTGTTTCCTTATAAAAATGTCAATCAATGATTGTATATATGAAACTAACTTGTTATTGTAAAATATAGTTAAATTAAATCAATGCAATGCATAGAACATATGGTAAAATTATTTCCATAATTAAAAAAAGAAAGTTTGGGTAAGTATCATGGTTTACCAAAAAAGAGACAAAATAAATTGGAATAAATAACATGAAATAGTTTGACATAAATGTTGAATGATTATTGGGTGAGAAAGAATTTGAATAGGATCATGGAATATTGAACTATGGCCTTGTAAATATGTCTATCAAAAGTTATGTGGACACATTTATTTTTTCTCATGGTATATAACTACAGTAAATAACTATAGTAGATAATATGTGATAAATATGATATATATATATACTACACATATAGGGTCAAGTTTTTGGGTCCTCGCATTTACATTCACCTAGACCCTAACCCGACCAACAATCCCTAAAGTCAAGGCCCTAGACCACCTGTAGAAAATTGTGAGTCGGGTGCAGGTTAGGTTCCAAGAGTTGGGTTGCAATTCAGATCTAGTTGAACCCAAATTAATGCTCAACCCTAGTCATATTCACTCGGGAGTCCTCTCTATATCTATTTAGAATGAGATCTAAATGACTTAGTCAATGGAGGGATTGTGAGGTATATGCCAACCATGTGCCCACATTCTGGAGCCTTATGAATGAGTTTTAAATGTGTTCCAGTTGACTAAGCCATAGTAGGATGTGTAGGAGCACATGGTGCATGATTGTTGGCGCTGTCCCTTTCTGGGTGCTTTTGGGCACAACATTTGGGTGTTAGGTGGCCCCATAATGGGTGGAAAATGCTAGACACATACTAGGTGGGAACCCCCACATAATTTTAGACTGTGTGGGTGCATTTTTAGGTTTCACTACATGGACTTGAGATGAAAATATTGTCCTAGGTGACGAGGACTAAGTTATGGAATTGTCTTAGGTTGGAGCCTCAGTGGTAATTTCTAAGAAAAGTATTCATAGTAGATCATCCATCAGTTGGGCATCCATCTGGGTCAGCAACCTTCTCGCTTGTGGGAATTTTAATGTTTAAATTGTATGAATGATCTCTAGTCATGAGATATATAGATTCATCTTTTTCTGATTCATAAAATGAATGACATTGTACCGACTTTTTAATCTTATATTGGTATTTAATCATGAACTTATTCAGAATTCCTACGGTATGTTGGATATGTTGGTATCACATTGAATCATGTTTTTTGTATCCTAATTTACCTCATGATGTTAGTCATGGATCTAAGATGTTTGTATTATTTTCTCTCATTCTAGGGTGACCTTTAGAACCTTAAGGTCAGATTTTAGTGACTATAGTTACAAAGATAGTTCATCGTCGAATATGTTCTAATTTTGATATTAGTTTACAGATATACTTATGATTCTTCGATTATTTATTTTGAAAGTTGTCATAGTTTCATTCTTTCAGAAAATGGGTCAGGTTGACTAAAAAATGGAATGAAAATGTTTTCTACACTCAACAAAAGGTCTCATCATAAGTGTTGAAGTTTTGAGACCGGAATACAATAATTTTTATCATGGATGTCAACTTGAAGACACAAGATATAGGTTGTCGTATGAGCGTGACTTTACTAATAGAAGAAGGATCAGTCTATGAAGTTGTAATTTGCTTGCATTGGTAAGAAATTGACAATCATGTGTATCAAAAAAAATGCTAGAATTGTCATGCTTCCTTGTCATAAGGCTTTGCTAATTAGATGAAAATTGCTTTTCGGAGCAAGGCTTGAAGTAGATTGCTTAGAAAATAAGGATTCAAATAGAGTTTCTTGTTGAGGGTTAACCAAGGTGAAAATATGAGCCAATTGAATAAATCCTAGGTTTTTAGGGTGGCTTTACAGATCTGAAAGAGCTCAAAAGGACTCTTGAAAGGTCTTAAAACACTATATATTAGGGTTTTGGGGCTTGGGGGTGACCCAGTTGACCAGGATGCATCCATCAATCTTGGACATAACTTCCAACTCATAATCAACTACAAATTCATATTTTTATGGATATCCACTCTATTTGGTCCAACGGGTCTCTCGCTTGAATTATATGTCATCTAGTTGCATGGTGATCCATTCATCTCTACCTACCCCCATATGATCCTATATATGACCTAGAACTAGACCACCCCCTTTCACTTTCATATAAAATGGTCTTGAACTGTGACCTTAAACTAGATCACTTGGTCTTGGCCCTATATCCTTAAAAATGACCACCTTTTCTTTTCCTATTTTTTTCTTTGGTATTTTGTCAAGACTATTAACAATCTCATCAACCATCACTCCTACCTTTTCCTAATATAGTCATGGACCAAGGGAAACCAACTAATTTTTTGTAGAGACAAGAGTGATGTTCAACTATGGTCAATAATGGGGATACATGTCAAAAGGGTTGTATACCCACAATATCCAGGTAACACCCTAAGTCTAGAAGGATAGTAAAGTGTGTTTCTACACCAAAGGTGAGGTTTAAGAACCATGATAACCATCCAACCCACACTTCCCTTGTGATTAATAAGTGTTCCTCTATCATGAATCCATCTAGTTATTTTTCCTAAAAAAAACCAACCATTGTGACCAACTAATAGTGAGTCATACCCGATAATCAATAGTTACTTATTCAAGCAATGTATACAGAAGTTGATCGCTAGTAAGCACCTTAGACCCAGTGATGGAGAAGTCCAAGAGAAGGTGTCCTTGATATTTAGTAACATTGAGTGTGTTGATATGTGTGGGACACCACCTATGAGACCCCAAGGGGTTATCCACACTACCTATACTATCCACACATTCACAATTAATCATGGAATCACAACATTTGATCATATGAAGAAAAAAACATCTTCAAGTTCCCATGTAGCTTCCTCAACTCCATGATGTCTCCATAAGACCTTCACCATGGGTATCTCAAGTCTACTCAGTTCTTGGATCTTCCTATCCATAATCTAAATTGTGCCTTACTCTTATGTCATGTAGCCTGCTAACTATACATCAGATGGATAGAACCTCTTATTAGTGGGATTACACTTCCTTGGCATTGATCTTTTTGAAATAGAGAAGTTTCTATGATTTTCAATAATTATAGAATCATGAACTTAATATCTATAACAAACCACAAATCACATCCACCCTTTTCTCACTAAGTCATGACTTCGTTGGATAACCAAACATGCATTGGCTTGAGAACTAAAGAAACAATGAGATTCACTTTTACAGCTAAAAACCCTCTTAAGTCTCATCAGATGTCCAAGGGAATTAATGATTGGTTATATATAGGAAATTTCCTAAGTAAAAGGTTCACTTGCTCTAGAGAAATCTTATATTCCTAATATTATCCTCATTAATTAATCCTTAGAATAAAAAGTTGCCACCTACACTTTACACCCTCCATAATGTTTGTGTAACATACAAAAATATGGCTATCCTAACTTTTAGAAACCCTTATTCTATGAATAAGAGATTAGGATGCTTGATCATTAGATTTGACCAAACAAGGATAGAATTATACCTTAATACAAATGTGCATACATAAATAAACATATAATGTAAAATTAATGAGTAATTCACATTCTAGTACCCCTAATGCATATTCAATGACTAACCCTAATATATGCACCTTGGTGACATTAATGATACATCAAGTGATTCTAGGTTATGTAATCACATAACATATCATAATACACTCATATGTATCTAATAACCTAACCTTGACACAATATGTGAATGAGTATATAAAATATATGTCACTTTGTTCACTGATACACATATAATAGACTAAATGTGATTAATTAGGATTGCACGTGTATGAACGTGCATAAATGGTTGGTATGGTACATAATGTGACTAATAGGTTCAATTGGATAATAATTAGACTTTGCATGAGAAAATAATTCAATAATGTTCCATTATTTAAGTTAATGTGACATTAATGAACTTAATGAGAAATTTAATGAAATAACTTATTTCTTGTGATATGATCTAGAATAAACCTGGTGTTGATAATATGAGGTCAATGAGACTCTAAATACTAAATCTTGAAGATATTAGTAATAAATAATACTAGATGATGTGATAATTAATTTAAATCCCATATGTACTAAACTCATACTAGATAATCTCAAGAGTTATGTCTAATCCTAAAATTGGATTCTTTGGGTCATAATTAGTTAGGTGAAAAGTTTTAACAAAATCAGATAATGTTTATTATCCCAATTTTATTAGAAAGTATAACTCTTAAATATGTATACCCTAGGTAGGTCAAACTCTAGACTTAATTGATTTAAATCATGGTTTTTGGTCACACATCTTATTCTTAATTTGTATAGACTTGGATGTGTCACACGACTATTTGGTTACATAGTCTGGGTTGAAATATGTGAGTTCACAAGTGGGGAGTCATCTCCCTCGCCTAAGTCCTGCCTATTCAAGATTTTACCTCCCTTTCTGCTGTGATTTTCTCTCTCTGATCTCCTCCTCATTCCTAGCTCTATCTCTCGTCATGTTCCACACATGTAGATGAGTTGAAAGATCTTATATTTACTTAGCATTAGACTCCCCGGCAATCCAGTCGACAAAGGGGGTTTCAGGTCCCCTGTTTCCGTGCGTGTCAGGATTACCAGTTGCTCCCGAATTCATCCCCTACATATATGTGTTCCGATATAGACTTTGAATTTCAAGGATTGTCTCGTGGTCTTCATTCATCACCAACCACTCTGAAACTCTCCCCCTTCTCTGTCTTCTATGTACCCGAGTTCAGCGGTGTGTCCATGGTTACTTGGGTCATGATGGTGGATCTCGAGGGAACATCCACCAAAGACAATTTCATCCCATCAGGTGTGTTCATCTTGCTTCTTTTTGGCTTGATGGTCTATTGCTCGATAAAGGATTTTCTCAGTGTCTCGTTTGGTTGATCTCCTTTAGAAGATTCCTAATGCCATGGTTCAAAGTCTCATTTGGGGTCTCTAAGGATGAGGTTTCTATTCTTTTGTGTTTGTTTGGGATCACCATGATGTTCTGAATCCTTTCATATCGGTGGTATGGATGATAGTTCCATGTATACTATTTTGATGTGTGAGCTTCATGCTATGGCCTGGGAGGAAGTGGATTTGGGGCATCTTTGGACTCTCCCTTTCAATCAGTTGTCATTGGAAGATCATGTGTACTTGGGTCACGTTGTTGTTGCTTATATGATTTTTTTCAGTTTCATTGGGTTGGACGAAGATATAGAGAATTGACAGGTCTATTTCTTGCATGGGATGGAGCTGTGAAAGAGGGAAACAATCAGTGGTCTTTTCTCTATAATAGCCATGTCTTAATTTAATGTTGTCACGATAAGTATGGGCAATTATGTCATTTCAGCCTTTTCATTTTTATTTTGATCTCCTTATCAAGCTTTCATTTGATAGTTGTTCTTATTGATTCACCCTATCATACTCCCTTAATTTGGGTTTTGATATGATATATAATAGTATTTTGTCTTTTATTTATTTTCTGAGAATTTCAGTAAAGGATATGATCTTATGTAATTCATAACTAATAATTTGGTTATCAAACAATTTAGAAATAATATGTTCTAGAATCAGAAAATAATTACTACTTAATGGTGTAGGTTTCATAACCTAAATTAAATATAATAAGAATTTGATATTTCTAGGATTTATAATATATACTTTAATTAATGATTTATTTACATCTAATATATTAATAGGTAAAAATACCCTGATTAGATCTAGGGTTGGACTTTCACTTTAGACACACATTTTAGGTATGTTTCATACCTCTTAGTCTAAATTGTGTAATAATTCTATTTTCTCTCTCGTTTGACCTAGTTTGTAGGATATGTGTGAAATAACTTCTTTGAGATCTATATAAATTCTTTTGAGACTCTAACATTGAGATTAGTGATATAGTGACACTTCTCATTGATATTACACTTTGGAATATAAAGATTTGTTCTCTTGTTCATGCTATCTTTAACTATACCCAAATTGGTGCAATATTTCTATATTGTAATATTTGTGCACCGAAACCCTAATTTGCACATGATGTATTTATATGATCTGATGATCCACTTTTAGTTGGAAAATCTTATTTAATACCATGACTAAACATTAATTGCCTCTCTACATTGCATGCTTGTTGATTCATTAGTATTATGGTTTTATAATATGCTTTGGTTTTTGGGTTATGTGCCCCTTATATGTTATTTTTGGGATGGAGGTTATGAGCCCCATACTTAGGTTTTGTGCCCACTATTATATATTTGGGAGTATGGTTTTGTGATATGCTCTATCTGGTTAGTGTTACATGCTCTAGCATCCATTGCTTTATTATATTTCAATAGTACTTGCTTATCTCACATGCATGTTGATTGTTTATCATTAATTTTGATAGGTCATGTGCCCTAATTTATCTACTTATGCTTGTGAGGCATACTTTATTTTCATTCATGGCAAGAACATCTATTTATTTTCATCTTATTGTAAGGTTTCTTTTGATATCCACTTGGATGGTTCCTTTCCCTCTTTCTATGGGAAGCCTTGCTTATATTTGATGTCTTTTTTCTCATATAATTGCTCTATCACTATTTATATGCACAAATCGGTATTGTTATGATGACAACATCCACTTTCTTTTCTCGTGTGGGGTATGCTTCCAACCCCTTAGGTAGAGAGCCACGAGGACTTGACCAAAGTTGATTAGGACATATCCAAGAGTTAGCTGATCTTTCTTGGGAGGTGGATTGAAGTAGTTGATTTACTCTATGCATAGTAGTTCATTTAGTTTTCTTTTATGTACACCTTACATGGTGAAGAACAATGTTAAATAATGAATATTATAATAGTTAGATTTTATCTTCTACTGCTACACTTTTGGTATTTGGTACATTACATACTTGAATTATAGTTATCATCCTTTGTAAAAAATTACTTGTAATAATTGGCATGGATAGTATTCTGTTATTCTTTTGAGTAATCAGAGTGGCTCACCTCTCAGTTCCCACTCCTTACAAGTATGGCATCAGAGCTAGAGTAGTCATTTATTTGACTATTTCAATCTTTATCTCCCTTGGGTTTTACCCTTTCCATAAGTTCTTTATAGGAATCTTACCTTATGTGAAAATTCTCTACACGAGACACCCAATATCTATCTTCATTAGGATGATAGAAGGATATAGAATATGAGAAATTTTTATCATGATCTTGGACTTAGCCTTATGTGTTTAGATTGGACACCATTGGCCATGTCCCCAAGGTAGTTGGTGTGATATCCATTCTTGTACTTTGAAGCTATAAGATCTGACTTAAGAATAGAATTTTGTGATGAGGATGAGGATGAGGATGAGGATCAATAAGTAGTACCATATGGGTGGTTACACTATCTTAGAACTTAGACTTTGATGTTTGGTGATATTAATGAGTAAGTGATGAGTTGATATATGTTATACATGGTTTAGGTTAGACTCTCCCTTTTACCTCTAGGTTTTGTTTGACTTGTTAGGTGAAACCTTTTTAAAGGGTGGAAGGATAGTAGTAGTGCCTTGATAGATCATGGATATGTTGATTTCTGGGATGAAATCTTTTTCAAAGGGTGGAGTCCTGTAACATATCGAAATATGGCTAGCTTGACTTTCAGAAACCCTAATTCTATGAATAGTATATTAGGATCCTTGATTTTTAGATTGACAAAACAAGGATATAATTATACCTTAATACACATGTATGTACCTTGATAAACATATAATGTACAAATAATGAGTAATTCACATTCTTGTACCCATGCATATTTAATGATGCACCATAATATATGTGCCTTTGTGACATTAATGATACATTAAGTGACTCTAGGTTATGTAATCACATCACATATCATAATACACTCATATTTATCAAATAACCTGACCTTAACAAAATATGTGAATGAGTATATAAAATATATGTAACATTGTTCACTGAGATACATATAATAACCTAAATAAGATAATAAGGATTGGATGTGTATGAGCAAACATAAATGGTTTGTATGTACCTAATGTGACTAATAGGTCCAATTAGATAATAATTAGACTTTGCATGAGAAAATAAATCATTATTGTGTCATTATTTAGGCTAATATGATAGTAATGAACTTAATCAAAAGTTTAATGAAATAACTTATTTCATGTGATATGATCTAGAATAAACCTAGTAGTGATAATATGAGATTAATAGGACTCTAAAACCTAAGTCTTGAAGATAACAGTAATACATAATACTAGATTATTTGATAATTAACTTAAATCCAATTTCTACTATAAATCATACTATATAATCTTAAAAGTTAAATCTAATCCTAAAATTGGGTTCTTTGGGTCATAATTAGGTTAGGTGCAAAGTTTTAGTAAAATCAGATAATGTTTATTATCCCTATTTAATTAGAAAGGATAACTCTTAAATATCTATACCCTAGATAGATCAAACTTTGGACTTAATTGATTTAAATTGTGATTGTTGGTCACACATATTATTCTTGGTTGGCATATACTTGGATGCATCACGCGGCTATTTGTTTTAGAGTCTGGGTTAGACTCTATGAGTGCACGAGCAGGGAGTCATCTCGCTTGCTTGATGTCCCTCTTGGGTAGGGTTGCACCTCCCTTTCTCCTGTGATGTTCTCTCTATGATCTCTTCCTCTTTCCTGACTTTGTCTCTCCCCATGATTTGCACGTGTAGACAAGTTGAAAGGGCATGCATTTACTTGGGCTTGGACTCCCAATGACAAAGGGGGTTTTGGGCCCCCCTGTATCTGTGTGGCGTCGAGATTCCCAGTTGCTCCCAACATCATCCCCTATATATACATGTTTCGATACAAACTTTGAACGCCAAGGTTTTTCTTATGGTCTTCATTCATTGCCAATCACCCTGAAACTCACCCCCCTTCTATGTCTTCTCTTTACATGACTTCAGCAGCGTGTCTAGGGTTTCTTGGGTTGCGATGGTGGATCTTGAGGGAGCATCCACCAAAGCCATTTCCATCCTGTCAGGTGTGTTCATCTTCCTTCTTTTTGTCTTGTTGGTCTGTTATTTGATGGATGATTTGCTCAATGTATCATTCTATTGATCTCCTTCAGAAGCTTCCTAAATCCATGATTCAAAGTAATGTTTTGGGTGTCTAAGGATGAGGTTTTTGTTCTTCTATGTTTGTTTGGGATTTCCATTATGTTGTGAATCCTTTCGTGTCAGTGGTTGGATGGTGGTTTCATGGGTTCTATTTTGATGTGTGAGCTTCATGCTATGGCCATGGTAGAAGTGGCTTTAGCAATTTCTAGAATCTTTGGACCCTCCCTTTCAGTCAATCATCATCGACAGACCTTATGTGCTTGGGTCTCAGTGTTGCTTGTAAGATTCTATTTTGATTTCATTGGGTTGATCGGAAATCTAGAGAATGGGTAGGTTTGTTTCTCGCATGGGATGGAGCAGTGAAGAGGGAGATGATTGGTGGTCTTTTCCCTATAATAGCTATGTCTTAATTTATTATTGTCACGGTGACGATGGGCAATTATGTCTTTTCTGCCTTTTCATTTTTATTTTGATATATGTGTCACATTTTCATTCCATAGTTGCATTGAGTGATCTGCCCTATCACACTCATTCAATTAAGGCTTTGATACAAGGTATAATAGTCTTTTGTCTTTTATTTATTTTTTAAGAATTTCAGTAAAGGTATGATCTTATATAATTCATAAGTAATAATTTGGTTATTAGAAAATTTAGCAAAAATATGTTCTAGAATCATAAAAATAATCCCTACCTAATGATGTAGGTTTCACAACCCAAATTCCATAAAATAAGAAATTGACATTTCTAGGATTTATAAGATACACTTTAATTAATGATTTATTTATATCTAATATGTTAATAGGTGAAAAAAATACCCTGATTGGGTCTAGGGTTGGTATGTCACTTTGGAGTATGCATTTTTGAACTATGTTGCCTCCTTCTTAGTCTAAATTGAGAAATAATTCGATTTTCTCTCTCTTTTGACCTAGTTTGAAGGATATGTGTGAAATATCTTCTTTGACATCTATTTAAATTCTTTTGAGATGTTGATATTGAGATCAGCAATTTAGTGACACTTCTCATTGATATTGAACTTTGGAATATAAAGATTTGTACTCTTGTTCATGCTATCTTTAGTTGAACCCTAATTTGTGGAATTGTTCTATATTGTGCTATTTGTGCACTGAAACCCAAATTTGCTCATGATGGATTTACATGATATAATGTTCCACTTTTAGTTGAACCATCTTGTTTAGTACCATGATTAAAGGTTACTTTCATCTTCATTGTATGTTTTTTTATTTAGTAGTACTATAGTTTTATAATATGCTTTGGTTTTGGGGTTATGTTCCCCTTTATGTTATTTTTGGGATGGAGGTTATAGCCCCATATCTAGGTTTTGTGCCCACTTTTATATATTTGGAAGTATGGTTATGTGCTATGCTCTTTTAAGTTAGGGTTATGTTCTCTAGCTATTATTGTTTTATTATATTTCAATAATACTATGTTTATCTCACATGCATGCTTATTGTTTATCATTAATGTTTATGGGTCATGCGCCCTAATTTATTCACTTATGCTTTTGAGGCATACTTTATTTTAATTCAGGGGAAGCACATCTATTTATTTTCATCTTATTGTGATGTTTATTTTTATATCCACTTGGATGGTTCCTTTATCTCTTTTTTGGGAATCCTTGCTTATATTTTTGTCCTTTTTCCCATATAATTGCTCAATCACTATTTATATTCACACACCAACATTGTTATGTTGATAACATCCACTTTGTCTTCTCTTGTGGGGTATGCTTACAACCTGTTAGGTAGAGAGCAAGGAGGACTTGACCAAGGCTGACCACGACATATCCAGGAGTTAGCTAATTTTTCTTGGGAGGTATATTGAAGTAGTTGATTTACCCTCTGCATAGTAGTTTCTATAGTTTTCTTTGTTGTACACCCTATGTGGTGAACAACAATGTTAAACAATGAATATTGTAATAGTTAGATTTTATCTTCTGCTGCTACACTTTTGGTATTTGATGCATTACATAATTGAATTATAGTTATCATCCTTTATGAAAAAATACTTGTAATAATTTCCATTGGATGGTTTTCTATTATTCTTTTGAGTAAGATGAGTGGATCCCCTCTTGGGTCCCACTGCTTACCATTTATCAGAATATCTTTGATGAGTTTAACCATTTTGGCCTTTCATGACAAAAAATGGGGGTCAAACTTGGCTCAATCCTATAGTTATCACTCTTATCTGGAACCTTTCCTTGAGTGGGGCAAATTTTTGACACCTTATTTTTTTTTCACTATGTAGAAATTTATACTTAAAAGTTAATTCTCAATCTAATGATGGATTTAGTTCCATTTTTCATATTATACCCATTTTTCACCTTTTTCCACTTTTTCCCACATTTTATTATTTTCCCTACTTTCCCAAAATTTTCCAAAATTTTCCATATTTAATCCATCCATTTGTACCCACTTTTACCTGATTCAGGGCTTTCAACAAAGAAAATATTTTATCTGAACTTAAGCAAAATTTTCTCATCATTTCTACTTTTATAAACCTTTTCCATAAATTGCTCAGTTTAAAAATCCTAAATAAAATATTTCCCTTTTCCTCAATAGATAATTTAGTTGCTTTTATCCACACAAAAATACATTTTTTTGCGATAATAATGAAGGATAATCCTGAATTAATATATTTTCTCTCTCCTTCATTATTTTATTGACTTCATTTTGAAATATGCCTTATCACTAAAAAAATTCTAGAACATTCTTGAAATTTCCCTAAAGTCAGAATAGACATTATCCTCGATCAAGTCACTTGGCGATCAGAGCAATCCATCGGTGACACATGACAATGACCTCGATTAACATGTCATGCCTCGCAGTGCATCAATATGATCTGTCACCTCTTTCAAAAACTTCCAATTGGAAACCCTAACCCTAATATCCACTTATAAATAGATCCCCACAACCTCCAATCCCATACCCCTTTTGTTTCTCTTGAAGCTAGAGAGAGGCTATCTCCCTCTTCTATTTTCTGCATGTGATTAGAGGATCCTTTCTTATGACACCAACTACTCTTGTTAACTTCGGTAGGCTGCTCAAGATTTGATGATGCTTTCTCTGACATATTATATATTCATAATTGTTCATATTTGCACACCTCTTTAAAGATCAAAGATCTTGCTCTACTAGTTCTCTCTTGCCTCTCTCTCTCTCTCTTCCTACGCATCGGTCCCAACTACCCATGATGGATCTCTGGCATGGGAGGTCTTGAGTCTACTAGGACTGAAATACACCTAAAAACTAGGACCTTTAGGGATATGATGGTAAAGCCACAACCATCTCCGGCCTCAAAGATCCTCCAACATAAAAAAATTGCTTATTTATTGCTTTTTTGTCATTTTCTCTAACAATAACTACAATCATCATTGTTTTTATCCGAGATGACTAAGAAGGTTGCAATATCATTCATCGAGCGAGATGAAGGTACTAACACATTCCCCCCTTGTAACAAGATCATAGAGTTTGGTTTGAATTAATGCATACCTATCTTATCCGCCCTGGATGGAGTCGAAATTGGGTCTTTTTGTGTTTTCCCAATGATTTAAATGTTGACCTCCATTTTTCCTTGTTTTACGAATAAAATTGGGTGGCAACTTTGAGCTTTATCAATTTATTATATTCATTTTTCTTTTTTCATTATTTTTATGATCATAGGATCCATGAGATTTTTTAGGATGGGTACAATACGTGGCCTAGAATGAAAAAACATGCAGTTGAGTTTGTTGCAATATATGATGTATGTCAGAAGGTAAAGGAAGAACATCAAAGACTTGTTGGGTATTTTCAGCCTTTGCCTAACCACAGTGAAAATGGGATTGTATTAATATGATTTTTAGTCATATTATCCGTTCTTCTGAGGGGCATGATTCTATATGGGTTTTTGTAGATAGATTGACAACGACAGCTCATTTTCTTCCTAACAAGATGACTTTTCTACTAAAAGACTAGCTCAAAAATATGTGTGTGAGATAACTAGACTTTGTGGAGTTACACTTTCTATTGTACTAGATAGAGGTCCACAATATACATTTAGATTTTGAGAGTGACTATATTCAAAAATGGGAACTTAGTTGAAGTTCAATACTGATTTACATCCCTTGAATGACAGATAGACAAAGAGGACAAACACACCCTAGAAGACATGCTTAGGGCATGTGTTCTATAGTTTCCTAGAAGTTAGGACTGACATGTTAGCCTGATATAATTTGCAGATAATAATGGTTATCGATACATTCTTAGAATTGTGCCTTATGAAGCTCTATATGGTAGGAGGTGTAGATATCAGCGTTCTGGTATGAGACTGGTGAGAGACAGACCTGAGATAGTACAACAAAATATTGGGAAGATCTTTGTGACACGCCAACAATTGACATAGGATATTATGCATATTATAGACAAAGACCTCTTTAGTTTAAAGTATAGGATCTAGTAAATCTGAAAATCTCTCTTTGGAAAGGTGTTCTCTGTTTGGGAAGTGGGCCAAGTTAGATCCTAGATATATTGGATCATACCCTGTTTTGTAAAGGTTTGGCAAAGTAGCTTATTGACTTGAGTGACCACTGTCTTAGAGAAGCTACATGATGTATTTCATTTATCTTGAATACTAATTCATTGTATCTCTTCTCTTTCAACACATTTTAGTATTAGTTTTTTTGTAAATGGTGGTGTGGATAAAATTTGGGTTAGGATCACAACCCTGAAAGGGTATCAAGTGAGTTCACCTATCTGTAATAGGGATTTGATTACTCAGGATTGAATATTGGGGCGTCAGACAGGTTCCCAGTTATAACGTGAACTTTATTGCCAGTGAATGTGATGGTCAATCATCTTCTTCCTAGAGCATTTTTGAACTTTTAGGATGAAGTTCATTCAAAGATGCTAAAAAAAGGTTGATATTGGGCATCATGTGATAATCTAGTGATACATTTTCCTTCACTAGTCCATCATATGTCCCCTAGATTGTTGATGAACGGTTATCCCTGACTTTCAAGTTATCTCTTGATTTGATAATTTTTTTAAAATGCATCCCTACTAAGAAAGGATCATCAGATATGGAAATGATAGCATATGTGATCATCTAAAAGTTCCTACTAGATGTAGGAATTAGAAATCTTGATATGTCCATGACATGATTGATGTAGTTTTAAGTCATGATCATGACTTCATAAAGATTTAGAAATACAAGCATATGATTGGTTCATTAGGACCCAACATGGATTAGGGAATATGAGCATTGGATTGGTTCAGTTTTAGGTCAGGATCTAGGACCGTAAGTTGATTTGGAAATAAAGGAATAATTAGTTCAGTTTTAGGTCATGAGCTAGGACCATAGATGGTGTATCAGTCATATATCCAGATTTGCAGTATTTCTAGCTTTCAAAAGTGCTCAAGATAGATATGGTTGGGCATTAGACATATCTCCAGATTTAAGGTAGCCTCATAGATAATGATTGCATCTATCAGTTGTCTACTCCCTCGAGTATAATCTTAGCCATTCTAAGAGTTCCATATTGCATGTTGAATTTTCAAAAATATCATCTTGGTTGTTTTGGTTCTTCAAAAATGCTCAAGATGAATGACATTGGGAACCAAAAAACTATCCCAGGTTTAAGGTGGCCTTTATGAGCAGTGGTTGTATCCAATTAATAATTTATTTCTCAGAACATTTACAATTCCCAAAGGACAAAGTTGATGGTAAGAGTGATTAAAAAAGTCAAGATAAGGCATTAGGTTATCAACCATCCTGAAGGGGGCTTCCATGAAGCATTCCTCCACTAGTCTATCATCTTTCTACTACAGTCTCAAAGAGAGATTATCCCTGACTCTCTAGCTCCCTATTTTATTTAATTTGCCTTCTTTTGAACTACATCAACAATAGGAATGGTTCATTATTGAAATGATATTGAGTCTGATTAGATATGAAGATATAAGTTTCTCATTGAAATCTTAGAAAAATGGTCAGTAGATATGGAAATGAAAGTACATGAGCATTTGAAAGATCCTATCAGATGTAGAATAAATAGAGAATTAGCATGTCATTTGAAGAGTTCCAAATTTCTTGTTAGGGCTTTATAAACCATAGTCTTAGTTGCTCAAAATCTGCCAAAGTGCTCAAGATGCATATGTTGGGTATTAGACAAATTTCTAGAGTTAAGGTGACCTTCACGGCCAATGAAAGTATTCGTCACTCATCTAATCCTTAGAGAATAATTCTATATTAATAAGATCGTTAAGATAGATAAAATTGATAAGATTGGGCTCTAGAAAAATTTCTAGATTTAAGGTGGCCTTCATGACCAATGACTTTATCAATCAATTCTTTGTTGTTGAAAGCCTTTCTTATTTTTTAAAAGTGTTCAAGACAGTCTAGGTTGGGCACAAAGAAAATTTCTAGACTTGAGGTGTCCTTTATGACCTGTGAATGTATCAGGTTAATTGCCTTCTCCCTAGAGAATCTTTTTGAATATATGATGGTTTAGTATGATAATTGCCTACTATATGTATGGATTTAATTGATGTGATTGTATGTTGTTGGTGTTTTCACAAGGAGTGACCTCTCAAATGTTGGGATTTATTTGGTGTGCCTACTTGAATGTAGGGCTTGACTTGAAGGAGAAATTATTTTAGGATAGGTTTTGAAGGTGGATGCCAATGTAGGATAGGACTTGGTTCTTGATTAACACCTATTTAAGATGGGACCTATCAAATTTTTAGGTTGGCCGATGTATGCCCTTTTGAATAGGAATTTAACATAGATTCTAATCTAAGTATAGGGCTTTGGTTTGAATGCCTACCTAAATGTAGAACTTTATGGTTGGAAGGAAAGGAACATACTCAAGTTAGGGCTTGTTGTTTAGTTTAAGGTCTTTGTCCAGGATCCAAAGAGATTGGTAGATAAATCATGTGATTGGTCTAGTTTTCGGTCATGGTCTAGGACCCAAAGAATATTTGGAAATGTGATTGTGGGTTTGTTTCTATTTTAGGTCACGATCCAGGACCATAAAAGGATTTTGAAATATCATTATCAGCTTGCTTCAATTTTATGCTATTATCTAGGTCCATAAAAGGATTTTGAAATATAATTGTTGGATTTGGTCTAGTAGTAGTTCATGATCTAGGACCATAGATTGACTGGAAGTGACCAACTGCAAAAGTGGTCATGGTTTATGATGCCTGACAGAGTGTGGGACTTTTAAATTGAGGCAAAATCTCACGCAGATGTGCTTCCATCAATCACATGGTTGATGAATCTAGGTCATGCTTTATTTGTAAAGTCAGATGCAAGTTTTATTGCCATTTGAATTCCTTATTTTCAACTATTCTATAGGTAATAAATGTCATTGCAATATATATATGATTTTTGGAGTCAAAGTCCATCATATCATTCAATGTTCTTTGGTGATGTGACCCTGATGCAGTGATTATGGTACGTACGTAGTGGGTTTATGAAATCATGCTAGAGCATCTTGCTTAGAAGGTGTATGCTTGGTGTTTCTCTATGGATATTATCACTAGAGGTTTCATCATGATGGCAAGAGAAGTGTTTTGAAGTGACAGAGTTCACGTAGTTGGGTTGTACTTCTATAGGGTCAATTGACCATATGTCCTTTCATGATTTAGTATATATTTTGTGGAAAAAGGCAATGTGAGTCCATGTTAACTGTTAGGAGGTGACCCTCGTTCATGGTTTTAGGTTCATTTTGGAATACAGGTAAGGTTTTTCATATCTTATGATATGATGTGCCTTGTTGAAATCCATCTCTGAAGATGTACACAAGTGTTGTTGGATCTAGATTTGAGTTAGACTTTGTCTCTATATTAAACAATTCATCCTATCATTGTTGTCCAACGGTTCCCTGATGAACTCTAGTGGTGGAGATATATCATTATTGTTGAAGGAGGCCTTCTTGATGTTGAAATGATTTATGATGTCTGCATAGAGTGGGCCTCTATCATGTGAGATTTCCTTTCTTCATTTTTGTTTGTCGATTTAAGGGATTATCATGATTCAAATTATGAGGGTAGAATTTTGCCCCTTTCTTTTGTTCAATCATTTTGAATTCTTCTTTTGACATTAATTGGATCATGTTAGTCACTAAGAAGTTGTTTTGAAGTATTTTTTTAATTTAATTTCTGATGTAACATGTTGTGGTTTGTGGTTTCTTATGTTGTTATTTACCATTTAAGGTGTTAGGATTTGACCTTTGAAGGGTTTTTTGTTGTTGTTTATTTGTTTCTTTTTGGCTAAAGTTGTTGGTCAACGTTCAAGTTTTCTAGATTGAGACCTTTTTAGTGAGTTGATGGTAACCCGTGTTAGTCTGGAGGCCCGTCATGAGATGCGAGTGGAAGTCATGTAAACATTGTAGCTGATTTGATGGCAAATGACAATTAACTTGCTCACCCTACTTCCCACTTTTTGGTAATGGAGTTTAAGATGATTTGAGACCCCAACCATGTTTAAGCTTGTCCAAAGTCTTCTATGAATTGGTTGGTTCTTCCCTGGAATGATCATAGCCAGTTGTACCACTAGGGAAAGATTCAATTAGGGTGGATTTGATGCTCACTAGCTCTTGATTTCATGCTTGTACAACTCAAGTTGTGTCATGTGTCAAGTATTTGAGCGGTAATTCCCTACCCATTTGGATTAAGGCACCATGCATCATAGACACTCCTATGGGGTATATTCTCAACACTCTTTGGTGTATACAGTTTTTCACAAGCATGTATACACACTGTCGGGTGTCCTTTTAGACATAAATATTCATGTTTTGATCATTTTGCATTTAAGTCCACCGACATTGATGCTCAGAACCTTATGATGGGAATTTTTTAGGGTAGGAATTTTTTACTCCCAAAAGAGAGTTCATATGCTCCATTGGTCCTGTATGTCACACTTAATAAGAAATTCACCAAAAGCATATGCACAATTTTGGGTGCCCTTTGGACTTCACAATTAATGTATATTCCACTAGTAGTTGTATGTTGTGGACATATGTTGAGAACCTTAGGATGGGAACTTGAATTGAGGACTAATGGGAGCTTCTTAGAGAAGATTCCTTGTGTGCAGTCCTCATGATAGATCATCATGAGTATGGTGAGACGTGAACAATGCCATAAGGGATCTAAATCTCCCTATCCCTTGTCCACCTATCTTTGTCAGGCCCTGTGAATAGGGTTGTTGTCATGTTTAAACATAAAAGTTCACATAGGGAGTGACCCCTAAGTTTGTTTCAAGTTGCACTACCTTTGTGGGTAAGTTCCAACTCGCCTCTAAGGTGCTCGATTTAAGAATACCTAGAAGAGGACACTTGTTTATTTTGAGATTTGATTTCATCCTACAATTTTAGATTTAGATGATTTCATTAACTAGTGGCTTTTATGGGTGAGGTTAGGTTTGAGAACCATTGGGGACTTAAGATAATGGACGTGATCCTTCCTTCCTAGGCCCTATAGCTCTACTTTGACCCTTCCACTTCAGGGTACACAAGGGGACGCGTCCAAGAAATTAAGTAGATTAAGTATGTTCTTGATTTTGATTATTGTTTTCATTTTATTCTTTGAGTTTTTTTCATTTTGAAAATTTCAAAATTTTTTCATCATTCTAATTTTGATTTTTTTTATTTTAATTTTTTTCATTTTGATGCTTTTTTAAGGTAAAAATAGGTAGATAGATCATTTTCCATCCTTGAATGTTTTGGGTCTCATGACAATTGTGTGTCTTGATGTTCTTTGGCAGAGATTTAGCTCCAATGAAAGCTCAATCAACTTTTTGAGTGCATCGGAAGGTGTGTTCCCATTGTGCTCTAGCTTGAGAAGGGATTCAATCAATTTAGTGGATGCATTTGGCTCCTCAGTGACAGGCTCTAGAGTGATTTCTATAAGGACATCTACTTGGACCAAAGTTGCGTTGATTCAGTCTTGAATGATCTGCTTGACATCTATACATGAGTTTTTTGGGTCCTATAATGCGGTGATAATCATAGTGGATGTGGGATTGTATTTCTTTGTAAAATTATTAGGATACTCCTTTATGGATGGATATTTCACAAGATGCTTGACCAGTGGGAGAGCCTTGCTAAGAGAGACCCCTAATGGTGTGAAACTTCTCTTTGGATTTTGTGTCGTTATCTCCTCTTTGAAAACATTGGGATCAATAGTCACTTCCAAAAATATATCTCATTTTTTCATTCTTTGGCAATTAAGGTTTGTGACCTTCTGGTGGCGACCTTTTAAGGTGTTGATTTCTGCTATTGTAACATCTAGATCTCCTAGTTTATGCATGATTTCTGTCATATTGCGATCAACACTATGGCCTGAGAAAACTATGCCTGGAAATGATGCAACCAAATCCTAGATGAGGTGGGTACACATATGGTTCTAGAACTAAAGGATAGTTCCAAGGTGTTAGTGGAGGGTACATTGTGGGATTGACTGCATAAGGCCTTTTTTGTTTGTGCTGGAATTGTGGTCTTTTGACATTTTGTAGCTTTCAGCCTTTTGGCTTGATCAATAATAACTTCTAATTGTTCATTGGATTCTTCTATCTGATCACATGCTTGGTTGTCCTAGGGAGTGACTTTACCCATCATAGATGTCTCTCGTTGTAGATGCTCAGATGTATTACTCTTGTGTGGGCATACCCTTGGCAGGAGTCATACAAGAGTGTTTACTTTTTCACCCTACATGTTGATGGTGATGATAGTTGTGCATGACCTACAAAGGGGAATACCTATATATGTGGATTTGGTTGACCCATGTTATCTTTGGCTATTTTCTTGTAGCTAAACTTGAGTGTCTATGTAACCTATGGTTCTTCATCCCATCGTGATCACTGGATGGATCCTAATTGATGCCCTCCCCTTGTTATCCATGATTAAGGTGGACAAAGATGGCAAGGGCCAATAACATATTCCCAGGATCCAAGTTTAGCAAGTAGCAAAAAATTATTCGAAAATTTCATTGAATGGAAAAGTGTTTGATAACAATATGAAGATAAATCTCCTTAAGGAGTTAATGAATAATCAAAGGGGAACTAAGATTAGAACAATAAATACAAACTATCTATCCATTCCTCCAGTAGCCTTTAGTTGTGTATTCCTTTTGTGGCATCTTTTAGATATCCATGTCTTCAAATAAATATGCAAATTAATCTAAAATGCCAACAATAAAAAATGCATCAGTACATCTCTATATTGTGTGTGTGGTGCAACCAAAATATATGCAAGTATGTGTAATAATGTAATCAATCATAGTCAACAAGTATCATTAATAATTGAACTTGCATTTTCTATATAACTTCCAAACCCATAATTGCTCTATCTCAATTGGTACATCATTCCCTTGCTCAAGCATTGGATTCTAGGGTATTGTTCTAGCATTAGAATCATGTTTTGTTCTACAATTGGAGTCATGGTGACCCTTCCTCCTGGGACTTGGTTGCATAATGTCACCCACTTCCTCTGTGACTTATTCCTTTGTTTTTTGGGAGCATTACCTTATTCACATACCACTTTGGATATTTTCACAATGGGTTCAAGAAATATATTCTTATATAGGTGATACGCATAGGACATTATAATTTTTAGCAAGTACATAAACATCCAATAGTTTAATTGTAATACAGAGTGAAGCTTCATAAAACATTTGGAAGTCAATAAGAGTGGTCATTCATAAGCAACTACATACCTTTCTTTAGAGATTACTCAGATCCAAACAAACAAGTACAATCTATCAACCAATCAATCAATTAACTTGCAAGTAAGGTTTAACACCCAAGCATCACTTTTATGTTCCAAAGTAACACCTAGATCTAACTTGGGTCCTTGGTTAGTGTTTTGAGGTCGAATTAGGGTTACATTAAGGTTAGGCATCACAAACCCTAATTGTCATATTAAGGCTTTATGATTTAGGAAACCCTAATTTTGTATCATGTGAAAATCTAAATCTTAGATTATATTGATTACTTCTTTCTATCAAATTAGATCACATCAAGACACCCTAAGAAAGATATAAACATTGATTTTATGAACATAGGGTTTATATCATTTAATATCATCAAAGTATGTATTGTAATATAATTTAGAAATTCAAGACATAAACAAGCCTTGAAATGTTTCTTCATATTTTTCTAATCATTTTCTTACCAATATTTACTATCATTGGATTTACCATCTATTTTCTACAATTTTTACAAATTAATATAGATCCATCCAATCATGGACTGCCACTCAGTTGGATAATTGTGTATCCATGTGTGACATATACCAACTTAAATCCCAAGACAATGACCTCTCTTACCATCATTATGTTGTGACATTTACGTCACACAGATGGGGGGAAATATGTCTGATCCCCCTAGGATTGTTCCCTCCCATGCTTACCAACTAGGCGGTCGGCCATGGGGTCAACCCATGGTTACTTTACTATGACATTCTTAGCAACCTTGACTAAGGGTCTCACGGCCTTCACCATGTCCTATCGAAGCTATCCAGCCAAGGCACCACAACAGGGGAGTTATTTCTAGGGGTCTAAAATAGCAATAGAGGAAACAAAGAAGAAAATGGACAAGTAGTTCAATTCACGGCAAACCAAGACTCTGGGAAGCTTCTTGAGAGTCTGTTGAAGAGTTCTTGTAACTCACGATGCTCTATGATGGCTAGATGTGTGTACTCGAGGAAGATTTAAAATCTTCATGTAACGACCCCACCCCACAGCAACCCCCATTTAAGGAAGGCTAAGAAGTTGGTGTCGTTATCCCAAAATAGGATCAACTAGTTTTACAAATAATCAAAAATGATTAATAAATTCTACCACAACTAAGCTCAAAGTAGGATATTGTAACAACATAATTGTAACAACATAACCAGAACAACATTATTTGTTACCAATAAATATTTATGTTTTGTATATAACTTCCCAACCATCATACCCATCCTCTGATATGCCATCTCTTAGGGTTTTATCACTGTAATTGAAACTAGGCTACCTTCTCCATCCTGAGCTTGGTACCTTATGGGCAACATCTCTAGGTGCCATGTAGTCTTCCCATCTAGGGCTTGACCACCTATGACCTTCCCTCTTGGGATTGGTATGACCTTCCCTCCTTGGCTTGGTCTCTCATCATCATAAATCGTAAGTCCAGAGGTGGTAGTAGGTTGAGGCAATTCATAAGCAATATATGGTGATAATCATAGTCACTTTATAGATTGTAGGAATTAAAGTCATCTAAGAATTTAAATTCAAGAAATCAGTAAAACCTCAGAAATAACCATGAAACTAAAGTGATTAACCATAATAATAACCACATACATGATTTGAAGTCTCAAATATGAACCAGATTTCCAATCCAATCAAGATGTCCAATCGTGCAAGTCAAGCAACCAATCAAGAAAATCTTTATCCTGAAAACATGAATAGTGCCTAACCGTTACCATCATATCCCAAACAACTCCTTATTGACTTGGGACACCTTTCCAAGGTTTCTAAGCCTTATTGGGATTCATTAGGGTTTCTTAGATCAATTTCTCAATCTTTATCCTTTTTAGGTCAACAAGGCCTAAAATAGCTTTTCTACTCATAAAAACTCTAATTACTCAAACTATCCACATTAAGGTTCTTTAATCTCAAATTGTCTTTAGAACATCATATCTTTGTCTTATTCATGTATTTTCACAATTAAAGCCATTAAAAGTCATTGTTACCAAAATTAGCGTTTCTAAGCCCATTAATGCACTTTAATATACAAGGAACCCTAAATTAAGTCAATTATGCACAAAGATCATGTTTTTAGATCTAATTCTTCCTTTTATTAACAACAGGTTAATATTGGCTTAAATAATCCAAAAACATGATTAAAACCAATTATCATCAAATCTTATAGTTTTTCATTAAGAAAATCATTAAAGGTGACAACTTTATATACTTTTCGAATTGCAAATAGAATCAGGCTTCAATTATGTTTTTATTGGATTATATGTATTTTTTTGATAAATTTTCATATATTAGTTGCCATGATCTAAGTATCCTACAATTTTCTAGAATATTCTCAAAATTAACCAATCTAGGCCAATAACAACATGCCACATCAGCAAGCAAACTTACCTTACGATAATTCCACACGAACAGGGTCCAGTGAATCGCCTCCCACCATGCGTCCCCGATCGTCACGTGAGTCTTGCGCTCAACATCAGGCGAAAAGGCTTCCTTGCCCCTACGCGCTTTCTCTGGAGCCGAGGACAATGAGGTCTTTTCCTCCTTTCTCCATCTCCATCCCTTGTGATCCATCTACCACAGTGTCACTCTCGACCCTCGCCAGAGCTCATGCAATAACACAGATAAGAGCATGATAAGAGATATGAAGATGTTGCATGCGCTTGAGATGCTCGACCCAAGTCGAGGGGTGGCCTATTTATAGGTTTGGGGGTCTAGGGTTGCCTCCCCAATCTTACCACCAAACATAATCCCAATAGGAATTGGGTGTTTCCCAAAAAGGCCACAAAACATAGCAAAACCTAGGTCATCTAGGTCTAGAATCTTCTCTGACGTCTACCTATGTCATTTCCTCACTTGCACAGACTTTTGTTCGTGCGAAAATTGAGATCCAAGATCTCGGTCTCATGCTCCTTTTTGAGTCTGACTTGAGCTAGAAGACCTACACCCACAGTTGGATTCTACATCCAAAGGCTCTCATCCATCCGCCTCAACCTTAAATAAATCAAAATAGATAAATAGATGTGACATTTAACACATTAGATGTGATAATCATATCACTTTAGGATTACTATGAAAATCCATATCTCTTCAACCGTTAATCCTTTTGCTTCCAAATTTTAAGGGAGCCTTCATAAGAAAAGTTTGAGTCCCAAATTCGAAAGCATGAGAGACTTTTCTTCATATGAAAGTTATCACTTAATAAGGCATATTTTGTTCATATTTTCTCTCTCTTTCTCTTCTTTTCCTTTATTTGGATTCCTTTTATCATTAGAAATTGTGTGGATTGAAATAATAATCCATAATATGTAAACATTCAACTTTCTAGAGAATTCTACATAATTCTTAGCATTATCTTAATTTCCTTTTCCTTTTTATGCATTATTAGATTTCTTTCCACTTTCTTTCCTTTTTATCATATTGGACTCACTAACTTATTAGGATCCACGAACTCACATATACAAAGGAAACATTGCAAAAGAAACCCATTTATTCAACATGAATTATACAATTTACATACATGTATCTCATTGGAAAAATTTCATTTAAATCAATATAAACCCAAAAATTGGGGTTGTAGCATCCTTCCCCTCTTATAGGAATTTTGCCCTCAAATTCCATTAAGCATACAAACAATTTTAGCTTAAGACTTTTCCATGTCCATCTTCAGATCTCATATGGCTTCATCCTCTCCATGGTACTTCCAATAAACCTTTACCATCTCTATCCTTTACTCCTGAGCTCTCTCACCTTGGTATCTCATGCCTTTATAGGTGACTCAGGGTAAGTCAGCCTCCCTTGGAGTTCAATAGGCTCAATGCTCAACACATGGCTTGGGTACCTCACATAGTGCACTAGATTGGACACATGGAACACATCATGCATCATATTATCTGGAGGGTAAGGCTAAACAAAATCAGCTCCACCAATCTATTCCAAAATCTCAAATGGGCCCATGGATCAGGGACTCAACTTTCCTCTATTCTTAGACATAGCTCGGAGCGGTCAGATTTTCAAACCAATTGTTCATCCACAGTGAAGTGCAAGTCAGTCCGCTTCACATTAGCATGTGACTCTTGTCGATCCTGGACTTTCTCATCCATTACTCAATCAAAGCAACTTTATCAGCATACAATTTTTGTTTCTCTAACCTCTAAAAGGTCCTCTCACTAACATCATCCTAGTGAAACAGTGACTGAAACATCCTCCCATAAAGAGCTTCATACATCCTGATACTGGTCGTGGTACCTATCCTAACAAGCAAACTCAACTAGGGGTAGGTATTTCCCCCATGATCCACCCCAAATGAGCACATATACTCTCATCAGAACCTCTAAATTCTGGATCACACTTTCTTGATTGTCCCCCAGTCAGGAGGTGATAAGTTGCATTAAACGTTAAACTGGCATCGAGTTCTTCATGCACCTGCTTCCACAATATAGAAGTGAACTTAAGGCTATGCTCAAGAATATTTGAACTCATGTCACCGTGTAGTCAAAATAACGCTCTCACATAGTTCAACTAGATCTGTCCTATTGGTAATGGTCTCTTTGGTAAGGCGATCTACCATAACCCATATTGCACCATGACCTCTCTTGGTCCAGGGAGACCCACCATAATGCCCATGGTGTTTTTCTACCACTTCACTCAGGAATATCCAATCATCTATAGCAATCCACTGGGTCCCTGGTGTTCAACCTTCACCCACTAGCATGTATGGCAACTGGCTACATGCACCTTCTTTCTTCTAGGACTTCAAGGTACCACTACAAACCTTAACCATCTTGG
This sequence comes from Alisma plantago-aquatica, assembly GCA_963693085.1. Lineage (NCBI taxonomy): Eukaryota > Viridiplantae > Streptophyta > Magnoliopsida > Alismatales > Alismataceae > Alisma > Alisma plantago-aquatica. The sequence goes on from OY856414.1 coordinate 208,373,342, forward strand.
TAGTACCATGGTGTACCAAAATCATGAGCTTCTTACATGACATGATTCCTAAAGGGTGAATCCTCAGAAACCCAAAAACACTCTAGTAGTGGGGTTTATCACCTACTCTTCCTGAGAGGTGCATCTGATGTTCTCCTAACAAACCTTTCATCCCATCAAGCTCTAGGTTGACCGGGTAACCACTAACTCGACCCACAGGACTAGTTGTATTTGGATGTTAGCCACATAGGTCTAGTCTTCCAACAGTCACAGGGTCCACCTAGCAACCTCTTCCAGTCTCTCCACTGGCTAAATAAGATAGATGTACACCTGACTTGTGTTCCGGCTATGAGCATATGTTACCACATTAGCTTCCTTGTGTGCTAGGTGATGGTGAAGAGATACTATTTCATTTACTCCACTCATCATCTTTGTCTTAGGTTTAGGTCTATCCTAGTCAGGTAAACTATGAGCTTTTGCATCCATCGTCTCAGTTACCAAAACCAAACTGTAACTCTTAACATCCAAACTGCTCCTGACAAGACTATCCTCATATGATAATGCTTTCATACCATCTATCAATATACTTTCAAAATGGTGTGATACTTCCTCTATCCTCAATCATCATGGAAAGGTTTCAACTTATATCACCTTTATCCTTAGTATGGCATGCGTATTGTCCTGTCTCTCACATCCATAACAAGATGAAATAAGCATTTGGTTACAGTCCAAATACAGAGTTCATCCTGTTCCAGGAGTAGAGATGGTGCATCACACATCACCATTACACTTTTCAATCTAAGTCGAAACATACTTCACATAACTCCACACTATGCATATTTTAATTCTATGCTTACACCCATGGGAAAACTTTTCCCCATCACTTTTGGTACATTCTTCTTAGTCATTTCCTCAAGGTCTCTAGGGTGCTGGTACTTTTGGGGGTGATCTTACCCTTATGCATCTAGGGAGTTCCTCTCACATTTACCCCTTAGGCCAAATGAACTCATGAAGGTGGCCAACTTCCTAACCCATGGTCCTCAGGCAAAGGTATTTGTTACCACCCAACCCTATGGCCTTGTGCGTCTAGGAAATAGACAACCCCTACTTCCATCAGTCTTATCCCTCCTTTTCATTAGTATTGACTTAGGATTCTATTGTAGCTCGTGGTTCCTTTGTTGATACTCAAGCACATTTCATTCTTGAATCCTCACCCAAATCTCCATCATCTCTTTGGGCACTTATGGTTAACCTTGCATCCCTTCGTAGGAATCATGGAGACCTACCAATCTTGGTCTGGCCCCATACAGGTTATCCTCACAGTAACGTATACTTAGGCCCCCTTAGAGATGGTCATACATGGTTCTATAGATTCATACTCATACCATGTGCTTCTGCCCTTAGCTCACCAACCTCTGATAAGTGACCTCTAAGGCTACCCCCAACCTAAACCAGAGCTAGAACTCACTCCTCTAAGGTATGTATCATCATGTAAAAGCATAGCTCCTATCATGCTACCTATGCATGTGGCTATCAAGTAGATAACCTATTAAACCATTCTAGGTTCCTTGGTATGTCATACTTGTTCATCATTCTTCTAAGGTGTACCCATATCGTACATACATAAGTCACCAACTTGCGTAAGTGGATCATCAATCATATATCTAAGTTCAAGTGGGGTTTCCTTTTGTTCTAGCACATGGGGGTGCCACACTTAATTCCAATGAACCCACTCAGTCTCGTAAGCATTATGTGTGCCAAATATTTCTACTTCCCCTCTTTGATCTAGGAACCCCACATTCACCTCTTATGCATCATCTATCTAAACTGCATGCTTAGCTGCTCAAACATGAACCAAACCTATACAAGATATGGCATATACTTCCTAACACTCTCCCATGTGAAAAACCCTTAAAGTCCTACACAAGGACAACCAACAGGGTGCGGGGCCTCACAACTTTCTATCATACCATACATCTTCAAGGTCTTTGTAACTCTCTTTCCTACACCTAAAAGGTAGGCACTCATATCATCTATATGTTTGTTCATGAAGCCTCATTCTCTTTTCTAGGGTTTGGTTCCTCTGAAGGCATCCAAGGTACGACAAGCCTCTAAGGATCTTGCATGAGGCAACCACATAAATCTACTTAGGGTCGTCTATTCTAGGCCACATCATACCAAACCTCTCATGATTCCTCATGTCTCAGAGTCTAAGTCTCCAACCTTCTTCATCGGGATCTTTCTCTCTCTAGAGCTAACCCTATAACTGGTCCTACCACTAGAGGTTCTCTCTCTGAAGATGGGTCAAGCTCTTAAGGATACACATCTATCCCTACATGGATGAAATATACTATTAAAACTTATGTCTGACTAAGATCATCCTAAGCTCTACATGCCTACCTCATAAACTATCAGGCATATCTCTTCTGGCTTAGGACTAAAACCTGCTACCAGCCTTGTTGTCACTCATTTCTATGTAGGTGCATACCTCTTTTCCTGCTCATATATGCATGTCAAGGTTCCTATATGGTCACCACTAACCTTCTAAATGAGGGTGCTATCCCTCATCCCTAACATGCACGACCCACCCATGGTCAGATCGCCAAAAGGCACTAGGGATCATGCAACCACTCAAAGTCTATGTTCCTCATGCATACTCAAAGTGTCTACTTATAGCATGCATGTCTAACCCACGTTCATGCATGCATGGACAACTAAGGTACCCAACTCATTGTGTCCTCTCTTTCCCTATCCACTGCTTAAGGTTTTGGGTCAAGCATCATCCTCAAAGGATGCATCATGTCCTGTCCTCTCCCTAGAGGATTTCTCCTCCAAGGATATCCCTCTCATCTTCTTCCTATGAGATGGTCTAACCTCAGCGTTCTCCTGAGGGCACGACAACACGGGCCATGCAACTTAATCATGTAACTAACATCAATCTAAGTTTCATCATTAAAAAATTATGCCCATGACATCTTGCTTGCATGTTTTTTGCTATTTGAGGGAGGATTCCTTAATCCTTAGTACTCCTAACCCTCAAACTCAGCAGGAGGTGAAGAGACAGAAAACTTTAAGCACTAATAGTTTCTCTTTTAAAAGGGTAGAGAAGGGATGAAAATAGATGAGAAGACCTAGAGGTATCTTATTTTGAGTCAGATCCTTAAATTTTGGCCAGGAAGTCACACAGATTTTGGGAGTCCTTGTAAACTGACTAGCGGGGTGGAGGAAAATCTTTCTAGCCCTTAGATTGTGATCCTTTTCTAGACACCTCCATCTTTGAAAAATCCTCTAATAACTCCCTTGGGCTCTATAGAATTTGTAAAATTTAATAATTATAAGAGATTAGATGGAAAACCAGGCTCTGATACCAAATGTAATGACCTCGCCCCTCAGCAACCCCCATTTAAGGAAGGCTAAGAAGCTACTGTCGTTATCCCAAAATAGGATCAACTGGTTTTGCAAATAATAAAAAATAATTAATAAATTCTACCACAACTAAGCTCAAAGCAGCATAAAATTTTTCTTTTAACATACCTTTCAAAAATAGGAGTTTGGAACTTTACCCAAAGTAGAGTTCTAAATAAATCCTTTGATCTTTAATTAGCTTTATTCTTCATATGTCACTTTAAATGTTCATCCATTTTCTTGTATTCCTAAAGTCGGTCACTATAACATATTATACTGGTATTTGGGGGAACCAAAATCTTGCACATATATTGTAACAACATAACCAAATCAAATTATTTGTTACCAATCAAAATTTACATTTTCTTTATAACTTCCCAACCATTATACCCATCATTTGGTATACCCTCTCTTAGGGTTTAGTCCCTGCAATGGACATTAGGCTACCTTCTCCATCCTGAGCTTGGTACCTTATGGGCCACCTCTCTAGGTGACATGTAGTCTTCCCATCTAGGGCTTGACCACGTATGACCTTCCCTCCTGGGATTGGTCTGACCTTCCCTCCTGGGCATGGTCTGACCTTCCCTCCTGGGCTTGGTCTCTCATCATCATAAACCGTAAGTCCAGAGGTGGTAGCAGGTTCAGGCAAGTCATAAGCAATATGTGATAATCATAGTCACTTTATAGATTTCACGAATTAAAGTCATCCAAGCATTTAATTTTCAAGCAATCGGTAAAACCTCAGAGATCATCATGAAACTAAAGTGATTAACATAATAATAACCACATACCTGATTTGAAATCTCAAATATGAGCCAGATATCCAATCCAATCAAGATGTCCAATCACACAAGTCAAGCAACCAATCAAGCAAATCTTTATCATGAAAACATGTATAGTGTCTAACTATTACCATCATATCCCAAACAACTCCTTATTGACTTGGGGCACCTTTCTAAGGTTTCTAAGCCTTATTAGGATTCATTAGGGTTTCTTAGATCAATTTCTCAATCTTTATCCTTTTTAGATCAACAAGGCCTAAAACATCTTTTCTACTCATAAAACCCTAATTACTCAAATTATCCACATTAAGGATTTTTTATCTCAAATTCTCTTTAGAATATCATATCTCTGTCTTATTCATGGATTTTCACAATTAAACCCATTAAAAGTCATTAATACCTAAATTAGGGTTTCTAAGCCCATTAATGCACTTTCATATACAAGGAACCCTAAATTAAGACAATTATGCAAAAAGATCATCTTTTTAGATCTAATTATTCCTTTTATAAACAACAGGTTTATATTGGCCTAAATTATCCAAAGAACATCATTAAATCCAATTATCATCAAATCTTAGAGTTTTTCATTAAGAAAGTCATTAAAGGTGACAACTTTATATAATTTTCGAATTGTAAACATAATCAGGCTTCAAATATATTTTTATTGGATTCTACATATTTTTTTTGATAAATTTTCATATATTACTTTCCATGATTCAAGCATCCTATGATTTTCTAGCATATTCTCAAAATTAACCAATATCAGCCAATAACAACACGCCACATCAGCAAGCAAACTTACCTCATGACAATTCCATGCAGACCGGGTCGAGTGAGTTGCCTCCCACCACATGTCCCCGATTGTCATGCGAGCCGCGCGCTCAGTGTCAGGCGAAAAGGCTTCCTTGCCCCTCCGCACCTTCTCTGGAGCCGAAGGCAATATGGTCTTTTCCTCCTTTCTCTGTCTCCTTCCCTTTTGATCCCTCTATGACGACGCCACTCCTGACCCTCACCAGAGCTCGTGCAATAATGCGGACAAGAGCATGATAAGATATACAAAGATGTTGCTTGCACTCCTAATGCTCGACCCAAGTCGAGGGGTGTCCTATTTATAGGTTTGGGGGTCTAGGGTTGGCTCCCCAATCTCACCGCCAAACACAATCCCAACAAGAATTGGCCATTTCTCAAAATGTCCATGAAACCTACCAAAACCTAGGTCATCTAGGTCTGGAATCTTCTCCTAAGTCTACCTATGCGATTTCATTGCTTGCACAAACTTTGGTTTGCACGAAAACTGAGATCCAAGATCTCGGCCTCCTGCTCCTCTCTGAGTCTGACTCAAGCTAGAAGATCTACATGCACCATTCGATTCTAGATCCAACGGCTCTCAGTCAAGTGCCTCAAACTTAAATAAATTGGAACATATAAATAGGTGTGAAATTTAATACATTATATGTGATAATCATATCACTTTAGGATTACTATGAAAATCCATATCTCTTCAACCATTAATCCACTTGCTTCCAAATTTTAAGGGAACCTTCCTAATGACTTTATCTATATGAATGCAAAGTTTGAGTCCCAAATTTGAAAGCATAAGAGACTTTTATTCATATGCAAGTTATCACTTAATAAGGCATATTTTATTCATATTTTCTCTCTCTCTTTCTCTTCTTTTCCTTTATTTGGATTCCTTTTATAATTATAAACCATGTGAATTCGAATAATAATCCATTACATGCAAACATTCAACTTTCTAGATAATTCTACATAATTCTTAGCATTATCTTAATTTCCTTTTCCTTTTTATGCATTATTATATTTCTTTCCACTTTCTTTCCTTTTTGTCATATTGGACTCACTATCTTATTAGGATCCACGAACTCACATATACAAAGGAAACATTGCAAAAGAAACCCATTTATTCAACATAAATTATACAATTTACATACATGTACATCTCATTGGAAAAATTGCATTTGAATCAATATAAACCCAAAAATTGGGGTTGTAACACTTCAAGTGATGCAACCCAGAGAAGGGGACAGTGCCTTCCTCGTGGCTCCCAAGCACGCTGGACAACCTCATGGGTTTCCCTCATTCTTCTCAACAAGACAATTGGTATGGGGTGATTTAGAGCACAGGGATAGTGGTGGGGATCGCCAAACATGGGGAAGGTTAGGGCAGAGGCAATGGGAATGGTTGACATCCAATTGATGGTAGCTCTAAGTAAGTGAGGGCACGAGGTTGCTAACAGTGCCCCTTATAGAGGAGGGGGTAGAGTATAGGGGTGGCCAAGTTCAACTCTAGCTTACTAGTTGGCTGGTGGTTTGGGCATTATCACCTCAATGAGACTTATGTAGTTGGGATCACAATCCTCACCCAAAACCCAATGAGACTAATTTGAGGAGAAATGGTGAAGATATGAGAGAGTTTGGATTGGATATGGGAGTTTGGGTCATGCAGGACTCTGGTCTAGAGGTAGGAGGCAATCATGCATCATTAGATCCACACCTAATGGTTTAGAAAGATGTCCCAATCACCTATCACACGACTAAGTCCCATGTCACGTGGATTTAGGCCTACTTACATATATTTTAATCTTATTTGCATATGATTATCTCTAGGATTACCTCACTTTATCTATTTCTTTAGAAAATCCTATTGTCTTCTTGAAAACTCCAAAATGTTCCCAAATTTTGAGGGAACTTGTTTGTTGGCATTATTTTAGCTTGTGTAAAACTTGATGACAATATACTAAAGTTAGTTATCTTTTCCCTGCCTTCTAAGTGATTCCTTAATTTAATTATCTAAGTGACATATATGCCCATTATCAACTCAGACTTGACAATAATCTCTATTTAGGTATTTTCCCACGTTGGGATGAAAGTGGGGCCCAATTGAGCTCGTTGGTTTCCCTCAAGTTGATGTTCAAGTAAAATAAGGTATTACCATGTGTTAATTATAAAATTATTTGATATTCTTGTAATCTCTAATATTATTAAAATTGCCTACATATCTTTCATCATCATTCATTAATATATTATTTAAAATAGCAAATCACACAAAATTCTTTTATTTGCATTCACAAACCAAAATTGTTGATCAAAAACATAGAAACTCATGTTATCCTATATCATCTTATTAGTACTTTATTTGCATACAAGTAAACCAAATGGATGAATATTCAAGTTTTAACTTCCTCCCCTCCTTAGTAGTAATTTTGGCCCCCAAAATTCAAGGTGAGGGTGTGTTTCATTTATATCTGTCTTCAGCTATCATGTGGCTTTGTCCTTGCCGTGGCGTTTACAAGTAACTTTCACCATCTCAATATTTTTGTTTCCGAGCTCTTTCACCTTCAAATCCAAGATCCTATTAGGTGAATCGAGGTAGGACAACCTTCCTTGGAGCTCTATTGGTTTGATGTTCAACATGTGGGCAGGATCTTTCTCATAGTGCTTCATATTGGACACATGGAACACATCATGCAGCATGCTATAGTACGGTGGTAGGGAAAGATGATAAGAGGCCTCTCTAATTAGTTCTAGAATCTTAAATAGACCCACATAAGAGGGACTCAGCTTTATGATGTTCTTAGCTATGTCTTGGAGGGGTCAGATTATCAGAAAGACTTGATCTCTTACTGCAAAGTGCATATCTACTTGATTTGCATATATATAAGATTACTATCAATCAGGTGTGTTATTTAGTCTTTGCTTAACCAAAGCAACTTTATCAACACATAATTGTAGTTCTTCATACCTAAGTAGGATCCTTTCACTGACATCATCCCAATGAAGAGGTGACTGACATGGACTACCACAGAGAACTTCATATGATGGAATCGAGATGTTGGATTGGTAACTATTGTTGTAGGTGAACTCACTTAAGGGTACATATTGCTCCTACAATCCACTCCAATCTAGACGTATGCCCTTAATATATTTTTTAGGTTCTGGATCATGCATTCAGACTGACCATCGGTCTGGGGCGGTAGGTTGTTCTAAACTTCAACCTCATGTTGAGTTCTTATTGAACTTGTTTCCACTACTTTAAGATGTCGAACGTGACTCCATACAGATAGTGTCTCCATACATATAGTGTCTCCATACAGATAGTGACTCCAATGCTTTAAATCATAGATGATATTTGCAATCTCCAAGTCATGATTCAGGTAGTTCAACTCATTTGTCTTGAGCTATCTTGAGACAAAGCTGACGACGTGTTGGTTTTGCTCCAAGAGCATCCTAAGCCCATCCTTGATGCATCGGTGAAGATGAAGAATTTGTGGTTGCCTAAGGGTAGGGTCAATACAAGGGTTGAGGTAAGCTTTCCCTTTGACTCCTGGAAGAGTGTTTTACATAGATAAGACCACACAAACTTCTCATTCTTCAAAATGAGATCGGTGAGTTCCATATAAGTCTTTGAGAAAATCATAATGAAAAGTGGATAATATTCTACTAGTCCAAAGAAACTAAAAACTTGTATGGTGACTTTGGTGCTAGCCACTCATGGATGGCTGCTACTTTGGCTGGGTCCACTGAAATATTTCCTTTAGATATGATACGACTAAGGAGCATGAATCGGCTAGACAAAACTCACATTTTAAGAATTTTCCATAGAACTTCTTCTCTCTTAGGATGTCAGGAACCTTAGTTAGGTGTTCAGGGTGTTTCTCTAGGTCATCTGAGACATTATGTAAGGGGCCCTAGAAATTGGGTTCATTCCAGGAGCTAGCTCTATGAAGAATTACACTTCTCTTTCTAGAGGTATGCCTGAAAAATCCTTTGGGAACACATCAGCATAATCCATGACTACCTCTATTTCCTCTAGTGGGCGTGCCTTAGGTTCTGGCTCAATTACTATGGCTAGGAATGCTAGACAACCCTTAGCTATCATATGCACCTTCCTCATGTTTGAAATAGACTAAGTGGTAGTGTCATCTTTCCTACATTAGATGGAGAAAGGTGGATGACATGGTCTTTCTATTCTTATGTTCTCTTACATACACTCTATGTTTGCATTATAATTATAGATCCCATCCCTTCCTATAATGACATGTAAGTCTTTCATATCAAGGAGGATAAATTTGGTAGGGAGTTTATAATTTAGATATTTAATAGGGATGACTAGTGATTTTAAAAGGGATGAGTATATGTGGCAAATAGTGTTGGTGAATTGTAACACCTAACCTAAGACTTGAAATCCAAATAATGAAAATTTGCAAGATTTCAAGAAATAAAATCATTGATACAACTATAATTGACTAACATCTTGACCTGATGGCCCATAATATCAAGCATTCCTACATTTCATATATGGTATTCGAATTCTAAAATGTATCTCTACGGTAAAGGATACAAAAATGAAATTCCAAGGATGGTTACCTTCCATGAGCTGATTTGCATTGCCTTGAGGTTCCTCATTTTTTATGGTGAACACCCAGGCATGTCAACAATCAGTAGTGGTTGGGGATGCTATTAGTTGAGATGCAACCACCAGTTTGGCCACCACCAATTGAGTTGCCATCAAGTTGTACCTCTACAGTGCTAGAAGAGGACAGTTGCTCACGAAGTGTTCCTCTTGTTGGAAGTGATAACACACCCGCTTCTCAAAGTGGCATTTGCCATGTTGCTTTTTCTAGTATTTGTGGCACCTCGGGAGACCCTTGCGATTGCAAACTTCTTTACAAAGCTTTCCTCCATCTCTATTTCTTCCCTTGCCATGGTTGTGACCTTGTGCCAATCTACCATCACTTCTAACAGTAGAGATACCTTCAAAGAACCTCAAATACCCCATGGGTGGGTTCTTGGAGGGCATTAAGATCTTTTCCGTCTTTAAGGCAGAGTCGAGGGCCTCAGTTAATCTTGGGGGTTTGATTCCATAACATGGGGTTGCAACTCGGAATGTAGATGCTCAATGAAGTGCTCCACTCGCTGCACCTTGGTCAGCATGTAGGCAAAGCATTTCAGGAGCCTAGACTTCCAGGCATATTCTACCAAAAACATGTTTCCCTATTAAAGGAGCATGATCTAATTCTCCTTCTCCTTCCATGCGGAGCTGGGGACGAAACTATAGTGAAGATGGTGTGGAAATCCTCATAGGCCATCAGATTGGTGAGTAGGTAACACTTGACAAGGCAATTTTCTCACCATAGATTTTCATCTCCCTCAAGAAGGTGGGTGATGAAGAGGACCTTTTGGTTGGGTTGCACCTCTAGGATGCAGAGCCATTCTCCACATCTAGAGCTAGGCATCTGCCTTTTCGACGTTGTGGGTTTTGTCTTATCCGTATAACTTTTCTAAGTTCAGCTTGATGAAATCAGGGATGGGGGCTCCGAGATGAGGGAACACAAGAGGGGGTGCACCATTCTTGTCTCTGGCAATGTCTCTAAGGTTTAGGGAATTGATGACATCAATCAGCACCTTCTGTTGCTCCATCCAAAGCATCTTAGGAGTCTTGAACATGGCGTGCTTAGTTGTAGGGTCAGGGTTGGGGCCATCAGTAGTGTGAAGGTCATTGTTAGGCTCTATGTCATCTTCTAACATTGGCTCATACTATGGGTTAATACCATCTTCAAGATTTGGGCCTCAAAAGGGGTTAGAGATGTCCTTAGGGTTGGAACCTCCCTTGGTGAAGGCCTCCTCGAGCCTCCTCCACTTTTGATAGGATTCATCATCCATGTATCTCCTCTTCTTCTCTGAAAGAAACCATCTTCTTGTGGGCAATCTTCCTATTGTAATCATCTAGGGGGTCTATGGCTACCATGGTGGTCTTGATGTTGGTAATATTGTGTCATATAAGTATTTACTTTATGACAATTAAAGCAGCAAAAATTATGTCTATGATATCATGTTACATGCATGCTTATTATTTGGTAGAGGATACCTTAAATCCTAATGTTGTAATCCTAATCAGGGAAGAGAGAGATATTGCTATTGAGTCCTTAGGATTTCATGAGGGAAGCATGATGTGAAGAAGAAGATGAATATGAGATGAGAAGGTTCTATAGGTGTTTTATTTCAAGCAACAACCTTGGGCTTTGTCCAGGTTGGATTCACAAAGGCATGAGAGTCCTTGTAATCCAACTAGTGGTATGGAGGAGAATATTGTAGCCCCCTGGTCGTGATCCTTTCTAGACATCGTCACCCACGCCAAATGCCCTAATAATTTCCTTTGGCTCTAATGGATTCTTTAAATCACTTTAATAAGGGTTAAATGGCAAGCTTGGGCTTGATACCAAATTAATAATCCCTCCCCTTGTTATTCCTGATTAAAGTGAACCAAGAGGTCAAGGGCCAATGACATGTTTCTAGGATCAAGGTTTAGCCAGTGTCCCAAAATAATTCGAAAATTTCCTTGAATGGAAAATAGTTTGATAATAATTTGAAGATAAATATTCTCTAAGGAGTTACATGAATTAAGAAACTAAGCTTAGAACATTAAATAGAAACTATCTATCTAATCCTCTATTAGTCTTTAACCCTATATTTTTTGTACTAGATTTTGGATATCCATGTCTTCACAAAAAGAAGCAAATTAACCTAAAATTTTGATAATCAAAACATAAATTCATATATCTCTATATTTTGTATGTGGTATAATGAAAATATATGCAAGTAGGTTTAACAATGTATCAAACATAGTCAACAACAATTATTAATACTCAAACTTACATTTTTTCATATCTTTCCAACCCATGATTTCTCTAGATCGGTAGGTACATCATTCCCATGCTCAAGCATTAGATTCCAAGGTATTTTTCCAACATCAGAGTCAGTGTTAGACTCATAGTGACCTTCCCTTCTAAGACTTGGTCACATAATGTTAACCACATCCATAATGACTTATTCCTTAAAATTCGGGGAGTATTACCTCCTTCAACTACCCCTTTAGAGATTTGCACAATGGATTTAGAAAATTTATTCTTATATATCTGATACACATATGGCCTAATAATTTTTAGGAAGTAAATAAACATCCAACCATTGAATTTCAATATAGTGTGAAACATTGGAAAACATCAAAAGTCAATAAGAGCAGTTATTCATAAGTAACCACATACCTTTCTTTAGAGATGACTCAGATCCAAGCAAACATGTACACTCTATCAACCAATTAATCAATTAACACATAATTAAGTTTGACACCCAAGTATCACTTTTATGTTCCAAAGTAACACTTCAATCTGACTTAGGTCCTAGGTTAGGGTTATTGACGTCGAATTAGCATTACATTTAGCTTAGGCATCACAAACCTTGATTGTCATATTAAGGCTTTATGATTTTAGAAACCCTAATTGGATATCGTATGAAACCCTAAAATTAGATTAGATTGATCTCTTTTCATCAAATTAGATTAGGTTGTACACATCAAGACTAACTAAGAAAGATATAAACATTGCCTTTATGAACTTATTGTTTATATGCATTTAATATCATCAAAGTATGAACTACAATATACTTTCAGAATTAGGGACATAAGCAGGCCTTGAAACCTATTTCATTGGATTCTTCATATATTTTTGATCATTTTCATCACTCTCTCTCTCTCTCTATATATATATATATATATATATATATATGTGTGTGTGTGTGTGTGTAGTGTAGTGTGTGTGTGCGTGTGTGTGTACTATCATCATATTTACCGTCTATTTTCTAGAATTTTTACAAATCAATATAGATTCAGACAATCACAAACTGCCACATCAGTTGGAGAACTATTTTTCCATGATGACATATCCAGATTTTAATCTTAGGATAAAGACCTACATGCCCATTATGTTTGTGAAAGACAATGAGACTTAGAGAGCTTTGGGTTGCACAATGTGTGCACCCTTCTATTTATAGAAAATTAACAATTACAGAAAGGTCAAGATATAATGGAAAATAACATAACATAAATAAAGCAACACATATATTAACACTCCCCCTCAAGTTGGAGCATAGATGTCAATCATGCCCAACTTGTCCATCAAAGTGTTGAAATGCTTCTTAGGCAGCAGTTTGGTGAAGATATCAGCAACATGGTCTTCAGATCGAGTAAAAGGTGTGCAGATCTTGCCAGTAAGAATAGTTTCTGGAATAAATTGACAGTCGAACTTGATATGCTTGGTGCTCTCATGATACACAGGATTGTTGGCAATAAAGATAGCAGATTTATTATCATAGTGCATGGGTATAGCAGAAGAAGACTCAACACTAAAGTCTTTAAGAAGAGAGCATACCCAAAGCAGCTCACAAGCAGTATGGGCCGTAGCCCTATATTCAGCTTCAGTACTAGATCTGGCAACCACATTTTTTTCTTGGATCTCCATGTGACTAGATTGCCTCCAACATAGGTACAATAGCCAGAAGTGGATTTCCTATCAATCCGACTCCCTGCATAATCAGAATCAGAATACCCTTCTAGAGAGCAGTACCCATTTTTCCTGTAATGAAGTCCCTTGCCAGGAGACTTTTTTAGATATCGCAGAATATGACATAGTGCATCCCAGTGGTACTATCTGGGTTTATCTAGGCACCTGCTAAGAAGTCCCACAGAAGTAGATATGTCAGCTCTAGTCACAGTTAAGTATATCATTTTACCAATCAATCTCCTATACTTTTTATTATTAGCAAAAGATGGAGACGAATCATCATCCCAATTGACATTGGGATCTAGAGGAGTGTCAGCAGGTCTAGCTCCAATCATACTAGTTTTCTGTAAAAGATCTAGAACATATTTCCTCTGAGATAACACTAGTGCATTAGAGGTTCTGGATACCTCTATGCCCAGAAAATACCGCAATTTACCCAAGTCTTTAGTAGCAAAGTGCTTGCAGAGATGGGCTTTAGTATCCTGAATAGCAATAGAGTCACAGCCAAAAAGAGCAATATCATCCACATACACAAGAAGAATTACAATGCCAGTAGAGGTCTTCTTAGTAAAAATAGAATGATCCACTTGAGATCTCAGAAAACCAAAAGCAAACAGAATTTTGCTTAATTTATCGAACCAGGCACGAGGGGTCTATTTGAGCCCATAAATAGACTTCTTCAACCTGTAGACTTTGTGTGACTCCTCCTGAGCAACAAATCCAGGGGGTTGCTCCATATACACTTCCTCTTGCAGATCACCATACAGGAAAGCATTCTTAACATCTAATTGCAGCAGAGGCTAGTCCAGATTAATAGCAACAGAAAGAAGAATTCTGACTGAATTAAGACGGGCAACAGGAGAAAAAGTTTCAAAGTAATCAATACCATAAGTCTGTGTATACCCTTTTGCAACCAAGCATGCCTTCAGCCATTCTATAGTACCATCAGGTTGATATTTAACTGCATATACCCATCTGCAACCTACAGGCTTACATTGAGGAGATGGATCCACCAACTCCCAAGTTTGTCTGTCAGTAAGAGAACGCATCTCTTCTTGCATAGCAGAAGTCTAGGCTATACTTTGTAAGGCATCATGAGTATTTTTCAGAATAGTGACAACAGATAAAGCAAAGACAAAATTGCTAGCATGAATACTCAGATGTGCAGTAGATACATGGTTAGAAATGTTATGAGAAGTGTAGGAACGAGTTCCCTTTCTAAGAGCAATAGGTATATCCAGGTCAGAAATTATCTCAGGTGTAGCAGGACCTTCTTGAGGAGGAGATTGGTGTTGAGTGGGGGGTACTTGTTCAGGTGGAGGCATGTTCCTGCGCTGATAAACAATAAGAGGTGGTGTCATATTATTAGGTGGCATTTGATCAAAATTCTCAGACACACATTCAGTAGTAATAGGCAGAGGGGAAGCAATAATATCAAGCTCCAGAATATCTCCGCTAGATGAGTGGTATGCTCAAAGAAGACAACATCACTACTGATAAACCATTATTTTGCAGTAGGACTATAGCATCTATATCCTTTTTGTGTATGAGAATACCCTAAGAAAATACATTTCTCAGCACAGGGAGATAATTTATCATGAGTAGGACCAAGCAATCTCACAAAACACGTATAGCCAAAAATCCGAGGAGGTACAGTAAATAAGGGTGCATCAGGTTGTAGAATTTGGATAGGTACTTTATTTCCAATCATAGAGGAAGGCATCCAATTAATTAAGAAACAGGCAGTCAATATTGCTTCAAGCCAGAACATTCTGGATACATGATAGTGTATCATAATAGTTCTAGCAACTTCTAACAAATGTCTATTTTTCCTCTCAGCTACTCCATTTTGCTGTGGTGTATATGTACAAGAAGTTTTATGTAAAGTGCCAACAAAATGACAAAACATTGCAACATCTTTTTGGACAAACTCAAGTGCATTATAAATACAAAAAACTTTAACAGGCAGAGCATATTGTGTTTTCACCTCAGCAAAAAAGAATTTAATAGTAGACAACACTTCATACCTACTTTTCAATAGAAACAACCAAGTGGTCCGAGAGAAATCATCAATAAATAGTAAAAAGTATTTGTAGCCAGACAAATTAGGAACATTACAAGGGCCCCATACATCAACATGAATAATATCAAAAAAGTTTTTGCTACTACTCTGAGGACGTTTAGGGGAAACATCCCTAGTATGTTTCCCTAACTGACATGATTCACACTGAAACTTATGAGTGCCAACACTAGAAATGACATGTCTTAGTTTTTCAGAAGAAGGGTGTCCAAGACGGTAGTGCCATTGTAATGCAGAGACTGATGTAGATAATGCTAATAAAGTAGAAGCCAATGCAACCTTGTCCAGTCTTGGTAGATCATCCAGATAAAAGAGGCCATCAGA
The DNA here is from genome assembly GCA_963693085.1 of Alisma plantago-aquatica. Lineage (NCBI taxonomy): Eukaryota > Viridiplantae > Streptophyta > Magnoliopsida > Alismatales > Alismataceae > Alisma > Alisma plantago-aquatica. Next base: position 208,389,270 of record OY856414.1, read on the forward strand.
TCCTTCATGCCCCCCACCAATCTTCATCCTCGTGCGAAGATCCTGAAAAACACACGAACCAGGTATAAAGGTCAGGCTACATTGCAGGTTGCGTAAGATTTTGCTAACATATAATAAATTCAATAGAAAACGAGGCACATATAAAGCCGACTTCAGAAGAAACTTAGATACAATGTCTCCAACCCCAGAAACTACAGACTTAGAATCATCAGCAAGCATGACAGAATAAGCAGTAGCTGGTCTAGATAAATTTCTAAATAAAGCTCAATTTCCAGAAATGTGAGACGATGTGCCCGAATCGATAACCCATTTTGTATTACCAGCACTAGAAGATGGAGTACTGAGGAAGGCAGTATCACAACCTGAGGAGGTCGCAGCATGGGCTCCACTTGTAGTGGTAGTAGAAGAGGAGCCAGTACGCTCACATAGTAGGCACTCCACCTCAGCATGAATGTAATCCGTAGTGGCAGTACCCGAGTCATCAGACAGAACAGGATGGGTAGGTGTCTTTGAAGTAGAAGTAGTGTTATTGTCCGCATTGGCCCATGTAGGTTTACCATACTTTTCCCAGCACTTGTCTTCAACATGATTAGACCGGCCACAAAATTTGCAGAAGCATTGGCCAGTCTGAGGACGAGCAACAGTAGTAGTAGATCCAGAGGATGCTCCATGACCCACAGAATTCCTCCCCTGCCAGTACTAAGAGGAGGACGAGCATCATATGAACAACCACATCCATGGCCACGACCATGACCAGACATCACAGCAAAAGCAGTCGAATCCCCAGTCTCAGTAGGAGTCTCATATGACGATGTAGGCAAGCATTGTAGTCTCTGAAAGGCAGTCTGAAGAGTAGGTAGTGAATCACTAGTGAGAATATGATCCACCACCACGGCATAGGAATCAGGTAAGCCACAGAGGAACTGGACTACTTGCAACTCCTGTCGCTGTCGTTGCATAGTAGCCAGATCAGTAGACAAGGGATGGTAGGCTTCCAACTCCCCCCACAATCCCTTAAAAGTAGAGAAATAATCTGTCAGATCAGAACTAGAGAAATGTAGACGGCTGAGTTGCTTGTTGATATCAAACACCTTTGGATTTTGACTGTGTGAATATGTGCTGGCAAGTTGATCCCACATTAGCTTTACCTTCTGCAGGTACAATAGTGTGACACTAATCTTGGTCTCACTACTATTCAGAATCCATGTCATGATTGTGGAGTCATCCTTCACCCAATCATCATAGGCTTTCACATCCTTTGAATCGGCTGTTGCAGGAGGCACAGGTGGTGGATCTCGCATCAGGTGTGACATTTTTCCTTGTAATTTAACATATATCTGCATAGAGCACATCCAATGCTGGTAGTTTCACCCATCCAGCTTCACAGTTGTCACCTGACGTTACATATCTTCATGAGTAGATGCCATCAGGAAGAAATAGATGCAGACGTAGAGTTACAGGCAGGCAGCAGCAGTCAGGCACATGCAATAGAAGTCAGCAGTCAGAGGCAGAAGTCCAACACATGGACTAGTAGTAGAAGGTAGAAGATCTACGCATGGATTGTAAAAAAAACCCATGTAGGGGCAGAAGAGAAGAGAAAAAACCTACACCAACATGGAGGATTAATCACTCCCCCATGAGGCACATGCAGACAGAGAGGATAAAACCCATTAAGCTGTCAACGTGCCAGAATTGGAAAGTTACCGAGGTTGTCTGGAGATTTCAGAAAGAGAAACGGAGCTAGACGGAGGGGGTTGTGGTGGATTAGGCCACAAGGATGGAGGTTATTAGGAGATTAGAGGTAGATGGAGGGTTGTGGAGGGGTGGACAGTGTTACTGTAGCGGCGGCGCTACTGTAGCAGTACTATAGCAGCGGAAAAAAAGGAGATTTGAGAGTGTGGTGGCGTCTAGGGTTGGTGGAGAGAAAGAGAGGGATTAGGTTTAAGGTGGATCGGCCCGCTCTGATACCATGTGAAAGACAATGAGACTTGGAGAGCTTAGGGTTGCACAATGTGTGTACCCTTATATTTATATAAAAGTAACAATTACAGAAAGGTCCATATATAATGGAAAATAACATAACATAAATAAAGCAACACATATATTAACAATGTTATCACATTTACGTCACACAAATGGGGAAAACCGGTACAATCCCCTTGGGATTGTTCTCTCTTATGCCTACCTAAGCAGATAGTCTATCATGAGGTCAACCATTGGTTGACTTTTTTGTTGGATACTTATCAACCTTGGTTGAGGGTCCCACAACCTTCACCAGGTCCTATCAAAGCTAGGCATCTAAGGCACAAAGGTGGGGATAGCCTGAAGTGGTTTCTAGGTGTCTAAGGCAACAAAAGAAGAAACAAAGAATAAGTTGGACAAGTACCTCAATTCACAGTAAGCAAAACCTTGGAAAGATTCATGAGAGTTTGATGAAGAGTTCATGCCACTTGTGATGCTCTGTGATGGTAGAAGATGTGTTCTCAATGAAGCATTGGAAGCTCCAAGCATCAAGAATTGGGGAAGGGTGACAACGCCTTCCTCATATATTCCAAGCATGTCAGACAACCTCATGGGATCTCGTAGTGATTCTGGACATGCCAATTGGCATGGGGTTCTTTCATAGCACAAGTACAATGTTGCATATCAATGGATATGGAGAAGCTCATGGAAGAGGAAACTTGGATGGTTGACAACCAATAGATGATAGCTCTGAGTGCATGAGGGAATGAGGGTGCTAATGGTGCCACTTATATAGGACAAGTGGTTGAATTGAACCCTAACTCACTGGTTGGCTAGTGGTTTGGGAATCTTACCTCACATGATGATAATCAATGAGACTTATCTCATTGGCCTCACAATTTTCTCCCGACCCCAATGACATTTATTTGAGTAGAAATGATGGAGAGATGAGAGAGTTCAGACTAGATATTGGAGTCTGCTTCACACAAGACTCCATTCGGGAGGTTAACTACAACCGTGCATTTTTAGATCCACATATGACAATTTAGGAAGATGTCCCAGTCCCTTATCATGTGTCTATGTCATGCATAATGTGGGCTTAGGCCAGGTGACATTTATATTAATATTATTTATGTCCAGTTGTCTCTAGGATTACCCAATTGTATGTATTTCCTTAGAAAATCATAGAGGCTTCTAGAAAAAACAAAGTTCTCCCAAATTTTGTGGGGAACTATATTTTGGAATTATCTTGGCTTGCACAAATTTTGATGATAAAATATATAATTTAATTGTATTTTCCTTACCTTCCAAGTAATTACTTTATTTAATTTTCTAAGTCACGTATATTCAAATTATTCACTCAAACTTGGAAATTATCTCAATTCGGGTATTTTCCCACGTTGGAATAAATGTGGGACCCAATTGAGCTCATTGGTTGACCTCAACTTGATATTCAAGTAAACAAGGTACTATCATGTGTTAATTATCCAATTATTTGATATTCTTAGAATCTTCTAGATTATTGAGATTTCTGACATATATTTAATCATCATTCATAAATATATTATTGAAAACAATAAAACATACAAATCTCCTTTTGTTTGGAGAATTTTCATTCACAACCCAAAATTTCTAATAAAAACATAGCAATCTAGGGTTTTCCTATATCACCCTATAGTACTTTATTCGCATACAAGTAAACCAAATGCACACAATTCAGGTTGTAATAAATCTTGTGTCAGTATAAATCTTTAGTTTATCAGAAAAGTCTTCAATTGGTGTCTTCATCTCATCACCAATGTTGGACTATGTGTTGGTTCTCACCATCTAAAGAAGCTCTCTCCATAAATGTCAATAAGAGTTCTGCTTCCTGAGACTTTTGTGATGTCCTCCTTTGTGCTGAAGATAGAATGATTGGTATTTATGATTGGGAGACCACTAGGAAATCTTCCTCTTGTGTAGAAAGGAGTTCAAAAGGGAAAAAGATGGTTGTAAACAAACTTCCCCTTGTGTTAGGAAACAGGCTTAAACATATGGTATTCATGTTTTTGTGTTCTCAACATTCCCGATAAGGTTTATTAGAAATCACCCATTGCCTGGAAGAAGGTGTTGAAAATTTTAATAGAGAAAGGTATCCTACTCCTTGGATGAAAAAAGATCATGTCCACATATGAAAGTTCACCCTTTTAAAAGAAAGGGATTGTTCATGTATCGGTGTAGATTTCTAGATCCCATGACATGAAGAGAGGAACATGCCCATAGAGTGAGTGATATGGAAGGATTTTTCCTCTTGTCATGAGGTATGTCCAATAGAATCATGATAAAGCATGCAAACTGGGGTTGTTGATTGTAGAGGGGTGAATTTAGGATAGTACCCAGGGACAAGGTGACAAATTTGGGGCCAGAGACTATATCTAGGGATTGATGTGTGAGGTTTTTCTCTCCCTGGGGGAGATTTTATGAGAGAAACAATCATAAGGAGAAGGAATCGAGGGACAAGGTGACCCTCTTAGGACTAGAGATTGTTGATGGATACAAGTGTGTGGGATTCCTCTCTCCTCATGGGAGATTTTATGAGAGAAATACTCACAGAAAAATGGATATCTAGGGACAAGGCAACCCTTTTGGGGACAGAGATTATGACTGGATATCAGCGTGTGAGATTCCTCTCTCCTCATACGTAATTTCATGAGAAAAATACTCACAAGAAAAAGGGATATCCATGGACAAGGTGGCCCTCTTGGGGCAAAAGACTATGGTTGGATAAGCGTGGGAGAGATATCTCTCTCCTCATGAGAGATTTAATGAGAGAAATACTCACAAGGTAAAGGGATATCTAGGTACAAGGTGACCCACCCAGGGACAGAGGTAGTGGTTGGATATGGGTGTCTAAGATCCCTCTCTCCTCAATGAAGATCTTATGAGAAAAATACTCACAAAGAAAAGGGTATATAGGGAAAAGGTGACCCTTTCAGAGCTAGAGATTGTGACTAAAGATGGGTGTTGAGATTGCTCTCCTCATGGGATATTTTATGAGAGAAACACTCCCAAGATAAAGTGGTGTCCAAGAATAAGGTGACCCTTTAAGGGCCAGAGACAGTGACAAGATATGGATGTGTGAGATTCCCCTAACCTCATGGGAGAATTTTTTAGAGAAATACTCACAAGGTAAATAGGATATCTAGGGACAAGGTGACCCTTTTGAGGCCAGAGTTTACAGTTGGATATCAATGGGTGTGTGACATTCCTCTCTCCCTAAGGGATATTCTATGAGAGAAACACTTACAATAGAATGGGTATCTAGGGACATGATGCCCTTCTTAGTTCCAAAGACTATGTTGGATACAAATGTGTGGGATTCCTTTCTCCTTGGGGGAGATTTTATAGAGAAATGCTCATGATAAAAGGATATTTAAAGACAAGGTGACCCTTTTGGGGCCAGTGACTGTCATTGGATATTGATGGGTATGTGAGATTTCCCTCCCCTTAGGAAAGAATTAATGAGAGAAATATTCATAGGGTTAAGGTTAACTAGGGACAAGGTGACCCTTTGAAGGCTAGAGACTATGGTTGGATATGGGTGTGTGAGATTCCTCTCTCTCCTCAATGGAGTTTTATGAGAGAAACACTCATAAGGAAAAGGGGCATCGAGGGACAAGGTGACCCTTTTGGGTCTAGAGAGTGTGTCTAGATACAGGTACATGAGATCCTCTCTCCTCAGGGGAGATCTTATGAGAGAAATATCCATAAGAAAATATATAGGGGGCAAGGTGACCCTTTTAGGGACAAAGACTGTGGTTGGATATGGGTGTGTCATATTCCCCTCTCCTCTTATGAGAGAAATATTCATAGGGAAAATGATATCCAGGGACAAGGTGACCCATATAGGGGTAGAGACTGTGGATGGATGTGGGTGTGTGAGATTCCTCTCTCCTCACGGGAGATTTTTTGAGAGAAACACTCACAAAGAAAAGGGGTATCTAAGGACAAAGTGACCTCTCAGGGCTAGATATTGTGGTTGGATACGGGAGTGTGGGATTCCTGTCTCCTCGGGTAAGGTTTTATGAGACAAATTCTCACAAGAAAAATGGGATGTCTAGGGACAGGGTGACCCTCTCAAGGCCAGAGATTATAGCTGGATATGGGTGTGTGAGATTCCTTTCTCCTGAAGGGACATCTTATGTGAAATACTCACAAGGTCAGGGGCATCCAGGGACAAGGTGACCCTATCAGATCCATAGATTGTGGTTGTATATGGATGTGGGAGGTTCCTCTCTCCTCATGGGATATTTTATGAGAGAAATAATCACAAGTAAAAAGGGAGTATCCATGGACAAGGTGAGCCACTCAGGGGCCAGAGCATGTGACTAGATATGGGTATGAAAGCATATTGATGGTCTAGTTTTAGGTCATGGTCGGGGATTGTATAGATATGAAAGTGAAAGCAAGGTAAAGGACTAGTTTTAGGTCATAGTATAGGATCATATAGATATGAAGGTGAATCTAGGCTAATGGCCCAGTTTTAGGTCATGTCCAAAGACCATATGGATATGACATGGTCCAATATTGGCCCAAGATTGTGGTAAGGGTAGGAAAATGTTGGCAAACCACATGCTAGAGGGTGACATCTTAGTCGAGCTAGAAAATCCTTTGGATCAAATGGAATTGGCATTATCAAGGCATGAGTTGATATTTCAGTCAAGATTTGTAAGTTATATCCAAGATTGAGGAGTATGTAGTGTATTGGAGCAATTGTGAAGATTTTTTGTGTAAGGATAAATGAGTTAGAAACCCTTCAAGGAAGTAGTTGTTGGGTAAACATGATCATGTGTATCTCAAGGCCTGAGTGAATAATTCAAACCTAGATGATTTTATCATTAGCACACATATCTTACAGGTAAACCTGGGCAGCCTTTTGGCACAAGGCTGAAGATTGAAAAATGTGGGCCTTAAAAGGTTAAGGTATTATGGAGAAGCTTCCTAAAAAGGATGGCTCGTTTGTGTGGTCAAACATGAAGATTGAAGAACATTCAGAGACTAGAATAGCATTTTGGAAACTTTTCAATGGATGTTAAAGGTTTTAGGTATGAGTGGTGGCTCATGAGAAGATATCACAATCGGGTAGGCTTTTAGAATGGATCTAGATAGAAGATTTTATATTTGAAAAGGTAGACCAAGTCTGAAAAGATTTTATTTGTTTGTTTGAGTTAAGAACATTTTCCAACTTGTCTGAAAGAATGTTCAACTATTGATTTTTTTTTGGAAAAGGATGTTCACCTTTGTTGATTTTTGAAAACATTTTTCAACTTTGTTGAGTATTTAAAATATTATTTTTTTTCAACTTTGTTGAGGTTTTGATTAATGGTTCAACTTTTGTTGATTTTCCTTGAAAAGATTTAAGATTGTTCTTTATATTCATTTCTATTGAAAATAATGTTCCTTTCAAATTTTTTTCTTTAAGAAGATTGTTCTTTTTTGGATAAGATTTTTTTTAAAGATTGTTCTTTTGTGAAAAGATTTTTTCATTGAAAAGATTGTTCTTTTTGGAAAAGATATGTTTTCTCCCTTTTTGAAAATATTTTTATTTTAATTATTTTTAAAAGGATTGTTTGTTTGTTTTTGAAATGTTTTGAAAAGACTTTTTTTGCTTCAGAATAGATTTTTTAAAGACTTTTTATTTTCTTGAAAGAGTTTTTTGTTTGAAAAGATATCTATTTTGAAAGGAATTTTTTTATTTTTGAAAGTGTTTTCCTACTTTTTTTTGTTATGAAAATAATCTTGGTTTATTTAAGAATGTTGAACTTTTTTGAAAGATATTTAAAAAAACTTTTTCTAAATGTTGGTCACAAGATTATTGAGTGATGATTGTTAGATGAGAGAGATCTTTGTTATTCTTGGAGATCTTTGAAAAAAATTCAAGTTTGAAAATATCATGGGACAAAGATCATTGATGATTGAGATTGTTTGAAATTATTTGGGATCCTTTTGGATCACTGGATATTATTGCATTGCGATTATTTGAGATCATAAGATTGTTAATTGGATATTGTTATTTTTATAATATTAATGATTTGAGATTTTTATTTTGGTAATACCATATTAAACATGATGATTTAGGAAATTGCAAAAAAGTTGTGTTTTATGACTATAAGCATAAAACTTTTAACAATATTAAAATTAACAATGCAGGCAAGAATTTTAAAATCACAATTTTTTAATCATTTTGTTGAGGATTCCTCCAATTCGATGTAGAATTGGTTTTTCATTTTGAAAAACTATAAAATGGAAAGAATGAAAAAAATACAGATGAAAAATAGAAACCTCAACAGATCAACAATACATGAGATGACAAAAAGAAAAATGCAACTCAGATTGTGCCCCAATGGAGTCCCCAAACCATTATATCTTGCTCGAAAGATTCCATAGTCATGAAAACAATGAAAAAGCAAAAAAAAAACAATAAATCAATAAAGCTTGCAGTCTCCATCCAGATTTGTTTGTAAAACAAAGAAAAAAGTCGACGTTAAAATCAATAGAAAAATATAAAAAGATTCAGTTTTAACTCCACCCTAGGGAAGATAAGATAGATATATGTTAACTGAATGATGAGATAGATATATGTTAATTTAATGATGAGACTCGACGATCGTGTTATGAGTGGGAAAGGTATTAGCACCCCCACCTCACTTGATGGATGCTATTTCAACCTTCTTAGTCATTTCAAATAAAAATAGTGGTGATCAAGGATATTATTAGAGAAAATGACAAAAAAGTGATAAAAAGTGTTTTGTATGTTACGCGGCCGTTGGGGCTAAAGACGGTCATGACTTTCCCATATAGCCTAAAGGTCATAGTTTTAGGTGTGTTGTGGTCCTAACCACCTTAAGACCTCCCACGATAGAGATCTACCACTGGAAGTTGGGACTGATGTGTAACAAGAGAGAGGCGAGATATATTTAGTAGTGTGAGATCTTAAAATTTTGAAGTGTTGTGAGAATATGAACATTTATGAATATAACATATCAGAGAAAGTAGTTGTTACTAGTATGGATATAATATAGAAAATAACAATTATTATTGAGAAGCATGCTGACATTAACATGAGCAGTTGATATCATATTTAGGATCATCAGATCACATGCAGAAAATAAAAGAGGGAGATAGTCATTCTTTGGCTTCAGGAGAAACAAAAAGAGTGTGTAATATGGACGGTGTGGGGGGTCTTATAGGTCAATTTTAGGATTTAAGATTTCCATTTGAAAATTTTTAGAAGAGGCGGTAGATTGTGCTGAAGTGTTAGGAGGTGTCCCCCACAAATTGAGGTCATCTGCTACGTGTCATCGACAGATTGCTCCAATCCGTCGAGTGGCCCAAGCAAGGGCAATGTCAATTTTCTAATGTTATGTATATTTGAGAATGTTCTAGAAAAAATATAATTAAGGTGGATTTGAAATAAAAGTCAATAAAACTATGAAGGAGAGAGAAAATATATTAATTCAATATTATCCTTCATTATTATCCAAAAGATATATTTTTTTGTTGATAAAGGTAATTGAATTGTCTTTGGGGGAAAGGGCATACTTTATTCAAAATAATTAAATAGAGAAATTTATGGAAAAAGGATTCTAAAAAGTGGCAATAATGAGCCAATTGCACTTAAGTCCATATAATAGATTTTCTTTGCAGAAAGCCTCAAATAGGGTAAAGTGTATAAAATGGATGGATTAAATATGCAACAAATGTGGTGAAATATGGGAAAATATGGAAACTGAAAAATGTGGAAAATGTGGCAAATGCGGAGAAGGGTGAAAATGGGTAAAATGTGAAAATGGAATGAATTCTATAATTAACTAGGGGATTAACATTTAAGCATCATTTTAGGCTGAGTGAGCAAAAATGGGTGTCAACACCACCAATATAATTCCTTGTGATTTTTATACATTTCAGAACTACCTAGATGCATCACATACATATAAGAATATTCTTCATCAAGCACAATCTTTCTCGACGCAGCCTGATTTGGAACACATAACATGCCATGAAAACATAAAAGATATTCACCAATGAGTGGAAGTCTTCTCTGTTCCCTTCATGCATCTCCTTTATTAAAGTTTGTATACATGGATTGGTTCCTTACACATATTGATGGCAACGATGTTTAAAAAAATATCCATAGATAATCACATCATATTTTATACTGCATGACCGCACCAAAAGGTTATTGTAGGCGTATGTTTTAAATTTTAGAACTGTCGTGGTGTGTTGTGGTTATGGTTTTAGAGAAAATAACCATGGATAAAAATTGCACTATAATTAATTTATATAAATGTATATAATTTTTTGTAGAATAATATTCTAATCATATTACTTATTGTTGTTATCACACAGTTACTAGATCTCTATAATTACTACACACCAACTTTTCCCTCCTTCTATAATTACTAAACATACATGTGCACCTAGCACATGAAATATTACCATACATGTTTTACTTATATATATTTCACTTCATATTTATTTATATTATCACTAATTTATAGAGTCATATTTATAATATTTGTAGATAGTTGTTGTCATTGATGCAATCATTTAATGTATTCTTTATAGATGGCATTGACTTGTTTCATGACAATCTCAAATAGAAGCATACAAAGATTAGAAAACAAAGATAGATAATTAAAATGAAACAAGTCAAGAATATATGATTATTATAAGTGAACTATAATGAGTATTTAGTTTATTATTGTAATTGAATTATTATATGTTAGATGATACATGTAGTTACTAGTAGACATAAAATAAAGTTAAGAAAAATTAAAAAAGGTGAAAATAAAATAGAAAGACATAAAGAGAGAGAGAGAGTGAGTCAATAAGAGATGATAACATCCATTATTACTAGTCATCTTTTTCCATAGTTATTCAAAATTTTACCATACTCCCACACAAAAAGTTTTGAATTTCCCCCCTCTCTCAAAACATATATCATTACACTTAATTCTATATATTATTTTAGTTCTCTCATTAAAACTAAATGTGTAGAGGAAGAATCATACCTTACATGCTTCAAAAAAAATGGATTAATAGGGGAGTGAGACTTTAGGAATCATTTTAAATAGGATAGTATGGTTTGAGAAAAAAAATAATGTATATTAGTGGGAGGGACTTAATACATTTTAAATGAGGATGATGTTTGAACTTTGAATGAGAAAATATATATTTAGTTGGAAAATATTATATTTGTGTTTATTAATTTAATAAAAGGAATGTTAGAATGTACATTCACATGAGAAAAAAATAGCGTATTTTTTATTATGTAATGTGGACGTGACATTGTTGATTCATATTTCTATATTTTATTTTATTTATTGTGTAAAATTATTGATTAATTTTACATACAATGTTATTGAGAGCAATGAACAATTTATTCTTGATGTGGGTGGTGTGGTGTGGTGCGGTTAACTGTGATTTTTTGATGGTGTGGATATGGTGTCTCATAACAAACATCACAAAGGATATGGTGAAGATATGGTGTTTGATTTTCAATCTTGGTGTAGTTATGATTTTACATAAACTGCACTATATCTACACCACCACCATCCCTACTTACACTTAATTAATTTGCTTCCCCGACATAGTATTTATTTGTATTTGTTCTAGGAGACCACTAGTAAATGTCAAGTTCATATAGACATTCATATCTCTATAAAACAAAAACAAGTCCCTTTATGATTCGTGACATAGAATACATCTCTATAGGAGGCTCAGTGATGACTTTCTAGTCAATGCATCTTACACTACATTTGTCATTCCAGGATGATAATCAATGGTGAAATTATAGTCTTTGATCAATTCAAGCCATCTATGTTGCCTCATATTTATATTTCTTTTGTGAAGAAGTATTTCAAGCTCTTATGACAGGATATACCTGGTAAGTTTCTCCATATAGACAATGTCACCATGTTTTTAATGCTAAGACTACTTCATCAAGTTCTAGGTCATGCGTAGAGTAGTTCTCTTCATTCTTCTTTAACTGTCTAAAAGCATATGCTATTACCTTATCATCCTACATTAGAACACAATCTAAATCCTTCTAGTAAGCATCACAATATACAACATAACATTTCCATGTCTCATGAAGAGTAAAGACCAGAGCAGATGTCAACAATTTCTTCAATTTTTGAAAGTTATGATCACACTAATTTTTTCACATGAATTAGAATTATTTCCTTATCAAATCATTTAAAGGCACTACACCAATGTTGAGGTCATGTATAAACCATTTGTGATAGAATATTAAGACTAGAAAGCTCCTAACTCTTGTGCATCTTGGGATGCTCACATTGGATTACATATTCCATTTTCTTGGGATTTACACAAATCCCTTCAGAGGAGATCACCTAGATATGCCACCCTAAAGAACCAGACACGCATTTAGTAAACTTGGCATATATCCTATTTTGTATCGAAAAGTGTAAAGACAATCTTAATTTTTTTATTATATTCTCATTATGTTGACTATATCAACATATCATCAATTGAAACAACAATGAACTGATCAAGGTACTAAGGAAATATTCTATTAATCATGTCCATAAGTCTAAATGACATATTCAAGAACTCATAGTAGCCATTGTCCTAAAAGTTGTCTTAAGAACATCTTCAACCTTGATCACGAGTTGATGATAACCTTCTCATAAATTAATCTTAGAAAACATAGTTTCCCCTCTAAGTTGATCAAGAAGATCATCGATCCTAGGAAAAGGATATTTACTCTTGATAGTGGATTATTTGATGTGCCTATAATTGATACATATATGCATCATTCAATAATTCTTCTTCAAATATAGTATTGGGGCTACCCATAGTAATGTTCTAGGTTGAATAAAACACTTATCAAGCAATTCTTGTAATTGCTTCTTTAGATCTCTCAATTCAATTGGATCCATTAGATATGGTGCTTGTGAAATAGGTTGAGTACCTGGAGTTAGATTAATCTCAAAATTAATATATCTAATTGAAGGTAATCCTGGAAATGCATTAGGAAAACATCATTGTACTCTTTCATTATGGGTACATCATATGTGGTAGGGTTCTCAGTCCGCATATCCATTGCATGTGCAAGATAACATGTAGATACCTTCCTCATCATCTTCTCAGAAATTATAGCAGATATCAAACATGTAGGTAATGCCTTCTTGTACCCTTGAAATATCCAAGAAAAATCTCCATCAGAAAAGATAACTTCTTTGGTAAAGTAATCTAGATTCACAGATATTTCTCTAAGCAATTCAAGCCTAGAATTATATCAAAGCTAAGTACTTCAACTGGTAATAAGTCCACTTGGATTCATTTTCTACTAAATCTTAGAACACATCTAGGACAACCTCTATCGTGATCGTAGTTTGTACAATAGGTATATGTAAAAAGAAATCATAATGTAGTTCCTCAACATAAAGTTGGCCTCTAGATATGGCATCCCGAGTAATAAAAGCATGTATAGCACCATGGTCAATTAAAACTATAACATGTATAAGAACAAACATAACTAAGAAAATTTGATGTCACAATATGTGGAGAAACTACTCCCTCCTGCTAGGTTAAAGCATAAGCATGAGTTGTCACATATTGCCTAACTTGACCTCATCCTTTTCCCTGATGTGTCATGGATCACTAAGTGATGGAGTCCGCCACTGTTGAATACCCATTGTATGAGATTTGTGTTGATGTTTGTCTTTTTTCTTAAGTTCATGACTATTTATGAGTTCTCTATGGACAATCCCCAACATAATGCATGTAACACCCTCTCTCAGTACACACATACACATGGCGGAAGCAGAATAGAGTTATCCATAACTTTTGCACTTAAAGGGGCATTACATAAAACTGGCATTCATAACAAAATTATAATCAATCACACAAATTAAAGTAATAAAACATTATCATGATTGTTCTTACAAAAGGAACATAAATTCTATCGCATGGAAAACTCATTACCAAAGTCTTTACTCTAAAGATGGAAATATATAATTGAATCTATAAATATGAGGATCATCTTATGGTTGGCACCCACAATACCTCCTCCTGCTCTATCCTTGTGCTTCAAGCCTCTGAACACTACTTCTATTTCTGGTCCTCACGTACGGACATCTCATCCCCAGTCAAGCATTGGAAAAATGGTTGTTAGCATAAGTAGAATGAGTATTCCAATATACACATTAATAGAGAAATAAGATACTACAAAATATTCTTGAACATTATTAGCATGAAACTAACATTAAAATCTATAAGTTGTAAGAGACTCCATCTTCTCTCTAGGGATTTCTGCTCTATCTTCTCTCTAGGGCTTTCTTCTCTATCTTCTCTCTAGCTTTCCCCAACGACCTCCACTGGGGGGAGGGGTGTCTCCTAAGAGACTTCCTCCCCCTGGCCCCAACCTCGATTGGCTAGGTCCTGAAGTCAGCATCGGTTTTCTCAGGAGGTAAATGGATCTGACGTCCAGTTCGATTCGTAGGGGCTCTCCTCGACTGACCTGGTTTAGGAGGATGTGATGTGCCACAAGGTTTAAGACCTGGATTGGTGGATCGGTGTATCGGCCTTGTCAAATCCACTCCATTCAAGTGTGACAGATGGATAGAAACAGTCCCAGTTAAGATTTTGGCTCTTGTGCTACCGCTCCATCATCGCTAGTAAAGCTAGGGGGTCTCCACTCCTTCCCCTTCACCAACACCTACTTCTTGGTTCCAGGACGATGATGCCCCTCAGGCTCGACTGTCCTCGATATGGCATCTTTGGCGATGGGAGGTGTGACGTCCCCAGATTTTCTAAAACTTAATCTGATGTGAGACGTCCAAATTGAAACCCTCACCTCAGTGAGAATCCCAATTTAAACATCCCACACAAGGCTAAGAAGAAGAAAATTAGAGGAAGTCAAAAGGAAACAATCAGTAGCACATGTACATGAACAATAATAAAACCATACACACATGTTCCCCATTCAACATATAATTACAACATGAATTATTACAACATTTGATATTACATATTGAATAACAAACTCTACATATACATGTACTACCACTAAACAACAGGATCTTAAGACAAGATGTCCACCTATACATCAGCTCGCCACATGACTCTCACTATCTTGGATCTGCAAGAGCATAACCACAACCTAAACAAAAGATTACATGTGCTACACGTCAGCACAATATTCAAGAATATTGTACTGAGTACGCCTACATGTCTTTTTATATACCTCTCATTACTAAGCTTGGAAATAAGATAAAACTAATACTTGGTAGTAACAGAAGAATATAACAAAAGCATACTTGAACAAGAATGTTTATTAACAAAAGAGAACACATATCTTAGGGATATTTTCCATTATATCATCCATGCATTACTACCAAGGAGTTGAATGCATTAAGGCCTTTATGATCACTACCAAAGAGTTGGATCATATGTACAATGTGACCACTACCAAAGAGTTGGGTCCAAGCACACTATCAAAGAGTTGGTGCTTCCATATGTACAATGTGACCACTACTAAAGAGTTAGGTCACTTCCAAGCACACTGCCAAAGAGTTGGTGCTTTCATATAATGGAACATATGAAATTATGTTTGATGTGTTCATAGAAATAAGTATGAAAAATCAAGCAACATATCATACAAGAACAATCATTTCAATCAATACCATATGCCAAGTCTTTACTACCATATAACACAAGCATATTGTATAGTAAGCCAAGTAAGAGGTAATGGCGTACCTTGATCAAGACAAACCTAATCATCATATTCCTCATGTCAACTATGTATCCCAGGTCAAACCCTGACAAAGATAAGATCACATACGATTATCAGGTTCTCATCATCTTTAACTATATTTATATCCATTTTAGGGTTTGCCTTATCTCTTTAGTATATTTCCATATCACTTGCATTCTTGTCTTATATTTATCTTACTGATTTCATATTCCAGATTATAGTTCATCAACTGGATATACTCATGTGTCACATTATTATGTGAACATATTTAACATTATGTCACTTTCATTACCCATATCAGGGTTACATTACATGTATTAAGGGTGCTCTTCATATAATATGAATTTCATGTATAATATTGATCTCAGATTTACATATTATCTTCCAGTTATTGATATGAGAGTTTTCTGTAAATTTCATCATTTATTGAGCATGTATGTATTTATTTCATTTCACTTAGGGTAATTATCCCTAATTAGCCATATGAAGAAAATTACATAATTTCTTGCATCAACATGACCATAACTAACATCATATGCATTCTAAACATGATTATGGACTTACTGGCATTTTTCCATATTTTTATGTCATCATTTAATATTTATTACTCAAGAACTAAGAATTACACATATTACATGATATCATTGAGGTTAATGCTTCAAAAGCCTGATATTATAGTTCTATTGTCTTCTATTCATTTTTCTAAACATTTCAGTATATTACATGTATTTTTCTGATAAGCGTACTAATTACTATGAATTTTGGAAGATCTGGTAATTAATTGAGATATTTACCTCTTAGGGCCAATCGAATTATGCCATGTGTCTGTGAGGGGGCATTTCTCCAGGCTTCCTAGGCCTTACGGAGCCATCTGGTTCAGCGGTTGGTCTAGCTGGTTCACTGGTTCAGACCCGGTTTTCTTGCCCTTCTCTCTTTTCTCGCGATCCAGTGATGTGTCTGTGTGGGTTCTCAACCCAGCGTTGGGTGCCACCATGAGGGTTATCTCCGACGAGCAAACGAATGTGTACATGTCACCTTTCTTAGCTCTTACGGCTGCACACACCTTCATATGTGCCTCCCAGGTCTCCACGGCTACAAGCTTCCTAGGGCTTGGTCGTAGAGCTCTTACTCCGCAAGGGCGCCGTCGCCTAGCTCTTGCTACGGCGGAGCAAAGAGGCATTTTGCCTCTGCTCAAGATCTTTGCCCAGGTGCTCACCGGTGCCAACCTCCATCAGTACCGCTCTCTGCTCATCCTCACAGAACCTCTGTCATGAGCCATGTTTTCGACAAGGACTTGGTCATCATTGGGAGCTGCTTGTCCACAAATGGTGTCTCCTCCATCTCCGCAGGGTTTGGCATTGGCTTGGCATTGGATCTCGTTCTTCCCCAGGTTGAGGTAGCTCCACCATGGTTAAGGATAAAGGGGAGAACCCCCTTCTCGATTCTCTTCTCACTATCACATTTGCAATGAGGCCACCCTCTTGTCCTTCTGTTGGAGGCGATCCTCCATTCTCAAGACCATCACAGGAGTCTCCAACTCTTTCATTACTCTCTACCCAAGCACCTGCATCTCGCGGTTGAGAGGTCACAACAAGGGGAGTATGATCTCTCTGCTCACAATTACCCAGAGAGGTTGATAAGGATTGCATGGTTTATTGATGTGGAGCGAGCAACTGCCCACACTTTGTCTCCTTAATCCAACCACAACCAAGACGTGGGGTTGGTTGATGCTTTGCGTCATTGTTCATGGTAACCGTTGTGAGCAAGCTGAAAGCCTAAGTCTTCCGATTATAAATCATGTCACACTTGAGTTACAAGGTCATATGTTGTAAGGGTGTGTGATATAGCCTACTATTAAAACCTCATATATCAATCAAATACTTTGGTCCAAAGTACCTCAAATACTCAACATTTAGCCTACTCCAAGAGTATCAAAATATAATGAGATTTTAACCATAGCTTTATAACAACTTAAGCTACATTCTATTCGTGATTGGTGTTAAAACTCAATTATATGACCAATCAATGAAATACCTCAAAAGGCCACGAAGTTAAGGGATCTTAATTATGATATCAACCTCAAACGACACTCAAGCTTTACCAAAACACCTAGGACTGTCAAACAACTCAACATGCCTGACTTCACTTATGTCATTGAACTATTAAGGACTCTAAAAGTCCACTCCATCACATCCTATACACCTTAAAAGAAATTCTGTCCTTGGAATTAAGCCAGAAAACCACTTTGTCACATCATATACACCTTAAAAGAACTTTCGTTCTCGAAAGTTAATCATACTCGTACTCTAAGGAAAACTACCATGTCTTCATCCACATGTAGGCAGTATTCTATGTGTAACATATCCGCAAAGGTTACCTAGAACCATGTATCCAAAGCACTATTAGGGGGTTTTACAAGCATCTTAGTGCACAAACACTCCATTCAAGGTTAAACTCAGGGTTTAGAATCTTAGGTTATGTCATTCCATATCTCATATGCTAGGGTTGCATCCATATCTTTACCCATGCATTAGGATTTCCACATCATATTACCATGTTCTAAATGAGTTAACTAAAATTAACCCATATATCAATGTGTCATCAACATTTTATTGAGTTGCTCGTTAGAACATGTTCATCATTAACATATGCCTTTTAGGAGGGAGTTAACTATAGTTACCCCGCGTTATCCATCTAGATCATATCAAGGTGTCATACTCGTTATGTTGTGTTAACTGAAAAACTATATTTTTCATCTTTATTAGGCACTAAGATTAACACCTCATGTAACATGTTTCATTCACATGAACTTATTTCATTGCTCATAATAAATTGTCACATTTACTCGTGATTTCACCACAAGATTAACTAGTAGTATCACATTATCATCATTATTCATGTATATGGTTAACCATTTATGCATCGATATGTATTAAACCATTTCTAGGTTTCCATCATATTATGTTTATGTATCACGTCTCAAGATTAGATCACATTCTTACCTTTACTATATCATGGTTGTGCGAAACAAACTTATGTGAGTGGCTAATCAAACATATATCAAAACTTTATCTAGTCCAACTGAGGTTCTCCTTGACCCATAACATGGGGGTAAATCCATTCTCATCCTCTTTGAGCTAACTCAACTCTATTAGTATCTTATATGCATATACTTTATCTTTCCTCTCTTAGTCTAGGGTTATCAGATTACCTCATTGGCACTAGTGATAGCTTTACAAGCTCTAGCCACATAAGCACAAACCAAAACATGCTACAACATACTATTCATAGGTCTCTACCCATGAGTTATGCTTACCCAAAACTCTCTTATACACACCACTAGATTCCTATGTGGGAAACCACCAACCCGAGCATGAGGCTTCATAGAAACTAAGATAGCTACCTCATCCAGGGTCTTGGGCTATCTCCCTCACCCAGATGGTAGGCACTCATATTCATGTTCACATATACACATATAACTAGCCTCTCTCTGTCTCTAGGGTTTGGTCCTCCCAAGGACATCTAGAGTTCAACAAGACTATAGGAATCATGCATTAAGCAACACAACTCATTCACTCAGGAGTAGTCTAGTTTAGGACATATCATAACACATATTTCTCATAATTCTCATATCTTGGAGTTTAGGTTCTCTAACCTTCTCCCAATGGGTCTCACTCTCTCTGGAGTTAACCCCGAAACTGGTCCTAATACTAGAGGTCCTCCTTTATAAAAGAGCTTGAGGCTCATGCTGACTCACAACCCTGTCTTAACTTAAGACATCTTATCTCATAAAAGCCTAGTTACTTGCATCATCAAGACTTATCTCAAAACCTCAAACCTAACTCATGTCCTCAAAGACAAACATAAATCATCATAACCATCTTATATCATCTAAATAAGACTTACATCATATCAAAACTTATTTCATATATTCCATCTATCACATATTCCAAATAAGGCTCTAGACATCTAATCTAGAACTATTATCTCTTCTAGACTGATGTCATTCACTTTCACTTAGGTTGCATGACCACCTCCTACTCGTACATGTGTGGGGACACATTTTTGTAATACATATACATAATAAAATATTATATAGCTTTTCTCCAATAAAACAAGCATCAGAGAAAACTATCGAGGTTCGATCTGTTTGGAATCAAAAACCAAATCCTAAAAATGAGTGTCCCACACATAGTAGAGGGTACAGTGTCATGAAAACTAGTGAAAAGGGTGAGAACATGGTGTAGACTAGTGTAGCTACTCTAGACAATGTGCACAATATGTCTAGGGTTTCTCTTCCCTTGATGCACGTCATTTCCAAATAGTGCAACATCCCATACCACTGCACTACAAGGAAAGAATGACATCTAAGGACTTGCTACTCAACAAGCACCAGTCTAGACCTAGTTCTCGGACATCTAGGTGCTAACCTATAGGGTAGGTCAGATCTAGTCACTAAAAGATGACTAATCTAACCCTAAAGATTATTAAGTTCAAGCTTCTTTAGTTTTCAGTTGCATAATGAGCAAATGTCAGGCTTTGCTATTGTTCATGCTCTGATACCACCTGTCATGTCCCCAAATTTTCTAAAACTTAATCTGATGTGAGACGTCCAAATTGAAACCCTCACCTCAGCGAGAATCCCAATTTAAACATCCCACACAAGGATAAGAAGAAGAAAATCAGAGGAAGTCAAAAGGAAACAATCAGTAACACATGTACATGAACAATAATAAAACCACACACACGTGTTCACCATTCAACATATAATTACAACATGAATTATTACAACATTTGATATTACATATTGAATAACAAACTCTACATATACATGTACTACCACTAAACAATAGGATCTTAAGACAACAGGTCCACTTGTACATCAGCTCGCCACACGACTTTCACTATCTTGGATCTTCAAGCGCATAACCACAACCTAAACAAAAGATTGCATGTGGTACACGTCAGCACAATATTCAAGAATATTGTACTGAGTACGCCTACGTGTCTTTTTATATACCTCTCATTACTAAGCTTGGCAATAAGACAAAACTAATACTTGGCAGTAACAGAAGAATATAACAAAAGCATACTTGAACAAGAATGTTTATTAACAAAAGAGAACACATATCTTTTAGGCATATTTTCCATTATATCATCCATGCATTACTACCAAGGAGTTGAATGCATTAAGGCCTTTATGATCACTACCAAATAGTTGGATCATATGTACAATGTGACCACTACCAAAGAGTTGGGTCCAAGCACACTACCAAAGAGTTGGTGCTTCCATATGTACAATGTGACCACTACCAAAGAGTTAGGTCACTTCCAAGCACACTGCCAAATAGTTGGTGCTTTCATATAATAGAACATATGAAATTATGTTTGATGTGTTCATAGCAATAAGTATGGAAAATCAAGCAACATATCATATAAGAACAATCATTTCAATCAATACCATATGCCAAGTCTTTACTACCATATAACACAAGCATATTGTATAGTAAGCCAAGTAAGAGGTAATGGCGTACCTTGATCAAGACAAACCTAATCATCATATTTCTCATGTCAACTATGTATCACAGGTCAAACCCTGACAAAGATAAGATCACATACGATTATCAGGTTCTCATCATCATTAACCCTATTTATATCCATTTTAGGATTTTCCTTATCTCTTTAGTATATTTCCATATCACTTGCATTCTTGTCTTATATTTATCTTACTAATTTCATATTCCAGATTATAGTTCATCAACTGGATATACTCATGTGTCACATTATTATGTGAGCATATTTAACATTATTTCACTTTCATTACCCATATCAGGATTACATCACATGTATTACGGGTGCTCTTCATATAATATGAATTATATGTATAAAACTGATCTTAGATTTACATATTATCTTCCAGTTATTGATATGAGGGTTTTCTATAAATTTCATCATTTATTGAGCATGTATGTATTTATTGCATTTCACTTAGGGTAATTAGCCCTAATTAGCCATATGACGAAAGTTACATAATTTCGTGCATCAACATGACCATAACTAACATCATATGCATTCTAAACATGATTATGGACTTACTGACATTTTTCCATATTTTTATGTCATCATTTAATATTTATTACTCGAGAACTAAGCATTACACATCTTACATTATATCATTGAGTTTAATGCTTCAAAAGCCTAATATTATAGTTCTATTGTGTTCTATTCATTTTTCTGAACATTTTAGTATATACCATGTATTTTTCTAATAAGAGTACTAATTACTATGAATTTTGGAAGATCTGTTAATTAATTGAGATATTTACTTACCTCTTAGGGTCAATCGGATTATGCCACGTGTCTGTGAGGGGGTGTTTCTCCAGGCTTCCTAGGCCTTACTGAGCTATCTGGTTTAGTGGTTGGGCTAGCTGGTTCACTGGTTCAGACCCGGTTTGCTTGCCTTTCTCTCTTTTCTCACGATCCAGTGATGTGTCTGTGTGGGTTCTCAACCCAGCGTTGGGTGTCGCCACGAGGGTTATCTCCGGCGAGCAAACAAACATGTACAGGTCACCTTCGTCAGCTCTTACGGCTACACACACCTTTGTATGTGCCTCCCAAGTCTCCACAGCTACAAGCTTCCTAGGGCTTGGTCGTAGAGCTCCTCCTTCGTAAGGGCGCCGCCTCCTAGCTCTGGCTGCGGTGGAGCAAAGAGGCATTTTTCCTCTACTCCAGATCTTCGCCCAGGTGCTCATCGGGGCCAACCTTTGTCAGTACTTCTCTCTGCTTAGTCTCACAGAACCTCCGCCATGCGCCATGTTTCCGGCAAGGACTTGGTCATCACTGGGAGCTACTTGTCCACAGATGGCGTCTCCTCCATCTCCGCAGGGTTTGTCATTGGCTTGGAATTGGAGCTCATTCTTCCCCAAGTTGAGGTGGCTCCTTCGCGGTTAAGGATAAAGGGGAGAACCCCCTTCTCACTTCTCTTCTCACAATCATGTTTGCAATGATGCCACCCTCTTGTCCTTCTGTTGGATGTGATCCTCCATTCTCAAGACATCACAGGAGTCTCCAACTCTTTCATTACTCTCTACCCAAGCACCCACAGCTCACAGTTGAGAGGTCACAACAAGGGGAGTATGATCTCTCTACTCACAATTACCCAGAGTGGTTGATAAGGGTTGCATGGTTTATTGATGTGGAGCGAGCAACTACCCACACTTCGTCTCCTTAATCCAACCACGACCAAGACGTGGGGTTGGTTGATGCTTTGCGTCATTGTTCATGGTAACCGTTGTGAGCAAGCTGAAAGCCTAAGTCTTTCGATTATAAATCGTGTCACCCTTGAGCTACAAGGTCATATGTTGTAAGGGTGTGTGATAAAGCCTACTATTAAAACCTCATCTATCAATCAAATACTTTGGTCTAAAGTACCTCAAATACTCAACATTTAGCCTACTCCAAGAGTATCAAAATATAATGAGATTTTAACTATAGCTTTATAACAACTTAAGCTACATTCTAATCGTGATTGGTGTTAAAACTCAATTATATGACCAATCAATGAAATACCTCAAAAGTCCATGAATTTAAGGGATCTTAATTATGATATCAACCTCAAACAACACTCAAGCTTTACCAAAACACCTAGGACTCTCAAAAAACTCAACATGCCTGACTTCACTTATGTCATTGGACTATTAAGAACTCCAAAAGTCCACTCCATCACATCCTACACACCTTAAAAGAAATTCCGTCCTCAGAATTAAGCCAGAAAACCACTTTGTCATAGGAGGGTTCACTCGTCAAGTGGGTTGGTCTTCCACGACATGCTGGGCATTTGTTTCCC
Organism: Alisma plantago-aquatica; assembly: GCA_963693085.1. Lineage (NCBI taxonomy): Eukaryota > Viridiplantae > Streptophyta > Magnoliopsida > Alismatales > Alismataceae > Alisma > Alisma plantago-aquatica. Next base: position 208,412,843 of record OY856414.1, read on the forward strand.
CTCCACTGACTGATTTGCTTCAACGGTGCCCCCACCTTTGATCCTCTTCTTTGGCTTTCGACGACTGGGTTGTGCGCCGGTGGTGGTTCTGTCCTCCCACTTCTGTGGCTATCTGTGGATGGTGGATGGGCTCTTCGTAGGGCGGCTAGGGTGAGAAATTTTCCCCAACTCCACACGGTGATTCCCAATCCATGACCCTCGACAAAGCAAAGTGTTGTTGTGTGTTGGACACCCACAAAGTGTTTGATGAGATGCCTCTGAGCAAATAGGGGCATTGGGTCTGCCTCTCAGGTGACTGGTCTATTGGTTGATGCTCTCATGTGGCTCCTTTGTAGCTGCATGTGGGAACACCCTCAAGGTGTTTGGTGTTCAAATCTGGCAATTGGGGTCCCCTCTACAGGGTCCCTTAGTCTTGGCCTCACGGGTTCGTTGCGGATCTGAAGTTCAGTTGATTGCTTCTTCACAGGCATCGACGTCTGAACATTCATATGGTTAAGCGTGGCTTGGGTAAAATGGGGGTAGAAGGAGTTTCCTCCACCTCCCCCTTGACTACTCTGTTGTTGCGTATGGGACATCTTCAGGTGTTCTATGTATTGCCTCTGGGCAAACAGGAGTTGTTCCGACTGGTGATGGTTTTTGTTTGTTGATGTGTAAACAACAACTACCGATGATCAAGGACCCTTGCAGGTTAGCAACATGGCTGTGTGGTGGGATGTTAGTTAGAAGGATCTCCCTAATCTTGGCATGGTACCACACTTTGTGGGTACTCTTAATATATAGTTGGTGTTGTGCTAAGCATGAAGGAGTGAATTGGAGCTGCTTTTCCCTCCCTCACTCTGTTGTCAAAATGCACTGGTACTTATTTCTCATGCGGCTTGCTCAACTTCTTTTTGAGATGATGCTAGGGGTTCCTTTTTTGGGGTATTTCACCCACTTAGAAACCTGGAGTTCTGGTGGCTGGGAAGATCAGAAGCTTCAAGGCTAGCTACAGGCAGGAAAACAAGTTTTTGTTCTATGTCAAGCTATTGTTACCACTTGTGGGTATGCTGAATGCATGTAATAGTGGCTTGTTATTGTCTCCTTATTATAGGAATGCTTGGACCTAGCTTGTTTAGTTAGATTGGTCTTCTTAGTGTCGTTTCATCTAGAAATCTTTTTTTTCCTCCTGTGTGGGGATTTTGATCCTTGATCGAGCTTTATTAGCTCATGTAGATGTAATGGGGTACTTAGTACCCAAAGTTTTGGTATTAATAGTAACACACTTTTGAGCGACCAAAAAAAAACATTAAAATCTGTATAAAACCTTAAACATAAATATCTCTTCTTTCTTTATTTTAATTGTTGTCTTTTTATTTATGTTTCTTTGAAAACTGGTACTCTGCTACCTGGGTCTCATAACCTGCACTAAGGTGCCTAGGTCAATATCCTACATTATGGGCCTAAGTTATGTCTCTCTTATATTAAATCTCTTTCATCATACTTCTAAATGAGATTATGCAGATTCTTTGGATTAAAGTATCTTTTATTTTTGAATTTTTTCTAATTGTAGCCACCATTATACGATAAGTCCTCCGTCGTGACACCGAAGTGTCCTCTATGGGGTAACACACCCTCGGTTGGCACAACATCCCATTTTTGACACAAAAGTGTCCTCTACGGTGCAACACACCCTCTATTAGTAGAATGTGCCCTCTGTGACACCTGTGGTGTCTGGCGTAGTGCACCCTCTTAATCATCCCGAGACTCTTTGGTGAGGACTTATGATATAATGTATATAATATATCATTTTCTATCTTTGTTCTTAATTTCTTCTCTCTAGATCTTAATCTCTTAGCTATGAATCCTAATCTCTTATCTTTGAATCTGCTCTTAATTTCTTATATCTGAATTTTAATCTATTATCTCTGACTTTGTATCTCTATTCTTTGATTCTTAACATAATCTAATTTTGAATCTCAAATCTGATAATTTTATTATCTGATCTAAAGCTTTATTTTAACATGGGGACTTAACACAATTCCGATATGATATATTTGACATCTAAGTTAAAATCCTAAGAAAATAATCTGATCTAAATATATAGATACAAAGTATATTAAAATATCTTAAGTATTAAATATCTCAAATATGATTCCTGACAAGATAACTCAATCTCTTTAAATTCTCAATAAGCTTGACCTCAACATGAATCTTAACACATTCATGTGAGCTTAAGCCTTAAAGCATTTTGTTCTCATATTCTTACTCTTATTAGTCAAGTCATGAATCTTAATAAAATCTTATTTTGGAACTTACTAATTACTTAGAACATCCTAATCTTGTAATATTATATTGAACTCTATTCTCAATACATTCTACTCTTAATATAATTTTTATTTGAAAACTTGATCATGTCTTGATATGTTTAAAATTTAAATTCTTATATTGTACTTAACTCTTACATATTAATCAGTCTAAGAAATCTAAATAACTCCTTAGTTCTTAGATCTTTATCTGTATGAGAAATCTTAATAGTATGTTTCTACTTGAAATCTTGAGTACATGGTTATATCACATAACCATGGAAATATGACATTCTTACTTGTGTTTCTTATCTTGTAATCTTGAGTATTAATAAGAAACATTACTAAGAAATATATTCTTTTGTTCTTCTTATGAACTTAATTCATGAACTTTGATCATTCTATGATGTAAGCATCACATATCTCTATTGATGATATTGAGCATATGAAATCACATAACCATAAAAGTATAGAAAATCTTTCTTGCGTATCTTAACTTTAAAATCTTAGAACATTAGATCATGTAGGTCGTATTTAAGAAACATGTGAGTTTAATAAATATGAATACTCATGGGAATGAACCACTTATCTGTCGTATGCCCGATTTTATCAATAAGATACTTCTTCATATCCTTCTACCCTTCCCCTGTAAAACCAAAGGGTCTATTATTTTTCATGTCCCTTCTCAAAGCCCAATCTCTAGGGTCATTAGGGTTCTCAATTAGGGTTTCTTAATGCATGTATTTGTCTCTTGAGTGAAATCTAGGATCATACACATGATTTAATGTTCTAGTGAGTATTAGGGTGTATTTACTTACCCTCTGTGTTAGATGAGTCATATGAGTTGATGTTATGGTTTCAATCACATTCTCTTCATCTTTTCTTATTTCATTATCCATACCATATCATTTTAATTTAGGGTTTATCATATTGACCCTTATATGTAGCCATAATGATATAAGGATTCCCATTCAAGTTATCTACATGGATGAAAGGGTCCATATACATTTCTAATCCAAATCTTCTTAATATACATCTATAAAAATTATCTCTATGCTCTTATAGATTCTCCTTATTTTGGATTATACTTAAGATAACATCATAGTATGTTATCATCACTATTGGTGTTTGTTATCTTCAATCTAGATTATTGGGATTTCTATTTTGTCTATTAGATCGGATCATTAGCTTCTAAACCCTGAGATATGAAACATTAGTTTGTCACTCTCAATCACAAGGATGTAACTATTATGCACTTGCTTGAATATCTGATTATAGAATAGTCACTAGGGTGATATTATGGTTTCATGAGGATCATTACATCTTTATGAGGAAGTGATTAAATTTTGGTACTTTTCTGGCTAACGGATTCATTCTAACATTTTTCCAAAGTTTTGGTGATTATTTAATCAATCAATGGCAAGAGATTTGATTTCATAATAAAATAAGCCAGTGATAGGGGAAAAGGAGAAGCACGTGTGACTCAAGAATTGTTGATTCAAAAACACAAACACATCACCGCCAAGAACATCATCTATGTTTGCAGTCCTCTCCTTCGATCCTTTAGATGAGCAACATCATCTACTCTGACTTGTAAAGGGTCCAAGATCAAGGAAAACCCATATGAGCATCGGCCTCCTTGTGAGATGATAGAGCCATGTGCCTCTTGCATGAAACCATCTGATGGCGGGGAGCTACGTTCATCTTGCCAGAATACAAACGAATGCAGGGAATCTAAACCGGAACAGGGAGAGGAGAAGAAAGGGAACTTGGAAAGTGACTAGGAACCTTCGTGGGGCCAAGCTGAAATCAATCACGGAGTCACATGGAAAAACAAAGAAAACCCAGGACAACGCAGCCATGGATGTCGGGTGTAGGAGCAAACAGGGGAGAAGTGAGATATAGGCAAATACCTCGGAAGCGGACTAGGTAGGGGTTGAAGAAGCTTCGGTCAATCTACAGGAAGCTCCTCGCCACTTCATTGCAGTCCCCGCACGTCCACAAATCGCTGAAGGCGAGCCCCAAACAGGCCTCTAACAAGGACGGGTATGAGTTAGCATTAGCCTGGAGTTGGTGTAGCTCTCGGGAATTGAACAGTGGTGGCGCAACTGGGAAGAATGGCATTGAGTGACGGTGGTGGGAAAATTGAGTAGGACATGGAGGCTCCGGGTTGAAGCTGTCAAATTGAGGGTTGGGAAGAGACTATATGACCATGAAGGAGCTTCTCCAATGCTCAGACGGACAAAGGACTTGCCCACAGATTGTCTGCAACTTCGGGAGTCGAGGAAGGTTTGGCGGCGGGAGGAGCGTTTCTAGCATCATGAGATTTAGGGTTTATGTAGGGGCTTAATAGGAGCGGGGAAGTGTCCTGGTGACGATGGAGAAATCGGTTTTCAAAACAGATTGGCAGATTGCGAGAAATCTGCGATTGATTGGGAAGACTGTTGTGGCCGAAGATATCAGAGGTTGAAGAAGGGCGGTTAGCCAGGATCAGTTGAATTAGCTGGCGCCTCTATCCAGCGGTCCCAAATAAAACCAATTCAAAGGGAAAATCTGAGAAAAACCGAGAACATAGGAAAAAGCCATTTCTTTGCTATTATCTTTAGAAATTTGTTTACCTAATCAAACATCCTCCAAATAATCTCCAATTTTTACCACATGTTGATATTAGGTCTATAATATTCCAATCAAGTCCATTTTATAATTGTGTGACTAAAATAATTAGTATGATTAACACAAGATGGAACTTAAATACTAAATAACTATTTATCTTAGATATAATTAGATCTTTGAATTTTGGGTGTTAACTCATTTACACGTTATCTATCAGGGAAAATTTCTCATTGTAGGTTAATAATTCAAATTAAATGAAATGACCCCTTGGCTATCTAATTGACCAAGTATAATATGCACCTAGGAAATTTTAGTAAAGTGCTCAAAATTAGGATGTTACAATTCTACCCACCTTGACTAAATTTCATTCTCAAAATTTGATAGTCTACCCACGTTAGTATTTCACATATTCTATGTACACTAGCTCTTTGATATTTTCTTAATGTCTCATTTACATACTCATGTTGTGAATTTCTCATAGTTATCATTATCAGGCAACCATGTCCATATACTACTTATGTATCTGGAAATATAAATTATACCTTCACCATCTACCACGACAAAGACTCTAGCATGCCTCTTTTCTGGGGTTGGTTTTGGGTTCTGGTTCCCTTAAAAATCAACACACTTATATATGTCTAAATATCTACCCGTTATGTGCATTCTTGGTCTATTAATATGTATCTAATTAGGTTTAGATGACTATATGTCTCAAACTTCTAATGTGTAGTCTTGTTTTCTATTTCCACTAGATACATGTAGATCGGTCATATATCTATAGGTATTTTTTCAAATTTATCTTAGCACCTCCCTCATGCACATGTCCCATACCACATGCACTCAAAAGAACGATACAAGCATGATGTAGATAACATCCTCTCTACAAAACTCCATAAGCTTGTGTCCCATAGCACAAATATGTGGGATAGAGGGAGAGTATGCTATATGCATTTTTAGACTTAACATAAATGTTCAAACCATATAGACGCAACCATAATCCATATCTAAATTTATGTCTCATGTCTACTTAATTTCTAATATCTTTCACGTGCTTCTACTATACCTAGGACTACTTCTTATCTTTCTGAATCTATACTCTACTCTCACTTAGCTACTTATAGGGTGATCTTAAGTAAGAACATGAGAATTCATCTGGTGGCTAACTATAATGTCCTCTAATACCATATTCTAACACCCTCCCTATGTACACACATGCACATGGAGGAAGCAACATAGAGTTATCCATAACTTGTGCATGTAAAGAGGCATTACATAAAACTGGCATATTTTCATAACAACAATATAATCAATCACACAAATTGAAGTAATAAAAATTCTCATGATTGTTCTTACAAAAGGAACATAAATGATATCACATGGAAGACTCATTATCAAAGTATCTACTCTAAAGATGGAAACATATAATTGAATCAATAAATATGAGGATCATCTTATAGTTGGCACCCCACCAGATCTTATCATGCTCTATCCTTGTGTTTCAAGCCTCTGAATACTACTTCTACTTCTGGACCTCACTTGCGAACATCTCGTCCCCAGCCAAGCATTGGAAAAATGGTTGTTAGCATAAGTGGCATAACATTCTACTATATGTGTTAATAAAGAAATAATATACTACAAAGTATTCTTGAACATTATAAGTATGAAACTAACATTAAACTCTATATAAAATCTTAAACATACATACCTCTTCTTTCTTTATCTTAGCTCTTGTCTTTTTATTTATGTTTATCTGGAGACCGGTACTCTGGTACATGGGTCTCATAACTTGCACTAAGGTGCTTGGATCACATAACCTGCACTAAGGGCATAGGTTATGTCTCTCTTATCTTAAATATCTTTCATCATACTTCTAAATGAGATTAGGCACATGCTCTGTATTAAGGTATCTATTATTTACAAATTTTATCTAATTGTGGCCACCATTATATGATAAGTCCTCCTCTATGACACTGAAGTGTCCTCTATGGTGCAACACACCCTCTGTTGGCACAACATGCCCTCTATTGACACTAGAGTGTCCTCTATGGTGCAACACATCCTCTGTTGGCACAATGTGCCCTCTGTGACACATGCAGTGTCTGGCGCACAGTGCCCTCTGAATCATCTGGGGACTCTTTGGTGAGGACTTATCATATAATTATATAATTAATGTTCTAATGTCATTTTCTATCTCAATTCTTAATTTCTTATCTGTGAATCTTAATCTATTATCTCTGAATCTACTCTTAATTTCTTATTTTTTAATCTTAATCTATTATCTTCGACTTTGTATCTCTATTCTTTAATTCTTAACATAATCTAATTCTAAATCTAAAATCCGATAATCTTATTATCTAATCTGAAGCTCTATTTTAACATGAGGACTTAACATAATTCTGATATCAGATATTTGACATCTGAGTTTAAAGCTTAAGAAAACAAACTGATCTAAATATGTAAATACCAAGTATATGAAAATAACTCAAGTATCAAATATATCAAATATGATTCATGACAAGATAACTCAATCTCTTTAAAGTCTCAATAAACCTGACCTCAACATGAATCTTCACACATTCATGTGAGCTTAAGTCTTAAAGCATTTTTTCTCATATTCTAATTCTTATCACTCAAATCATGAATCTTAATAAAATCTTATTTTAGTACTTAATAATTACTTAGAACATCCTAATCTTATAATATTATATTGAATTCTATTATTAATACATTCTAATCTTAATATAATCTTTATTTGAAAACTTGATCATGGCTTGATATGTTCAAAACTTACATTCTTATATTGTACTTAACTCTTACATATTATTCTGTCTAAGAAATCTAAATAACTCCTTAGTTCTTCGATCTTTATCTATATGAGAAATCTTAATAGTCTATTTCTACTTGAAATCTTAAGTACATGGTTATATCACATAACCATGGAAGTATGACATTCTTACTCGTGTTTCTTATCTTAAAATCTTGAGCATTTATAGGAAACATTACTAAGAACTATATTCTTTTGTTCTTCTTATGAACTTCATTCATTAACTTTAATCATTATATGAAATAAGCATCACATATCTTTACTGATGATACTGAGCATCTGAAATCACATAACCATAAAAGTATAGAAAATCTTGCATGTATATCTTCACTTTAAAATCTTCAAAAATTGGATCATGAAATTAGTATTTAAGAAACATGTGAATTTAATAAATAAGAATACTCATGGGCATGAACCACTTACCTTTCGTATATCTAATTTTATCAAGAAGATATTTCTTCATATCCTTCTAACCTTCTCCTATAAAACCAAAGGGTCTATCAGTTTTCATGTCCCTTCTTAAAGCTCAATATCTAGGGTCATTAGTGTTCTTAAATAGGGTTTATGAATGCATGTATTTGGCTCTTAAGTGAAATCTAGGATCTTACACATGATTTAATGATCTAGTGATTATTAGGGTGTATATACTTACCCGCTATGTCATATGAGTCATATGAGTCGGTGTTAGGGTTTCAATTGCATTCAATTGTTCTTCTATTATTTCATTATTTGTACCTTTTAACTTTGATTTAGGGTTTATCATACTAACCCTTGTAGTATCCATAATGATATAAGGATTTGTATTCGAGTTCTCTACATGGAAGAAAGGGTCCATATACATTTCTAATTCAAATCTTCTTAATATACATATATACAAATCATCTCTATGTTCTTATAGATTTTTCATATTTTGGATTATACGTAAGATAACATTATAATATATGATCATCAATATTCATAAATAGTGATAACATTATTGTTAGAGGATGTGGTTTACTATTCAATTGGGATAAAAGTTCAGTAAACCACATCCTTTAACAAGGACGGGTATGAGTTAGCATTAGCCTGGAGTTGGTGTAGCTCTCAGGAATTGAACAGTGGTGGCACAACTGGGAAGAATGGAATTGAGTGATGGTGGTGGGAAAATTGAGTAGGACATGAAGGCTCCGGGTTGAAGCTGTCAAATTGAGGGTTGGGAAGAGACTATATGACCATGAAGGAGCTTCTCCAATGCTCAGACGGACAAAGGACTTGCCCACAGATTGCCTACAACTTCAGGATTCGAGGAAGGTTTGGAGGCGGTAGGGGCGTTTCTAGCATCATGAGATTTAGGGTTTATGTAGGGGCATAATAGGAGCAGGTAAGTGTCCTCGTGACGATGGAGAAATCGGTTTTCAAAACAGATTAGCAGATTGTGAGAAATCTATGATTGATTGGGAAGACTGTTGTGGCTGAAGATATCAGAGGTTGAAGAAGGGTGGTTAGCCAGGATCAGTTGAATTAGCTGGCGCCTGTATCCAATGGGCCCAAATAAAACCAATTCAAAGGAAAAATCAGAGAAAAATTGAGAACATAGGAAAAAGCCATTTCTTTGCTATTATCTTTAGAAATTTGTTTACCTAATCAAACATCCTTCAAATAATCTCCAATTTTTACCACATGTTGATATTAGGTTTATAATATTACAATCAAGTCCATTTTATAATTGTGTGACTAAAATAATTAGTATGATTAACACAAGATGGAACTTAAATACTAAATAACTATTTATCTAGATATAATTAGATCTTTGAATTTTGGGTGTTAACTCATTTACACGTTATCTATCAGGGAAAATTTCTCATTATATGTTAATATTTCAAATTAAATGAAATTACCCCTTGGCTATCTAATTGACCAAGTATAATATGCACCTAGGAAATTTTAGTAAAGTGCTCAAAAATAGGATGTTACAATTCTACCCACCTTGACTAAATTTCATTCTCAAAATTGGATAGTGTACCCATGTTAGTATTTCACATATTCTATGTACACTAGCTCTTTGATAGTTATCATTATCAGGCAACCATGTGCATATACTACTTATGAATCTGGAAATCTAAATTATACCTTCATCATCTACCATGACAAAGACTCTAACATGCCTCTTTTCTGGGGTTGGGTTTGGGTTCTGGTTCACTTAAAATCAACGCACTTATATATGTCTAAATATATACCTCTTATGTGCATTCTTGGTCTATTAATATGTATCTAATTAGGTTTAGGTGACTATATGTCTCAAACTTCTAATGCTAAGTCTTGTTTTCTATTGCCATTGGATACATGTAGATTGGTCATATATCTATAGGTATTTTTTCAAATTTATATTAGCACCTCCCTCATGCACATGTCCCATACCACATGCACTTAAAAGAACGATACAAGCATGATGTAGATAACAACCTCTCTAGAAAACTCCATAAGCTTGTGTCCCATACCCCAAATATGTGGGAAAGAGGGAGAGTATTCTATATGCATTTTTAGACTTAACATAAATGTTCAAACCATATAGACGCAACCATAATCCATATCTAAATTTATGTCTCATGTCTACTTAATTTATAGTATCTTTCACGTGCTTCTACTATACCTAGGACTACTTCTTATCTTTCTGAATCTATACTCTACTCTCACTCAGCTACTTATAGGGTGGTCTTAAGTAAGAACATGTGAATTCATCTGGTGGTTAACTATAATGTCCCTCTAATACCATATTGTAACACCCTCCCTATGTACACACATGCACATGGAGGAATAAGCATAGAGTTATCCATAACTTGTGCACTTAAAGGGGCATTACATAAAACTGGCATATATTCATAACAACAATATAATCAATCACCCAAATTGAAGTAATGAAACATTCTCATGATTGTTCTTACAAAAGGAACATAAATGCTATCACATGGATGACTCATTATGAAAGTCTCTACTCTAAAGATGGAAACATATAATTGAATCAATAAATTTGAGGATCATCTTATAGTTGGCACCCCACCAGATCTTATCATACTCTATCCTTGTGCTTCAAGCCTCTGAATACTACTTCTACTTCTGGTCCTCACTTGCGGACATCTCGTCACTAGCCAAGCATTAGAAAAATGGTTTTTAGCATAAGTGGCATAAGCATTCTAATATATTCATTAATAAATAAATAATATACTACAAAATATTCTTGAACATTATAAGCATGAAACTAACATTAAACTCTATATTAAATCTTAAACATACATACCTCTTCTTTCTTTATCTTAGCTCTTGTCTTTTTATTTATGTTTATCCGGAGACCGGTACTCTGGTACCTGGGTCTCATAACCTGCACTAAGGTGCTTGGATCACATAACCTACACTCTGGGCCTAGGTTATGTCTCTCTTATCTTAAATCTCTTTCATCATACTTATAAATGAGATTAGGCACATGCTCTGTATTAAGGTATCTTTTATTTACAAATTTTATCTAATTGTGGACACCATTATATGATAAGTCCTCCTTTATGACACCGAAGTGTCCTCTATGGTGCAACACACCCTCTGTTTGCACACCATTCCCTCTATTGACGCTAGAATGTCCTCTATGGTGCAACGCATCCTCTGTTGGCATAATGTTCCCTCTGTGACACCCGCAATGTCTGGCGTACAGTGCCCTCTGAATCATCCTGGGACTCTTTGGTGAGGACTTATCATATAATTATATAATTAATGTTCTAATGTCATTTTCTATCTCTATTCTGAATTTCTTATCTGTGAATCTTAATCTCTTATCTCTGAATCTGCTCTTAATTTCTTATTTTTGAATCTTAATCTATTATGTCCAACTCTGTATCTCTATTCTTTAATTCTTAACATAATCTAATTCTGAATCTAAAATATGATAATCTTATTATCTAATCTAAAGCTCTATTTTAACATGAGGACTTAACATAATTCTAATATTAGATATTTGACATCTGAGTTTAAAGCTTAAGAAAACAAACTGATCTAAATATGTAAATACCAAGTATATGAAAATAACTTAAGTATCAAATATCTCAAATATGATTCCGGACAAGATAACTCAATCTCTTTAAATCTCAATAAACCTGACCTCAACATGAATCTTAACACATTCATGTGACCTTAAGTCTTAAAGCATTTTGTTCTCATATTCTAATTCTTATCACTCAAATCATGAATCTTAATAAAACCTTATTTTAGTACTTAATAATTACGTATAACATCCTTATCTTATAATATTATATGGAACTCTATTCTTAATATGCTCTAATCTTAATATAATCTTTATTTGAAAACTTGATCATGTCTTGATATGTTCAAAACTTACATTCTTATATTTTACTTAACTCTTACATATCATTCAGTCTAAGAAATCTAAATAACTCCTTAGTTCTTCGATCTTTATCTATATGAGAAATCTTAATAGTCTGTTTCTACTTGAAATCTTAAGTACATGGTTATATCACATAACCATGGAAGTATGACATTCTTACTCGTGTTTCTTATCTTGAAACCTTGAGCATTTATAAGAAACATTACTAAGAACTATATTCTTTTGTTCTTATTATGAACTTCAATCATTAACTTTAACCATTATATGAAATAAGCATCACATATCTTTACTGATGATATTGAGCATATGAAATCACATAACCATAAAAGTATAGAAAATCTTGCATGTATATCTTCACTTTAAAATCTTCAAACATTGGATCATGAAATTAGTATTTAAGAAACATGTGAATTTAATAAATAAGAATACTCATGGGCATGAAACACTTACCTATCATATGCCTGATTTTATCAAGAAGATATTTCTTCATATCCTTCTAACCTTCTCCTATAAAACCAAAGGGTCTATCTGTTTTCATGTCCCTTCTTAAAGCTCAATCTCTAGGGTCGTTAGGGTTCTTAAATAGGGTTTCTGAATGCATGTATTTGGCTCTTGAGTGAAATCTAGGATCTTACACATGATTTAATGTTCTCGTGATTATTAGGGTGTATATACTTACCCACTATGTCAGATGAGTCATATGAGTCGGTGTTAGGGTTTCTATTGAATTCACTTGTTCTTTTCTTATTTCATTATTTGTACCTTTTAACTTTGATTTAGGGTTTATCATACTAACCCTTGTAGTATCCTTAATGATATAAGGATTTGTATTCAAGTTCTCTACATGGAAGAAAGGGTCCATATACATTTCTAATGCAAATCTTCTTAATATACATATATATAAATTATCTCTATGTTCATACAGATTCTCCATATTTTGGATTATACTTAATATAACATTATAGTATATGAGCATCACTATTCATAATTAGTTATCTTCAGTCTAGGTGTTTGGGATTTCTAGTTTGTCTATTAGATCGGATCATTAGCTTCTAAACCCTGAGATATGAAACATTAGTTTTTCACTCTCAATCACAACGATGTAAATACTATGCACTTGCTTGAATATCTTATTATAGAATGGTCAGTAGGGTGATATTATGGTTTCATCAAGACCAGTGCATCTTTATGAGGAAGTGATTAAATTTTGGTACTTTTCTGTCTAACGAATTCATTTCTAACATTTTCCAAAGTTTTGATGATTATTGGACCAATCAATGGCAAGAGAATTGATTTATTGATAAAATAACCATGCAAGTTGGGAAAAGGAGAAGCATGTGTGACTCAAGAACTACTGATTGAAAAAAAAACATCATGGCAAAGAACAAGATTTATGCTTTCATTCCTCTCCTTCAATCCTTTAAATGGGCAACATCATATACTCTGACTTGTGTAGGGTCCAAGATTGAAGAAAACCTAGATGAGAATATGCTTCATTGTGAGATGATAGAGCCATGGGCCTCTTGCAAGAAACCATGTGATGGTGGGGAGCTGAGTTCATCTTTCCAGAATACAAATGGAGGCGGGGCGTCTAAACCAGAATAGGGAGATGAGAAGAAAGGGATCTCATGCCTCAAAAGTGATCAGGAACCTTCATGGGGCCTGATGTAGCCCTATTTTAAGGCTGCATCATGTGCCTTTTTGCATGATAATCACATCTAAATAGTTTATATTACAAATTATTCCCCTCAATGTGAATTTTTATGATAAATGCACTTATGCCTCCTTTTGTGTGTATTTTAGGGCACTTATGCATGCATTGATGCATGGGAAAGAGATGATTATGGGGTCTTACACCCCAAGAGTGGACCTATTTCTTCCCCAAGTTGTCTTTGGATGCACAAGAGTAATTCAAAGCAAAAGGAGGATAGATGAAGAAGATGAAGTAAAGACCATCACGAAAAGGCCCAAAACGACTGTGGTAATTTATGAACAAATAGCTTCAAAATCAATAGGGAATTCTCTCAATTTTCACATGAATGACCATGGCCATGGAGCTTAAAATGGTCGTGGTCACTGAATACCACACAGTTGTGGCCCCCAAAATGGTCGTGTCCAGCACACTCCAACTCACCCGTGGCCATCATCTTTCCTGTGGAGAATTATGCACAAAGTTTCCCAAAATCAACAGGGAAGTGGTCCATTTTACATGTGAATGACCATGGTCGTGGCCATCACCACGGACATGGCCCTTGAAGACCACCTCACCTGTGGTGCTCCCCACGCCCATGGTGAACTGAAGATAAGACAACCTCCAAGTTGCCTTACCTGTGGCCTCCTCCTCCAACACGGTTGTGTTACCCCTCACCCAGCACGACCGTGGCACCCCGCCACGGTCGTGGTCATCACATATGCTTAATATTACCACTCCACTTCCCACCTCATCCATTCCATACCCCCACAATCGTGCCATGTAACCCCCACCATGGTCGTGGAACCTCAGCACGGTCGTGGTGACCACCTAAGCCTACCCATTTTCACCATTGTTTTTCCTATTTTGCCCCTACTTACCCTAGTGCTTCCCCACCACCTATATATAGATAGATGGCGGCCACAACATGAAGATTACACTCCCCCAGCTATCATTACTCCTCCTCACCCTCTCTTGAGCATTCATTACATTCCTCTTGCATTTTTGCTCTCCACCCACCATTTCCACCTCATTTCCACCATAGAAACCTAGTTTTCTAGGTTTTATACCATAACCCCCTCCATTTTCATGCCTGTCATCCATCTTAGAGGAAGGAGGTCGCCCTACAGCAGCTAGGAGGTGAAGAAGGAGGATCTACTTCGAGCTCCACGGAGTCATATCCCCTTCTTCTCATTTCTTTTGCCTTTTCTTTTATTATGTCTAGCTAAGCCCCTAGTGGTGGGTTGTTTGGGGTAAAAATGTGATTTTGATACCATGTTGGGGGAGAATAATTTGTAATGAACATAATTTCATTCTATTATGATTGCCTTTTCTTTTATATCATTTTCCATTCTCTTGCATGTGGTTTTTGCTCATAAACATAAATTGCTTTCTTTGTGATGTTTGATGACACTTAGCTTCTAGGAGGAATTGGAGTGTATGTAGCAATCTTAGGAATGGCTCCTAGGTCCAATTAGTGGATCCCTAGCTAGCCCCCTTTGTTCCGACATACATATCCCCCCTTCTACAAATGAGTGTGAGATCTAAGTATCTAGTGTAAGTGTGATTAGTGCAATTGCCTAGGACTTTCTAAAGGCTAGATGGCTAGTAGCATGAGGTGAAAAACCCTCATCTCTACTCCCATTCCTACCCTTGGTTCTCAATTTCCCTAATACCACTTAACCTAGAAACCTAGACTTGACAAGTCCTACTAAAATTATGCCTAACCCTAGTTCTCCAAATAGTAGTATAGGGTACATTCTAATAGCACTTGCCTTGTTGTTTGGTTTGGTAATATAGATTGATTTGTGATAATTGCATGCCATATTGACATCCCCCAACTAATATCAAATCAAATTCCCAAACGGCCCACCTAACTAATCCATTGCTTGAAACCCACTTTAGAGTTCTTGCTAGTTAATGCCAGTGTAGCTTAATTGCCTTTGTTTCTTCTAGCTAATTGCTTAGTCTTGCTAGTTAGGGTTAACTTAGATTCTTGCATGCTTTAGTGTCTAGCTTAGTTCTTAGTTTCTAATTGCCTTGCTAGATTAGTGTAGATCATCTTGCCCTTGTTTATTTGATAGCTTAATCTAGTTTCTTAGACCTAACTTGCCTAGGATAATTTAGTTTTTGGTGACCTACTTTTCATATTTCCTTTACTTGCTTGCTTGTTTAGTGTAATCAAACCAAAACCCCTTTTAATCCCTTCAACCCTAGTCTCTACTTTAGGAACATAGCCAACACTAACTTATCTCTAGTTCCCCCTCTATCCCTAAGGATCGACCCCTATATTTGCATCTTATCTTTATTATAATAGTACCTCATGCGCTTGTGGGTGACCTGTTTAGTATCGTGACTGAGTCTTTTTAGGGTTTTTATAAATTTTGAAAGATCCCGAGTGTGTTTGAGTTCCGTGGGGTGCATCCAATCAAACCTAATTGGTCAGTGTGTGCACCTCTGGCTCTGACGCACCAGGCCCAATCCAAAATCAATCACAGAGTCACATAGAAAAATAAAATAAAACCCAAGCCAACACAACCATGGATTTTAGGCACAAGAGCAAACAGGGGAAAAGTGAGATTTAGGAAAATACCTTAGAAGTTGAGTAGGTAGGGGTTGAAGAAGCTTTAACCAATCTACAGGAAGTTCCTCGCCACTTCATTACAGTCCTCACACATCTAGACATCAGCGGCGGTGAGCCCCACACAGGCCTTGGCACCAGCTTTTTGGGATAGAAGTCAAATGAACCACATCCTCTAACAAGGATGGGTATGAGTTAGAATTAGCCTAGAGTAGGTGTAGATTTGGGGAATTGAACAATGGTGGTGCAACTGGGAAGAACGAAACTGAAAGGCGGCAGTTGGAAAACTAAGTAGGTCATGGAGGCTCAGGGCTGAAGCTGTCAAATTGAGGGTTGGGAATAGACTATATGACCACGAAGGAGCTTTTCCAATTCTCAAATAGCCAAAGGACTTGTCCAGAGATTGTTTGCATCTTGGGAGTTCAGGAAGGTTTGGCGGCAAAAGGGGATTTTCTAGCATCATGGGATTTAGGGTTTATATAGGGGCTTAAAGTGAGCAGGGAAGTGTCCAGATGACAATGGAGAAATTGGTTTCCAAAATGGAATAGCAGACTGTGAGAAATATGTGATTGATTGGTAAGACTGTTGTGGTTGAAGATATCAGAGGTTGAATAAGGTCAGGCGGCTAGGATTAGTTGAATTAGCTGGCACATGTATCCAATGATCCCACAAAGGAAAAATCCGGGAAAATCAAGAAAATAGGAAAAAGCCATTTCTTTTTCATTATCTTTTGAAAAAAAAATTACCAAATCAAACATCCTCCAAAAATTTCTAACTTTTACCACCTATTGATATTAGCGTCTATAATATTCCAATCAAATCCATTTTATAATTGTGAGAATAAAATAATTATTATGATTAACACAAGATAAAACTTAAATGCTAAATAAATAATTATGTAGATATGATTAGATTTTTCAATTTTGGGTGTTAACTCATTTACATGTTATCTATTCATGGAAAATTGCTCATTGCATGTTAGTAATCCAAATTAAATGAAATGAACCCTTGCCTATCTAATTGACCAAGTATAATATGTACCTAGGAAATTATAGTAAAGTGCTCAAAAAAGAGGATGTTACAATGCCCTACCTAACCACATGGGAAACAACCCTTGAAATCATGCCATCAACATGAATCTCTATGGAACATGCCACATGTTGTACACTATGGTGGTGCTTAGTGAAATCTTGGCCTATGTGGTCCTATCAAGTGTCGTGTACTCAGTGTCATCTGGGGTGTTCGTTCATACCTACAAAAGTAGTAGTCCCTTGCCATGTGGAATCTATGGTGGTGCACTAGCTGGTGCAGTTATTCCTAGTAGTATGGATAGGCATCATAGTTTTCCTCGAGCATGTACTAGGTCATGGCCTATTCAACACACCACATTCCCCATTGTACGTCTCAAAATCCCGCCTCTACCGGATGACATGTTCCACTCATGTAACTGCATCAACAAAGACATGTAAATGTACATGGATTATATCACAACTATTATTTATTGCAGATCATAGTCCAAAACTTGTTCAAAATGCCTGATTTTGTCCTCATATATAACACATAGCTAAGGAAAAAATCTAAGCTAATCTAGAAAATAAATCATATTCAGTTATTGTCATTTTCCTCTACCTTGGAATCTCAAATTGGTGGATCTTGTCGCTTATGTTCATGACGGGATAATAGTTGGACTCTAACCTCTTCCTATATCCAGTCCATGTAAAAATCTACTCAGCTAGGTGTCTTTTCCATGCTCTATTGATTATTTGCACTACCTTTTAGAAGGTAAGTAGCATGATTCACCTTCTCTACATCTGATATGAGCTATTTTGAACATTTTTTTAGTTTTGTATAGCCAAGCATTCACTTCTACAGGATCAAAAATGCCATATAAGTCATAGGCACCCATCTTTCTCAACCTCACATAAGATCTGATAATATCACACATTGGATCAGGAACACTTGGAGATATTGGAGGGACTACCCCTATAACTACATGAGCCATCACTAACACTAGTCCCCATTCCATACCATGGAGAGGGTAACATGCAGATAAGGTATTCACTATAGTATGTTAATCCATTACTTCAGC
Source organism: Alisma plantago-aquatica (assembly GCA_963693085.1). Lineage (NCBI taxonomy): Eukaryota > Viridiplantae > Streptophyta > Magnoliopsida > Alismatales > Alismataceae > Alisma > Alisma plantago-aquatica. The sequence goes on from OY856414.1 coordinate 208,431,288, forward strand.
AGGAGGCTCTTCTTGCCCTTAATGCCCTAGCACCACCTAATGGAGGTGCCACATAGTTCTCTCTGCCTTTCCTTCACCTCTACAAGCCATGATCTGAAAGAAAAGATAGTATCCCATTTATAACTAGATAATGTAAAGGACCCTACGATACTCATAGACTTGTCTACTATCCTTCTACATAGGCACCAAACAAAAACCTAGGCTCTGATGCCACAATTTGTGGGACCCACCTCTGAGATCCCATAGGGTTATCCAAACTACCCATACTGTTCCACATTTTAGCAATTAAGCATTAATCACACCATCTTATTATATTAAAAATAACAAATAACTTTTCCATTTCGAAATTTGGAATAACCAATTAAAGTTGTAATCATTTTCATCATATCATCTATAACCAAATCCTAGATGGAAGCATTGTTAAAGATATTATGTACTGCAATGTGAAGTAGAAAGTTATATTGTAACAATCACATAAGAAACCTAGATAAAGATAAAGTACATGACTACATGAACACACACCCTCAAACATCCAAGTATAGGCAAAACTACACATATTACCTATGACAAGAAGAGAATTATACACCTTAGATGGCAAAGAAAAGATCAATGTGGATGAGTAACTCCTAGGTGGACTGAAGTTGAATCAGTACCTGCAAACTTTTAGTTCATCATTTATCACCAACACTGAGTGAGTGGAATAGGTTCAAGATAAAACAAACATTGGACTATTCATTTTTAAATTGGTCAGAAATAGGTTTGTCTTATTTTTAAATAAAACAATTACAAATTTCATATAGGTAATGGTAGATATAAACTGCATATCAGGAGTATAAAATAAACAAATGCAAACTAACATATAATTGGAGAGATATAATCAAATACTAAATCTCGGTTTCCCAAAATTTATTATTAGATTTGCCTTGAAATTACTTGATATGTACCTAGTCAAGTAAAGGTTGCCACACCAGGTTCTCATGTCAATAACTCACTATTCACATTTTAGGAATAATTGGAAACCCTAAGATAAGTAAAAAACTCTAGTCTGCCTCAAAGTTGTTGAACATTGGCTAGGTAAGAGCATAATGCCTCTCTATCTTAAAGATGTCATCTCAGGTACATGAGATGGGTTTAATGATATATATGTCAAATCTAGGGGATCATGCATGAGATATTAATGAAAGATATCCCTAATGATCCCTTTCACATCAATGTATTATCATAATAGTGTTTCCCATACAATTCATCTCATTTCCTTATCAACAGAGAATTTAGGTTAGCATGTAATCTCAAAATATTTCCTAAATTGTATTGATCTAGCTTCAAAGTCTAGAATCTCACTCCAATGTTCTTTCTTGTGATGCCCCTCCAAGTCTACACATGACATGAAAGCATTCCCCATTTTTTCCATAACATGGGATATTAGGAGTCAGAGGAACATCACAAATACAATAATCTTTGTTTGTAAGCATGGGACTAGATGTGAACCAAACTGTGATCATCTCCTCCCCTTTGCCTTTGATATTTGTGGTGTGCTTACAGATGACTCATTTTCCCTCTTACAATTCATACAACATATCATAAATAAGAATGTGATTATGCCATCATCTACTTATTAAGATTTTATCTTTAGATCATTGGGTTTTGCAATATAAAAAGGATTAGAAACTTGATTTGTAGATTGGGCCTTTGTGAAGACATTTATTTAGCGAATGCTAGTTGTTGAATATTTTTGTACTTTAAAATTGATACATAGTTCTATGTAGGAAAAACTTATTTTCTTCATGTACAATATCTAACTAAGCACATCATGTCCAACACATAACAAGGCATAAAATAATATTTCTAATTAATCAAATCATCTCAGTAGATGGCAACCCACAAGGCTAAACTTTAGGTCGTCTAGTCCTTGAAGTTTCCTTCTCTATTCCTCACTTGCTCCAAATCCTAAGTACATCACATCCCCAACCATACAAAGGAAAACATAACCATCAGTATACAGTGATGGCACATAATTGAAACAAGGGAAGTGTGTATAATTGACATGAAGGAAAATTGACATCATCTTTAACGTAAACATTCTTGAAATATTTTCTTAACATAAAGTAATGAATAAGATTTATATGCATCTATATATAATTTCTGACTTAAGGGTTCATCATGCTAGGAAAGACCATGATTTCTATGAATCCCATAATGACCTCTTGAGTATCATTGCAAGATTATTAAAAACTTAATCATTTCTCATTACTTAAAATAAATATTTATCCTTATCTTAACATTAACAAGAATATAATATTGGATCTTGAACTTAATGGGATTTATCCCTCTTACAATTTTATGGGATCTCTCCCTATTGAATGTGATGGGATTTCTCCCTCTTAATAGTGAAGATTGACACTTTAATCATTTTCTTACATAATCATAACCATAATTCATTGTGAATTTGATAACCATAAACTTTATGATATAATAATCATCAATCATGAATAATATGAATCATCGTTTATACATATTATACTTTCATGAAATGTAATTATGTTCTTAACATGTAAATAAACAAAAAACCATCCAAAATATGAGTATCCAATAGCATGTCCCATTTACCTTATCAAAACTCCTAACTCAAGCCTACTTGACTTACTTGGGCTCTATACACTGGCACGCCAATCACATTGGTGGCAGTGGAGTGGGATGAAGAAAGGTGGTGCTCATCAAAGAAGGAGATCAAGTAGGTTGGGGATTGGAAAAGGAGGATAGTTTTCTACCATTTGAAGGTAGTTCTTGACCCTTTAAATAGAGGTGTAAGGGACATGGGTGGTGTCTGCAAATTTAGGAAAAAAGGTGAGAATTTAAATCATTAGATCAGGCAAAGAATTATGTGGTTGTTGGATTAGTGTGGAGAAATAAGGAGGGAATAAAGTGCATGTGATAGGGAATAATAACCAAAATTTTGATTATTCAATGAGTCCATTGAATTATAATAGGATTACTTTTCCCAAAAAATAATTAGGGGTCAAACAAAGTCAAAACATCTTCAAATTTTGAACATGGATTAATACAAGGGTCTAGAATATTCCTGACCAATTAGATTTGATTTTTGGATTACTTTATATCATAATCCCTATATAGGGATTTATTTATTATTTATAGGTATTTAAATAAGTTAGATGGCTTGAAAAGACATTCCACTGTTAACTAATTGAGTCAAAATTCATGGTCCAAGGTGACAATCCTCTTAGAGATTTTCCTTATTTCCTTTTATTTATCCTTGAGGATTTATATTGAGGAGAGAGTAAAAGTGATAAAATTTGTTCCTTTCATATGTTATGTGTCTTATTCAAGTGAGTTTTTTTTCATATTTTTAAAATGGATAAATTATTTAAATACATAATATTTCCTCATTTTCACAAATTTATCTTAACATTTTAAAATTTTAGAACTCACACATAGTCTGTAAAATTTATCAACATTTTTTTCATAAAAAGATGCATTGTCAACTTGTTAATGATAAGAATGGATCTATTTAAATATAGTGGGAAACTAAGAAAATCTAAGATAGTTAATTAACAAAATATAATATTATAATGTAAAACATGTGTATATTATGTATAATTTAGTTAATACATATGATAAGATATTATGGTGTGTAGATCTATGTATGTGTAACATACTCAATTCTAGGCATATAGCTTAATCATCCATTCTTTTAGGCCCCTGCTCGACTATGTTGTTATCTAATATCCTTCTTCCTCTCTTCTCAACCCTTTTTCAAATATATACCTTTTAGTATGTATAGTTCCTTGTTTTAGGATAGAACATACCTAGTTGGGACCTTATAGTCACTATTGACTCATTAGAATCCCATGGACAAGAAATCTTAGGATTTATAACTGTAAAATTGAATTATGAGAAATAAGTGAACAATCATACAAACTATATTCTCAATCATAATTAAATGCCCTAGTTTAACCCTAGGATCTTAGAGTGAGAGAATTGTAAATAACTCAAAAGGATTCATCCTATTTTACGAATATGATGAGCTTAAAACCCTAACTAAATGATTAAGTGTATAATGTGATAATACAACACATATAATCTTGAAATACGAATCTAAGTCCAAATTTGTATTCCTCATTCTCAGATTAAGTAGCCTACCAATTTTGGACTTGATCAGATGTCAAATACAATCTTTAATGGGTTAAAGAAAGAGAAATATAATGGGGAGGGTAATTTTAATGAGTTTAATACTATCATGCTTGACTGTATCAAAGTCTATTTCATTTTTACATTTTCATGCAGACAAGGCGCTCTAGTGTAATCTAAAAATTTCCATTTTCTACATATGTTTATTCAATGGTCCCACCCTTGTATCCATCCTTATTTTTTTCACTTTTGACTATTTCATCAACTACACTCCTTTTGTCATGTTTCTCATCATCTCTCAACAATGTTGAATGATTCTTTCGTCTTTTAGTCCCTCTTCTCCTTCCAAGTCATCAAAGCCATGAATTGCAGGAAGTGGTTGTCAATAGAAGAAGCACCCAATTGAGACCAGAAAATTGGTGTTGTGTATTTGGAAAGTGAAGCAACAACCCCCATAACCTATTTCCCCTCACCATCTGATCATCCACAAACTTTCTTACTATCCTCCATTACACTTTTCCTAAATTACTTGAGTCTAAGACTCCCTAGTTAACTCCACCTGTGCTAACCATATTCTCCAACAAGCTTGGAGGAAAGAAGGGAAGAAGGATCATTGCGGCTCAAATTGATAGTGTAGTAACATTCCCAAATCCTTCTTCTTAATAGTGGTCCTTCACTTCATCAGATTTTTGCCATATCTCTCCAACAAAAAAGTGGTCTTCCTCTTTATTTTAACGACTCTCCTGTGAGATGGTTGAGTGAGTCTATGAATCAGAAACCTGACCAATCTTGTCATGGGATTCTAGAGAATGTATGGGGGTCATGGTCACTCATTATTGACACTGCATTTACCATTTTGGCAATTGCACTCTGCTACTTTGATTTCCTTCCACATATTCCTTGTCAGGTAAGACCCATCTGTGATGTGTTGTATGTGTTGTTGGTTCTATCATAGTTTGTTAATGTAACTGGGAGGGGTAGTAAGGCACGAGCCATCAAATTTGAAATCGTCCCAACTTTCCTACTTCATCCCCTCTCAATCAGGGTGACAACACCCCATTCTGACAACCCCCTAGGCTCAGCTTTGGCTTTGTGAGTTCATCATAATGCTAGGAACTCAATGGGAAAATCTATTGGTGAAAAGGAGATTGCATATGAATTTGACCCTAGGCTATCAATCACCAATGGAGATGCTTTAGGCATGGCAAAAAGGTCAACAAAGGGACAAACCCCATGAGAATGTTCTCTTCTACCCCCACTATGTCATCAACCTTTAAGTTTGCCCTTGGGGAAATTTTGTCTTTTAAACATTATGTTAATATTATCCATGTGGACTTACATTTTCTAGGCAATTGTGAATATGCCCTATCACATCTGGCTAGTTGGTAACCAGATGTGAGGCCATATTAGTCATTTTGTCATATATATGAATTCTCCATACACTGATTTAATCTCGTAAAATCATATTTAATTATTCGTTAATCATAGAATTATAAATATATGCTTTTGAAATCAAAAAAGTTATCTTGAAATTGTGATGTGGCAATTTTTTTAATCATTGGTAACCCTAAAAACACTTATACTTATATTTAGGCTTTGGAAGACCTGACTTTGTATTGTATGAGTACTTTTGGACGAATAGGAATGACATTTGAGGTATATACATCCTCTATTTTGTTTTGGGCATTATTTGACTAAAACCTACATTCATTTAATGAGGCATATCTTGAACTGTTACTTCTTCTGGAAATTCAATTGCTTAGACATTAATATTTCTTGATATTAATTCAATATATTCTTATGGTTGTGGAAGTACTCTTTATAATGGGTCTTTGAACCCCCCCCTACTATGATTACCTCTTTTATGATAATTTGATTAAATGCTAGTCTTGATACTCTATTCAACATGCTATTGTTGACCTAACAGTTAGACATTGTCCATATTTTTATGATGACTTAACCATTCCATTCATATGTATCTCATATGTCTATTTGAGATTGATTTTTGATATTAGGTACATGAAAAGGATCAATTTAATCAAGCCCTAGCTTGATCCAATATAAGCCAACATCAATGCTAATGTACTTTTGTGGAAATAGCCCTAAACGACTTAGGACAATTTTTGTAATCATTTGTATTGATGCTATGACTTGTAATTAAGATGAGAAAAAACTAGGAGCACTTGAGTCAAACACTTAAGCACTTTAATGACATTTTCCAAAATGCTTCACAACAAGTCTGTTTGATCCAGTTTCCCTCTCAGAAACTCAACTGACGCCTAGTATGGGTCTTGGCAATGTCTAAGTTTGGCGAGTTTAGCTCAGGATAAACTCCACCGACACCCTGCATAGAAGAACTAATTTTTAGCCATCGGTCGAGTTTCATCCAGGATAAACTCCACTGACAACTCAAAATTAGCTTGTCACATAGTGTAGTCGGTCGAGTTACCTTTATTGAAACTCGACCAATTGTACTGTACGGAATGTGCAAAAAAAGTGTTTCTAACCGTTGAAGTGTTCCAAAACTCAAAATTATATTTGTTGCAACACACTCAAATGGATATAAATCATTCCTAAGTGTTTCTCATGATTTGTGGACACCCCCAACTATAAATAGGGGCCCTTGAAATTCATTCCAAGTTGTCCTACCTGGCTCCTAGATATAGTTGAGTGTTTTTGTCCACATAGAGCCCCTTTCTCTATATTGCTTACTATTCAAAAACGTCCATATGAATGAGATAGGTATTTATGAGATAGATACTTCATTGTAATCCTTGTGATGCTCTCAATATTCTATTTCCCTGATCCCTTTCTTCAAGCAAAGTTGGTGAAAGCATCTCCTTGGTGAAGGAGAAGGTGAAGGCTGAAGATCCTTGAGAAGTGCAGGTGATTCCTTCTAGGCGGAAGACTTGTTGCAAGAAGAGGAACTCCTTGGTGAAGGTGTCTAGATCCTTGCAAAAGTGAGTAAGCACCTAAGGAGGTTGAATAATCTTGCTCGAAGGATAGGTAAGACCTTGTAGGGGTTATTGGATCCTTTTGGTCCTTAAAAAGGAAGTCGAGATATCCTTACCCTGTAAAAGGAAGGTCTTATAGTATGTCTTATAATGGAATGTAAGTATGCAATGGTTGTAAAATCCTAGGGTTTGACCTCTATAGGTAGCGGATGCACATTCTCCTAGTTTAGAGTTTAGAACCACTCTACATAGCTTGTTCTTGATCTCATTCAATCTCTATCATCCCTTCTATGTATGTTTAGTTGCACATCAAATTCCAAATTTGCTATAGTTTCTCTTGAAGTGACTTGAAGGTATAATGAATTTTTAAAGTGTTTTTGTCTCTATTCACCCCCCCCAGATCCCTTTGATCCAACAAGTGGTATCACAGCCATAATTTTCTCCGACAATATCTTTGTGATAACCTGGATTTTCTCTCATTCAAATAACGTTCCTCTTGACTCATTGGATGATCTTTTGAACAATAACCTTCATCACCCTCAATTTGATGAGTTCAAGTCTCTTTATTCTCAATTGATGATTTAGATTTGATTTAAACATCTTTTTGCACTTATATATGAATTTAAATTGAGTTTTGAAATAGGTGTCATGTTATTATGTGTCATGATCTATCAATTAAAATTGAAACCATTCAATAAACTATACTTGCTATAAAATTTCTTTCATAATGTATAGGATTCAATTACGAATCTGACGGCTCAAAAATCGTCTCAATCGGACTATCCTAACCCATGATATGGACATTTGAACTTTGTTATTTAATTCTTGGACTTACCAGTCTTTGAGTTGTAATGGGCCAAATTCGTTGCACGGCCCATTTTGGGGTAGCGCCCCCTTTCCACTTGGGAGATATCCAACTATATCAATCTCAACCAATCAGGAGGATTAGAATATGAGGAAACAAAATGGGCCGCTCAATATTTCTACCACAAATAAATCCTCAAATCTGATGGCTGGGACCTCATCCCCTTCCTCCGTACTTCTCAACAGCACAAGCAGCACCAGCCTCACCTTTGTGTCCAACCAATCAACCCCTTCTCCTTACTCCTCTTTCCAAATAACCCCACCATTCCCTTCTTCCCTTCCTCCTTTTGCTTTTCCCTCTCTCTAGTTCTCATTTCACAAAGCCGGATGTGGGGATTTTTCCCTCTCATTCTCATGTCGACCTGCTATGGTGCCGCAGCCGAGCCCTCTTTGGGCGAGTGAGCTTTGAACTCATTCGGGCATAGATGAGGCCACCATTTACCTCGCGGGGATGAGGTAGAACTAGACAGCCACCTTCATGACTTCTTCGTGCCCCATAACCCGTTTGTGCTAGGGCTCCAGCGAGCACAGTCGATGTTGGCTTCGGTGAACCTACACCCCTAAAATGCATGATGGAATGGCTCCACATATCTGTTGAATGTGGTAGGGATCTTGGTGGGCCGATCATGAAGAGCTCAGATCAAGCCTTCCTTCGGTGCTCTCCCTTTGTTGCCTTCTCATTGATCGGGCCTCCTAACCTCAGGTCCACACCTTGCTTGCATGCTTGTGTGGCCCAGGCATCCAATCCACACGTGCCACCTCCACGACTATGAGGTCTGGTATAATCCCTCTCTCTCACACATACCCATGAATGATATCTTGCAAAATTCGTAGAAAATCAATTGTAGGTCAAAAATTAACATATTATGTATGAAAATTGATCTAATCAATGAGATCTATTCGATGAACCTTATTTTAGAGCCTAATTCTATTAGTAGATCCTATTATCATGCAAATGGGATCAAATGCATCTCTTCCACATTATTAATGATGATTAATGCCAAATTACCATCTTATAATGACACCACTTCATATGGATGACCTTAATCAGTTTCATACTTTGTCTTGTGATCTTTGTTTCAAACTTGAACATTCCATGCTCTATTAATGACTTCATGGTGTTGAATGAACCATGAAACATGTGTAATATGAACTTTGATCTAATTCATGTTTATTATAGAACTCCAAATCATCATGTTTGATCTAGATCAGTAAATCTACATGCTTTTATCACCTAAATGACTTATTTATCAATCATGTTCACTATTATGACTATGTGACCTAAACATGACATTAAATGTGACCTAATGTGCATGTTGCTAAATTAGATATCTAACCTTGTACAAAACTCACCTTAATGGTCACCCATGCTATTTTATGTACTCAAATTAGTAACCCATTGATATTTATAATACTAAATCAAGCTTGATAACTCATGTACTCTAGTGTTGATTGCATTGCATGAAAATGACTCAATACGATTTAAATTGATGATATGATGAATAATTCCTTAATCTTACTGAAATATTATATTTTCCTTGTCAAGATGACAAAATCTAAGTTAAAATCCATGTGATGTGTCATTCTAAGATCTAATGAATCTATGATGTACTATGTTGCTTGACAATGATAATGCATGACCTAGTCTGGGATATTGAAAGCAATGCTGAAGGAATTGAGTAGCCAGACATAAGTGACACATCCAACCCCCATGATAACGATTAATGAGACCTAGTTTTACAGATTTAAATCATAACACACTTGCTTGTAATGTCAGGATCTCGATGATGACTCAAGTGCCGAGATCTAGTCATGCTTGCTATACATGGTTTTTCTAAATTAAGTTGTTATTCAATCCTCATATCAAGGTACGTTTTATCCTCCTATTGGCCAGACTAGTAGTATTAAACTTGCTTGTATGCTTGTATTCTTAAATTGCTTGGTTTTATATACTTGTTTGAGCTACGTGTTCCCTATGATTAATACTTTCATTTTTCTTGAAATATGTTGAACAAATCTTGACCATAATTGAACTTATCCATTATACAAATCTTGTGTACTTACATGTATTCTCGAAGTAAGGGAACAAGGAATATCAAAATAGGGTTAGCTCATTCAATTAGGTCTTGAGGTCTCTCACACATAAAAGGGTTGGCTAATCTTGAGCACCCTTATGAACCCTTCCTTTGAGGAAGTTGGTAAATGGCCATATGTATAATGTAAATGTGCCTAAAACACGATTGCATGTTAATAAGAAAGTCTTTAATGTTTTTTTATTTATTTGTTGTTATCATATCAAGTTTTTTCAAGCATATATGTTTCTTAAACCTATGAGTTTGTGTATTTTATAGTGTACTCAGCACAGTTGTGCTGATGTGTACCCATTTTATGATTTTTAGGTGACAGGTACACTATGAATCTTGCTAAGGTCGTTGCTTCAACTAATATTATGATAATGTGCTGCTCTTATTCTAATGAGATCAAACGACATGCAAATGGAACTCTTATGGGTTAACTTATGGGACTAAGATCTTGTTTCAGGTACTAGTTTAGTTTTCTTTATGTGCTATCTTGTCTGTTATCTTATTCTTGTTTGTGGTTTTATTCATGCATATGTTATGTGATTCATTCTATGGATGGGCGCCCAGGTCCACTCGCCTTTGGCTATGTATCCATTAGGAGTGTGGACTTAGGGTAAAAATGGTTCTGTGACGATCTCCCATGAAAAGAGAAGATGGAAAAAAACCTTCTAGGTTCTCTCAACTTGTAGGGTGGATTCTCCATGAGACCTCTAATCTTTGACGAGACAAACTTCCTCTATTAGAAGAGGAGGATGGAGTTCTACTTACAAGGGATGAGCTACTACATGTGTAAAGTGGACATCATCCCCTACATGGAGCTGACCGGAGATGTAGCCACTTGGGATGAAGCTACATTGAAGAAGGCACAGCTGAATCCAAAGTCCATAGGCATCATTTATGCAGCCCTCACTCCTTTCCAGTTCAACCATATCTCTTCTTAGAATATACCCGATATGGAACATGCTTTGTGTCACCTATGAAGGGACCAAGAAAGTCAAGGAGTCCAAGGAGTACATCCTCAAAGATCCCCTTGAGAACTTCAAGATGGGAAAGAAGGAGAGAGTCGCTGAGATATACTCAAGACTCAACACCATCATCAACAGACTTTCTTTTTTGGGTCACCCTATGGATCAAGGAACCATCAACTCCAAGATCCTTAGGTCTCTTCCTAAGAGGTGGAAACCTAATCTGACCTCCATTAAAGAAATAAGAAGTCTTGCTGACATTTCTATCAAAGAGCTCATTGGAAATCTTCAAGCCTATGAGCCTAGACAAGCAAGAGGAAGAAGAGAACCAAGAAGAAGAGTCTAAAGAAGATCAAGGAAAATGCATTCAAAGCTCAAGTGGAGGAAATTGTTCTTCAACAACAACTTGCTTGTCTGTCTACTACTCCTCCCTCAAGTGAAGATGAATCCCCTAGTGATCATGAAGCTAACTACTCCAAGGGGAAGCACTTAAAAGGAAAGCCCTCTTCCTCTACTCCAAGGTGCTATGAATGTGGCCAAAAAGGACATTACAAGAACGATTGCCCCAAGGTAAGGAAGTCCTACCACAAGAGTAGCTCCAAGAAGGAGGACTACAAGAAGGATGGAAAGTATAAGAGGAAGGATAAGAAGGAAAGAAGAAGCAAATATGCAGCCTGTGCCCCATGGGAGGAGTCTTCTTCTAGTGATTCCAGCTCAAATGAGGGAGAATGCCACCTTGCTCTCATGGCCTATACTAGTGATGACATATGTGAGCATATATCATTAGAAGATCTAGTATATAACACAGTTTAGAAGGGCCTTAGAGAGAGAGAGAGAGAGAGAGAGAGAGAGAGAGAGAGAAAACATGGGGAGAGATGCCATCAGAAGTTCGGTGCCAACTTATCCCAAAAATGGCTAGATTGGGTACTTTATTGGCTATCTAGTACCTTATCTATGTAAAGATAAAAAGAACTAAAACATAAGAATTTGAGGGTATATTAAGGCCAAAGTGACACAAAACCATAGATAAATAGCATAGAGAATATGCGTAAATTTGGGTGTTATCAACTACCCCAAGCTTAAAACTTGCTTGTCCTCAAGCAAGACTGTGCTCAAAGAACAAGAAGATAACATCCAAATTAAGCTTGGCAATAGATGATAAGGCTAAGAAAAATAGTTTAAAATGGATTGTTGATAGTGGCTACTCCAAGCATATGAGTGGTGAGATAAGTCCTTTCAACAACTTCACAAAGAAGAAAGGAGGATCGATGACTTTTGGTGACAACAACAAAGGTAAAGTGATTGGTGAGGGTGATGTGGGTGTATCACTATGCATCAAGAATGTACTTCTTGTAGATTTCCTACATCACAATTTAATTAGTGTTATCCAATTATGTGATAATGGTTATCTTGTATTATTTGCCTCACTTGAATGCTTGCTTCTAGATTCCCTATCCTACAATGTTATATATAAGGGAACTAGAAATGGAAACATTTCTATTATTGTTATTGATTCTTTTTTGCCTATTCTTGGTAGATGCCTTATTTTTTTATGAGAGTAATATATCTTTGTGGAACCGTAGGCTTGGTCATGTAAATATGCATCAGTTGAAGAAGTTGAGAAAAAAGGAATTGGCCAAAGGACTTCCTAAATTGGACTTTGAGAAGGATGAGGAATGACAACCTTGCACACAAGGAAAGCAAACCAAATCCTCCTTTAAATCCAAAGGAGTCCTTAGCACTAAGAGAACTCTTGAAATTCTTCACATTGATCTATTTGGACCGACGAGAACTCAATTGCTTTATGGTAGCAAGTATTACCTTGTGATTGTCAATGATTTTTCTCGCTATACTTGGGACTTTCTTTTTTATTTCAAAAGGTGATACTCTTGATGTTTTCTATACTTTTTGCAAATGATTTGAAAACGAAGCTTCTTGTTGAATCATCTCTATCTGTAGTGACCATTAGGGAGAATTTGAAAATGATATATTTGAAAGTTTTTGTGAGGAATTTAGATATTCGCACAAATTTTATTCCCTTCATACACCTCAAAAAAATGGGGTTGTAGAGAGAAATAATAGGTCACTATAGGAAATGGCTAGGACCATGCTACTAGAGTATGATACTACCAAGAAGTTTTGGACCGAAGCCATTTGCACCTCATGTTTTGTGCAAAATTATGTTTTCACTCATCCTTCTTTAAAGAAAACCCCTTATGAGTTACGGCATGGTAGAAAGCACTCTATTGATTTCTTTCATGTTTTCGGTTGTCTTTGTTTTGTTTTAAACACAAAGGATTCCCTCAACAAGTTTGACATGAAATCGTACAAGGCTTTATTTCTTGGCTATAGCACTACTAGTAAATCTTATAGAGTGTTTAACATTGAATTGTATAAAGTAGAAGAATTTATCAATATCAAAATTATCAAAACTATCCCCTCCATTTCCAATAATGTTGTAAATGATGATGTCATATATGAGGTGATTCCTAGATTAAAAGATCTCAACATAGTTGACAAAATAAAAGAGGTGGTAGTAGATGAAGAAGAGAAAGAAGAAGAAAAGAGGGATCCAACTCCCCATCTTGCTAAATATCATCCTAAAGAGCTCATAATAGGCAATCCTTTTAAAAGGGTGAAGATGTGGGCTGCATTTAACAAAGAACAAGCCGACAATGCCTCCATCTCAGAACTTAAGCCAAAGAACAACAAAGAAGCTCTCAGGGATTATGAGTGGATCCTATCTATGCAAGAGAAGGTAGAGCAGTTCATTAAGAACAAATTGTGGACCTTAGTGCCAAGACTAAATGATAGGAAGATCATTGGCACCAAGTGGGTCTATCAAAACAAGCTAGATGAAAATGAGAAAGTGGTAAGGAACAAAGCAAGGTTAGTTGCTCAAGGCTACAATCAATAGGAAGGTATTGACTTTTGTAAGGGAGTGAAATCACCCCTTTACTAAAAATTTGAAGAATTGACATCCATTCCAAACACTCTCAGAGGTATGATGGAATGGGCATACATTTTCCAAACTTATTAAACATTGGTATACAAAAGACCATTAGAAAGCAGCAAAATAAAAATAACTGATTGTATTTAATTTCATAAAAGGTTTATAAAATACATCAAATTCTCCCATTAGGGTTTACATCAAGACACACAATCAGGATCTATATAGAGGGAAGTCTAGACTACTACAATCTTGTCTCCAAGCAACATCTCCATCAACTGAGTCCAAGCCAAAAGCTAATATCTTCCTTATCTTATCCATCACCTTGCTCAACACCTGGGTGGTTGGGAAAGCACCCAGCAAAAGGGGAAAGAAAACATGGTATGTGTCACAAAACTAATCTGGGATATCAAGATAAGTACAACAAATAAATACAGGCTAGGGTTCATCATATGATTAAGATAACAATAGTATGAGGCTATATTAAAAATAAACTTGCCATTAACAATTATATCAAAAAGGATTTGCATGTAAGATAATTATGCCTACCTAACTAAGTAGGGTTGAGGCACCTACCAGACCTCTAACCTTAGTTGATGGGAGAATAAGACATTCCCAGTCACCTACAATATTATGGGGAGAATAAGACATTCCCCAGGGCATTTATTTACATGCCCTCTGTGGGTGGTTATACATAAGTACCACTACTTTAAATTAAATAGAACATAAATCCACATGCTAGAAAAGTAGTCATGGCAAGAGTAGTCATACTATTCAATAAGCATGGCAGTGGGGTATAAAACCCAAACAAGAAGAAATTATAATCTGATTTGAGGCATGAACAACATTAGGATTCAATAATAGAAGATTTAAGGTTCATTTAAGCCTCATTAGGGAAATATAGGGTTTCACTGCAATTATCCCAACATAGGGTGTAAGGAATTCACATACATAAATAGGGATTGCACATACATAGCACATACCTTTCATTATGATTCATATTATCCACTTTCATCACTTGATTGAGTCCATGATCAATTTTTTCTATTTTCAATTCGTATACATGTATTAGAATGATATATATGTATTAAGGTAGAGAAAACCCATATTTTTACTTTTTATAGAAAAACCTCGATTTAGACTATGAAAACATCACCATAGACTTGGTTAGGTTCTTCTGATTAAGAAAACATATAATTTTGCATATTTTGGAGTTACGATGATTAGAGTGTATTTTTGGTGATTTTTAATTGATTAAATCATTTTCTAGAAAACCACCATCGAAAAAACTCAAAACCAATACTTGTAAATATTATTATTGAAAATAAAATGTTTTTATGAGTTTAGGACGTATTTTACTTTAGTTTTTGGACAAAGGAATCAAAAGTTATGAATTATTGAAATTCGGCCAATCAGAAACTGACACATCATCAAACCAAACGAGATAAGCAAAGAGAGAGAGAGAGGGAGGAAAAACACCATTCGACCTAATATCATGGTTTTAGATTAATAGTTATCCAAACTGGATCTTCTAGAGAAGGTAAATCGGTAAGAAACCAAAACCCTAGATGAACATGGTAAATAGAGATGGAAATCATCGATTTTAAACATAGATGCATGAATTTTAAGCATGTAGCAAGCAATATATGAGAAGTGGGTTATGAAACTCACCTCTAGGGAAGTTAAGAAGATCCAAACAGCAAGGATCCGATCTTAGAAGGTCCATTTGCTCCAAGCCTAGCTCCTTTCTTGGACAAAGATCACCTTCTCAACTTAGAGGTGATAAACCCTAGCAAAAGAGCATAGAGATGAGGTGTTTTAGGGTTCTAGGTGGGATTTCACCATGGAATTCCATGGTTAGGACCTGTAGTAGGGTGTAAGGAAGACTAACAGTATGAAAATAGGGAAGGAAGGGAGGAAACTTACTAGTTTTGGTCAAATTCACCAAGGAGGAGCTTTAGAAACCCTAATAGAGCAATTTGGAAGCCCTAGGAGCCTTCTTCACCAGGGTAGGCTCCCTCTATTACCTTGGGATAGAAACTTCGTGGCCGAATACAAAACGAACTATTATCTAAGCTAGAGGAAAGAAATGGAGAGCAAGGGTTTTCGAATTGTGAGTTGGGAAGGGGTATACATGGCTATATATAGAAAGAGGTGAAGCATGAGGTGTCTTAAGGGACTTTCCATGTGTCTTTAGCCTAGGGCTTGATGGCCATGCAAGAGGACATCTCATGGACTCTTCTTGGATATAAAAATTTGGTACTAAGAGCCCACAGATCCTTCTAGGCCATCCCCACCATTTTTCAATAAGGAAATAACCTCATTGGTTGATAGCTTTTAAAAATAAGCATCTTTATAAAGAGGGTAATCCCTATAATGCCCTTGGAAAGAAATACCATCAAACCAAGGTGAAACTAAGTTTTCCAATGGTTTCAAATCTCTTTAACGGTAAGGGAATATGTAATGATTAAAATTCAGTTGATAATTTGCAAAGAAAACCTCCCAATTGGGTAAATTGCATAAAAGTCCAGAATGTACCTAAAATTGCATAACTTGCACAAACAACATCCAAATCAAACCAAATTTGAAACTTAGCCGCATTTTATGTTTTCAAATCATATCAAAAAGTTATATTAAGGTTTAGAGCACTTTATTAGGGTAATTAAGCTTTTATTGTGGTATTTGTGCATAAACCCTTATATTGGTACAATTAGTGAATAAATGTTCACTAAACCACTATAAATTACACTAATTAAATAGAAAGGCCAATAAGGATAGAAATGAAAGGAAAAGATGGGAAAGAGGGTCAAAACCCAAAATTCCAAAATTCGGTATGTTACAACATTGATGAAACTTATGCTCTTGTTGCTAGACTTGAATCTATTAGAATGTTACTTGCCTTTACTAGCTATAAGAATTTCTTACTTTACCAAATGGAAGTTAAAAGTGTATTTTTTAATGGTAAAATAGAGGAGGATGTATCTGGCTTAACCTTATGGATTTGAACATGATAAGCTTCCTAACCATGTTTATTTGTCGCAAAAATATCTCTATGGACTCAAACAAGCCCCTGGAGCTTAGTATGATAAATCAAAAAACTTTTTGTTAGACAATGGCTATGTCATGGGCAAAGTTGATTCTACCCTTTTTCTCAAACACATTTCTAGCAACTTTTTTATCATTCAAATATATATCGACAATATCATATTTGGCGGAATTGATCTTGATCTTTACAAGGATTTTAGTTCTCATATGCAGAGTGAGCTCGAGATGAGTATTGTAACGACCCGCACTTTTGAGTGTCTAAAAGACCTTAAAGTCGTAGATCGTTAATCATATACTCTAGGATCAGATTCATGAAATAATACAAAATAGTAAACAATTTCCATTAATGATCAAATATTTACATGTTTACATAAAAAGCTCCTCTAAGGAGTTACATAACTTTTAAACAGAATTAACTTTTACATGTGTTAAGATAAACCATTAAGAGTAAACTTTCATGATTAAATTGTAGTGTCTTCAACATCTTTAACTGTACCCTCATGTCCACGAATCAAGTATGTCTGATACCTAAAACGCCGACAAACAAATACGCGATCAGTATATTACTATACTGGTACGTGGGTTCAAACAATAATCACAAGTATAGATATAAGCAAACATATTTATCTTGCATATAAGAATATAAACTCATTTTCATATTCTAACCCTTATTTGGTCTACGACCTCAGGTGTAATCACTGTCCCTACGGGGCTCGTGTGCATTACCCTTAAGATCAGTCTGACCCAGGGTTCATAATGTAGTTATTTACTTTACATGATACTCATAGGTACTTTATAGTTTGCAAGAAGTAAATAAACAACCAAGCAGTTTATTTATCATTCAATCTCATCGAGAAACCTCAGCAATCTTAGAATTTGATACATGTATTCATAAGCGTAACCACGTACCTTATGCCATCGCAGAAACCATGCAGAACATCATATACTTAAGTATGTATCCAAACATCCAAGCAATAAAGAATTCAATCTGAAACAAGCATACTGCATATGTGTCACTATGTATTCGCATTACATTACCTAGATCTAGATGTGATCCTAAACTAGGGTTTAGGGTTATCTTGTGTTCGGATTAGGGGTTATGATTACAAACCCTAATTCCATCATATCATGGTTTCTAAGATTACAAATCTAGTTATGCATATTAGGTGAAACCCTAATCATCAACTTAAGCATATTAAACTATTCATGACATCTATATTACATTATCAGCATTAGATCATAGCAAGATGTTGACATTGATTTCAACACCCTAAATAGCATGAATGAGATTACTAATCTAGAATCATCCATTATTCATCATTATCAAGTATGTCTTCATTACACATGTCTAGAATAGGCATTAGCTTAACATAAACGAATCTACTCAATTAATCATCATGTTAACCAAAATCTAGGTTTTCCTTTATACTAATCACTTCAACATAGGTATTGCATATACTTTCGGAAGTGGGAGGTTAATTTAAACCATAATCATATTTTATTCAGATTACTAGCTTGCGTTTTTCTAATCAATTTGATATGTAATTTCGCTATTCTTGGACACTCCTAGTATTTTCTATGAATTAAACAAGATAATGACTTCTACCTCAAGGAAGGATGGCGTGGCAGTTTTCTATTGTCTAGCCACTACCCAACCTGATGGCTCGTTGGGCGAGTGATTTGGTGTGCGGCCCAGGGCCGGTCTAATTGTGAACTGGTTGGTCTAGACATCTGGGCTCCTGAGTCTTTGTCTCTCTCTCTCACCACCTTCGTCCTCTCATGTGGGCTTCCTCCACGCGGGCGCTGCCGCAAGGGCGCTGATGCACCCGTCGGGCGCCTAGCCCTAGCGTCTGTAGGTGATGTTGTCCACTGGAGAGATCATTGTCATGCACCTCTACCAACTTGAACCTTCTTGTCCATGCCCACCATCACAGTGACACACCATGTGTCGTCTTCTTCGTCTGCATGACTAGGATGAGACACCGTTGCATCTCCGTGATGTGTAGGTCTCTGTCGTCAGACCCTGCACCCCAACACCTTTAGTGGCATGACCGACACTGCTGCTTCCTGGACGTCATCCCTTGGCCACTGCCATGGTTCCTTCTTTCTCTCCCTTCACCTCACGCTAGGGTGGCTTCTGCTCACAGAGTCCGATGGTGTCTGCGTGCACCGTTGATGTTGTGGATGTGGCTTCATGCCCAACCTCTACTTGGATCTACGAGCTAAAGACTCTATTATACCACATCATCCCCTTACCCTGCGTGTCTCTCCGCTGGTACCCACGGCTGACACAACTTCTTGACACCAAGTCGGCCAACTAGTCATGCTCTGTCCTTGTTCTTGCGAGCCCTACGGACGAAGCTTCTATGTGTGTCAGGTGCCTGTAAGTGCCACCACAGAGGCAAGGCCACTGCATGTTGCCTTCGGCTACAACTCCGACCTACTCCTTCTCCTCGTGAGGAGGATCTTCCTCCACAAAGTGCCACACACTGAGGTTCGTCTCCTTCCTCCCATGCAGAAGCACCCTCCTCCATCGCAAAGGCTTGCGGCTCCTGTCCTCAGCCTGGAGCACCTGCTTGGACGTTGATTGTTTACAGAAGAGAATGAGAAGTAGGAGAGGAGTTTCTTATTCATCTCTCATCACCTTCCCACGGACAACAGGGGTTGGGTGCGTCGTGTGAGATGGAGGCAAAGACTCCTAGCCCTATGTATATATATATCCTTAGAGAAACCCTAAGGGTTAGGTATTCTTGAGTGAAAACCAGTGTGAGTCGCAATCTACCCAAGTTGGGAAGGTGTTTCCATACGTGATTGCCAAGGAAAGAGAACATACACTAGTATTATATTCCTTCCTAAAGGTAGATGGACTCCTTCCCTAACGAGAGTCCTATAATCCATGCAATCACCTCTATTTATCTCTAGTTCTTGGACAATATCCAACCTTGGAAAGAAGATAAGGTCCTAACTCATCCATGAATTATCTGAATCTTATTATAATCATGAGTTCCCACGATATCCAAGATCATGTCTCATGGGCCCATATGTACGCTTCGACTATCCAATTGGGCTCAAAGTGACCCTAACGCCCATGAACCACATCTTGGGCCTTCCAAAGGCTCCATGAGCTTAACTACATTCTAAATCATCAAGATTGAGGATCTGGTAGCTATTACATCTTATATTAGCCTCATATGAAAAACTATGCACAAAAGCACTTTATTTCATTAAATTGATCATTTATTATGAGTAGAGTTTTGAATCATCAACCAAGATCCCTAAAAAAACTTCATTGTTATATGTTCCCTGATTTCATTTAGGTTTGAAGTCTATGAATTTCAAGGATGTAACATTCACCCTTCCTTAAAAGGAATTTTGTCCTCAAAATTTAGGCCCACTAAGCCTAGGTGAATGATAACTCACATTATTTTCAAAACTTAGGGTTAGCACCCCACTTAGATAGCTTAACAACCTTTATTTAGTGTATCAATTTTTGTTTTATTACTTTGATTGGCACCTGAATTGAAATTCAAGAATATCAAGATCTATAGTATACACATCTAATCATCACTTGATGATTTCATTCTCATTGGTGGTTTCATTATTACTTGGTGATTTCTCTTTTCACCTAGGTTTCAAACATATTGCTCATTTTTTTCTCACACAAGGGTGAGGCAACACCTCGAACCCTAGATCATGTCATTACATATTAAATGTAGGATATTCATCCTCATTATCTCAATTTTAAGCATAACATATGTCTATCCAATCTCTCTCCCTTATAATGAAATGAAATAAGCATTTGTCTGCACCCCAAACACAAAGTTCAATCCATTCCAAGAGCGGAGATGGCACATCCACACATTACCTTTCAATTTCACATATTAAGTTGAATCATACTCTATATGACTCTAAACTTACTTGTTCTCAATTTCACAACATTCTTATATCCCATGAAGTCAAGTGTCCCTTTTCTTACTCTTAAGTTAGTGCACAACTTCTCTCAAGTTTTCATGAATTCCTTATATCTTTATATTTATATCTCATGTATCATTATGAGCCTTAGCCAAATCCTTGGGGTCTCTAGGGGTATAGGTACCTTTTTGGGGTGATCTCATCCTTATGCATCAAGAGAGTGTCTTTACATTCACCCTACTAAGCCACATGAACATCAGGGAGGTGGCCAACCTCCTGAGGCAAGGGCCTAGGGAAAACCAACTGTTACCTCCTGACCACTTGGTCATGTGCATTCAGGGTTTATCAACTCCCAACCCATCGGTCCTATGTACCTCTAATACACCCTACTTGACCCTAGGATTGCATTAGGTCTCTACCCTCCCTAAGGGTTTCTGGTGAGATGTCACATATATTAAGCACATTATTCTCTTATTTAGTTCTTTAACCCAGATTACCTTCATCTCTCTCTTTTGAGTACACATAATGTAGTGTCATCCCATCATTGGGCTCGGGCCACCTTCCCTCCAGGGCTTGGTGCCATTTCGGGCTTCCCTCCTGGGCTTGACCTCTATGATCTTCCCCTCCAGGGGCTTGATCGTAAAAAACTACATTGTGGACTTAGGCCACCTTCCCTCCTGGGCTTGGTGCCTGCCTGGTCTTCCCTCCTGGGCTTGACCATTTCATGACCTTCCCTCTTGGGCTTGTTCATCCACTTAGGCCACCTTCCCTCCTGGGCTTGGTGCCTTACTGGTCTTCCCTCCTGTGCTTGACCAGTTGTGTCACTCAGATTTGGCATCCTTGGGTTCAAAGAATTTAAGTATTTTCATTTTTATATCTTTAACTCTTCACTCCTCTAGGTGAGGATTAAGGTTATCTCAATACTTAAATACATTTATTCACTTACCTTTTAATGGGAAGTCCTAGCCTAGGGTGCCTTCTTGTCTCATAAGAGGGGGTTAGGCTCTCTCGCCACAACCTGATCCCAATATCTAGGTTTTACCTCCCTCATAGGTCATCTTCCCACTCTTTGGGTTGACCCACCCCATGTTGGCACACTAACCCTAAAGGTTTCATAGATATTTTTTTATGCATACCATTTTTTTTTCTTTCGTTTCATTATAACATATCAACCCATGTTTTCTCAATTTTTAGAATAATCCCTCATGGTTTTTGTCCATTCAGTGAACTTGGATCACCTTCCCCTCTAGGGGCTTGGTGCTACATCGGCCTTCCCCTCCAGGGTTTGGCCATCATCACCAAACTTCTAGATACAACATGAGGGGTTTGAGCAAGTTATATTCAAATTTTTTATTTTCTTATATATAACTATTGGGTTCATATATTTCTTAAGACCTCTTACATGAGCATTATGCTCCTCATGCACACTTGCATTGGATACTGGGTTACCTAAACCCATCCCTTTATCTTTCTTATTCCCAATTTCAAGTTTTACATGGGTAGTGTCCCATACCACCACACCATGTTCATTATTTAAAATTAAGGTTTTTAGGGTTCGGGCTAGGGACTATACTCTACCTCTCAGAGTTTTTGTATCCCTTGACTCTATAGAGTTTTCATACCCTAATCCAAGTCCTTCCTCTATGAAAGAGATTACCCATACATGTATCTTTCTAGTATCTACCCTCTCTAGAGGGACCTACACAAAAGGTTACATCTTTTCACATTTTACTTTTCTAAACAAAAATTTCTTTTCAAGGCTTTTTTTAAGCAAAGAGATGAGAAGTAGATGAAAATGTGAGATGAGGAACTTAATTTTTCTCTTAAAATTTCTAAGGATAGTTTGAAATTATAAACTATTAAGTATTAGTTGATGAATCTGTGCTCTGATACCAAATGTAACGACCCACACTTTTGAGTGTCTAAAAGACCTTAAAGTCACAGATCGTTAATCATATACTCCAGGATCAGATTCATGAAATAATACAAAATAGTAAACAATTTCCATTAATGATCAAATATTTACATGTTTACATAAAAAGCTCCTCTAAGGAGTTACATAACTTTTAAACAGAATTAACTTTTACATGTGTGAAGATAAACCATTAAGACTAAACCTTCATGATTAAATTGTAGTGTCTTCAACATCTTTAACTGTACCCTCATGTCCATGAATCAAGTATGTCGGATACCTAAAACTCTGACAAACAAATATGCAGTCAGTATATTACTATACTGGTACGTGGGTTCAAACAATAATCACAAGTACAGATATAAACAAACATCTTTATCTTGCATATAAGAACATAAGCTCATTTTCATATTCTAACCCTTATCTAGTCTACTACCTCAAGTGTAATCATTGTCCCTCTGTGGCTCGTGTGCATTACCCTTAAGATAAGTTTGACCCAGGGTTCAGAATGTAGTTATTTACTTTACATGATACTCATAGGAACTTTATAGTTTGTAAGAAGTAAATAAACAACCAAGTAGTTTATTTATCGTTCAATCTCATCGAGAAACCTCAACAATCTCAAAATTCAATACATGTATTCATAAGTGTAACCACGTACCTTGTGCCATTGCAGAAACCATGCAGAACATCATATACTTTAAGTATGTATCCAAACATCCAAGCAATAAGGAATTCAATCTGAAACAAGCATACTGCATATGTGTCACTATGTATTTGCATTACATTACCCAGATCTAGATGTGATCCTAAACTAGGGTTTAGGGTTATCTTGTGTTCGGACTAGGGGTTAGGATTACAAAACATAATTCCATCATATCATGGTTTCCAAGATTACAAATCCAGTTATGCATATTAGGTGAAACCCTAATCGTCAACTTAAGCATATTAAACTATTCATGACATCTAGATTACATTATCAGCATTAGATCATAGCAAGATGTTGACATTGATTTTAACACTCTAAATAGCATGAATGAGATTACTAATCTAGAATCATCCATTATTCATCATTATCAAGTATTTCTGCATTATACATGTCTAGAACATGCATTAGCTTAACATAAATGAATCTACTCAATTAATCATCATGTTAACTAAAATCTAGGTTTACCTTTATACTAATCACTTCAACATAGGTATTGCATATACTTTTGGAATTGGAAGGTTAATTTAAACCACGATCATATTTTATTTAGATTACTTGCATTTTTCTGATCAATTTGATATGTAATTTCGCTATTTTTGGACACTCCTAGTATTTTCTATGAATTAAATAAGATAATGACTTATACCTCAAGGCAGCATGGCGTGGCAGCTTTTTATTGTCCAGCCACTTCCCAACCTGATGGCTCGTTGGGCGAGTGATTTGGTGCACGGCCCAATGCTAGTCTAATTGTGAACCGGTTGGTCTAGACATCTGGGCTCCTGGCTCGTTATCTCTCTCTCTCTCCACCTTTATCCTCTCACGAGGGCTTCCTCCGTGCGGACGTTGCCGTAAGGGCGCCGATGCACCCGTCGGGTGCCTAGCCCTAGCATCTGCAGGTGCTGCTATCCACTAGAGAGATCATTGTCGTACACCTCTATCAAATCAAACCTTCTTGTCCATGCCCACCATCACAGTGACACACCATGCGTCGTCTTCTTCATCTACACGACCAGGATGAGACGCCGCTGCATCTCCGTACTGCGCAGGTTTTTGTCGTCAAACCCTACACCCCGACGCCTTCAGTGGCATGACCGACATCGCCGCTTCCTAGACGTCATCCCTTGGCCACCGCCATGGTTCCTTCTTTCTCTCCCTTTGCCTCGCGCTAGGGCGGCTTCTGCTCACGGAGTCTGACGCCGTCCGCGTGCACCACTGGCACTGTGGTTGTGGCTTCGCACCCAGCCTCTGCTTGGATCTACGAGCTAAAGACTCTGTCATACCACATCGTCCCCTTACCCTGCGCGTATCTGTGCTGGTACCCATGGCTAACACAGCTTCTCGATGCCAAGCCGACTAACTGGTCATGCTCTGTCCTTGTTCTTGCGAGCCATGCGGATGACGCTTCTATGTGCGTCAGGCTCCTGCAAGTGCCACCACAGAGGCAAGGCCACCGCATGCCGCCTCTGGCTACAGCTCCGACCTACTCCTCCTCCTCATGAGGAGGATCTTCCTCCACAAAGTGTCACACACTAAGGTTCGTCTCCTTCCTCCCCTGCAAAAGCACCCTCCTCCATCGCAAAAACTTGTGGCTCATGTTCTCATCCTGGAGCACCTGCTTGGCCGCTGGTTGTTTACATAAGAGAATGAGAAGTAGGAGAGGAGTTTCTTATTCATCTCTCATCACCTTCCCATGGACAAAAGGGGCTAGGTGGGTCATGTGAGATGGAGGCAAAGACTCCTAGCCCTATGTATATATATCCTTGGAGAAACCCTAAGGGTTAGGTATTCTTGAGTGAAAACCAGCGTGAGTCGCAATCTACCCAAGTTGGGAAGGTGTTTCCATACGTGATTGCCAAGGAAAGAGAACATACACTAGTATTACATTCCTTCCAAAAGGTATATGGACTCCTTCCCTAACGAGAGTCCTATAATCCATGCAATCACCTCTATTTATCTCTAGTTCTTGTACAATATCCAACCTTGGAAAGAAGATAAGGTCCTAACTCATCCATGAATTATCCTAATCTTATTATAATCATGAGTTCCCAAGATATCCAAGATCATGTCTCATGGGCCCATATGTACGCTTCGACTATCCAATTGGGCTCAAAGTGACCCTAAGGCCCATGAACCACATCTTGGGTCTTCCAAAGGCTCCATGAGCTTAACTACATTCTAAATCACCAAAATTGAGGATCTGGTAGATATTACATCTTATATTAGCCTCATATGAAAAACTATGCACAAAAGCACTTTATTTCATTAAATTGATCATTTATTATGAGTAGAGTTTTGAATCATCAACCAAGATCCCTCAAAAAACTTCATTGTTATATGTTCCCTGATTTCATTTAGGTTTGAATTCTATGAATTTCAAGGATGTAACAAGTATGATGGCAGAGCTTACTTTCTTCCTTGGATTCCAAAACAAGCAAACAACTGAAGGAAACTTCATCAACCAAGGCAAGTATACAAGTGAACTCTTGAAGCACTTTAGGATGGAGAAAACCAAACCGATGGACACCTCCATGTCAAACACCGTCAAACTTGATAGAGATGAGGAAGTTGAGAAGGTAGATGAGAAGCTCTATATAGGTATGATGGGTAGCTTGTTATATTTAAATGCCTCTTGTTATAACCTCAATTTTCATATGTATGGTTTGAAATGCAATTTCTCCAATTAAATGTATGATTATGGAAATTGTATGATTTATGTGTAATAAATGGATTTCTTTGGTAATATGTCCTTTGAATGAATGTTTTCATGGACCCTATTGAGATAGAAAATCCAATATGATAAAAAGAAAAGAAAAATGGAAAGAAATCTAATAATGCATAAATAGGAAAAGGAAATTAAGATAATGCTAAGAATTAGGTATAATTCTCTAGAAAGTTGAGTGTTTGCTCATGATGGATTAGATTTCAGATCCACATGGTTTCTAATGATAAAAGGAATCCAAATAAAGGAAATAGAAGAGAAAGAGAGAGAAAATATGAATAAAATATGCTATATTAAGTGATAACTTGTATATGAAGAAAAGTCTCTCATACTTTCAAGTTTGGGGCTCCAACTTTACACACATGTAGATAAAGTCATTAAGAAGGTTCCCTTAAAATTCGGAAGCAAAACGGTTAACTATTGAAGAGATATGGATTTTAGTAATAATCCTAAAGTGAACTGATTATCATAAATAAAGTATTAAATGTCACACCTATTTATAATTCCAATTTACTTAATTATTAAGGCATGTAGATGGGAGTCGTTGGATCTCTAATCCAACAGTGTGTGTGTATCATCCCACTCAAGTCAGAACTCGAAGAGGAATAGGAAACTGAGATCTTGGATCTCAAGTTTCATGTGAATCAGAGCTTGAGCGAGCTCGGAGACCATCTATATGAATTTGGGAGAGGATTCCAGATTGAGTTGATATAGGATTTAATACCTATCGAGGAATTCTCAGAGTTTTCCCCATTTGGGACTCCTCATCGACCCAGCCCTATATCCCCATCTGCAAATGCATAGAACATCTCAGTGAGTTCAAACAAAGTCAACGAACATACCAGTGCTTTCAATTTAGTCTTTGGTCACGGTCTTCACCGTTATCCTTAGGGTTTCCTCACCAGAGATCGAATGGATTTGACCCAGCAATTGGGAGCAGCAGGCGACCAATTCACATGCTCATTGAGTTCACAAGGGCAAGGCAGAGCGGTTGGTGGTCTTGGCTTGTGTACAGGTGAAGCAGAAAGCAAGGTCAACTCCCTGGTTGACCACTGGCTTGCGTGAGTGGAAGATGAGATGTAGAAGATGACTGGTAGTGAAAAGTCTACTCTGCCCTTGAGCAGGTGTTGAAGAGGTAAGCTTGTTCTCATCTTTTTGCATTGTTTTTTAATGTGCAGGTGAGTTGTCTTGCGGGCCCAGGTGCCGAAGCGGCATGAGCTGATTGGCTCGAGCCTAGCCCCGTTGGCACGGCTCAAGTGGGTTGCATAGGCTACGTGGCGATCTCAGATTGGCCAGAAAAGGGGTTTATTGGTAAAATCATAACTAATTACAGGTTAATCCGATGATGACATGTTATATATGAAAGTTGATCAGAAAAATACTTAGAATTCAATAAAAATATGATTGAAGCATGTTTCTACTTGCAATTTGAAAATTATATAAAGTTGTCACCTTTAATGGATTTATTAATGCAAAACCCTAAGTTTTGATGTTAATGGGATTTAATGATGTTCTTTGGATAATGTAAGCCAATATTAATATGTTGTTAATAAAAGGAAGATTTAGATCTAAAATGACAATCTTTGTACATAATTGGCTAAATTTAGGGTTCCATGTATATGAAAGTACATTAATGGGTTTAGAAACCCTAATTTAGGTGAATATGACTTTTAATGGTTTTATTTTGAAAATCCATGCATAAAATAGATATATGATGATCCTAATACAAATTGAGAATAAAGGAACTTTAATATAGATAATTTGAGTAATTAGGTTTTTGATGCATAGAAAAGTTGTTTTAGGGTTTGTGGACCTAAAAGGTAAAGATTGAGAAGTAGATCTAAGAAACCCTAAGGAAACCCTAATTTGACCTAGAAACCCTAGATGGGATTCTCAATTCAATAAAAGGGCTTATGATGAGTTTGTAATGATTAGGTAATACATGCTTTTCAGGACTTAGATTGCTTGTGTGATTGGCTTGATTTGCTTGAGTGGACTGCCTGATTGGATTGGATATTTTGCTTGATTCTTTGAGATCTTCAAATCAAGTATGTGGTTATATTTATGATTACTCATTTTAGTTTCACGGTGATTTTTGAAGATTTACCATTTGCTTGAAATTAAATGTTTGGATGACTTTTTTTCCTACTATCTATAAAGTGACTATGATTATCACAATATAATTATTTATGACTTGCCCGAACCTACATACCATCTCTAGATTTATGATTTATGATTTATGAGAACTAAGCCCTGGAGGGAAGGTCATAAGTGGTCAAGCCCTGGATGGGAAGACTACGTGGCACCTAGAGAGTTGGCCCACAAGGTACCAAGCTCAGGATGGAGAAGGTAGCCTAAAGTCCATTGCAAGGACTAAACCCTAAGAGAGGGTATACCAGAGGATGGGTAAAAATGGTTGGGAAGTAATATTGAAAATGTAAACTTTGATTGTTAACAAATATTTGATGTGATTGGGTTGTTATAATATATATGCAAAATCTTAGTTGCCACCACATACCAGTATAATATTTATATTGACCGACGTTTTGTTTTTCGGCATTTTAGGAATACAAGAAAGTGGATGAACAATTAAAGTGACATTTGAAGAATAAAGCTAAATAAAGATTGGATGATTTAGTTAAATAGAACTCTACGTTGGGTAAAGTTCCAAACTCCTATTTTTCAAAGGTATGTGCAAAGAAATTTTTATATTGTTTTAAGCTTAGTTTGTGGTAGAATTTATTAATTATTTTTTATTATTTACAAAACCATTGATCCTATTTTGGGATAGCAGTTCTAACTTCTTGGTCTTCCTTAATTGGGGTTACTGAGGGGTGGGGTCATTACAATTAGTATCAGAGCATGGTTTTTCATATAATCTCTAATAATTATTAAATTCTACAAACTCTTTAGAGCCCAAGGGAGTTATTAGAGGATTTTCAAAAGATGAAGGTATCTAGAAAAGGATCATGATCTGGGGGCTGGCAAGATTTTCCTCCGCCTCGCTAGTCGGTTTACGAGGACTCCTAGAATCTGTGTGACTGTCTGGCCAAAATCTGAGGATTTGGCTAGAAATAAGATACCTCTAGGTCTTCTCATCTGATTTCATCCCTTCTTTATCTCTTTTCTCTAGAGAAATTTTAAGTGCTTAGGGTTTTCTTTCTCTCCACTACCTCATGTGTTGGGAATTTAGAGTGTTAAGGATTAGGGAATGCTCCACCAGATAATAAAATGCATGTAAATAAGATGACACGGATGTAAGTTTAAATCTCTTATATCTTTCTAGGTTATAAATCTATGATTACAAGATTTTAACTTGTGTGAACCAGCATGGCCCGTGTCAAGACCATAGATGTTCATTATGATTCTACTGAGAACTCTTCTGAGGGTAGGGCTCCCCAAAAGAGGAGGGGATCTTCTGAGAAGAGGAGGAGAGACCGTGGTGACAAGTCCTTGAGGAAGCCTCATAGGAAGGCTAAGACCCTAAGTTAGTTTCCTTTGACGATGCAGAGATGAATCGGAAGGAGGAACCAATGTTTCGAAGACAAAGACAAGACCAAGATTGATACTGTAAGGACCCTGACCTCTGTTTTGGGCTTATCCTATTTTCTTTGCCTAACCCTGGTGTTTAGTTGCTTGCTAATCACCTCAAGTGGTGATTAGGGTTTGTTTGTACTTTGTTGAGAGTTGGAGGTGCTACTTGCAAATAACCCAAGTTTAGGGTTGATGAGCAAGTTTGTCATCTTGAGAGATGTTTCTCTCTCTCCTTGCATCCTCTAGAATGGATAGGATGGGTTGGGCTCATTGCTTGAGTAGCCTTGGGCCTTGTTTTGCCTTGTTTGGGCTTTGTCTTGCCTTGATGGGCCTTGTATCGGGCAAGTGAGTGTTTGGGTTCTTGTGTCAGCCTAGTGTGTGTCATCCATGGCTTGTATCAGGCATGAGTGTATCGCCCAAGAGGATGTATCGGCCTATGACACTAGTACATAGTCGACCTTTAGTGTCAGTTTCTAAGCGACACCTATGTGGGCGACGCTAAAAGCCCAGCTGTTACGCGTCGGTTCACAAACCGACGCCAAAACCCTTCGCGTGCCACCGAAAACGCGCCAGTAGGGGACTATAGGAGTCGGTTATTAGATAAGAAACCGACGCCATATACCTTCGTGCCACAGAAAGGGCGCCATCTTGGGCACTATAGGCGTCGGTTATTAGATAAGAAACTGATGCCATATACCTTCGCGCCACAGAAAGGGTGCCATCTTAGGCACTATCAGTGTCAGTTATTAGATACGAAACTGACGTCATATCACTCCCAACACGGTCGTTCTAGCCAGCATGGCCGTGGTGTCTGGTCCGCTGCCACGGCCGTGATGGCCATCACGGCCGTGGTGTTAAGGAAATAGACGTCGGTTATCAGCACGGCTGTGGTGTTAAAGAAATAGACGTCGGTTACGAGTAGAAACTGACACTATAACTGACGCCATATCACTCCCAGCATGGCCATGGTGTCTAGTCCGCTGCCACGGCCGTGTTGGCCAACACGGCCGTGGTGTTAAGGAAATAGACATCGGTTACGAATAGGAAACCAACACTGTAACTATGTGGCATCGGTTTTATACAAATAATCGACGCCTATTTTTTGTTTTTTTTTCTGTCAGTCTGCAGACCTGTTGTATGGCTGGTCGCAGGATGAGAAACCTGCAGTTCAGTTATGAACTACAGGTTTTACGACATCCATTAATATCAGCCAACAACAGGCCACAAACCTGCAAAATTAACAACAAAAATATTCACACATTTAGCAATGCAACCTGCAGTTCCATTTGATTTTCACACATTTAGAAACATTCATGTAGCTAACAATCTGTAGTTCCATTCATTTTCACATTCACACATGTAGAAACATTCATATAGCAACCAACAGTTTCATTCATTTTCACTCAGACACATGTAGAAATATCCAGACATGTAGAAATGTTCACACATATATTATAATTCAGAAATTCATTTAAAAAATATCATTCTTTAGTCATTATTCACTATCAACATCCCAATTATATGTTAAAACCCCCACTTCTTGTATGGTTGTTGTCCATTCTTCTCTTACTTCATTTAATTCTCCCGTCATATAGGGAGCATGTACATCTGGTAAGGCATTTCATGTAGTGTGGTTAGTTTTAAACACCTATAAAGAGAATGATGTATATATATAATTAATGAGCTATAAATAAGATTGATATATTTCATATTATCTAATGAGACTATATAATACCTCAGGAATAGTATCGATGTCCACTGCAGCATATTTGATAATCATGTGCATAAATAGCATCACATAGTATGCACATGCCCATCTGTTGTCTTGTGTAGCACACTATAAATTCAAACATACAAAATATTAAAAAATACAACTAATTAAGCACTGTTCACATAAATAATATATACATATATTACAGTCGGGAACTTACTTTCATGTTCTTCCAAATAATTGGCTAGTGCTTTTTCGTGGGGACCTTTCCTCCAGCCTTTTTGAACTCATCTAAACCCCTACATGTTAATGTAACACAGTACATTGCATAATTAAATAGTAATGTAATAACATATGTTAACGGATATGAAAATGAAATATTTCTCACCGGAATAATGTCATTTTCATTATGTGTCCATATTTTGAATTCAATTTACTCCCCTTAGGATCTAGATAATAGACAGTGAATGCCTCGGGGATAATAACTAGTAACTCCCAATGCATTCCACTAGAGGTAAAAAAGTTAAAAATTAATAACTCAAAATCCACAATAAAAATGTAATTTTCTTAAGTCCAAATTATAATAAGCAAAGTAAACTTACTCTACATTGAATGGAGCTATTATCACCGTCTTCTTATTTTGAGCAAAATTTGTAAAAGCCTCACAGCAGTATTGTTGAACTGACGGAAGGTCTTTAGCTACTAGACTAATCAAAGATGGAATCAAAAATCCTACATGTTCAAATGCAAAATCTGCACATATCTTGTCTAAGTAGCTGCAAAATATGTATTAATTATGCATGCATTAATAAATAAGAAACCAGATCACCAGATCCTACACAAGGTATATGGATGTATAAAGAAGATCTCACCTTATCCATAGCTCTATCACAGATATATTTAGCCAATCATATTGAAGCAACTCCAAAATATCTTGTATAAATAGTTTGCTTTCGTATGATTGACCTGAAACATCTGAATCTATAGAAACAGTTATAGGGCAATTTATATCATGTTCGCCTAACCATATTGCCATATCCCTATAGTTAGGACCTAACGGGACAGGTAGGTCATGTGGAACCCAACTGGGTAATGTAGGAGGTGGAAGTGGAGGCCTAGATGATGTGGGTGTCTTCTTTTTAACCTGTATATATATATATAATTTTAGATAAACTGACATCATATACACACACTAACAATTTAACGTAATGTAAATTTACCATACAGTTTCAGTAAAGAGGACATCCACTTTTAGCCACAATATCACTCCGCCTTCTGCCTCACCAAGCGTTTCACAATATGGGTGGGCATATGGTAATGGAAGATCCATCCACATGGAGAATATATGTACTGGGCTCACACGAATCCAACCAGCTGGTAATGGAGACCCATGAAACATTTCCCCTGGTAGGGATGGGTAAGCCGACGCCTCTGCAATGACATATTCTTTACTTTTTAGACGGCATGGCTTCAACCCCTACAAATTTTTGTGTAAAGAATGTTATATACATATATACATATCATCTTTTTTGAAACGACTACAATTTCATATATACATATCATCTTGAAAACATATCATCTTGAATTAAAAAACTAGTTATTATGTCATAAAAATACTTACAGCGGATGTGCTAGGTGGTGGGTCTATAGGATTACTCCCAACCTCTACAGTAGGAGTAGAGTGGGATGCCATAATAGGTATTGTCTGCTGAGTGACAGTCTGAGATGCCTGCCACTTTTTCAGTGCTTCTTCGACTTTCCTATCAACTAGCTTATCTACCTATACATGGATAAAAGAAATGTTAGCTTCTAATTATTGAATTCTCTTTTACAGTAACATTATAAAGAAAGAATATGTTACCTCTTCTTGTGAAAGTCCCACTTTTGGGACATGTTTGCGCTGGGATGGCACAAAAAAAGCTTTGATGCCCACACCAGTGCCTGCATCCTTAACACATCCAGGATGCTCTGGGTTACCCAGAGCAACTGTCAATTCATCCATTGTGCCCTCAGGGATGAACTTGCCTTATTTCCTCAGCTCGTGCAGCTCCCGCTAATCACCAAAACAAAAATTTGTAATTAAGTAAACACCACAAATAATCAATATTCGAATGATTGTTGTAAGAGTTGTATTTTACCATTTTTGCAGCCGCCTCAGCAGTTACGGGCTTCCTTATTTCTCCCTTCTTATTTTTCCTCTCAGCTAACCAGACATCATGGCGAAGCAGAGGTGTGCTACCTATAGTAGAGGACTCCTAAGTAGCAGCAGACTGAGCAGTAGCCTCAGACTGTAGTCTTTGGTGAATGCCTGCATACCCCTTTGGACCCATTGTGTGGTCATGCACATTCAGTGCACGCCTTGATTTTTGTGCCTCACTGAGGGCCTAGTTAGTATGCACATTAATGATTTGGTTAGTAACACTAAATGTCAATCTTGAATAGGTGAACACAACATATATTAATGAGATTGGGACTGACACCTAATACCTTGAATTCATCAGTTTGTGTTGAAGCAACAAACGCGTCCCATTCTTCTTTGTCTAGGAAGTTCCACTGTTCAGTGGTTGTCTTCTTCCTCTTGTCAGCTTCTTTTATGTATTGTCAGGTGAGATTTGTCCTATAGTTCCTTAGGACTCTCCCACAGCGTTGTATCACGCATTTACGATGCAGCTTTTCATCCAATTCAAATATACTCTGCAAAATAGAATTTCTATTAACTAGTATCCAAAAAATTAGTAATCTACAAAATAGAATTGCAAATTAATAATAACTCACGCATAAATCCTTCCATGTTACGTCTTTCTTCTCCTTAGAAACTTTATGCCAAGAATCTATCTTACAACTGCAATGGCTACAAGTAACATACCCAAGATATGAAACAAACGAATTGCGATTCACACCAAATGAATTTCCTGCATTATCAAAATCCACAACAAGTTTGGGTCCATTGCCCTTTTGCGCTATTAACTTCTTCATCATAGTGATGCCCCTTCTCTTGTCAACTTTTTGGTGCTGCTGATCAAGTGCGTCAAGTGCTTCAGATGGAACATGTGCACCATCAACCTAAATTTTGACAAAATAAACACATTTACAAGATATAACTATAAATGGACATATAGATATAAATATATGATATATTTTTAAAACTTACATTGTGAGGTGGTGCATTGATGTCCTCACCCTCACGGTAATCATCAGCACGGTCATCAGGAGAATGCTCAGCCATATGAAAATTCACATTCACATTGTAAAGTTCACATTGTAAAGTAATTCAAATTGTAAAGCTCACATTGTAAAGTTCACATTCACATTGTAAAGTAATTCACATTGTAATGTTCACATTATAAAGTAATTCATATTGTAAAATTCACATTGTAAAGTTCACATTCACATTGTAAAGTTCACATTCAGAAAAATAAAACATATAAAAAAATATAAACATGCCTCTAATATTGCAATTTTTTATCAATTAAAAATCCATCATTGTGATCTTCGCGCACATACAAGTCATCATTAGCTTCAATATTTGCAGGTGTTGGCAACCCAACTGAGAATGGACTGGAGTCATCATACTTATCACAGTATTGTTCTTCATCTATAGGATCTTCAATGAACTGTCTTTTACCATGAAAAACAATCGACCATTTATCATTTGCAGGATCATCGATATAAAATACTTGTTTCGCCTGTGATGCCAATATGAATGGTTCACCCTTCTTGCCAATCTTTTCAAAGTTCACTAAATTGAAACCCAATTCATCCACTATAACTCCTTTAGTGTCATCAACCCAATTACATTTGAAGAGCGGAATTCTAAAATCTATGTAGTCAAACTCCCATATGTCTTCAATGACACCGTAATATGACATTTTAGCTTCACGTGGACTCTTATCCTTTGCACTTGCAAAAAACATAGTCGATGCTTGAAGGGTGACCCCACTGTTTTGTACGACACTCTTATCATCTTGGCACTTTGTGTAATATGTGAATCCATTAATTTCATACCCTTCATAAGATATAACAGTCAATTTCAGTTTAAAGGCGAGGCATTTGATAGTTTCAGTAATATCATCTGGTGTTCGAGATAGTTGATGTAAGACTTTATCTTCAAACCACTTAATAAATGTCTTGTTATGCTCTCTAGCAAGCCACATTGTATTGGCTCGAGGATATTGTCTCTTGATGAAATTGGTATGTTCCTAGATATAAACGTTTACTTCATCCATGTTGTGTAAAATATACAAGTGACCTTGTTCCAACTGCTCACGGCTGATTACTTTCACACGTGATCCCAAAATTCCTTTGCCAAATTGCTCGTCAATATTCTTGTCATTATCAGGAGTGTCATTACCACTGAGAAAGTCATTGCAAAAATCCATAACCTCTCTCGCCACATAACCCTCGATAATACTCCCTTCAGGCCGATAACGGTTTCGAACATCACTTTTAAAAATGCTCATGTATCGTTCAAAGGGATACATCCAATGCAAGAAAACTAGTCCCAACATTTTCAATTCCCTAGTCAAGTGGACAACAAGATGTACCATGATATCAAAGAACGATGAGGAAAATACATCTCAAGCTGACATAGGGTAACAACCACTTCTCTTTGCAATTTATCGAGAGTATCAGGGTCAATAACTTTGCTGCACAGACTGTTGAAAAAGAAACAAAGTTTGGTGATTGCAAACCTTACATGCTTCGGCAATATAGATCTAATTTCCACAGGCAATATTTGTTGCATTAGAGTGTGACAATCATGAGATTTAAGACCTATCAACTTTAGATCTTTCATTGATACCAATCTACGGATGCTGGATGAGTCACCCTGTGGCACCTTAACATTTACCAAACATTCACAAAAAGCTTTCTTCTCCTTTCTAGACAATGTGTAACAAGCGGGAGGTAAGTATGTTCTCCGATTTTCCATTTCATGAAATTATGTTAATTCTGACCTTATTCCCATTTCACGTAGGTCCGGTCTAGATTTTATCCCATCTTTAGTCTTACCTGGTATATTCAACAAAGTACCTATGACACTATCACAGACATTTTTCTCAACGTGCATGACATCGATACAATGCCTGACTGTCAAAGAACTCCAATAAGGAAGATCCCAAAATATTGACTTCTTCTTGAATAAAGATTTGTCACTCCGTGTGGCCATAGTACATTGTGATCTCTTACCAAATTCATTGAAAAAGTATTTTACTCTTTCATAAACAACCTCCCCTGGTATAGGTTTAGGTGCACTCCGTTCCTCATTCAATCCATTGAATGCTTTGCGCTTCCTACGATACGGATGGAATTTTGTAAGAAACCTTCGATGACTGAGATATACAGTCTTACCGCCATGTTTTAGTCTTGTTGAATCAGTGTTCTCTTCACATATAGGACACGCTTTAGCTCCTTTGACACTATATCCAGACAAATTCCCATATGCTGGAAAGTCATTAATAGTCCAAAACAACATAGCATGCAAATGAAATGTCTCTCTTCGTGAAGCATCATAGGTCATCACACCTTCACCTCATAGTTTCTTTAAGTCATCAATCAGAGGTTCAAGATAAACATCGATGTCATTTCTAGGTTGTTTAGGGCCCGATATTAACAATGACAACATTATGTACTTATTTTTCATACACATCCAGGGAGGAAGATTGTATATAACAAGCATGACTGGACAAGTGCTATGTTGGTTGCTCAATGTCCCGTACGGATTCATCCCATCTGTACAAAGCCCAAGTCTTAGATTCCTGACTTCTTCACCAAATTCAGGGTACAATAGATCAATCTTCTTCCACTGTGGGGAATCAGACGCATGTCGTAGGATCCCATCATTATTTTTCTTAACATCTGCATGCCACCTCAAATTCTTCGCATCTATAGGATTGGCAAACAAGTGTTGAAACCGTGATATTATAGGTATATACCACATCACCTTGGCAGGAGAACCAGTTTTAGACTCCCCCGAAGTCGTCAATTTATACTGTGACGCACCCCATTTTGGACAATCTTTCAAATCCACATAGTCCTTTTGAAATAATACACAATCATTCGGGCATGCATGTATCTTCTTGGCATCCATTCCCATTGGGCACAACAATTTCTTTACTTGGTATGTTGAGATTGGTCTCTCGTTTCCTTCAGGAAGCATTTCTTTCAACAAAGACAACAATGACGTGAAGCTTTTGTCGCTCCATCTATTGTTAGCTTTCAGCTTATACAATCTCAACACAGCGCTAAGCTTCGTAAACTTAGTACAACCTGTGTATAACAATATCTCAGCATCATGCACAATGTTTCTAAAAATGGGAGGTGGATCGGTGTGCTCTACCCCCAAAAATATCCAGCATCGCATCAACGATGTCTACTGGAACTGGTTCATTCACATCTACGTCATCGTAGGCAATTTCTTCTTCTACACAAGCACTGCTATCAACATCCACTGGTTTCGGGTTTGAAATCTCTCCTTGCTAGTGCCATTCTGTATAGCCTTGTATAATCCCGTTGCACATGACATGACTTTTGATTTCATCACCAGTGCTGACTTTCAAGTTGTTACCGCAATGCCTACATGGACAGTAGAACCTATCTCCAGGTTGTTTTCTATGTTCCTCGGCAAATCTAATAAACTGGTCAAGACCAGAAATAAACTCTGGGGTGCAGCGATTGTGAATGGACAACCATGATCTATCCATTCTATGATCAAAGAGAAAACAAGTATATATTACAACAAGATTAGGGTTAACAGATTAGAGTTTTTGCATGGTTAAAACTTTAGTCCAACAATTGCACGTGTACCACCTATCCCATTCTTGAACACCTAATCTCACTAGTAAGTGTATAATGTGTATTGGATTTTCAAGAAAATTTCGGCAGCATTTCCCCGTTGTTCTCTAAGTACAAATGTACTTAGAGAACATACGGAGAAATGCTGCTGAAATTTTCTTGAAAACCAAATACACATTATACACTTACGTCCTATGTGAGATTAGGTGTTCAAGAATAGTCCCAAACCGGGGACTATCCAAGATTTACTCCTAATGAGTAAATCTTGGACGGGTTTCTAGGCCAACAAATACATGTGTTGTCATTCTTATATATAATAAATGTGTACCACCTATCCCATTCTTGAACACCAAATCTCACTAGTAAGTGTATAATGTGTATTGGGTTTTCAAGAAAATTTTGGCAGCATTTCCCCATTGTTCTCTAAGTACATATGTACTTAGAGAACATATAGGGAAATGCTGCTGAAATTTTCTTGAAAACCAAATACACATTATACACTTACGTCCTACGTGAGATTAGGTGTTCAAGAATAGTCCCAAACTGAGGACTATCCAAGATTTACTCCTAATGAGTAAATCTTGGATAGGTTTCTAGGCCAACAAATACATGTATGTTGTCATTCCAATACCTACAATCCTAGTTTCATCACAATCGATGTTAGGGTTTCATCACAATTTTAGGTATCATATAGAGTATGTAGATGTTAGGGTTTCATTATGCAACAGGGATTCATGTAGATGTTAGGGTTTCATCATGCAATAGACTCAGCCATATGTTAGGGTTTCATCATGCAATAGAGATTTCATCATATAATTGATTTAATCACAAATTCATAATTGATTTCATTTGAATATATACCCTCTTATTCTTCTTTCTCCCTCCTTACCAACAACAACCACGGTCATGTGGGCTGGCACGGCTGTGGCTGTGTTGGCCAACCATACGGCCGTGTTGGGTAGCACGGCCGTGTGGTCGGCCAACACATCCACGGCTGTACCGGCCCACACGGCCGTGGTTGCTGTTGGTAAGGAGAGGGAGAAGGAAGAAGAAGAACAGGAGAACCAGTGATGAAGAAACGAGGGTCTACTGTTGGTAATAGCGTGGAGATGGAGGCGGCGGTGAGCACACCAGCGGCAGGAGACGGCGTGGAGGCAGGCGAGCGAAGAAGGAGAGGTTCCGACGTCGAGCAGAGAAGGAGAGGGTGCCGGTGGAGAGCATAGAAGGAGAGGTAGGTGGCGGTGGTGGCGAGCAGCTACAGTAGCAGTAGGCGGCAGGTGACGCAGCAGTAGGCGGTGGCGACGCAGTAGGGGTCGGGGATCGTCGGAGCAAAATCGATCTCAATGAAACAGAAGAAAGGGGGAAGATCGAGTTCACTGTGCGGGCTATTAAGTTACTAAACGGCGTCGGTTATCCATAACAACTGACACCTTTATTATTAAGTGTCGGTTATACAAAGACAACCGACGTCAATTGGACATTCATTTACCCTAATTTTTTTGGCGGGGACGGCGCGTGCACCCTTATCGTCGTCAGTTATTCTAAGAAAACCGACGCCCATATTGTAACTTTTGGCACAAATTTTTTCTTCATTCAAAGTCGGTTATTAGGTAAAACACCGACATTGTATCTGATACTTTGGAGCATTTTTTTGCTCGAGAAAATTGGATTTTGCGGGCTACTTTAGGCGTCGGTTGCTCTTCTTCAACTGACACTGAATGAAAAGCGATACCTGTGTCTGGATGGTCCTCAAATATAGACGTTGGATGTCCTTATTAACTGACGTTGAATGTTAACAGTGCCGATTTTACTAAAAAATTGATGCCTCTAAAAGCGACATTGAACGTTGTTTCTGTAGTAGTGTGACCATCTTTGACTCTTAGCATCGTTTGTGTCACCCCCCTTGTGGACACTTGGTACTTGATGCTTGCATGTGGAAAATGCCTTGGACATGTGGATGTGGTGAGATGAGAAGGTGGCATTACCCATGGACAAGTGTCCCTAAGTGGGACGACACCTTGCCTTGGTTCCCCCTTCATCCTCTTCTATATATACCTTCCCTTTCACTTGCTTAGGATCCCTTTAGTCCTTTATTACCTCCCTCTTCCTTGGTTCATGATACACCTTCCCTTGGTGTGCTTGGTGGCTGATCCTTTTGAAGGAGTTCTCTTCTTCTTCCTCTAGCTTGGTGGATGAACCATAGGTGGTGTGCCTCGGAGCTTTGGAGCTTGAGGAGCTTGCTTAAGGCAGATTATATAACTTCTAACCCTAACTATACTACCTTCTTTTATGTTGCATGTTCATATATGATCATGATCGGACATGCATGTTGTTAGATATGTTTCTTTCTCTAGCATGTACCTTTAATCTTGTGGATATAGTGATCATGTTGTTGATGATGTTGTTGTTTCTTGTGTACCTTTGGACCTAGTTGTCCGAACCCATAGATTAGGGTTTCCTTTGGGGCAATACCCCTTTCTCTCCTTGGTTTTGAGAAGTGAGTTTGAGCTCTAGTGGTGTAGGCAAAACCCCTCTCTTCCTTAGTCGTTGAGAGGCGAGTCTATGCTCTAGTTGCTTGGGCAACACCCAACTCTCACCATGGATTTGAGAGGTGAGCCTTTGGATGAGTGATGACCTAAGTTGGAGATGATCCATCATGTTGCCCGATTTGTGATGGAGGTTGTGCAAAACTCCTCTCACTTGGTTGTCGAGAGGTGAGCCAACTATCTTGATTAATTAGGGTTTGTTGTTAAAGAAGTTTGAGGTTGAAGACGACCATCTTGGTGAGGTTCTTGTGCCCTTGCACGATATGCCCTTTTGTGGGTTTTAGCTTGGCCGATATGTTGAGTTGAGCCCTATTAGGATTTGTGCCCGATATGACCCCTTTCACCTTGTTAGTATCCTTGGACGATATGCTTTGGCCGAGATGAACCCTTGCTTTGGATGTCCCATTGGTCGACATGGTGGCTGGTAAGTTATCTCTATTATGGGCGACATGGTTTGGTCTTGAGTTTCCCAACATGGAGTTTGCATGATGAAACCCTAATAGGTGCCTTAGTGGTGGCCGATATAAGGTGCTTGACCTAGTTGGATGATAGGCCTTCTTGTGGTGCCTTAGTATTGTGTGTTATAGGTGGGTGACACCCTAGCCTCTTCCTTGAACGATATGAGTAGAATGGGTAAACCTTGTGTCGGGCTTGGGGTTTGTGTTAGCATGACACACCCTAAGTTGAGTTACCTGATATGATGCCTTAGTAGCCACCCTGCTCATGGACGATATGATGCTTTTGGCGATAGAGTGCCTTGGCCAACATGAGGGTCCCTTGGACGACATGGTTTGATGGTTGGGCGATAGGGTGTCTTGGGCACTATGCTCCTGGTCGATATGATCCTTGTTGAGAGGGTTGGCCGATAGAAACCCTAACCCTAGTAAATGATAGGGTTCTTGGTCGATAGGATAAGTTATGATACCCTAGCTGCTTGTGCATGATACACACCTCTAGTACAAGCTGCACGATACAACTCAGTGTTGGTTGCTCTCTAGTGCATGATAGGGTGAAGTGTTGATGCTCTCTAGTGCATGATACCTGCCACACTTATAGTGAGGGAAGTTGGAATCTTTGGTGAAGGTTATGTTTCACCCGGAATTCCTAATAAATGGATTAATCACCTTAAACCCACATCTATGTTAGTAATGGGATATGATGGTAGGTTGTGAACTAGGGTATGTTGGGAATCTAAGATGTTTCTTCATAAGATGATAATATACATGGTTATTGATAACACCAAATTTTGTGACGTTTTTGCCCTTTATTCTGTTATCAAAACTATCCTTTTCTGCTATTTTCCTCTATTTTATTAGCATTTTCGCAACAATTGGCCAAGCAACGCTCTTATTCCAATTTTTCCTATCTTCTACAGAGTTTTCCTCTATTTTGTGCAATAAGGCCGATTCCGGCCCACAATAAGTCTAAGCCCGTTTCGACCTTCCTGACGCCCGATACAACCCAGCCCGACATGGGCTGGGCGACACGAGAATGATCGGCGGAGAAGGGCGCTGCGCAAGAAGGACGTGTCGGCCGACATACCGTCTACCCGACAGGGAGCCAAAGCCGCATCGACGACCAAACTCGTCGGGCGACACAGCCACCCACCAGCAGGCGTGCCGCCAGCCACGTGACCGATAGCCAATGCCTCGCGCCGAGACATACCTGTATCGGCCGTCCACATCCATCGACCGACGTATAAGGGAGCTACGTGGCGTTTCCAGCACCATAACTCCTCCAACCGCCGGTATAAATAGCAGCTACAGGAAGTCGGAGAGGGGGGACAAGTCGAGAGAGTTGGATAGTTCGTACAAGATAGTTCGGAAGTTTGGGAGCCACCTTCGAAGGA
This sequence comes from Alisma plantago-aquatica, assembly GCA_963693085.1. Lineage (NCBI taxonomy): Eukaryota > Viridiplantae > Streptophyta > Magnoliopsida > Alismatales > Alismataceae > Alisma > Alisma plantago-aquatica. Next base: position 208,473,977 of record OY856414.1, read on the forward strand.
AGCTGTGAGAGCAAGAGTATCGCGCCCCAGTGCTTGTGTCGGGCGACACTAGGTGAGCTTTCCCTCATCCCGAGAGGGAAGGGATGGTTCACTTAGTGTCGTCCCGGGCGACACTGTGGGACGATATCGGCCAGCGAAGATGAGCGACACGAGTGCCCGACAGTAGACTCGTAACTCTTTGCCCGACACGATATCGAACCCGATACGCTCCGCCCGTCATGCGTGCCTCCCGAGAGGGTGCGCCGCCCGACATGAGCGTATCGGCCAGGGTCCTTGAGCGATACAGTCAGTCGTCAGTCGGCGCTGCCCGAGAGGGGGTGCCGCCCGACACTGCCGTATCGGGCTCGGCTCCTGACCGGTATCGGGCAGGAGAGCTACAGTAGTCTGTCGTTCTTCTACATCAAGAAGGCGACATCTATCTTTAATTCTGTTATTTAAATTCTTAGCTTATGCATTGTATTAAGACCCTTATTGCTTATGGAAATAGAAATGCTTAACTGCTATTTGTTTAATGCTTGGTGCCTTATGATTGGGTAACTGCTGTGTTGGATATCTGAACTCTAGCTTGCATGTTTTGGATCGCGTTTCGCTTAGCTACCGAATCGTCTTTCCCGTCGCAACTACTTCGAGAGTTGGGTTGTGGCTCTAGTGTTTGGTCCGGTTCTGGAGTACGAGAGTGCCTGAAACGGAGTTGTTTTAGTATCATTCCACTCTAACTTGAGCCCAGCAACCTCGAGAGGGGTGTTGAAGCTTGGTTAGAGGCACCCACTCTGAGAGGAGGGGTGCAGGGTGTTACTGCTACCGCTTGTCTTACTGAAGTCTTATCCCTTGCATTACGCCTTAAACTGTAGTTTATCTTTCTATTTTCTGTTGCATGAAAATTCCTAAAAACTGTTAAATGACAAAATCTTAATCCTTCTTGTAACTCCAGTTGGAGATAGTTTTCTTTGATTTAATCGTGACAGCTTGTTGTTCTCCTTCGGGGAACTTTAATATCTCTTTATACCCACCGGAGTGTAGAGTGTCGATTCAGAGTCGTCAACACGACCCACCTTGTCCCTGTGTTCGACCCCGTATGACTACTTCGACCCCGTAAACAAAGTTGCGGGGGCCTAGAAGGATTCGGGTTATAAATGTGAAGGCTCGACTACCTCAAATACGCCTCCAATTTTAGGACGCGCGATTTAGGCCGGTCAACTTTCTGGCGCCGTTGCCGGGGACAAGGCAAATGGCACTGTTGACGAATCCGAAGCCACTAACTACACTCCCGTGCCTCAAGCTTAGAAATAGGCTTGACAGCACCTCTTTTTCTTTTTCTTTTTCTTTTACTTTAAGCATTATTCTTCGCCGAAACCAAATAACTCTGTGTTCTAACTTGATTTCTCGTGATATTTCAGGTGCCCTGCAAAGCTGTAACCTGCTCCACCGAGCCTTGATACCATGCCTCGTTGTGAGCAACCCCTTTCTGAGGGCGAATTTCAGAGCCAAAGCGAGAGGGCGACCCGTCCTAATTGGGTTGGTCAGCTTTCCGCCTGCATAAAAAGACAGGACACCATTATCAACCAGTTGGTACAGGGGACGTTTACCAACCCTGGATCTCTGAATTCCATGCAACACCAGATGGTGAGTCTGCAGATGCGCCAATGGGAGGTCGATCAATGGCTGTCTCAGATGGCTGCTCTGATGAAGAACCCTACAGGAAAAATGCTCCCTCACCCTGAAACAGCAGTAATGGAAGTGCTTAGATCAGGAAAGACGGTAGAGCGCGCTGATGAAGCCCCACCGGAACCTGAGCAAGGGCCCAAGGATGCTATTCTAGCAGGAGGCGGAGGTAGGCCTGCAGAAGCCCAAGAGCCTGCGCCGAGACCGTCCGATGAGCCATCTGGTGGGAGGAATCCCTATGCTCCCAGGATACCGTTCCCGTACAAGCTGATCAAGGCAAATCTGAAAAAGCGGCACGAAAGGTTCATGAACTCGATCAGGAAGCTGCATCTTGAAGTCCCCTTCCTTGACGCTTTGGAGGAGATGCCCACATACGCCAAGTTTCTCAAAGATCTAATAATGAAGAAAAGAAGGAGAGGAAGGATAGAGACCGTGTACCTAGCCTCTACTTCCTCTGCCTTCGTAAAGCCCAGCTTGCCAACTAAGAGAAGGGATCCCAGAGCTTTCACAATCCCATTCGCCATCGGGGACAATGTCGAGCGGAAGGGTCTAGCGGACTTGGGAGCAAGCATCAGCCTCACACCCTTAAGTTTCGCGCAAAGGATGGGTTTGACCGACATGGTTCGAACCAATATGCGGATTGAACTGGCGGATCACTCCTTCAAAAGACATGTTGGCATTGTCGAAGATGTGTCGATTAGGGTCGGTGATTTCTTCATTCCCTGCGACATCGTCATCATCGACACAGCTGAAGATCCCAGATGTCCGATCATCTTCGGACGCCCTTTCTTGACAACAGGGAGGGCGCTGATTGATGTCTCTGAAGGGATAATCACCTTGAGGGTTGGAAACAACCACATGGACTTCAAGATGAAGGAGATCATGAGAGGTCCATCCCTGTCTGAATCGGCCTGTTTTGCGGATAGTTACAATAAATTATGCGAGGAAATAGAGGAGGATATCCGGACAGTGGACCCCCTCGCAAGGGCAATAAGCTGTCAGGATCCCGACCTCGAAGATCCTGAGGTCGTGAGGCATCTCAACCTTTTCAACCTTTCTGAAAAAGACTTGCAAGAAGAAGAGGGGGAGGTGAACTCTACGAAGTATGCCTCCCTTGAGGGAGAACCTCAGGAGGAGACACCCCGAGCAAAGCCGGATTTAAGAGCGTTGCCTGAAGGACTGAAGTACAAATTTTTAGATGAAGAACAGAGGAACCCAGTCATCGTAAACGCCGATCTTTCAAGCAATCAGCTAGACCGGCTCCTTGAGGAGTTAAGACTCCACAGGGGGGCTATAGGATATTCCGTAGATGATATCAAAGGCCTTAGCCCTGCCCTTTGCATGCATCGCATCAACTTGGATGAGTCTGCCAAGCCTATGGTCCAACCCCAGAGGAAGCTGAATCAGATGCTCAAGGAGGTCGTCAAGAAAGAGGATTTTACCAGGTACCCATCTTACCCGACGACCAGGAGAAAACGACGTTCACCTGCCTTTACGGCACTTATGCCTTTAGAAGGATGCCCTTCGGACTCTGCAACGCCCCCGCCACCTTTCAAAGATGCATGATATCAATGTTATCAGATTTTCTAGAAGACATCGTGGAAGTTTTCATGGACAATTTCTCCGTTTATGGAAAGGACTTCGATAGCTATCTGAAGAATCTGTCGTTAGTACTTCAAAGGTGCGAGGAAAACAGCCTGGTCCTGAACTGGGAAAAATGTCATTTCATGATGCGGGAGGGCATCGTTCTAGGGCATAAGATCTCAAGGCGTGGGATCGAGGTGGATACCAGCAAAGTCGAAGCTATATCTAAGCTTCCTCCACCAAAATCCGTCACGGGGATAAGAAGCTTCCTCGGGCACGCCGGATATTACCAAAGATTCATCAAGGACTTCTCAAAGATTTCCAAACCATTGTCCAATCTTCTGGTAAAAGATGTTGAATTTGTTTTCTCTAACGATTGTCCCAGTGCTTTTCAGGCCCTGAAAAATGCTTTAGTATCACCACCTATCCTTTAAGCGCCAGATTGGGGTTTACCCTTTGAGCTAATGTGCGACGCTAGCGACTACGCAATTGGAGCAGTCCTGGGGCAAAAGAAAGATAAAAAGCACCATGTGATTTGCTACGCTAGTCGCACGTTGGACGAAGCACAGGTAAACTACACAACCACCGAGAAGGAGATGCTCACGATCTTCTTCACGTTTGACAAGTTCAGGTCATATCTCGTCGGATCCAAGGTCAAAGTATACACAGATCATGGGGCAATAAAATACTTAATGCAAAAGAAAGACGCAAAGCCCAGATTGTTGAGATGGGCCTTGTTGCTCCAAGAGTTCGATCATGAAATTATCGACAAGAAGGGCGCGGAAAATGTGGTCGCAGACCACCTATCGAGGATAGTGGCTGAGAGACAGAGAGGGCCACAAATCGACGACGACTTTGCCGACGAAGCTCTTATGATGGCTGAAGCTCAAGAAGAAGGTTTGCCCTGGTTTGCAGACATCTGCAATTTCCTTGCTTGTGGAGAGCTGCCTCCTGACATCACCTACAATCAAAAGAAGAAGCTATTCGCAGATGCCAAGAATTATTACTGGGATGATCCTCTCCTGTTCAGAAGATGCGCAGATAACTTGTACAGGAGGTGCATCTCGGAAGAAGAAACCGCTGATATCCTGAAGGGATGCCACGCCTCCCCCTATGGTGGACACCTGGGTAGTGAAAGAACAGCGGCGAAAGTGCTACAATCAGGTTTCTACCGGCCCTCCTTATTTAAGGATGCTGCACGATTTGTAAAGGTTTGCAAAGAGTGCCAGTCAACGGGAAATATAGGGCAGAGGAATGAAATGCCGATGGCAAGCTGGACCGAAGTGGAAATATTTGACGTATGGGGGATTGATTACATGGGGCCGTTTCCCCCATCCCAGGGGTATCAATACATACTAGTGGCAATAGATTATGTATCGAAGTGGGTAGAGGCGGTAGCCACCCAAACATGCGATGCCAAGTCGGTTATCAAGCTTTTTGAGAAGACCATCTTTCCCCGTTTCGGTGTACCGCGCACCGTAATAAGCGACGGCGGGTCACACTTCAGAGAAAGGCAGTTCGAAGCGCTCCTACGTAAGTATGGAGTAAAACATAAGATCGCTATGCCCTACCACCCACAGACGTCGGGGCAGGTAGAGGTCTCAAACAGACAGATCAAGCAGATCTTAGAAAAGACTGTCAGCCGCACGCGGAAAGACTGGTCTATGAAACTTGACGACGCATTATGGGCCTACCGTACTGCTTACGAGACGCCCATTGGAACCACCCCCTACCGTCTTATATACGGAAAATCCTTCCATCTGCCTTTGGAACTAAAACACAAGGCCCTTTGGGCGATCAAGTTCCTAAATATGGACCTAGACAAAGTAGGAGAAAAGAGGTTTTTGCAGCTTCAAGAGCTCGAAGAGCTGAGAATTCACACCTACGAGAATGCAAAGATCTACAAGGAAAGAACAAAAATGTGGCATGATGCCCACCTTAGGAGAAAGGATGTGAGCGAAGGGGATAAGGTCTTGTTATTCAAGTCCTCCATCCGTCTTTTTCCTGGGAAATTATAGACAAGATGGTCGGGACCATTTTCTGTGTCAAAGATATACCCATCAGGAATGATGGAGCTCCGCGACAAGGATGACCCGACAAAGATCTTCAAGGTGAACGGGCACAGAGTGAAAAGGTTTTATGAAGAAGAAGCTTTTGTAAGGAAAGCAGAGATTGACTTACTGGATGTGGGTACAACCGAAGAGCCTACACTGGTCGAGCTGGCGACGGAAACTTCAGCGATCCTCGGGAGGCAGCCCGAGTCATAGATTAGGATACATTTCTTTTCTTTGTAAAAACAAACATTATGGACTGTAATAAGGCCCGAGTCAGTGCATGCGCACGTGTGCTGACTCTTTTTGTTTTATGGGCCACCACTGTGTTTCGCGGAGCATTGAGGAGTAATATCATCTGAGGTAGGAGATCCTTCTCTATACCAATGATGTTTTACCCTGCAATGGCCTTTTACTTCACCCAGGTTTAGTTTTGCCTTTTGACCGCCCACTTTTCTACTGTGTCGACCAGCTGGGCGCAGAACCGCTTGTATCGGGCAGCCTCTCCCCGGGCGTCGCAAGGGCAGCGGATGACCCTTGGACTGCCCGATGGGACTGCGCGTCTCGGGAATGGTGTGACTAAAACGCCCGACGCGAGCCATGTTTTGCCCGTTTTACCCCCCAACTGGGTTCTCTATAAATAGCATGGAGGTTTCTTCGTGTCGGGCTATCATTTTCTCCTTTTTGCCACCTGGAACGCATGCAGTGATCCTCCCTTTTGCTCGTGTGTCGGCCATCTTGCCTTCGCCCTGGTAATGGGCGATGCCTCCTGAGAGAAAAGGTATAGCCCGACACACCTTTTGCCCGACACGTTTTCTCTCGCCCGGCACAGGTTTTGTATCGTGCGAAGCGTATCGGCCGGCTTGTTGTTTTCTTACCAAACGACATGGCTTGTCGCCCGATAGGGTTGTAGACCGACACATTTATCGGCCGATAACCCTGTCGCCCGATGCCAATATCTTTTACCGAGCCGCTTATCGGGTTTACTGACCTACAGATTTTCTATCGCCCGACATGCTTTCGCGCGTAACGCCGGTCGATAGTGTTTTCCCGATGTATCGTATCGGGCGTCATGCTTCTCACGGCGATGTCATGTTTTTGCTTCATGTGACCTCGAATCGCCCGTCACACCTGTGTCGGGCGTCGAGTCATATCGCGCGACAACATCGTATCGTCCGATCCCTTATCGCCCAGTTTTAATAAGTTTTTCTTTTCATCTTCCTTGCCTAACGGATGAATAAATTCTAAATTTAAATAAAAGGTATGGCTCGTATGGAGCAAACCTCCGGCCGCGCCAACAAGCACGGCGGGGGAAACAGCAACCACAGTCGGGCAGAAACGGCAACAACAATGAAAGGGGATATTTTTCTTGATTTGGTAGCTCTGATAAAGAGTCACCTAGTTATCAGCCTGTCTTTCGCGTGGTTTGGGACCATCGCCAGAGACAGCAAGAGTGCGGCAACCAAGGCCTCCGAACAAGTTCGAGGCACCCCGGTTCCGTCCTCATAAGGGAGAGGGGCCACCCTGACTACACACTCTAGGGAACTGAACAAGGGAATGATGATCAGTCCTTTTGTGCATGTTCACAACGGAGATGTGGAGAAAAGGTGGTCCAGAAGTGAATTTTGAGGGTTACGCTCAAGCTCAACCGCTACTTCGCCGAAGTGAGCCCGCTAGACAACCTCCCAATGGCATGCTGCAACTTCGAAGGAGCATATTGCAATACATCAGCAAGCTAACCCTCACTGGCTAAACTTTACCTCACTTTTGCTTTCTTCTCTACTCTGGGACAGAGTATGGAGTAAGTTTGGGGGGTATCCATATGCCAGTGAGGGAGGTATAAGTTTTCTTTAAACTCTTCAAGCTTTCTACGCTGATGTGCTCTTATAGCTTCCTGTATATTTGATCTACGCATGTATGCCATATATATAAAAATTTTAATTTTCAAAAATCTTTCCTTTGCAAATTTCTGTCCCTAGGCATATGTACAAAGTTGTTGTTATAATAAAAAACCTGTTGTGACTTCTTGCAAAGTTTACTTTCTGTATATTTAATGAGTTACAAGTTCTGTCATATCTTTCTGATAATGCTGTCTCAAACAAACAAAATATTGTGCCTTGCCATCCAAAAATTTTCGAAAAATAATAATCTCGCAAACACCTAAGAGACGAGTATGGAGAAGGAAAAAGCTGCCCAAACAGCAAAAATCTCTTTTGTTTTCCCTTACCCAACAAAAATCCCAAAAAGAGAAAGAAGCCTTATGAGCGTGAATAAAAGCATGAGAGTTGTGCCCAATAAAAGAAAAGAAAAAATATACACCCTTGTTTTCCAAAAGTACCCATCTTTAGGCATGGTAGATCCGGGGCAGTGGTACGTAGGATGTGAAATCACTTCTCTAAAGCCAACTGGCTTGGACTGCAGGGACCACTTGCCCGTTAACGGACCCTTACCTGGATGGACTGATGGGAAACAAGAAGAAAAACCCAAAAAGCCTTAGCCTACCCTATACACAACTTTCTGCCCCTAAAATAAAGTTGTTTGGTGTGGAAGCTAACTTCGGAATCATACACCAAAGTCTCGCTGAAGCTGTGGAGAAGAAAAATTTTACTTAAATAATAAGGCAAGTAGGGCAAGGTCTTTTGTTCGCATTAAGACAGCATTACCTCCAAGACATCGCAAATCTTGTGCTACCCTTTAGCCTTAAAGTTTTACTGTGCAAGAAGAAGCAACACAAAGTTTAGTTTAAATATTGATTGAGGACAATCAAAAAGCTAAGTTTGGGGGAGTTGATAACACCAAATTTTGTGACGTTTTTGCCCTTTATTCTGTTATCAAAACTACCCTTTTCTGCTATTTTCCTCTATTTTATTAGCATTTTCGCAACAATTGGCCAAGCAACGCTCTTATTCCAATTTTTCCTATCTTCTACAGAGTTTTCCTCTATTTTGTGCAATAAGGCCGATTCCGACCCACAATAAGTCTAAGCCTGTTTCGACCTTCCTGACGCCCGATACAACCCAGCCCGACAGGGGCTGGGCGACACGAGAATGATCGGCGGAGAAGGGCGCTGCGAAAGAAGGACGTGTCGGCCGACATACCGTCTACCCGACAGGGAGCCAAAGCCGCATCGACGACCAAACTCATCGGGCGACACAGCCACCCACCGACAGGCGTGCCGCCAGCCACGTGACCGATAGCCAATGCCTCGCGCCGAGACATACCTGTATCGGCCGTCCACATCCATCGACCGGCGTATAAGGGAGCTACGTGGCGTTTCCAGCACCATAACTCCTCCAACCGCCGGTATAAATAGCAGCTACAGGAAGTCGGAGAGGGGGGACAAGTCGAGAGAGTTGGATAGTTCGAACAAGATAGTTCGGAAGTTTGGGAGCCACCTTCGAAGGAAGCTGTGAGAGCAAGAGTATCGCGCCCCAGTGCTTGTGTCGGGCGACACTAGGTGAGCTTTCCCTCATCCCGAGAGGGAAGGGATGGTTCACTTAGTGTCGTCTCGGGCGACACTGCGGGCCGATATCAGCCAGCGAAGATGAGCGACACGAGTGCCCGACAGTAGACTCGTAACTCTTTGCCCGACACGATATCGAACCCGATACGCTCCGCCCGTCATGCGTACCGCCCGAGAGGGTGCGCCGCCCGACATGAGCGTATCGGCCAGGGTCCTTGAGCGATATAGTCAGTCGTCAGTCGGTGCTGCCTGAGAGGGGGTGTTGCCCGACACTGCCGTATCGGGCTCGGCTCCTGACCGGTATCGGGCAGGAGAGCTACAGTAGTCTGTCGTTCTTCTACATCAAGAAGGCGACATCTATCTTTAATTCTGTTATTTAAATTATTAGCTTATGCATTGTATTAAGACCCTTATTGCTTATGGAAATAGAAATGCTTAACTGCTATTTGTTTAATGCTTGGTGCCTTATGATTGGGTAACTACTGTGTTGGATATCTGAACTCTAGCTTGCATGTTTTGGATCGCGTTTCGCTTAGCTACCGAATCATCTTTCCCGTCGCAACTACTTCGAGAGTTGGGTTGTGGCTCTAGTGTTTGGTCCGGTTCTGGAGTACGAGAGTGCCCGGAACGGAGTTGTTTTAGTATCATTCCACTCTAACTTGAGCCCAACAACCTCGAGAGGGGTGTTGAAGCTTGGTTAGAGGCACCCGCTCTGAGAGGAGGGGTGCAGGGTGTTACTGCTACCGCTTGTCTTACTGAAGTCTTATCCCTTGCATTACGCCTTAAACTGCAGTTTATCTTTCTATTTTCTGTTGCATGAAAATTCCTAAAAACTGCTAAATGACAAAATCTTAATCCTTCTTGTAACTCCAGTTGGAGATAGTTTTCTTTGATTTAATCGTGACAGCTTGTTGTTCTCCTTCGGGGAAATTTAATATCTCTTTATACCCACCAGAGTGTAGAGTGTCGATTCAGAGTCGTCAACATGACCCACCTTATCCCTGTGTTCGACCCCGTAAACAAAGTTGTGGGGGCCTAGAAGGATTCGGGTTATAAATGTGAAGGCTCGACTACCTCAAATACGCCTCCAATTTTAGGACGCGCGATTTAGGCCGGTCAGTTATGTTCGCAAGAATAGGGCATAGTGTATGCTCATGGTTTGATAACAATAATATGATTGATACGGCTTATGTTTCATATAATCATGGATTTCATTCCAAACATGATAGCATGATCATCGTAAAGATCTATCTTCAGTGATTTAAGTTATCTCTCTTGATATGTATACTAATTACAAATCTATACTATATATGAAAGCTTGTAGGGGGTGTTTCGTGCAATTTTTTTCCTCATTTTTCAGAATTATGAGCTGGTCCTTTGTTGTATGTGAGAAAGAACATTGAGGCTTATGTGCAATATTCACATTATTATGTTGATAGAGGGTTGACTGGTAGTCATTTCCTGAAGTCTCAATTCTTCTCACCGCTTCTTTCCCGTGTCCACGCCGCTAGGGTTTAGCAAGACGAAGAATCTAGAGAAGGTTGAATGTCCAGATTGGGGTTTGGGGTGAATTCGAACCAACACCACTCCCCTATTCACCTCCATTCTCCATCTGGATCTCCTCTCATCCCGGCGAGCCATGGCCGCTTCTTCCTCTCATTCCATCGATCCATACTCTGGTCTCCCGGGCCGTCTCCAATGGTGCCCCGTCCTTAGGCTCACCCCACTCAGACTGCCTCGCTCTCCCAGCTGGCTTCCGGCTAAGCTCCATCGCCGACAAGTCAATCCAGTCATCAATGCTGAGGACTACCACCAGGAGGCCCGAGAGGCATGGGGCGCTTGATGTGCGTGCAGATGTGGTCAAGATAATAGAGAAGAAGGCGGCTACTGACGTGCTAGTCGAGAAGTCCGTCAACAGTATCCGCTTCCTCTCCATCGATTCCGTCAAAAAGGCCAATTCCATCCACCCTGGGTTGCCTATGGGATGTGCTCCCATGGGACACATCCTCTACGATGAGGTTATGAGGTATAACCCCAATAACCCATACAGGTTCAACCGCGACTGCTTCGTCCTCTCTACTGGACACGGGTGTATGCTCCAGTACGCACTGCTCCATCTTGCTAGCTATGACAGCGTCTTGGTGAGACCTTTCTCTTGTGCATCTAAATGTTTAGTAAATCCTTCTTTGAGTAAAAATCAATTTGCAGATGCAATTACAGTTATAGATCTGCTTTGATATTTGAGAGACATTGGTATGGGAAAGAATATAGAAATGTGACTAAAACTTGGATTTGTTATAGAAACTATTGCCCCGTTGCTTAATAATGTTAACAAGTTCTTTAGAATACTACATCAGAAGCCTGTTTTTTAGAAGACACTTCTACGTTATAAAATGGGTTGTTTAAGCTTGTGTTATCTATACTATATCTATACTATATATGAAAACCTGTTCAGGGTTTCCAATGCAATATTCACTGAAATTTTTTGAAATGACGAAGACGTCCTCAATTGCACATACAAAAGTAGTGGATTCTAGTTATGTAAACATATTACATTTTAATGCAGCACTATACAATTTTCACCAGGTTGAAGTCGAGCGGCTTCTCGACTATTTAGAACTCCTTTTCGTGTGAGCAGACGGATCCGCTGAGGGTTTTGCGCTGGATAAGGGCCAGGGGAGGGGGGTCTCAAGAGGCGATTGGAGTAACGGTGATTGGAGTAGCAGCAAGATTCGAGAAGGTGTTGGTGCACCATAGGTAAACCATTCTTCACTCTATTTGTTGTTCCTCCTCTTCTCCAGCTCTCTATTTCTCTTCGTTCTTATAGTCAATTCCCGGAATGCTATTGCATCCTAATCCAACACATGCAATTGTTTTCTCTTGTATTTTTGTCTGCTAGGCATCTCACAAAGGTAAAAATTCTAGATTCATCATTCAAATTTTGGATTACTTACTTTTTTCTTTATATGATTCTAATCTCTATTTTTTTTTTCTCTACAGGTGATGAAATATAAATGACGACTGATTTTAGAGTCAAGGAATCAACTTGTGATACTTCAAAAGGCAAGATAACACACAACATCAACAAAAAGCATATGTGATCTGATAAAAAATACAATCAATTATTTTTATGACAAAATTAGTTTGACAATACATTCTTGTATTTATATTATAAAGCAATTTCTATATGAACTCTTACCCATGCTTCTACTTTTCCTGTTATGTGTACATGAAGTGCAAGTAAAGTTACCAACAAACAACTTGCCAGTAGAAGTACTATGGAACATAAGTTCAATATTATTAGCCTATACATAAATAGTATCAATCACATCTTATTTCAAAATAAAAATGAAAGGAATCATACATCTTATTCATTTTTACCTAATTTGTAAATAATTTTTTAAACAATAATTTGCAGCTACAGAGAATTCCAATCTCAAAGAAATCAGTCTGAAAACACCAGCGAAAGAAATAGTTCTATATAAAAGAATTGTATAGATTCAAAGTGAAATAAAGAAAGTAAGATTGCATATGGTACGTTTTTTACACTTCTTTGCATATGACCCATAATACAATACATAATATAGGTAATCATATCATATTAAATTTTATCTTTATTATTATTGATTATGAAGCTATTTATTTTGTTATATATTGTCAAACTTTTGTCTACTACACATCCAACTAAAACGTTTCTTTTTAAATGTATTATTCTTATCTCCAATTTTATTCTATCTATAGGAGATTCACATCAAAGTATGAATGATAAATGCATCTTCAAAGTAGATGATGATACTTTGAAAGGTAAAAATTCTAGATTCATCATTCAAATTTTGGATTACTTACTTTTTTCTTTATATGATTCTAATCTCTACTTTTTCTTTTCTCTACAGGTGATGAAATACAAATGACGAGTGTTCAAAGTCAAAGAAAAAACTTATGATACTTCAAAAGGTAAGATAACACACAACATCAACAAAAAGCGTATGTGATCTGATAAAAAATACAATCAATTTATTTTTATGACAAAATTAATTTGACAATACATTCTTATATTTATATTATAAAACAATTTCTATATGAACTCTTACCCATGCTTCTACTTTTCCTGTTATGTTTACATGAAGTGCAAGTAAAGTTACTAACAAATAACTTGCCAGTAGAAGTACTATGGAACATAAGTTCAATATTATTAACCTATACATAAATAGTATCAATCACATTTTATGTCAAAATAAAATGAAAGGAATCATACATCTTATTCATTTTTACCTAATTTGTAAATAATTTTTTAAGCAATAATTTACAGCTACAGAGAGTTCCAATCTCAAAGAAATCTGTCTGAAAACACCAGTGCAAGAAACAGTTCTATCTAAAAGAGTTGTAGAGCTTCAAAGTGAAATAAAGAAAGTAAGATTGCATATGGTATATTTTTTACACTTCTTTGCATATGACCCATAATATAATACCACATTAATTGAGACATTTACATCTACTATATCAAAAGAAAAATGCAAGAAATACAATTAACAAATCACATCAAACAATGATATAATAAATATATCCCAACAAATATTGAAATCAATTATAGAATTGTACAAACCAAACATAATAGATAAGCCATCTTCAAATTTTAAAGACAAATTATGTATATTTAACTTCTCTATTAGAGGACTAATTTTGTACTCCCTTCACTGAGTTTGGTAATATAAGAACATATTCCACAATACTTTATTTCTCTAATAAGGAGAATACTATAAACAAAAGTGAATGTCTTTAGGATATACATAGCAAATCAAAGGAAGCAATAATCAGCCACGATAATCTTACATATCTCCTTAATTTTTACATTATCACTAAGAATTATAGATCTACTATAGTAGTTGTACTAATGCATAATCTAAAGAACATTTCTAACCATAGTAAAAATTTCCACGGTAGTTAATTGAGGAGACCACCTTATTTGAGTACATACAAAACCTTTTTCAATTTGTAGACATATGAGATTTGTTCTGTGAACAAATCTTGGTGAATAGTCCATGTAAACAAACTCTGTTAGCTCACCATTAAGAAAAGCATTACAAATGTCAATTTCAATCATCCTTCACTTAAATGAGACAAAAAGAGTCAAAAAACATTAACAATGGCAACTTTGATTAATGGACATAATCTAAGAGTCTTAATTATTCACCCCATCCTTTCCCTATAGACTGAAACAAAACCAATGCAAATATGAATCATTCTACTGACAACATTATCACTCTTCTCATTTTGGATATATTTTTATGTAAAAATTAAAATGTAGCTAATTCTATATTATAAACATTTCAAAAAAAAATTGTAAACTTTGAATAAACATTCATATTAAAGCATGTCGATTATCCATAGATCATCGAGAACACAGTAGAAAAATATATACAGTTATGACCTAAAACAAATGAAACTGACACAAGCTATCGTTAACCAGTATCACATTTAATATGAAAAAATCACTAATTGATTCCAATGCTTCTCATGGTGTGATGCAATCTACATACAATTTGCAATTAACATTAATTGAATTTGGAATTGCTTTTTATTTAAAGGCATGACTTCATTTTGATAAGTCAATATACGAGAATGAAGCTGCCTTTTGGAAGGAACCTACAAATCATGTCGGCCATCTTAAACTTTTGTGAAACAAGGGAGTATATTCTATATGGTACATGTTTTTTTCCTGTATTATTAGAGACAATAGTATATATTGTATATTATGTTTAAATGTTAAGACATCAAGAAACAAGCAAAACTTAAGTTCTCAAATATGTTAATTGTTTCTATTGATAAAAAAAACTAATGCATTCATGTACCTTATGCAAAGAATAATTTAAATATTCCATCTCTTTTTAAAAATGATATTCATTAGTTGTAATTTTAACATTTTATGATTTTGTTTTCTTACATATGGCTCATAAAATAGTAAAAATGAAAGATTAGATGTATCTTCAATACTTATGTAATATATGAGTTTCATATATGAAACATGGTTCTATGTTGAACTTAGCATTAATATTATTCAAACTTCAATCCACATTAATTAGATAATTATTTAAAAGATGGCACACCATTTTCGCAGGTTATTTATGTATTCCTTATATAGTACACATAGTTTTCACTATGTGAGTTGACTTTCATGATATATGGCATTACCCATGTAGGTCGTTCCCTCAGATACATTTCAGTTATTTTTTGTTGATCAGAACATCACTTATGTGTATGGGACATCTCTCTGTCCCTTTGAAAATTCCCTATGTATAATTGTAATGATGATAATTTATCTAATATCTCATTTTCTTGGTTTCTAAATGCATCTTGATTGACTCCTTTCTAACGACTATCTGCCCTTATTTGTGAAGTCGTGGTATGCCCTATACTCCAACTAGGGGTAGCAGGTACATAGTGATATAAAGCATGAGATTGCATGCTGATTTCTACATTCCTAATTTCTACATTCATGATCATTGTAAGGTAGTTATTATCATCAATATTAATATCAAACTAAAACTTTATTACAACTCCAATTCACATCTGTAAACACTATAACCTCAACCAATGCTCTCCCGCTAACTACCTTTTATAGTGACAAGGAGTTCATGATAGTTGCAATATAATTCATTTTTATTTATTAGTTAGTCCAATACTTTGTTACATTTGGCATTTCACTATGTTGATGGTTAGTCGTTCATGAGTTAAAATAATATTTTATAGAGTAAGTTTTACATTGATTTTTTACTTACTGAAATATTTTTGAATATTCATATAGTCAATACAAATTCACAGCAACAACTCAATAAGTTACTAAAATATTTTTATATGCTCATGTTGTTGTTACAAATTTACAGATGGCTTCCCGAACCCATCACATGAGAGCTCCTCAAGATGTATAATTTAATAAACTACACTACATCCACATGCGGTTGGAAGAACCATATCCTTCACACCTTTGGCCTCCATGCCATAGGGTTGTGCCTTCACTGAGATGTACCCGTATGATGGCACCACATGGTTGGTACTACCACATTTTTCTCCTTCCAATAGTTGATCGCTTCTCCTTTGCACCTGTTGAAATTTACAATTGTGTTTGCAGTATCACACTAGACTGCCCCTGAGAGTTGAATACATGTAGAACTCTTCGGGTTCAAGATGCCTGCCACACATGCCACTGCTTCATCTATGCCTCCCATGTTTGTAGATCTATTTTCAGCTACTCCTCTTTTGGTTAGAAAAACTCTAACCAATTGATTTGCTCCACTGTTCCATGTACCCTTCACAATTACTTGCCCTTTGCAAGTAACTTGCACGACTCCACCTTACTTTAAAATTTTGTAACCAATGTATTAAAGTGCCTTTTTAGATATTATATATCTCTTGAGATCGGGTACATATTGGACCCCTAACAATGTACGACACACTCCATCATACTATTTGAATAGTATTCCCAGAAAACCAATTATATGATGATTATGATGGCATATTTCAGAATGGATTTGATTAATAATAATAAGGCAAGCTTCTAATTCATTCCGTTTCACTCAGTTATGAGATAATGAGGAAACATAATGAATGTCTAATGAATGATATTACTCAATGATGTATGTCTTCAAGTACGTGAATTAAATAATGAGATCATACAGATGTTAAGAATATGTACATTCCTCTTATGTCCCTAGTCACATGTTCCTGTGGAAGGCATATAGAAAACAGTAACATAAGACTAGTGTGTTGGTTGATGGCAGAATCTTATCAGTCATGATATATGCTATCAAACCAAACACATTGATACTTGTTATGGAACAATGTATCAGACAGACCCACCTTGAGAGTGACACATGAAGACTATAAATTGGTGCTCATCGTCATCTCTCAAAGCCAAGGTGGTGATTGTGGTTCCTAGACCTGAAGTCACTACATTCTTCACATGTTGTTCAATATACTTTGACATCATCCAACGTAACCCGAAATAAGGATTGCCACAATGGTGATGATTGGGTAGTTGTGACACATGGGCATTGATTGTATGTGATGTAGATGGGATTTGTCCCTCCTACTGGAGTTTGATATCTTGGCTACTTGATAAGCGAGACTAAGAAGCACATGCTTATGCATATGTGAATCAATATATGATATTGAGGACACATATATCTCAGACAGTCTGTTCTAATTAAAGGAACATGGATTGAACATTGAGAGGATGTGATTCCATGCCTCGAGTTCATTATGTATATCATAGACAAAGGAATTATACAATCACTGTATCATCTTATATAGATTGTAG
Organism: Alisma plantago-aquatica; assembly: GCA_963693085.1. Lineage (NCBI taxonomy): Eukaryota > Viridiplantae > Streptophyta > Magnoliopsida > Alismatales > Alismataceae > Alisma > Alisma plantago-aquatica. Next base: position 208,491,051 of record OY856414.1, read on the forward strand.
GTTGAAGTTGTCCTTTAACTTTCGATTCACTTGGGTAGCACTGATGTGTGACTAGGCACCACTCTTTGCTTGTAATGTCATAAACTAGTTATTGACATTCACTACCAATGTGACATGGGACCTATAGGGTCACACACATAGGAATTCACTAGAAGAGGAGTTTAATCATGAATGATGATTGAATTTATTGCCAAAGTGTTTGGGTATTCAATTCAAGTAACAAATCAACTGACTGGACTCCCAACCGATCAACACATGTGATGAAACAACCGGTTGGAGTGTCAGGTTGATTGGATATTGAATTGGCTGAGTTCTACCTGAACTGAGGAGCGAACTGACTGGTTCACTTAGTGAACCGTTGGCTCAGTTCACTAACTGACATGTTAGGGTCGTGAGATGACCGACTCACAAGGGTAAGACACTCAGTTTGTGGAGAAATTTGATTACATCAAGGATTAGTACTGACGTCATGTTATGCATTAATTGAATTCAAATTGCCAAATTCATATGTGATTGGGAAACATGACAAAATGATCAGTTTGCAGAGTGAACCAATCAGCTCGCATGTGAACCGATAGGTTTGGCTGGATACAAACTGACTGGTTCGACACTCACATGTTGTGAAATTCACGATCTTTCAGTCTCTTCCACTCCCACATAGACTGGGAATCCATACCCTAACCCCTGCTATAAATAGAGGGGTACATGGGGCTTCCCAGATACACAACTCAATTGCCTCTGACAATTGTTGTCCTCTCTGGTTGTGGTAACTAATAGAGAGTCCGAGCATGTCCTACTCGATAAAAGGAGGGATAGCAGGGAGAAACAATCGTGGGAGAGAAAGTTGGTGACTAGTACACCAACGGGAGGGACAACTCCATCACGTTTTTTCTAGTAGAATGACAAGAATTCTAGGTGGTTGGTGTGGACTTCCATAGAGGTGAGGTGGCCTTTTCCCATCGCTAGGAGGACAATGTCAACCTACAGTTTGTGGTGGAGCTGCTATAGACATTGTTCGAGTCTGCTGTCCATGATGAAGATTAGGAGCTACATAGACACCGTCTAAGTGAAACTAGGAGTGCTGCACTACATCAACGAGTTTTAGTCATTGGACTTTCTCCAAGACCAGGTATGAACTTGTTAAACCATCCTTCCCATTACATAATTGTTGATGTGATCTTGATGTTCTGGGAAATATGGATAGATAAATTTTTGTTTGAACTGCCTACTTTGTGCCCGTATTTCCCTATACATACATCCTAAATGTAACTATTCCAATTTCGGTAATTTGGCAGAGTATGTCATCTTCCAGATGATATTTCCACACGCTCAATGAGAGAACCTTCATCAAATATTCTCTTCTCTGGACATATGATGAAGTGAGAACCTGAATCATATATCCAACCATTATGAGTACCTGATTCTATAACATCTAGTGCCTTTGAATATCCTTCCACCAATGAGCAAACTCCACCCTTTAATTCCTTCAACTTTTGATAATATTTTAATATGTGACCCTCCTCATCGCATATATAGCATGTACATTGTGACGTCCTCAGATTTTCTAAAACTTAATCTGATGTGTGACATCCAAATTAAATCTCACCTCAATGAGAATCCCAATTTAAACACCACACACTAGACTAGGAATAATAAAATCAGAGGAAGTCAGTTGGAAAGAACATTAGCACATGTACATGAACAATAATAAAACCATACAACACATGTTCACCATTCAACATATAGTTACATAATGAATTGTTACAACATTTGATATTACACATTGAATGATAGTCTATACCACCACTAGACAATATGATCTTAAGACAATAGGTCCACCTGTACATCATCTCGCCACACAACTCTCAACTATCTTGGTTCTTCAAGAGAATATATCCACAACCTAAACAAAATATTACATGTGGTACACATCAGCACAATATTCGAGAATATTATACAGAGTACGCCTACATGTCTTTTTTATGTACCTCTCATTACTAATACTTGGCAATAAGATTAAACTAATACTTGGAAGTAATAAAAGATAACAAAAGCATACTTGAACTAGAATGTTTATTAACAAAAGAGCACACATATTTTTAGCACATTTCCATCATATATCTTGAGATAGATGCTTTTAGGCAAAGAGTCAATATTCGCCCGTGAAACTCTTTTTTTTCTTTTCTTCTTTTTCTTCTTGTGCAATTGCTGAGATGAATACATTTTTTATTATAAAATAAAGAATTCAAAGAACCCCCATCGGGGAGTGAAATAGAACATGAAACCGTGAGCTCCCAAGCAGTGGGAGGAGAAATGTGATCTAGGATGATTTATTCATGCATTACATAGTAGGGTTACAATTAACTACTATTATGTATATCCTCATCTTTGTTTGGCTAACCCCAAAGAACTAAGGTTTCTAACCTCTTAACCTTGGAATAGGATAAGCTTCTAGATTTCAGTATGTTACATTATATATGTTGAGGAAAGGTTTGTCATCTGACAGGTGCAAAGTACACGTCAAACACAAGTGTACATATCAATGTAATATAGACCTTAAGAGGCCTGGATGTCAAACTTAGGGAAACATTATCTAGAAACTACTACTAACTGTGATGTGATCAGCTACGCCGATGAAAACTTTGATTGTAGGTTTAATTAACTAAGATGCAAAAAAGAAATCTAAGATTATTGGTTTTTTTTATCTCAAATGAAATGAATTCCTCACAATTATGATTTCACCTCAGTTAACATTGTGATTAACATCCTAACATTAATAATTATCTCTATTAACCCTGGACAAAGAGACCTATAGCAAAAATTACCCATTGTCAAAGTGTAATTCATTACCTAATCTAATACAAATCTCACTCTTGTAATGATTGTGTTAAGTTAGGTGTTTTACTGAACACTTTGGGTAACTCTTCACATCCATAAGCCGCCTTTCTTAAGGGGTGATATAAAACATGTAATTCTATGCTTTTCCAACCCCTAATCCCTCTTTCAAAGCAATTGACGGTCTAGTTTACTGTCTATAGTGATCAAGCATGGATAGTTCATTAAACTTTCATATAATTATGTCTAGGAATTAAGAGAAACATGTATATTAATGCATAAAAGTCAATTACAATACATAACCGGGCTACTCTCGGGTCCTAAGGAACAAGGGGTTTGCATGATTTCCATTGTCAAATACATGGAGAGAAGAAGAAAATTGTGGGAAATATTAGTAAAACTAAAGAACCCCTGAAGAAGATTACTTGGATAAACTCCTCTAATGAACATGATGATTTGCTACCTTTCAACTACAAATCTGTCCACTAGAGGTGCCTGAATCTCCCAGAATGTGGGTTTCTTCTCTGCTTTCTCCTCTCCTTTCTCCCAGCTACTGTTGGTGTCCAACATAATAGAACAAGATAATTAGGTTTGGCCGAAATTCCTCTTAGTCATAGGAGTGACTTAGGGCGTCATTAATTGCCAACCATCAGATTAAACTTAATTTTCAGATCTGACTAATCACATTATGTCGATACTACCGACTTAGAGTCGGTACTACTGATGCCTTCTATAGTTACAACCACCTATGAGTTTGTCGATACTACCGAGTTGATGTCGTTAGTACCTAGATTTCTCATAAAATTCTAAATTTTCCATGTAAGGTTGTCGGTAGTATCAACTTCATAGTCGGTACTATCGAGTCTTCTCAGTTTCCATATGTTCCATACTGAGCAAGTGTTGGTACCACCGACAACAAAGTTGGTAGTCCCAAGTTGTGTAGATTCTTTTAAATTTACCTAAAATCCAAAAAAAATGAACATAAGCTCTTGAAATATTTTAATTTTTTAGAAACATTAAAATTGCATTTATTTGATACAATTATGTATCACAAGCTAATGATAGTAAATAATGCATGAATTAATATGAAAATGAAAAGAAGTACATAGAAATCAATAATAAATTGCCTGTAAAATGACAATTATCCAGTGCAACAAACTCCCCTAAGTTTGAATGTTGCTCATCCTTGACCAACACACCCTCAGATATGTTAGAGACAAGTCAGCAAAAGGACATAAAATAAGAATTTCTTTTCTCAACTATCCCCACCCGTCGGCCCCAAACCAGTCTTTACTGACCACTGAACAATCAACTTCTCTCAAGCGACCAAAAATATCCATAAAAGATGTCCACCCTTAGATCAATGAAACATTATCAATAGAGTAGTTAGTATCATAGTTAATAAGGCATTTGCTTGATGGAGGACCCGTAGTGCTGATGACACTTGTGATAAGATTACAACGTGGACAAAACTTGCCAAGGAACTAAGGGAAGCATTCTTACAGACCAATACCTCATGGTTAGCAAGGGACTCCCTATGTAAGCTTCGAATGACGGGGACGGTTCGGGAATATGTGAATTCATTCACCTCACTAATGCTTGACATCACAAACATGTCAGAGGAAGACAAACTACTCAACTTTTTGTCTGGATTAGCACCATGGGTACAAACCGAGTTGAGGCGTGTGGGAGTGAAAAATCTCACCAGCGCCATAGCAACTGTTGATGCTTTGGTCGATTACAAGGCTTTAATCGAGAAAGAAGAGAAAGAAAAAGACTCCAAGGCAAAGGCCAAGGAGAAATGGAAAGGCAAGTTGCATGAAGAAAAGTGTTCCTCTGGAGGGGACAATAAATGCACCAATGACAAAGGCTCAGAGAAAAAGTCTAGCGGATGCTACACATGTGGTGGAGCGCACCGCTACTATGACTGTCCAAAAAGAGAATGGCTAAATGCCCTCTTGTGAGAGGATACAACTGGGAGGGGGGAGACGTCTCCGGCAAGAGTCAACCCTCTCAAGTTGTTGAATGCAATAAAGGCAACAACATCAGGCTCATAGCCGATGTACATTGAGATAAAAATCAATGGCAAAGTGGTGGGAGTGATGCTGATACTAGCACAACCCACACATTCGTTTTGGACCAAGAGTTGGAAGGAATCCACTTAAAGATGTCATGAGACCCAACTCGGGTCAAAGTCATGAACTCATATGCTAAGAGCGTACTTGGCATCGCACAAGGCCAGTTGGAATTGGGACCATGGAGCGACATCTACAGTATGATTGTCATGCCACTAGATGACTTCAAGGTCATCATTGGGATCGAGTTGTTGCGTAGGATGAAGGCATACCCAATTCCACACCTGAATGGCTTGTTCATTCAAGAAGGGATTTCTCCAACATTCATACTCACCCGACAGAGTCTACCTAGTCTGAAGATGCTATCGGCAATCCAATTGAATAATGGATTGCATCGAGGAGAGATGACATATTTGGTCACTTTGCGAGAGGACCTAACCCCTGACTCAGAGTCTATGCCTCGAAAACTTGCGAGTTTGCTCGAGGTATATGTGGATGTGATGCATGGATAACTTCCTCGAACGCTACCGCCATAGAGGGATATTGAGCACTCCATCAAACTGATCCCTAGAGCTTTACCACCAGCACTAGCCCCGTATCGAATGCCACCAAATCATTTGGCAGAATTGCATAGGCAAATGGACCAACTGTTGGAGGCAGGTATGATTCAACCATGTAAAGCCTCATACGACGCACCCATTATCTTTCAAAAGAAGGCTGACAGATCTTTGTGAATGTGCATGGACTATCCTGCATTGAACAAAGTGATGGTTAAGAACAAGTATCCCGTCCCTCACGTGGAGGACTTGTTTGATCGTCTCAGAGGAGCCTATTTCTTCAGCAAATGGATCTTTAGTCTAGGTATTATCAAGTTCGAATCATGAAAGGAGATGAATAAAAAACAACATGTGTAACTCAATATGACTCTTATGAATGGTTGGTAATGCCATTTGGCTTAACCAACGCCCCTGCTACTTTCTACACACTGATGAACAAAGTGTTTCGAGAATATATCGATGAATTCCTAGTGGTATACTTGGATGACCTAGTCATATATTCAAAGACAGTGGAACTACATTTGTAGCATCTACGACTTGTTTTAGACAAATTAAGGGAGAATCGGTTGTTCCTGAAGGCCGAGAAGTGCGCTTTTGGTTGCACTTCCATATCTTTCCTAGGTCATATCATCGGCGAAAATGTCATCAAGATGGACCCAAAGAAAATAGAGGCAATTGATACTTGGCCAGAACCCAAGAACGCGGGAGAATTACAGAGTTTCTTAGGACTTGTGAACTATTATCGTAAGTTCATCGAGAGTTACTCCAAGAAGGCCGCACCCCTTATTGATCTTCTGCGGAAAGATCGACCTTGGTCTTGGTCGGAAGAGTGTCAGAAGGCCTTTGATAAGTTGAAGAAGGCGGTAACTAAGGAGCTTGTCTTGAAGCTTCCAGACTTCTCCAAACCATTTCAAGTGAATACCGATGCTTCTGATTATGCTATAGGGGGTGTGTTGCTCCAAGATGGACACCTGATAGCGTATGAAAGTCAGAAACTTAATGATACCAAGAAGATATTCAATTCATGAGAGGGAAATGACTGTAGTGGTGCATTGCTTGTACACTTGGCAACACTATTTGCTCGGCTCACATTTTCTGGTGGATACAGATAATGTGGAAACTGTGTGTTTTGCCACTCAGAAGAAGTTAACTCCGAAGCAAGAAAGATGGAATGACTTCCTTGCTGAGTTCAACTTTGGTCTCAAGTATCGAATGGGTAAAGAAAATCAAGGGGCTGATGCACTCAACTGACGAGTCGACCCCGAGCACAAACGGGCAGTAGTTATGACCATTACTAGTGATATGTTGGCAAGACTTCGTGAAGTCACAACCAAGTATCCTGTTACATCTCGGCTTTAGGAGCAAGTGCGGGAGGGAATATCTCGAAGATACTGGCTTGGGGATGGTGTCCTCTACGCAAAAGGTGGGAGGCCTAATGTCCCGAAGACAGAAGGGATACAAAAAGAACTACTTCGAGATACTCACGATGCCTTTTATGTAGGGCATCCAGGCCAAGAGCAAACCCTCACATTACTATCATTAAGCTATTACTGGCCTACAATGGAGGAATATGTGGAGCTTTATGTGCACACATGCTTGGTGTGCCAACAATATAAGGTTGAGAGAAGGAAAATTGCAAGCACATTGCAACCATTGCCTATACTTTCTAGACCTTGGGAGAGTATTAGCATGGACTTTATCACTGGCTTACCTCAAGTCAAGGGTATGTGTTCCATCATGGTCATTGTGGACTGTTTCTCCAAATACTCAACATTCATCCCTGCACCTAAGGAGTGTTCGGCCGAGATGACAACCAATTTATTCTTACAACACATCTTGAAATATTGGGGACTCCCACACAACATTGTTAGCGACAGGGATACTCATTTCACGGGAAGGTTTTAAACAACACTCTTCAAATTGTTGGGAATGGAGCTCCACTTCTCCACATCCAACCATCCACAGACAGATGGGAAGATGGAAAGGCTCAACGCCTTACTAGAGGAATATCTTCACCATTACATTATGGCAAACCAACAAAATTAGGTGGATCTATTGCATTCAGCCCAATATTGCTGCAATCTTCAATCTTCTGCATCTATGGGGAAACGTTTGTTTGAGATAGTGCTTGGAAGACAACTAGTGACTCCTCATGAGGTAGCGAAGTATGATGACACTTGCTACCTTCTTCTTATCATTATGTTAAACAAAGTTCAGACTTGGTGGAAGAAGCACGAGAAATCTTGCATGTGCATAGCGCAAGGCAAAGAAAGATGCAGACATGAGTTGTCAGGATGTGGAATATGAAGTATGAGAGAAGGTGTTACTCTGCCTTACTCCCCAAATTTGGAATAAGATCCTAAAGAAGACTGCACTCAAGGACTAATTCCAAGGTATGATGGACCTTTCGAGATAGTCCAGAAAGTGAGTCGATTGGCATATCGACTTGCACTCCCTAAACGATTACAACTCCATCCAGTGTTCCATGTGAGTTTCTTGAAGAAATATCATGATGACAAGCATGACCCCTCACACAATGATCCTAAGCGAGCACCTCCAACAGTTCGAGTTCACTTTTCAAATGAGGCAGAAGCAATTTTGGATCACACAGTTGAAGGCCAAAGCAAAAAGAATTGACGCACAAGTTATCTCGTCAAATGGAAGGGTCTTCCAGAGGTAGACGCTACTTGGGAAAAGGTTGGAGTATTATGGCAGTTCAAGGACCTCATCGATGCCTACCACTCTGAGATTAATCTGACATAGAAATCAGTTTCCATGGGTGGGGGAGGCATGTTACCCCCTTAACTCTCTCAGGGGTGAGCCCAGCCAAGGAAGGCATGGTATTGGGTTCATACCATGGGCCAGAGCTTGAGTGAAGCTGAACGAAGCTCAGTTGGAGTTTGTTGCAGCACTAGAGGATTTTTAGGAGTTGGCCTTAACTCAGGTGGAGATGGTCGAGCTCGACTCTAGCTCAGACACACGGGTCAAGCTCGGGTCAAAGCTCAGTGTAAGCTTCACAGCAGAGCACGCACCCACGGGAGCAGACGCGAGCAAAGGGATAAGCACAAACGGTTATAACAACGAGCAAGGAGGGTTGCAACTAACACGGAGTGGAGCGAAGCGATGCCTCAAGTAGTAGGCCGAAGAGACACCTGCCAAGCAACGTGCCCTTGGTATTGTAACCGCCTCATCTTTTTAGGGACGTGGGTCTATCTATTGTGTAACCGCCTCGCCTTTGTAGGGATGTGGGCATATTGTGTAACTGCCTAGAGCGGGTGTTGTTTGTAACTACCTAAAATGGTTATACCCTTGAAGGCTATAAATAGCAAGACACTCCGGGTTGTGGAGGCATCTTGCTTGTGTACTTTGTACTTATAAGAGAAGGAAAAGTTAGTCCCATAAGTATTTGTGAGAGTTATTTGATTGGTTACCAATCTTTGTTGGGTTGAGTATCTCGATGCCTACCACTTTCAGATTAATCCACTCCCGTGCTATTTTCTGAGCCCGCTCCAATAATGACTCTTCCCACTCCCACTCCATGTGCAGCTTGCTTGGCCAAGCGTCTCTTCACTCCACTACTCCTGCTATAACCGTTTGTGGTTATCCCTTCACTTGTGTCTGCTCCCATGGGTGCGTGCTCTGATGCGAAGCTTAGAGAAATCTCGTCTGACTCCTCTCCAGTAACTACTCGAATGTTACCTTTTCGAGTTGTAAAAAAAGGTCAGTTATTGAAGAAAGTCGTCTCCTCCTATATCAGAGTGTTACCCCCTTATTTCTCCAAGGGTCGAGCATTGCCAAAAAGGTATGTCGTTAGCTAATACCTTGGGTCAATGGCTTGAAAGTAGCTTGGTGTAGCTCGATGGCAACACACCACAACTCAGTGAAGCTCCAGGGAGTTGGACTTAGCTCGCATAGAGTAAGTCACAACTCAAGAGGACGAGTCCTAGTTCGGTCAGGACAGGACTAAGCTAGAAAGAAGCTCAACACAGTTCTAATGGTTCATGAAATGACAAAGTGAGCTCAGGAGAGCTAAGTCTCAACTAACGCAGCTAGCCTTAGCTCGTGTGCAGCTAGATCGAGCTCGGGCTCAGATGGTCGAACCCACTAGAGGTGAATACGAGCTTGGGTTCAACTCGCTTGCAATGTGGGGAGCTCGAACAGAACCAATATGAGCTGAGTCAGCATGAGCGACAACTCGACGTAGACCCAAAGCAGTTGGTCGCACATGCGTGCCATCGGCCAAGCTCGAGAGGGGTGAGAAGTAGCTTGGATGGAGCTCTAGTACCTTCGCCTCAGCTCATGGGCAGCTGACCAAGTACTGGGGAGAGTGAGCGGCTTCTGAGTGAGCAAGGCTCAACTCGCGTGTAGCTCAGCTCACGTGCAGCTCACACGATGGAAATCTTAGCTTTGGCGCACAGTCAAGGCTGGGTCAAAAGCATTGGGGCATGTCTCTGCGGGGGTGCCACACGACAGTGTGACCCGAGCGGTTTCCTTACGTGAGCGGGTGGCTCACACAGACAATTACACCAACGAAAGGATGTTATGGTTTGTGGGTTCTCGTGAGGTGACCCTTGCACATGGGCATGAGCCGATAGGACAACTGTTATAACCAATGACTTCATACGTGGGTGTGGAGGCCAGTGACTCTAACTATAGGAGTAGTGGAGTGAAGAGACACTTGGCCAAGCAAGCCACACATGGAGTGGGAGTGGGTAGAGATGTTATTGGAGCAGGCTCAGACAGCAACACAGGACTTAGCCACTAGAGAGAGCGGTTACTTAGTGAACTAACGCATCGATTCAGAGAACAATGTGAGCAAGCCGTTATGGGGCAAACTGAAGTGACGCTTCAGGGCAAGCACAGGTGAGCGGTTATGGTGTGAACTGACGTGACGGTTGGAGGCATGATATCAGGCGAGCAGTTATGGGCTTGCACGCTCAACTGTCTCGACCCTTTTGTGTATAAGAGGGGATAGCCTAGTGGCATGTACAGGTATCACCCTAATTCAAGTTTACCCAGGATCTCTTGGATCACACAAGTACTATAATTCTATTTCTGTCCTTAGTGAAAAGAAGGAAGAAGTGTTTGGAAGAAGATGAGTCTCACCCCCTTCTCTATTCCGCCGCAACTCTAAGGTCTTCTGTTCTAAGGAGATCTTTGTTCAAGCTTGGATGAGATTTCTCTAAGGTTCAATTTGCCTTAGAAGAAATTGGAAGTTCGAAGGTCTGGGCTAGTTGAGCATGACCTCAACACCATTACTGAGAAGAATCAATTATTTGATTTTCACCCGATAACAAAGTGGTATCAGAGCATTTTGATACAGGAGGATACAACTTTCTTCAACCTGCAAGTATTGTATACTATAATGAGAAGGTGTTTCCTGATATGGAGGACAAGTTGGAGATGATAGAACGGTAGTTGGCTTCTCTCTTGAGAGAAGAGCAACTGAACTACCAGTTCTTCCACAAAGACAGAACCCACTCTGATGAAAAGAACTGATGGCTAAGAGAGGACCTCTATGCCTTGCAGAACGACATCCATGGTGTGATAGTTGAAATCAAAGGGCATTTACGAGCCCTGGATTCCACTATAACCTATGAGATCAGGACCCTTCGCCAAAGGGTTAGGGCAATTGAGATCCTAGAAGTGGATTGCAACACCTCATATGTCCTATTTGAAGAAGAAAGCAGTTGCTCCTGCAACTGTGTTACCAATCCCCAGGAAGATGTCCTACATGACTGGATGGTGGCCTTAACGAACTGGGTGGAAGCATTGTCCACTCAAGTTGTAGGTATGTTGGCTGATCAGGCGGCATATTACATGGAGATTCTGGAGGCAGAATTGCAGGAAGATGATGCTCCCAGTGAGGAGTACTTGGCCGACATGATGTTGACCAACGACCCCAATCATTGCAATAAGAAACGATGGTTGTCTCCAGCAAAGATTTCCAGCCATGTAGCGGTTAAGACGGAGAGGGATGATGAGGACGGTTTCCTCATGTCCATTTCCTCTCCTGGAGGAAACTGAGCGGCTCAGGCCGCACATGCATGGCATGCCATGATGGTTCTAGATGGAAACTAAGCCATGTTCGACTCAACTGTTAACGCCTGTTGGTGGTTGTAACCACTCATGATGGTTCGTCGAGTGAATCTCTGCACGTAAAGGAGAGGTGTGTAAACCGATGGTTGGGTCCGTAAGGTTGGGGCACGAGTTGGCATTCCGCACAAGTGACAATGATTACCATGGGTGTAACCATCCCTTAGAGTGCGCAACAACGATAGGCATGAAAAGGTGCATTGGATGGATGCATCTCAAGTGTTGCTACTGAAGGTACCACTACTGACGCGTGAAGGGCAAGGTAACTACTTGGCATGGTGAACATGCAAGTTACTACCAGACGTGTTCAAGACTTGGCGGTTATGGAGTAGGTCTCGCACGAACTCTTAGTGTGATTAATCAAGAAGTTATGAAGGAGCGAGGGCACTCCTGGCGAGGAGCAGCATCTCATGGATAGAAGCTACTGGAGATGGACTTCACTCGAAGAGGACTAATTGGTTGTTGACAGATCACTTTAATTGGGCGGTCACTTAATAAGGTGTGAGTATAATTGGTTCATAGTCCCTATATTCTTTATACTTGCTAGCACCACTGTCCAGAAGTGGAAGCATACCATAATAGAGGAATCTTGATGACCTCTAAGGTGTTATAAGAGTCCAACGTACACTGACTTGTGAATGGAATAAAAAGTATTTTTATACTTACGCATAAAATTAGGTCCTTCATTCCATGCGCGATTCTCTTGAGTTGTAAAAAAACAAAGTGTTGATTTCTTGGGAACAATAACACGTGTTTGAGTCTGGTCACTTCAATCTTATACAAAAGTAATGTCCATATAGTTGGGATTACTTGAAGCAACAATATTTTGAAGGAGAGTGTTGTGTCTGAATGGGAGTATTTCCCAAGTCTTGGGATGAATGGGCGACAATGTACTTGAAACCCCTATGACTGTCTTTGGATGATCCGTAGTCTAGAGGATTGGACTTAATGATTATTCTATTAAGTTGCCATCAGACCAAGCCTTAAAGGGAGGCGACCCTTCAGAAAGGAGAAACATGGAGAAAGCATGATGGCGAGAACAAAGATCAGGAGTTACAACTACAAATGACTCCACAAAGTGAAGTATGGTGTTCTAAAAAAGCTTCACCAAGGTCTTCAGTAGAGATGGATCAGTTTTACACGATTTGTGGATTTAACACACTAAGTCGACGACAGGAAAAAGCTAAGTGAAGAGGCGCTTCATCAAGTCAGCAAGCTTATGTTGAGGAGTAAGTCTAAAAGCAGGAGTGGCAATTGAGTATCTCAAAGGATGTCCCTATTGTCGGTTTGTTCTGACGAGGACGTCGGGTTTTTCCGATGGGGGAGGCGTGTTACCCCCTTATTTCTCTGAGGGTCGAGCATTGCCAAAAAGGTATGTCATTAGCTAATACCTTGGGTCAATGGCTCAAAAGTAGCTCGATGTAGCTTGATGGTGACACATCGCAGATCAGTGAAGTTCTAGGGAGTTGGACTTAGCTTGCATAGAGTAAGTCGCAGCTCTAGAGGATAGGTCCTAGTTCGGTCAAGACATGACTAAGCTAGAAAGAAGCTCGGCACAGTTCTAATGGTTTGGGGAAATGACAAAGTGAGCTTGAGAGAACTAAGTCTCAGCTCACACAACTAGCCTTAGCTCGTGTGCGGCTGGACCGAGCTCAGGCTCAGATGGTCGAACCCACTAGAGGTGAATACTAGCTTGGGTTCAACTCACTTGCAATGTGGGGAGCTCGAACAGAACTAATATGAGCTGAATCAGCATGAGTGGTAGATTGACGTAGACCCAAAGCAGTTGGTCAAGCATGCATGACATCGACCAAGCTCGAGAGGGGCGAGAAGTAGCTTGGACGGAGCTCTTGTACCTTGGCCTCAGCTCACATGTAGCTCACACGATGGAAAGCTTAGCTCTGACGCACGGTCAAGGCCGGGTCAAGATCATCAGGGTGTGTCTCTGTGGGGGTGCCGCATGACAGCGCGACCTGAGCGGTTGCCTTACATGAGTGGGTGGCTCACACAAATGGTTATACCAACAAAAGGATGCTATGGTTTGTGGGTTCTCGCGAGGCAACCCTTGCACATGGGTGCGAGCCGACATGACAACCGTTATGCCCAACAACTTCAGACGTGGGTGTGGAGGCCAACAACTACAACTACAAGAGTAGTTGAGTGAAGATATGCTTGTCCAAGCAAGCCGCACACATAGCAAGAGTGGGTAGAGCCATCACTGGAGCGGGATCGGACAGCAACATGGGACTTAGCCACTGGAGTGAGTGGTTACTTGGTGAACCGACGCATCACTTCAGAGCATGATGTGAGCAAGCCGTTATGGGGTGAACCGACGTGGCGTTTTAGAGCACAACAGACGCGATGGTTGGAGGCATGATGTCGGGCGAGTAGTTACGGGCTTGCACGCTCAACTATCTCGACCCTTTTGTGTATAAAAGGGGATAGCCTAGCGGCATGTGCAGGTATCACCCTAATCCGAGTTTACTCAGGATCTCTTAGATCACACGAGTACTGTAACTCTATTTCTATCCTTAGTGAAAAGAAGGAAGAAGTGTTCGGAAGAAGACGAGTCCCTCCCCCCCTTCTCTATTCCAATACAACTCTAAGGTCTTTTGTTCTAATGAGATCTCTATTCGGGCTTGGACGAGATTTCTCTAAGGTTTGATTTGCCTTAGAAGGAATTGGAAGTTTGAAGATTTGGGCTGGTTGAGTGTGACCTCAATGCCATTACTGAGCAAAATCAGTTATTTGATTTTCACTCGGTATCACTGACCAATTCGATCCGCTGCAAACTTCAACGATGACACCAACTCTGACCAACCTTGAGGGACTCGTCTTCTTCCGAAGACTTCTTCCTTCTTTTCACTAAGGATAGAAATAGAGTTACAGTATTCATGTGATCCAAGAGATCCTGAGTAAACTCGGGTTAGGGTGATACCCTCACATGCTGCTAGGCTATCCCCTTTTATACATAAAAGGGTAGAGACAGTTGAGCGTGCAAGCTCGTAACTGCTCACCCAACATCATGCCTCCTACCGTCATGTCAGTTCGCACCATAACCACTCACCCACATCGTGTTCTGAAGTGTTGCATCGGTTCACCCCATAACGGCTTGCTCGCACTCATGCTTTGAAGCGACACGTTAGTTCACCAAGTAACTGCTCGCTCCAGTGGCTAAGTCCCGTGCTGCTGTCCGAGCCTACTCTAGTAACGACTCTACCCACTCCCGCTCCATATGCGGCTTGCTTTTCCAAGCATCGCTTCACTCCACTACTCTTGCAGTTGGAATTGCTGGCCTCCACACCCACATATGAAGTTGTTGGGCATAACATCTGTCTTGTTGGCTTGCGCCCATGTGCACAGGATAGAGTACCGAGTAGAAATTGAGTACAAGACTTCGCATAACCTGCCTCCAGCAGTTGGTCCCGTTGCTTACACAATTCGGCCAAATGATTTGGCGGCATTCGGTACATGGCTAGTGCTGGTGGTAAGGCTCCAGGGATCAGTTCGATGGAGTGGTCGATATCTCTCTGTGGTGGCAGTGTTCAGGGTAGTTCTCCAGGCATCAAATCCACATAGCCCTCAAGCAAACTCACAAGTTCTCGAGGCATAGACTCTGAGTCGGGGGTCAGGTCCTCTCATAAAGTGACCAAATATGTCACCTCTCCTCGGCGCAATCCATCATTCAATTGGATTGCCAATAGCATCTTCTGACTAGGTAGACTCTGTCGGGTGAGTAAGAATGTTGGAGAAATCCCTTCTTGAATGAACAAGCCATTTAGGTGTGGAATTGGGTATGCCTTCATCCTAAGCAACAAATCGATCCCAATGATGACCTTGAAGTCATCTAGTGGCATGCCCATCATAATAGAGATGATGCTCCATGGTCCCAATTCCAACTGGCCTTGTGTGACGCCAAGTACACTCTTAGCATCTGAGTTCACAACTTTGACCCGAGATGGGTCTTGTGACATCTTTAAGTGGAGTCCTTCCAACTCCTAGTACAAAATGAATGTGTGGGTTGCACCAGTATCCACCATCACCTCCACCACTTTGTCATTGATTTTTATCTCAATGTACATCAGCTCCGAGCCTGATGTTGTTGCCTTTATAGCATTCTGCAACTTGAGAGGGTTGACTCTTACTGGAGACGTATCCCCCCCCCAGTTGTATCCTCTCGCAAGAGGGTGTTTAGCCATTCTCTTTTCAGACAGTCATAGTAGCGATGCGTTCCACCACATGTGTAGCATCTGCTAGGCTTTTTCTCTGAGCCTTTGTCATTGGTGCATTTACTATCCCCTCCAGAGGAACACTTTCCTTCGTGTGACTTGGCTTTCCCTTTCTCCTTGGCCTTTGCCTTGGATTCCTTATTAAGGGGGTAGCTTCTTGTACTCGATTTCAACCGATGCTCTGATACAACCGATTCTCCCTTAATCTTCTAGCCAATGTACAATACAATCAGCCTGACACTCCAAACGAATGTCACAACACTTGAACTGATCATTTGGCAGTCTAATCAGCTATTTTTTGTGTGAATTGAATACCTAAACACTTTAGTAATCAATCCAATCATCATTCAAGGTCAAACTCATCTTCTAGATGAGTTCCTATGTGTGTGACCCTATAGGTCCCATATTACGTTGGCAGTGAATGTCCATAACTACTTATGACATCACAAGAAATGAGTGGTGCCTAGTCACACATCATTTACACCCAAGTAAATGGAAAATTGGAGAACAAATTCAACCAACAATTTGTGCATGGTGTTACAAGGCTTGTATAGTTCCTTTGTCACTGATATCCAGATTGAACTCAGGGAATGGATCTGTCATCCTCTTCAAGATTCAATCAATGTTTCTTGCTATAGTAGATTGTATGAGATATGTGTGATGTCAACATCATATATTGACTCATACGTACATGGCCATGTATTTCTCAGTCTCGCTAACTCAAGTGGCCTTGGATATCATACTCCCATATGAGGGACAAATCCCATCTCTATCACTCACAGTCAGTCCCCATGTGTCACGGTCACCCAATCATCACCTTTATAATAACCCATGTTTTAGGATTGCATTTGATGATGTCAAAGTGTATGAACGACATGTGATGAGTGCATTGATTTCAGGTCTAAGAACCACATATACCACCATCATTATAAGATGTGATTCTGACTTACCTAGTTAAGGTTTCCATGTATCACTCTTATGGTGGGTCTATCTGATACATTTTTCTCTAACATGTATCTATGTTCTTGGTTTGATATTCGCCATATCGTGACCAATGAGATTCTATCATCAACCAACTCAGACTCTAATCTTATGTGTTATTAGTATCTATTTACCTTCTACAATAACAACCGATCAGGGACATAACAAGAATGTATATACTCTCAACATCTGTATGATATCATTGTTTAGGTCCTCAATCTGAAGACATAAATCATTGAGTAATATCATTCTCTAGACATTTATTATGTTATTTCATTATCTCAAAAACTAAATAAAAAGTTAAAATTGGAGGCTTGCCTTTATTAATAATCAAATCATTTACAAGTTATGCCATTAAAATCATCAAATGATTAGCTCTCTGGGCATACATACCAACATAAATAGAGGCATTTGTACTTCATTCCAAGTTTTCCTACCATGGTCCTAGATATAGTTGAGCGTTTTTGTCCACATACATTCCCTTTCTCTCTCTTTCTTACTAATCCAAACGTCCATATGAGTGAGATAGGTATTTGTGAGAGAGCTACTTCATTTTGATCCTTGTAATCTCTCCATCTTCTCTTTCCGCAATCCCTTTGTTCAAGCAAAGTTGGTGAAAGCATCTCCTTGGTGAAGAAGAAGGTGAGGGCTGAAGATCCTTGAGAAGAGTGGGTAATTCCTTCAAGGCGGAAGACTTATTGAAAGAAGGGGAATTCCTTGGTAAAGGTGTCCATCTCCTTGCAAAATTGGGTAAGTCCTTGGGGAGGTTGAAGACTCTTTCTCAAAGGATAAGTAAGACCTTGTAAGGTTTATTGACTCCTTTTAGTCCTTAAATAAGAAGGCTAGGTATCCTTTCTATACAAAAGTAAGGTCTTATTATATGTCTTATCATGGAATATAAGTATTCAATGGTTGCAAAATCCTAGGATTTTACCTCTCTAGGTAGTGGATGTACATTCTCCTAGTTTTGAGTTTGGAACCACTCTACATAGCTTGTCCTTGATCTCATTCAATCTCTCTAATCATTTCTATGTATATTTAGTTACACATCAAAATCCATATTTACAATAGTTTCTCTTGAAGGAACCTGAGTCTAATGAATTTGGTATAAGTTCTTTTATCTCTATTCACCCCCACTAGAGACTTTTGATCCAACAACTACACGTTTGACTAGAGTATCTACAATAGTGGCAATTTTATATAGCTATACATTTAAATAGCGTGTGTGTATTCCACCCAGGGTGTGCATTTTCACCCTTATTTCTTTTAGGCCATGATGCTATTGTGTTATGACCTTTTTTAGGTATGTCTAGTCTACATTGTTATGTATTTAACAGTTTATTGATTTAAATTGAAATTTTGGTTAAATCATATGGAAGGCACTTTATTTATCATGCTTGCACTCTAAAATTTAATATGCCTCATTTCTCTTGTTATAACTCTTTTGAAAAAAGTTATATTGGTATGTGGGGGAAACAAAAGTTTGCACATATATAGTAACAACATAATCACATCAATTATTTGTTACCAATCAACAGTTACATTTTCTTTATAACCTCTCAACCATTTTTCCCACCCTCTGGTATACCCTCTCTTAGGGTTTTTTCCCTGTAGTGGACATTAGGCTACCTCTCAATCTAGAGCTAGGTACCTCATTGGTCACTCCTCAATCCAGAGTTAGGTACTATTGGTCTGCCCATCCTAGGTTTGACCTCTTATGACCTTCCCATCCTGGGCTTGGTCTCTGAATCATCATCATGACTTTACTCATAATCTAATTCATAAATCCCAGAGAAGTCATGTTAGGTTAAGCAAGTTATAAAGTTAATAATAATCATAATTGTAGTCACTTTATATATTGTAAGAATTAAAATTCATCAAAGCATTTAATTTCAAGAAATTGATAAAACTTCAAGAATCATCATGAAACTAAAGGGATTAGCCATAAGCATAACCACATACCTAATTTGGAAGTCTCAAGGAAATAAGTAAGATATCCAATCCAATCAAGATGTTCAATCAACCAAGTTAAGCAACTAATCAAGTAAATCTTGATCCTGAAAAGCATGTATGATACCTAATTGTTACAAACATATCCCAAACAACTCCTTATTGACTTGGGACTCCTTTCTAAGGTTTCTAAGCCTTATTAGGGTTTCATTAGGGTTTCTTGAATTTATTTTCCAACTTTTACCCTTTTAGGTCCACAAACCCTAAAACATCTTTTCGAATCATAAAAACCCTAATTACTCAAATAATCTAAATTAAGGGTCTTTATTCTCAAATTGTCTTAGGAACATCATATCTATATATCCTAATTACGAATTTTCATAATTAAAACCATTAAAACTTGTAATTACCAAAATTAGGGTTTCTAGGCCCATTAATGTACTTTTATATACATGGAACCCCAAAATAAGCCAATTATGCAAAAAGATCATTCTTTTAGATCTAATTCTTCTTTTTATTAACAATAGGCTAACATTCAACTCAAAATATTTAGGGAACATCATCAGATCTAAGTATCATCAAAACTTAACATTTTCATTAATAAAACCGTTAAAGATGACATATTTATACACTTTTCACATTGTAAATAAATTTAGTCCTTGATAATATTATTAATGGATTCTATGGATTTTTCTAAGAAAGTTTCATATATAACACCTTTCCATTTGATAAACCCATAATTAATTAGTGTCGCCACCTAGGCCAAGGCAAGGCAAACCCGCTCTACCCCAATCAGCTTGAGCCAATGCAGTGCCTTTGCTCACATGGTGGGGACCGCAGGACCACACTAAAAACACAATGAAAAGACCAAAGATGCCCTACATGTGTGAAGAGGAGTCGAGGGAAAAGTTTTACTTTCTCCTATCGTTATCTTCTTCCACTCGCTCACAAGCTTCAGGCCATGCTTGGTCAACTCCTCAGTTGACTCTGGGATCTACTCTTCCTCATATGTGGGCAAAGGTGTTGTCGCCTCCGACGAACCCTAGTGAGTTGAACGGTGCCTCCAATTGCTTTCCCACCTCCCAGGAATGACAGGTCGAGGTCCAACTACTCTGGTGACTACCGGGTCTGGTCAGGGATGAAGGTCAAGACCAAACTCTCAATTGATTGTACTGGGAAGTTCGCGTGCTCTATAAGAATTTTTGGGTGCAAGTTGTGGCTTCGCAGAGGGGGTCTACTCCCCTTTTATACCTGAGGGTCGCATCCATGGTGGCGATGATTTAGGTAATCGCCAAGAGACTCCCAATCCCAGTGGAACTAGGATGGAATTACTCCGCTTGGACTCCAAAATCCAATGGGAAAGTCCCCAAGTTTGCTCATGCACTGAGCACTGAGGAATCTAATCAGGAAGAATCCTCCTCACTATTCCCTATGATCAAAGGTAAGGGACAACCGCATGTCGTTGGATCTCAGATCCAACGATCCACATTACATGCACATGAAAATAACTCAAATTATCCAAATTCTAATATGATTATAAATTGTAACATTTATGAACAATCCTCTCACATTAGGAAACTTTCCAAAATTCATAGCTCCTAAACCATATATCTTTTTAAGAAAGTTGCCAAGTTTTATCATGCACTGAGCGTCGAGGAATTTGATCGGGAAGCAACCTCCTCATTCTCCCCTACGACTGAAGGTAAGGGAAAACCGTGTGCCATTGGATCTCAGGTCCAATGGTCCACATTACGTACACATGAAAATAACTCAAATTATCCAAATTCTAATCTGATTATAAATTGTGACATTTATGCACAATCCTCTCTCTTTAAGAAACTTTCCGAAATTCATAACTCATAAACCATATCCAAATTTTAAGGAAACCTCTTTGATACGTTAATTTACTTGTGTGCCAAGTTTGGAGTCAAAATTTGAGAAAAAGAGAGGTTTTATTCATGTTCAAGAAATCTATTCAAAATACATATTTAATTCATATTTTCTCTCTCTTTCCTTTATTTGGATTTCCTCTTACCATTATTAACCAAGTGGATTCAAAACCTACTCCATGAAGGCCATTCATACCACTTTCTAGAGAATTCTACATTATTCTCACCATTATCTTTATTCCTTTTTCCTTTTATCTATTATTAGATTTATTTTATTTTTTTCTTTCCTTTTGTCATATTGGACTCACTAATATAGTAAGATCCATTAAAACACATATTCCAAGGAAATATTACCAAAGAAATCCATTCATTGCACATAAATCATACAATTTTCATACACATACATTTAATTGAGAAAATTGCATTCCAAACCATACACATAAAAATCAAGGCTATAACATCCTCTCCCCCTTATAGGAATTTTGCCCACAAAATTCAAGTAAACAAACTAGGATAGGC
Source organism: Alisma plantago-aquatica (assembly GCA_963693085.1). NCBI lineage: Eukaryota > Viridiplantae > Streptophyta > Magnoliopsida > Alismatales > Alismataceae > Alisma > Alisma plantago-aquatica. The sequence goes on from OY856414.1 coordinate 208,512,182, forward strand.
CTTTTCCATGTCTATCGTCAGCTCCCATGTGGCTTCATCCTCTCCATGGTGATTCCAGAGAACCTTTACCATCTCTATCTTTTACTCCTGAGCTCTCTCACCTTGGTATCCAATACCCTCATAGGAAACTCAAGGTATGTCAACCTCCCTTGGAGTTCAGTAGGTTCAATGCTCAGCACATGGCTTGGGTACTTCACATAGTGCTTTAAATTGGACACACAGAATACGTCATGCATAATATTATACTGAGGGAGTAAGGCTAAATGATAAGCAGCTTTTCAATTCTATTCTAAAATCTCAAACAGACTCATGTATCGAGGACTCAACTTTCCTCTATTCTTAGCTATAGCTTGAAGGGATCAGATTTTCGAAAACACATGTTCACCCATAGTGAAATGCAAGTCAGTCTGCTTCGCATGAGCATGCAACTCCTGTAGATCTTGGGCTTTCTTCTGACTTTGCTCGATCAAAGCGACTTTATCAGCATACAACTATGGTTTCTCTATCCTCCACGAGGTCCTCTCATTGACATCATCCTAGTGAAGTGGGGATCGATACAACCTCCCATAAAGAATTCCATACATCCCGATACTGGCTTGGTAGCTGTTATAATAAGCAAACTCAACTAGGGGCATGTAATGCTCCAATGATCCACCCCAATCGAGCACATATGTTCTCAAGAGACCTTCTAAAGTTTGGATCATCCTTTCTCGACTGTTCATCAGTCTGGGGTGATATACTGTGCTAATCTTCAATCTAGTATCGAGTTCTTCATGTGCCTACTTCCATAACATGGAAGTGAACTTAAGGCCATGCCAAGAATATTTGAACTCGGATTACCGTGCAGTCAAATTATCTCTCTCATATATATAGTTGAACTGGATCGGTCACATGGGCAGTGGTCTCTAAGGCAAGGAAATGTGTTGACTTGGTAAGGCGATCTACCATAACACATATTACATCATGACCTCTCTTAGTCTTGGGGAGACCCACCACAAGGTCCATGGTGATCTGCCCCCATTCCACTCGGTAACTTCCAACTATCTACAATAATCCATCGGGTTACTAGTGTTCAACCTTCACCCTCTAGCATGTGTGACATCTGGCCACATATGCCTCTATATCCTTTTCATTCCGATCGGGAAGCAACCACCTCACTATTCCCTACACTGAAGGTAAGGGACAACCACGTGTCGTTGGATCTTAGATCCAACGGTCCACATTATGTGTGCATGAAAATAACTTGAATTATCCAAATTCTAATTTGATTATAAATCGTGAAATTTATGCACAATCCTCTCACTTTAGGAAACTTTCCAAAATTCATAACTCCTAAACCATATATCTTTTAAATCCCAAATTTTAAGGGAACCTCTTTGATAACTTAATTTTCTTGCGTGCCAAGCTTGGATCAAAATTTGAGAATAAAAGAGGTTTTTTTTCATGTGCAAGAAATCTATTCAAAAGACATATTTAATTCATATTTTCTCTCTCTCTTTCCTTTATTTGGATTTCCTCTTAGCATTATTAACCAAGTGGATTCGAGACCTAATCTATGAAGGTCATTCATACCACTTTCTAGATAATTCTACATTATTCTCACCATTGTCTTTATTCCTTTTCTTTTTATATATTATTAGATTTCTTTTATCTTTTTCTTTTCTTTTATCACATTGGACTCACTAAAATAGTAAGATCCACGAAAACACACATTCAAAGGAAATATTACCAAAGAAATCCATTCATTGCACATAAAGCACACAAATTTCATACACATACATTTAATTGTAAAAATTGCATTTCAAACCATACACATAAAAATCGAGGTTATAACAATATCTTTTTGCACTTATAACCCAATCTAATGCCAAAAGTGTTTATTATATGTACATTCTCAACCTGTGTTGATGTGTATTGTAACAAACTCACTTTTTAGCATCCCCCAATTAAGGAAAGACCCAAAAAGTTGAGAGCCATTACCTCAAATTCCCAAGATCCAGATTTAACAAATAACAAATAATAGAAAATAATTTCCATTAATTCAAATATTGGTTACAAGATGCTCCTTTAAGAAATTACATGGATTTCTATCATTAGAACTGTACATATGAGAAGAAAGTATCTATGTAGTCCTCCTTTACTTAGCTTTAACGCATTTAGGTAATTTCCTCTTATTTATTGTGTCCTGATATTTTCATATTTAGCATGTACCTAAAATGGCATGAAACAATAGTATGAATCACCATATCAAAATATATTGTGTACATGGGGTGCATGCAAAAGTGTGTAATTAAGCTAACAACATATAATCACTTAATTACTTGCAAATAAGAATTAGCTTTTTCTTTGAATACTCTAACCCATGCTAGATATATTGTCCTGGGTGTGATCACTGTCCCTCGAGGGCTCGTGTGCATCACCCCTCTATGCATATAATTCTAGAGTTCAGAACATGATGTCTTTCTTTATGTGATACTCATAATGTCATAATGGCATTATAATCAAACATAATGTAATAAAACAACCAACTGGTTATTGAGTCAAACTTGCAAAAAAACTCACCAAACACCACCAAACTATATTGCAGGTAGTCATAAGCATAACCACATACCTTTTGTAGAACCATGTAGATCATGCAAGCATACTTTAAGCATATCATTCAATCAAGCAAGCTAATAGGATTCCAAGCAATCAACATTGAGTATGCATGCATGTAAATCCTAAAGTGTCACCATCACACTAATGAGATTAAACCCTACTCGGAGTCCTAATCTAGGGTTTCGGGTTATGTTTGGAATTAGGATATGGAATAAGGGTATAAACCCTAATTCCAACTCACATTAAACATAGGGTGAAATCCTGATTATTATATCTAACATATCCTCGCATGATGATCACTTAGATTTAATTATTTTCATTAACAACTTAGGAAGATACAATCTTTAAACCCTAATTTTTTCATATGCATGATTATTCACTTTAGAAACCCTAAATTTACTTCATCATTTTCATCATTATCTTAGGTTCTCACTATGTCCAACAATGTTAGATAATAACACAAAGGAAAGGTTTTTAACATTTTCAACACTTTAATATCCAATCTAGGGTTTCCATTTACTAATCATCACTTTGACACATATTTAGCACTATTTTTGGAACCATTATCCCAAATAGGCATCAACTATATTTTATTTTCATTCCTCTCATTCTTCAGATCATTTTGATATATAATATTGCTACATTTTGATAATCCTACCAATTTCTATGATTTTTGGGAGTTTTAATTTATGAAAGTTTATACCTCAGATAGGGGGTGATGTGGCATTTCCTTATTGGTCTATGATCCTTTGGCCAATGAAAATGATGGGTGAGTGCGACCTACATGCCTTGAGTTTAGCTTGGCTTTGAACCTGTGGTTTGGCCTGGTTGGGTGGCGGTTTTAATAATGAACCGACCCAGTGCTTCTCTCATGCTCACATCCACAAATGCATTGCTCTTTCTATGTCAACACAAACACGATGCCCTCCCAGCATTGCAACATCTTCCGCCACCAAGCCTCCCAGAGCTGACCTTCTTCTATGTCTACCCACTTGGGAACCAACTGGTCAACTTTGAGACATCAACCCCTCCTCACCTCCATCCCAGTGGGTCTGTAAAGGCCAACCTCCACACCTATCCCAGTCGTCGATGATGTGAGGGTTCTCCTCCTCTTGCTGGTGGCACGGTGTTAGGTCAGGGATCCCTTTGACATGATCATGTCTCAGAGTCTAGGTTTCCAACCTTCTCTGTCTGGATCTCACTCACTCCTGAGTTAACCCTCTAATTGGCCTAATAATCAGGATTCCCTCTTAGAAGATGGGCTTAAGGCTCCTAGGATGCACACATCTATTCTCACATGGTTGAAACACACTATCAAATCTTATGTCTGGATAAGATCAACAAAAATCTCCCTATTGATGTCTTTTAGTATGCCTCTCTCATAAACTAACATGCATAACCCCTCTGGCTTAGGACTAAAACCTATTACCAGCCTTGATGTCGCTCACTTCTATGTAGGTGCATGCCTCTTTACTGCTCAAATATGCTCATTAGGGTTCCTATTCAGTCACTGCTAACCTTATGAATTAGGGCATTATCCCTCTCTCCTTATCTTCCAATGAGATGGTGTAACCTCAACATTCTCTGGAGGGATGCCCAAGGGCCTGACAACATAGGCCATTCAACCTAAGCATGTAAGTAATCTCAGTCTAACTTTCATCATTGAAAACTTATGTCCATGACATCTTTCTTACATGCCTTCTTATTATTTGATGGAGGATTCCTTAATCCTTAGTACTCATAACCCTAAACATTAGAAGGAGGTGGAGAGAGAGAAACCTTAAGAACCTAAAGTTCTTTAGTAAAAGGGGTAAAGAAGGGAAGAAGACAGATGAGAAAACCTAGAGGTATCTTATTTCGAGTCAAATACTCCCATTTTGGCCAAGCAATCACACAAATTCTGGGAGTCCTCATAAACTAACTAGCGGGGTGGAGGAAAATCTTGCCAGCCCCTAGATTGTGATCCTTTTCTAGACACCTCCATCTTTGAAAATTCTCTCATAACTCCCTTGGGCTATAAATAATTTTTAAAATTTAATAATTATTAGAGATTAAATGGAAAACCATGCTTTGAAACCAAATGTAATGAACCCACACCTCGGTAAACCCCACTTAAGGAAGACCAAGAAGCTAGTGTCGTTATCCCAAAAGAGGATCATATGGTTTTGCAAAAAAAAAAAATTCTACCACAAACTATGTTTATGCAGGATAATTTTTTTTAACATACCTTTCAAATATAGGACTTTGGAACTTTAACCCAAGATAGGAATCTATCTATCTATAATCCTCCATACTTTAGGTAAATTTATTCTCTCAATGTCTCTTTAAAGATTCATCTACTTTTTGTAATGGATATATCTGAATGTAACCATAAAATGCCAACAAACAAAACGTCAGTCAGTATAACAAGTTATATTGGTATGTGGGAGAAACAAAAGTTTGTACATATATAGTAACAACATAATCCCATCAATTATTGGTTAGAAAGCAACAATTACATTTTCTTTATAACCTCTCAACCATTTTTCCCATCTTCTGGGATACCCTCTCTTAGGGTTTTGTCCCTACAGTGGACATTAGGATGCCTCTCAATCTGGAGCTAGGTACCTCATTGGTCACCCCTCAATCTGGAGTTAGGTGCCATTGGTCTGCCCATCCTGGGTTTGAACTCTTATGACCTACCCATCATGGGCTTGGTCTTTGAGTCATCATCATGACTTTACTCATAATCTTATTCATAAATTTGAGAGATGTCATGCCGGGTTGAGAAAGTTATCAACTTAATAATAATGATAATCATAGTCACTTTATAGATTGTAGGAATTAAAGTTCATCTAAGCATTTAATTTCAAGCAATCGATAAAACTTTGAGAATGGTCATGAAGCTAAAGGGATTAGACATAAGCATATCCACATACCTGATTTGGAAGTATCAAGGAAACAAGAAAGATATCCAATCCAATCAAGAAGTACAATCAACCAAGTTAAGCAACCAATCAAGCAAATCTTGATCCTGAAAAGCATGTACAATACCTAATTGTTACAAACATATCCCCAACAACTCCTTATTGACTTGGGACTCCTTTCTAAGGTTTTTAAGTCTGATTAGGGTTTCATTAGGTTTTCTTGAATTTATTTTCCAACTTTTACCCTTTTAGGTCAACAAACGCTAAAACATCTTTTCTACTCATAAAAACCCTAATTACTCAAACTATACAAATTAAGGGTCTTTATTCTCAAATTGTCTTAGGAACATCATATCTCTGTCCTACTTATGGATTTTCGTAATTAAAACCTTTGTATTTGTAGAAGTTATTATGTCCTTTATCATGGAAGTTGAATATAATTTTTTTATTTTTACACGATATGGACCATTTAAAAAAGGATCATACTTTTTAGGCAAGTATCCTTCTTCATTCTCATCAACCAAAATTAGGGTTTCTAGGCCCATTAATGCATTTTTATATACATGGAACCCTAAATTAAGCCAATTATGCACAAAGATCATCCTTTTAGATTAATTCTTACTTTTGTTAACAATAGCTTAATATTTAACTCAAAATATTCAAGGAACATCATTAGATCTAATTATCCTCAAAACTTAAGGGTTTTCATTAATGAAACCATTAAAGATGACATTTGTATACACTTTTCAAATTACAAGAAGATTTAGGCCTTGATGATATTTTTAATGGATTCTATGGATTTTTATAAACAATTTTCATATATAACACCTTTCTGTTGGATAAACCCATAATTAATTATTATTTTCCTAAATTAATTACTTTCTGGTCAATCTGGTGCCACCACCGGAGCCAAGGCAACACAGACCCACTCTGCCTGTGCGGTAGAACCAAGCCAATCGGCTTGAGCCAACACAATGCCTCTTCTTGCTTTGCGGGGACCATGGGACCGCGTTAAAAACACAATGAAAAGACCAAAGAGGCCTTACATGTATGAAGAGGAGTCGAGGGAAGAGTTGTACTTTCTCCCATCATTATCTTCTTCCTCTCGCTCGCGAGCTTCAGGACAAGCTTGGTCAACTCCTCAGTTGGCTTTAGGATCTAGTCTTCCTCAAATGTGGGCGAAGGTGTCGTCGCCTCCGACGAACCCTAGCAAGTTGAACGGTGCTTCCAATTTCATGCCCACCTGCCAGGTTCGACGGGTCTAGGTCCAACTACTCTGGTAACTAGTAGGTCTGGTCAGGGATGAAGGTCTAGACTAAACTCTCAATTGATTGCACTGGGAAGTTCATGTGCTCTAGGAAAATCTATGGGTGCAAGTTGTGGCTTCGCAGAGGGGGTCTACTCCCCCTTTTATACTTGCAATCATGGCAGCAGTGATTTAGGCAGATCATTGAGAGACTCCCAATCCCAGTGAAACTAGGGATGGAATTGCTCAGCTTGGACTCCCGAATTCAATGGGAAAGTCCCAAAGTTTTCTCATGCACTTAGTTCCGAGGAATTTGATCGGGAAGCAACCTCGTCATTGTCCCCTACGACCGAAGGTAAGGGACAACCGTGTGCCATTGGATCTCAGGTCCAATGGTCCACATTACGTGTGCACGAAAATAACTCAAATTATCCAAATTCTAATCTGATTATAAATTGTAACATTTATGCACAATCCTCTCTCTTTAAGAAACTTTCCAAAATTCATAACTCCTAAACCATATCCAAAATTTAAGGGAACCTCTTTGATAACTTAATTTACTTGTGTGCCAAGTTTGGAGACAAAATTTGAGAAAAAGAGAGGTTTTTATTCATGTTCAAGAAATCTATTCAAAAGACATATTTAATTCATATTTTCTCTCTCTTTCCTTTATTTGGATTTCCTCTTACCATTATTAACCAAGTGGATTCGAAACCTACTCCATGAAGGCCATTCATACCACTTTCTAGAGACTTCTACATTATTCTCGCAATTATGTTTATTCCTTTTTCCTTTTATCTATTATTAGATTTCTATTTTTTTTCTTTCCTTTTGTCATATTGGACTCACTAATATAGTAAGATCCATAAAAACACACATTCAAAGGAAGTATTACCAAAGAAATCCGTTCATTGCACATAAATCATACAATTTTCATACACATACATTTAATTGAGAAAATTGCATTTCAAACCATACACACAAAAATCGAGGCTATAACATCCTCTCCCCCTTATAGGAATTTTGCCCACAAAATTCAAGTAAACAAACCAGGATAAGCCTTTTCCATGTCCATTTTCAGCTCCCATGTGGCTTCATCCTCTCCATGGTGCTTCCAGAGAACCTTTACCATCTCTGTCTTTTACTCCTGAGCTCTCTCACCTTGGTATCCAGTACCCACACAGGAAACTCAAGGTATATCAACCTCCCTTGGAGTTCAATAGGTTCAATGCTCAGCACATGGCTCGGGTACTTCACATAGTGCTTTAATTAGGACACACAGAACACATCATGCATCATATTATACTGAGGGAGTAAGGTTAAATGATAAGCAAGTTTTCCAGTCTGTTCTAAAATCTCAAACGGACTCATGTATCGGGGACTCAAATTTCCTCTATTCTTAGCTATAGCTTGGAGGGATCAATTTTTTGAAAACACATGTTCACCCACAGTGAAGTGCAAGTCAGTCCGCTTCATATGAGCATGCAACTCCTGTAGATCATGGGCTTTCTTTGGACTTTGCTCGATCAAAGCAACTTTATCAGCATACTATCGTGGTTTCTCTGGCCTCCACGAGGTCCTATCACTGACATCATCCTAGTGAAGTGGGAACCGATACAACCTCCCATAAATAGTTCCATACATCTTGATACTGGCTTCATAGCTGTTATAATAAGCAAACTCAACTAGGGGCACGTACTGCTCCCATGATCCACCCCAATTGAGCACATATGCTCTCAAGAGACCTTCTAAAGTTTTGATCATCCTTTCTCGACAATCCATCAGTCTGGGGTGATATACTGTGCTAATCTTCAATCTAGTATTGAGTTCTTCGTGTACCTGCTTCCATAACATGGAAGTGAACTTAAGGCCATGCCAAGAATATTTGAACTCGGATTACCGTCCAGTCAAATGATCTCTCTCATATATATAGTTCAACTGGATCGATCACATGGACAGTGGTCTCTAAGGCAAGGAAACATGTTGACTTGGTAAGGTGACCTACCATAACACATATTGCATCATGACCTCTCTTAGTCTTGGGGAGACCCACCACAAGGTCCATGGTGATCTGCCCCCATTCCACTCGGGAACTTCCAACTATCTACAGTAATCCATCAGATTACTAGTGTTCAACCTTCACCCTCTAGCATGTGTGACATCTGGCCACATATGCCTCTATATCCTTTTCATTCCGATCGGGAAGCAAGCACCTCACTTTTCCCTGCACTAAAGGTAAGGGACAACCGCGTGCCATTGGATATTAGATCCAACGGTCCACATTATGTGTGAACGAAAATAACTCGAATTATCCAAATTCTAATCCGATTATAAATCGTGACATTTATGCACAATCCTCTCACTTTAGGAAACTTTCCAAAATTCATAAATCCTAAACCATATATCTTTTTAATCCCAAAATTTAAGGGAACCTCTTTGATAACTTAATTTACTTGCATGCCAAGTTTCGATCAAAATTTGAGAATAAAAGTGGTTTTTCTTCATGTGCAAGAAATCTATTCAAAAACATATTTAATTCATATTTTCTCTCTCTTTCCTTTATTTGGATTTCCTCTTACCATTATTAACCAAGTGGATTCGAGACTTAATCCGTGAAGGTCATTCATACCACTTTATAGATAATTCTACATTATTCTCACCATTGTCTTTATTCCTTTTCCTTTTATATATTATTAGATTTCTTTTATCTTTTTCTTTTCTTTTATCACATTGGACTCACTAAAATAGTAAGATCCACGAAAACACACATTCAAAGGAAATATTACCAAAGAAATCTGTTCATTGCACATAAATCACACAATTTTCATACACATACATTTAATTGGGAAAATTGCATTTCAAACCATACACATAAAAATCGAGGTTATAACAATATCTTTTTGCACTTATAACCCAATCTAATGCCAAAAGTGTTTATTATATGTACATTCTCAACCTGTGTTGATGTGTATTGTAACAAACTCACTTTTTAGCATCCCCCAATTAAGGAAAGACCCAAAAAGTTGAGAGCCATTACCTCAAATTCCCAAGATCTAGATTTAACAAATAACAAATAATAGCAAATAATTTCCATTAATTCAAATATTGGTTACAAGATGCTCCTTTAAGAAATTACGTGGATTTCTATCATTAGAACTGTACATATGAGAAGAAAGTATCTATCTAGTCCTCCTTTACTTAGCTTTAATGCATTCAGGTAATTTCATCTTATTTATCGTGTCCTGATATTTTCATATTTAGCATGTACCTAAAATGGCGTGAAACAATAGTATGAATCACCATATCAAAATATATTGTATACATGGGGTGCATGCAAAAATGTGCAATTAAGCTAACAACATATAATCACTCAATTACCTACAAATAAGAGCTGACTTTTTCTTTGAATACTCTAACCCATGCTAGATATATTGTCCTGGGTGTGATCACTGTCCCTCGAGGGCTCGTGTGCATCACCCCTCTATGCATATAATTCTAGAGTTCAGAACATGATGTCTTTCTTTATGTGATACTCATAATGTCATAATGGCATTATAATCAAACATAATGTAATAAAACAACCAACAAGTTATTGAGTCAAACTTACAAAAAAACTCACCAAACACCACCAAACTATATTGCAGGTAGTCATAAGTGTAACCACATACCTTTTGTAGAACCATGTAGATAATTCAACCATACTTTAAGCATATCATCCAATCAAGCGAGCTAATAGGATTCCAAGCAATCAACATTGAGTATGCATGCATGTAAATCCTAAAGTGTCACCATCACACTAATGAGATTAAACCCTACTCGGGTCCTAATCTAGGGTTTTGGGTTATGTTTGGGATTAGGATATGGAATAAGGGTATAAACCCTAATTCCAACTCACATTAAACATAGGGTGAAATCCTGATTATTATATCTAACATATCCTCTCATGATGATCACTTAGATTTAATTATTTTCATTAATAACTTAGGAAGTTATAATCTTTAAACCCTAATTTTTCATATGCATGATTATTCACTTTAGAAACCCTAAATTTTATTCATCATTATCATCATCATCTTAGGTTCTCATTATGTCCAACAATGTTAGATAATAACACAAAGGAAAGGTTTTTAACATTTTCAACACTTTAATATCCAATCTAGCATTTCCATTTACTAATCATCACTTTGACACATATTTAGCACTATTTTTGGAACCATTATCCAAATTAGGCATCAACTATATTTTATTTACATTCCTCTCATTCTTTAGATCATTTTGATATATAATATTGCTACATTTTGGTAATCCTACCAATTTCTATGATTTTTGGGAGTTTTAATTTATGAACGTTTATACCTCAGATAGGGAGTGATGTGGCATTTCCTTATTGGTCTATGATCCTTTGTCCCACGACAATGATGGGTGATTGGGACCTACATGCCTTGCGTTCATCTTGGCCTTGAACCTGTGGTTTGGCCTGGTTGGGTGGCGGTTTGACTAATGAATTGGCCCAATGCTTCTCTCATGCTCACGTCCACAAATGCATTGCTCTTTCTGTGTCAACACGAACATGACGCCCTCCCATCATTGCAAAATATTTTGGCACCAAGCCTCCCAGAGCTGATCTTCTTCTTTATCTACCCACATGGGAACCATCTGGTCAGCTTTGAGACATCAACCCCTCCTCACCTCGATCACGGTGGGTCTGTAAAGGCCAACCTTCACACCTATCCCGGTCGCCGATGATGTGACGGTTCTCCTCCTCTTACTGGTGGCACAGTGTTAGGTCAGGGATCCCTTTGACATGATCATGTCTCAGAGTCCAGGTTTTCAACCTTCTCCTTCTGGGTCTCGCTTACTCCTGAGTTAACCCTCTAATTGGCCTAATACTAGGGATTCCCTCTTAGAAGATGGGGTGAAGGCTCCTAGGATACACACATCTATTCTAACTTGGTTGAAACATACTATCAAATCTTATATCTGGCCAAGATCAACACAAAGCTCCATGTTTATGTCTTTTAGTATGCCTCTCTCATAAACTAACAGGCATAACCCCTCTGGCTTAGGATGAAAACCTATTACCAGCCTTGATGTCGCTCACTTCTATGTAGGTGCATGCCTCTTTACTGCTCAAATATGCTCGTTAAGGTTCCTATTCAGTCACCGCTAACCTTCTGAATTAAGGCATTATCCCTCTCTCCTTATCTTCCTATGAGATGGTGTAACCTCAGTGTTCTCTGGAGGGAAGCCCAAGGGCACGAAAACACATGCCATGCAACCTAAGCATGTAACTAATCTCAGTATAACTTTCATCATTGAAAACTTATGTCCATGACATCTTTCTTACATGCCTTCTTATTATTCAATGGAGGATTCCTTAATCCTTAGTACTCATGACCCTAAAACTCAGGAGGAGGTGGAGAGAGAGAAACCTTAAGCACCTAAAGTTCTTTAGTAAAAGGGGTAAAGAAGGGAAGAAGACAAATGAGAAAACCTAGAGGTATCTTATTTCGAGTCAAATACTCCCATTTTGGCCAAGCAATCACTTAGATTCTGGGACTCCTCATAAACTGACTAGTGGGGTGGAGGAAAAGCTTGCCAGCCCCTAGATTGTAATCATTTTCTAGACACCTCCATCTTTGAAAATTCTCTCATAACTCCCTTGGGCTATAAATAATTTGTAAAATTTAAGAATTATTAAAGATTAAATGGAAAACCATGCTTTGAAACCAAATGTAATGACCCCAACCCTCGGTAACCCCCACTTAAGGAAGACCAAGAAGCTAGTGTCGTTATCCCAAAAGAGGATCATACTATTTTGAAAAAAAAATTCTACTACAAACTATGTTTATGCAGGATAAAAAAATTCTTTTCACATACCTTTCAAATATAGGACTTTGGAACTTTAACCCAAGATAGGAATCTATGTATCTATAATCCTCCATACTCTAGGTAAATTTGTTCTCTCAATGTCACTTTAAATATTCATCTACTTTTTGTAATGGATATATCTGAATGTAACCCTAAAATGCCGACAAACAAAACGTCAGTCAATATAACAAGTTATATTGGTATGTGGGGGAAACAAAAGTTTGCACATATATAGTAACAACATAATCACATCAATTATTTATTAGCAAGCAACAGTTACATTTTCTTTATAACCTCTCAACCATTTTTCCCATCTTCTGTTATTCCCTCTCTTAGGTTTTTGTCCCTACAGTGGACATTAGGTTGCCTCTCAATATGGAGCTAGGTACCTCATTGGTCACCCCTCAATCTAGAGTTAGGTGCCATTAGTCTGCCCATCCTGGGTTTGACCTCTTATGAGCTTCCCATCATGGGCTTGGTATTTGAGTCATCATCATGACTTTACTCATAATCTTATTCATAAATTTGAGAGATGTCATGCCGGGTTGAGCAAGTTATCAACTTAATAATAATGATAATCATAGTCACTTTATATATTGTAGGAATTAAAGTTCATCTAAGCATTTAATTTCAAGCAATCGATAAAACTTCGAGAATCATCATGAAGCTAAAGGGATTAGACATAAGCATATCCACATACCTGATTTGGAAGTCTCAAGGAAACAAACAAGATATCCTATCCAATCAAGAAGTCCAATCAACCAAGTTAAGCAACCAATCAAGCAAATCTTGATCCTGAAAAGCATGTACGATACCTAATTGTTACAAACATATCCCAAACAACTCCTTATTGACTTAGGACTCCTTTCTAAGGTTTCTAAGTCTTATTAGGGTTTCATTAGGTTTTCTTGAATTTATTTTCCAACTTTTACCCTTTTAGGTCAACAAACGCTGAAACATCTTTTCTACTCATAAAAACCCTAATTTCTCAAACTATACAAATTAAGGGTCTTTATTCTCAACTTGTCTTAGGAACATCATATCTCTGTCCTACTTATGGATTTTCGTAATTAAAACCTTTGTATTTGTAGAAGTTATTATGTCCTTTATCATGGAAGTTGAATATACATTTTTTTATTTTTACACGATATGGACCATTTAAAAAAGGATCATACTTTTTAGGCAAGTATCCTTCTTCATTCTCATCAATCCAAATTAGGGGTTTTAGGCCCATTAATGCATTTTTATATACATGGAACCCTAAATTAAGCCAATTATGCACAAAGATCATCCTTTTAGATTAATTCTTCCTTTTTTAACAATAGGTTAATATCCAACTCAAAATATTCAGGAAACATCATTAGATCTAATTATCCTCAAAGGGGGTCTACCCCCCTTTTTATACTTGCATCCATGGTAGCAGTGATTTAGGCAACTCACTGAGAGACACCCAATCCCAGTGAAACTAGGGATGGAATTGCTCGGCTTGGACTCCCGAATCCAATGGGAAAGTCCCCAAGTTTTCTCATGCACTGAGCACTAAGGAATTTGATTGGGAAGCAACCTCCTCATTGTCCCCTACGATCGAAGGTAAGGGACAATCATGTGTCATTGGATCTCAGGTCTAATGGTCCACATTATGTGTGTATGAAAATAACTCAAATTATCCAAATTCTAATATGATTATAAATTGTGACATTTATGCACAATCCTCTCTCTTTAAGGAACTTTCTGAAATTCATAACTCCTAAACCATATCCAAATTTTAAGGGAACCTCTTTGATAACTTAATTTACTTGTGTGCCAAGTTTGGAGTCAAAATTTGAGAAAAAGAGAGGTTTTTATTCATGTTCAAGAAATCTATTCAAAATACATATTTAATTCATATTTTCTCTCTCTTTCCTTTATTTGGATTTCCTCTTACCATTATTAACAAAGTGGATTCGAAACCTACTCCATGAAGGCCATTCATACCACTTTCTAGAGAATTCTACATTATTCTCACCATTATCTTTATTCCTTTTTCCTTTTATCTATTATTAGATTTCTTTTATTTTTTTTCTTTCCTTTTGTCGTCCTGGACTCACTAATATAGTAAGATCCATGAAAACACACATTCAAAGGAAATATTACTAAAGAAATCCATTCATTGCACATAAATCATACAATTTTCATACACATACATTTAATTTAGAAAATTGCATTTCAAACCATACACATAAAAATCGAGGCTATAACATCCTCTCCCCCTTATAGGAATTTTTCCCACAAAATTCAAGTAAACAAACCAGGATAGGCCTTTTCCATGTCTGTCTTCAGCTCCCATGTGGCTTCATCCTCTCCATGGTGCTTCTAGAGAACCTTTACCATCTCTATCTTTTACTCCTGAGCACTCTC
Organism: Alisma plantago-aquatica; assembly: GCA_963693085.1. Classification (NCBI taxonomy): domain Eukaryota; kingdom Viridiplantae; phylum Streptophyta; class Magnoliopsida; order Alismatales; family Alismataceae; genus Alisma; species Alisma plantago-aquatica. The sequence continues at coordinate 208,527,200 of OY856414.1, forward strand.
ACCTTGGTATCTAGTACCCTCATAGGAAACTCAAGGTATGTCAACCTCCCTTGGAGTTCAATAGGTTCAATGCTCAGTACACGGCTCGGGTACTTCACATAGTGCTTTAAATTGGACACACGGAACACGTCATGCATCATATTATACTGAGGGAGTAAGGCTAAATGATAAGTAGCTTTTCCAGTTTGTTCTAAAATCTCAGACGGACTCACGTATCGGGGACTCAATTTTCCTCTATTCTTAGCTATAGCTTGGAGGGATCAGATTTTCCAAAACACATGTTCACCCACAATGAAGTGCAAGTCAGTCTGCTTCGCATGAGCATGCAACTCTTGTAGATCTTGGGCTTTCTTCAGACTTTGCTCGATCAAAGCGACTTTATCAGCATAAAACTGTCGTTTCTCTGGCCTCCATGAGGTCCTCTCACAGACATCATCCTAGTGAAGTGTGGACCGATACAACCTCCCATAAATAGTTCCATACATCCGAATACTGGCTTGGTAGCTGTTATAATAAGCAAACTCAACTAGGGGCACATATTGCTCCCATGATCCACCCCAATCGAGCACATATACTCTCAAGAGACCTTATAAAGTTTGGATCATCCTTTCTCGACTGTCCATCGGTCTGGGGTGATATATTGTGCTAATCTTCAATCTAGTATCGAGTTCTTTGTGTACCAACTTCCATAACATGGAAGTGAACTTAAGGCCATGCCAAGAATATTTGAACTCAGATTACCATGTAGTCAAATTATCTCTCTCATATATATAGTTCAACTGGATCAGTCACATGGGTAGTGGTCTCTAAGGCAAGGAAACATGTTGAATTGGTAAGGCAATCTACCATAACACATATTGGATCATGACCTCTCTTAGTCTTGGGGAGACCCACCACAAGGTCCATGGTGATCTGTCCCCATTCCATTCGGGAACTTCCAACTATCTACAGTAATCCATCGGGTTACTAGTGTTTAGCCTTCACCCTCTAGCATGTGTGACATCTGGCCACATATGCCTCTATATCCTTTTCATTCTGATCGGGAAGCAACCACCTCACTATTCCCTGCACTGAAGGTAAGGGACAACTAATGTGCATAGAAGGACTAGGTATCCATAATTGAGAATATTGATACATAATTCAAATAAATAAGGAATTGATGAATTTAATGACTTAAATTATAAAAATAAAGAATTTCGTAGACAATAATAATATATATCCCTTTGGTTGTAATATGATGATACTGGAAGAATGGTAATACTAATGATGAAATAATATGTTAACTAAAATAATGATGGGCTACAAATACTATTTGTGAAAAAGGAAGACTAATTGGGTAAGAATAACTTTAGATACACTTTCTTTGGGATTGGTTTGGCTTGGAGGTCGAGTTTCACAAATTTAGGATAATAATAGCCATGTCTATTTTCTTTAGAAAATAAAAGGTGATTTTCCTCCAAAATATGAAATAAAATATTTAATGACACCAAAATAGAAAATCAATCTTAGATTCATAATCTATAGATTAAAACTAGCCTTTGGCTGAATTTTCATCTAATTTGGAAAATCATTGATAAAAAGGTGAAGAATAGGAGAGAGAAAGTGTGTACAACATTCAAAACATTAAATAATGTAGAAACCACTTCAACATGTATAATTAAGGGCAAATTCGTATCCAACATATTTAATGTGACTTCTGGGTGAAGCTTCATCAATTTTGGAGAATCCTAGAGTCATTAATGCATGAGAAATAAGAAAATAAGATTTTCTTAGATAATGACTCAAAAATCTTCAAAAGGAAAATCTAATTGCATATTTGAATTCTACAAACTTGAATTACTTAGGTGTCAATTTTCATTAAATTTGGAGTTCAATTACACCCTCAAATGAAGAGAGAGAAAAGTTAAGTAATTATACGTCACTTTATTTGAAATCAAATAGGAATCCTATTAAATGTCACACATTCCTTTTTATTTTTGGGTGTGATATGAGCCCTTAGATCGACAGTCAGAGGGTCAGTGCATCATCCTCCACCTCACCCTGGTTTATGCAACATGCAACCAAATATGTTTTCTTCTTTCTCAGATTTCTCTATTTGTGGTCTATGGTTTCATGAGATTTTTCCTCTGTTGATTTCCTTATTTGATTCCACTTCTAGTGATGCTTTACTCGAGCCTGTATCCCTACAAATAGTAAACACCCAAATTTTCCTTCTCCATGGATTTTCATAGAACCATCTTCATTGCCTCTCATCTTCGCACAAGTGCTCAAAATCTATCCCCAGACTCTGTCCAATCTTCCTCTACAATGAATTGAGTTGTTGCTTCCCCTGAGCCCTTGGACCTACTTGCCTTTCTTCTCTGACGACCTCGGTTCCATTCCATCCTTCTCCGTTGTCTTCTATGCAATTGGTGTGTCGATAAGCTTCTATGCCCCTCGACTTTTGTTTGTTTCCCTGTAACATGGTTTCTGTATTAAGGATGTCTGCTTGGTTTCTGTTTCTTCTGTCTTGGTGCTATGGGCGAGTGTGGACCTTGCTGAGAGGTCCTTTGCTTTAGTTTTACCTTCCTGAACCTTTTCATGACCTTTTTTTGTTGAATGTTCAATGCTTTTGGGCAGTTTGATCTTGACTTTTGTTCAAGTCATGGTGGGGGTTCGTTTATGGGTTCTTGACCATGAAACATGCATGTTCTTGTGCTCGCTGAGTTTTTGGTGGCATGACACAATTGATGGTGTTTTTCTTGGGTGCTTTGACACCCTGGACCTCCTAGTTGTCTCAAGTCTGGAGCTACTTCACAGCCATGGCACGAGGCTTTTGTGGGATATGATTCCCAGTGGTGTTTTTTCTTGTACACCCTCTTATTTTCTCTGATCTTGGTTTTTTTGACATAAGGGAAAAATCATCTTTTCACATATATGTGAGTTGTTTTTGGTTCTGAAGTAACATGTTGACCTGTTTGATGTTGGCTAGCCCTAATTGGGCCAACTCAGACCACACGACCCTTTCCCTCTCTCTTCCTCTTTCGATGGTTATGTTGACATGTAATTTCCTGATTTGTTGATTTTCAAAGATCCATAACTACTTATTTATAGCTCAAAAAATATAATAAAATATGATCCAAAATTAGAAAAATATAACCTATCTATTGGTGCTAAGTTTGTTGCTTCAATCCGATGTCTTAAAAAGGTGATTTTTTGGGTTTTCCTAATTGGTTATAATTTGTAAAATTCATAACTAATAATTTATAAGCCAGAAAAATAAAGTAAAATATGTTTTGAAATAAAAAAATATAATCTAAAACATGGCATGGTTTTGATAATCTAATTCACATATAGTAAAAAGGTGATCTTTAGGGTTTTGGATAATTACGATAAACCTAACCTTAATTCTACATATATGCATCATAGGTGATTTGGAGACCTATACTTGGATCTAGGACTAACTTTGGATTGTTTAGATTCTTAAGTGGGGCATGTTTGCATCCCCTATTATTCCTTTGAGCAATAACCTACTTTATCTTTCTCTTAGTCCTATGGACAATAACCTTCACAATATTCTTTTCTCTTTTGAGAACATATTTCTTGTGGAACACCTGATTTGTTTATGATCTTTTGATCAATTTATTGTGATGAACATTCATTTGGACTCTATCCTATATATTGTTTCGTGGTGGAACTTTACTCGGTAATACACACTCTTTTTTCCCACTTTTGTGGTGGTTGCTTATATTTTCATTTATGTGGTGATAAATCTTGTTTAACCTGACTATACTTTTTACTTGCCTCTCTATTAAGCATGTTATGTGACTCAGTAGCCCTAGAGTAGTGTAATTGCATTAGTTTTGGGTTATGTGCCCTTATTATATTTTTGGGATGGAGGTTATATGCCCCATACCTGGGTTTCAAGTTTATGAGGCTTGGCCCACAAATTTATATATTTAGGAGTTTGGTTATGTGTCGTTCTCTATCAGGTTTCACGTTTATGAGGCTTAGATTCCATTGTATTTATATTTTTCTAGTGCTATGATTATCTCACATGCATGCAAGTTGATGATGGGTTAGGTTCCTTAATTTCATGATATGTGCTTATGTACAACAACTTTATTTTTTTATTTATGGCAAGTAATTCCTTTTGTTACCTCTTGTTTACAAATCCATTTCTTTTATGCCCAATTGGGTAGTCCTTATATTTTCTATGGGAAGCATTCTTTACTTGATATCCTTTACTCCATTAATCGCACAATTCTATAGTAAATATGCACATACCAACTTTTGCTGATGCCTTTTATTTTTTCTCGTTTTTGCTGGGGTATGCTTCCAACCCCAGGTATAGGTCAAGGAGGAGACGACCAAGTTGGACTAGGACCTCATCAAATTTAATTGAAACCTTGTGGGAGACTTTCTTGAAATTGATAGGTGATCCTCAACTAGTCCTATGTTTAGTTAGTTTTTCTTTTATCTCACCCTGCATGGTGAAAGACTAGTGATGATAACAATCTTGTAATGGTTAGATACTTTATAAATTCTGTTGCTACTTTTGGCGTTATAATACATACATGTTGAATGAATTGGTTATCATCCCTTTTTGCAAAAAAATTATGTTTATGTTTGGTTATGTGGGATGATGCCTTTTTATTTTAGTAGGGAGTGGATCCCCTCCACGATCCCACTCCTTACAACATGGTATCAGAGCTAGTGGATGTCGCTTATCTAACTATTTCAATTTTGTCTCCCTTAGGATGTTTTCCTTTTTCATAGGTTGATTATACCTAGTACCCTTGCCTTGTGCAGACAAAACCCTCATGGCGGGAGATAACTCATATGTTGACAGCCAGTTTGGTTATGAGATGCCCCAGAACCCCAAGCTTGGAATGCCAAGGATGGATCCTCCCTTTACCCCTCTAGTTACTCAAGTTACTCATCCAATCAGAAGTGGATCATCAGTAGGGCAGGAAATCCAACCTATGCTATTGCTAATGTAGGCATAGTCATCTCTCCTGAGAAAGAGTTAGCCATGTTTAAACAACTTTTTACCACAACTATGGAAGGGAAGATGAAAAACCCACTTGTGTCTGATAAGCCTAAGGAGTACTCAATAATCGAATTCATGAAGAAGCAACCACCCTTCTTCAAGGGTGAAGGTGAACTAGATATGGTCGATAAAGCTGATGATTGGGTGTTATCCATAGAATGTACATTTGATGGTATGGAATGTCCACCAAACTGGAAGGTTAGATTTGCTTCATATGTTCTAGATGGACCAACTTGAGTTTGGTGGAACAGGATAGCTAGGACTCATGATATCTCCACCATGATCTAGGAATAGTTTTTGGTGATTTTTTGTAGAAAGTACATTTGCACTGTTGCCCTAAAGAAGAAGGAAACATAATTCTATAGTTTCAAGCAAGGTTCCCTATCTGTTTCTACTTATGTACAATAGTTTCTATTACTTGAATGTTATGCATATGGACTCGGTGAAGGACGTAGAGCTGACATATATCTCTAAGGACTCAACTACAATGTGGGTTGATCTCTTATTCCACAACTCCCCTTGACCTTTCAGCAGATGGTTGATACAACTTTTACTGTAGAATCATACCCATGATTTCAACCTAGGGAGATTGATAAGAAGAGGAAGTTTTCTATTGACGATCATAAGAAGGATATGTGTTACATGTGTGATGGATATCATCCTCCGGGGAAGTGCTCTCGAGATAAGAATCAAGCAAAATATCAACCTGACTTCCGGGTTGTATGCCATCATTGTAATGATCCTGGACATATTCGCCCTAGATGCCCTGAACTTCATAATGGTCATGTACCAGCTCAACCACAACAACAACTTCAGGTACCTACTCAGAATAATGGAAATAATAATAAAGGAAGACTTGTGGAAAGGCATGCTGGAAGGATCTTTTCTTTGGATGGCCAAGAAGTCTTTGATGATGATCATGTGGAAGGTAACCCTTAGTCCCATAGTTAGACTTTAAAGTTATGTTTCCTTTTTGCATGATACCTTTGTGGATGAGTGTAAGGAAGTGTTTGAGGTCATCCTTGTACCTATAGAGTGGTTTGGCTTTTTAAGATGAATCTTTTTAAGGGGTGGTAAATAGTTGTTTGTTAAATAAAGACATTTAGATTTTGAGGATGAAATACATTTAAGGGGTGGTATGTTGTAACATACTAAAATATAGAATCTTATCCTATTCCATGTTAAGAGGTTAGAAACCTTAGTTCTTTGGGCTTAGCCAAATAAGGATGTGGATATACATAATAGTAGTTAATTGTAACCCTATTATGTAATGCATGAATAAATCACACTAACATATATGCATGAAAACAAATATGACATAATACCCTCATATTAATCTTAAGACCAATAATGGATAAATAAAATATGTCACAATGATAATGTTGATTAGGATAAATAATGTGCATAGAAGGACTAGGTGTCCATAATTGATAATATTGATACATAATTCAAATAAATAAGGAATTGATGAATATAATGAGTTAAATAATTAAAATAAAGAATTTCGTGCAAAATGAGAATATAATCATTTTGGTTGTAATCTGATGATATTGGAAGAATGATAATACTAATGATGAGATAATATGTTAACTAAAATAATGATGGGCTACAAATACTATTTATAGAAAAGGAAGACTAATTGGGTAAGAATAACTTTAGATTCATTTTCTTTGGGATTGGTTTGGCTTGGAGGCCAAGTCCCACAAATTTAGGATAATAATAGCCATATCTATTTTATTTATAAAAAAGGTCATTTTCCTCCAAAATATGAAATAAATATTTAATGACTCCAAAATAAAAAAACTAATCTTAGATTCATAATCTATACATAAAAAATAGCCTTTGAGTGAATTTTCATCCAATTTGGAAAATCTTTGATAAAAGGTGAAGAGTAGGAGAGAGAAAGTGTGTAGAACCTTCAAAACATTAAATAATATACAAAAAAATTTAACATGTATAATCAAGGGAAAATTCATATCCAACATATTTAATATGACTTGTAGGAGAAGTTTCATCAATTTTGGAGAATCCTACAGTCATTAATTCATGAGGAAAAAGAAAATACATTTTGCTTAGTTAATGAATGAAAATTCTTCAAAAGAAAAATCCAATTGCATATTCAAATTCTACATACCTAAATTAGCTTAGATGTCAAGTTTCATTAAATTTGGAGTTTGATTGCACCCTCAAATGAAAAGAGAGAAAAGGTAAATAATTATATATGTCACTTTATTCGAAATCAAACAAAATCATATTAAATGTCACAAGTTCCTTTTTATTTTTGGGCATGATCCTAGACGTTGGATTAGCGATCATACCATTAGCACATCATCCTCTACCTTGCATTGGCTTAGGTAACAGGCAGCCAAATACAATTTCTTATTTCTTGGATTTCTTTCTCAATGGTCGATGGTTTCAAGAGATTTTTCCTCCGTTGGTTTTCTTATTTGATTCCACTTCCAACGATGCTTTACTCAATCCCTATAGCCCTATAAATACTAAACACCCAAATACACCTTCTCCATCAATTTTTGCAGAACCATCTTCATTGCCTCCCGTCTTCACGGGAGTGCCCAAAATTGCCCCTTAGACTCCGTCCAATCTTCCTCTACCCTCAATTGAGTTGTTGCTACCCCAAGCCCTTGAACCTACTTGCCTTTCTTCTCTAGTGACCTCGGTTCTATTCCATCCTTCTCCATCATCTTCTGTGCAATCGGCATGTCGGTAAGCTTTTATCGACCCTCAGCTTTTGTTTCCTACCTTTAGGCTTTTGTTTGTTTCCTTGTAACATGGTTTATGTGTTCGAGATGTCTGATCAGTTTCTTCTTCGACCTTGGTGCTATGGGCGAGTTTGTACCTTGTTGAGAGGTCCTTTGCTTTCATTTTACCTCCTTGAACCTTTTCACAGCCTTTGTTTGTTGAACATTCAATGCTTTTGGGCAATTTTATCTCGACCTTTGTTCAGGTCATGGTGGGCGTTCATTTATATGTTCTTGACCATGAAACCTGCATGTTCTTGTGCTCGGTGTGTTCGTGGTGGCATGACATAGTTGATGGTGTTGTTCTTGTGTGCTTTGATGCCGTGAACCCTCGATTGTCTCAGGCCTAGAGCTGCTTCATATCCATGATGTGAGGCTCCAATGGGATATGATTCCCAGTGGTGTTATCTCTTCTATACCCTCTTGCTTTATCTGATATTGATTTTTTGACATAAGGGAAAAACCGTCTTTTCACATATATCTGAGTTGTTTTTGGTTATGAAGCAACATGCTGACCTATCTGAGTGGCCAGATGAGTTTTCCAGCCCTAATTGGACCAACTCGGACCGCACGACCCTCTCCCTCTCTCTCTTCCTCTTTTGATGGTAATGCCGAGGTGTAATTTCCTGATTTGTGAATTTTAAAAAATCCATAACTAATTATTTACAGCTCAAAAAAATATAATAAAATATGAACCAGAATTTGAAAAATATAAACTATCTAATGGTGAGAAGTTTTTCACTTAAATGTGATGTTTTAAAAAGGTGATTTTTATGGGTTTTCCTAATTGGTTAAAATTTGTAAAATTCATAACTAATATTTTATAAGCTAGAAAAATAAACTAAAATATATTTTGAAAGCAAAAAAATATAATAAAAAACATGGCATGGTTTTGATAGTTCACATATAGTAAAAAGGTGATTTTTAGGGTTTTAGATAATTAATGTAAACCTAACCTTAATTCTACATATATGCATCATAGGTGCTTTGGAGACCTAGACTTAGATCTAGGACTGACTTTGGACTGTTTAGATTCTTAAGTGAGGTATGTTTGCATCCCCTATTATTCCTTTGAGCAATAACCTACTTTTATCTTTCTCTTGGTCCAATGGAGAATAACCTAGAAAATATTCTTTTCTCTTTTGAGAACATATTTCTTGTTGAATACTTATTTGTTTATGATCTTGTGATCAATTTATTGTGATGGACATTATTTTTTAACTCTCTCTTATATATTGTTTCATGGTAGGACTTTAGTTGGTAATACATGCTCTTTTTGCCCACTTTTATGGTGGTTGCTTATATTGTCATTTATGTGGTGATAAATCTTGTTTAATCTGACTATACTTTTTACTTGCCTCTCCATTAAGCATGTTATGTGACTCAATAGCCCTAGAGTAGTGTAATTGCATTGGTTTTGGGTTATGCGCCCTTATTATATTTTTGTGATGGAGGTTATGTTCCCCATACACGTGTTTCAAGTTTATGAGGCTTGTCCCGCATTTTATATGTTGGGAGTTTGGTTATGTTCTATTCTTTATCAAGTTTCAAGTTTATGAGGCTTGGCCGCCACTGTCTTTATATTGTTCTAGTGCTATGATGATCTCACATGCATGCAGGTTGATGATGGGTTATGTGCCCTAATTTCATGATATGTGCTTATGTGGCACAATTTTCTTGTTTATTTATGGCAAGTAATTCCTTTTGTTACCTCTTGTTTGGAAATCAATTTCTTTTAGTCCCTATTAGGTAGTCCTTATCTTTTCTATGGGAAGCATTCTTACTTGATGTCCTTCACTCCATAAATTGTTGAATTCCATAGTTAGTATGCACATACCAGCTTTTGCTGATGTCTTTTACTTTTTCTCCTTTTTGTCGGGGTATGCTTCCAACTCCGGGTATAGGTCAAGGAGGAGACAATCAAGTTGGACCAGGACTTCATCAAGTTTAATCAAAACCTTATGGGAGACTTTCATTGAAATTGTTAGGTGATCCTCATCTAGTCCCATGTTTAGTTAGTTTTTCTTTTATCTCACCTTGTGTGGTGAAAGACCAGTGATGATAATAAGCTTGTAATGGTTAGATACTTTATAAATTTTGTTGATACTTTTATTGTTATGATACATACTTGTTAAATAAATTGGTTATCATACCTTTTTTTGTAAAATAATTATGTTGATGTTTGGTTATGTGGGATGATGCCTTTTTTTTTAGTAGGGAGTGTAACCCCTCTGGGATCCCACTCCTTAGAGAAAAGGACTTGTAATTTAAACTTTTACCTCATGAATTGCAAGAAGATACATGAATGAACAATTAGACTTGCTCCCCCTCAACTCATGCTTGCCTTTGTCTGATGGTTAGTTTCTCCAAAAAGCAACCATATCATATATATATATATTTATATATATATATATATATATATATATATATATATACTATTGATCCCTCTTACAAGTCACATGAAATTGTAGAGAAAATACTAGAAAAGGATCACAATTCAGTATGTCTGGGCACACTTCTCCCCCTTTGTCATATCAAAAAAGTAGGGGGTAGAAGAGCTATAAACACGTATTCTCCACATGCACAAACTACACAAGAAAACATCATATGTAAGCACCAAATAGAAGCAAGCTGAGAGAACAAACATACTAGAGTAATAATCAAAATATGGAAGCACATACCCAGAACTCATAAGATATAACCAAACATAGAGTTAAGGTACATAAGATTAGATTACAAAAATAGATATGTCCTCTCTCGATGAAAAACTACAAAACAATAAATATTTTTTTTGCCATACTGACCCACGATTTCTTTGCCGTACCCCCGTCATCTTCGACTCACGTTGACAAGAGCTTTCGACTTCTCATCTAAGATGCCCATAAGAACCTCTTTCGGAAGAGATGGGAAGTCCCGTCCAGCCATTTTTTTTGACTATTTCTCGGTCAACTTATGCTCTAGTTGAGATGGAGAAAATTGGCCGTTTGCCTATATATTTTCCACCCAATAATGTTTTTGGTCAAGCTTAGGGTTTAGGAAACTTAGCTGACACTGTGTTTTAGTTCAATACTTGGCTTGTTGTCGGTCGAGTTTCTACCAGGTCAAAAGTCGGCCAACAGGTCAGTCTGTCCAAAAGATAAGAAATTTAATTCTAGGTCACAAGAGTGCTATATAAATTCATTTTTCTAGACTATCATGTATTTTAAACATATTGAGGAACATTTCACTCATCATTGGCTACTACTTTGTGGTAAAAAATGCATTTACAAAAATAGCCATAATAAGCAGAAAATAAGGCATTTAGACTAGGCAAGATTAGCACTATCAAGCATGAGATGAGAAATATATGACCAAAACATATAGGTATGAGCACATCTAGCTAGAAGGTATGCCAATATCATTAAGAGCAGTAATAAACACTTTTGATCTAATAAAAGTCAATTGCTCTCTAACTAGAGGCTTTGTGAAAATGTTCGCAAGTTGAATTTCTATATCCACATGCATGATATAAATATCCTTTTTTGGCAATGTGGTCAGGATGGAAGTGATGGTGGACCTCTATATGTTTATATATACTATGCAATATAGGATTGTAAGAAAGATTGATTGCACTAGTATTATCACAGTAGATAGGAGAAGCATCATAATGAACATTAAAGTCTTGGAGCATTTGCTTCATCCATAGGACTTGGGCACAACAACTCCCAACTGCAATGTATTCAACCTCAGTAGTTAAAAATGCCACAATGCCTTATTTCTTAGATAACCAATAAAATAAGCATGGTCCTAGGAGAACGCAAGTGCCACTTTGCTTCCTATCAATTAAGAACGCTACATAATCCGCATCACTATAAGCAATAAGATAAAGTCTCTTGACTTAGGATACCTAAGAATCCTCTTAAACACTATAAGATGTGATTTTCTAGGGCTTGATTGAAATCTAGCACACAAGCCAACACTAAACATAATATCAAGTCTAGAGGTGTAATGACCCCACCCCTCGGTAACCCCCAATTAATGAACACCAAGAAACTAGAGTTTCCGCTATCCCAAAATAGGATTAATGGTTTTGCAAATAATTAGAAATAATTAATAAATTCTACCACAGACTAAGCTTAAAATACGATAAAAATTTTCTTTGCACACACCTTTGAAAAATAGGAGTTTGGAACTTTACCCAACATAGAGTTCTATCTAACTAAGTCCTACAATCTTTATTTAGATTTATTCTATAAATGTCACTTTAATTATTCATCCACTTTCTTGTATTCCTAAAGCATCAAAAAACAAAATTTCGGTCAGTATAAAGATTATACTGGTATGTGGTGGCAACCAAGATTTTGCACATCTATTGTAGAAACCAAATCACATCAAGTATTTGTTAACAATCAAAGTTTACATTTTCATTATAACTTCCCAACCATTTTTACCCATCCTCTGGTATACCCTCTCTTAGGGTTTAGTCCTTGCAATGGACTTTAGGCTACCTTCTTCATCCTGAGCTTGGTACCTTGGGGGCCACCTCTCTAGGTTCCACATATTCTTTCCATTCAGGGCTTGACCACTTATGAACTTCCCTCCAGGGCTTGGTCCTCATAAATCATAAATCCAGAGATGGTATGTAGGTTCGGGCAAGTCATAAATAATTATATTATGATAATCATAGTCACTATATAGATTGCAAGAAATAAAGTCAACCAAACATTTAATTTCAAGCAATCGGTAAATCCACAGAAATCATCGTGAAACTAAAGCGAGTAATCATAAATATAATCACATACCTGATTTGGAGATCACAAAGAATCAAGCAAAATATCCAATTCAATCAGGCAGTGTACTCAAGCAAATCAAGCCAATCACACAAGCAATCTGAATCCTGAAAAGCATGTATTACCTAATCATTACATACTCATCATAAACCCTTTTATTGACTTGAGAATACCTTCTAGGGTTTCTAGGTTGAATTAGGGTCTCCTTAGGGTTTCTTAAATATATTTCTCATTCTTCACCTTTTAGGTCCACAAACCCTAAAATAACTTTTCTATGCATCAAAACCCTAATTACTCAAATTATCTATATTAAAGTTCCTTTATTCTCAATTTGGCTTAGGATCATTATATCTCTGTCTTATGCATGGATTTTTGAAATAAAACCATTAAAAGTCATATTCACCTAAATTAGGGTTTCTAAGCCCATTAAATTTAATCCATCATGATCAAACACTCAGCTTTCTAGAGAATTCTACATAATTTTTAGCATTATCTTCATTTCCTTTTCCTTTTTATGAAATATTAGAATTGTTTCCATTTTTTTTTCTTTTTATCATATTGGACTTTCTATCTCAATAGGGTCCATGAAAAAATTCATTCAAAGGACATATTACCAAAGAAATCCATTTATTACACAAAAATCATACAATTCCCATAAATATACATTTAATTGGGGAAATTACATTTCAACCATACATATGAAAATTGAGGTTATAACATCCTCCTCCCCACCCCTTATAAGAATTTTTCCCACAAATTCATGCAATCAAGCAAATAAATCAGGATAGGCTTTTCCATGTCCGTCTTCAGCTCCCAAGTGGCTTCATCCTCTCCATGGTGCTTCTAGAGACCTTTACCATCTCTATATTCTTAGTCCTAAGCTCTTTCACCATGGTATCTAGTACCCTCACAGGTGACTCAGGGTATGTTAGCCTCCCTTGGAGTTCAATAGGTTCAATGCTCAGCACATGGCTCGATCCTTCACATAGCGCTTTAGATTGGACACATGGAAAACATCATGCATCATACTATATTGAGGGGGTAATGCCAAATGATATGCAGCTTCACCAATCCATTCTAAAACCTCAAAAGGACCCACATATCGAGGACTCAACTTTCCTCTATTCTTAGCTATAGCTCGAAGCGGTCAGACTTTTAAAAACACACACTCACCCACAATGAACTGCAAGTCAGTTCGCTTCACATCAACATACAACTTCTATCGATCCTGGGCTCTCTTAAGCCTCTACTTGATCAAAGAAACTTTATTTGCATACACCTGGTGCTCATCTAACCTCAACAAGGTCCTATCACCTACATCATCCCAGTGAAGTGGTGATCGACACAGTCTCCCATATAGAGCTTCATATGAAGGCATCCTGATACTGTCTTGGTAGCTATTGTTGTATGCAAACTCGACTAAGGGCATGTACTGCTCCCACGATCCACCCCAATCAAGCACACAGGCTCTCAGTAGGTCCTCTAATGTATGAATTATCCTTTCTGACTGTCCATCAGTCTGGGGGTGATATGCTATACTAAACTTTATTCTTGTACCGAATTCCTCCTATACCTGCTTCCACAACTTGGAAGTGAACTTCAAGTCTTGATTAGAAATGATCAAACCTGGTACACCATGTAACCATACTATCTCTTAGATGTAAAGTTCAGCTAGATCGGTCATATTGGCAGTGGTCTTTAAGGCAAGGAAATGTGCTGACTTGTAAGGAGATATACCACAACCCATATAACATCATGACCTCTCTTGGTCTTAGGGAGACCCACCACACAGTCCATGGTGATCTGTTCCCATTTCCAATCAGGAATCTCAATCTATAGTAATAGTCCATTGAGTTGTTGGTGTTTAGCCTTCACCATCTGGCATGTGAGACAACTAGCCACATACGTTGCTATGTCCTTCTTCATTCCTAGCCACCAGAAGTACCGATGTAGGTCCTTAAACATCTTTGTAGTGCCTGGGTGTACCATGTACTTAGAACCATGGGATTCCTACATGATATGGTCCTTTAGAGGTGAATCCTCAAGAATCTAGATACGACTCTTGTAGCAGATTCCACCATCTACTCCTACTGCGAGATGGGTCTGCAACTTCTCTAACAAGCCCTTCATCTTACCAAACTCTAAATTGTCCAAATGAGCAGCTACTAACTCACTCCACATGTCTAAATTTATCTGAATGGTCACCAAACAAACTCAGTCTTCTAACGGTTGTAGAGCCCACTCAACAAGCTCTTCTAGCTTCCTCCACTAGCTAGACAAGACAACTACACACTTGAGCTATTTCTAACTAAGAGCATCCGCTACAACATTAGCTTTTATGGTTGATGAGGATCACGAAGGTAGCTTTGTATAGATAGTGCCTCCAGATCTTTAGGGCATGAATGATAGCAACCAACTCTAAATCATGCATTGGGTAGTTCAACTCGTTGGGCTTGATCTGTCAAGAAGCGTAAGCAAAAACATGTCTATTCTGTTCCAACACACATCCAAGCCCCATCTTTGATGCGTCAGTGAAGATCATGAAACCTTCATTACCGAATGGTAGAGACAACATCGGAGCTGTGGCCAACTTCTCCGTTAGCTCCTAGAATTGAGCTTCACAAACATTCAACCACACAATCCTCTCATCCTTTTAGGGAAGCTTGGTGAGTGGAAAAGCAGTCTTTGAGAAATCTTTTATGAAGTTCCGATAGTATCTGGCCAATCCCAGGAAGCTACAGATCTCAGAAGGGTTCTTCAATGCAAGCTAATCTTGGACGGCCAACACTTTTGCTGGATCCACTGTGATTGTGCCTCTGGATATGATGTGTGACATGATCTATCCAAAATGCACACTTTGAGAATTTCCCATAGAACTTCTGCTTTCTCAAGATATCAAGGACTCTACCCAGGTGGTCAAGGTGTTGCTCTAGGTCATCAGAGTAAACTAGGACGTCACTATGAACACTATGACAAATGAGTCAAGGAAAGGCTGGAACACACTGTTCAACAGATTCATAAATACACTCGGTGCATTGGACAACCCAAAAGGCATAACCACAAACTCATAGTGGCCATAACGAGTCCGGAAAGCCGTCTTAGGGATGTCCTCACTCTTGACTCCCACCTGATGGTACCCAAACCTCAAACCAATCTTGGAAAAGACTTGAGAAGATTTGAGCTGGTGAAAGAGGTCATCTATACGGGGTAAGGGATACTTGCTCTTAATGGTATCATGATTAATCATCCGGTAGTAGATACACATCATGAACGACCCATCCTTCTTCTTTAAAAAAAGGACTGGTGCTCCCCATGGTGATGTACTAGGTCTAATGAAACCTTTATCTAGCAGTTCGTGTAGTTGTTTCTTCAACTCGAGCAATTCAGTAGGGGCCATCTTGTACGGTGCCTAAGATATAGGGTTTGTATTGGGAGCTAGCTCTATCAAAAAAGTCCACCTCTCTCTTAGGAGGAATCCTAGGCAAATCATTTGGGAAAACATCAGCATACTCCTTGACTACCTCTATTTCCTCGAGGGGTCGCACCTTAGGTTCTATCTTGGTGATTACTGCTAGGAAAGCTTGGCAACCTTTGACTATCATTTGCTTAGTCTTCAGAGCCAACACATATGGGCTGGTGGTCGCATCTCTCCATCCTAGAATGGTAAAGTGTGGGTGACCAGGTTTCCTAATAAGGATCTTCTTTTCCCTACAATCAATCTATGCTCTATAGGTGTAAAGCCAATCCATACCAATGATCACATCAAAATCATTCATATCAAGGAGGATGAAGTTAGTAGGAAGCTCGCGACTCAGGTACTTAACTGGAAAGATGGGTTTTCAAAAGAGACATATATATCCAACCACTCGGGGTTGTGACATCCAAAATATAACCTAAATTGTTGATGTCCAAACAAAGCATAGTTGCCAAATTTATCAAAATGAAAGTATTAATAGAACCAGAATCAAAAAGAGCTTTTACATCTTATCCCATGACTTCAAGCATGCCTACATAGTTTTCCGTATTGTATTAGACTACTACATGATCAAAACAAAGAAGAAAGAAACACTCTAAGGGTTATTACCCTCTATCAAATGAATAGCATTGGCCTAAGGCTCTTCATTGTCGATGGTGAAAACTTAGGCTTTCCTCTATTCTCCAATAGATGGAACTCCAGCTGGTCCATCAAATCCTACTAGGGGTGCTGCTACCACAGATTGTGCTGCCACCAGACCCAGACCTCTCGGATCGAACTTGGGACAATTGGCAATGAAGTGTCCCTCTTGCTGGCAATGAAATCACACCTTCTTTTCAAAGCGGCACTTCGTCGGGTGTGCTCATCCACAAGTACGACATTCTGATAATGATTCTCACTGTAGGGCTTTCCTTTTCCTCCATGCTTGCCCTTGGCATTGTTATTCCCATGTCCCTTCTTGTGATCATTTTTTGGTCCAGCAGTCCCTTCGACATAGCCCATGTACCCCTTAGATGGGTTGGTCGCAGGCATCACTGTCTTCTCCATGCTCATGGCAGTATTGTAGGTATCGAAGAAGGTCGTCAACTTACTCACCATCACATGAGGCTTGATGGTAGGGTGTAGATGCTCCATGAAGTAATCCACCCACCTCTCCTCCATCAGCATGTACCCAAAATGCTCCAGCAGGTGAAACTTGCGAGCATAGTCTACAATGGAGAGGTTGCCTTGCACGAGGAAGGTGAACCCCTTCACATTCTCCTTCTTGGCTGAGATGGGCATAAACCTAGTAGAGAAGATGGTTCTGAAATTTGTCCAGGCCATCAAATCTTCATTTAGGTCTCGACTCGTGATATGGTTTTCCCACCATATCTTAGCTGCTCCTTCCAGAAGATGGGTAGCAAACAAGACCTTCTTGTTTAGTTGAACCTCAAGCATGCATAACCCTTTCTCGACCACAAGCAGCCATGCATCAGACCTTTCGACGACTTTTGTATTGTCCTCTCCCCATAACTTCTCTATGTTCAGCTTCAAAAAGTCCAGGATGGTGGCTCCAAGTCAGGGATGAACTGGTAGAGGCTCTCCATCTTCACCATTGGCGGTGTCCTTGAGGGCCAAAGCACTAATTGTCTCGATCAGCTTCTTTTGTTGCTCCATCTAAAGGGTGTCAGGTGTATGGACCACCACATTTGGCCTAGGGTTTACAACGGTATTTGTAACGACACATCCCACTATCATACAGACAACGAGACATCACGCGAAAAAGTGCGGAAACACCATAATCCACATGTTACCGAAAACATGGGTTAATTAAAATTGATTGCGAAAAGCAGATAAAAGAGAAATATTACATTTAGATCCTCATCCTACAAGGAAACATGTTATATAGATATGCATAAGCATGGATATATGTCCACAACTTAAAGGAACTAGTTGTCCTGTCAGCACCAGAGTTCATCACCTATTTATACATATATTATAGGCCTTGTCAGGCCAATAGCAGGATATACAAACTTACAACAGCTAGTCATCGTGAAACTTTGTCAAAACACCTCTGAGGACCTGAGAGTACATGGATGACTCTAGGAATCTACTACAAAACCACCAAAACAACAACATGTTCATCTCTTGCCTTCTACTGCTCTTCCTCTAGCTGCTCGACCGCAACCTCAGGACCACCACCACGTCTAGCGCGATCACCTAAAAAGGTTGTAAACTAGTGGGGTGAGACACACAGTCCCAGCGAGCAACGTAACTCCCCACCAAAACTATAAAACCTCAGAAGGTTTAAAGTAGATAAAGCAGATAGCTGGTAAAGACATATAATAAGAGCAGCATACTGAGCAAGACTATTATTACCATCAATCTTACCAAGATATCCATGAGACCTATATCCAGATATTTCTTTATGAAACATGATTGACAAGATAAACTTTATAAGAACTTATCACAAGATATCAAGATCGTATAAGTAACTGTAAGAGATAACTGGGTCATCTACATAAGCAAGGCCTCAACCAATGTCCCATGTTTTGCTCTAAGTAGTGTATACTATTCGGCTGGATTACATTTTATTATGCCCTGAGGAAGTGAGTTGTCCCTGCTCAAATCCAACCTTCGGCTGCGAAGCCCAAAACCGGTGCCATACAAGGTCAATGGGAGAGCCAGACTCCATGATCTCACCTCCTCATAGTCAGTGCACGAAAACCAAAGCAGGACCGCAGTCTCATGCTTATATGGCCTCAGCCTCAGGGTCAGCTCTGCAAACTACCCATATCTCTAGCTCACCTTGACACAGGTGCTAGTATACTTTTGAGCCACATGCCTGATCACCGTGCTCTTGAGCCATGAATGCATTCATGCTCTAACTCATTGAGTCATGAGCCTGTTCACCATGCTCTTTACCATACGGAGTATACAACCACAATTGTACTCTAATCCTCCTATTTTCGGCTAGGAGAAAACCCCGCATATTCAACAATATGCGCTCCAGGTAATCCCGCAGGATAAACCTGTTTCACCATCACCAAATTTTGACAATGATGGATCTATGGCTAGGGAAAACTACATGATATGTTCTACTATAATTAATTAATATATTTTAAGTGAGTTGTTGAGGCAACCAAGTTATACAACATCGAGTCACATTAATATTGTCACTATCATGGGATCTCAATCCCTCCTCACAGATTGCTACTGCCTCTCAAGGTATCAACATCCTAGGATAACAATCCCTTATCTCATCATCATAGGATAACACCTCAACTAGGCACTCAGCCTTTATCAGGTCCTCAGACCTATCTCATCATACTGGTGATGCATATTATCTCATCAACAAGGATTATTATCATTTAGTGTTATTCAAAGCACATATACCTCATAGCTCTTACCTAGCTATGAATCCATTTAATATACCTGCATGGTTATACTACAACAAATATTAGTGTTTTTCCATGCTATAATATAGGGTTTATCCACACAAAAAAGTGTGGAAATTTATAATATCCACGCTCAATATAGCGTAGAGATAGCGTGGAAAAAATAAGAGTAAAGAATTACCCACGCTTTTTCGTGTGATATTTTTTTCACTAAATATTGTGTGGCATTCAATTATTCACACTTTTTGGTGTGGATTTTTATCCATCTTTTTTTGTGTGGGAACTAATTATCCACGTTTATTAGGGTGGAAAAATTGTTATCTTTTTTTCACATATTTTTGGGTAAAATTCTTATCTACAAAGCCTGGAAAACTTTATACGAATGTCATAAAAAGAAAGCAATGTTCATTGTTCATACATCAAAAACTATGAATATTAAAATTATTGCATTTAGAAGTCTATATATGTGTATATGTGTATGTGTGTGTCTTATCCTAATTCTAATTGTACATTTCTGATTGTATGAAAATATAAATGTGAAGACATCAATATGTAGACAACAAAATAAAAAACATTTTCATTACTCGATTCTTGTTCTACATATGGAATATACATTTGAAGAGAAAACATAAGCAACTAATATGTAATTGTTCTTTACATAGAGAATAGACCCAAGAAAAGATACAACCTAGATACAACGGTTCAACATTGCTGCGAGCAACGAGTGGATCACTCCCACAAAATATTGATATACAACAAGGGGTTGATACTGCTCTGATAACTCCACACATATTCCTGTGTGGTACCTCCATTATGCTATACAACGTAGCAACCACCAACATAAGGAAGAAGAGCACTCAACTTGTTTGTATTTTGAGCTCAAAATTGTATTGCACTTTAGAACTGTATTTGCACAACGCGACACCACAATCCCTAAGTAATAGTATAATCATTTAAACACTTTCTCTTCTCTATGGGACTGAGCTTCATCAAGATATATAACATGTCAGTTCTATGTTTTGTCTTGCTCCTCTTGAGCATCAGAGATAGATGGTCAATATGTCATGACACCAAAGCACACCGCCCAGACGTGAGCCATGCTAGGACTTCCCGTCCTCCTTGGCGGCGGCCTTGTCTACAAACCTTCTTGTAGCTGTAAGGCTGCCCATTGAATTGCATATGTTGAACTCTATTGTGTTTCTCTTGACCTGCTTCATGATAAAGGTTGGATTGTCATGGCCTGCTTGAACAAGAAAAGTCTAGAGCTAGCTCTTGGGGTTGTCACCTCCACTGCTTTATGCGACCGAGACATTGACTTTGAAAGGAATGAGAGGTTGGCAGCCATATAAGAACCGGCCAGTTCATGGATCCTCAGTGATGTGGAGCCATACTTCAGAGAGAAACTTGTCTCAGACCTTCAAATTCAATATCTGCACACAAGTTTGAATCCAGTTTCAAATTAAGAATGGAAATCGTAGTAGAAAAATTGAGATTAGTTGCAATGTTTAGACATCTATCAAAAAAATTAAGACATTAATATTCTCTGAGTGGTTTTCAGGTGTCACTCACCTTATAAGGGACTAGCTCATCCAACTCTTTTTTTAGGATTACACACATCTCTGCTCAGTCGAACTTCATGAAAAACTACAGATAAGGTTCTAACATTTTCAAGTGTCCATTCTGTCAAGAAAAACAAAACATCGACGTCATTTGCTGGGATCATATGTAGTACCATCCAAAGAGCATAGAGACATTAGATGTAGTATGATCCAATGAGCAATCATAACTCTGTTAATGGTAGCACAAACTTACAAGGCCTTCCCTTGAGATATTCCCCACAAAACGAGATGGATGGTAGTATATTGGAATATCATATAGGGTACTTGGGCTACACTAATCTACATCCACTCTATCGGCTTTATTTCACAAAAACTCCTGACAAATGATGTGTTGGGCCTTATCAATTGAATATTAAGTTTCATAGAGTTTTCCAGCAGGCTAGACAAATAGATAGAAAGTTGTTACATTCAAGATAAATCCTACAATCCTAAAATATTACTTAAGAGGAAAACTGAGATAGGAAAAATGTTTTCCTAGTACAGACAAGGCAAAAGTATGACATGTAACGAATTGAAAAAAACATGTATTTGAGGGTCACTGTAGCCAAAATTGTCATATCAAATGAAATATTCCTAGATGAGTCAGTCAACCAAAGCACCTTGATTCCTTAATACACGCACTTTCATGTGTGAACTACTAAAGAAGAAGACCAACCTTATATAATTCTATATTATAGAGGAAATGTCAAAAAAATACAAGTAAAATTAATAATTCACACTCATAATAAAATATCATATGTAATGATGATTCACATGCAAGAAAACAAGCATTGATTGAATAAAATTCATATCTTCAGGGTCTATGTAAAAGCTTTTTCCCATGCCACTGCCTTTGCATTATCATGTCCTATTTTCTCCAGAAGTTTTGTAGGGTATGTTATGATAAATGCAGAGGCCTACATAAACATAGTCAAGCTACTTAAACATGAAAATTCAGCAGGTAAAATAAGAGTGAAGTCAAAGGACTAGTAAGACTACAGTAAAGAGAAGTGCTATGGGTAAAAGAAATGTAAGAAGTGACAAGTGGGAGAGTGTCCCATGCACTAAATAAGATACATTAGAAGAGTTTCCAACATCCACTACATAATTGCATAATGCTTTAAGAAGCACATGCATCAGCAAGAGGCTTTAAGCAGACTCCATTAAGAGATATGGACGAACTAGAGTAGGTTGCACGAATACCATCAATTTGTGAATTGCACACCAATAACATGACTTGAACAAAAGAAAAGAACACATGCACTATCATTGATGATAATGTCGATGTCATTTCCATGATGAATCAAAAAATAAGAATGCATCAATGCAATAATGTATCACCTTCTTTTGTATCTAAAATAGAAGTTTGATGTTGTTGTCAGTCACAATTTGGGGTGGTTTATCATTCTTCGAAAACAGAATACAATACTCACAATGAACTTGGCAAACCTTCTAGTGATCTTCAAGTACGAATTTGCAATAATCCTACTGATTTTGATGACCTTGCAGCTTGTAGTATTGAAGTTACTAGGGAAACTGTGAACATGCCATGCCCTATGTGAGCATGGGGAACTTCTGTTAATGCTCTCAAGATTTTGGTTTCAAAACAAAGCCTTTCCACTACATGAACTTGAGCCCTGTTCAGTCAATCCATCATCTCCAATAGAGAATAATTGTAATACCTTGATTGCATCTTCTAGTATAGATAACTTTTGATCTTGTATCAGAGAAGATGACAACAATACCAGCCGTTCTAGTGCCAGGAATGTTGAATCATCATCTCCTTCATATTCAAAGGAAACTAGCCAACACTTAGAATATCAAGTCAGAGTGCAATTCTTTCTTATAATGATAGAATACCTGGAAGCAATAGAAAGCATGATCAACACCCCCATAGTCATCATAATTTTTAGGATTTATTTGAAAATACTACAGAAGAAATGTATATCTATGAGCTGAAGAAGTACAAATCTAGAAGTTAAATAATTGAATTGGCTCCCACTTCATATATACCTGGGACTATGGATATAACAACATCGAAGGGCATTCCATGCACTAGATAAGATACATTACAAGAGCTTCCAACATCTACTATAGACATGCAGAACATTTTGAGCAACATATGCATCAACAAGAGGCTTTAAGAAGATATCATCAAGAGATATGGATGAAGCAGAGTAGGCTGCATGAATAGCATCAATCTATGAATTGCAAACCAATAACATGACTTAAATCAAAGCAACAAAACATGTGAACTATCATTGATGATAATTTGATGTCATTTCCATGATGAATTATAAAATAAGAGCACATCAATGAAATAATGTATCACCTTCTTTTGTCTCTGAAACAAAATTTTGATGTTTCTTTCAGTCACAATTTGAGATGGTTTATCATTCTTTGAAATGGGAATGGTGGCTATGATAAGATGGAGTTATAATGGAAATGTAGTTTAGTTATGAAGTTGATAGTACCAAAGAGATGGAGAAAGTTATCTAGATTTTATGTTACAAAAGAATTTAAGACATAAGAACTGATCAACATGTCTTGTACATCATCAAAATGACAAAAAGTTACATTATCAGTACACAACCTGCCAAGAAAAGGAAGCTTAACAAATAGAAATCCAAATGACTAAAATGATGCAGTTAACTTGGAGTTTGCTTATGTCATGTCCAGTAACTAGTGATGTGTCTATGTGAAGATGATTCCAAGCCCACATCAAGCACAAAAATTGATGTTATGGGACCGGGATATTGAATTTGGAAGAGATGAGAGGTTGCTAGACAAGTAGAGATGGCCCTCATACGAGACATGTATGGGATCCCATGATTACATGAAAGAAATGTTCTAGGGATGAGATAGGTGCTGATTTAGGTTATGTACCTTTAAAAGTTGGATCATCTCGAAGCATTGAATACAATAATCACAATGACATTGACGAACCTTCTACTGATCTTCAAGAACAAATTTGCAATATACTCAGACGACCCTGCAACTTGTAGTATTAAAGTTATTGAGGAAACTATGAACAGGCGCTGCCCTATGTGAGCATGAGGAACTTCAGTGAACGCCCTCAAGATTTTGGTTTTGGATCAAAGCCTCTCCATTACAACCTTATACAATTCCATATTGTAGAGGAAGCATAAAAAAATAGTATTAAATTAATATTTCACTCTCATAATAAAATAATATATGTAATGATAATTTGAATGCAAGAAAACAAGAAGTGACTGTATAGAATGATACCTTCCGTGTCTATATAAAAACTTTTTCCCATGCCACTGACTTTGCATTGATATGTCTTGTTTTCTTCAAGACTTTATTTATAGGGTATGTTATGATAATTGCAGGCATGCACAAACATAGTCAAGCTACTTAAACATGAACCATTCAAGAATAATAACATGATTAATAACTAGACATCAAATTTCTTACATAGTACATCAACACTTGCCTATCTTCCATCATCTTCAAAGAAACATTTGTGACTGGGACATTGGCTTTGGAAGGGATGAGTGGTTAGTGGCCAAGTGGAGATGGCCCTCATACAAGACAGGGAGTCTGGAACGCCTAGGCACGATGAGCTCTAGGTAAGCCGCCTTGAACTAGGCGCCGATCCCGTATAGTGGCTGAAGTTTGCACCAAGGCCTTTTAGGCCCAAATTAATCCACTCAAAGGTCAAGTTAGCATACATCCACTATGAATTTGGTCAAAGCAGATCAAGTATAGTCATTTTAGGGTAGAAATAGGTCTGATTTAGGGTAAATGAGGCCTGATTTGGGAAAAACCTGTCTAATATAGGGAATTCAGTCTTTTTTAGGAATTGGGACTGATTTTGTCAAATTAGGTATCGTTTAATATGGTGCATACTAGTAGAAAGTAGGTCTGGTTGCATCATGTTTTGCCAAGTTATGACCAACTTAGGCCAAATTTTGGCAAATTAGGTCGATTGAGCTCAAGTTCAGGGCAAATTAGGCCTAGTTTAGGTCTGTGAGTTCTGATTTAGGCCAAGTTATAATTGATTAAGTTTAGAAATAACCAACATAACATAATATATAACAGTATTGGCATGCTCTATACCAAAATAACATAGTTGATTTACTGTGACATAGAGACATGGGGAAAGCTATATTGATACTAGAAGAGGACCTTTAGGTAAGATGTGTGCTTAGAGCATCCATATTTTGTCTACATATCAGTATGATTAGTATGGATGCTACAAAAATAGATCATTTACATAGTTAGTTAATGGTATGTGTACAAAGGGTCCATTCAATCCAATTATAAAATCAATGATTTTTTCTCTTCTTATAATCCCATGAGTAAGTGAATGAGTGTCATATTTTTTTTTGAAAAAGAATGATCAAGGTAATCCGCCTTAAATTGGGCGCCTGACACGCCTAGGTGCCATAAGCTCTAGGTAAGCCTCCTTGAACTAGGCATCGAGCCCATCTAGTGGCTGAAGTTGGCACCAAGGCCTTTTAGGCCCAAACTAATCCACTTAAAGGTCAATTTAGCATACATCTGCTCGGATTGGATCCGAGGTCCCATTGGACTCTCTCGTGTCTCGTGTCTGGAGACGGAAGGGGCGACTAGGGCCGGCGCTTCTGTGCACGGCGGCTGGCTTGGGGAGAGGTTCTGGCTGTCGGTGTGCGCCGACCTGCTCCCCCGGGCTCTATCTTCGCATGGGTTGCGTCGATCCATAGGCAGGTGGTAAGCTGTGGGCGGCTCGACTCTTTCTCCTTTTTCTCCAGCGGTGTCGGCTGTGGTCCCGAAGGTATATTTTTCGACGGCGCTGCTCGGAAGGGGAGGCGGCTGTGACACAGGGGACGCTGAGGTGCCCCTCGACTTCCCCCTTTGCTTCTGCCATTGACCGTTCGTTCATAGCCTTTCTACCTACTGGTCTCTCACAACCCAAGCTTCCCCCCTCTTCTTCCTTTCCGTTATTTAGCAGTCTCTGTTTCTTTCTGTTCGGTATTCGTAGGTTTTCGTTGGTGGTGGCAGTTTATCTGCCTTTGTTTCTCACCGCTTGTCGGCATTTATCTGTCTGTGCTTATGCTACAACCTCTCTTTGGGAGAGTGCTGAGTTCTCTAGCCATGGCTAGAACTCCTTTTTGCTCTGGTTTGATCTTATTACTTGGTTTTATGGCATTGTTTGTGTTGATATACAATGAGAACACCGTCTTAGTCCAGCCCCTCTACCACTACTCAATGCTCAAGTTGAAGGAGTTCTTCAAATAAAGCTACTTATGTCAGCCTCAGGGAAGAAGAATCAAGACAGAAATGTTCCACTCTCGTTCCAATATGAGTTGTAGTGATTTTGGTTTACTGGATTTGATATTTGTGTGTTCTGGTTGTATCTTTCTCCCCAATTGTAGATGTCGTATGGCCAACAAGTAATGAATCAGAACAGTTGCTCTCATAAAAAAAATAGCATACATCTGCTCTGAAGTTGGTCAAAGGAGATCAAGTATAGTCATTTTAGGGTAGAAATAGGTCTGGTTTAGGCCAAATTAGACCTGATTTGGTGAAAACACGTCTAATACAAGGAATTCAGTCTATTTTTATAGGAATCATGACCAATTTTGTCAAATTAGGTCTCATTTAGGCCAATATAAAGCGTACTAGTAGAAGGTAGGTTTGATTATGTCATGTTTTCCATGTTCTGACTGACTTAGGCTAAATTTTGGAAAATTAGATCGATTTAGGTCAAGTTTTGGGAAAATTAGGTCTAGTTTAGGTCTGTGAGTTGTGATTTAGGACAAGTTATGATTGATTAAGTTTAACAATAACAAACATAACAATACATAGTAATGTGTATATTTAGATATATCTAAGTATATATGTGTAAATATAACTATATATGTAAAAATAAAGAACTATAAAAATTCCTAGATTCCAGCTAGGGTGGGAAGCATCTTCTAGCCGCCTAGACAAGTATGCCCATGACATATGAAACATAGTTATGAAGTAAGCATTGTAGACATCTTGGATATCTCAAATCTAAATCAAATCCTAATATATAACAGTATTGGCATGCTCTATACCAAAATAACATCCAATTTTATGGATATTTCTTTCCTAACTTTTCCCTTAATTTCCTTTTGTAGTATATCAACTTTCAACATTTCAGCTGAACCATCGAATTATAAGTTTGCTGATCTATCCCTCCATCAGTTCTCACAACTAACGACTTTGTCCATCCTTCCAGAATTAACATAAGAACTATTCATTTCAAAAATTCAAGAAAACATATCTTAGATATTACTTCAAAACCACCACAATATGTGGATATTGATAAGATAAGACTGATATTGAATAAGATGAAAAAAGTACCAATATTTTGATGTGGATGCATACTTGCCTAGGCGGATAGGTTATCCTTCCCACTGAAGTGAATCCTAGGGGGCCTAGGTGGGAGCCTAGGTGTTTCTAGGCATTCTTCATAATTGTTTATATTTTACATATATATAAATGATCTTGCGTATAGATTTAGCTATACTCAAATACATACATCACTATATACAACTGTATTGGTCATCCCTAAGCTTAATCAATCATTACTTCACCTACTTCACACTTGTCATGACCTAAGCTAGACCCATTCGGCTTTAATTTGACATATCAAGATCTAAATTGGACCTAATTTAACTTAGTATGCCTTAATTTGGCCTAAGCTAGAGCAATTTTTGCATAACATGACATGATCAGACGTATCTTCCCCTAGTTTGTCCTACATTGACCTAAGTGAGCCCCAATATGGCAAAATCATGCCTAATTCCTCAAATAAGATATGTTTTCCCCAAATCATACCTATTTCCCCCAGAAACAGACCTAATCCATTGGAATTAGATATGATTTCGCCTAAACGAGATCTATTTCTTCCCTAAAATAACTAAACTTGATCTAATTGACCAAATTCTGATCAAATCCATGATTTGGTATTTAAGTGTCTTAATTTGGGCCTAAAAGTCTTTAGACATCCACTTTATTTATTTGAAATCTTAGGCGCCCAGTTTAAGGCGGCCCACCTAGAACCTAGGGAGTTTGTTCCTTATGGATGACTGGAGAAGAGTTTAGTAAATTATGATGAGTTTGTTGTAAACTTGCAACAATTGCAACAAGAAGTTGGTACAAGTACTTGTTCATGTTTGAAACAATATTGGTGATATTGGCATTATGATCATACATCTAGTCTGAGTTGAAGAACCCGTACTTATTCAAAAAATGTAGTTAATGAACTAAGCTTGAGTTAACTATTGCTTGTCCAACAAATTTGTGAGCCTATAAGTTGCTTGGTGCTTGAGGCAGATAGTATCATGCATTCATAATATTTCTAGCATCTATCTTGAACAGTTGAAACAATTATATTTTTTTAGACAAAGCGATGACAATGAATCTTCAGTGGAATAACAATAGATAAGCTTCTTACATATTGCCCGTAAATGGCTAGGACTATGGCTTTGCTACGCCATTAATGCTCAGATTCACATGGGTAACTGAATACAACTACATGTATGTTGCATTGATTTCTAGCTCATAGTAGTTAGGTAATCATGAAAGTGTGTGCTTCAATCAGTTGTAGCATAACAAGAGTACCTAGATATGTCATCTTGGGGGCAAGGGAGATAATAAAGCGCAAAACTTATTATAAGAAAATAGGCTTGTTAAACTTCCTCCTGAATGGTGGTGATTGTATAAATGGTTGGTTGGGTACCAGGTAGGCCTGGCAGAAATACTGCAACCAGACCTGATCGAACCTGACCTGAAATGAAAATCAGGTTTTTTGAGTTTGACATAGGGTCTAGATTTAAGTCAGGTAGACCCAAATCGGGTCTTTTAACTCTGGGTCGGGCACGACTTTGCCCAGAAAAATCTAAGGACCCGAGGGACCCGAGTGCGGAGCAACATAACTGCAGAAGACCCTAGTAGGGTAAAAAATGGGTCCATTATTTTGGGTCAGCCTGAAATGGGTCAATCAAATACTGGAAAAATTGATATTCAGGTATTTCGAGTCTAGACTTTCAGGTCGGGAAAAATTGGGTCATGTAAATTTTGGGTCTTCACTGTCAAAAAATCGGGTTAGGTCGGGTCTGGACCCTAAGCTGGTCTGGTTGGGTCGGGTTCTGGGTCGGGTCCGTGAAACCCGACCCATTGCAAGGCCTAGTATTAGGAGGTTCTAAAATTGTGGTTTGGTAGTTGCATTTATATCATACATGCCTCGGAAAACCTAGTGCAAGGTTGAAATATAGATATGGAACTCAAGATATTCAAATTTCTAGTATTGGAACTAGAAGTCCATGGAGGATTGCAATGATAATTGATGAGAATGAGTGAGGACAATGACTAAGATACGCATGGAAGAAGATATTGGATATGAATTGGTGTAAAAGTTCACTCCAATAAAACTCAAATCAAACAATGGGTTCCAAGTAGAAACATCAAATATCAGATATCTTTTGTCTTCAACCAACTAGTTTGCTGCAAGCAGAAGATCAGGCATAAGGTTGGAACTGGGATGGATGACATTCCACATATGTATGCATGGAAGTATATTTGTAGTAGCCTTTAGGTGGAGGAGTTAGATCATTCCATAGGTACCATGAAAAAGGAGTTTTACAAATATTAAATCCAATAAACAAGGACAACACATTGTATGAAAATAGACAGTAAGTAATTGAAAGCAACAAATAGAACTACAAATGACTATACTATAATAAAAAGGAAAAGAAGGGAGAGCCAAAAGCTCATCCTTTCATGCCTACACTACTAGCAAGAAGCCTAGGAAGCACGAAAAATTCTAGACAGTCTCCGTGTTCGTGTCAGATACATTTTGGAGACAAACACTTCCCGAACACTGCCCAAAACATTTTGGACACAGCTGGGACGTGTCCATATCATTTTGGTCTTTTTCTGCTCCCTGGACATAGCTGGACACTACCCCAAACACTTCTTGGACACATCACTACAGCAGTTGTTGCTGTAATAGTCTATTCTAGAGTGCAAATGTCGAATATACAACTACTCTTTATGTATTATTACTGATAAAATGTAGCAAAGAACTAAGATCTGATCACAATTACAAACAAATCTATTGGAAAAAAAACGATATGTAAAGTCTAAGCTGAATCAGATATTATGAACTCATATATGCGTTCTGTAATATACTATTTCTACTACAAACACATGTTTTAATTTCTACTTCATGTTGTTTATACTACACAGATACATCTATATGCCTACAAGATTATACATTCATAAATACATTAATTTGGACAAAATTCTAAGATAAAAATTGGTTCATACGTAATGCACCTAAGTATATGTATAAATAAAAATAAATATTTTTCCCTCATCCAATGTCGTGTGGGTGTCCTACATTTTAAAAATGTGTTGTGTCTCATGTCTGTGTCAGTGTCCGTGTCTAGAAATGTATCCGTGCTTCTTTGCAAGAAACAAAAATAAGAAGGAACTAAGAAACTCGACCCTACTACTCCTACGCAGTGACTTAGTGAACATATGATGCTAGAGGATGGCATCCATGTATGCCACTTGCAACTTCTTTAGAGAAAGCACTCTTACAATAACATGTAGCTACAACTCATGTTGTTTATTCTTATATACCAGTGGTGCATGCACCTTGGGTGCACACACTATCATACTGCATGACTGTCATCACCAAAACCACACAATAGCTTCATTCTGAGTGTTTGTACTAGACTTTCTTAAAGATAGGGAGAGAGAACGTCCAATGTTGGAGAGAAAATCAATAGTGGGATTCCAATGAGAGGGGTTTCACGAAAAACTAACAATAGGAAGTAGTGTGGTCAAAGGCAAGGGTTATATGAAAATATCACAAAGGTTAGGCAATTTTTATTAAAAGACTACTAGTCTTATATTTTGCAAATATATACAGATTGAATGTATATCTTAATAAAATATTTACTATACAAAGGGTTTATTTCCTAAAAGAAGGAACTTCTTCTGATTGAATTAGATCGACAAAGTTCATTCTATTCCAGACCATACCAGAATTAACAGGGTTATGTACATTCAGAGATTATAAGGTTAAACTATCATTGCCATTAAATATCTTCAGTAATAAGATTGGGTGTCCATTCAGTTCCCTTCTTGTGTTTATCCTTCCATAGCATACAAGCAGGGATTTGATTATGCACCATGCTCTGAGTAGTAAGCATGTTTATGTTCCACCATTTCATCTCATTTCCTACAATTTAATGGACAAAACACAACATTGTAGCACCAAAAAATACAAACACACAACACCAGGTATGGGGTTATGGGGCATATACCCACTAGCATCTCACTTTTTACCCTACACCAATCTAGCTGGTATCTGTATTATGCACCCCTCCCCATTTCATTCCCTACTTTTATCCAAAGTTTTCAGACCATTTTGCTACAACGGTGCTTCCAACTTGTCATGCTACATCGAAATCACCTTGTTGTACAGTTGGAGCAGTGGAGGCCGCTGGCATCCAGAAAAGAGGATAGAAGCCAAAGCAGGAAAGGATGGTAGAGGTGACAACTAGAGCAAGGGAGGGTGTCGATAGCGACAGTCGAAGCAGGGAAGGGTGTCAGTGACCACTAGAGAAGGGGAGGATTGCTGCCCTAGCTTCAACGCAACTGAGGAATTCTGTGGAGAAATGTCAGTTCTACAGAGGTCCTATCAGGAATGCACAGTACTAGGGGGTTTTGTGAGTAAATAGAAGTGGGACCAGGGAATTCATCTATTTGGGAAATAATCGGTCGGTTCATTGGACCTGTAACCGGGTCACTGGTTCAACCGTCTAGGTCACCGGTTCAATAGACTTTTGAACTCAAAAAAAGATTTTGAAGGCACCCGACCGACCAGCCTTCTGGGTGACAGTTCAACCTGTTGAACCGGATCGTTTGGGTCGGGTTTTGAAAATATGTTTTTATCCATATATGAACCTATTTCGCTCAACAATGTGAAATTGACACCTACACCACCCAACCATACACATGGAAAGGTTGAACTCTTAAGCTTGATTTTTGTATAATCTCTCAAGCATGGACAATAGAGACCGTTACTGACTCAGTGTGCACTAAATGAGGCCTTGTTTTTAGACTTTCTGAAAAGTTGTCAGTCATGTATTTCCCAAAAGAGGTTGTTGGTCAGAATTTAATAGAAGAAAATACCTTCATAGTAGCTTTGTTGGAACATGTGATCAATCATTACTGCGTACTTCTTTTCTGCTACCCCTGTACATGTCCTTTCATGATCAAGGTTTTTGTCACAAGCATTTAACCAAGCAACTTATATGTTACCACTTTGTATAAAGTTATTGGTACTGCATGGCAATGGTAAAGCTACAATATTAATGAATCTTGAATGAGTATCAAGAGTCAAATTGAAGGATATGGATTTTTTTCAATTTACTAATTATTAAGCTTTTTAAGATTTATAAATAAGAATATAATTTTGTTTACTATTATTAAAACATGATTTATTCCTTGTTTCTATTTTAGATAGTATGTCATAACTCATAAAGAGAGCTATATCTCTTTGTTCTTTTAACCATACCAAGACCTTATAATCCTACCACCCCCATTTTTATGGAGCCTTTGAACCCTCAATATGGAGGCTGTATTGTAGATTTGTCAGCATCAGTTGTCAGCATATATCTTATGAAATACCTTTGAGACGATATATACATAGCATTAAATAATTAACTCTATTTGAAATAAAGCTAGACAAGGAATGATAGCATATTACTAAGCATTCTTTTTTCTCTACACAAAGGAGGGAGGAATCCAACTTGGATAAATGGAACTTGCAGTAGTGCAGGCACTGATGCAAAATGGAGTATAAATTTCAGGCTAACATTCTTGAGTGATTCTATGCCAGTACTGACATGAAGAAACTAAATATGCCTACAAAAGAAGAAGTAAAAGATAATTTTCATGTTAGCTCTTTATGTAATTTCTTATAAGACAAAGTAAATGAAAATTTCCATGTTGCAATTTAACAAAAGTTTTGTTTATGCATCTCAACTTGTTCGTCCGCTAGCATCAACTAAGTAGGTGTATTTCTAAAGACTAAAGAGTAAGAGAAGTGAACACATATTGGATACAATATTCATTGCAGTTGTGTGACAATTAGTGATACATACATCTTATGAATTCAAAAACCATATTATATTTCTAACTAATAATTATGATATAGTATTGTTAGGTGGAAAAATCCCTCAAAATGATATAATTAATCAACTAATTTAATATGGGTATCATATAAAGAAACTATGCTATATCTCTACCCGTAACTTATTTCATCCACTGGTGAGTATTGTATTTACTAATTGATTATATATCTAGAATTTCCATACAAAATTTAGTGGCTAGGGACGAGCATGCTTCTGTGAAGACCTAAAAATACAAGGTGAACCAATTTTACTTTCCTAAATTTTCCAGTTCCAACCCCATCAATCCTTAATACCAAACTTAACATGAATGGGTCAGTTTCAAATTTTATAATAGTAAGCCCTTTATTGGTTTCACAAATTCAGGACTTCTAAGCTATTAATACAATACTAACGACATATTTACAACATGTACTTGAATAGAACACAATAGTACTTATTGAAAAGATAAATTTATATGGCCCAAGAGTAATAAATATTTATGACATATCAAATATGACCAATCGCCTGCACAAAAGTTAGTTATATAGTAGGAGAAGTAATATGCAAAAACACATATTAGAAGACTTGCCATTTATCATATCTGTTTTCAGCTAAAGATTTGTCTCACTTCAAAATAACTGCAGGGCTCTATTCAAAGCAGCCTTAAAATGACCAAAAAGGTTGTAAAGTGTTCCAATGTTTACAGAAGCTTGTAGGATGGGCAAGGGAAATATCATTATATTTTGGACAAAAACTTACGTTCATATTTTTAAGAAGTGGGCAGTCATTACTAAAGCATTCGAGGAATAATCAGCCAACTTAGAAAAGATTTTAACCTTGATGAGAGTGACATCAATGCATGTTCATTTTCTTGTTACAAAATGAAAGCTAAATTAATGTTAAAACATACCGGCTAATATGGAAAAAAGGGGGAATATACTAAAGACAATCCAAATGTTCCTCTTCTCAAGTTCTAGCTCCTCACTTCGAGCTTCCAGTGGCTGCGATCCAATAAGTCTGTCTCCCAACGCTCGTGGTGTCTCCTAGCAGCAAAGAAAACCCAAAAAATATACCTTCACCGAGCACCAACGTCGGTCTCCCAGCACTGGCGTCGTCTCCTGGCCTTTTCATCCCTCTCCCGGTGGCAATGTCCATCTCCCAGCTACCCTCGTAGCAATCGTTGTCGATGGCGGCTAGCGGATTGGGAAAGAGAAATGGAGGGATTAGTGGGTGGCGGAGTTTACGATTTGGCGGGCAAATGGAAATGGGGGAAGAAAGAGCGCGACAGTAGTAAAGACGAGAGAGGAAGAATCAGTTGTTTCCACGGTGCGTGAGAGATGGGGCGAACGAAAAAGAGGGGACGGGTGTTTACTGGGTTGCGCCAGTACCTTTGATTTTATATTTGGAGCCACGCTTTTGGCAGAGTAGATAAAAATGTGTGGGCTTTTTAGGCTACTAGGCAGAAACCCGTGCTATGCATGGGCTGGAGAATCACACATAAATTATAGTTTAAACAGAAGCAAAGAAAAACAAAACTACATGTATGCTTTTAATTCAGAATAAATTATATACAGATAGCATGCAGCATAAATTGTTGGTTAATAGAAAAGCAGAAGATAAAAAAAAATTGGAGGCTAACTTATAATCCAAAACATAACGGAAGCAAGTATTGTACATACGAAAATTTGTAGTGCATGTTTAGGAGGCAAAAAAGATTTATACAAATAATAACAGAATTTCAGTACACTTAATAAGTTTCTCATGGGATGAGAGCAGTAGCTTGGAGTATATGTCAAAATAGTTTGAACTATTGAGTTAGAGGTGAGGCCAATACATACATGTTTTTCTACGCAAAAGGGAATACTGTGAGTTCTGAGATTTTTTTCATAAAAAAAACAGAAAGGATCAACAAATCAGTCTTCATAAAAGATCTTGACATTGTTTTCTATGTGTTGTTTTTCTTAATGGATTTCTTTCCCCTAAGAGCCTTGATCTTCTTCATCAACTATCATGATCATTTTATGTCAATGGTGTATATACTTCCTGCAAGTAAAATGAATGCAGAAGATTATTAAAATCAATCAATTTTAGTATAATCAAAATCTTCAAGACATATACACCATACATCCATTTAATTGACATTCTCATACCGTACTCCATATAATGAGTTAATTGAAATATTGAAGCTGGTATTGAGTGGTTTCAATAGATATTTGTGGTCTTTCTTTTTTCTTATGAAACAACATGTTGTGGAACTATGAAACATTCATATACAAAATATAATATTGGATATATGTTTGATTAGCATAGCAAATAGAGTTTATAGATGATTATACAGATGTTACTGAGTTACTTATCTCATTAAAGAATATGAAGAACATATATAAACTATGTAACATCAAACATTTGTTTCTCGTAGTTCAACCTAAGCAATTATGCTACACGACTGATTATATTTTTCAAACATTATTATGCCCTGCGGAGATGAGGTATACCGCTCATACTCCAACCGACCATTTATAAAAATCGCGTCGGTACCATACATAGGTCATCAAAAGAATCGGATTCTTATGACCTCATCTTCCTCAGTCAGTAAGAGGATTTACTTGCAGGACATCTTGTGTCTCTGCTGTAGTAGCTATCCAGGGTATTCTGGAAACTTCGCTATAGAGTTACAGTGGAGTTCTGAACTCTCATCGTCATCGAAAGATTTCTTGTTTATCTCTCATCGATGCGGTATTAGTAATTTCTTCGGGAGATTTGTGGTACATCACCCGGTATGAATATATAGTGAAGGGTTGAAAGATTAAAGTACATCTAAATCAATTCCTACACTAGGACGTAAGGATATTCGCGTCTATATACCCCCATATACTCAAAAGTATATGCTCCAAGAGTTCCCTTAGGAAAACCTGTTTCACCATCATTTGGTCTCTAACAATGATGGATCTATGGTCAGGGCCCTACATGGTATGATTATACTTGATTACTTAGGTACATTTCAGTATTCTTTTATTATCAAGCATGTTTCCAAACATAAACAATTAAAACATCTGTTATAGAAGAAGAATACTAAATGTATCAAGTTTATTTCATAACAATTATCATTTCATAACCATCTCATCATTATGGTTCAAGAACAGGGGTGTTCAAACCCTTAAATCATCATACGTCATCTAATAGCATGACCTTAATTGTAACAATGTAAATATTACTCAAGGCTCTTACAGCCCATCATTCTCATATGTTATCTCTTAAACCAGGCAACATAGTATATCATTATTCATAAAGCTTATAAAATGCTTTTAATGAATAAAACATCATAACCCTTGCCTGGATATGATTACCTTTTTGCTAGCAACCTGCATGATTAGCATAATCGAAGACATGCATATATAACAATATCAGCACAATACCAATTCTTTTCAATCTATTCATAGAACACCACGGCCGTGCCACCTTGCACGGTCGTGCAAAGTAAAGCTACCACGACCGTGCTCCTTAGCACGGGCGTGCTGAGAATCAGCATATCGCCATTGATTTCTAGGGTTTGGATTAAATCACTTCATCCTAGGGTTATTGAACCTCTTAGCTCGCAAGGCATAACGATTCCTCATATTACAACTTGTAGTTAGGGTTTCATACCCAAAGGCATAACCCTGAATTACTCCATTTATCAGATCACCCTAAATTAGGGTTTACTATTCACATTACATGTTATTATTATAGAATTAGGGTTTACTATTCACTTCATAGTGAATTGAGCTCATAGCATCATTATGTATGAAAATTATCATCATTGATGCCCTCAAATTAGTTTAAGATTCATTAAACATCATAATTAGGGTTTCTATGATCTCACCTTGATGGATCATATCCTAATCATGTACATTCTTACATATTGAAGGTATGTTACTTGATTCACACTCATATTAGGAGCCTTCTCTCTCCTCTCACTACTAGATGATGTTTACATCACTATAGGTTATATTAGGTCAAGTCATCTTTGATTTACATAGATTAAGACATCCCATTATAATCATTAGGGTTTACTTGATCAAGGGTTGTTATCTACTTGAACCCTTCAAGGGTACTTTGGTAATGTTCAGCATTAACCATAACATGGGTCAAGCTACTAATTACTTAGCCCCTTAATATCTTTAGGTATCATTAGGGTTTAGGTTAAACAACCATTGAACCATCTAAGCCTTCAAAGCATTAAGCAATCTTAACCCTAAAAGTCCCCAAACGTTTTCACACTTCAACCTCCAAACGGTCTTAAGACCATTTGGAAGAGTTGACCGTTTTGTTAGGGTTGACTTCAAGACTGCATGACACATGAGACCGTTTGCCCTTAAACGGTCTTGAAACCGTTTCATCATGTTGACCGTTTGGACATGGTTGACTTTGAAACCGATTGAACAAATCACCATTGAAACCGCATGACCTTAAACGGTTTGGAAACTGCACGAGTCCAAACGGTCTTGAGACCGTTTGGCCCCAAACGGTCTTGAGACCGTTTGGACTCAAACGGTCTTGAGACTGTTTGGTCCAAATGTCTCAAAACAGCATGGACCTAGAAAGTGCATCAAC
This sequence comes from Alisma plantago-aquatica, assembly GCA_963693085.1. Classification (NCBI taxonomy): domain Eukaryota; kingdom Viridiplantae; phylum Streptophyta; class Magnoliopsida; order Alismatales; family Alismataceae; genus Alisma; species Alisma plantago-aquatica. The sequence continues at coordinate 208,564,973 of OY856414.1, forward strand.
ACTTACAATCGATTCGGGTTTTCAAGGTTGAACCCTTCAATTGACATCATATATGTTAACCACTTATCAATTGAGCCAATTAGGTTTATCCTTAACCAATTGAACACTCAATTGACCTTCAATTAATAACCAAATAGGGTTGGAACCAATTGAATTAGGGTTTATAATCGATCAACCATCAATGTCCATCAACATGAGTTTAAATGAAGTTGAACCCATCAATTAACATCCAATTGGGCCATGACTTGGCCCAAACGGTCTTAGGATTGTTTGGACATCCTCCAAATGGTCTTGAGACCATTTGCCCAAAGTCTCATCAAAATCTAAGTCAACTAATTAAAGTTTGGATCATTGGATTGTTCACCAAATCAACAATTGACTACACTTTAACTTAGTAACATTGGATCATCAAACCATACTCACCCCTAGACCTCCAAACGGTCTTGAGTGACCTCCAAACGGTCTTGAGACTGTTTGGATGAGCTCCAAATGGTCTTGATACCATTTGGCTCATCCAACCCTTGGATTCTAGTGAAATTTCATCAAGGATTGGTCTATCAAATTGATCAACAAATCAACACTTAATTGTAATATGATTTGGTACCTTTGGACCTTCAATTGGTCAACTATACTTAACCCCAGACATCCAAACGGTCTTGGGTGATCCCCAAATGGTCTTGAGACCGTTTGGGTGATCTCCAAATGGTTTTGAAACCGTTTGGGCCAATCAACCCAACACATCATCTCATTCACTTGCAAAATCAGCATTTAGCCGATTAGGGTTCATACCACATCTTTGGATCTTCAAACACATATCCATACTTCACCCTAGACCTCCAAACGGTCTTGGGTGACCCCCAAATGGTCTTGAGACCGTTTGGACTAATCAACCCAAAATCTCAAATTAACTCATTGGAATTTCAGCACTAATTTCAATTAGGGTTTGCCCAATTGATTAGCCTTCAACTCATTATTCCTTGAGAATTAACCCCTCAAATTTGGTGAGTTATTAACCAACATAATTAGGAACAGTAATCTCAAACGGTCAACGCTTGGTCAACGCACTCAAATGGTTTTCAAACCGTTTGCCCAAAAAGTTCAATTAATCAATCTGAAAAATCAGCACTTAATCCATTTAGGTTTATCTAATTGATTAGCCTTCAACTCTCGATTCCTTGGGAGTTAACCCATAAAATTTGGTGGGTTATTAACTAACATAATTATGAACAGAAATCCCAAACGGTCAACGCTTGGTCAACTCACTCAAACGGTTTTGAAACCGTTTGTGCATAAAGGTCAAGTTAATCAGGTTGAAAATCAGCACTTAATCCAATTAGGTTTACCTAATTGATTAGCCTTTAACTCATGATTCCTTGGAAGTTAATCCCTCAAATTGGGAGGGTGATTAACCTACATAATTATGAACAGAAATATCAAACGGTCAACGCTTGGTAAACTCAACCAAACGGTCTTTGAGATCGTTTTCTCCAACCGACCTTGTGAAAGTGAAACCGTTTGCCCTTCAAACGGTTTTGCAAACCGTTTGGCCAAAAAAGGGGGGGGGGGGCAAGACCGTTTGATAAAGTAACATTTGTAATCACACCCCCTTCTTCTACCTCCAGATCCAGGTCTGTTCTTCATGGTTTTATTTGCAAGAAAGCAAGGAAGGAAGGGGGAAAGAAGAACAAACTACTTTTGCAAGAAAGAAAGATGCATAACAAAGTTTAAGGGTTTAGAGTTATAAAACCTGCCTTAGAACCAGCTCTAGAGCTCCAAACTTCTAAGTTTTAATGGTGGCTTGAGCTCCACAGGTCTTCCAAGGTTTCTTCTTCAAGAATTGGTTGGAAAGGATGGCTAGAAAGAAGAACTTAGTAAGAAAAACTAGCAAACCAACCTTGTATTATGATTTCCTCCATGAATCCAAGCTAGAAGATAACCAAAGCTTACCCAAACCTACTTGGCCATTCTCCCCTGCTCCTGAGATCCTTCCTTAGTCGGCCACAGCAAGATATAAGTGAAGAGAGAAAGGGAAACGATCCCTTGGTTGTAAAAGAAAGGTGTATATATACTTTGGGCATGTTTTCAAGATAAGGACAATCTTTTCTTCTATTTCTCATATGGGTCCTTCTCTCCTTCTTGGCCACACCCCTCCTTCTTATTCTTAAGCAAAACTCCTTTCTTAACCAAAGTCTAATGAAAAGGAAGCCAAACATCCTACTAACTTGTACACATATAAAAGGGTCATTATGCTTATGACTTGGTTATTTAGTTACCAGGGTTATCCTTCTTATTTGTTTATTCAAATGAAACGCCCCCCCCCCTATCATTTTTACTCTAATTCATGCCAAGAGTCATAAAAGATATTCTAGAAGGTATATTTTACATGTTTCAACCCATTTTTGGGTAAATTGCACTTTACACCAAAACTAGGGTTTAAAGCACAAGGATTGTTCCACAAGCTACCTTTTGGTGCCCAAGCTTGGAGAATCCATAATACTTCATCAAATTAATTCTTATGATGTATTATTATCAGAGGAACATCTAAACATGTGTAATTTGCAAGTTAACCCCTCTAATTGGGTAATTTGCACATAAGTCCACTTTTAACAAAACAATATTACACTATTGTTTAAAAAGGACAGAAATGGAAATATATGTTCCTCAGAAGCTTTAATTACATTATCAACAGAAAACCACAAGCATTTAATCACATGATTAAGAAAAACACCTGGGGTTAGTTCATAACCCAGGTCAGGGATGTTACAAATTATAAACCCCTAACAAGGATTTCGCCCCCAAAATCCCAGAAAGAAAAGGGAAAGCATATATTATTTAAACATTATACCATTATCTCTTCAAGTGACATTTCATTATTATGGAACATCATAGAGTTTTGTTCAATACATAGTTACTCCACACAAACTTTTCATGGAAAGATTCATATGGAACATATACTCTCATGTTCCTTAGTTAGATCAACATTTCTTAAGATCACAATTATACTCTCTCATTTATTTGAGACTATATAAGCCCTTTCATACCTTGATTGTGCTATCATATTTGATAGCACCATATTAACTTTCCTTATTATTTGCACTAATTCTCTCATTAGTTGTACATTCTCTTATCATAGGAAAAATTTACTTATCAATCAAGGACTTATTTGATAGATATCTTGGAGAAAGATATGTTTATGAAAAACATAAACCCCTAACAAGTGACATTCATAATATTTTACATGTTTACTTTGATTCCATTGTTGACTATTCCAGGTAATCAACATAATACATCAGATATATTATTACATATTTTCTCACCTTGGAACCAAAGTCCAAGATAAACTAACACTTTTATAAGTACTCATTACATAAACATCTTTATATTATGCACATCAAGTGTCCTAAAACCCACTTGATTGCCATGTTTCTAGTAGGAAAGAGAATAAGGAATCATATTATTTCATGTATTTTTCAACCATTCATGAAACATTTACCTCTCATCTCATTCTCAGTTCCTTGTTCTAGCATAGGAATTTTTATAAGGATGATTACATAACATTGTTCCTTTCCTTGTTATTATCTAACATATTCATGAAGGTCTTATGGTCTCATCACATTTTCACATCATGGGGAGAATCTTTATTATTATTCTTACAACTTTACAGGACAGGGTTAACCTCCCTTATTCCCATTTTTCTTATTTCATGATACTCATTAGATTATCTCAGAATGACTACTTGATCAGAGCAATCAAAAAGATAACAATCTAAGAGTTTCTATATTTACTTTATCATCAGCAATTGTATACCTGGCTGTATATAAATACTGAGATAAGGTAATATGCACTTGTATATACCTTATTCCTTCTCTTTTCTTATCATTATAAGTATAAGTATTAATCTTACTGAATTTCTATCCAGACAAATTCTTTAATACCTCATCTTTCTTATGGAGGTAAGCATGTAACATGAAACATCTATTTTATACAACATTATAAGTCCTTATAGAACTAATCAAGAAAAGTTCAATCAATTACTTTCTCAGTTTTGTCCAAGAGATCATAAAAAAACATATAAGAATAACATTTATTTTGTCTAACATGTCATGACTCGAGGATTATTCATTGTCTCAAGCTGATTCTGCCTCAGAGGTTGATTTTCCATAACATTTCCGGCTGGGCAATCTCTTACCAGATGCCCTACCTGTCCACATTGATAGCAAGTTATGAGTTCCCAGTGTGGTCTAAAGGGTTCCTTACCCTTTCTGGATAACCATTGCCTTGGTGCACTAGGTCCTGGTTGTGTTGGTGAGACCTGAAACTTCTTCCTTTTATAACTACCAGGTCTCTGCTCCTGGATTTGGATAGGCCTTTTCTCATTTCTTCCCTTATATTTCTGTTCTGGACAATTATAGCTGATATGTCCAGGCTTCCTACACCTATAACAGGTCCTGGTTTCTGGTTGTATTCTAACCCCTATATTATTGTATACTGATTCATCAGACTGAGGTTGAGCACAAGCTTTCTCTAAGTTCAAAGCTTCATCATCTACTATTGCTTCTACCTGCTGTTGTGGTTCACATATTCTGTTGATATCCAAAACATCATCATTAGGAGCTGGTAATATGGGTTGTATTGCTAGTGCTTGATCCACTAGATACATCATGGTAGCCCTAAATTCCCCAACAGTGATTCCTAAGGAAGAATTCCTTATCATGGTTGGGTCAGCTAGGGGAATCTCAGGTAATTGTCCCTCTATTGCTTGCTCCTCTGCACCTCTTCTTAGTGCAGTATTGTTGCTCTCCGCAGCAAACTCCTCATCCGATCCAGTCATCTTCAAGTTCCTCTCCTCCTATGTGAATAGAAGATACCATCAGATACACTGGATGACACTTAGAACAGACTCTACTACCTTAGTCCTATGTCTATGTAGACTCAGCGAACCTAGAGCTCTGATACCACTAAATTGTGACGACCGTCTCACGAAAACAGGATTAACTAATGCGGAAGCTGTAAACTCTACGGAAGCGATTGTTTAACTGGCAGCGGAATAATGAAAAATCACTAGAAATTAAAACTTTTTAAGAAAAGATCCTTAAACCATAAAACTTCTTTATAAGAAATAGGATAAACAGTTTACATCATGTTTTAACATTACAACTCTGTGGAATCACCTCTCGAGTGATTACATGCATCCATTGCCCTGTTATCTGTACAAGGCAAAATACAACAAAATCTCGAGGCTTAAAGCCAAAAACCTTAGACCTACTGACTCCTAGGACCTGAGAGTACAGAGATGACATAAGACATGCTATCTACAAGACTAGACAGTCAGTATCTCCACCTGAGATTCACTGCTGCCCTTGATGCTGTTGTTGCTGTTGTTGCTCATTCTCAAATGTATTCCTTTGTCCTCGACGTCTACCTAAAAAGTAGAATCCCACGGGGGTGAGACAATTTAAATAATTGTCCCAGCGAGAGTTATAACTCTCTGCCAGAAGCTTTGTTATTTCAATAGGGAATAACATTAAGCAGTATGATTATTAACATTTAATAGCAGGTTTAATGTCAGTAAAACAACATTTCAATTATAATCTAATTGGATATCAAAGCATATCTCATTAAAGAATATGAAGAACATATATAAACTATGTAACATCAAACATTTGTTTCTCGTAGTTCAACCTAAGCAATTATGCTACACGACTGATTATATTTTTCAAACATTATTATGCCCTGCGGAGATGAGGTATACCGCTCATACTCCAACCGACCATTTATAAAAATCGCGTCGGTACCATACATAGGTCATCAAAAGTGTCGGATTCTTATGACCTCATCTTCCTCAGTCAGTAAGAGGATTTACTTGCAGGACATCTTGTGTCTCTGCTGTAGTAGCTATCCAGGGTATTCTGGAAACTTCGCTATAGAGTTACAGTGGAGTTCTGAACTCTCATCGTCATCGAAAGATTTCTTGTTTATCTCTCATCGATGCGGTATTAGTAATTTCTTCGGGAGATTTGTGGTACATCACCCGGTATGAATATATAGTGAAGGTTTGAAAGATTAAAGTACATCTACATCAATTCCTACACTAGGACGTAAGGATATTCGCATCCATATACCCCCATATACTCAAAAGTATATGCTCCAGGAGTTCCCTTAGGAAAACCTATTTCACCATCATTTGGTCTCTGACAATGTTGGATCTATGGTTAGGGCCCTACATGGTATGATTATACTTGATTAGTTAGGTACATTTCAGTATTCTTTTATTATCAAGTATGTTTCCAAACATAAACAATTAAAACATCTGCTATAGAAGAAGAATACTAAATGTATCAAGTTTATTTCATAACAATTATCATTTCATAACCATCTCATCATTATGGTTCAAGAACAGGGGTGTTCAAACCCTTAAATCATCATAAGTCATCTAATAGCATGACCTTAATTGTAACAATGTAAATATTACTCAAGGCTCTTACAACCCATCATTCTCATATGTTATCTCTTAAACCAGGCAACATAGTATATCATTATTCATAAAGCTTATAAATGCTTTTAATGAATAAAACATCATAACCCTTGCTTGGCTATGATTACCTTTTTGCTAGCAACCTGCATGGTTAGCATAATCGAAGACATGCATATATAACAATATCAGCACAATACCAATTCTTTTCAATCTATTCATAGAACACCACGGCTGTGCCACCTTGCACGGTCGTGCAAAGTAAAGCTACCACGGCCGTGCTCCTTAGCACGGGCGTGCTGAGAATCAGCATATCACCATTGATTTCTAGGGTTTGGATTAAATCACTTCATCCTAGGGTTATTGAACCTCTTAGCTCGCAAGGCATAACGATTCCTCATATTACAACTTGTAGTTAGGGTTTCATACCCAAAGGCATAACCCTGAATTACTCCATTTATCAGATCACCCTAAATTAGGGTTTACTATTCACATTACATGTTATTATTATAGAATTAGGGTTTACTATTCACTTCATAGTGAATTGAGCTCATAGCATCATTATGTATGAAAATTATCATCATTGATGCCCCCAAATTAGTTTAAGATTCATTAAACATCATAATTAGGGTTTCTATGATCTCACCTTGATGGATCATATCCTAATCATGTACATTCTTACATATTGAAGGTATGTTACTTGATTCACATTCATATTAGAAGACTTCTCTCTCCTCTCACTACTAGATGATGTTTACATCACTCTAGGTTAGATTAGGTCAAGTCATCTTTGATTTACATAGATTAAGACATCCCATTATAATCATTAGGGTTTACTTGATCAAGGGTTGTTATCTACTTGAACCCTTCAAGGGTACTTTGGTAATGTTCAGCATTAACCATAACATGGGTCAATCTACTAATTACTTAGCCCCTTAATATCTTTAGGTATCATTAGGGTTTAGGTTAAACAACCATTGAACCATCTAAGCCTTCAAAGCATTAAGCAATCTTAACCCTAAAAGTCCCCAAACATTTTCACACTTCAACCTCCAAACGATCTTAAGACCGTTTGGAAGAGTTGACCGTTTGGTTAGGGTTGACTTCAAGACCGCATGACACTCAAGACCGTTTGCCCTTAAATAGTCTTGAAACCGTTTCATCATGTCGACCGTTTGGACATGGTTGACTTTGAAACCGATTAAACAAATCACCATTGAAACCGCATGACCTTAAACGGTTTGGAAACCGCATGAATCCAAACCATTTTGAAACCGTTTGGGCCCAAACGGTCTTGAGACCATTTGCCCCACCGTTTGGTCCAAATGTCTCAAAACCGCATGGACCTAGAAAGTGCATCAACACTTACAATCGATTCGGGTTTTCAAGGTTGAACCCTTCAATTGACCGCATATATGTTAACCACTTATCAATTGAGACAATTAGGATTATCCTTAACCAATTGAACACTCAATTGACCTTCAATTAATAGCCAAATAGGGTTGGAACCAATTGAATTAGGGTTTATAATCGATCAACCATCAATGTCCATCAACATGAGTTTAAATGAAGTTGAACCCATCAATTAACATCCAATTGGGCCATGACTTGGCCCAAACGGTATTAGGATCGTTTGGACATCCTTCAAACGGTCTTGAGACCATTTTACCAAAGTCTCATCAAAATATAAGTCAACTAATTAAAGTTTGGATCATTGGATTGTTCACCAAATCAGCAATTGACTACACTTTAACTTAGTAACATTGGATCATCAATTGCTTAACCATACTCACCCCTAGACCTCCAAACGGTCTTGAGTGACCTCCAAACGGTCTTGAGACCATTTGGATGAGCTCCAAACGGTCTTGAGACCGTTTGGCTCATCCAACCCTTGGATTCTAGTGAAATTTCATCAAGGATTGGTCTATCAAATTGATCAACAAATCATCACTTAATTGTAATATGATTTGGTACCTTTGGACCTTCAATTGGTCAATTATACTTAACCCCAGACCTCCAAATGGTCTTGGGTGATCCCCAAACGGTCTTGAGACCATTTGGGTGATCTCCAAACGGTTTTGAAACCGTTTGGGCCAATCAACCCAACACATCATCTCATTCACTTGCAAAATCAGCATTTAGCCAATTAGGGTTCATACCACATCTTTGGATCTTCAAACACATATACATACTTCACCCTAGACCTCCAAACGGTCTTGGGTGACCCCCAAACGGTCTTGAGATCGTTTGGGTGATCCCCAAACGGTCTTGAGACCGTTTGTACTAATCAACCCAAAATCAAGACCGTTTGGACTAATCAACCCAAAATCTCAAATTAACTCATTGGAATTTCAGCACTAATTTCAATTAGGGTTTTCCCAATTGATTAGCCTTCAACTCATGATTCCTTGAGAATTAACCCCTAAAATTTGGTGAGTTATTAACCAACATAATTAGGAACAGTAATATCAAACGGTAAACGCTTGGTCAACGCACTGAAACGGTTTTCAAACCGTTTGCCCAAAAAGTTCAATTAATCAAGCTGAAAAATCAACACTTAATCCATTTAGGTTTATCTAATTGATTAGCCTTCAACTCTCGATTCCTTGGGAGTTAACCCATAAACTTTGGTGGGTTATTAAATAACATAATTATGAACAGAAATACCAAACGGTCAACTCTTGGTCAACTCACTCAAATGGTTTTGAAACCATTTTCCCATAAAGGTCAAGTTAATCAGGTTGAAAATCAGCACTTAATCCAATTAGGTTTACCTAATTGATTAGCCTTTCACTCATGATTCCTTGGGAGTTAATCCCTCAAATTTGGAGGGTTATTAACCTACATAATTATGAACAGAAATATCAAATGGTCAATGCTTGGTCAACTCAACCAAACGGTCTTGGAGATCGTTTTCTCCAACCGACCTTGTGAAACCGTTTGCCCTTCAAACGGTTTTGCAAACCGTTTGCCCCAAACCGTTTGTACAAAAGGGGGGGGGGCAAGACCGTTTGATAAAGTAACATTGGTAATCACGCCCCCTTCTTCTACCTCCAGATCTAGGTCTGTTCTTCATGGTTTTAGTTGCAAGAAAGCAAGGAAGGATGGGGGAAAGAAGAACAAACTACTTTTGCAAGAAAGAAAGACGCATAACAAAGTTTAAGGGTTTAGAGTTATAAAACCCGCCTTAGAACCAGCTCTAGAGCTCCAAACTTCTAAGTTTTAATGGTGGCTTGAGCTCCACAGGTCGTCCAAGGTTTCTTCTATTGGTATGTATGCCCTGAGAGCCAATCATGGGATGATTGGTGGGATACATTAAGATTCATTTGATAAACATCAAAGGCAAGCTTCCAATTCTTTCTGGTTCATTCATATGAGATAGTGATAGAGCAGATTGAATGTCTAGAGAATGACATTACTCAATGACGTATGCCTTCAGGTTCATGACCTGAACGATGAGATCATACGGATGCTAAGAGTTTGTACATTCTTGATATGTCCCTAGTCGGATGTCATTGTGGAAGGTAGATAGACAGCAATGACACACAAGACTAGATTGTGGTGTTGGTTGATGACAGAATCTCATTAGTCATGATATAGAGATATCAAATCAAACACATAGGTACTTGTTAGAGAACAAGTGTACCGGACAGACCCACCGTGAGTTTGACACATGGAACCATGAGATGGTAGTCACAGTCAATACTCACAGTGATGGTGGTGAGTGTGATTCTTTGACCTGAAATCACTACACTCAACACATGTCGTTGGGCACACTTTGACATCATCAAACGCAGTCCTGAAACATGGGTTGTTATAAAGGTGATGATTGGGTGGCTTTGACACATGGGGCTTTTGAGGGGTGAGTGATAGATATGGGATTTGTCCCTCCTGAGGGAGTTTGATATCCAAGGCCACTTGATGAGTAGGATTGAGATAGGCGTGCGCACGCATGTGTGAATCAGTATGTGATATTGATGTCATACATATCTCGTTCAATCTGCTCTGAGATCAAGAAAGTGAATGAACGTTGACAGGATGACTGTTCCATGCCTTGAGTTCATTCGGGATATCAGTGATAAAGGAATTATACATTCACTGTAACACCATTCACGGATTGTAGGATGAAAGTTGTTCTCCAACTTTCTACTTTCACTTGGGTAGCACTGATGTGTGACTAGGCACCGCTCTTTGCTTGTGAAGTCATAAGTGTTATGGACTTTCACTGCCAATGTGAAATGGACCTGCAGGGTCACACACATAGGATTTAACCTGGAAGAGGAGTTTTGTCCACAAGCAATGTTTAGATTGATTACTAAAGGAGTTTAGTAGTTCAATTAAACACTCAATCAGTCGATAGCTCAATATCATATGGTTCAAGGTGTTGGACGCATTGATTGGAGTATCGGATTGATTGAAATCGCAATTGACTGATTTTGCCCAACCTGTGCTCCTAACCGATCGGCTCATGTGATGAACCGGTCGGCTGAGGTGCTGAACCGGTCGGCTGGAGTGTCCAGGACGATCGGCTCATGCCCAAGTTGAAACGACTGGTTCAAGAGTTGAACCGATCGGCTCAACTGGTGCAACCGACCAGTTGGGAAAGTCATGTCGGCAAGAATTTTCTTTTGGTTTCAAATTGCCCAATTCGATTGGGAATAATATTGGTATATGATACCAATTGAGAACGAAACAAAGAAAGTCTTTTTGAGCCGGATTAGGACCATGAACCGATCAGTTCAGGGCACCAACTGATCGGTTGGAGTGCCCCAAACGATCGGCTCAGGTCCAACCGATCGGCTCAATGGCCGAACCGATCGGTTCAGTTGTGAACCGATCGTTTCAAGTTGCGAACCGATTGCTTTTTGTGGAATATTTTTGAACCCTTCTACTCCTGCTTTAGTCCCATATTGCCGGGCACAGAGAACCCTGTCCCATGACCCACCTATATATATAGGGGTATTGGGGGCTTCTCAAAGAACAACTCAATGCAAGCCGGTTGCTTTGCGAAGTTGTCGTTCTCTCTGGTTTTGGTAACCGTGAGAGATCCCGAGCAAGTGCTTCCCACAAAAGGGAGGTGCAGCAAGGGAAGGACAACTGTAGTTGCAACTGGTAGCAGGAGAGTGTGTTGGCGACTAGTACGTCAACAGGAGGGTGCGACTCCTTCCACTTCCTTGTGGGACAAGGAGTGTGGAGTTCCAGGTGGTCCGTGTGGACTACTACAGAGGCGGGAGGACACTGCCGCTTAGGAGGACAACTATCATCCAACAGTCCGGTAGGAGGAGGATTCGTCAGTCCCAGTGCGACCAGGAGCTGCACAGATGCCGTCCAAGACCGGAGTTGAAGACCGCGCATTGCGCGAGGTATTATCGCCGAGCAAGCCTCGGGACAAGGTATGATTCCACAAACCATCCTTTCCTATTATATAGATGTTGACGCGTTTCCTCGGTATGGGTTGGGGGAGAAAATTTTTGTTTCTGCTGCCTTCTCTGTCTCCCCTAAAACCCAACATCTTCTTCAAGAATTGGTTGGAAAGGATGGCTAGAAAGAAGAACTTAGTAAGAAAAACTAGCAAACCAACCTTGTATTATGATTTCCTCCATGAATCCAAGCTAGAAGATAACCAAATCTTACCCAAACCTACTTGTCCATTCTTCCCTGCTCCTGAGCTCCTTCCTTAGTCGGCCAAAGCAAGAGATAAGTGAAGAGATAAAGGTAAACCATCCCTTGGTTGTAAAAGAAAGGTGTATATATACTTTGGGCATGTTTTCAAGATAAGGACAATCTTTTCTTCTATTTCTCATATGGATCCTTCTCTCCTTCTTGGACATGCCCCTCCTTCTTATTCTTAAGAAAAACTCCTTTCTTAACCAAAGTCTGATGAAAAGGAAGCCAAACATCCTACTAACTTGTACACATATAAAAGGGTCATTATGCTTATGACTTGGTTATTTAGTTACCATGGTTATCCTTCTTATTTGTTTATTCAAATGAAACGCCCCCCTATCATTTTTACTATAATTGATGCCAAGAGTCATAAAATATATTCTAGAAGGTATATTTTGCATGTTGCACCCCATGTTTTGGGTAAATTGCACTTTACACCAAAACTAGTGTTTAAAGCACAAGGATTGTTCCACAAGCTACCTTTTGGTGCCCAAGCTTGGAGAATCCATAATACTTCATCAAATTCATTCTTATGATGTATTATCATCAAAGGAACATCTAAACATGTGTAATTTGCAAGTTAACCCCTCTAATTGGGTAATTTGCACATAAGTCCACTTTTAACAAAACAATATTACAATATTGTTTAAAAAGGACAGAAATGGAAATATATGTTCCTCAGAAGCTTTAATTACATTATCAACAGATAACCACAAGCATTTAATCACATGATTAAGAAAAACACATGGGGTTAGTTCATAACCCAGGTCAGGGATGTTACATGCATGCCTTGAGTTCAGCTTGGCCTTGAACCTGTGGTTTGGCCTGGTTGGGTGGCGGTTTGACTAATGAACTGGCCCAGTGCTTTTGTCATGCTCACATCCACAAATACTTTGCTCTTTCTGTTTCAACACAAACATGACGCCCTCCCAGCATTGCAACATCTTCCGACACCAAGCCTCTTAGAGCTGACCTTCTTCTTCGTCTATCCACTTGGGAACCATCTGGTTAGCTTTGAGACATCAACCCCTCCTCACCTCCATCCTGGTGGGTCTGCAAAGGCCAACCTACACACCTATCCCGATCACCTATGATGTGAGGGTTCTCCTCCTCTTATTGGTGGCACCGTGCTAGGTGAGGGATCCCTTTGGCAACCTATAATAGAAGCAGGACTGGGGAGAAGAAGTCCCTCCATTTTTCTAGAAACCAAAGAACTACATGTAGCTACTGCCTTGCATGTATGTCGAATAGAGTCAAAGGAGAAGGAATTGGAGGGGGTTTCTTTCCATGGAGTCTCCATGGCTACCAAGGCAAGAGTCATCTCCTCTTGGTGGTTAGGGCCTCTGGTAGTCCCTTATATAGGCCATATAAGGACCCCTAAGACTAGGAGAAGGAATATGATGGAGAAAGGAAAGGTTTCCCCAACGATAAGGATGAGAGTCTACACCCACATATATATACTTCTCATGGAACCCTGCCTATTAGTCATGCCTATTCAGGACTTGTCTTGCTCAAAACATTTAACACCTTCTGGGTCTATTGCTCCTTTTTGCCTTGTACACAAATATTTGGCTTGTCCATAATATTCCTTTTTGCTTTTCCATACTATTCCCTTTCTATCATAGTATTGACAAAATACCCATGGGACAAATATGCATGGTTGTCAAAAGTAAAACTTTGAATAGATTCCCAATGTTGGAACACATATATCCATAACTAACTACCAACTTTACTTGATTGACACACCAAAAGCCATAAAGGAAAACATCTACTTATATTGCAAATAATAGACAATTGATCATTAATCCATAAGGAGACACTTTATGACTAGGAATCTAGAGTATTCTTCAACGCTCTCTTTGATGTATTCCTTAAATCAATTAGGAGTTACGAGTAATTAGTTATGAAAATTGCAAGTTTCACTTACTTGGACCAATGGCAGGCTGCCACATCAGCCTTTCCATGCAATACGTAGCCGCGGTTGAATTATAATAGAATGACCACACTTCCCTTACTTAAGTCGTCGATTCTTCATGGTAGGGAGGGGCAAAAATGTCCAAAGTCACCCGATCTTCTTCCTCCTCGTGCAACCCTAGAGATGCCGACTATAGCAGCTCGGGGGGCTCTCTTCCTCCCTCCTTGGACTCTAGGGGCATCGACGATGGCCCCATTGCTTCCGCCACCCTTCTTCGTACCTGCGGGGTTTCAAAGATGTGGTCGAGGCGGCTGGGATTGGGCTCGGCGGTCTGCAACTCGTGGCTGTCCTATACAGTCATGTTGTTGTAGCTACGCACAGCTAGGAAGAGGGGACGACCACTGAGCATCCCCTTGGTGTCGTGGGAGCAGCACGCCTCCATTGTAACTCCTCCACGGCCCCTCAATGCTCCAGGGTTAGCACAACTTCTCTTGGTTAGGGTTTGAACAAAAACAATAAGGAGAAGAGATAGGGATGCATGGGATCTTCTTGAACTTAGGCCAAGGGGTCTGTCCTTTATATAGGGGTGGGTAGCAATGCCCTAACATGCTTGCCTATGAAGAAACAAAGCCCTTTCCCAATAGGAAACCAAGTTCTTTCATTAGGAAGCAATCTTCTCTCTCTCAAAAAAATCTCTTTGATATTCTTTATTCTTTAGATATTAGGAATTCTAAAATTATCTCTTTCTTCATCTCTAGGCTTGACTTTTAATCCATTGGCCACGAATAAATACTTCCTCATAGAAGAAAGCACCTCTTTTTAATAATACCACAAATTCATTAATTATGTATCACATTATCCTCTTATTTTTGTATTATTTGCATTTTTCTCTTTCTTCTTACTCATCGGGACTCCTTGGACCCCAAGAAATCCTAAGATTTCAAATTCCTTTTTTAAGGATACTTATCATCCTTCTAGATGCATCTACATTCTTCATTTTTCATTATCTTACTTATTTCTTTATTAAGATATTTCTTTTCAAGGATTTCTTTTTATCTTTCATTTCCTTTTTCCTCTTTTCATATTTTTTTAATTAGAAATCACATAGAAACGAAATTTATTTAATTGTGGCCATTAATTCCACTTTCTAGAGATTTCTATGTATTTGTCATGATTACTTTGCTTAATATCCATCATCTTGTATCTTTTCCTTTTATTTGGACTTTTCTTCTTTTCTTCTCTTTTATATCCATTATTGAATTAATCTAATAATAGAAATTATGAAATTCCTATAAAAAGAGAGTTTTGCAAAGAAATCCATCTTTTGAAGCAAAGCATACAACCTTTTCAATTAAGTCCATATTCACAAAAGCTTTACAATTCAATTATGAAAACATATGCAAAATTAAGATTGTAACAAAAGGACTAGGTGTCTATAATTGAGAATATTGATACATAATTCAAATAAACAAGGAATTGATGAATTTAATGATTTAAATAATAAACATAAAGAATTTCATGCACAATAATAATATATAATCCTTTGGTTGTAATGTGAAAACATGGAACACAATTGGAAGAATGATAACAATAATGATGAAATAATATGTTAACAAAAATAAATTTTGTAAAACTCACAAAAGGAATACTAATTGGATAAGAATAACTTCATATTCATCTTCACTGGATATGTTTTGGCTTGGAGGCCAAGTTTCACAATTTTGGGAAAATAATAACTATATCTATTTTATTTAGAAAAGAAAAGGATGATTTCCTTCAAAATATGAAATAAAATATTTAATGACTCCAAAAGAGAAAACTAATCTTAGATTCAAAATCTACATGTTCAAATAAGGCTATGTGTGGATTTTCAATTAATTTCGACAATCTTTAATTTTCTAATGTGTTTAGGAGAGAGAAGGTGTAAATAAAGCCTAAAATATTAAATAATATTAACAACTTCAAAGGATAAAATTAATGGCCTATTCATGTTCAACATGTTTATGTTTGCTTGTGGGTGAAGTTTTACATTAATTGGGTAATTTAAGAAGTATCTAATGCATTAAGAAAGAGAAAATATGATTTATTTTAAAAGAATTAAATAAAATAATAAAGTCCTCAAATAAAAAACTAATGCCATATTCAGATTCTAAATATTCAAAATAGGGCAGGTGTAAAATTTCAATTAATTTGGAGTTTGATTGTACCCTCAATTGACGAGAGAGAGAAAATAAATAAATGTAACCACACTTTATTCGAATCAATTTAGGAATGTCATTTATTGTGTCACACGACTATTTTTTTTTTTAGATTTTGCTCCAATGAGGATTGTAGGATGGATCAAGCTCATCCTCTACCTCTTGCATGTGAAGGAAAGCAGGTCCCTGACAGAGGTATTTTTGAATCAGGATTTCTCTCTCCCTACTTGATCTCTGATCGAGATTTTTCCTCCATCATTTTCCAAATATGATTCTGCACACATTGCTGACTTACTTGCAAGTTTTTGTCAAGAAATAAGGAAACCCCTAATTTGTGTCTCTGACTTGTCGAACATACCTCCTCTATAAATCCTAATACCTAACCACACCTATATATAATGGTACCCCTAGCTCCGCAAGCACCAAAGCAAGTTTCCACTCACTCCAATTTGCTCGGAAGCCCCTCGCACAACCACCACTGACCAAGTTTCACACTTGAGGTTATTGCCCATCTCAACAGCTTTTAGCTTTGCCAGAGTGCAATTGATCATAGTGGTAAGTTCCTATAGCCCTTATCTACGATTTCGGTTGACCATATCGTCAATCTCGTGCTCTGCCGTGATTTCCCCAAATTGCGCATGGATGGCACCTCTATTTTTTGTGGCCATGGCGTGGGCAAGGTGAAGATGATGAACCCCCTATGTGAAATTACCTCTTTGTCCCTCGTCATACTTTGATTTCTTTTTCTCGATCAGGGGCAATATTGTCTTTTCATCCGAACCTCATTTCTTTCGTTGCGCGCCTGGTTGGCCACTGATTGGGTGAGATGGCTGCTCATTGGTCGATCCATGTCAAAGGGTCGACCCTCTCTCTTTCCCTCTCTCTCACGATGTCAATGCTGATATGGAATTTTCTAATTTTCTGATTGTCCGATTTTGTAAAAAAACATATATTTTAATATACATGTCCAAAAATTCTATAAAAATATGTTTTGGAATCAGAAAAATGTGATATTTCTAGTAAAAATAACTTTAGAGTACAATTTCCATGATTTCGAAGGTTGATTTTTGAGTATCTAATAGATTATATAAAAGCCCTAAAAATTATAACTTTATCATTTAACTCCAAAATTAACAAATAAATATGTTTTCTTGATTAGAAAAACATAAAGAATCATTTGGTCTGGGTTTTGTAACCAAAATTTGAGGTTTTCTACAAAGGTCTAAAATTAGGGTTTCTTTACACGTTATGCTTTATAAAACCATAATGCATGTGAATAACTAGAAATTAGGCAAAGGAGATCTTGGAAACAACTAGATTGGTGAAGAGCAGTTGTAGGACTCAGGATTAAGGTATGCTTACATCCCCTATTATTCCTTTGAGCAATTAACCTATTTTTATCTTTCTCTTGGTCCTATGGACAATAGCCTACACAATATCTCTTTCTCTTTTAGAAATATATTTCAAGTGGAATACTTTATTTGCCTCTGATCTTGTGACCATTCTACTCTGATTGGACATTCTTCTGACTTTATCTTATACTTCGATCATGATGGAACTCTATTTGGTGATAAGTGCAACTTATACCCACTTTTGTAGTGGATGTTTATATTGCACATTTATGTAATGGGAATTTTATATGGATCCTCTGATCCTACAATATATTTATTAGATGTTCTCATCCCTCATACGTTGATTTATTCATGCTTACTCTTTTGTTATGCATCATGTGGTGATTTCTAGTATAATGTTACATGTTTTATTTTATGTGGATGTGTAAATTTCTACAAATTTGAAAATGCAGAGGTGATGATTCCTGCAACATATATTATTAGAGAAGATGTGTATCATGTCCTACTCAGAGCAGATGTGTATATGTTCTTGCTCACCCCATATTCAGAGTAGATGTATATATGTTCCTACTCACCCCATATTTATTGTAGATGTGTTATTTCCTACCAACATGTTTATATTGTTCTAGTATTGTCCCATGTGAAATACATGGATGCATTGCTCTTATTTTATTGAATTCTTATTTCTTTTATGCTTGATTGGGTAGTCCTTTCTTTTTTGTATGGGAATCCATGTTTGTTTTGATGTCCTTTATTTCATTATATTGCTCAATTCCAATTTAGTATGCACATACCAGCTTTTTGTTGATGTCATCTTCTCTTTTCCTTTTATGAGGTATGCTTCCAACCCTAGGTATAGGTCAAGGAGGAGACAACCAAGTTGGACCAGGACCTCATCAAGTTCAACTCAAAACTTGTAGAAGATTTTCTTGAAGTGGTGAGGTGATCCTCACCTAGTCCTATGTTTAGTTAGTTTTTCTTTTATCTCACCATGTGTGGTGAAGGCTAGTGAGATAACAAGCATGTAATGGCTAGAATACTATATAAATTCCGCTTCTACTTTTGGTGTTATGATACTTACATGTCGAATGAATTGGTTGTCATCCTGTTTCTAAAAAAAATATGTGTGTGTTTGAATATATGGTATGATGCCTTTTTATTTTAGTAGGGAGTGGATCTCCTATGGGACCCCACTCCTTATAGCATGGTATCAGAACTGCTGACCTGATAGAAGATTCCACAGCTGCCACTGTTGGAACTAATGAAGCAAATGATTGACCCATCATATCATCCAAAGAAATGGAAAATACCAAAAAGTTAAAATTCACTGCACAACCCTATTGAATTGAAGAAAAGTGTCTGTTTGCATCCTATGAGCAATCTTCTTTTAGTACAATATTAGCGTCATTTGCGTCCCATCACTTTTGTCCTCGATAGCGAGCCAATTCCAGACCAACTTCCATCAGACTCTGAAAAGTGGCTATCAGTTATCTAACTCTTTCAATCTTGTCTCCCTTAGGATGTTTACCTTTTTTATAGGTTGCTTATTCCTAGTACCCTTGCCTTGTATAGGAAAAATCCTCAAGGCGGGAGATAACTCGTCTGTTGACAACCAGTCTGGTTATGAAACACCCTACAACCCTAGGTTTGGGATGCCAAGGATGGATCCTCCCTTTACCCCTCTGGTGACTCAAGTTACTCCTCCAATTGGAAGTGGACCATCAGTAGGTCAGGAAACCCCAGCCTATGCTGCTACTAATGCGGGCACAATCATCTCTCCTAAGTAAGAGTTACCCATGCTTTGATAGCTTCTTACCACCTCTATGGCATGGAAGCTGAACAACCCACCTATGCATGATAAGCCTCAGGAGTACTCAATAGTGGAATTCATGAAGATACAACCACCCTACATCAAGGGTGAAGGTGAACTAGAGATGGTCGATAAAGATGATGACTGGGTGTTAGACATAGAGCGTACTTTTGATGATATGACATATCCTCCGCACCAGAAGGTTAGGTTTACTTCATATGTGCTAGATGGACCAGCTTGAGTTTGGTGGAATGGGATAGTAAGGACTTGTGATATCTCTACCCTGACCTGGGAGCAATTTTTTGGTGATTTTTTTTTTGTGGGAAGTACATATGCACTTCTTCCCTAAAGAAGAAGGAAGCAGAATTCTACAGTTTTAAGCAAGGTTCTCTCTGTGTTTCTGCTTATGTGCAAAAGTTTTTGTTGCTTGAGCATTATGCTTCTGGGCTAAGTGAGGATCTTAGAGATGACCTATTCCTACAAGTACTTACCTACAATGTGGGTTGTTCTCTTATTCCACAACTTCCCCTAGCTTTTCAAAAAATGGTAGATAAGGCCCTAGCTGTTAGTCATATCTTGGCTTCCATACCTTGAATCACAAAGAGAATAATAACAAAAGGAAACACTCTGAAGGTGACCATGAGTGTGAAAGGCATCGTCGACCTGAGGACCTCATTGAACAGAGGATGGATAGACAACCGATGTGTCATCATTGCAATGAACCTGAACATAATCACCCTAGATGCCCCCATCTTCTTAAAGGACAAGCAACAACACAACAACAACCTCATGTACCTCCTCAACATAATGACAATAATAATGGAAGAATACATGTGGAAAGACGTGCTAGAAGGATCTTTGCTTTGGATGGATAAGAAGTCTATGATGATCATCATAATGAAAGTAACCCATAGTCCCATAGTTAGACTTTAAAGTGATGTTTCCTTTTTGCATGATACCTTTATGGATGAATGTAAGGAAGTGTTTGAGGTTATCCTTGTACCTATAGAGATGTTTGACTTTTTAAGATGAATCTTTGAAGGGGTAGTGAATAGTTTCTGTTTATATTTTAAGGACAAAATCTCTTTAAGGGGGTGGTATGTTGTAACATATCAAACTCTAAAACCTTATCCTACTCCAAGGTTAAGAGGTTAGAGACCTTAGCTCTTTGGGCTTAGCCAAACAAGGATGAGGATATACCTAATAGTAGTTAAGTGTAACACTAATATGTTAATACATAATTAAATCATCCTAACATACATGCATGAAAACAATATTACCTAATGCTCTCATAATAATCTTTAGACCAATAAAATATGTCACATGTGATAATGTTGATTAAGGTATGAGGCTAAGAGAAATAATGTGCATAGAAGGGCTAGGTTCCCATAATTGAGAAAGTTGATAAATAATTCAAATAAATAATGAATTGATGAATTTAATGAGTTAAATAATAAACATAAAGAATTTCGTGCACAATAATAATCTATAATCCTTTTGGTTGTAATGTGAAGATATGGGACACAATTGGAAGAATGATAATGTTTTGATGAAATAATATGTTAACTAAAATAAATTATGTAAAACTCATAAAAGGATGACTAATTGGATAAGAATAACTTTAGATTCATTTTCTTTGGATATATTTTGGCTTGGAGGCCAAGTTTCACAATTTTGGGATAATAATAACTCTATCTATTTTATTTAGAAAAGGAAAGGGTGATTTCCTCCAAAATATGAAAGAAAACATTTAATGACTCCAAAAGAGAAAACGAATCTTAGATTCAAAATCTACATGTTAAACTGAGGCTATGTATGAATTTTCAACTAATTTGGACAATCTTTAGTGTTCTAATATGTTTAGAAAGAAAGTGTAAATAAATCCTAAAATATAAAATAATATAAAAAACTTCAAAGGATAAAATTAATGGCTGATTTGTGTTCAACATGTTTAAGTTTGCTTGTGGGTGAAGTTTTACATTAATTGGGTAATTCTAGAAGTCTCTAACACATTAAGAAAGAGAAAATATGATTTATTTTAAAAGAATTAAAATATAATAATAAAAGTCTTCAAAAGAAAAAAAAAACTAATTCCATAGTTTGATTCTACATGTTCAAAAAAATAGGCCAGGTGTAAAATTTCAATTAATTTGGAGTTTGTTTGCACCCTCAATAGAAGAAAGAAAAAAAAAGAAATAAATGTAACCACACTTTATTCAAATCAGTTTAGGAATGTCATTTATTGTATCACACAGTCGATTTTTTACTTTGGATCTTGTATGCAATGAGGAATGTAGGGTGGCAGATCAGATGTCTCAGGCTCATCCTCTACCTCGCGCCCACGAAGAAAAGTAGGTCACTGATAGGGGTATTTTTGAATCAAAATTTCTCTCTCCCTGCTTGACCTCCGATCAAGATTTTTTCTGCATCATGTTCCAAATATGATTCTGCACGCATTGATGACTTACTTGCAAGTTTTTGTCAAGAAATAGGGAAACCCCCAATTTGTGTCTTCGGCTTCTCGAACCTAACTCCTCTATAAACTCTAATACCTAACCACACCTATATATAATTGTACCCTAAGCTCTGCAAGCACCAATGCAAGTTTCCTCTTGCTTCAATTTGCTCAGAAACCCCTCGCACAACCACCGCCGATCAAGTTTCCCACCTTTAGCTTACGTTCCGTCTACACAACATTTAGCTTTTCCAGAGTGCAATAGATCGTAGTGGTAAGTTCTTATAGCCCTTTTCTTCGATCTCGATTGATCATATTGTCGAGTTCGTGCTTTTTTGCAATTTTCCCAAGTTGCGCATGGTTGGTAGCTCTGCTGCTCGTAGCCATGGCATGAGTAACGTGAAGGGGATAAATCCCCCAAATAAAATTACCTCTCGGTCCCTCGCCATACTTTAATTTCTTTTTCTTGATCATGGGCAAAATTGTCTTTTTGGCCAAACCTCCTTTCTTTAGTTGTGCACCCTGTTGGCCGCTACTGGTTGGTCCATGCCCTCTCTCTCATGATATCAATACTAATATGGATTTCTATAATTTTCTTATTGGTCGATTTTGTGAAAACCATATCTTTTAATATGCCTTTCCAAAAATTCTATAAAAATATGTTTTGGAATTAAAAAAATGTGATTTTTCTAATAAAAATAATTTGAGAGTCTGATTTCCATGATTTATAAGGTTTATTTTTTAGGATCTCATAAATCATATAAAAGCCCTAAAAATTGCAGCTTTACCATATAAACTCAAAATAGATAAAAAAACTCAAAATAGACAAATAAATATGTTTTCTTGATTAGAAAAACTTAAGGAATCTTTGGTCTAGGTTTTGTAACCAAAATCCAATGTTTTCAAAAAAGGTCTAAAATTAAGATTTCTTTACATGTTATACTTTATAAAACCCTAATACATATGAATAACTTGAAATTAGGCAAAGGAGACCTTGGAAACAACTAGATTGGTGAAGATTGTTTTTAGGACTTAGGATTAAGGTATGTTTGCATCCCCTATTATTCCTTTGAGAAATTAACCTATTTTCATCTTTCTCTTGGTCCTATGGACAATAGCCTACACAATATCTCTTTCACTTTTGAAAATATATTTCAAGTAGAATACTTTATTTACCTCTGATGTTGTGATCATTCTACTCTGATTAGACATTCTTTTGACTTTATATTATACTTTGATCATAATGGAACTCTATTTGGTGATAAGTGCAACTTACGCCCACTTTTGTAGCATATGTTTATATTGCACATTTACGTGATGGAAATTTTATATGGATCCTCTGATCCCATAATATATTTGTCAAATGTTCTCATCCCCTCATACTTTGATTTATTCTTGCCTACTCTTTTGTTATGCATCATTTAGTGACTGCTAGTATAATTTTACATGTGTTATTTTATGTAGATGTGCAAATTCCCACAAATTTGAAATGCAAAGGTCATAATTCCCACAATAGATATTATTAGAGAAAATGTGTATCATGTCATGCTTGTGTATCTTGTCCTATTCAGAGCGTATGTGTATATGTTCCTACTCACCCCATATTCAGAGTAGATGTGTATATGTTCCTACTCACCCCATATTTATGGTAGATGTGTTATTTCCTACCAACATGTTTATATTGTTCTAGTATTTTCACAGGTGAAACATATGGATGCCTTGCTCTTATTTTATTGAATTCTTATTTCTTTTATTCCTGATTGGGTAGTCCTTTCTTTAGTCAATGGGAAGCCATGTTCATTTTGATGTCCTTTATTTCATTATATTGCTCCATTCCAATTTAGTATGAACATACCAGCTTTTTGCTGATGTCATCTTCTCTTTTCCTTTTGTGGGGTATGTTTCCAACCTCGGGTATAGGTCAAGGAGGAGACAACTAAGATGGACCATGATCTCATCAAGTTTAACTGAAACCTTGTGGGTGACTTTCTTGAAGTGGTTAGGTGATCCTCATCTAGTCCTATATTTAGTTAGTTTTTCTTTTATCTCACCCTGTGGGGTGAAGTATAGTGATGATAACAAGCTTTTAATGGTTAGAATAATATATAAATTTTGCTTCTACTTTTTGTGCTAAGATACATACATGTTGAATGAATTGGTAATCATCCCTTTTGCAAAAAAATTATGTAGGTGTTTGGTTATATGGGATGATGCCTTTTTATTTTAGTAGGGAGTGGATCCCCTATGGGATCCCACTCCTTACATAGGAGCGGATTTCAGGTGAGAAAAAGGCAAGGTAACTAGGGCCATCGGGCAAAGGGGAGCAGTTGGGACGCCTTTCCTTTGTGAACAAGTCAATAATGCAATGGTGTTGATGGTCCATTCAATTAAGGACTTACCAAAACTTAAATTTCTCCATTTAATTTATAAAAAGAAAGGTCCCAGCTTTATGATTTTCCATAGCCTCTTGGAGTGCCCATTTTCTATGAAATTTGGATGGCAACTTATTCATGTATTTACAATCTTATCTTTAATTCTACGAGAGTTATCCATCAATATAGTCATGTTATACAGCTAATTTTGTCAAATATGGAATCCAAAGCATTAATAGCAACTAAAACCCTTCTCCCTTTTCATTTCATTTATTTATGGCCTCAAAACCATTATTTTCTCTTACCAACTTAACCATATTTTTTATTTTGATAACTTTTCTCATTAAAATAATGTGGCAACAAGGGCAATCCATTAGTTTCCTTTGACACCATTTTTCTGGAAAATTCTACATAATCCTATATGTAGAATATTAATTATCCATTACTTTTGGAAATTCATTTATTATGGGATTTTCTTTCTTTCTTTTCCTCATATCCCTTATTGGATTATTGAAAATAGTGAATTCCATAAAAACCATTTCAAAGGAAGATTTGCACTTTAAATCTATACTTTTAAAACTAGACATATCAAGTTTTCTAATACACCCTTAACAAATCAATATTTGTATTTTTAAATAAATATTCATAAATACATGTGAAAAACCAGGTTGTAACATCTGATAGCAAATGTAATGACCTCACTTTTCAGCAACCTCTAATTAAGGAAGGCCAAAAAGAGGAGAGCAATTACCTACAAATTTTACCCAATGATCCATATTTTAATCAAACAATATAAAATAGCAGATAATTTCCTTCATTTCAAAATTTATAAACAAGATCCTTACATGAACTTTCTATCCTCAAAACTGTACATTTGATAAGAAATGACTATCCAATCCTCCTTTTAAATCTTTACTGCCTTCATTTAGTTCCATCTTTATCTCATGTCTTTTATCATGCATATTAGTTTATAACTAAAACGGCGTGAAACAAATATGCAATCAGTATGTTGCCATACTAGTATGTGGCGTGCATCCAAAATGTGAAAGTAAATAACAACATATATTCCAACGGTTATTTGCAAATATAAACTTACATTTTCTTCACATAATCTTTCTTTTATGTGATATTCACATGGCATTATAATTGAACACAACTAAATGAACAACCAACATGTTAATAGTTCAATCCTCGAGAAACACTCAGAAAATGCCAACAAACTAATGCGGTTATTCTTAGGCTTAACCACGTACCTTGATGGTGAGCCATGCAAATTATGCAAACATTCTCTAAGCATATGATCCAATCAAGCATGCAAATCAAGCAATCCACATTTTATTCTGTATGAATATAAATCCTAAAGTGTCACCATCACATGTTAATTACATTAAATCCTACACACCCCTAAGCTAGGGTTTAGGCTTGAATCAGGCTTAGGATATAGACTAAGGATACAAACCTTATTTCTCTCACACAAAAGTTGTAACTCAACATTAATCATCATGTATTACCCTAATTATCAAGTTAGGTTGTTTATGCCATTATGGGAAACTATGTGAAATTATGCAACTTTAAGATCCTAATGAATAAGGAGATTAGGTTCTAAACCCTAATCATTAGATTCATAATGTCCATTCATTAGGAACACTTGGATTACATTAAACTCATTAACAACATAGCATAAGTTACGATCTTTAAACCTGATTTCTTATATGCATGATTTTCCACTTTAGATATCCAAAATATCATCATGATCATCTTAGATCCCCATTATGTTAATAAACATCAGATAACATCTCAAATTAATCTGATTTACTGATTTAGGCATCATAATCTCCAAAAATAGTTTTTATGCTTTAGTCACCACTAAATCATGTATAGCATTACTTTTGGAAAAAGAAGCATAATTAGATCTCAAATATATTTTATTTGTGTTCTCCTCATATTCCCGATCGATTTGATAATATAATATCAATATATTTGGATAATTTTAGCACCATCTATAATTTTTGGAAGATCACTATACAAACCTCAAAAGAAAGGTGAGGTGGAGGCTTCTTATTGGCCCACGATCATCCAGTTTGCTCCTGGTTCGGCTGGGCCTTACTGGGCCTCCCTCTTATTCGATCCTCACACGGCCTGGTGCGGGATTGGCCCGCCGGCGCCCTCGTCCCTGCAAGGGGTCCCGATGGGACTCCCCTGTTTCTCGGGCGGAAACAGGGTAGCGCGGTCGGCGCTTCACCTCCAAGGCCCCTGTGGCCTGCAGCCGGTTGAGAGGTGCAGCCAGGCTACTAGCTGCTGCCACATGTTCTGAGAGAGATAAGTAGGTCATTAGGGCCAAGGAAGGTGGAGAGGAAGTCCGTCACAGAAGCACCAAGGAACAGAGAAGCATGGTGTTGGGTCTATAGATCGTGCGGCATTGAACTGGTGAGTTCTGAGGTGTTAGTCTTGTCCTGATCATGGCGAAGGGGATAATTTTATAGCCTTAAGGGCCAGTTTAGGGTTTAGTTTTTTAGCCTCAGACATGGCGGGACTGCCTATTCTTTGTGTCCAAGGCACCATGCTATTAAGCTGGTGCTTATGCACCCGATTGGAGAGAGAGTATGAGGAGCAGATTCCGGATGAGGAAAAGGCTAGGCAACCAGGGCCATCGGGCAAAGGGGAGCAGTTGGGACGCCTTTCCTTTGTGACCAGGTCATTAATGTAATATTGCTGATGGTCCTACTAATTAAGGACTTATCAAAACTTAAATTTCTTCATTTTATTAAAAAGAAAGGTCCGAACTTTACGATTTTCCATAGACTCTAGGAGTGCCCCTTTTCCCCAAAATTTGGATGGCAACTAATTGATTTCTTTTCACTCTTATATTTAATTTTGCGGGAGTTGTCCACCGATATAGTCATGTTATTTAATCAAAATTTTCAAATATAAAATCCAAAGTATTAATAGCAACTAAAACCCTTCTCCCTCTTTATTTCATTTATTTATGGCCTCAAAACCATTCTTTTCTTTTACCAACATAACCATATTTCTTATTTTGATAAATTTTCTCATTAAAACAATGTGGCAATAAGGGCAATCCATTAGTTTCCTTTGACAACGTTTTCTAGAAAATTTCACATAATCCTATATGTAGAGCACTTATCCATTAATTTTGGAAATTCATTTATTATGGGATTTTCTTTCTTTCTTTTCCTCATATCCAGTATTGGATTATTGAAAATAGTGAATTTCAAAAAAATCATTGCAAAGGTACTTTAAATATGTACTTTTAAAACAAGGCATGACAAGTTTTCTAATACACCCTTAACAAACCAATATTTGTATTTTTGAATAAATATGCATAAATACATGTGAAATTTTTGACTAGTCATCCAGAAAGATGGTATGAGACAATTTCCTCACATATATGTTAACCAAAATCTCATAATGCCACTAAAATTTATTTATGTGTTAAATCCTTCTATTTCCTTAATTTTATATTTAATAAATTCAATTATTCAAAGTTGAGGATATCGCAGTATGCAACCCATATATACCTTGATGTTTGATCGTATTGGGCTGAAGGGGGAGAGGGCCCGACATGCTATGTGGCTGCATGACATTGTCAATGCGCACTGCTGGCCAGTCAACAATGTGCATCATGGGCGTCCATGTACATCGTGGAGACTAGAGCGGCCCGATCCCATGACCTCCATGCCTCCTCCCCTGTGCGACCTCTTGGCCTGAGCTGCTAGCTGCCTCACGATTGGGCTTGCCAAAGCACAAGCAATGGGTGACGAGGGGGACCGAGGCAATCAAGAAATCTACCGCCCATCACCGTAGGGGCCTGGCGGGGCCGGATCAATCTTCATTCATGGCTGAGGCAGTCTGTAGACTCATAGCTCCATGGTGGGGCAGTGGCGACGCCTCCAACCTGAGCTCAAAGAAAGGCAAGCTAGGGGCATATTGTGGAGAAAAAAATGAAGAAGAAGAGAGGGGAAAGAGGGGAGGAAGGAAAATAGGAAGAATAATAGCATCAAATGTTACAAAAGGCTTAATTATGACTGATACAATGCCTGTGGCTCTGTACGCAGGCACTGATAATAGGGCCTGCGACACCGGTGAGCCCCCGACCAGATATGATGAACTAATCACCGCTCATAGAGGTCGACCCCCATTGCACAACCTAATGCTCGTCCTCACACACCCCAAGTCTTTCAAGATATCCCTATTTCTAAAGAAGTTTGAGGATGTAGGGAAGTATGTAAGAGTTCTCATGTGAACAAAATAGTGCTTCAAGTCAAGCAATTGGATCTAGTTGATGGAGCAGTTAAGTACTCACGTGACATTGGTGAAAGAAACATATCTAGATGTAATAACACTGTGGTGCGATATGTGATAGGTCTTAAACCTCACTAGCCTACTCTTCATCAACATTTCTTGATGATCTAGAAAATGAAGGGTGACTTTGAGATCTTTTCTAGAGGTAATGATTTCTTTATTATCATGTTTTCTAACCCAGAAGGCATGAGGGTGGCGCTTGAGCAAGGTCCTTGGCTTGTTTCAGGAAAACCATTGATTCTGAAAAAGTGGTAGAGAGGTGAGCCTGTGGAGAAACTCAAATTGATGGACATACCAGTATGGATTAGGATTCATGATCTCCCACTAGAGTTGTGGGATGAAGAGGTATTAGCCAGATAGGAAGTTACATTAGCACTCCACTTTGTCAAAATATATTAACTCAGAAGTTGAAGAGATTGGAGTTTGTGAGGATCCAAGTCTTGATTCCGGTGATGTCGCCATTCCCTGGTGAATTGAATCTGGTGGTGGTGATGGAATGAAGGATATGGTAAGAATAGAGTACGAATGGCATCCCCAATGTTGCAAAGATTGTGGTACTTCCAGCCACAAACAAGGCAACTGTACTAAAATCTTGAATAACAAAAAAGGTGACAATCAATCGTGGGTTAGGAAAAACAACACAAGCCTAAAACGTTCTATGACTGCCCAGCTAGTGAAGTGCAACTGAATGTTCAACTGCCTCAACAAAATGTGATATAAATGTAGAAGAGAGTTGATAGTCCACAAATGCCTCCAGTATCAAATAAGAAAGTGTTAGTTGAAACTCCCAACTCTGATGAAGGGTGGAGTAAGCAAGCAAGGAAGCACATATCACCTCCCTAAAATGTATATAAAGTTAAGGCAGTAGGAATACCAATGTATCCTAACAACTTTAGAATTCTTGAGTTTGTTGATGATAATGAGAGGACGATTAATTCAAAAATGGTGATGATGGGCTGAACCTAGGTCCAAGTTCAACTAGTGTTGTCTTCTCTAAATCATTAGTACAACCATTCTTACTTTGAATGTGATAGGATTCGATAAGCATGGTAGGAAAAAAGTTGTCTGTGATATGATGATGAGAGAAATGCTTCTATTGTTTGTATTCAGGAATCAAAGATCAGGAAAAGAAAAGCCAATAAGGTTATCAATAACATTTGTCCTATAGCTTATTTGATTTCTAATCATTTTACCATCCTATAGGATGAGTGATTATTATCTAGGATTCGGGAATTGCTCGTATCAACAAATTTGCTAAGAGTGATCAATTCATATTATGTGAAGTTTTGTGTGAAGGTAAATCTTTCATTCTAATTGTTGTTTATGGTCATAATCCTGAACATAAGTGGGTGGACCTATGGAAGGATCCATCGTATAATAACATCTATGCTCTTTGGATTCTTATGGTAAATTTTAATTCGGTCAGACTCTCCTCTGGAAGGTAAGGAAAAGCCGAACCTTCTTATTCCACTATGAATCAATTTTATGAGTTTATTAACGACAATCAACTTATTGAATTGGATCTGGTTGGAGCCCTATATACATGTGATAACAATTAAGAAGGAAGTACGTTAGTTATGTCAAAAATTGACAAAGTTCTATACAACAAGGCTTTTCTTGATATGTTTCTAAATGTTTGGGAAATATTTCTTAGCTTTTCTTGATATGTTTCTGAATGTTTGGGGAAATATTTCTTGCTCTATCCATAGTGATCACACAAAAAATGCACTTACCTGGATAAAGCTACATATAAGAAGAGAACTCCCTTTCACTTTAGTAATGCCTGGGTTGATACCCCTGGTTTTTATGAAGTTGTTAAAGAGGCATAGGAAGAATAAGTTTATGTGAATCCTATGTTTAGACTATGTGAAAGACTCAAGAAAACTAGGAGTGTCTTATGTATGTGGAATAAGTTGAAAGTTGGTTTTGAAAATTGAAGAATTTTGGAAGCTGAAGATAACATAACACATGAACAATATGGATTTGAATCCTACTGATGAATTGATCTTCAAAGGAATACAAAAGATAAAAGAAGATATTAATGCCTATGAAGTTGAACAATCTCTCATTCATCAAAGATCAACAATACAATGGCTCAAACTGGGCGATAAGAATACAAATTTTTTTATTCCTCACTCGAAACAAGGAGAGTCGGGAATACTATCAATAGTCTTAACATCAATGGTGACATCTGCTTTGATGATGACACTACAAAGGATCATGTTGTCGATTATTATACTTATCTTTTCAAGAAATATACTAACGTCAATTGTGATTGGCATAAACTGGAAGTTGCCAAAGATCAGTGATGAGCATTATAACCTCTTGTGAAAAAGAATCATGGATAAGGAGATTGATGATGTAATTTATTATTCTAATGGTGATAAAGCACAAGACATTGATGGGTTCAACTATTACTTTTCCAAAAATGTTGGGATATTGTTGGAAGTAATGTGAAGAAAGTTGTGCATAACTTCTTTGATAGTGGTTGTCCTTTGCGGGAGGTAGATGAAACTAATATCTCTCTCATTCCCAAAGTGTGAAATGCTACTAAAATTCAAGTTTGAAGACCCATTACCTTATGCAATGTGGTTTACAAGATTATTTCAAAGCTCATAGCAAATAGACAACAAGTAATTCTTCCTCGGACAATTAGTCCAGTGCAATGTGCTTTCTTAAAGTGTAGATCAATTTATGATGCTACTTTACTCGTCAATGAAGTTATAAATGACATGATGACGAGTCAAAAACCTAAAAATTGTGCCAAAATCTACTTGATGAAGGCATATGATTTGATTGACTAGAATTATCTTAATAAAATTTTGAACCATATGAGATTTCCTTCTTGTTTTATTCACTAGATCAATACCTTCTTTAACACTATAAGATTTCAAGTTCTTGTTAATAGGGTACCATCAAATTTTATTTTTCCTGGTATAGGCATCAGGCAGGGAGACCCCGATAGTTCCCTATATTTTTGTTATAGCTATGAAGGGTTTAACAACAATGATGAACTATGCAACTGATTCTGAAGCAACTAAACCTATTAATGCTTCTAACAATTTATCAATTTCCCACATCATATTCGTGATCATGTTATGCTTTTTTTTAAGCTAATGATGAATCAGTGCAAGTGATCAATGATATTCTCACTGAATTTGGCAAAATCTCTGGGATGAAAGACAATAATACAAAGAGTCATGTGTTCTTTAACAATATAGTGGATGAGTTGAACCTTTCAAACTTATTGAATATGCAAACTGGGTCACTACCTATGAAGTATATGGGGATGCCCTTATTCAAAGGTAGAGTTACAAGGAGTCTTTTCTCTCACATATATGACAAAATCAAAACTAGTTTGGAGAGTTGGAAATCACACAAGCTTTCTTTTGTAGGAAGATGTGAGATTTTTATTTCAATTATGTCTTCTTTTAACTTGTATCGGGTTGCCTCTTTTCCTATTCGTTGCAGTATAACCAATGATATTGATCAGTTGTGCCATAATTTCATACGGGGTGGAGCTTATCTTAAAAGAAACATTCATATTGTTAGATGGGATCACATCTGTACCCCAAAAGAAGAAGGGGGTCTGGGCTTAAGAATCACCAGGGACATTGTCAAAGCCTGCCTTATTAATAATGTTTGGAGTGTGGCAACAAAAAAGACAGCTTATGGGTTAAGTGGGTTAATGAAAGATATCTAAAAGGAGACTCTTTTTGGAGGGTTCAAAGTAAAATCACTACCTCCTAGTTGTGGATACAAATCATTAATGTTTGAGATGCCATTCTGGAGAAGGTTTACTACAAACCTGGGGATGGTAAGAATATTCAGTTATGGAGAAATCCATGGATTAAAAAAGGATTATTCCTGGATGATATTTTGTCAATTAAGGATATTTCTAATTTTAGCAAAGGAAAATTCTATCACCTTGATTGTGTGTTAGAGAAAAGTGGAGATTGAATTTCATCTAAGTCCAAACATTATAATCGTATCATTGAAGAAATCAAGCTTTTGTTTAAACCAAGCTTGAATGTAGATGAACTCCTTCTAGATGGAATTAACTCTATGGGGTTGAAGGATTTTTGGGAATGTAGTCGTCAAAGGCATGCTAAGGTGGAGTGGTACATATGTGTTTAGAAAGCAAAAACCCCTAATTGATGTAAGTTTCTTATCTGGAAACGGGTCCTAGGTAAGCTTCTCACATAGGATAGTCTTATGAAGAGGGGGTTCTCCTTCCCTCCCTTGTGCATTATGTGTAAAAACAATTTTGATGACCATAAACATCTTTTCTAGTAGTATGATTGGGAAAAGAATCTTTGGGGTTCTTTTGTTGATGACAATTGCATTGGTAATAATCCTGCTAATTTGAATGATATGTTGAATCTCAAGAAGAGGAGTTGCTCTATTGCTGTCTTGATTTGCTGTGAAATCTAGAGAGAGAGGAATGCAAGATTGTTTAAAGAGAATTTCAAGAGTGTGGAATATGTTTAGAGTCAGATTAAGGATGACGTGGAAATCTTATTTGATACTTTACTTCTTATAGAACATGTATAACATGTACATCTAGTTTTTTCTTTTAGATTTCCATGCATTGTAAATATCCACATGTTTTTGATATATACAAAAGAGAAGCAAGCTTTGAGGGATAAAAATAAGTTGTAAAAGGGGTGAGATTGATGGTACTGGGTGGTGTTATGGTGATGTTTGGTGGCGGTAGCACCATTGGCACTAGACCTAGCACGAAGATAGGAGAGCACGTGGTGGTCGTTGGATCACAAGGGGATATGTGGATAACAAGGTGGAGGGTCAAGATCAGCTGAAAAGCAAACACAAGATTCACTGACTTGTGAAGGGGGGCACCCTTGTTGGGACACATGCCCTAAATGGGCCCATTTAACATCCACATCAAGTTAATTTGAATAAATATCATCATGTGAGGCAATCTTCATTAGTTCATAACTTGAGCTATAGTGGTCCCTTTAAGGTGATTTTTGTGCCGTTAGAAATGTAATTAAAATCTCTACCTCATGATATGAATTTTAGATCAAGAAGAGCACAATGAAATGATTAAAATTCACTTCCAATAATTGTAATAAAGTATGGTACTAGATCAATAGTTCAAATTAGAGTTAGATATCATAAAATTAATTGTTGAGGCAAACAAATAGGGGTGTCACAATAATAAAGCTATAAAATTGACATCCAATTGAGTATTATGAATCACTAATGTATAGGAAGAGTATACTTGAGAGAGAGAGAAAATCAAGTTGTCATAGTT
Source organism: Alisma plantago-aquatica (assembly GCA_963693085.1). Lineage (NCBI taxonomy): Eukaryota > Viridiplantae > Streptophyta > Magnoliopsida > Alismatales > Alismataceae > Alisma > Alisma plantago-aquatica. The sequence goes on from OY856414.1 coordinate 208,598,815, forward strand.
CTGATACAAAAGTTGTGGTTCCCTTCCCATATGACCTTGCGCAAATCATGCTAGACAAGTGGTCTAAGAAAGTATGGGATTCACTAAAGAAGATACATGCCAACATACCCTTTCTTGATGTGATAATGAGATAGTGTTGCCCTAAGTTCCTAAAGACCATTCTTACGTGCAAGCACACTATGCAAGAATATGAAATATTATAATTTACCCACACAACAATCAATATAGTTCAAGATAATACGCCGGATAAAATCAATGAACTAGGAACCTTTTGTTGGTATATATGCCCAGAGAGCCAATCATATTATGATTTTAATGACATGACTTGTAAATGTTTTGATTAATAATAAAGGTAATATTCCAAATTATTTTGTGTCATTCATGTTGACCTAGAGGTTGTACATTACCTATATTTTGATAATGACTTAACCATTCCATTCATATGTATCTAACATGTGCGTTAAAGATTGTTTGCAGACATTAGGTACATGAAAAGGATCACATATACAAGCCCTAGAATGGGCCAAGTGCAAGCCAAATTGACTACAAGTGTGCAATTTAGGATTTCCATGTAAATCACCCTAGAACATAAATGTAATCACTTGTAACGATGAATATGCTTGTAACTTAGAAGAGAAAAATGTTTGGGACAAAATTCACCAAGTTATAATCACTTTTATTGCAAATTAGAAAATCCATTTCAGGCACTTGGTCGGTCGAGTTTCCCACCCTGAAACTCGACCGATCATCCTGAGTCGATTTTCTGAAGATTGCAATCGGTCGAGTTGTGCACTCACAGACTCGACCGATTGGGTAGTAGGCCAATTCCGGTTGGAATGGTCGGTCGAGTTTCCTCAGGACAAACTCAACCGATCAATTCAACATCGAATTGCCTGCTACCTGATCGGTCGAGTTACACCCATTGATACTCGACCGATTGCACTGTACGGAGTTTGCAGAAAAAGTAATATGACCGTTGGTGAATTGTTTTGGGCAAAAATATAGCCGTTTTCTTGAAGGAAAAACGACCACTTATGCACCCAAGTGTCCCACAACATAAAGGGCCACCCTCAACTATAAATAGAACCCCTTGGACTTCATTCCAAGCTGCTCTTCCATTGCAAACTTGGTTCTAGCTTAGTTGAGAGTGTTCCAAGCCCTTGAGCCCCTTTCTCTCTCTACCTTCAAGACAATTTCGTGAGTGAGATAGGTCCTTGTGTATGAGAGCTATCCTTTGTGCTATGTAAAGCTCTCCTTTCTTTCTTCCCACATCCAAATCAAATTGAAGATTGATTGAAGCCACTTCTCCGAGTGAAAGAGGAGTTGCTGCTGTTCTTCTCCGAGTAAAGGAGAAGATGTGTTGCTGATCTTCAAGAGTGAAGATTGATCGTTTCTCCAGCTCCCTTGGTGAAGGGAAAATGTGGGAAAGCTCTCCAAGTGAAGGAGAGGTGCAAGGCAAGCTCAAGTAAGATAGGTAATTCCTGCAAGGCTGAAGACAAAGGTGAGATTGGGTAAGTCCTTTGTAGAAGGCTGAAGAATCTCGCTTTGTGGGTAAGTCCTTGGATAGGTTGAAGATCTTAGCTTGTGTAATTAAGCCCTTGGTTGTGTGGTTTATGTTTCTTGTAATCTTATCGTGATAAATAAGAGGACCAAGTTGCAAATCCTAGAGTCTAACCAACTCTAGGTAGTGGACTGACATAGCTCCTAAGTTTAGGACTTGGAACCACTCTAAACCACCTATTCAAGTGCATGATATTCATTATCTCTTATCCTTGCTTTGTATGCTAGAATAGGATATCAAATTGCTGCTTGCATTAGTTTTTACACTTCATTTAAATTGGCGGTCTAATCGATTTTGTGAAGTGTGTGTAGCTCTATTCACCCCCCCCTCTAGAGCCCATCGATCCAACAAGTGGTATCAGAGCAGGTCTTCTCCAAGCTACTTCTACAAGTAGGAGAATATGGGCGATTCGGCTCTTGGGTCACTCAACCTTGAAGGAAGCTTCTCCATGAGACCCCCGGTCTTCGACGGCACAAACTTCTTATATTGGAAGAGGAGAATGCAATTCTATCTTCAAGGGGTGAGTTTCAAAATGTGGAAGATTGTCCATCTCAAGTATGAGGATCCAAAAGGCGACATCACCACATGGACAGAAGCGGAGATGAAGCGTGCTCAACTCAATGCTAAAGCCGTGAGCATCATCTACGCCGCCCTTACACCATCGGAGTTCAACCGCATCTCTTCGTGGGACACAGCGCATGAGATATGGCACAAGTTGTGTGCCACCTATGAAGGGACTGAGCAAGTCAAGGAGGCCAAGGTCTACATGGTTGGTGGTCTTCTTGAGAACTTCAAGATGGGGAAGAATGAGAGGGTAGCGGATATGTATACAAGGTTAAATGTCATCTTGAACAGCCTTGCAGCCCTTGGAAGTGTCATGGATAGATGTACAATCAATGCGAAGATCTTGAGATCTCTTCCAAAGAGATGGGAGCCAAAGGTCACCTCCATTGAAGAAGTCTACAAGTTAAGCGAGTTATCAACCGAGGAGCTGGTTGGTAATCTTCAAGCCCATGAACCTAGGCTTGACAAGCAAGAGGAAGAGGAGAAAAGAGAAGAGAAGGAATAAAAAAAGATTAAGGACACCGCCTTCAAAGCTCAAATTGAAGAAATGGTCCGACAACAACAACTTGCCATGAAGTCTCCCTGCCCTTCCTCAAGTGAAGATGAAAGTGTAAATGATCATGAAGCCAACTACTCAAAAGGGAAGCACTTCAAGAGCAAGCCCTCCTCCTCGACTCCAAGGTGCTATGAGTGTGGTCAAAAAGGCCACTACAAGAGTGACTGCCCAAAGGTCAAGAAGAGCCATCATAAGAGCAGCCACAAGAAGGATGACAAGTACAAGAGAGAAGCAAAGTACAAAAGAAAAGACAAGAAGGAGAGAAGGTCCAAAGATGCAGCTCATGCGGCATGGGAGTCCTCTTCTTCAAGCTCCTCAAGCTCCGAAGATGGAGAATGTCATCTTGCCCTCATGGCCTCTACAAGTGAAGATGTAGTTGAGGTAAATGAGGTAAGCAAAGTAAGTGATATTAGTTTACATGAGCTATCTAAGGAAACTCTTATTGACATGCTTAATGAATGCCAATCATCTTTTGCTAAATGTAAATCTAAAAGGAAAAGATTAGGCAAAATAGTTGATGACCTTTATGCAAAAATTGACATTCTTGATGAAAATGAAAAATTACATCTAGATAGCATAGACTCCTTGCAAGGGCAATTTCTTGACCTTGAACTCAAATATAATGGAGTAGAGGTTGAGAATGGTACATATCTTAAAACTATTGAAAATCTTAAGATAGAAAACCAAAATTGCCTAGATGAGCTTGATACTCTTAAAGTTGAAAATGTTGAACTCAAGCTTATTGACGACGCTAGGAGAGAAGAAGTCCATGCTTATCAAAGAGAAATAGTTGTTCTTAAATCTGAAAATGCTAAATTGCTTGCTCAAACAAATGATTTATCTTCTAGACCTATTTTGCCTAGAAATGAAGTTGCTATCTTAACTCTAGAAAAAGACTCTCTTCTTACTAAAGCCCTCTGTCTTGAGGCCGATCTTTTGCATACTAGAGAAGATCTTGCTAGTTTATCTACTACTATTGTAAATCTTAGTGATGATAATGCTAAATTAAGATCTACTTTGCAAAGGTTTCTTTCGGGTAAGAAATCCCTAAATGATGTTCTAGAGCACTCTACCAAACAAGTTGGTACTAGTGGTCTAGGATATAATGGGACTACTCCAAAAGGTAAGAAGAAGAAGAAGGGTAAGAAAAAGAGTGTGGAACCTCCAATTTTCAATGGAGAGTCTTCCGGCTCTAAAAACCCCATGGTTTGTATTCATTGCAAATGTGATGACCACTATTCTACCTAATGTCCTTACAAGCCTAAGGGGACCAACCCAAAGATGAAATGGGTCCCCAAGCTAACCCCGGACCCCAAAGTTTGAGTTGGGTTCCGACATCCTCTTTTCTTGCAGGTTAAAAAGAAATGGATTGTTGATAGTGGCTGCTCTAAGCATATGACTGGAGAAATCAGCCATTTCAACAAATTTGTGAAAAAGAAAGGAGGATCGGTAACCTTCGGGGACAACAAGAAGGGTAAGGTTATAGGTGAGGGTGATGTAGGCAATGAATTATGTATTAAAAATGTATTGCTTGTTGATGTCCTACATCACAATTTAATTAGTGTTAGCCAATTATGTGATAATGGTTATCTTGTGTTATTTACTGTTGTAGAATGCTTGCTTCTAGATTCCCTCTCCTACAATGTTATATATAAGGGAACTAGAAATGGCAATCTTTATGTTATTGTTCTCGATGCTCTTAAGCCCATACTAATTAGATGCTTAGTTGTGGATAAAAACGATCTTTCGCTTTGGCATCGTCGTTTGGGTCATGTGAATTTGCATCAAATGAAGAAATTGAACAAAAAGGACTTGGTTCGAGGACTTCCTAAATTGGATTTTGAAAAGGATGAGGAATGTCAACCTTGTACACAAGGGAAACAAACCAAATCCTCCTTCAAATCCAAAGGATTCATGAGTACCAAGAGAGTTCTTGAGCTTCTTCATATTGATCTTTTCGGACCAATGAGAACACAAACGCTTCGTGGCTCCAAGTATTGTCTTGTTATTGTTGATGATTTTTCTAGATATACTTGGACTTTCTTTCTCGTTTCTAAAAGCGATACACTTGATGTTTTCTCGAGGTTTTGTAAACGAGTTGAAAACGAATCTTCTTGCCATGTTGTTTCCATCCGTAGTGATCATGGGGGAGAGTTTGAAAATGATCTTTTTGAACGTTTTTGTGAAAAATTGGGTTACTCGCACAATTTCTCTTCTCCTCGCACACCTCAACAAAATGGAGTTGTTGAGAGGAAGAATAGATCGCTACAAGAGATGGCTAGGACCATGCTTCTTGAGTATGACACTCCTAAGAAGTTTTGGGCTGAAGCCGTTAGCACCTCATGTTTTGTGCAAAACCGAGTTTTCACACATCCGACTTTCAAGAAAACCCCGTATGAACTATGGCGTGGTAGGAAGCCGTCTATTGATTTCTTTCATGTTTTCGGATGTCCTTGTTTTGTTTTAAACACTAAGGATTCTCTCGACAAGTTTGATCCGAAATCATACAAGGCTTTCTTCCTAGGCTATAGCACTACTAGCAGGGCATATAGAGTATTTAACATTGAACTATCCAAAATTGAAGAATCTATAAATGTTAAATTTATTGAAACTAACCCGGTTAATAGCAAGCATATTGGTGATGATGATGTTGCAGATGAAATAATTCCTATCTTAAAAGATCTCAACATCAAAGACAAAGGCAAGCAGGTTGCAGAAGAAGAAAAAGAAGAAGAAAAGAAGGATCCCACTCCCCGCTTTGCAAAGAATCACCCCAAGGAGTTGATCATTGGCAATCCGTTTGAGAGAGTGAGGACACGAGCTGCTCACAACAAAGAACAAGCAGATAGTGCCTTCATCTCCCAACTAGAGCCAAAGAACATCAAAGAGGCCCTTGGTGATGATGAGTGGATCCTTGCCATGCAAGAAGAGCTTGAGCAATTTGAGAAGAACCGTGTGTGGACTCTAGTGCCAAGACCAAATGATAGAAAGATCATTGGCACCAAATGGGTCTACCGCAACAAGCTTGATGAGCAAGGAAAAGTGGTAAGGAACAAAGCAAGGTTAGTAGCACAAGGTTACAACCAACAGGAAGGTATTGATTTTGATGAAACTTATGCTCATGTTGCTAGATTAGAATCTATCCGTATGCTACTTGCTTTTTCTAGTTATAAAAATTTCTTGCTTTATCAAATGGATGTTAAAAGTGCGTTTTTGAACGGTACAATCGAGGAGGAAGTATTTGTTGCTCAACCCCCGGGCTTTGAAAATGACAAATTACCCAATCATGTTTATTTGCTACAAAAAGCTCTCTATGGACTCAAACAAGCACCTCGAGCTTGGTATGAGAAATTAAAGAACTTTTTTTTAGAAAATGGGTATGTCATGGGAAAAGTTGATTCTACTTTGTTTCTAAAACACGCTTCTAACCATTTTCTTATCATACAAATATATGTTGATGATATCATTTTTGGCGGGACTGATCTTGATCTTTGCAAGGAGTTTAGTTCTCTTATGAAGAGTGAATTTGAAATGAGCATGATGGGTGAGTTGACCTTCTTCCTCGGCTTTCAAATCAAGCAAACAAAGGAAGGAAACTTCATCAACCAAGGCAAATACACAACTGAACTACTCAAGCTCTTTGGGATGGAGAACATGAAGCCGATGGATACACCCATGTCAAACATCGCCAAACTTGATAAAGATGAAGAAGGTGAAAAGGTAGATGAGAATCTCTATAGAGGTATGATAGGAAGTTTACTTTACTTAACTGCCTCTAGACCTGACATTATGTTTAGTGTTGGATTGTGCGCTCGCTTTCAATCTTGCCCTAAGAAGTCGCATCTCACTGCTGTTAAGAGAATTTTGAGGTACTTAGCCAAAACTCAAAATTTTGGTCTATGGTATCCTAAATCAAGGGATTTTACTCTTACATCATATAGTGATGCGGATTATGCAGGGTGTTTGATTGATAGAAAGTGCACAAGTGGCACTTGCTTCCTTCTAGGACCATGCTTAGTGTCTTGGTTCTCCAAGAAACAAAGCACATTGGCATTGTCAACTACCGAAGCTGAATACATTACAGCCGGGAGTTGTTGTGCACAGGTCCTATGGATGAAGCAAATGCTCCAAGACTTTAACATATTTGTTGATGCTTCTCCTATCTATTGTGACAATACTAGTGCAATTAACCTCTCTTATAATCCTATATTGAATAGTAGAGCTAAACATATAGAGGTTCGCCATCATTTTCTTCGTGACCACATTGCCAAGAAAGATATCTATATCACACATGTGGACACGGAAAATCAGTTGGCGGACATTTTTACAAAACCCCTAGCTAGAGATCAATTTAACTTTATTCGATCTAAACTGCTCATTATTGATTTAAATGATATTTCTATGTGATCTAGCTAGTGATCTCTATCCTATATGCTTGCTCAGGTCATTTCTTCACCTTATGTGCCTATACATGCTTGCTTATGCTTAATTTGCCAATCAATATGCCTAGTTTTTTGCTTGTTTTTGGGTTTTTTTTATCGAATTTCACGTTTTATCGCTAAATAGTGCCCAATGATGAGCATAATGTGCCTAGGTATGTTATTTATGCATAATAGAATAGAAAAATAAAATTAATAGGCATGTATGTGGCTAGAATCTAAGATTTAGTTTGCTAGGTCATGTTGACCTTCGGTCGAGCTTCACCCCTGAAAACTCGACCGATCAGGAGCCGAGAGTGGTTCTTCAGTGGACCAATCGGTCGAGTTGTCCTGTCTCAGAACTCGACTGATCGACGGGCTGCGCCAACTTAAAACTTAGGATCGGCCGACTATTTTCCCTTGCAACTAGAAAATAGCCAATCGATTCCTCTTCTCTTGGCCCGTGCTCTCCACCCTAGCCCTAACCCTTCCCCATTCCCAGCCCTAGGGTGCCCTAGCAGCTTGCTCCTGACCTTCCCGGGCGACGGTTGTGTGTTCTTGTTGGGTTTCGAGGTTTGTTTTGCTTGTGTGTGCATTTTCTTCTCTTGCTTTTTGCTTCCATGGCTTCCCACAGGAGAAAACGACCCGCCCCTAGCAATGCCCCAGCTTCTTCCTCGACCCAAGGGTTGATTCCCTTTGATAACACCACGTTTGTCTCTCTAGAGGCTGTCAATAGGTATAAGGATCTCCTTCCTAGGTCTCCTTTTCCTTTCCGCCCCCTAGTTGGTCCAACTCGTTTTCAAAACCATATCAACTCCATCGCACAGCTTCTTGCACATCACAACCTTTCCGCCCTTGCGATCGAGAGTGACTGCTTCAACAATCAGTTAACTAGTACCAAAGCAGTTCACGAGTTCTATGCTAATCTACGTTGGAACTATGATTCGATTGTTCCCCCGCCAAATACCAAAATAGTCCTAACATCGATGATCGCCGATCGTCGGTTTCAACTCTCCGAGGAGACTTTCAATCTCTATCTTGCCGGAGATGAAGAAACCACTACTTGGCGTCGGGGCTATGACGAGTATTTTGATCTTTTAGACCTGGAACCCTTTTACAAACATCATGAATTGACTTTACCGGATATTCATCAATATTTGAAAAAGCCTGACGTGGCCTATAAGAAGTGGTCCACCCTTCCCTCCTCCTCCCTTGATCTCCGGAAGTGCATCCTAGCCCTTGTGCTTAACTGCAACATCCATCCAAAGCGAAATCAAACGGATATTGCGGAAAACACAGCGGTTCTGATGTATTGTTTGTTGAACAACATAGGTGTCAAGTGGGCTCGTTACATTCTTCATCATATGACCTGCTTTGACAAAGGCAAGAACACCAAGGGCACCCACCCTCCCTATCCATCCTTGATCTGTGGTCTCTTCCAGTTCGCCATTGATAAATCACTCTTTTCCGACTTCCATTACCCGGTTGCTCGAAAGGGAGTGTGCATTAGTGAAACCACTCTTCTAAAGTCCGTGCCTGCCCCTGGTGCTTCTGGCTCTGCCTCTGCCTCTGCCCCTGCTTCTGGTGCCCCTCCCACCTCCACCCAGGCTCCACCCCCGCAGCCCCACCCTCGCCCTAGCCGTGCGTCTTTCAGAGCATCAAATGAAACCCTTCTGGGTTACATGATGCATGAACAGGCGTACAATCGCCAGGTCCAAGATCACCTCCATCAGGATTTGTGTTCGATCATGTCTACCATGAACCTATCCTTCTCTTCACCCTACCCATCTTACCAGCCATATCTGGGTAGTGCTTATGCCTCCTATGCATATGAGCATTACTTTCCTGCTCCACCACCTTTTGCTGCCGAGCCTTCCGCTGCTGCTCCACCTCAGTTTCCCTCTGGTAGCTTCACTCCTGCATATCTACCGCTACCTGCTGCCCCCTGGCCTCTCTGCTCACCTCCTTGGGGGACTCTGCTCCGTCCTTCCCGCAGGTCTAGGAGCTCCTAGCTCTTGGCATGTCATGGGCTGAGCAGAATGCCCGCTGGCCCGATCGCTCCTTTGGTTCTGCTGACGAGGAGATGCCCGACCAGGCTGAGGATGCCGACGAGGATGCTGATGATGCTGATGGTGATGGTTCTTCTGCTGAGGATGGAGATGATGGTGCTGGTTCTGCTGCTGGCACAACTGCCCCGCCTTCGGATGGTGATGAGGACTACAACCCCGGCGATGACGAGGACACAGTTGACATAGATAGCTTAGATGTCTAGGAGGTTGTCTTAGATTATAGTCTAGCATGTCTATTATATATCTTTCTAGACTCTTTTGTATAAGCAACATCCTGGCACATTAGTCTGAGTTGTACTGTTTTCTTATTCTCTATTTTCTCGCTTTTTATGGTTGTAGTCGCTTATGAGAACATATGTCTGAGTTGGAATATCATTGCTACACTTTGGCTATATCATCTGTGTTATCTTCTGCTTGGTGTTTGATGAGCTATATTTTGATTCTGACTTGGATTGTATGCTTCTCCTCTGTGGTTGTATGTTATATGCCTTTACACTATTGTTTATCATCTTTTGCATATCTGTGTGGTTGAGTCTTGGAGAAGACCTAGATTTTGCTCTTCTACACCCCCTTCCTTTTTGATAATGTCAAAAGGGGGAGAAATATCTCATGGTCTGAAACTCAATCATATTGTTTTTATGGTGATAATACTATTGTTTTCTTGCCTAAGTGATCCTTTTCTTGTAAATTTGTTGATTGATCATATGACATGTAAGGGATTACATATTACATGGATTTTGGTTTTTCTATGTATAGAAAACCTAACATGCAGGTGAGAGGAAGCATAAATTGAGGGGGAGCAATTCCAATTGTTCTTATCATGAATCCCCCTAATTCACAAGGCAAAGGTTTAATTTTCTTATCCTTTTCAATATGTTTGAGGAATGGTTTGTCATTGTCAAAAAGGGGGAGAATGTTGACCTAGAGGTTGTACATTACCTATATTTTGATAATGACTTAACCATTCCATTCATATGTATCTAACATGTGCGTTAAAGATTGTTTGCAGACATTAGGTACATGAAAAGGATCACATATACAAGCCCTAGAATGGGCCAAGTGCAAGCCAAATTGACTACAAGTGTGCAATTTAGGATTTCCATGTAAATCACCCTAGAACATAAATGTAATCACTTGTAACGATGAATATGCTTGTAACTTAGAAGAGAAAAATGTTTGGTACAAAATTCACCAAGTTCTAATCACTTTTATTGCAAATTAGAAAATCCATTCCAGGCACTTGGTCGGTCGAGTTTCCCACCCTGAAACTCGACCGATCATCCTGGGTCGATTTTCTGAAGATTGCAATCGGTCGAGTTGTGCACTCACAGAACTCGACCGATTGGGTAGTAGGCCAATTCCAGTTGGAATGGTCGGTCGAGTTTCCTCAGGAAAAACTCGACCGATCAATTCAACATCGAATTGCCTGCTACCTGATCGGTCGAGTTACACCCATTGATACTCGACCGATTGCACTGTACGGAGTTTGCAGAAAAAGTAATATGACCGCTGGTGAATTGTTTTGGGCAAAAATATAGCCGTTTTCTTGAAGGAAAAATGACCACTTATGCACCCAAGTGTCCCACAACATAAAGGGCCACCCTCAACTATAAATAGAACCCCTTGGACTTCATTCCAAGCTGCTCTTCCATTGCAAACTTGGTTCTAGCTTAGTTGAGAGTGTTCCAAGCCCTTGAGCCCCTTTCTCTCTCTACCTTCAAGACAATTTCGTGAGTGAGATAGGTCCTTGTGTATGAGAGCTATCCTTTGTGCTATGTAAATCTCTCCTTTCTTTCTTCCCACCTCCAAATCAAATTGAAGATTGATTGAAGCCACTTCTCTGAGTGAAAGAGGAGTTGTTGCTGTTCTTCTCCGAGTAAAGGAGAAGATGTGTTGCTGATCTTCAAGAGTGAAGATTGATCGTTTCTCCAGCTCCCTTGGTGAAGGGAAAACGTGGGCAAGCTCTCCAAGTGAAGGAGAGGTGCAAGGCAAGCTCAAGTAAGATAGGTAATTCCTACAAGGCTGAAGACAAAGGTGAGATTGGGTAAGTCCTTTGTAGAAGGCTGAAGAATCTCGCTTTGTGGGTAAGTCCTTGGATAGGTTGAAGATCTTAGCTTGTGTAATTAAGCCCTTGGTTGTGTGGTTTATGTTTCTTGTAATATTATCATGATAAATAAGAGGACCAAGTTGCAAATCCTAGAGTCTAACCAACTCTAGGTAGTGGACTGACATAGCTCCTAAGTTTAGGACTTGGAACCACTCTAAACCACCTGTCCAAGTGCATGATATTCATTATCTCTTATCCTTGCTTTGTATGCTAGAATAGGATATCAAATTGCTGCTTGCATTAGTTTTTACACTTCATTTAAATTGGTGGTCTAATCGATTTTGTGAAGTGTGTGTAGCTCTATTCACCCCCCCTCTAGATCCCATCGATCCAACAATTCAGTTATGAGATAATGATGTAACATAATAAATGTCTAATGAATGATATTTCTCAAAGAAATGTGTCTTTAGGTTAAGGACCTGAACAATGAGATCATACAGATGTTTATAGTATATACATTCTTGTTATGTACCTAGTCACATGCAATTGGGGAAGGTTGATAAACAACAATAACACATAAGACTAGACTGTGTGTTGGTTGATGACATAATCTCACTAGTCATGATATGTGTATCAAATCAAACACGTGGATACTTGTTAGAGAATAATGTATTAAACAGACCAACCTTGAGAGTGATGCATGGAAACCATTACATGGTAGTCAGAAGCATCTCTCATAGTGTTGGTGGTGATTGTAGTTCTTAGACCTAAAATCACTACACTTATCACATGTCGTTCAGTGTACTTTGACATCATCCACCATGATCTAGAATAAGGGTTTCCATAAAGGTGATGATCAGGTACACTGTGACACATGGGGATGACTGTGAGTGATGTAGATGGGATTTTTCCCTCCTATACGAGTATGATATCCTAGCCACTTGATAGGTGAGACTGAGAAATGCATGGCAATGCTCATGTGAGTCAATATGTGATATTGAGATTACATATATCTCAGACAATCTACTCTAGTTCAAGGAACATGGATTGAACATTGAAGAGGATGATGATTCTATGCATCGAGTTCAATCTGGATATCAGAGACAAAGGAAATATACAAACACTAACCAATCAAAATTATAGGCTCAAGTTGTTCTCCAACTTTCTAATTGTTTAGGTAGTAATGATGTGTGACTAGATACACACTGATTGCTTGTGACGTCATAAATTATTTATGGACTTTCACTACCAACGTAACTTGGAACCTATAAGGCCGCACACATAGGATACACTTGGAATATGATTTTATTCATGAATGGGGTTTAAACTTGATTACTCAAGAGTTAGGTATTCAATTTAAACATGAACAGTTGAAAATTTACTGAATGGAATTTGAACCGATCGGTTCAAGTGTTGAACCATCTGGTTCAAGTGTTGAATTGAACGGTTGGAGGGTCAAGTTAACTGAAACTGCATTGGCTAAATATCGGTTAAGATGGAGCATGAACTGGCCGGTTCACATAGTGAACCGATCTGCTCATGGTCTCAAATGAATGTTTCATGTGATGAATTGTCTGGTTCATTGATCCATTCGATTGGATCAAGGATTAGGTGCTAACATCATGTTATGTATTAATCAAATATTAATTGTCATTACAATTATGATTGAGAAACATGTTGAAATGACCGGTTTAAGGGTTGAACCAACCGACTCACATTCCAACCAATCGGTTCACCTATGAACTGACTGTTTTTCCACTCACCTATGAAAATTCATGAAATTCTATCCCCTTCGAATCCCACTCTGATAGGGAACATTGACCCTAACCCTCCTATAAATAGATGGGTATTGGGACTTCTCAGACACATCAATTAGATCTGACAATTGTTGTCTTCTCTGGTTGTAGTAACTGAGAGAACCTAAGCAATTCCTACCTGATAAAGGGAGGGATAGAAAGGAAGAACAATTATGGGAGAGCAAGTTGGTATTGGTATACCAACTAGAAGGGATAACTCCTTCTTATATGTTCTTCTAGAACGATATGGTCTGTGTGGACTACTATAGAGGCGAGGAGGACGTTGCATGCCGCTCAGAGGACAAGGTCAATGTTGTCTGTGGTGATTAACTATGAGTTGTTACTGATGTTGTTTGGGTGCAACTTGAAGAAAGGCACACACAACTACGAGGGAATTGTCGTCGAACTTGCTCTAGGATCTAGTATAACCTCACAACCTTCCTTCCCATTACATAGTTGTTGACGTGGTCTACTATTCAAAGAGGAATATGGTAGTTTTTTTTGTTTCTGCTGCCTATTCTATCACCATATTTCCCTATAGTGGTATCAGAGCCACACCAATTTACTATGTTATGGGATTAAACAATATGATCTGATTTTAGTTTTCATCATTTATTTATTGTAAAATATGTGAATATTTAATATGATTAATGTGCATATCTGATTAAATACCACATACGATCCTAAGTTTATATATATATATATATATATATAGAGAGAGAGAGAGAGAGAGAGAGAGAGAGAGTCAGGTTAGAATACACTCAAGTGTACAGATCACACCATACACCCAATGGTGTTTGCTTATCTAGACCATGTTTTTCCAAAATCTAATCCATTGATCTTCATGGTTACAATAATAATATGCCACATATAAAATTTGAGCTCATTTGGATGAGTATAAGTCACTCATCTAAGGACAAAAAAATCGACACACAAAACTAATTTGAAATGCATGATTTTTACCTCCTTTAGATGCACAACTTATAAGTGTCCAAATGAGCTGAAATTTATTATATAGTAGGTTCTTAAGATAATTAAGAATTTCAAAAAGTTACTCTATCTTTAAAAATGACTGAGGTGTACGGTGCCTCCGGTACACTTGAGTGTACACTAGCCTAACTCTCTCTCTCTATATATATATATATATATATAAGAAATTTACAGGCGTCGCCATAAAAGTTGGTTATAATGTGGATGTGAAGCATGGTTATGGACAATAACCCATATATCTATTTATGGTGGTTGTGGTTGTTTATTCCTATTTATATCTCGGGTTGCATACCAAGACTCATATTTCATTCCAAATTTAAAAGTAATATTCTCTCCTTCCCATGCTCCCCTAGAATGTAACTCAAGGTTTTCCTATTACTTTGTAATATGTAAATAACATTAGGATAGTTTTAATTTTTGTTACAACGAAGAAGACATTCAACACCAGACAAGCCATCCATTTCAAAAGGTGAGCCAATCGACTAGAGACCGAGGTGGATTAACAGCAGGTTGAGCTGAACCAATCAGTTGGTGGCCCAACTGATCGACTGGAGGATCTACAAAATGGTGGACCAAAGATCAGACGACTGGGGATTCGACCAACCAACCCATAAAGAGGCAAGCCGATCGATTCAAGGGTTGAACCGATCAACACAGACTGGTTCAAGCATTTATCTTCATTACAGTAGGTTTCTGCATGTGATGTAGACTCTAGGTTGCGTTCATTCCTTGTGGCTTCAAGGAATTACAATATAATGGTCATAATCATCACTTATGGTTTATTGCATATTTATATTTGTGGGATATAGCATGTATATGATACATACTATAGTATGTGTTGATTGGATATGTATATGCATTTATAAATACCAATCCCTCAATATATCTTAAGCCTAAGATGATTTACATAAGCAACACACATGAAAATCTTGGTCGACCAAGCATAGGTTACACTAAAGCATGGTGCATCGTCTATCTCATAGAAGAGTGATGGTAGATATATAGATCTGCCAAAGTCGAGTACATTTTCTATCATGTTGGCTTCTGGGTCAGGCTTAACTAGGTGATCTTAATGAGATTAAGTACCTAGAAGCATGGAGCTGGATTGTGCAAAGAGTTGTGCACACCATCTATCAAAGAATCTCATTTAGATGCAATTGGTAAATGTTGCCTACCTAAATAATCAAGTTGTGGGCGATCAGCCAAAATTGTCTCATTATTTGATGAAATATGGATCTTGGCTCACTAGAAAATTGTACGATGTAATCTTCCAAATTGGTAGTGAGGGCTATCAATTTGAACAAAATAGTGGGAGTGATAATTAAATATTAAATATTGCCAAATGTTATTCAAATAAAATCAAATCAATTTTTTTTTTACAAATGCAAAATTTACTCTTATATATAAATCAAAAACACAAAATCATTGCTATTGGTCCTTATGAAGGACAATCTAAAAGAGATATATATATTACCATAACTGGTTCAGGACCTTAAGAAGTGTTCTTTGTGTTCACTACTATAGAAATAGCGTTCAGTGTCGCTTTTCTGGGCGTCAGTTATTAAGGAAAACCGACGCCTATAATATCAGGCATCGGTTATGTAGGCAAACCGACGTCTATATTCGAAGACCATCCAGACACGGGTACCGCTTTGTATTCATCGTCGGCTGACTATAACCGACCGACGCCTAAAAGCGCCTGCAAAATCCAATTTTCGGACGAAAAAAATTTGGGCCACATACAGCGTCGGTGTTTTAACTATTAACCGACGCCTATTTAAAATGAAATTTTGCGCGAAAAGTTCCAAAATAGGTGTCGGTTATCCTTGGATAACTGACGCTGATAATGGTTCCCGCCAAATAATTTAGGGTAAAAGTTTTCTATTTGGGCGTCGGTGTTTTACTAATAACCGACGCTAAAGCATAATAGGCGTCGGTTGTGTAGATAACCGACGCCGTTGATCAACTTAATAGACCCGATACCCGACTCTTCCCCCTTTCTTCTTGTTTCATCGCGACTTCTCTTCTATGCTGCTGCTCGCCGCCGTTCTCCCAAAATCACCCATCGTCGGTTGCTGCTGCTCGCCGCCACTGCTATGGTTCTCTTCTGCTCACCGGCGCCGCTGCCCGTCGCCCGCCGCTGCTGCTTCTTCTCCTGGTGCTTTTCCGGCCGGCGCCTGCTGCTTCTCTGACCGTCAGTTGCTTCTGCCCGCCGCCCGCCCCCGGTCGTTTGTTGCTGTCGCTGCCACTGCTGCTCTAGCTCCTCCACACACTGCTGCCGTCGGTGGTCCTCTCCACACTAGCTCCAGGTAGCACTACCTCTCCTTCTCCCTAGCTATTTACCAACATGCAGCAAGCACGACCAACACAGCCACGGCCGTGCTTGCTGTTGGTAAGGATATGAACAAATTTTCATGTAATGTTTTATGTAAATCCTAGGGTATGAACAAATTTTTTGCTTGCATATATTTGTGCTTCTAATCCTAATGTTTGACTTAATTCAGTAAATTTTGATGCATGTTGAAATAAGATTTAAACTTGTAAATTCTAGCATCCTAATTTGATTTGATTAAACCTAACATTGATGAAACCCTAACATCAATTGTGATGAAACCCTAACATTAATTGTGATGAAACTCTAACATGTACATATCTATTATTGTGTTTGTTGGCCTAGAAACCCGTCCAAGATTGACTCATTAGGAGTAAATCTTGGATAGTCCCCGGTTTGGGACTGTTTTTGAACACCTAATCTCACTTAGGATGTAAGTGTATAATGTGTATTGGGTTTTTGAGAAAATTTCAGTAGCATTTCCCCATTTGTTCTCTAAGTACATATGTACTTAGAGATCAGTGGGGAAATGCTGCCGAAATTTTCTTGAAAACCCAATACACATTATACACTTACTAGTGAGATTAGGTGTTCAAGGATGGGATAGGTGGTACACATTTATTATATATAAGAATGACATCAAATGTGTTTGTTGGCCTAGAAACCCATCCAAGATTTACTCATTAGGAGTAAATCTTGGATAGTCCCCGGTTTGGGACTGTTCTTGAACACCTAATCTCACTTAGGATGTAAGTGTATAATGTGTATTGGGTTTTCGAGAAAATTTCGGCAGCATTTCCCCGTTTGTTCTCTAAGTACATATGTACTTAGAGAACAGCGGGGAAATGCTGCCGAAATTTTCTCGAAAACCCAATACACATTATACACTTACTAGTGAGATTAGGTGTTCAAGGATGGGATAGGTGGTACACATTTATTATATATAAGAATGACATCAAATGTGTTTGTTGGCCTAGAAACCCGTCCAAGATTGACTCATTAGGAGTAAATCTTGGATAGTCCCCGGTTTGGGACTGCTCTTGAACACCTAATCTCACTTAGGATGTAAGTGTATAATGTGTATTGGGTTTTTGAGAAAATTTCGGTAGCATTTCCCCGTTTGTTCTCTAAGTACATATGTACTTAGAGAACATCGGGGAAATGTTGCCGAAATTTTCTTGAAAACCCAATACACATTATACACTTACTAGTGAGATTAGGTGTTCAAGGATGGTATAGGTGGTACACATTTATTATATATAAGAATGACGCCACATTATACACTTAGGATGGAAGTGTATACCCTAATCTTTTCCTAATATATACTTGTTTCCTAATATATACTTGTTTTCTCTGATCATAGAATGGATAGATCATGGATGTCCATTCGTAATCGTTGCACCCCAGATTTTATATCTGGTCTTGATCAGTTTATTAGATTTGCCGAGGAACATAGTAAAAAACCTACAGATAGGTTCTACTGTCCATGTAGGCATTGCGGTAACAACTTGAAAGTCAACACTGATGAGGAAATCAAAAGTCATGTCATGTGCAATGGGATTGTACAAGGCTATACAAAATGGCACTGGCATGGAGAGATTTCAAAATCGAAACCAGTAGATGTCGATAGCAGTGCTTGGGTGGAAGAAGAAATTGCCTCCGATGACGTAAATGTGAACGAACCAGTTCCAGCAGACATCGTTGATGTGATGATGGATAGTTGTAGGGTAGAGCACACTGATCCACCTCCTATCTTTAGAAACATTGTGCATGATGCTGAGATACCGTTATACACAGGATGTGCTAAGTTTACAAAGCTTAGCGTTGTGTTGAGATTGTATAAGTTGAAAGCTAACAATAGATGGAGCGACAAAAGCTTCACTTCATTGTTGACTTTGTTGAAAGAAATGCTTCCTGAAGGAAACGAGCTGCCAATCTCAACATACCAGGTAAAGAAAATGTTGTGCCCAATGGGAATGGAGGCCAAGAAGATACACGCATGCCCGAATGATTGTGTATTTGTGGGCTCCAATCTCCAAACCACGATATAATCACGATTTAAACTCGAGCGGAAGCAATCGATAATCAGCGGAAGAAAAAAATCACGGGAAATTAAAGCTTTTCGAGATAAGAGCTTGAAACCACAAACCTTTTCCATAGAAAAAGGATTTAAACTATATACATCTCTGTCAAATTACTTCTTGAGTGATTATATACAACATGATACAAAATCTCAAGAACTCATGACCAAAACACTCCAAGACCTGAGAGTACAGAGGACACATAGGACTAACTCTAACTACACCACATAGCAGGCTAAATCTCCACCTGAGATTTACTGCTGCTCCTGGTGCTGCTGCTGCTGGGATTGGTCACCTTTAGACCGGTTCCTCCGTCTTCGACGACCACCTAAAAAGTTGAAGTCTACGGGGTGAGACAATTATACATAATTGCCCCAGCGAGAGTTATAACTCTCCACTAGAAGCTTTATAAGCAAACAAAGAATAACTTAAGCAGTAAAAGCTTTCAAAGCATTCATTAGCAGTTTTGATAATAAGCAAGAGTTCAACATTTATGAAACATGAAGAACATATACTTTATCCAGTGTAACATCAATCAAGTAATACTACGCTATTGATTATGTTTTTCAACCATTATTATGCCCTGTGGAGATGAGGTATACCACTCATACTCCAACTGATCGCTAAGAAGTCACATCAGTATCATACATAGGTCATTAAAAGAGCCGGATTCTTATGACCTCATCTTCCTCAGTCAGTTAGAGGATTGTTTGCAGGACATCTGGCAGGACGTCTGCTATTTATAGCTCACCAGGGTAAACTGGACCTTCGCTATGTTTTTAGAGTTACAGTGGCGTTCTGTACTCTCTTCGTCATCGGAAGATTTCTTGATTATCTTTCACCGATGCGGTGTTTGTTTTTACTTTGGTAGAATAGTGATACATCTCACCTTTTGGGTTTGTAGTGAAGGTTTGACGGACTATAAAAATCCACATCAATTCCTACACTAGGATGTAAGGTTCTACACATCCATATACCCCACATACTCAAAGTATGTGATCCAGGAGTTCCCTTGGGAAAACCTGTTTCACCATCATTTAGACTCTGACAATGATGGATCTATGATCAGGGCTCTACATTACACTTGATTAGTTAGGTACATTCAGTATTCTTTTAACATCATACATGGTTCTTCAAACAATATCATTAGCATAACAGCTATAAATGAGAATACTAAAATGTAGCAAGCCTAACTCTTTTCAATCATCAGTTCTCAATCATTTCTCCACAAGTCATCTGTTAAGCATGACCTTGATGGTATTTATGGCTCTTACAGTCCATAAATCTCAATAGATGTCACTAGCAGTGCATCAAGATATTTCACTTATTCATAAAGCTTAAGACATGCTTTCAATGAATATAGTATTATAATCCATACCTGGATATGATTATCATCTCATAACAACCTGCAAGGTTAATTCAACTGGTAATAGTAAACAATTCATCAATCAGGGTTTACTTATTCATCTTTCATGTCACCACCCTAGAATTAGGGTTTACTATTCACTCCATGGTGAATTGTACTCATTACATCATCATGTATGAGAAACATCATCATTAAAGCTCTTAAGTAAGATTAAGATTCACTAGTTATCATAATTAGGGTTCCCATGATCTCACATAGGTGGATCATTCCCTACTCATGTACATTCATGTGTATTGAAAGTATCTTACTTAAGTTTCCACCATAAAAGGGTACGTTCTCTCTCTTAGGATACTTTCTCTCTCCTCTTACTAGTAGATGGTGATAACACCACTCTAGATCAGGTTGGGTTAAGTCCTCATTGACTAACATAAGCCAAAACATCACTATCATGTGATTAGGGTTTGATTAAAACAAGGTTTTACTCCATTAAACCCCTCAAGGGTATTTTGGTAATTTACCTCATAATCACCATCATGGGTCAACTCATTAATCACTTAGTCCCTTAATGACCTAGGTTACCATTAGGGTTTATATTAGATCATCATTGAATCAATTACATCATCAATTGATTAAGTACAAACCACCTTGAACACCTTCAAACGGTTTCAACCTTCAACCACCAAACGGTCTTGAGACCGTTTGGTTTCAAACGGTCTTGAGACCGTTTGGGTGTGTTGACCGTTTTGACTTTCAAACCGTTTGAAGCTCATGCGGTTTGAAACCGTTTGATCAAATAAACTTGAGATCGATTGGACCAAACGACCTTGAGATTGTTTGAGCCCAAATGGTCTGGAGACCGTTTGGCCTCAAACGGTCTTGAGACCGTTTGGATCCAAACAGTCTTGAGACCGTTTGGTCCAAATGGGCTCAAACCGTTTGGACCTCCAAAGTGGTTCAAAAGTTACAATTAGTCATGGTTAAGTATGTTGAAGCCCTCAATTGGACAAAGCCATATTAACCACTTATAAATTGAGTCAATTAGGATGAACCTCAATCACTTGGACACCAAATTAACCCTCAATTGAAAGTCAATTAGGGTTAAGTCCATCTCAATTAGGGTTTCAAATCAGATGGTCATCAATATTCAACAATGTGAATCAATTCAAGGTTGAACCTATCAATTGACCTCCAATTGGGCCCAAACTTGGCCCAAACGGTCTTGAGGTCGTTTGGACATCATCCAAACGGTCTTGAGACCGTTTGCCCAAAGTTTGACCAAAAACCAAGTCGGTTAGATTAGGGTTGAACTCCAATTAGGTCAAAAATCAGCATTTTTATCAATTCATCAACTTGTTGCAATTGGACCTTCAAACCATTAGATTATCTCAATCCTAAACCTTCAAACGGTCTTGGGTTGTGCCCAAACGGTCTTGAGACCATTTGGAAGAGCCCCCAAACGGTCTTGAGACCGTTTGGGTCCTTCAACCCAAAACTCAACAAGATCTATGCTTTAAAACAGTAATTTCAACCCGATTGGGGTTAGGATGTTGAAGTGCCTTCAACTCTCAATTGGTTAAGAATTAATCTTCGATTTTTTGCAGGAATAAAATTCAACATATTACCAACAGACCCTCAAACGGTCGTCCCTTGGTCAACCCTATCTAACGGTCTTGAGACCGTTTCAATCCAAACGGTCTTGCAAGACCGTTTGAGAGAAAACGGTTTGAAACTGTTTGACCTTAAACGGTTTGCAACCGTTTGGACCAAAAGGGTCCAAGGTCGTTTGATAAAGTAGCATAGGAATTCACGCCCATCATCTTCAACCTTGGTTAAGGTCGGTTATTCTACCGTTTTGCTTGCAAAAGTGCAAGGAAAGAGGGAGGTAAAAGAAGAAGTATCATGCTAATTTGCAAGAACTAAGTATGCATATAAAGCAAAGAGTTTAGAGTTATAAAACCCGCCTAAAGGTCATTCCTTGAGCTCCAAGCTTTCAAGCTCCAAGATTTAATGGCGTCTTTGAGCTCCACAGGTTCGGCCAAGGTGAATTCTCCAATGAAACGTTGGAAGGGAAAGGCTAGAAAGATAGAGCTAGGTGAGCTAGCCATGAATCTAACCTTGAAAACGAGTTTCCTCCATGAATTCAAGCAAAAGGGATGATCTAAACTTACCTAGAACCCTTGGTCGTCCCTCTCTGTTCCAGAGCTAGCCTTGGTCAGTTGAGAAAGAAGAGAAGAAGTGAAGGAAATGAAAGGTTCATTCACTTGTTACAAGGAAAGGGCTTATATACTTTAGGCCTTTTTACACCATAAGGACCTCTAAAGTATAGAATTTACATCTAAGTACCCCCTTGCTCAAGGCACGTCCAAACTCATATAAACTTATGCAAAGCTCATGAAATCTCAAGATCTAAGGGTAAAGAAAGACAACTTTCAACTAAGGTACATACATGGAAGGTTTCCATACCCATATTAGGTGATTTTTACCACAAGGATCATTTTTCTTATCTGATTATTCATTGATGTCCCCTTTTCATCATTTCTACTCTAAATGATGGCAAGAGTTATGAAAGATGTTCTAGAGGGTGAATTTTACAATTTACACCCCTCAATTTGGGTAAATTGCACTTTACTCCAAATTAGGGTTTTTAAGCACAAGGATCATTCCACAAGCTGCATCTTGATGCCCAAGCTTGGAAAATCCTTCTTACTTCATCATATTTACTCATATGATGTCTTATTATCATAAGAACATCTTATCTTGTGAACATTGCAAGTTAACCCCTTTAACTGGGTAATTTGCACATAGGTCCCTGCACTACAAAACAATGCTACAACTTTACATATAAAGGAGCAAAATTGAAAGTAAATGTTCCTGAGGAACTTAATTACATGCTAGGGAGTATTCACAAGTATATAATTACATATTTAGGCAAAACTTCTAGGGTTAGGTTATAACCCAGGTCAGGGATGTTACAGTATTATTTCAAAAGGACTATGTAGATTTGAAAGATTATCCAAAATGTGGTGTGTCACGGTATAAATTGACGACTTCGGGGGAGTCCAAAACTGGTTCTCCTGCCAAGGTGTTGTGGTATCTACCTATAATATCACGGTTTCAACGCTTGTTTGCAAATCCGAAAGATGCGAAGAATTTGAGGTGGCATGCAGATGTTAAGAAAAATAATGATGGGATCCTACGACATGCGTCTGATTCCCCACAGTGGAAGAAGATTGATCTATTGTACCCCAAATTTGGTGAAGAAGATAGGAATCTAAGACTTGGGATTTGTACAGATGGGATGAATCCGTACGGGACATTGAGCAGCCAACATAGCACTTGGCCAGTCATGCTTGTTATATACAATCTTCCTCCCTGGATGTGTATGAAAAATAAGTACGTTATGTTGTCGTTGTTGATATCGGGCCCTAAACAACCCGGAAATGATATCGATGTTTATCTTGAACCTTTGATTGATGACTTAAAGAAACTTTGGGTTGAAGGTGTGATGACCTATGATGCTTCAGCAAGAGAGACATTTCGTTTGCACGCTATGTTGTTTTGCACTGTTAATGACTTTCCAGCATATGGGAATTTGTCTGGATATAGTGTCAAAGGAGCTAAAGTGTGTCCTATATGTGAAGAAAACACTGATTCAATAAGACTAAAACATGGCAGCAAGACTGTATATCTTGGTCATCGAAGGTTTCTTTCAAAATTCCATCCATATCGTAGGAAGCGCAAAGCATTCAATGGATGGAATGATGAACAGAGTGCACCAAAACCTATACCAGGGGATGTTGTTTATGCAAGAGTAAAAGACATTGTCAATGAATTTGGTAATAAATCACAATGTAGTATGGCCACACGGAGTGACAATTCTTCATTCAAGAAGAAGTCAATATTTTGGGATCTTCCTTATTGGAGTTCTTTGACAGTCAGGCATTGTATCGATGTAATGCACGTTGAGAAAAATGTCTGTGATAGCATCATTGGTACTCTATTAAATATACCAGGTAAGACTAAAGATGGGATAAAATCCAGACTGGACCTACATGAAATGGGAATAAGGTCAGAATTAACAGAATTACATGAAATGGGTAATAAAAGAACATACTTACCTCCCGCTTGTTACACGTTGTCTAGAAAGGAGAAGAAAACTTTTTGTGAATGCTTGGTAAATGTTAAGGTGCCACATGGTTACTCATCCAACATCCGTAGATTGGTATCAATGAAAGATTTGAAGTTGATAGGTCTTAAATCTCATGATTGTCACACTCTAATGCAACAAATATTGCCCGTGGCAATTCGATCTATATTGCCGAAGCATGTAAGGTTTGCAATTACCAGACTTTGTTTCTTTTTCAACAGTCTATGCAGCAAAGTTATTGACCCTGATACTCTCGATAATTTGCAAAGAGAAGTGGTTGTTACCCTATGTCAGCTTGAGATGTATTTCCCTCCTTCGTTCTTTGATATCATGGCACATCTTGTTGTCCACTTGACTAGGGAAGTGAAAATGTTGGGACCAATTTTCTTGCATTGGATGTATCCCTTTGAACGATACATGAGCATTTTTAAAGGTGATGTTCGAAACCGTTATCGGCCTGAAGGGAGTATTATTGAAGGTTATGTGGCGAGAGAGGTTATGGATTTTTGCAATGACTTTCTCAGTGGTAATGACACTCCTGATAATGACAAGAATATTGAGGAGGGCAAAGAAATTTTGGGATCACGGGTGAAAGTAATCAGCCGTGAGCAGTTGGAACAAGCTCACTTGTATATTTTACACAATATGGACGAAGTGAGTGTTTATATCGAGGAACATACCAATTTCATAAAGAGACAACATCCTCGAGCAAGTTCAATGTGGCTTGCTAGAGAGCATAATAAGACTTTTACTAAGTGGTTTGAAGATAAAGTCTTACATCAACTATCTCAAACACCAAATGATATTACAGAAACTATCAAATGCCTCGCCTTTAAACCAAAATCGAATGTTATGTCTTATGAAGGGTTTGACATTAATGGATTCACATATTACAAAAAGCGCCAAGATGATAAGAGTGTCGTCCAAAATAGTGGGGTCACTCTTCAAGCGTCGACTATGTACTTTGCAAGTGCAAAGGATAAGAGTCCACGTGAAGCTAAAATGTCATATTACGGTGTCATTGAAGACATTTGGGAGTTTGACTACATAGATTTCAAAATTCCACTCTTTAAATGTAATTGGGTTGATAACACCAAAGGAGTTATAGTGGATGAATTGGGTTTCACTTTGGTGAACTTTGAAAAGATTGGCGAGAAGGGTGAACCATTCATATTAGCATCACAGGCAAAACAAATATTCTATATCGATGATCCTGCAAATGATAAATGGTCGGTTGTTCTTCATGGTAAAAGACAGTTCATTGAAGATCCTATAGATGAAGAAGAGTACTATGATAAGTATGATGACTCCAGTCCATTCTCAGTTGGGTTGCCAACTCCACAAAATATTGAAGCTAATGATGACTTATATGTGCGCGGAGATCACAATGAAGGATTGTTAATTGATAAAAGATCACAATTTTAGAGACATGTATGTTTATACAAATGCTAAATGTTTGCCTTTTTCTAGTTTATATAAATGCTAAATGTTTGCCTTTTCTAGTTAATACAAATGCTAAATGTTTGCCTTTTTCTAGTTAATACAAATGCTAAATGTTTGCCTTTTTAATGACATTTTCAGATGGCTGACCATGATGAGCATGATGTCCATGATGAGCATGAAGTCCATGATGAGCATGCTTTCCATGACGAGCATGGCGAGGATACCAATGTAAGTTCTAAAAACATATCCTGTATTTCTATAAAATTCATTATCTTCTAGTTATGTCATATATCATATATTTCTATATTGGGCTAATTCAGTGTGTTTATTTTTGTCAAATTTTAGGTTGATGATGCACATGTACCCACTGAAGCACTGGAGCAACTTGATGCGCAGCACCAAACACTTAACAAGAAAAGGGGCATCACTATGTTGAAGAAGTTAATAGCGCTAAGTGGCAGTGGATCCAAATTGGTTGTGGAGTTTGATAATGGAGGAAATGCAATTGGAGTGTACCACAATAATTTTGTAAACTATCTTGGGTGTACCACTCAGAGCCATTGTGGTGTTAAGTATGATAATTGGCATAAAGTTCCTCAGGAGAAAAACGACTTGATATGGAAGGATTTATGTGTGAGTTATTATTATTTGCAATTCTATTTTGTAGATTACAAATTCTATTATTTGCAATTCTATTTTGGATACTAGTTAATAACATTTCTATTTTACAGAATTTGTTTGCATTGGATGAGAAGTTGCATCGTAAAAGTGTGATGCAACGCGTTGGAAAGATGCTTAGGAATTATAGGACAAATCTGAACAGAGAATACATAAAAGAGGGTGATAAGAAGAAGAAGTCAGCCCTTGAACAATGGAACTTCTTGGACAAAGAAGATTGGGACAATATTGTTGCTTCAAGAAAATCTGAAGAATTCAAGGTATTAGGCGTCACTCCCAATTTAATTAATATACATTGTATTCACCTATTCAAGATTAACATTTAGTGCTACTAACCAAATCATTAATGTGCATACTAACTAGGCCCTCAGTGACGCACAAAATTGCAATACGTGCACTGAATGTGCATGACCACACTATGGGTCCAAAAGGCTATGCAAGTGTTCGCCAAAGACTACAGGCGGAGTCTGTGGCTACTCAGGAGTCTGCCACACCCATGCCTCACCATGATATCTGGATAGCTGGGAGGCAAAACAAGAAGGGTGAAATAAAGAAGCCTGTAACTGCTGAGGCGGCTGTGAAAATGGTAAAATACAACTCTTAGAGCAATCATTTGAATATTGATTATTTGTGGTGTTAACTTACCAATTTCTGTTGATGGTGATTAGCCGGAGTTGCACGAGCATAGGAAACAAGGCACGTTCATCCCTCAGGGCACAAGGGATGAATTGACAGTTGCTCTGGGTAACCCAGAGCATCCTGGATGTGTTAGGGTGCAGGCGGTGGTGTGGGCATCAAAGCATTCTTTGGGCCATCCCAGCGCAAACCCAGAGCGGGACTTTCTCAAGAAGAGGTAACCTATTCTTTTTTTAGAATGTTACTACAAAAGGAAAATCAATAATAAGAAGCTAATGTTTCTTTTATCCATGTATAGGAGAATAAGAGAGTCGAGGATATAGTTGCTAAGAAGGTCAACGATGTAGTTGCTGAGAAGGTCAAGGAAGAATTGCTGCGGTGGCAGGCATCTCAGGCTTCCAATCAGCCTATGGCGACCCACTCTTCTCCTGATGCACAGACTGCGAGTAATCATGGAGACCCATCGCCTAACATGTCTGCTGTAAGTATTGTTTATGACATTGTAGCCACATAGGCATGCATGGTAGAGTGCTTCCGATTATGGAAGCAACTTCTAAGGACGGAAGCATAGAAGAAGAATGGGAGCAAAATTCTTGAAGGAGCAGACACACTTCAACGGATAAGATCCAAATTGGAGATTGTTGAGATAATGTCTCTTAGTCTATTAGGATAATGAATATTGTCTTAACAATATAGGAAAGTCCAAACTCATGTTAGACTTTGAGTCTGAGATATCATTTCCTTTTCCAATTCTCTTTTATATTCAATTAGAAATTTGATTATCATTATCTTTTCCTATTAGAATAGTCATATCCTCTTATCTTAGTCCTAATATGGTTTGGTCTATATTTCTAGTCAATAAATAGAGTACCATGCATATGTTACGGGTGTTCCAAAAGGGGGAAGCCGAAAAGATGGCCAAAGAGGAGAGAGAGCGAGAGTGGGTTATGAGATTCTATTATGGGTGCATGATTGTGAGAGAGCAACAATTCTTATAATCTTCTTGAAATTGCTTTATAGAATTTTGCGGTCTTCTTCACCAACTTTGTTCTCTCATTGGTTGTTTGTTTGACAATTATTGTCTCTATCGATAGGGGTCATTCTTGTTCTTCTTGTGCATGTTTAGGTTGCATCTTGTATAAAGCAATTTTCTCGAGCTTTAAGCTTCCAAATATCTCTTTAGCCAATACCTATCGACCCACAATGACCCTAACTACCAATCTATTAACCCCATCCTCCATGATTGACCATAGAACAATGATAAGACATGTCATCCATAGCAGTGGCACATATAATTCACATCCAACAACTATGACATATATCATCAATTGACTAATTACCCTCCGCAACCTCAATCAACCACCTAGCTACTGACCTCCAGGTCGATAATCGTAGCCTCCATGTCACGTTGTGCAAGATGAAGCAATTGAATCAACATCCATCGATTACGTGACAATAACCCAACAATCTATCGACCAAGCTGCCATTCTCGACCTTGTCCATGTCAATAACCGTCCCCAACCTGCTATCGTCGACGACCGACCATGATATTGCTTGCCTTCACACATCTCAAAGCTGACCAATGTTAATAGGAACCAATCAAGCAAAGCAAACGATCGACCTGCATGGTCGATCATTCTACTAAATGTTTGGGCCCACCATTGTAACAATGACATGGCTTTACGATTCCCCCATAATTTTCCCTAATACTTCCCAACCAAAGCTATAAATAGCTAGCATCTGTTATTGTGCAAAGGGTCAGACTCTTTGTAATCCACCCCTTCATATTCTATGTGGCTCAAGGCCAAAAAAATACAGCCACAATACCCCCCTTGCTCCATTAATATCCATCATAGCAATCAACCTCTTTGTTGCCACGAAATAGCAAGCAACCACTCCTTCTACCATTGATGGCAGTCTCATCCACCATCCAGAACTATTGTCATGTCACCTAATTGATCCATGTAAGTTAGGGTCAATACATGAGGAAGAAGATTGTCTGTTGCACACCATTTTGTACCGCCTCCTACCTGGTTTTGTGAAAATGATTGCACTTTCTTATTTCTTGTTTTGTATTGATCTCACTATGAGGAGTGAGTAGTCCTTTCATTAGGGTGTGGGGACTAGCTCTGCTATCCATTTTGTGCAATTTCATTCTCATTCCAAATTCGTGTATAAGCTCATTTAATTCATTATTGATTGCTTAATGCATGTCTTTTAGATTGATCACCCATTCTACATGATTTATTATAATATTATCCCATGAGAACTTTAACATTAAATATTTGAATATTGATTAGATTTGGTTGATGCTCTAAAATTATCTTTTGATGGGATGTATCCAGAGTAGCAGATACGTGACTGATAAGAAATAAGACATCATGCTTATAGTGATATTTTCTCGTATAAATTTCTAACTAAAAAAGGAGAATTTTGCATATCTCCAATTATTTCTTCATATAAGTTTGGACTTGAACGAATACACATATTCAGAAGTGTCGGTGAAACCTAATTCCACACTAGTATCTTCCATTCTTTAATTTAGATTTAATTTATTTCCATCTTTCATTTTTTCAGTAGATCAATTGAAAGGATATATGGCAAGCGAGAGTGTCATCCAAAATCAAGATGTTCACCTGGCTCCTTATGCATGAGTCTATCATGATGAACTCTAGGTGATTCCAACGGCACATGACTACCAACAACGTGTGCCCCAGATGTGATATCGATGTTGAAACAACTTTACACGTAGTCAGGGACTGCCCGCCAGCAAGGAAGGTCTGGGAGGGAATCATACACGATAGGAACATGATGCAGTTCTTTAGGGAGAGAAGCATCCAGCTTTGGGTTGAATCCCAGCTACGTATGGATGATGATAAGGCAGTGACATGCTTAACTGCAAGTTGGCATATTTGGAACTCAAGGAACATATAAATCTTCAGAAACGAGAAAGTTAGCAGCGAGAACCAGCTTACCTATATAAGGAAGGAGGTCAGAGACCAATTGGAGAGCTTCAAGAAGGAGACAGTGGAGGAAAAACTCCCGAAGAACATTAAGTGGATTGCCCCAGAGGATGGAATGATCAAATTCAACTGTGACGCATCATCAAAAGGGCCATCTAAGTGTTACACAGTTGTAGTCAGGGACACCACTGGAAAATGGATGGGGGGAGTGAGCTCAAGAACCTCTGTTGATGACTTGCTAGAAGCAGAGCTCAACACAATTGAACTGGCTATGGAGATCGCAAAGTATAACGGAGTCGAGGTTGTTGTCTTTGAGACTGATGCAAAAGGTGATGTGGACATGATACAGTCACCTATAGAAGATAATCCTTGATATGTGAAGACCCTCAGCAAGATTAAGAGCCTGACAAGAAGATGTTGGAAAGTAGAATTCTGTTACAGAAGTGGGAATGCAGTAGCTGACAACCTGGACAAGTGCCACCAAAAAAATATTGAGTTGTACATCGCATACATCCTCCCACCTATCGAGATCCAAGATCTCCTAGTTAGGTACATGTGTAATGGCAGTAGTACTACCATGTTTCAATTTCATCGCTTAATTAGTGATTGTACTTTGATATTAGAGTTTGCTCACAAGGGGAGGGCGGGATGAATAAGATTGCCTCCCGACTTGTTTTAATTGAAACACAATCAAATTCTTGGTCATAAATATTAGCATTAGTTAATTGGATAAAATTAGCAAGTTTATTAAAAAGGTTGTCTTTTCAAATTCAATCTTCAATTATATTGCAATAAGACTCGTCCGCTTACGGGTGAATTATTGCACTTTTTTTATAAAAACCAAGGATTTATATCTCTGGTAGTGTTATAATTTCCACATCAGAAGCCATGTCATCGACAATCAATCATATCCTCAATGTGATAGTGGTGATTGTAAACGGTCACATATTGTTAATTACACTTTAACACTATTCAATGTGACTTTGAATAAGGGTTTCCATATATATAGTGATTAGGTATATTGTGAAACCTATGGATTATTGTGAGTGATGTAGATGGAATTTATCTATCATATTGAAATAGTAACATGTCCACTTGAATCTATGGTCATGCTCATGTGAGTCAATATATGATATTGAGATCACACAATCTCAATAGTTTGTTCTAGTTCAAGAAACATGTATTGAGTATTAAGAGGACGAGGAATCCATGCCTTGGGTTTGATTTGGATATCCATGATAAAAGGAATATACACACATGGTAACATTGGTCGCTGATAGTTTACAGTTGTTCTACAACTTATTCATAGTGCTTAGGTTGCAAATATGTGTCTCTAGATATAGCTATTTTCTTATGAGGTACGTGACATCACTACAATGTAATGTGGAACCTACGAGGTCACATAGATAAGTTCTTAATGGAATTAAAGTTCACAATCATAGCATGATTATAATAGTTTCAAATCATGTGAATGTTGATTTCCTACCCAACCAATTGACTGAGTAAGACAATAGCTCGACGAAATGGGGGCAAATTAATTTATTGTTAATTGATTTAATGGTCACCATTTAGGAAACTATCCAACCAATCGACTGGGTAATCCAACCACTCAATTGGACGCAAGTCAAGAAATGTGGATAAAGGAGACTTGTTTGATTTGGAATCATAGTGGTCAATAGCATCAAACCAAGACTTGCTTAATCTAACCAAAGGGTCATTTGGATGTACCAACCGATTAGGGGGGTGTTCCTATTGGTCGAATGGATTACCAATCAATTGTCTATGAAGTATGTCTGAGTTTTTCTAGTTTTAGTATATTTTATGTTGTGTTTAGGAACATGAATGGATTTTTGAAACCCAAGCCCATGACTCTCCTATATGATGGTGTGGATGCTCAAAAGGATACAAACACATTGAGATACAAGTTCTCTAAGAGTTCTTCATATTGGAGAGAGAAAAGATCCTAAAGACAACAATCCACAATAGGAGGAGAGTGAGATATTCTACCACATCGATGACTCCAAGTTGTGCTTCATCTTGGAGACCAAGGTTGTGCACCAAGAGCTCTTGCATTTGTGTTGATGATGTAGAGGCCAAGTCCCTTATGTGAAGGCTTCAGGATGAGAAATTTCACCAAGGAGAAGACAAGGTGTTTCTATAAGGATGAGGTGTTAATAGTAAAAACAAAAATGACTTTGAATATAGATCTGGAAGTGTGAGTTCTACACCGAGATAAGACATGTCTAGTTATTGGAGAACTGGTTTGCACCAATGTGTATTTGATATCCTTCTATGTGTTTAATATACCAATGTGTATTTGATAACCTTTTATGTTTTAATAAGGGTTTTTATTGGGATTTTTTGTTGCATTTCTATTGCACTCCCTTTCTACAAAACCATGCATTGGTATTAGAGCTAACTTTGTGCCCTTATATGCCAGTTTGTATTTTGAACTGCAATCTCGTTGATGAACAAATCTTGTGCAATGTGCATCCACGTTAATCAGGGAATATCATATATGATATGATATATCTATATTACATAAACCAGTGTGATGCTTTTGAAATCATTTTATTTAGTGATGTGGATATGGAAGCTATATTTTTGTGGTGATCTAAAACATGTGTATTCATGGTTTTATTGCATGATCAACTATCATGTATACAACATGCATAGCATGCCCCTCTCTCTACTTCTCTATGTAAATTTGAATTCTTATAATTAGAATATGACAATGTAAAGAACCAATGAACCATGGCAAAGATGAGAACGTGATCGAGAATCCCACACCAACAAGAAAGGTCCTTGCATGGTTCATGAGGAAGATGAAGAAAACATCCAAAGACCTTCCAAGGTAGAGTTTCCAAATCGATTGGTATGGCCAATCGATCAATAGAAACCATGTAATGACTTATTTAGGGTTACATTAGATTTGAATATTTTTGTGATTTTTTTACAAATCATGTCAGCTCAAAATGTTGTACTAGTGTCATACCCTATTTTATTACATGTGGTGGTTGTATAGTATATGATATATATATATATATATATATATATATATATATATATGTGTGTGTGTGTGTGTGTAAAGGTGATTGGATACATATGAATATCATCTCAAATCACTCAATTACTATTAAGCTTTAGATGCCTACCAATGTGTCAGTACACATGAAAACCTCATCTGATTAAGTGTGGGCACGCCAAAGCATGGTGCAACATCTATCTTGGGGAAGTTTAATGATAAGTATGAAGGTCTGCCAAAGCAGAGTGCACAAATTATTACATTGGATCTTAATAGGATTAGGCTCCTACAGAAATCAAGATCGCACATACTTCGTAAGATGATTTATGAGAAGGAGTTGTGAAACAATCTATTAAAGAGTTGCATTGGATGGAATTGGTAATTGTCACATAGCTAAATAATTAAGTTGTAAGTGATCAACTATAAGTTGACTCATGAATTTAGGTGTTATACGTTATTTTTACACTAGAGCATTAGCGTTAATCAAAGACCATTTAATGTCATTTGATAAAATTGATTTCCAAACCCAAGTTGTCGACTTGTGCAAATGTTATCTTTATAGATCAAATGAAAAACATGTATAAATACTTATTGTAACATGTCCTTCAGAAAGAAAACTAAATGGAAAAAACTTTCTCAAATGGTATATGACATTACACGAGCAAAATTTGTATATCCTTGAGACATCTCTATCATAAGAACCATATCTAAATGTTTCTAGGGAAGAAATGCAAGCTTATCATAAGAATATAGTTAATGCCATTGATATTAAATGGTTCATATCATGCTACATAAATAATGAGCTTTAGAATAAACACATGAACATGGGTTCTCTGGAGATGACAACACGTCTATGGAGTATGTTCTAGGAGCAAGAAAGAAAAAGTGTTATAATGTATCAAAGTCCTTGTTTAAGTGAAATACGACTAAAGGTGATTCATTAGGGACACATGTGCTCAAGTTGATTAGGTACATGGAAATATGTGTAGAGTGGGATTCCACTTAGGCCAAGAGTTGAACATTGGTAGTCTTGTAAATTATTGTTGAAATCTTACGGTCTATTTGTCATGAACTACAACATGAACCAATTCATTTGACTATTTCTAGAGTTGCTTGGCATGTTGAGAACTTCCAGGACTCAAATGAAGAAAGAGAAGACAAATTCCACATTGACTGGCAACAAAGGAAAGGGTAAATCAAATGGAAAAGGAAAGGATAATAAGAGTTCTAAAGCTATCCAAAATCCCTAGTATTCAACATCTATAACTAAGGGAGGGGTAGGCAAGGACGACAATTATCACTAAGATAGACATTGGAAAAGAAATTGCCCTCTTTAGCTTAACTATAGAAGAAGGGGTTAGAGATATCTACTTTAGGTGTATAATAATAGATATTAACTCATATACTTATTCATCTTAGGTTTTGGATATCATATGTGGATCTCATGTATGTTCTAATATGCATGATTTAAAAAGAAATAAACCCTTGATGATGGGAGAGATGGATCTATGAGTCACTAATGGAGCAGGAATCATTGCCACATCTGTAGGAACCTATAGTTTATGTCTACCTTATAGGATTGTAATAGATTTAAATAACTACAATTACATACCTAACATAAATATAAATTACTTATGTATCTTGTTTGGACAAGATGTAGGAATCTCTGGAGCAAAAAATACAACAGAATGAAATTTCCCTGATGAATCTTTGAGAAGGATCCATATAATGTGACAATATCAGACTAGAGTTTATAAGTTTATATCTTATCGGGGAAGAGGTTCCAATGATTCAACTTTTAACACTCAGTGTATATGTGTATGCCTTTATTGAATTTTGTTAGTTCAATAGTCAGAACCCATTTTCGGTGCCTCTGCACTCCTAAAGTCACATTGGGATGTGTGCAGAAAATTATTTTTGGTGGCTAATCACAATAATCCTCCAATGATTGTTAGTGACAGATTGTGGGAATCCACCAACAATTTTCACATATCCCAAGGTCAAAGAGTTGGATCTATTGAGCCCAAATATGACCTCAAAGTCACCTCTAGCAGATCACACTGTTCCATGGAGAACATGTGCAATGGATCATGTTGTTCTACAGTGGAGATTCTTCACCTTGATTTGTGTTCTCTCTATGGTGGATTACAACATATTTGTCATGGAGACATTCTCCTTGATTTGTGCGCCTAGTGTATTGTGTCATTCCACCCTCCACTACTTTGGTAGATAGTTCCATTCTGTCATCACCTCCATTTACATGCCATCAGTGAAGATCTTCATCTAGAGAGAAGTTGATGTGTGAATTCATCTCCATGGTATCCACACAAGTTCTTAAATACATTCGGAATCTCTAGTCTCCTCCTCTCCTTTTTTCTCTATCTAAGTTACTCTTAGGATTCCTTAAAAGTTGGAGGCAACAATGAGAAGATTTGAGTACATGTCTTGAAGTCCTCCTCCCAAACCATAAATATAGAGGAGTAAAGAGTTAGGGTTTCCTAAACCCTATTTGGCTAGACAGTGGACTCCCTAACTTATGGAAACTTATTGCTTAAGTCTGAATCCATATTTTGTTCAGGTCCTCAAAACATACTTTTAGACCCCTAGATTTATTGTAACAATTATAATAAGGTCCAATTCACCCTTTCTTCAAGATATCACTATGTGTGACCCTGTAGGCACCATACAACATTGACAGTGGATTCACTAATCAATATTAAGATCCAAAAGCAATTAATGGTGTCTAGCTACACATCATTGATATCTGAGTAGTCTGATAAGACTAAACCATCAAACACCATTGTTACCATGTTGTATAATCCTTTTGTCATAGATATATGGATTGAACTAGAGGCATGGACACATCATCCTCATTACTTTCACTCTAAGTTCCTTGATCTCCAAATAGATTAGAAAGATATATATGAGTTCAATATTATATACAAACTCACATGAACATGGCCATGCATTTCTCTAGTATCACTTATCAAGAGGCCTTGGATATCATTCCTACTATATGGGAGGGAGAAATTCCTTCTAGATCACTTATGATGTGTGTCATGATTCTCATCACATCCGATCACTACCTTTATGTCAAACTTATTCAAGATCATGTTGGGTAGTGTAAAAGAATGATGATTGTTATATTTCCATTGTAGTGACTTCAAGTAGAAGGAGCACAACATCTCTGTTGTATTTGAGAGTTTATTATGACTGTCATATAACAATTCATGAATCACTCTCAAGGCAGGTCTATCCAATACGCTTGTTCTCTAACAAGTACCTATGTGTCTGACTTGGTATCCAATACCTATGAACCATGAGACATGGTCATTAGTCACCATACATACTAGTCTCATGTGTATTATTGTTGTCCAATCCACAATAATACTTGACTAGGGACATTTTAAGAATATTGTTCTTTAGATCTATTAGGATCTCATGTTCAAGTCATGCACTTGAAGTCCCATGTCTTTGAGCCAATCATTCTAATGATATTTATTATTTACATTAACATTATAATAACTAAATGAGCATCAATAAATTTCAATCACCTTCACTAATCAAATCAAAAGTATAAAATATCCCTATAGCCATTATGCAACTATTGGCTTTTAGGGAATATACAACATCAATCTCCCACTTACACTAAATCCAATCACTCAAGTATCTAATACCAAGTGATCTAATATGACCTTCATTCTTATGTTGTGATAACGTCTTTGTTAAGGTATCATTATTAATGCTCTCTATCAATACCCTACTAATCTTCACATCCCCTTGTTGTATGACCTCTCATATGAGATGGAAGCAGTAAACAATATTGTTGGAACACTAATGTGATATGGGTCCCTTACCTTGCACGACAACCCCATTGTTGTTAAGGTATAGGTCTTCTATGTCAGTAATGCTAGGAACAACTCCAAGTTCACCAATGAACTTCTTCATCCATATAGCTTCCTTTGCAGCATCTGATGATTCAGTATATTTAGGTTCTTTTCTATAGTCACCTACTATTGCTTGCTTGGAACTCTTTCCAACTAACAACACCACCATTAAGGTAAAACACATAACCAAGTTGCAGTCAATAATCATCTTTATTGGGTTGGAAGCTTATGTCAGTGTAACCCCTTACAATCAACTCTTCCTCACCTCCATATATAAGAAATGCATCCTTAGTTCTTATCAAGTACTTAAGGATGTTATTCACTACAGTACAATGTCTTTCACTTGGCTCTACTTGATATCGGTTTGTCATGCTCAATGTAAGGTGTCTTACCCTACTTAACCTATTAACATAATTTTTTTAGCATAATCTGATTAGTTTGGTGCTTAGTCTTAAAATTTAACTCTAAATTATGATGTTACACTAGATGATGAAACTATGTTTAAATTTTGAATCAAAACAAACCTTGTTTTCTCAGTTATATAACTTCATGTAACTTTTGGACCTTAATGTAAATTATCCTTTTCTGGTGATGTGAACAAAAGTATGAAATTTACTTGAGTTTCTTCAATATGTATGTATGAATTTTTATAATTTTCTGATTCTACTTCTCCTTTGGATGCTTTTGAACCTTGCTTTGATGAATCTTACATAAGCTTGGTGAGATGATAGTGATTGTGTTTCATAGAACGATGAAATATTATGACCCTTATTGTTTGTCGATAGTCGATGGTTCTTTGGTGACCATTTTTTTTGTGACCGCTTGTTTTTTGGTGGTTGATGAGCATCCTGGTACCCAACGGTTTCTCTAGTGCCCTTAGGGAGTCCTGAGTTGATGGGTTTTAGAGTATTGATTGACGAATCTTATGATGTGTTGATCGAAGAGATCTGGGCTGATGAGTTTTAGAACAATGACATTTTGATGGAAAATGAGATTGATGAGTCTGTGTGTGAGGATGGTCGATGGAACTTTGGTGGTCGATAAGTTTCTAGAAGTTGACGGATTTTAACGCCCGATGGATTTTTGCTAAACAAGTGTTATGGTCGATGAGGGTTCTATTCCAGCCCTAAAAATACCCCCTCTCTCTTCCTCTCCTCTCATTTTGTTTTGGCAGTGTTCCAGTTGCAACTAGAAGCCCGATGAGATTCCTGGAAGTGCATAGATCAATGAGGATTTGTTAAGGACAATAATCATAGCCTTTTCAAAGATCCATGTGTTGAGGCACCTTGGACTAATCTAGGGTCGTTGATCATGTTTCTTGCTTCCTTCGAGTAAGATTGTTGCTTTTCTACTCATTTTCTTACTGTTCATCACCCTCCTTCCTCATTCGGCCCAACTTCTTGAGTTTTCTTGGTATTTTCTTGATGGAACACTACACATGTGGCTTGAGAGAACTTTCTTGGAGGTTTGTTGAGTTGAGATCGACATTTGAGTGCTGATTTTGGGAGTTTCTACCTTAGATTTTATATGCTTCTCTCTACCAGGCAAGCAATATAACTTTGAGTACATTTGTTTCCTACCTTCTACATGCATGTCATGAAAACTTACTTTAGAACTCTTAAAATGGCAAGAAGATAGTGGAGTTTCTACCTTAGATTTCATATGCTTCTCTCTACCAGGCGGGTTATATAACTTTGAGTACATTTCTTGTCTACCTTTTACATGCATGTCATTAAAACTTCTCTAGAGATCTTAAAATGGCAAGAAGATAGTCTTCTAGTACTATTTTATATCACAAAGAATGATGATACAAATCTTTAAGCTACACTTAGTTCTCATGAACATTTCCTTGTGATATGGTGAACCTTCCTTGAGTACAAAGGGTTTAAGATCTAAAAATATAAGTTCTTGAGCTCCCAAATCACCATGCATGTGATGTCTTGGTACCAAATAGGTAAAGCAATCTGACCCACATACTATATCATATGGTTTGATGAACGTTTCATGCAATATTGGAAACTGAAATTATTGTTCTGATGTTGTAATAATGGTAGGATGAATCCTTAGTGATGAAAGTGATTCTTTATTTATGGAACATTGAGTGTAGGGACACTAATGTCAAGAGTGACATGAAACCATTTTGTACATTTTATATCTTCTGAGGTTGTAAACTCTAATGAGCTTTGTAATAATCTTATTGGTGTTTATACGTAACTTGATTGATGTCATCAAAATGTAACTAATTCACTTATGTAATCAAGTATAACCCTAAACAAGTAGTGTCTTGTGTCCATAGAGCTATTCTAGTGGCATAACATGTTGGATAGTGAAATGAGTAATCTGAAAGGAACTCAGAGTTGTATACTACTGAGTATATGCGGTGCAGGGAGGGTGTATCCATGTCATCTTGATCCTAAGTTTTAGAGAGAGGTTGAGGTCGTGTCTCGGATGTGTAAGTGATTGAGAGTGACTGTGTTTAAACTCAAATTTGAGGGTTTATACCCTGGTTTCTAGTGTTGTGGCTTGTGTACCCAGGGTGGACTAGGTTGTTTTAGTAGTTGGGCCAATGTGTCACTATGGTTGTTACTCGTACTAACTGAGTGGAAGAGATTCACAATTCCAATCATCCTAGATCTTATATGGGGTTCATTTTGACTTCGTTGTGGTCAGCTAATAGTTTGAGTGGTATTCCTCAAACTAACCAGGGCTTAATAAAATATGTAATCTGACTATGTAGCATATCTATTAGGGTTACTTGGTTGTGGTTGATTTCGAGTTTGTTTTTTTAGCTAGTAGTTTGAGTGGTACTCCTCAAACTACCCAGGGCTTAATAAAATATGCAATATGATTGTGTAGCATGTCTATTAGGGTTACTTGGTTAATCACATTGGATGATGATCCTTGCTTTTTTTATTTTATGTAGATGATTTATAATTTGCAAAGGGAAATCAACTTTACTCATGAGTCTAGCTATTTCTGATGTTTATTCAAGTTTTAAAGTCTTTCAGTTTTTCAATATTATTTGATTAAACTACTTTATATACAAAACTATGGTAAGCAATAGATGCCTTTTGAGTTATATCTCTCACTGGGGACATGGGACTCACCTCATGGGTTACTACATCTTTTTAGGTGATCATGGATACCATCAAATGCAGAGTGATGAGGAGACACAGTTTGAAGATCTAGTATACGGTCAGTTGTGATTATAGAGTCCTAGAGTTGACCTTGTAATCCCAGGTCTGGGTGGGGAGTTTTATATATCTTGTATACCGACTCAAGGTTTTCCTAATTATGCCTTTATTAATGTAAATTATGCAATTATGTGACATCATCTTTTGTATATAGGTTTTGTCTAAGGCCATTGAACTTATGTTAAAATACCTAGTATTGTTATAGTTGGACCCTTATGCAGATGTTTCTTATGGAATGTTGGAATTTTATTTGGTTTTAATTATGTACCATTTTGGCAATATGATTACTAGCGTTTGGTTGGTGTTTTGATTTTGAGTAATCTCATTTACGTGGAGGTTTTCCATATTCAATTCATATGAGACGTATGGACGTGTATATAAAATTACATACATGATAGATGTAGTCATAGAGGTATATGTGATCTTAATTATGTGGTCCCTTTCTTCCAAAGATTTGGGACAATTGGCCTTATAAATACTTACCCCATGAGACATGGGTAAGTTCCCTTTATTAGACTATTATATGTTGAACTAGTATAGCACTTTGTCAATAAATTGCTTTTACTTAAACCAAGAAGCCTTTTATGTCTATATCTATAGATCTTGATACCTAGTATATAGGGGGCTTCTCCAAAGTCTTTCATTGAGAAAATATTTCCCAACCACGTCTTCACATTTTTTAGAGTTGGAATATCATTTCGCATGAGTAGTATATCATCCATATACAATATGAGGAATATTACACTACTCCCACTATGCTTCTTGTAAGCACAAGGTTCATCTCCATTACTCATGAAGCCAAACTCTTTACTGATTCATAAAAATGAAGATTACAGCTTTTGGATGCTTACTTCAATCCATAGATTGACATATGTATATTACATACCTTTCCAACATCCTTTGGAGATTCAAAACCCTCGGCTTGTGTCATGTACACATCCTTAAGAATGTTCCTATTAAGGAATGCAGTTTAGCATCCATCTACCAGATCTCATGGTCATGGTATGTTGTAATGGAAAGCATGATCCTAATGGACTTGACCAAGGCAAGTGGTGAGGAATTTCATCATAGTCAATACCTTGAACTTGTTTGAAACCTTTATCCACTAGTCACTCTTTATAGTTCCGCATATTTACATCCATGTAAGTCGATCTTCTTGAAGACCCACTCGCACACAATAGGTTTTACCCATGTAGGTGATTCCATCAAGGTCCATACCTACTTGTTAAATATGGAGTCCATCTCTGATCTCATGACCTCAAGCTATCTACCAGATTTTGGTCTCTCCATAACTTCCTTATAGGTGGTTGTCTCAACTTGATCCATGAACAACACCTCAATATCTTGAGTCATGAGAAATCCAAATGTCTTTGGCTCATGGCGAGTCCTGCTAGATATATGAGGTTCCTATGTTTGTTGAGGGGGAGGTTGTGCCACAACAACTTGTGGGTTCTCCCCATGTTCCTACTCAGGTTCATTGTCATTTTTAGTATCTCAAATTTCTTTAAATTCTATTTTCCTCCCATTGATATTTCTAGATATGAACTTCTTCTCCAAGAAGGCCCCATTCTATAACATAGGCTTTGTTATGGGAAGGAATATAGAAGTGGTATCCTATAATTTCCTTAGGATACCCCACAAAATAATAATTTTCAGAATTGGGTCCCAATTTCTTAAGAAATGAATGCTTCACATAAGCTTCACAACCCAAACCTTCATGAAAGATATATTGGGATGCTTCCCAATCGATATATCATATAGTGTCATTGGAAGGAACATTGTTAAGTGTAAACATGACCTTTTCTAGAGCATGTCTTCTAAGGAATTAGGAAGTTTGGCTTGGCTAATCATGGACTGCATCATGTCCAACAATATGCAATTCCTTCTCTCTAAAGCACTATTATGTTGTGCCATTCCTAGTGGAGTCAAATGTAATACAATACCACACTCCTTGAGAAGGTCTTCAAACTCATGGGTTAGATGTTTGTCACCTCAATCAAACTGAAGCAACTTAATTTTCTTTCCAAGTTGGTTCTCTACTTCATTCTTGTATACCTTGAATTTTCCAAAGGATTTTGATATGTATTTCATTAGATACACATATCCATATGTAATGAAATCATCAGTAAATGTAATGAAATATTGATAGCCTCCTCTAACGATTGAAGTGAAAGGACCACATACATCAGTATGTACGAGTTTCAAAAGTTAAGTTGTCCTCTCACTATTTCCAATAAAAGGGGCCTTTGCCATCTTGCCCAATAAACATAAATTTGCATGTCTCATGAGACACAAAATAAAATGAACTAAGTATCCATCCTTATGAAGTTTAGGAACGTGCTTCTCATTTATATGGCCCAAGAAACTATGTTAGAGATAGTCATGTTTGAATCATTCATTTTAAGTTGTTTGGTATTTACTTCATAATTTTGAGTCTCAAGATCTAACAAATAAAGACTATAAAACATCAGAGCACTGCAATAAAAGAAACCATCCAAAAGTAGAGAGCAAACTCCATTCGTTATTAGGAATGAAAAACCATTCTTTTCCAAAAAAGAAATAGAAATAACATTTCTACTCATGGTAGGTATGTAATAGCAATTTTTTTAATTATATTACTAGACTTGAGGGTATATATAAACTATATGTTTGTACATCCACAACAACAACCTTTGCTCCATTAGTGATACATTGTTCCATTGCTAACTTCTTAAGGGGTCTACTTTTTGGATCCTACACATTACAACATATGTAAGATCCACATCTGTTATCCAATACCAGCAATGAATAAGTATAAGTTCATCTCTATAAGGTATATACTTTAGGTGGACATCTCTATATCATTTGAGTTCTTAAGTTCCTCTAGGTAAACTGGGCAATTTCTCTTCTAGTGTCCAGGCTTCTGACAGTGGTGATAATTGTCATTCTTAGCCACACCTCCCTTTTCCTTCAGAACATAAGATTGGGACTTTTAGAACCTTTCTTAGACTTTTTTCTTTCCTTTTGTATTACCTTTCATTTCATTGACCATAAACACAGATCCAAATTGACCTTCTTTATGTTTAGTTTAGCAGTTCACAACATGTTGATTAGTTCAGGTAGCATTTTAACCATTTCATTCATGTTAAAGTTCATGATGAACTGGTTGTATGATTCAATAAATGATTGCATAATCAAATATGTGGCCAACCTTAGCCCATGGGGAAACCCAGTCTCTCTAGATTCTCCACATACCCGATCATCTTGAGCACATGAGGAGCAAGTAGATCTCCCTCTACCATCTTGCTCTTAAATAATGCCTTTGATAGATCACATCTCTCTTGTCTAGCTTGGCATTCTAACAAATTTGAAATGCTCAAGAATTCCAAAGCCCTCCTTATTCTCATGTTTCACTTGTAGGTCAGGCACCATGGATGATAGCATGAGCCATTCCACATCACTAAAATTATAGTTATACACCTTAAATGCATCTCTTTCAGTCTTTGCCGCATTGGGAGTGGGTTCTTTAGGAAAATCATGATCCGATACATCGAGCATGCACTCATTCTTACGAACAATTCTTAAGTTTTGGTACAAATCTAGAAATATTTGTCCCATAGAGATTCTCCTTCTCAAGGAATGATCACAATGAAAGGTTATTTTCATTTGCCATGCGATCTATAAAGAAAAATAAACACAAATTGAAATTTTCATTTTAAAAACATTGCATTTTATTAGCTCTTAAATTAAATGTGTACTCCCACTATTTTTCTAATACACCTCACTATAAATATTGATAGTTACCATAAATAATTTTCTAGTGGTCCAAGGTCCATTTTTCATTTAATCATGAGTCAACTTTGACTCACCACTCACAACTCAATTATTTAGGTAGGTAACTTTTGCCAATGCATCACATGCAACCCTTGGATGGATGTAGAACAATCATTATTAAATTCCATCACACGGAACAATCATATGCATGCCTCTAGGTTCTTGATCATGTTAAGTTTACTTAGTTAAGGTGGCACCAAGCACCTATATCAGTAAGATCGTGTACCCTACTTTGGCAACCCACATGTTTACCTCATACCTCACCAAGATAGACAATGCACCTCATTTTGGTGATCCTGCATAAATTTATCAAGGCCTTGATGTGTATCACATGTTGGAAGGCATCTTAACCTTTATATTTAATAAGGGATTTTTTATAATACACACACACATATATATATATATCCAATCACCACATATGTATATATTATATATCATACATATAAATAAGCACCGCAAGCAATAGCATTAAAATGTAATGATGGATTCATAACATAATATTTCCAAGATAATGGAAGATTTAGGTCATCGAAGGTTTCATACATCACATGTATAAGCCAAAGATAATAAATTATTATCCTTAG
The DNA here is from genome assembly GCA_963693085.1 of Alisma plantago-aquatica. Lineage (NCBI taxonomy): Eukaryota > Viridiplantae > Streptophyta > Magnoliopsida > Alismatales > Alismataceae > Alisma > Alisma plantago-aquatica. Next base: position 208,642,965 of record OY856414.1, read on the forward strand.
GTTCTTCAATTAAGAGCAACCACCATGGCCGACCCACCATTTTTAGTGATTGTTTTACATATGTACCATTCATGTTTACCATGTTGGGCATCATATTTCTTATACTATTCTAAACTATTACATCATACGTAAGAGAAGCATCAAGTTATATTTGAGACGAATAAGGTGGTAATCCATACATTTAGAATCATCAGGGAAGGTACGACATGCACTTAAAAACACTCAACAACATGTAATAAAAGCAATCACAATTAGGGTTTGGCCATAATCATGCATCACACACCAAAAGAAACCATTATGAGGCATCACTTTGGATTTGCATGCAAACACATATATATTATAATATCATAAAATGATCATGGTGATGTTAGTCGGGGCATTTGCATAAAATAGATTTGGGCATTAATCACTTTCATCATATGAAATATACACGCTATCATCATCCAACATAAAACTCAATTCATAATTGAAAATTTTGGTCAAGAGCATTAAACGTAGATGTGATACCACTACAGAAATCTCAAGAGAAGAAAACACAATGAATAAAATTTTCTCAAGAATCCTTCAAATATGATCCATCTAATGTAACAATACCAAATTATAGTTTACAAGTTTTATCCATATCATGAAGAGACTCCAACGATTCAACTTGTAACGCTTGGTGTAGATCTAGACCCTCAAATCTAAGCCTCTCTTGAATTTTTTTGGATCAGTAGTGAGAAGTGGTTTCTGGTACTCTGGATGTTGTTTCGGTATGCATGTAGAAAATTATTTTGTAGTGTCTAATCACGGCAATCCACCAATGATTGTTAGTGGCTGATCATGGGGATCCTCCACTGAGTTTCACATATCCTGATGTCATAGATTTGGCTCTGTTGACCCCAGACCTGGCCCCAAAGTCACCTCTAGCAGAACACATCCTTCCATGTTGGATGTGTGTGGTGAATCACATTGGTCTGTCATAGAGATTCTCTGCCTTAGTTTGCATGTTCTTTGTGGTGGATCACAACGCCCCTCTGTGGATACCTCGCCGATTTTCCTACATGGAGGATCACGTCATTTAGTCACCCATGCCTGTGGCAAATTGTTTAGTTCTATCATGACCTCGATTAGCTTCATATGAAACAAATTCATTTTGTGAACTCATCTCCATATTATCCACAGGAGTGGTCAAAGACAATTGAAGTTGCTATTATTCTCCTCTCCCTATTTCTCTCTCTACCTTGTTGTTAGGGTTTCTCAAACCTTGGAGGAAACAATGAGAAGATCTGAGTGTATGCCTTGAAGGCCTCCTCTCGTATCATATACATATAGGAGTGGAGATTCAGGGTTTCCTAAACCCTATTTGGCCAGAATGTGGACTCCCTGACTTATGGAAACTCATTCTGTAAGTCTGAATCCATATTTTGTTCAGGTCCTCAAAACATACTTTTATGTACCTAGATTTATTACAACAATTACAATAGGATCCAATGGATTCTTTCTTCAATCTCTCTCTATGTGTGGGATCATGTAGGTACCATACTATATTGGCAATGAATTCACTAATCAATATCAAGATCCATAAGTAATGGGCAGTGTCAAGATACACATCATTTATACCTAAGTAGTAGATTAGTCAGACAAAACTAAACCATCAATGACCAATGTTACCATGTTGTATAATTCTTTTGACACAATTATCCATATTGAACTAGAAGCATGGACATGTCATCCTCGTTAAGTTCAATCTAAGTTCCTTGATCTCCAAGTACACTAGCAAGATATATATGAGCTCAATATCATATAGTGACTCAAATGAGCATGGCCATGCATTTCTATAGTTTCACTTATCAAGAGGTAATGGATATTTCTCGTTATATGGGCAGGAAAAATTCCTTCTTCATCCCTCACAATGTGTAGTGTGATTCTCATCACATCCAAAAACTATGTTTATGACAACCTTCTTCAAAATATGTTGGGTAGTGTAAAAGCATGATGATTGTTGTATCACCATTGTAGGGACTTCAAATCGAAGGACCACAACACCACTTTCACATTTGAGAGTTGATTCTGACTATCATATTACAGTCTGTGAATCACTCTCAAGGTGGGTCTATCCATTACACTTGTTATCTAGCAAGTACCTATGTGTCGGACTTGGTATCCAATACCTATGACCCAAGAGACACGATAGTCAGTCACCACACATACTTGTCTCACATTTATTATTGCTATTTAATCCACAATAATACTTGACTGGGGACATTTTAATAATATTATTCTTTACATCCATTAGGATCTCATGTTTAAGTCATGCACTTGAAGTCCCATGGCTTTGAACCAATCATTTTAAGGACATTTAATATGTACATTAACATCACAATAAATTGAAAATACCTTTCTTAATAAAATTAAAAATAAAAAATATCCTTATAACCATCATCTAGTGATTGTATTCTAGGGCATATACATCAACACAAGAATGATTTAGAATTTCTAATAAATAATAGTTGAATTTCTATTTTAAGAGTTGAGATTTTTTATGGTTGTGTTCCAATGTCTTATGGTCTTTATTTATTGAATCTCGAGACAAGTGTATGTAATATAAATACTAGAATGTTAAAACATTATGAGCCAAACATAACATAAATTGGCAATCTCATCTAAAGCACATAAATGAGAGTATGAGACACATGTTTCTAGACTCGATAAATACAATTATCCACACTCATTTGTTTTTTAATACATAGAGACATGTGAATCTTATATATTGGACAAGATGACAAAATCACCCTTCATAGGCAGTAGTGAGAGGGAAAGTGTCTTATTAGGATTTGTACATACTGATCCATTTGGACCTTTTCACACAAATTCTAGAGGTGGGTATCAATACTTCATCACATTTGTTGAAGGCTTCAATAGATATAGATATGTGTACCTTATGAAACACAAACTAGAATCACTTAAATAGTTTAAGGAATTCATGAATGAAGTACATAACTAACCTAGAAGAATATTAAAGAACTATGATCTAATTGTGATGGAGAATATCTATCCTAGAGTTTGAGGCCATTATGAGATATTGTGGTATTGTATCACAACTGACCACATAAAACACCACATCATGATGGTATTCCAAAAGGAAGGGATCGCACATTATTGGATATGATATGATCAACGATGAGTTTAACTATTCTTATGAATTCCTATAGGTATATGCTCTTGAAACCACAGTGTTCCATTTAACTGCACAACTTCAAGATCTATCTAAAAGATGCCATATGGGATACAAAATGGGAAACATCTGAATGTGTATTTTATGAAGATTTTGGAATGTTAAGCTTATGTCAAGAAAGAGTTCTAAATTCATTATACCCCATAGGATAAATGTTTGTTTGTTGGATACCCTAAGGACAATAAGTATCACTACTTCTATATCACATCTTACAATAAAGGTTTGTTGCCATAATTGTTGTGTTCCTTGAAAGGAAATTTATTTCCAAAGAAACTAGTAGGAGGACAATATATATCAAAGAATTTTGAAGCCGACAAAGCAACATTGAACCTTTGGAGGTAGATGAGAAAAAAGAGAATTAGAAGTCGTTGTGGAATCTGAAAACACTCATGTAACATGATAACCTCAAAAGTCTAGTAGGACACATCTAGAATCATAGATATTTGGGTATCTCATAACTTAACCAGATGATGTCGTGGTCAAGAATGGTGACAAGCCAACAACCTACAATGAGGCTAGTGAGGGATCATATTCTAGTAAATCCCTTGAGGCCATGACATTTGAGATGGAATCCATGTACACCAACAAAGTACAGACTTTCATGGATGTACCAGAAGGGGTAAGATCCACAGGGTTAATATGTGTCTTCAAGGAGAAGACTGACATGGATGTTAATGTATAAATATATAGGACAATTGGTTGTAGAATACTTTAGATAAATTCCAAGTGTTGACTATGACAAAACTTTTTCACAAGTTTCCATAGTTAAATGCATCATGATCATGTTATCCATTACAACTTATCATGACTACGAGATGTGGCAAATGGATGTTAAAACTGATTTCCTTAATGTGAATATTCTTAAGGATGTGCACATGATGGAACTTGAAGGTTTTATCATTCTAAATGAAGCCAATAAAGTATGTAAGTTATGAAAGCCAGTTTATGGATTGAAGCAATCATATAGAAGTAAAAATTCTTTGTTTTAATGAGATAGTCAATTTTTTTGGCTATCAAAAATGAATATGGACATTGTGTTGACAAGAAGGTTGGTGTAAAGATAATATTATTTCTTGTATTATATGTGGATGACACATTATTGACTAAAAAAGACATACTTATTCTATAATTGGTTAAGACTTGGTTGGAAAGTACCCTTCTCCATGAATGATTTAGGCAAAGCATCATGTATTCTAGGTATTAATATCTATAGAGATAAATGTAGAGGTCTTACTGACCTAAGACAAAGTACATACATTAACAAAAAGTTGAAGATGTCCAAGATTCATGATTTTGAGAGAGAAAACCTATTCATATGTCACTGAACAAGTCTCTCTATATCCCAATGTCCAAAATCTTTGGAAGAGTGGACAAACATGAGTTATATTATGTATGCCTCAACAATTGTATCTATCATGTATGTAATCTCATGTACATGGCCAAGTTTCTCATATGCTTTAAGCATGACAAGTATGTACCAGTTAGATCTCAGTGAAGGTCATTGGATTACTCTGAAGAATATTGTGAAGTACTTGACAATAAAAAATGATCAGTTCTTGATAAATGGAGGTGAAAAATAGTTATATGTAAAGAGTAACATTGATGCAAGCTTCCAGCCTGATAAGCACCATTACGAATCTTAATTAAGATTCTTGTTTTGTCTGAATAATGAAGTTGTAAGTTGGAATAGTTCAAGCAAGAGATAGTGTTGATTTTACAACTATATTGTCACATCCAATGCAACAAAGGAAGCAAAATGAATCAAGAAGTTCACTTCACTATGGGGCGGTTCCAACCATTGAAGATGTAGTAGTGCTTTACTCTAACAACAATTGAGCCATTGGATAAGATAAAGAACCCAAATCACATTAGCATTCCAAAAATATTTTGTAAGGATATATATTGTAACGACCCCGCCTCCCAGTAACCCCCAATTAAGGGAGACCAAGAGGTCAGAGCTGTTATCCCATTTTCCGGATCAAAGGTTTGACAAATAATCAATAACAATTATCAAATTCTACCAAACTAAACTGAAAGGTTGTAATAAAATAAAACTTTGCATACCTTTTGAAAACTTGAACTTCTAAACTTCTATCCATGTATGAATTCTATTCTAACTATTCCTCCTTACACTTTAAATCATATTAAATTACACATGTGCCACTTTACTGTTTGTTCTTTTCATTGTACCTAAAATGCTGACAAACAAAACGTCGGTCAGCATAAAGCTGGTATGTGGGGGAAACAATAATTGTGCAATTAATAACAACATACTACAGTCAATTACAGATTAACAACCAACTTTATGTTTTAAATATAACTGTGTGATCCATACATATCCTATCCTCTGTGTTGTCCCTGGAGTGGACCTGGATGCTACCTTCCTTATGGCAGATCCCCATTAAACCCGCCATGATCCTACCTAACTAGTGAATCAGTTTCTAGGGTTGAGTCACATGGCACTACCCGTAGGTAGCCCACTCCTTAACTCATGGCGTGCTATAGAGTCTCATGGCACTACACGTGGGTAGCCCAATTTCTAACTCATGATAGCCTAGACCTTACTCTAGGTTACCCTTTTTAGCATTTACAAAGCCACAGAGGAGGACCCGGATCTAAGCCAGTTATATATTCATTTATAGTGATAGTCATAGTCACTCTATAGTTGCATGAAATAAAAGGCATCCAACAGTTATTTTCAAGCAACCGATAAAAACGTTCGAAATTGTCGTGAATCTAAAACAATTATTCATATGCATAACCACATACCTGTCAGGCTAATTTGAGACAAAATAATCCATGCAAGTAAGAAATCCAAGCAAGCAAGAACACATAACAAGATCATGAAATAACCATGCAATTCCCTTTTATTACTCATGTCATCAAGATCTATTAAACCTAGCTTGCTTCCTAGGGTTTCTAGCCCACTTTTAGGGTTTTCATTGCAATTAGGGTTTTCCTTCATCTTTTACTATTTGAAACCCTAATTACTCATCTATTCATCATGAAAGATACTAAGGTTACCTTTTAACAACATATAACCTTATCTTCGGATTAAAGGCATCAATATCCATCAATTAAGTCCATTAAGCCTCTTTTACATTAAAGCTACCATTTTTATCCTTTTAATCCATGACAAGATTATTATGCTCATTTATCATCAATTCATAGTTCATTATGGTCTAATTCACATATGAACTCTATTTGTCATTAACTCTACCTTTTATTCATTAGAAAACCCTAATTACTTAAGGGTATTCATCCACAATTAGGAACTTTTGTACTTGAAATAGCTTGGAATTATCATATCTCAACTTTATTCATGATTTTAAATAATTAAAACCATTATAAGTCACATTTACTAATATTAGGGTTTCAAGGCCCATTAAAGCATATTTTTGCACATGAAACTCCAAATTAAACCAATTGTGTGCAAAGTTCATCCTTTTTGTTCCTAATGTTCCTTTTTATCATTAACAGGTTAATACCAACTTTAATCATCCATTAAACCCTACTAACCACATTAATCATCTCGAAATAGGGTTTCTTAATCGTTAAATCATTAAAGTTGATAACTTCTATTACTTTTCGAATTTCAAGATTAATTAGCCTCTAAAACTATCTTTAATTAATTCCTCTCATTTTTCTGAGCAAAATACAGATATTATTTGCTAGCATCGGAGCTACCATTATTTAGATACAATTTTTGTAAGAAATTACTTACCAAAGCCAATCAGAGAGTGCCACATCGCCATGTTCCCATGCAATTGCTCACTGGTTTGGAAAACATAACCAATTGTCGATTTTGCCCTCCACTTAAACGACCGTCTCTTCATAATAGGGAGGGGTAAAACGGTCCAAAGGGACCTCTACCTTCTTCAACCTCGTGTAGTTGTTGCTGCATCGCCCTAGCCGCGATGGTGCATCTTCTCTACCCCTACCTTGTACCCCTAGGGAACCAGCGATGGCCTCCCTACCTCTGTTGCCCTCCATCGCACCCGCCCAAGCTTCAAGCCTTGGCCCGGATGGCTGGGTGCGGGGTGCTGGACCATCGACATGCAGCCGTGCTGCAGACTTCTTGCAGGCACTGTGCGAAGGCACGGGCAAGGGGGTGATGGCCGATCTCTCCTAGGTTGTCATGGGTACATCCTTCCTTCATCAATATCGTTTAATACCTCCTTGTGTTTCCATGGCCACGCCACTCCATTATCCTAGGGTTTTTGAAAGAAGAAGAAGAATGAGAAGAGGGAGAAGATAGAAAGGGATGCAGGGATCTCCTTGCACTCAACCCAGAGGGTCTAACTTTTTATAGAGGAGGGTACGAAGCCCTAGGTGGGCTATCCATGAGTTACCAAGCCCTTTTCCCAAAAGAAACTCTTTTCCTTCAATGTGAAGCAAGTTTCTCTCTCTCTTAATCATCTTTTTAAATATTCCTTCTTCTTTAGATATTAGGATTTCGAAAATCATCCCTCTTATTCTCTTTGTTCTTTCTTTTTAAACCATTGGCATGAAATTTCTATTTTCTTTTAATAGAAAATACTTCCTTTTTAACAATACCCAAAAATCATTCATTATGAATCATATTATCTTCTTATTTTGCATTATTGGTATTTTCTCTTTCTTTCTTCTATATTGGGGCTCCTTGGATCCCAAGAAACTCCAAGATTTGAAATTCCTTTTAAGGATACTTATTATCCTTCTAGACGCATTTATATTCATTCTTTCTCATTATCTTGTTTATTTCTTATTAAAATATCTCTTTTTGAGGATTTCTCTTTATCTTTCTTTTTATTTTCCTCATTGGCATTCCATTTAACATTAGGATTCCTTTGGGTACGAAATTCCACCAAGGATAACTTAATTATACCTCTTTTCACTTATTTCCCACATTTTATCATTGTTTTCAATTTCTTTCTTAATAAAGAAATACTTAATTGATCTTTTCTTTTCTTTTTGCATTATCTTTGCAACATTGGACTCCTTGGAATCCAAAGAACCCAAGAGGCACGAAATCCACCTTTGGATTAATTTCTTTTGCCTTCTAGAGGTTTCTACATTTTTCTTTTCTCCATTTCTTATTAATAATGGAGTTCCTTTTTTTTTTCCTTGTTATTGGGCCCAATAGCCAATCAAGCCCACAAAACAATCAGCAAGGCTATTGTAAACGAAATCCATTTATTCAAGACAAATTATATCATTATTTGTTCAAATATCTTTAATATGATAAATCACATTTCCCACCAAATGAACCCAAAACTGGGGTTGTAACATCCTTCCCCTCTTATAGGAATTTTGTCCTCAAAATTCCATCAAGCAAACAAACAATTCAGGATAAGACTTTTACATGTCCATCATTGGCCTCTGTGTGGCTTTGCCCTATCCATGGCACTTCCAAAGAACCTTTATCATCACATATTCCTTTCTCTGAGTTCTTTCACCTTGACATCTATAAACCTCATAGGTGACTCAGGTCATTACAGTCTCCCTTGGGGCTCACTAGGTTCATTACTCCGCACATGGTCTGGGTACCTCACATAGTGCTCTAAATTGGACACATGGAACTCATCACACATCACATTATCCTGAGGGGTAAGGGCCTTCTCCACCAAACCATGTCAAAAGAACCCATGCATCGGGGACTCATCTCTCTTAGCTATAACCTAGAGGGGTCGGATTTTCATGTCACATATTCCCCCACAGTGAATTGCATGTCAGTCTACTTTGCATCAGCTTACAACTCATGTCGTCTCTGGGCTCCTTTCAGCCATTACATGATCAAAGCGACTTCATCTGCACACACCGTGGTCCTTTCTTGACCTTCACTAGGTCCCTTCACCAACATCATCTTAATGAGGTGGTGACCGACACAATCTACCATGCAGAGCTTCTTTACATCCCGATATTGGCTATGGTGGTTATCATCACATCTTACTAAGGACAAATACTGTCTCTATGTATCACCCTGAATGAGCACACATGCTCTCATCAGACCCTCTAGTATGGATCATACTAACCATTAGTTAGGGGTGATAAACTGTACTAACATCGACTTCTTCATGTATCTACTTCCACCTTATGGAAGTGTATCTTTAGGTTATACGCAAGAACTTTTGAACTCGCATGGTGTAGTTGAACCATCTCTCTCATATGTGGTTCAACCGGATATGTCCCTTGACAGTACTCTTTCTTTCTCATGTCATCTAGGTAAGGTGATCTACCATAACCTATATTGCATCTTGACCTTCCTTGGTCTAGTGAAGACTTACAACATCCATAGTGATGAACTCCCATTCCCTCTCATGGACTCTTTATCCTCTATGGAAATACACTAGGTTACTGGTGTTCGTCCTTCACCTCCTGGCTTGCAAGGAAACACGCCACATGCAACTTCATCTTAGGCATCCAAGGTACTACTGTCACTTATTATCTTGGTAGTACCATGGTATACGGTGATCTTAAATCATGATCTCCTGTATTGTCATGATTCCTTAAGATTGATTCCTTAGAAACCCTAAACCACTCTAATCAGGGTTTCATCACCTTCCTTTCCAGAGAAATGTATATGGGGTTCTATAACCATCCTTTTATTGCATCAAGGCCTAGTTTGGCTAACCAAGCAACCACTAACTTGTTCAACAGATCTTGTTCCATCTAAGTGTTAGCCAAACATATCTTCTTTTTCAAACTTAGGGTTAACCTTACAACCTCATCTAGCCTCTAGCTATACTAGGAAGCTACATCTCAACCAAGGCATTCATTACCACTTCATATCCCTAGGTGTTAGGTAACGTTGAAGACATGCACCTCCAGGTATTCCACTTATTATCTCATGATAAAAGCATCCTCATAAGATGACTGCCTTGTAAACCATCCATGTATCATTCACTCCACCAGGGTATGTTATCATCTCTGTCCTCAAACCTCATGGCAACGTTCCAACTCACATCACCTTTTATCCTTGGTGTATGGCAAGCACATTGTCCTAGCTCTCACCCCCATAACAAGAGGAAATAAGCATTTGGCTGCAGTCCAAATACAAAGTTCTTCCTATTCCAAGAGTAGAGATTGTACATCCCACCTTGCCAGTACACCTTTAAATTTAAGTTGAAACATGCCACATATGTCTTTACAGCACAAACATCTCGATATCCAAGTTACTTCCATGGTAAACTGGTCTCGAACCTACTTGGGTCCACACACATCCCTTGGTCATTTCCTCTAGGCCTATAGGGTGCTGGTACTTTAGGGGTCATCCCTCTTCCCTTATGCATCCAGAGAGTTCCCTACTCATCTGCCCTTCGGGTCTCATGAGTTCATGAAGGTGATCAATCTCCTAACCCATGGCCCTCAGACAATGATATTTGTTACCTCCCGACCCTATGGTCATGTGCAACTAGGGAATTAGGAAACTCCTACTTCCATCGGTCTTATCCCTACCTGGCCCTAGGATAGACTTAGGATTCTATTATAGTACATGTCCCACTTATAACCTTACCCAAGCCTTCATCATCTCTCTCTGCATTCATGGGCTGACTTTCATTCTTTCATAGGGGTCATGGAGACTTGCCTACCTTGACCAGGCCCCATATCGATTACCTTCATGGTAACACATTCACATGCACGTAGAGATGGTTATCTGTGGGTCTATATGTTCATTCTCATACCATGTACTCTTCACTTAGCTTCTTAAGATCCTATGAGACCTCTTTAGGTTTCCTCAAAACCCACAAAAACTGGTGTACACCCTACAAAAGGGTTCCTCTCCCACGATGGGAGGAAACTACACCTTGATAGCAAAGGTCACGAACGTCCTTAGGTCTAGCATGCTTAACCCTAGCAAGCCACTAAGGCACAGGCAGACCACCTACTAAACCATGTTAAGTCATGCTTGTTCTCTTTCCTCAACACTGGATCACGATCATACCTTCCCTTATCATCAACTTAGTTGTGAGGGTTTCATCAAACATACCTTTAAACTTAAGGGGTTTCCTTTTTCCTCTAAACATGAGGAGTACCATTCCCAAGTCTATAGAAACTCAAACCTTGTCATGAGCATCAGGTACACCACTTCCCCTCTTAGGCCTAGGAACCCTAGGTTCACTTCTCTGATGTCCACTGTCTGCTCAACCTCTTAACCATGATCCAAACATGTACAAGGTATGACATGCACTTCCCATAATCCTTCTACTCGAGCAACACTTCAGAATTGAGTCCTCCTTAAGGACAAACAACAAGGTACAAGGCCTCACAACCTATTACTAAACCTCTCCAGGTCTAAGGAACTCTTCTTCCTATCCCAGAAAGTAAACACCTATAGCATAGGCTCATAGGTACCAGAAACATCATCCTCTCTCTAGGGTTTGGTTCCTCTAATGGAAACCTAGATATCATCAGCCTCCAGGGATCAAGCATGAGGCAACCACTATCATCCACTTAGGTCGCATCATCCTCAACTCCCCATTGTTCCTCAAATCTCAGAGTCTAGGCTTCCAACCTTCTTGCTCGGGGTCCTGCTCTCTCTCTAGAGCTAACCCTACAACCAGCCTCACTATCCTTTCTCCATGAAGGTGGGTCAAGCTTACAAGCATACCCCTACATGGGTGATACTTATGTTCAAACTTATGTTTGCTCAAGGTTATCCCTATCCCTTTATGCTTATCTCATCAGTTATCCAACATACTCCCTTGGCTAGGGTTTCAACCTACTACTCGCACTACTGACGTATTCTGGCTATCTACTATGCCATGCTCATATAATCTCATGGGGTTTCTATAGGTTCTTCTCTAACCTCATCAATGAAGGAGCTACCCTTCACTCTAACATGTATGACCCTTCCCATGGTTGGGTTGCCAAAGGCACTCAATCATCCAACCTCTCATGTCTCATATGGCATCCAAGGCATGTCCATCCAAACACCTGGTCTACCATGACATCTCACTCATAATGCCATCTCTCTCTAACCTTCACTTAGGGTTAGGGTTAACATCATTCTCAGAGGATGTGCCAGGTCTCCACTTATAATGGAGGTCTCTACCTCCAAGACTAACTCTCTTTACTTATCCTCCTGACAAGAAGGTCTAGCCTCAGGTCTCTCCTGAGGGCATGACAACTTAAGTCAGACAACATAAGCATATATCTATTCTTTAGTTTGCGCTTAATCTATTAAGCTTATGTCCATGACATCTTATTTACATGCTTTTCATTTAATTTGGTGGAGGATTCCTTAAACCTTATCAACCTTACCCATACCTCAAGAGGGTGAGGAAAAGAGAGGAAACCATAATCCTTATAATCCTTAACAGCATTTGAGTTGTGAAGGGATGAACAAGATGAGAGAGTCCTAAAGGTATCTTATTTCGAGTCAAATCTTGAGACTTTGTCCAGGCAGTCACACTAATCTGGGAGTCCTCATGGTACAGAGGAAAATCTTGCCAACCCCCAGACGTGATCCTTTTCTAGACACCTCTGTCTTTCAAAAAATCCTCTAATAACTCCCTTAGGTTCTACAGAGTTTGTAAAATTTAATAATTATTACAGATTAAATGAGGAACCTATGCTCTGATACCAAATGTAATGACCTCGCCTCCCAGTAACCCCCAATTAAGGGAGACCAAGAGGTCAGAGCCGTTATCCCAATTTCCAGATCAAAGGTTCGACAAATAATAAATAACAATTATCAAATTCCACGAAACTAAACTGAAAGGTTGTAAAAAAATAAAACTTTGTGTACCTTTTGAAAACTTGGATTTCTAAACTTCTATCCATGTATGAATTATATTCTAACTATTCCTCCTCGCACTTTAATTCATATTAAATTACACATGTGCCACTTTACTATTTGTTCTTTTCATTGTACCTAAAATGCCGACAAACAAAACGTCGGTCAGCATAAAGCTGGTATGTGGGGGAAACAATAATCGTGCAATTAATAACAACATATGGCAGTCAATTACAGTTTAATAACCAACTTTATGTTTAAAATATAACTGTGTGATCCACACATATCCTATCCTCTGTGTTGTCCCTGCAGTGGACCTGGATGCTACCTTCCTTATGGTAGATCCCCATTAAACCCCTCATGATCCCACCTAACTGGTGAATCAGTTTCTAAGGTTGAGTCACATGGCACTACCCATAGGTAGCCCACTCCTTAACTCATGGCATGCTATAGAGTCTCATGGCACTACACGTGGGTTGCCCAATTTCTAACTCATGATAGCCTAGACCTTACTCTAGGTTACTCTTTTTAGCATTTATAAAGCCATAGAGGAGGACCCGGATCTAAGCCAGTTATATATTCATTTATAGTGATAGTCATAGTCACTCTATAGTTGCATGAAATAAAATGCATCCAATAGTTATTTTCAAGCAACTGATAAAAACGTTCAGAAATCATCATGAATCTAAAATGATTATTCATACGCATAACCACATACCTGTCAGGCTGATTTGAGACATAATAATACATGCAAGTAAGAAATCCAAGCAAGAAAGCACACATAACAAGATCCTGAAATAATCATGCAATTCCCTTTTATTACTCATGTCATCAAGATCTATTAATCCTAGCTTGCTTCCTAGGGTTTCTAGCCCACTTTTAGGGTTTTCATTGCAATTAGGGTTTTCCTTCATCTTTTACTATTTGAAACCCTAATTACTCATCTATTCATCATGAAAGATACTAAGGTTACCTTTTAACAACATATAACCTTATTTTCATATTAAAGGCATCATTATCCATCAATTAAGTCCATTAAGCCTCTTTTACATTAAAGCTACCATTTTTATCATTTTAATCCATGACAAGATCATCATGCTCATTTATCATCAATTCATAGTTCATTATGGTCTAATTCACATATAAACTCTATTTGTCATTAATTCTACCTTTTATTCATTAGAAAACCCTAATTACTACATTAAGGGTATTTATCCACAATTAGGAACTTTTGTACTTGAAAGAGCTTGGAATTATCATAGCTCAACTTTATTCACGACTTTGAATAATTAAAACCATTGTAAGTCACATTTACTAATATTAGGGTTTCAAGGCCCATTAAAGCATATTTATGCACATGAAACTCTAAATTAAACCAATTACGTGCAAAGTTCATCCTTTTTGTTCCTAATGTTCCTTTTTATCATTAACAGGTTAATACCAACTTTAATCATCCATTAAACCCTACTAACCACATTAATCATCTCGAAATAGGGTTTCTTAATCATTAAAGTTGATAACTTCTATTACTTTTCGAATTGCAAGAGCAATTAGCCTCTAAAACCATTTTTAATGAATTATTTGCTACCATCGGAGCTACCATTATTTAGATACATTTTTTGTAAGAAATTACTTACCAAAGCCAATCAGAGAGTGCCACATCGCCATGTTCCCATGCAATTTCTCACTAGTTTGTAAAACATAACCAATTGTCGATTTTGCCCTCCACTTAAACTGTCGTCTCTTCATAACAGGGAGGGGTAAAATGGTCCAAAGGGACATCTGCCTTCTTCAACCTCGTGCAGTTGTTGCTGTGTCGCCCTAGCCGTGATGGTGCGGCTTCTCTACCCCTACCATGTACCCCTAGGGCACCAGCGATGGCCTCCCTGCCTCCGTTGCCCTCCATCGCACCCGCCCAAGCTTCAAGCCTTGGCCCGGATGGCTGGGTGCGGGGCGCAGGACTGTCAACTTGCAGCCGTGTGGTAGACTTCTTGCAGGCGTTGTGCGAAGGCACGGCCAAGGGGGTGATGGCCGATCTCTCCTAGGTCGTTTTGGGTACATCCTCCTTCATCAAGATCGTTTAACAGCTCCTCGTGGTTCCATGGCCATGCTACTCCTTTATCATAGGGTTTTTGAAAGAAGAAGAAGAATGAGAAGAGGGAGAAGAGAGAAATGGATGCAGGGATCTCCTTGGACTCGACCCAGAGGTTCTAACTTTTTATAGAGGAGGGTACGAAGCCCTAGGTGGGTTATCCACGAGTTACCAAGCCCTTTTCCTAAAAGAAACTATTTTCCTTCAATGTGAAGCAAGTTTCTCTCTCTCCTAATCATAGTTTTAAATATTCCTTCTTCTTTAGATATTAGGATTTCGAAAATAATCCATCTTATTCTCTTTGTTCTTGCTTTTTAAACCAATGGCAAGAAATTTCTATTTTCTTTTAATAGAAAATACTTCTTTTTTAACAATACCCCAAAAATCATTCATTATGCATCATATTATCTTCTTATTTTTCATTATTGGTATTTTCTCTTTCTTTCTTCTCTATTGGGGCTCCTTGGACCCCAAGAAAGTCCAACATTTCGAAATTCCTTTTTAAGGATACTTATTATCCTTCTAGATGCATCTATATTTATTCTTTCTCATTATCTTGTTTATTTCTTATTAAAATATCTCTTTTTGAGGATTTATCTTTATCTTTCTTTTTATTTTCCTCATTGGCATTCCATTTAACATTAGGATTCCTTTGGGTACGAAATTCCACCAAGGATAATTTAATTATACCTCTTTTCACTTATTTCCCACATTTTATCATTGTTTTCAATTTCTTTCTTAATAAAGAAATACTTAATTGGTCTTTTCTTTTCTTTTTGCATTATCTTTGCAACTTTGGACTCCTTGGAACCCAAAGAACCCAAGAGGCACGAAATCCACCTTTGGATTAATTTCTTTTGCCTTCTAGAGGTTTCTACATTTTTCTTTTCTCCATTTCTTATTAATAATGGAGTTCCTTTTGTCTTTTCCTTGTTATTGGGCCCAATAGCCAATAAAGCCCACAAAACAATCATCAAGGCTATTCTAAACGAAATTCATTTATTCAAGACAAATTATATCATTATTTGGCCAAATATCTTTAATATGAGAAATCACATTTCCCACCAAATGAACCCAAAACTGGGGTTCGTATGTTGAAAACACAAAAGTTAATAGTGGAATATAATATTTCTCAATTATATAATACATGTGTACTTAGAATATTCATTCATATAGTGTCCCTAGTAAGTTATTTTATTGGATATAATTGGACAACAATAATACGTATGACTAGTGTTTATGTTGAATGGTGACTACATGTCTTCAGTCATGGTTTTGGATATAAATTTTTATTTTGTGAGCGAGAGAACCCACCTCGGGTGAGACCGACATGGTAAACTCATGTAACGTGAGAGGGTATGATCTTTTCACCCCCTCCCATGCCAAATCAGCATGGATCATCATTCACATAGTTCCTTCAGTGTGGTTCAAACCCCAGGACCTTCATTGGGAGTTATCGAGTTCTTACCACCTGGGCTACTCTGACCAGATATCAATTTAGATAAACATTGGTACTTGTTAGAGAAAAATGTTTATTGGTTGTTTATTCATAGAGGCATGGACGTGATAGACTTTCATTGAATTTATCTTTTGAAAGATTTTTTGAGCCTTATCCATGCATAAAATTCCTCGTAGAACAAAATACTAATGACCGCTTCTGATAAAAAATATTTTTTTAATTAAGGACAGGTGAGATTGTATTTGTATGAGATCCCAAGTGCATGTCAACATTTGAAATCTAACAAGGTGATTGTATATGATCAAGCATCTAAAAAAGATCAACTATGGATGATATGATATTGTCTACACAATTTTCCATTGTACACTTTGTATACAAAGCTATTTATCTAAATCCTTGTATATGTAAGTTGTAGTTTCCTCAAACGAGGGGTAGAATCTCTCATACTGCTGGATAAAGAAAATGTTCTCTAGTAAGCTTATGCAAGTAGCAAGTTCCCTTGCAACACGGTTAGTTGCTTTGGATATGTGTTCGCAAGAGGCTCGATATTGAAGGTTATAGTTTTGTTGATCTCGTCGGTTTGCATTTAAACCTCCGTGGTGTGTCTAAGGATTCCATAACAAGGTTGGTCATGAATTGAGAATCAAATTCAATGATCAACTTAGTCTATTAGTAAGGGAGTAGAGAGTAAGTGCTTTGTGCCAAGCCTCAGTTTGCACCAAGTTATAGGATTCGACATCGAAGGCGGTAGCAAACAGGGACAGAACTAGGGTTAAGATGTTGGTGTGTGTGTAAATTGACTTAAATTAGGAAGTACACAAATATGGTAGTAGTCACGCCTAGTCATTGTAAACCTCCTTCTAGGTATTTATATGCTCAATTATGTAAAACCATTGTATATTTCCATGAATTTATCCTGAAGCATTCTTCTAAGAACTTTTTAATGATATCACTTATAAAAATAAATATATAATACAAAATAGTGATTAGCTTTTAACTTACACTAAATAGAAAAAGGTGGATCATGGGGGAATTTAACGTGTTATTATTTGTTTATTACAAATATATTTTCTCAATTTTTAAGATTTTATTTATATTTTTTAAACAATGTAATTGTATATTGAAGTATAAAAAACCAAGTACTATTATGCAAAATCAATACTTAATAGTCTATATTGAGAAATACTAATGAAATTTTACTTCATATTAAACAAATATGTTTCATCATTTAGATAAATTGAACTAGATATATCTTGTACTACCAAATTTCATTGTATACATTTTGAAAAAAAAAACTAATCTACCATTTTTTCTTTATTTAGAACAACCTAATTTTGTTTGAAAACATTAAAAGTATATGAAGAAAAATAGTTCAACAATGAACACAATAACTCAAAACTTCACCATATAGTTTAAAGAAAATACTTTAAGCAATTTTTAATGGTTAAATTTGAACATGAAAATGTCAGGACCCACTCTTTTGATCAGTATAAATACCAACCATTACAGATAATCCCAAGACCTAAACCCAAATGATGAAATAAAATAATGAATTTTCGACAAAGGTGATTAAACAATATATGAAAAACACGGATAAATTTTTCCTTTTTCTTTCTTCACAAATTCATAAATCAATGTCACATCAAGGACATCACATTTAGATATCACAAATCTTATTCAACTCCATTAAAACCGGAATCAAATCTTGTTCTCATATGTGGTTCAGTTTACATTAGATACATGTACATTGATGAACAAACTTAGTCTACAACCCATCCTGGGAAAGAGAGAGTACAAGGACATTCTAATCTATCTAGATTATACTATTTATATTTTCTTTGTCATGACCTCTCTGCTGGATAGCATTATACATAAAAACATTTGAAACAACCTCATGAGACTCATATAGAGTCCCAGTGAGTTGATACTTCCCACTCAAGCTAGGTACATGCATCAGCATCAGATTAAGTATAACAAACTTAATAGAAACATGCAGATATTGAAAAGTCTAGTAGTTAGTTCTATCATAAGTCATATCTAACTTGCAATGGTAATCTAGTCCAACAGATAAGGTAATCACTTAAACTAATTATAACTTTGAAACATCTTTTAAAGCATGTCTATGAACATATCAACAGATACTTCTTAATTCATATTAAGAATCCTATTGCATGAGTAAGAAGTCAAGTTCTAAGCATTTTGAATCATTATATAACAATAACATTATATTTGTGACACTTCACCAGCCGAACCAGGAACACATCCTACAGTCCTAAAGCTGAAGTACACATAATACATATCTACCAAACAATACTATCAAATAGCAAGCAATCCAACTCATATTCATAATGGATATAAATCCCATCATTTATAACTCATCAACATGACATATCATAATATGAAATAGAAAATGTCCATAGCAACATGATTACTTTCCACAACAAGAAGCATAATCAACAATGACAAATCATCAAGTAGTAGTACAAGGAATGTAACAACCATTCAGATCATGTTCTACATGGCTTATCATCTTTTATTCATTTGCCCTGAAACTACTTGGCTTGTACCTCACCAAGTAGAAGTTGCCACACATGATTCTCGTGTCAATGACTTACCATCACTATCCTAGGGTTTAGCCGACCACCCTAAGATATCAACAACAGACCCTGGCCACCTCAGGGTTGCCTAAAGAGGCTCACATCCTCATCTCAAGTACACGAGATGGGAATCAACAAAACAGTATATCACATATCACAATATTTTACATATTTTCACATTTCACATATTTCATTTCATTAGAGTCTATTCCATCTGGACATAGACTTTGACAGTAAGGATTTAGGGCCAAAGCCACTCCAGATGACTCACTCCTAAATCATGGTGCTCTAACCTTTAAGGTCTCGATCCACACTCCAGAAATCCTTCTCATAATTCATTGATTACTACAAGGAGATCCGTTTTGTTTCCCCAGTGTGGTCCTCCGGGGAAACTCACGGTGTTCAGGGCACCTAACTAGATGTTCCATCATTTCACTTATTATTAATCTCTTTTACCCATCTTAAGAGAATCAAAACATCATATATCATATCTATATATTCTTGCATAACTAGAATAACATGAAATAGATTAAGTTTATCGATAAGGACAATGATCAAAGTAAGAAGCACAATAAATCTGTAGATTGCAACACATATGATTATTTATATCTTCTACATCATCTCATAGAAATCATCAACAATGGGCTTTCAGCCCGTGATAGAATCTTATTGTCCAACATTTAGCCCATCAGGATTTTATCATCATCAATGGACTTTCAGCCCTAGACATAATCTCATTATGCAACATTTACCCTTATTAGGGTTTCTCAAATGTAAGGGGTGCATATTAAATTCAATTTCAACATATTTCTTATCAGTTCATTGTATATCATAGTTCTTAACAAATATTAGCAGAGGCATTAGAACTAGCAACAGAATAAGCATATAGATATCATGTATCATTCATCATACTTAGAATAGATTTATCATACAACATATGTTTGTTCCATCCAGTCTCAATAGATGCAAATAAATTTCATGCATATACATGCATAACAGACTTAGTTCTCTTCTTCTTTTATTTCACATTCTTCAGATGGGGTTACTAATCAACACATGTTGACTATCATTTGAAGTTTGTACTATTAGGCCATTCTCATAGTACAAGTCACAATTCAAGAACACATTCTTGTAAATAAATTCAAATACTTGAATTTATCTTTTAGTTGAATTCAACTATAGTTATGTGCATCCCTTAGTCCCTCATTTGAGATTGTCATTCACTATCATCATCACGCTCATCATTTTAGGGTAAGAGTTACATTCTTAGAATCATCTATTGATTCCCATCTTTTTCCTTCATTTTATATTCAGTAGTCTCAACTTCTTTCATTTCATGTTCATTACATTATTCGGACCAATCTTTCTTGATTCACTTTACACACAATGCTTTTCTTCTACTTAACATTTATCAAATTCCAGTTCTTAGTATACTTCATTTAATTTGGGTTAAGCCACATGTAATTAAAATAAAAGATAAATTACTTCATCATACTAACTTCATTAGTTTCATCTTTAACTTACAATCACCATTGAGTACATTTTGTTCATATTGCCTCTTATATTCAGATAAGTGTACCAAGTCATTTTCTACTAATGTCATTTCCATAATCAACAGTGATCATTCTTTATTTTACTAATCACTTTAGCTTAAAATAATGGTTTAGGTTACATCTTCTTACATCATAATCTCTGATCATCCTTCACAAATCATGGTTATGTAACTTGTATATAAGGACCCACATTCATATGAGGGCTACTCATTATTCCATAAATTGTACTAAAATAGATGCATTAGTCTTAGACAATATTAGTAAGACTCGTCATCTTTAATTGAAATATTAAAACTTTCATTCAACATTTCATCACATTTACAACATCATATACAAGTTCTAGCTTCATCACTCATACTCGTCTTAATACTAAACATCTAGGATTTTCAAGAAGTCATCCTTAGTTCAACACATAATAAGAGACATATCACTAATTAATTTCATAATGATGCATAGAGGTTCGTTAGGGCTATTCACACACATGAATACCCTAGTTTCCATTTTCACATATTCCATTCATCAATCATAAGTATACATTGATTAATTGACTCATTTGATTCACTTCCTCAACACAAACCCTAATCAGGATATGTAGTCACCTCATAATGATCCTTATATATATATTATATTCAATTCCATTAACATTCAACAATACAGTTGATAATACAATCTAGTACAATTCAAATATGATTTTATACATGTCAATTCAATTCCAAGCATATCGGCCATTGGGATGATTTTTAGGAAAAATTCACATGAAATAGAATAGTCATCTATCCATAGGATTCTCCATGGATCCTCAATCAATACATCAGGAACTAGAAAAGTTCTAAACAATGAGAAATAATCAAAATCAGTAGAATTTGATCCACCAATATCTTTTCGAAATCAATATCCAATCACATACATATATAAGAAGGGTTTCTGGTTATTTTAGCCAGATAGAATTAGGCTTTCAACATGAATACAGAGCTTAGGAGGGAGAAAAACACTCACCTCAAGTGCCAAGAACCTTAAAAACGTAGGTCAACCTCTGAATTGTTTGGAAACCCAATCAAACTCTAGCAAAAGAATCCAATTCTTTCTCCTCTCAACTTTGGAAACCCTAGAAATGGGGATTAGAAGAGAAAGAGTGAGAAAAGGGGGAGATTTGATGTGATTTTGAATCAAATCAGAGGAGGGACGGAATCTTGACATGTGAGAGAATATTCACCATGAACTGCTATGCAAATAAGCTAAACTTACTTGATTTCATAATATCTTGGATAGAGAAACCCTAGATCGACATCTCCACCACTTTCTCTTCTCAAAACCCTAGCTCTCCTCTCTCTCTAGAATTTCCTTTCTTTGACAGTAATGATGAGTTATGAGATCTCCTTGTGTGTTAGGTTAGTCATATAGATGAATTGAGGTTCTTAGAACAATTGCAAACAAGACCTTCATTGTATTTTTCTTTTGCTCAGACTGGTTGGTCGGCTGAGTTATAAACTCAACTGACACCACACTTTTTAGAACTCAAAAATAGTCTAAAAATTATGAAACTTTAACCCAATGTCTGAGATTGAGTTTATAAGAAACAGTAAAAATTTAGATCATTTGGAGTTACCAATAAAGAACTAAAAATTAGATACTACACTACTATATTGCAGTCTGCAGCATGGTCGGTCGAGTTTGTCCTTCACAGAACTCGACCGACACCCCTCTCTGTAGAGATCAATATCATCCAAAAATTACTCCAATTTAATAGTGTTTCTATAATGTAGTTTCCCAACTACATTTAAAATTTGTGATCAATTGTGTATACAAATAAAAAGATAAAATTCAATTACCACACTGCTATATCAATCTAAAAATATGGTCGGTCGAGTTCCAAACTCGAATGACAAATAGGTCAGAACATTCTTCAAAATTTCTGATATTTTCCAAAATTTCTCACATTTGAGATATAAAAATCATATACAAATTTTAATTAAATCAAAGTTATACATAAAATACTAAAAATCATATAGTGAGACATTATACCTATCAAATTCAATATTCATATGTCATCAAAACCCTTATTTAGGCCGATTAGGGTTTCCAATTCTTAACCCTAATTATGTGAATCAAAGTATGGTTAAATTTTCTCATTATATTCAAGACATTAAAATTAAACTACCATCATTAATTAAGATGTAAACAATGATCAACTTAGTTAAGCATACAATCATCCAAGTAAACCCTAATTAGATGACTAATTTGGAAATAGGTCATTACAGAAAAGGTGCCAAATCTTCATATATAATAGTATATACCTATATACACATTAGAATTATTATTTAGATTTTTACTAATAAAAATATATGATATGATAGAATTAGATAAAACCACATAAATATCAAGATAGAATACTAAAGTTGTCCGTTTTCAGTAATTGGGATCTTTCTTATAATTCATGGATGGATCCAACTATTAACAGGCATTGTGGGCTGCTCAGTGTTCTTTGAGGTATAATGGTTCTCCATGTGGAAAAGACTAGTTGTATCACATGATTATATTAATGTATGAGTTGGCTTGGAATCAAGTTCCTAATAAAGTCTCTTACTGGTAACTTGATAAACCATTAGAAATATGAGAGGAGTTGTCTCTAGTCGATGACAATCACGTAATATTCTGCTATGTTGGGATATTCAAAGGGATAATAGCTCTGAGATTGATTATCCATCCTTATGAAAATATCAAGCAGCTCGTCATCATAGAATTCATGAATTGAAGGACTTCTTATACATGATTCATGTTGATAAAGCATACATTAATATCTTTGTAGTATGTATTGTTGGCCTCTATGCGGGGGGGAGGGGTTAAAAATGTTTTGTAATGATTCTTGCAATCCCATTTTCTATAAAGTAAGGTCATATATGATTATTTTTCTCATTTTCATTCTTCAAAGATTGAGTTTTTCACCGAATTCTACAACCATAAATTACAACATTCTTTATGTGTGGTATTAAAGTAAGCAATGCATTTACTTACCATGTGTGGTTTGTGATTGTTGGTTCTTAAATATTATAAATCATATATAGACAACATTTTATTTACTTCCTTTCTCTTGTGAATAGGTTACAAATAATATTGGAATAGGGATCTTTAGATTTACCTATTACTAAAAAACTCATAGAGTTATTTATATTTACAAATAATAAATTTTTGAAAATCTCAATATGATAGTAATGTGTAAATTCAAATTACTTAGACCTTTAAGAGTAATTATTAAATATCTGGTTGTAGAATTCCTTTTAGGAATATGTTTAAATATGATGAGAATAAGTACTAATATAAAAGCAATATTTAGAATTTTTGTCCCATACACTTTAATATCATAGATTTATTCTTACCTACTAATAACATCTTATTAGAAATATCGTCATGCTACCAAGGATTTATTTGTAAATACTTAAACATTTATGTGCTTAAAATCATTGATTAGAGGAAACGAGGGTCAAGAAACAACACCTTTCTGATTGAGAGGTATTGTCCTCTATGATATAACAAATTTGGAATGTAAACAAGATTGCAATTTATGTAATTTTTATGTATAAAAGACACTTAAATATAAAGAGAAATGGAATATAACAAAACTGAGACTTGAAACCAGGCCAAATGTAGTTGAGAACATAGAAAGTGCCATTGCACTAGCACAAAAACTTTAGTTTGTATTTGTACTTTCATATATATATATATATATATATATATATATATATATATATATATATATATATATCTCTGTGTGTGTGTGTGTGTGTGTGTGTGTGTGAGAGAGAGAGAGAGAGAGAGAGCATACACATCAGGGTAGAAGTTTTTTAAGAATGCACTCAAATCTTAAAAATGGATAAAATCTACTACAACAAGATTTAAACATGCACCACATGAAATCAAGCGCACATAATTTACCACTAAATTATTTTGTCTCTGATATCCTGAATGAACTCAAGGCATGTAGTTATCATCCTTTCAATGTTCATTCATGTTTCTTGAACTAGATCAGACTATCTGAGATATGTGTGACATCAATATCATATATTGATTCACACATGCATGTGCATGCCTTTCTCAGTCTCTCTTATCAAGTGGCATGGATATCATACTCCCTTAGGAGGGACAAATCCCATATCTATCACTCATAGTCTATCTCATGCGTAAAATCCACCCAATCATCACCGTTATAACAACCCATGTTTCAGGATTGTATTTGATGATGTCAAAGTGTGCCCAATCACATTTGATGAGTGTAGTGATTTCAGTTCTAAGAATCACAATCACCACCATCACCATGAGAGACGATTCTGACTACCATGTCATGGTTCCATGTGTCACTCTCATGGTGGGTCTGTCTGATACATTGTTTTCTAACATGTATCCATGTACTTGGGTTGATATCATATATCACGACTAATGAGACATTGTCATAAACCAACACACACTCTAGTTTTGATGTGTCATTGTTGTCTATCAACCTTCCACAATGATATCTGACTAGGGACCTAACAAGAATGTACATACTCTTAGCATCTGTATGATCTCATTGTTCATATCCTCAACCTGAAGACATACGTCATTGATTATTATCATTCTTTAGACATTCATTTTGCTCCATCATTTATCTCATAATCGATTGAGCTAGAATAAATTGGAAGCTTGCTTTGATATTTATCAAATCAATCATGATGTATGCCAATCCAATCATCATATGATTGGCTATCAGGTCATTCATACCAACAGACTCCCACTTGCACTTAGAGCCAATCACCTTCGAACCATATTCTTAATGATCTCTAAACATGTCCCACATGTTTCTGCTGCACTAGTGATAATCCAGTGAGTTAGCAACATATTGCTTTAGTCGGTATATTGCATGTTTCACATCTCCTCATTGTACGACATTTCGTATGAGATAGAGTTGTCGTAATATGCTATCTGATATTCCTTGCCTAACAATTAGCTCCATTGTTTGACTTAGTATTTCTACTCAGTCATCAATTGTTAGAATCTCTATAAGTTCATCTGTATGAACTTCTAGATCCATATAGTATCCTCTGGTGTTCAAAACACAAGGATACTCGACATTCCTTTTAGAATTAAATAGCCTTTTAATTTTACTCGGAACATTTCCATTTAACAACTCTTGTTCACTTTACAATTGAATATTTTGTGGTCATTTTTCTGTCATTTTGGAAGCTTGCATCGATGTAACTCTTTTACACTCAACTCTTCCTTTTATTACCATAGAACTAATCCTTTAATACTTCCTATGTACTTAAATAAGTTCTTTATGGTATTCCAATGACTCTCACTAGAAGTAGATAGACATCCACTCGTCATGTCCATTGCATACGAGATAACTGGATGAGTATATCATATTGTCATGTCCAATACACACAAAATGATGAATGCATAAACATTTTCTTTTCATGTCTGATACATACAAGATAATGTGATGATTACATACATGATAAATCCAATTGCAAATGCACAAGGCATCTATCTATGTGTTCCTATTCTTCATAAGAATTTGGGACACTAGGCATCTAAGAGACTAACTCCATGTAATATGGACAAGTTTTTTCCCACTGAATCTTTGCAATTGGAACCCTTCACCACAGACTGCCAATGTATTCTCTCTCTTTATCAGGTCAAGATACTTTTGAGAACTATCTCTATAGGTCTCTATTCCTATCACATAGGACATTTCTCTTTATTCCCTTAAAGAAGGTATTTCCACATCAGTTTCTATTCTTAGAACATTTGATTCCTCATCATCATGTGGAATATGAATACACTCCCACTAAATCTTTGTAATCACAGATCCATTCTTTATTTCGATATATCATTCAAACCTTTTGACTATATAATCAAAGTAAAGACTCCAATTCTGAGGTGCTTGTCTTTAATCAATGATATTGATTAAACTCTTGTAACTTATAGACTACATTTGCATTAATGGAATTATAAAACCCTTCAAGTTGTGTCATGTACATAACCTCATGTTATTCCTTCTCAAAATGCGATTTTGATATCCATATGCCAAATTTCATAGTCTTCAAGTTCCAATAGCAAGCATGATCCTATATGGCCTATAGCCACTGCAATTGGTTAAATAAAATCACCAGGTTCAACACCTTGAACTCACTTAAATTTATCTCAACCAATCATCTCTTCAAATGTCATCCATGTCAGTCTTAACTCTTAAGAGCCAATTGCACTTTATGGGTTTTATCCCAAGTGCTACCATTAAGGTCATACCTTATTTGGTTCACATGGAAGTCATTTTGGATCTTATGGCTTCAAGCCATAACTCAAAATTTGGTTCCTCAACATCACCTATATGGATTATTGGCTCATCATCATATGACCAATTAATCACCTTTGAGTTTGTAGGATATCATTATCCATCAAGCTCAAGTTGTTTTCTACTAGATATATGGGGTGTATATGTTACATTAGGAATTTGAGATTCCACAACATTCGTGATTCTTAATCTCCTTTTGTACCTTTATTTAGTGTAAAGCATGTTCTTTAGAAGATTAGTTATTTGTTTGATGATCATGCTCTTACTATTTAGAGTATGATTCCTTCTTTGATTTAGACATCATTATGCCTTAATCATGAGTTCTTTATGATGCACTATCATAGTTACTCACAAGGTCCTCAAACATTTGGTTTAAGTATCTCATTCATTGATCATATAAAAGAGTTAATACTTTTACCAAGTTTGTTCTTCATTTATGATATTCTTGAACATTTCAAAATATTCATATTGGTATTTCATTAAATACCATATCTGAAGTATTACCAGTTATTCCAATAGGTATGCATATACATCAATATATATTATACCTAATAGAATAGTCATTCTCCCACTACATCTAGTGAAGATTGACTTGTTATCATGCCTAATAAACAAGACACTCATATCTCTTAATGGTTCATTAACCAAGAAAGTCCAATTTATCCATCAACATGGAACCTAGAGTTGAATTTCTCATTCATTTGCTTAGATGATAATGCTAATTTATTGTTTGAGTCATAAGTAAATTTTAGGTATTACTATTTTATGTCATGCATACCAAGTACCACAAGATAAGTAAGACATTTCAATAAAATATCATAACTTTGAAATTGAAACATGAACTTTATTGATAGACATCCTTGTCATTACAAGAAGCAGAAATAAAGTGTTTCTATTTATTGGCAAAATGAAATAGCAGTTCATAACTCTGTTACATGCCCTTTGGGCTGAAATAAACTAAAAGGTACTACTATCTATGGAAGAAACACTTGCTCCAATGTTGATGAGTGTTCCTTCTTGGTCCTTTCATAAAGGCCATCACTTCTTTTTAGATCTTGCACATCATATATGTCAGATCTATATCTTGGTATCATATACCTAAGATAAAGAAGCATTTTAAGTTTATTTCATGATACATGAGGTGGAGACTTCCATCCCCTCCTTCTTCTTTAGCTCATCTATGTAGAGAGGGCAATTTCTCTCCCAATGTTCTGGCTCATGACAATGGTGAAATTTGCCTCCCTTGTTCACCCCTCCCTTGGCTTTGAGATTTGAAGATGACTTGGGCTGCTGGCTAGCTTCAGAACCTTTCTTTGCTTTGCCCTTGCCCTTAGACTTTCCCTTCTTTTTGGTGATCATCATCACAGATTTAGGTTTGTCTTTCTCCATCTATGCCTCGGTTGTCCTCAACATGCCCAACAACTCTATCATTGACTTGTCAAATTAGTTCATGTTGTAGTTCATCACAAACTGACTGAAGGATTCTGGCAATGATTGCAGTATCACATCAGTAGCCAACTCTTGCCTCAGAGGGAATCCCAGTCGAGTTAGGTTCTCCACATACCCAGTCATCTTGAGTGTGTGAGGGCCTACTAGATCTCCTTCTGTCATGACACACTTGAATAATGACTTGGAGACATCATATCTCTCTTGTCGTGCCTGGTCTTGATACATGTTCTTAAGATGTTGACCCATCTCAATGACGCCCATGTTCTCATGTTGTCTTTGCAACTCATAGTTCATTGAGCACAACATCAAGCACTTCACATCAATGGCATCCTCAGTATGCTTCTTGTAAGTATCCCTTTCAACCTTTGGTGTGGTGGGAGCGAGTTCTTCTGGCTCTTGTGTATCTAGGACATAGATCTTTTTCTCTTAAGTGAGAACAATTCTCAACATCCTAAACCAGCCATGGAAGTTGTTCCCATTTAGCTTGTCCTTCTCAAGGACCGATTGCAACAAAAAGTGATTGTTGTTGGTATCCATTTATTCTACAAAAGGAAATTTGCAATTTTAGTCCAAAACTCTTTTGATTTGATTTGATTTGAAAATTGACAATATTTAATTTGGTCTTTAATTAATGTTTGCTTCTCACTATTTTATCTCAAATTGATAACCCTCATTATCATTTCAGAAGATTGTAGCATACAACCTT
The DNA here is from genome assembly GCA_963693085.1 of Alisma plantago-aquatica. Taxonomy (NCBI): domain Eukaryota; kingdom Viridiplantae; phylum Streptophyta; class Magnoliopsida; order Alismatales; family Alismataceae; genus Alisma; species Alisma plantago-aquatica. Next base: position 208,672,081 of record OY856414.1, read on the forward strand.
CTAGTGAGCAAGATCCTAATTTCCTCTAAGTCATGGACCAGCTAGGGCTGTCACCCACAACTATATTCTTTTAGGTAGGCAACCTTTGCCAATTGCATCATATGCAACTCTTGATAGATGTCATTCTCGAATCCTTGCCATGTTCATCTTTATGTCTTAAGGTGTTGTATTCGATCAAGGTCACCAAGTTAAGTCTGACACAAAAGCCAACATGGTGAATATGCACCCTACGAAGGCAGACCCACATATTCACTATCACACTTCTACGAGATAGACGTTGCACCGCGTGAAGGCATGCCCACACTTAGTCGATCAAGCTTTTCATGTGTGCTTCTTTTGGAAGGCATCTTCAACTTAATATGTATATTTGAGGGGTTTTAAAATGCTTATATATGCATATATGTATCCAATCACCACATATATAGTACATATAATATACATGGTATATCCCACAAATGAAAACATGCAATAATGATAAAGCGGTGATTATGGCCATCCTATTGTAGTTCCTTGGAGCCACAAGGAACTATGGTCATCTAAGGTCTACAACACATGCAACATGTTATTGATGAAGATATGTGCTTGCCAATCTGGGTTGACTGGTTCAACCTTTGAACTAGTCAAATGGCCTCTTGGTCGGTCGGTTGGTCTCCTCCATCCGGTTGTCTGGCTCCTCCAGATGATGGGCTCGTCTGGTCATCTGGGCTTCTCGTCGATCCACCAACTGCTCCTCATTCGGTCATCTTGGTCCATCAAGTGGTCATCTTCAGTCTTCATCATAACAAGAAATAAAGCTAATCCTATTTTACATAATCTTTGTGAAGCCTCAAGTTACATTTGAGGGGAGTAAAGGTAGAAGAGAATCTTGAGTTATCTTGAATTATATTCAGAATAGAAGAAGAGGGCTCAGTGCACAGATCGAGATGCAAACAACCATAACCAACCACACACATGCACATAGGGTTTATAGGACATAACCATGGTACACATCCACCATCAAAACTGTTTTAGGGTGACATGTATTGATTGCATATATACCATATCATATATGTATATATATTGTTTGGGATCATGTGGTATTAATCAAATATTCACATTAGTCATTTAAATATTCACATCCTATGCAATAAATAAAAGACGAAAAAACCAAAATCCGATCATATCAATTATCCCAAAACATAGAGTATTGGCATGGCTCTGATACCACTGTTGGGTTTTACATGGTCGGAGTAGGCAGCGGAAAAAAAATTACTTGACCACAAACCCATAACCAGTAGATCGCATCAATATCTATGTAATGGGAAGGATGGTTTTAGCGAGATATACTTGGTCTTGAGGCTTGCTCAATGACTATACCTCACAGCAAGTGTGGTCTTCAACCACCTGTCTTTGACGGTGTCTGTGCAGCTCCTGGTCTTCACCCAGACTGTGGTTGACTGTCGTCCTCCTGAGCGGCAGAAGTCTCCCACCTCTATAGATAGTCCACATGAACTACTGAGAACTTTAGTCATCTTGAAGGACAGACTAGAAGGAGTTGTCCCCTTCTGTTGGCGTACTAGTCACCGACACACTCTCCCACCACCAGTTGCTTTTTTGTAGTTGTCTTTCCTTCACTGTTCCTCCCTGGATGGGTAGAACTTTCTTGGGCTCTCTCGGTTACCACAACCAGAGAGGACAACAACTTTGCAGAGCAACTTATGTTATGAGTTGTGTCTCTATAGAAGCCCCATGTACCCCGCTATTTATAGTAGAGGGCAGGGTCAGGGTTCCCAGTCTGTGCGGGAGTAGAAGGGTCTGAAATTTCCATGAACAATTTGCACTGCGATAGGAGAACCGGTCATTTCATAACTGAAACGGTCATTCGAAAAGGTGAACCGATCAATTCACTAGTGAACCGGTCAGTTGGGAGTGTGAGTCAATCGGTTCACCCAGTAAATCAGTCATTTCACTTCCTGAACCTGCCTACAATTGACTTTCCTTATTCGTTTCTAATTAACACAAATATTAATTCTTGTCCCAATCAAATTGAACAAGTGAAATGAAAAACTTTTCTCACAAACAGGGACAACTCAACACTACTCATTTGGACCAGAGTGAACCGGTCATCTCACTGACCATGAGCCAATCGGTTCACCCAGTGAACCGATCAGTTGGTAGTCCATATTGTATAGAACACAGTCAATTCAGTTCTCAATCAATCTGACACTCTAATTAGTTGGTTCAACACTTTAACTTGATGATTATGAGTCAAGTCTATTGATTGAATGTTTGATTGAGTACCTAAACACTTTAGTAATCAATCCAAACACCATTCATGGATAAACTCCCCTTCCAGGTTAATCCTTTGTCTGTGACCCTATAGGTCCCATTTCACATTGGCAGTGAATGTCCATAACTAGCTTATGACATCACAAGCAAAGAGCGGTACCTAGTCACACATTAGTGCTATCCAGGTGAAAAGGAAAGTTGGAGAACAACTTTCAATCCTATAGTCTGTGATTGGTGTTCCAGTGAATGTATAATTCCTTTGTTTCTGATATCCTGAATGAACTCAAGGCATGTAGTTGTCATCCTTTCAACGTTCATTCATGTTTCTTGAACTAGAGCAGACTGTCTGAGATATGTGTGACATCAATATCATATATTGATTCACATGTGCATGTGCATGCTTTTCTCAGTCTCGCTTATCAAGTGGCATGGACATCATACTCCCTTAGGAGGGACAAATCCCATATCTATCACTCACAATCTATCTCATGCGTCAAAGCCACCCAATCATCAGTGTTATAACAACCCATGTTTCAAGAATGTGTTTGATGATGTTAAAGTGTACCCAATCACATTTGACGAGTGTAGTGATTTCATGTCTAAGAATCACAATCATCACCATCACTATGAGAGATGATTCTGACTACCATGTCATGGTTCCATGTGTCACTCTCATGGTGGGTCTGTCCAATACACTGTTCTCTAACATGTATCTATGTGCTTGGTTTGATATCATATATCATGACTAATGAGACACTATCATCAACCAACACACACTCTAGTCTTGATGTGTCACTGTTGTCTATTAACCTTCCACAATGACATCTGACTAGGGACATAACAAGAATTTACATACTCTTAGCATCCATATGATCTCATTGTTCAGGTCCTCAACCTGAAGACATACATCATTGAGTATTGTCATTCTTTAGACATTCATTTTCCTCCATCATTTATCTCATAATCGATTGAGCTAGAATAAATTGGAAGCTTGCCTTTGATATTTATCAAATCAATCATGGTGTATGCCAATGCAATCATCATATGATTGGATCTCAAGGCATACATACCAACATATGCTTCCAACCCTAGGTGTTGGACTAGGAGAAGGCAATCAAGGTAGACTTGGACCACAACAAGTGTAGTTGTAACCTTGTGGGAGACTTGCTTGAAGTTGTTAGGTGATACTCAGCTAGTCCTATGTTTAGTTAGTCTTTCCTTTTATCTCACCATGCATGGTGAAGGATAGTGATGATAAAAAGCTTTGTAATGGTTAGATACATCTTTAAATTCCACTGCTACTTTGGTGATGTGATACATTTATGTTGAATAAATTGGTTATCATCCCTTTTGAGAAAAAATTTATGTTGGTGTTTGGTTTGGGATGTTGCCTTTTTATTTTAGTAGGGAGTGGTTACCCTCTAGGATCCCACTCTTTACACAAGACCACCCTGGACTGACTAGATCATGACCCCTAACACCAAGAGGAAGTGTATCGACCATGATGTCCCCCAAATCCAACCTTGGTTGTGACCCAAGGTTGAGACAACACAACCAACACACATGGTCAAGGCACTCAACACTCACATCAACTCTAATCACCACTTGGGGTGATGCTCCTCAACCAAGGCTCAAGCAAGGCTAACTCCTCTTTATCTTTCCTTTAGATGATGTCAAGAAAGATAGGGAACACTCTAGAGGTGGCAAATTGCACATCATCCTCACACACTGGGTAAATTGCAATTTGCACCAAAACTAGCACGAAAAGCACAAACTTCATCCAAACAAGCTCAAACTTGAAACTTAAGCTCTCCACAAGACCTAATCACATCTCAAAAGATTAGATCAAGGTTCTAAGCACATGATTAATCCAAAGAAAATAGGGTTACCCCAAAACTCAAGTCAGGGGTCTTACATTATCTAAAAGTGGAAACCTGACTAAAGTCATTGTTATGTAGTCTTATAAGTCTCAATTCTATATTTTCTTATATACTTGTATACTATATATGATTCAATAATATTGGGAGTGTTAATAGGAAGTACACACTTACTAAGTTAGATAACCAGCAATATTAAAGTATAATTTCTCTACTAACAACCTTGTGATATTCTAACGTATTTGACTTTACTTTTTCTAATTCACATTCATGAGCATCATCAAGAAGAAATCTTGACACACCTTTTTACTCATCGCCACATCACATCACAAGTGTAGACCAAGATTGTGAAAATACTAGGTTTGATGGTTAACACTTCATACATGGAGATAAATGAGGCTCTACATTACTACTGGGAGGAGGCACATCAGAATAGCCTGATAGGCATTCTTAGAGGCATCCTACTGGGATTGTAATTTGTGAATGGGATTGCATGGAGAAGGTAAGGGTTTGTCCTTATCCTTATCCACGGTGAGTGATGGAAAAGGGTGTGGGTAATCTCACTTCAAAAATATCCTTACTTTCTCCTTATCCTTCCCTTCTCACCACATCGTAAAAGGAAATGACAAGGGTGAAGTTGAAAATTTATATGCCTTCTAAAAGTTTGTGCTAATATGAACAACAATGACATGCCCAATACATTCATCGTGAAATATCAAGATACTCCAAAATGGTTATTAACTATTCAAAACAGATCTAAGTAATATTCTAGACATTATACACATAGTTTATGTTGTATTGAAAATATATTATCAATAAATGGTTGTTTTATATACAAATAGTAGTACTCCTAACATTAGTGTGTGAATAAATAAACCACCCTGCCAAAAAAATATTGTACGCAAAAATTATGGTAAATGACAATATGTCACAAAAAATTATTGTTGCAGACATTCATATCTTATATCCTCCAAAATATTGTGTATACAAAAAAATATAAGCACAAATATATAACATCACCACAAATATGTATCAAGTGGTACATTGATGCATCCCTATTTTAGGGCTTCATCTTGGGCCTTTTTGTTCCTTAATCACATCTATACTTGTTAGAATACATGCTACTTCCCCAAATAAATGGTTTACTAACAAATTCACTTATGGATGGTTTTTGCATGTTTTATAGGTACTTTGAATACTATTTGATGGAAGGGAGAGAGGAAGGTTAATCTAGGGTTTCCTCTTGCTTGGAGGAGTCCAAAATGAAGCCAAAACGACCCCCAACCTACTCCAAGTGATCAAAGAATGAGATGTCAAAGTTCAAGACTCAAATGCATGGGAAGGACCTCAAAATAGTCATGTTACAAGGAATGGCCGTTTTGGGACATTCCCCAAGCAGCAAAACCTTCACAAAATGACCAAGTTGGCCAGAACAGCCATTCTAGCCAAAATGGTTGTGTTAGGATATTCCAAAACGGTCGTACTGGCCAGAATGCTCATGGTGACAGACTCAGAAGCCCTAAATTCCCCTTTCACTTTTAATATTCCACCACAGTCATTCCCATCCACCACACCATTCCCACTCACTCCCTGCTACCACCAAAACCCTAACATTTTTTGCACTATTCTACCCAAAATACCCCCACTTGACCTAGTGCTTCCCCACCACGTATATATACTCAAGTGGCGGATGGAGCATAAGGTTAGCTACCTTATACTCCTTCTTAGCTCCCCAATTTCACACCTTATCTATTCCATCACTTCCTTACCCCATTTCACCATTTCCACCACCAAAATCCTAGTTTTCTAGGATTTTGACCACTTTCCACCACCATCACATGCCATTCCACCTTAGAGGAGGTAGGAACATGTCCTTACAACTACTAGAGAGTGATATTTCTTCATATACATCGAGCTCCATAGCTACTTCTACCTCTTTCTTCTCTATTTATGTATTTTCTTGTTCTATGAGTAGTGAGGCCCCTTAGGTGGGTTGTTTGGAGTTAAAAATATTACTTTGATACAATGTTGTGGGTAAAGTGATATGTAAACATGTAATTTCGTTTTCTAATTATTATTTTCAATTTCTATCTCATTTCTCATAGATTTCTTTATGGATTCTGCTTGAAATGACCTATGATTCTATGAAAATTGCTTATATGTACCTAATTCGGGAATCAAATCTAGGTCCAGCTAATGGATCCCTAGATAGTTATTCACCTTCCTACATGCTAATCAATTCTTCTACTCCTAGGTGTGATATCTAAGTATCTCATATATAAGAATTTAGTGTAATTAGCGTGGAGCCTTCTTAAGGCTAGATGGTAGGTGATGTGAGTTCTAGAACCTCATGTCCACTTTCCATTACTACCCTCGACCCCTAATTACCCTAAGAGTTTCTATACTAGAAACCTAAAGTTGACTAGATACTAATCGACTTTCACCTAACCTCTAATCCAAGTGATCCTTGCAAGGGTGGGTGGGAGGTGATAGGGACTAGTTCCACTATATACACCTTATCATATCCATGGTCAGTTAGTAGTTTAAGGTAATTCATTAGCATCTATCTTGTTGTTTGGTTTGATAATATAAATGGAAGAATAATGTTTACATTTTATAACCCCAACACAATTGACAAGTGCATTCCCCCAAATAGCCCACACTTTCCTTTATTGCATTAAAACCCTAATTTCCATCTTGCTTAGTTCATGCATTCTTAGCTAGTCTTTACTTGTTTATCTCTTTACTTGCTTAGTTAGCTTCTTACCTTGCTCTTGCCTTGTTATTGCTAGTTTAGGTATTTAATTACCTTATAGTCTTAATTGCTAGCTCAGTATAGTGGAGATCTCTTCTTGCTTGTCTTAGTGTAATTTGCTTCATTCTTGTTTTTTCTTGCTTAGCTTGTATTTCTTTCTCATTAGAACTAATTGTCTAGGGTTAGCTTAGGTTTTGATTCTTGTTCTCTTTTAATTATTTTCTTGATAAATCTTAGTGTAATTAACACAAAATCAACATTCAAACCCTTCAACCCTAGACTCCTAAGTAGGATCCTAGACAAACCTAACTCAGCCCTAGTTCCCCCTTTTCTCTCTTGGGTTTGACCCCTAACTTTCCTCTTTCTTATAATATAACACGACCTTGCATGTTTGTGGGTGACGTGTGTTAGTTTATGTGAACGGGCCTACCAGGGCTTTATAATTTGAGAAACCCATATTGTGTGTTTGAGCCTCTAAAATGTGCATCTAATCAAGATTCAATTTATTTAGGTGTGTAAACCTCGGGGTGAGGAAAGATGCACCCAATCTTTGTGGCACCGTTGTTGGGGAGAAAATTGCTCGATGTAGCTAGTTAGTTTAGCTTTGATTGTTTCCTACTACCCTCACCATTGCTATTCTTTATTATTTATTCTTTGTATTATTTATGCATATTGGTTTGCTAGCTTGTCCTATTTTGTTTGTTTGTACTTTGTGCATGTGATAAGCAACCCATGGAAGACAAGATGGAAGGCCAAAATGTACCTCACAATCTATTCCATGAATACTTCATGCCTAGAAACTACAAATCATCAATTGCAAGGAGAATTGATCAAATGTCAGAGGAGCAATTCCCCATCCCTTCAGGTCTTCTTGGGCTCCTACTCACCTTCCCCCTACAAGCACTTGGATTCTTTTCTTGAAGTATGATCTATCTTCAAGATGTTGACAGTCAGTGATGATTCAATCAGGTTGACGTTGTTCTCATTCTCCTTCAAAGACAAGGCCAAATATTGGTATGACTTGAGAACAAACATCATTATTCTGGGGAGACATGAAAAATGCCTTTATGAAGAAATTCTACTCCATTGCAAGGTTACACAAATGCGGTGTTCCATAGTGAGTTTCAGTCAAGTGGGTAACGAGTGGTTCCATGATGCTTGGGAGAAATTCCAGAAGATGTTTATGGAGTGCCCACGCCACAAAATTCCTTTGTGACAGCTTGTTTAATCCTTTTACTCTGGTCTCTCTCCAATGGGTCAAGCTACAATGGATTCTTATTATTGGGGAGATTTTATGACTAAGCCACCTGAGGAGACATGGCCCTTGTGTGATCATTTGGCAGAAAATTCAAGGATATGAATTTCTAGCATGATTAATGATGGTGTCCGACCCTTTGGTGTGGCACCTTCATCTCCTAGATATCCAAGTCCACAAATGATGAAGATTCCTGGGGAAAGTATGAGCTTTATGAAGAACCAATTGAGAAGCGTGCCTTATCACTCAGTTAATTTTGTCGAGTCCTTTGGTGAAGAAGTGAAGACACTTCATTCTCATGGCAACCTGGAACAACAAAATCCAAGATATAGCTCAAGGTTTAAGGATGAAGTTCTCCCTAGGTTGAAAATATTTGATGATGTACAAAAGAATGTTACAAGGCTTGAGGAAAAAGTGGAGCAACTCTCTTCAATACTTTCTCTTCAAGCGAAAGCAAAGTTGTCCTCCCAACCCATAATAAACTTTAATGAAACAAGTGGAGCAATGGGTGTATCTCAAGTCTTCTATAGTCCAACTCCTATGTAAGTGCAGCCCATATATAAATCTCAAAGCCATCCTAAGCCTTATATGCCTCTGCCACCTCCATCACCACAACCATCCCACAACTTCACTTACCAACTCCAATGTTCTCCTCCACCTTAGTTCCAATAGTAAGGGCCACCTCCACCTCCTCCACATCCACAACCCGCTCCCCCTCTCCATCATGAGCAAGGTAGTGATGTGACAGTTCTAAGGAGTGGAAGATCTCTTAAGAATCCCAGAAGACAAAGGAATGTTGATGAAGTGAGGCCAAAGAGACCAAGCAGTGATATTGCAATTAAGACTATTGAAGATGATTCCATGACACCTCATGTTGAGTATATGACACTGTGTGCTCCACCTTCTACTCTATTTGTAGGTTCTACAATCCCTAATATTCTAGATCATGTCATGCCACAAGAAGGGCATGTTGCAAAAGCAAGTGAACCACCATTCCCTAAAGAATTGGATGATCCTACAACATCCAAAAGGAGGCAAAAACACAATCTTGACATTTTAGATATGTTTCGGCAAGTGAAGGTGAATATCCCATTGTTGGATGCTATCAAGAAGATTCTATCTTATGCTAAGTTTCTTAAGGATATGTGCACTATCAATAGGAAGTCAATGAGAAGGATGCCTAAGAAAATCAAGTTTATAGAACAAGTGAGATCTATCATACAACATTCACTTCTAATGAAGAGGAAAGACCCAGGAGCCCCACTCATCACATAGGCCAATCCCTACTTGATTTGAGATCCATTGTGAATTTGATTCCATATAGTGTCTATGTGGAGCTAGGGTTAGGCAAGTTGAAATTGTATCATTGCACTCTCCAATTGGTGGACCACTCCATCAAAGTGCCTAGAGGAAGAGTGGATGATTTTTTGTCTATGATAGACAAGGAAAGGGTCATAGTGTTCCTGGTGGCTTTCATTGTTCTTGACATGGATCCTGAGGATAGAAGATTCCCATCATCTTGGGAAGTCCATTACTAACTATAGCTGATGTAGAGATACATGTGTGTAGTGGAACAATGACGGTCTCTTTCATGTACATGAAGATAAAGATCAACATGTTCAAGACCCTAGCCCGGAGAGACCAAAATGGGAACCTTGAGCATGGTTACTTGAAGAGTCCAACTGATTACTTGATGGATAGAGATCTTAATGGAACACATGGCTATAACTTTGGCGATCAATGGGACAAGGAACGCTTACTGGATGCAAATGAGGGATGTCTCTATTACAAGAGTGGAGACACAATAATTTCATATGGTTGATTGATTGAAAGAACTACAAGAAGCTCGATCGAAGGCATGAAACTTAGCGCTAGTGGGAGGCTACCCACCTTGAATTGAAGTTTTTGTTCTCAAAACCCTTTTGTTTGTTATACTTTTGTTTTCCTAACAAACATACACAAACACTTTACTCTTGATAGTTTTTTCTATTTGCAAATCATGTTAGGACAAGTACACTGGAAGAAGGATGATGCATGGATGATATCGACAAGGAGAAGATCAAAATTGAAGAGAAATTTTCAAATCATTAGAACAGTTATAGAAAGGTGACCAACACGGCCGTTCTACATAGCACAGTCGTAGTGTTGGACAACCAAAATGACTATTCTACATAGAATGGTCATGGTGGATATGCCCTACTCACTAGACACCTTGAGATCTTTATCCCATATTGGTGATTGTTTACCATGACTTTGAGCCTTCTAACCTATCATCCTAAACTTATATTTCATGATGAGGACATCATAATTTAAATTTTTTGGGGGTGGTAGGGCGGTAAACCCTTGCTTTACCACATTTTCCTTTATGTTCATTATTCTAAATTTCTATCAAGGATGATCAAACAATATAACCAACTGTTATAATTGTCTATCCATGCTTTGTGTGTTTTCTTACCCACACGAATATCATGTAGTTTAATGTCATGCATTTTTGAGTAATTTTCAAAAAGAATTCTCCTTTTGCCATGCATAGCATTCCATGTATATTTTTATTTTTTGCATATTTATAGTTACAACTGGCTTGTTTCTTGCTTGATGTTTCATAATGAAGGCTTAGATGTGATTGAAGGCAATTTGACACCGTTTTGGCCAATTTTGCCCAAATTTAGATATTCTTGCTTAAATTATGTTTTGACCCAATCTCTAGTTACTAAATTGCAAATGTTGACATTTGATATATGCATGACGCATTATCATGATCTATTGCTAAATGGTGTTAGTTCTTGACTTTTTGCATGTGAATCACCTCTCTCATGCCTATTAATTGCTTGGTTGAATTATGATTTAAGCAAGCCACATACACTTAGAGTTTGTTGAATCTCATGATAAACATGTGGTTTTCATATTGCCCATTCATGTGGTGTGCATTGCTTGATGAAATTGATGGTGTAAATTTCATGTAGAAGATCTCATGTTGAAATCCACACTAGTCACCCAGCTTTGTCTCACTTTTCATTCAACATTCCTTATCTCTTCGCCTCATTAAAAGATGCCAAAGAGCACATGTTCAACCTTGGACACCATCCAAAAGTTTGGAAGGTACACATATATATCTCCCCACTTCACTCTCACCACCATGTGCCCTAGATACAACAAGGGCAAAGAAAAAGAAAAAAATGTAAAATGTAAAAGTAAAAGTAAAATAAAAGATGATCCTATGTAATAGCATCAAAATAAAGAAAAGTTGAGTGATCCTATGTAACAATTCTCCAATCTCTCACCATAACCCCTTTCTTCCTTTTGCATGCCCATTGACCCAGGAAACTCAAACCAAGATAATTTAACCCTTTTTTTGCAACCATGTGGGTTACTTAGTACGGTTTGACATATGTGATTGAATGCATGAAGGTAAACCAACAACTCTAGTCATTTTTTATAGTCACCACCATGAAACAGTTTACCCAGATCTGTATGAAGGCCATATGGATTGATTGTGCATTTTATGCTCTATGTTTGAAGTTTGTATTCTTAGTGCTTTAATCATGATTGGTCTGTGAAAGAGGAGAGAGGAGATTTGAAATACATGTACTTAGTCATCATCGATTTCATTTAGTCAATATACACATGTTGCAATGCATTTGTCATTTCTTACTTATTAAAAAAATTGAGAGAGATTAAGTTGGAGCATATGTGTGGACAAGTATGTTTTAAGTTTAGAGTGGTGATGAAGCCCTATTATAGGGCTTCGTCATGGGCCTTTTTGTTCCTTAATCACATCTATACTTTTTAGAATGCATGCTACTTCCCCCAATAAATGGTTTACTGTCAAATGCACTTATGGATGTTTTTTGCATGTTTTATAGGTACTTTGACCACTACTTGATATAAGGGAGAGGGGAAGGTTGAATCTAGAGTTTCCCCTTGCTTGGAAGAGTTCAAAATGAAACCAAAACGCTTCCAACCTACATCAAGTGATCAAAGAATGTATTGAAGCAATAACCTCCATGGATGACAAATTTCAAGACCCAAATGCATCAGAAGGACCCCTAAACAACCATGCTACCAAGAAATGGCCATTATGGGACATGCCCCAAGCAACAAAACCTCCGAAAAAATGAACCAGTTGGCCAAAATGGTCGTACTGGGAAATCCCAAAATGGTCGTGTTGGCCAGAATGCTAGTGTTGGTAGACCCAAGAGCCCAAAATTTCCCCTGTCACTTTCAATATTCCACCATAGTCGTTCCCATCCACCATGGTCATTCCCACTCAGGAAGAACAACAATGATACCACCAAAACCTTGAGATTTTCTACATTGTTCTACCCAAAATACCCTCATTTGACGTAGTGTTTACCCGCCATCTATACATACTTGGCTGGAAGCTGGACCATAAGGTTAGCTACCTTCCACCCCTTCTTAGCTCCACCATTTAGCATCTGAGCCATTCCATCACTTCCCTACCCCATTTCACCTCCATGTCACCATTTCCACCACAACAACCCTAGTTTTCTAGGGTTTTGACCACTTTCCACCACCATCCCATGTCATCCACCTTGGAGGAGGGAGGAGCACGTCCTTCCAGCTGTTAGAGAGGGAGATTTTTTCATCTATACTGAGCTCCATGGATACTTCTACCTCTTTCTTCTCTAATTTTGTATTTTCTTATTCTATGAGAGTTAGGCCCCTTAGGTGGGTTGTTTGGTGTCAAAAATGTTACTTTGATACCATGTTGGAGGAGAGTAATATGTGAACATTGTAATTTCGTTTACTAATGATTATATTCTATTTATATCTCATTTCTCGAAAATTTCTTTGTGGTTTGTGTTTGAAATCACCTAGAATTCTAGGAAATTTTCTTGTATGTAGCTAATTTGGGAATTGAATCTAAGTCCAATTCGTGGATCCCTAGATAGATATTCACCTTCCAACACCTAGGTGAGAGATCTAAGTAGCTAGTATAGAAGCATTTAGGTTAATTAGCTTGGAGCCTTCTCAAGGCTAGATAGTAGGTGATGTGAGGTCTAGAACCACATGCTCACTTTCAATTACTACCATCAACCCCTAATTACCCTAAGATTTTCTATCATAGAAACCTAGGCTTGACTAGATCCTAACTGAATTCCACCTAAACTGATATCCAAGTGATCCTTGAAAGGGTGGGTGGGAGGTGATAGGGACTAGTTCCCCAATACACACCTATTCTATCCATGGCCAATTAGTAGTTTAGGGCAATTCATAATCATATATCTTGTTGTTTGTTTTGGTAATCTAAATGAAAGAACAATGTTTACATGTTATCATCCCAACCCAATTGACAAGTGCATTCCCCCAAACATCCCACACTTCCCTTTATTGCATTAAAATCCTAAATACCATCTTGCTTAGTTCATGATTGCTTAGTCAGTCTTTACTTGTTTAGATCTTTACTTGACTAGTTAGTTTCTTTCCTTGTTCTTACTGGTTTAGGTCATTAATTGCCTTCTAGTCTTAAATGATACCTTAGTATAGTGTAGATCTTTTCTTGCTTGCCTTAGTGTAATTTTCTATGTTCTTGCCTTTTCTTGTTTAGTTTGTCATTTCTTGCTCATTAAGACTAATTGTCTAGGGTTAGATTAGGTTTTGATTCTTGTTCTACTTTAAGCATTTTCTTGCTCAACCTTAGTGTAATTAACACAAAATCAACCTCAAACCCTTCAACCCTAGACTTCACATTAGGAACATAGCCAAAACTACCTCAGCTCTAGTGCTCCCTTTTCTCTCTTAGGTTCTACCCCTAAGTTGTCTCTTTCCTATGATATAACATGATCCTATGTGCTTGCAGGTGAAGTGTGTTAATTAATGTGAGCGAGACTATTAGGGCTTTATAGTTTTAAAAGACCCATGTTGTATGTTCAAGCCTTTGAGGCACACATCTAATCAAGATCCAATTGATTTAGGTGTGTAAACCTCAGGGTGAGGAAAGACACACCATACATCAACAATTAAATCTTATTTCTATATACATGTGTGTCTTACAATTTCATATTTTATAGCATACCCGATCAAATAAGTCCCAAAAGAAGTGAAAACACCACTCACAAAAAGTATAGAATGGTGTGAAATTATAAAATCTCATCATTTCAGACATATGTGTCTTACACCTCGAAAATAATATCGGATACCCGACTGAATTATCTACATAATAAGTAGAAAATAATATCATGTATTTTATAAAATGATGACCATATAATATTTGATAATCCATAGACTTAAACAAAACAATGACTATATGTTTAATATATTATACATCAATATTGGCAGATAACAGACAAGAAGGTATGGAAATAACTTACCCTTATTCTTACCTACTAAGATAGAAGATTAGAGGATAGTGGGTGTAGGTAAAGGACAAAGCATTCTTTACCCTTACCCTTCCCCTATAGGATTTGAGTAAAGGATAAATAGGTTTACGTTTATCCATTGACAAGTCTATATCCTACCCATGGTGACCCTCTGGTTCTTATTGGTGGCAAAATGTTCCATCCAGTTCAATTGTAAAATGATGCAGATTAATTGTATCTGGTCTAAAATCAAGACAATGACCAACACTATATCCACATCCATATATGTCATAACACAATTTTTTACATGTACTTATATATTTGAAATGCAAATATTTGAATAAGAAGGATATATTATAAACTTGGTGTGCTTTGTTTAAAAGTATGGATTTAATTTGCAAATTCTCCTTTGCTATGGTTTTTGTGGATTTTTATTATTTTCAATAAACCAGTATTAGATATGAGGAAATGATAAGAGAGAAAATCCACAAATAAAGGAATTACTAAAGGTAACATGTAATTAATAATTTACATGTGGAATTGTGTGGATTTTTCTAGAAAAGTGGTGTTGAAGGAAACTAATGGATTAGTTTGGTTTCTATGTTTTTGTTAATGAGAAAAGTAATCAATATAAGCAAGTATGGCCAAGTTAGAAAGAGAAAAGAATTAGTTTGATGCCTTAAAAAGGATATAAAGGGGATACTTAGAGACAAATAAAAGTATCCTTAACTTGTGTATTTTGGTATCCAATCTCTCCCACACTTGGATAAAAGTGATTAAGACCTTCCTTTGAAATTTGGGATTAAAATGATTAAAGTAGAGAAATGTATTGAATTTACTAGTTTTCCTAAAGTGTTGATTTAGGAAGGATATTTATTAAATATAGCAATTTCATTTGATTTTAGAAAATCAGGGACCCGACCCCTCAAGTTAGCACACAAAATCCAGGAAATGGCTCTCGAATCCAAGGGGTCCTAGTCATTGTTTAGCATGAGACAAAATAGGAAATTTAGGAACATGAGTAACTCCTTTCCTTTTCGATCTCCCTATCACAATAGATCATATGCGTGCCTAGAAATTCTCTCATCAAATCTGGGAGGTGAAGAAGAACTTGGAAAGCCCCAATTTCACTGGCTTTAGTATAATAGATTTCCCCATATTGCCAGTTCAACATGGACTAACCCCTTGACCCAAGCCTATAAAAGGAAGGCTCGAATCCCATGCTAACCCGCAAACATATCCTCCATACTCTGCCACAACCAAAGGACCTCTCATAAACTTCAATTTCCCTTCCAACCCTGCTCTCTTCTCTCCCAACTTGTCTCTATACAACCAGAGAACCCATCACGTCATCCTCTGTGTACAAGCTACCTCTGAGAAATCAAGCATCGTCTCCAAATCTGGCGAGGTGCAAAAAAGGTGGTAGTACCTTCAATTGCCACTAAAAAGGCCTAAGGCCCGAAGACAACCTTCGAGTTGACTCCCTATTCATGAGGGAAGGATCAGTGAGGAGGAAGACAACATGGGGGAATATACTCTTCTACCCCAGTGATTGTATTAAGAGGTAAGGGTTATATCCATCTTTCTCCCTCTCTTTTTTCTTGCCACTCACCTATGCCACATGAGCATGGGAGCTGACATGGTGCGAGCCAATTGGCTTGGTCGTGGCCCCGTGCCATGCTAGCAATACTTAGTCAGGAGCTAGGTGGTTGCCTATAATTGGCCAAAATTTATCAATATTGTTAAAATCCTAGTAATTAGTAGGAATATCCTATGATGACAAATAATATATCAAGATTGATTAAAAAGTGCAAGGATTTCAATAAAAATAGTTTCAAGACCTACTTATGCTTCTAATTCTAAAATTGCCTAATGTTACTAATTTTAAGGTATTAAAAACATGGAAACCCTAATTTCTTGGTTGTAATGATCATAATATGCTTAAATGGATTTTGTGGATAAAGTTTAGTCTTTTTGGATAAATAGGACATCATTGACATAATTTGAGATTAAGAATGAATAAAACATCAAATTTAGGGTTTGTGAGTTAAAAAGGCATTAAAAGTGATAAATAGAGTTTGAAAAGCCAAAACCCTTTACTTTGACCCAAAAACCCTACCTTGAAACCCAAGTCAGTCTTAATATGAGTTCATGAACAAAATAGTAATACTTGGGTGTTATGCATTAATTTCAAGGTGATTGCTTTCTTACAATCTCAAACTACACTTATTACTTGGACTTTGAGTTACATATGAGAAAGATATGTAGTTACACCTATGACTACTCACCTTAACCGACTTCCATGGTTTCTTGGAGATTCCTAATTGGATTGTAATTAAAGTCTTGCATGTTTATTTACTTCATGCAATCTATAAATTCACTATGGATATCATCTTATATAATTGTAATATGCTCGAACCTTGTACCATCTCTGGTGAATTAAAGGGCATGGAGTGAATAAAATCATCATGGGGATGACTGGTGATCAAGATAGGAAAAGAAGATTACTTCATGCCAAGAAAGGAAGGCCTATGATATGAAATATCCACTGTAAGGACCAAACCCTTAGAGAGGGTTCCCCGTAAAGAGGCTCCCCTAAAGAGAGCGCACACCATTGAAAAAAGAGGATAAGGGTGGCGAGGTTAACATAAAAAAATGCTTATTTAGTTTTGTAATCATAATTGTTACTATGGCTAATTATATTGTTACACTTATATGCGAATATTTTGTTTCCTCCACATAACTGTACAACTTGTTATACTGATAGTTGTTTGTTTCATGGTATTTTAGGTTAAACTGTTGTTATTCTACAAAATGGACATCTACAGAAGAATGCACCAAAAGAAAAGATACTTAAAGTTACCATGGAGGATTTATTTAGATAGTTTTTACTTCCAGTTGCAATCAATAGTTTCCCATATCATGTAACTCCTCATTGGAGAGTTTATCTTTCTTTTTGTATCAAACTCTTTTCCATTGAATGAAATTTATAATTATTTCTAGTTAATTGATAAATCTTGATCATGTAAACATAACAATGATCCTTGCCCTATCAGTCCACCTTAATTGGCGATAATAGGGGGAGGGGTCGTTACATTTGCTATAAGAGCATGGTTTACCATTTAACCTTTAATAATTATTAAATTTTAAGAGTTCTATAGAGCCCAAGGGAATTATTAGAGTATTCTCTAAAGATGATGGTGTCTAGAAGGGACCACGATCAGGAGGTTGGCAAAATGTTCCTCTGCACTGCTAGTCAGCTTACGAGGAACCCTGGACCCGTGCATTCTACCTGGCCAATTGGAGGATTTTATTTGAAATAAATTATCTCTCGGATTTCTTATCATTTAATTTCATCCCTTCTCTACCTCTTTCTTCTCTCACCAAAATCCTAGGGACCTGATAATTTCTCCTCTCTACCCTTTTGAGACTAGGGTTATTAATATTAGGGATTAAGGCATCTTCTTCCCGATAATAAAATGCATGTAAACAAGATGTCATAGACATAATTATATGATGATTTACATGCCCTAACTGTGGAACTAAGGTTAATAAAGTTAACTTATGTGAAATAACATGACCCCCATCAAGACCACGATCATCCTTGACGAAACACCTAGGGACCAACATGAGGGAAGGCCCTCCCATAGGAGGAGGAGGAGGTCTTCATAGAAGAATAGGAAGGCTATGGAGGAGGAGTTTTCCAAGAAGCGGAAGAATCCATTGGAGGCCTCCGCCAAAAAGGGAGATTTCGAGCCAAAGCCTACGAGACCCTAAGAGAGGGCCCATGATGGAATATGAGCCCAAGAATGATCTCGACCATGCTTCTGGCTCTGCACCAACAATTAGGCAAGTGGTTGTTCATACCCCTGATGCGCTCTGGCTGGAGCAACAAAAGAAGCTCATTGAGGCCATTGGCACCATAGCCCTCAAAGGTGATACCAAAGATGAGAATGGTGAACCCCTACCTATCCACCCTTGTCTCAGAGCTACCATCCTCAACTTTGTCAAGATGAATATAGATAATATCTAGGGTGAAGACAAGACTGAGGTGGTTGACAAGGCGGATGCATGTCTTTTTTTTCTTGGAAAATAGTTTCTGTATCCTGGAGGTGCAACCTAATAAGAAGATTCTCTTTGCTTATCAACTTCTTCAGGGAGCAATAAATCTTTGGTAGGAAAATTACATCACCGATAGCATGGGTGGACTTTTATACCATCTTCTCTACAAGATTCATTCCTAGTTATGCAAAGAAGGAGAGGGAAAAGCAGATTATGCTCATGTATCAAAGTAGCATGATAGTGGCAAACTATTTTCACCTTCTGGAGAAATTTTGCTACATGTTGACTGAGGAGTGACAAGTGGAACATTTTTTGGAATGCTTTCACCCCCAAATAAGGCCATGTGTGATGGCTAGCAAACCTACAAACTTCACTGAGGCCCTCAACTTTGTCCTAGACATGGAGGAGATCATCATGCCTACTCAGAAACTGCCCAAGGGATATCTAGGATTTATTGAAGACACTCCTACCCCAAGGAATGATAATGAAAATAGGTAAGGCCACACTGTGGGAGGAATAGGAATGGTAGAAAGGGAAAACCCTGTGACAAGAATCCCAAACCTCCTGTCACGCATGTGGAATGAAGCACCTCGACAGATGCCACTACGAGAATAAAGAATGTTATCACTGTCAATAAGAAAGACATTTTCAGGGCAACTATCCCATCCTTGAC
This sequence comes from Alisma plantago-aquatica, assembly GCA_963693085.1. Taxonomy (NCBI): domain Eukaryota; kingdom Viridiplantae; phylum Streptophyta; class Magnoliopsida; order Alismatales; family Alismataceae; genus Alisma; species Alisma plantago-aquatica. Next base: position 208,691,291 of record OY856414.1, read on the forward strand.
CCTCGAGGTCTAGGCTCAATAGCAGCTCAGCAGTGGCTACAACACCACAGGAGACGGTTCCAGTTGTTGAAAAATTTCAGCAGGATCGAGGCTTCGTCGTTGATAATGAGGAAGCTCATGTGAATACTTGAACCAGTTCATAGGAGGTATCCATCCTTAGAATGTTGCAGTACATCTTGTATCAGAAAAATATATGGTTTATTGAAATGACATAGTTCTGAGCATAAGATACATAACATAGCATTCTTGTGCAACTAAATTTTTTGTAATAAAGTATTTAATGGTGAACAAATTCTTGAATGGTAATTCACTTGGTATAATGATATAACTCTGAGGTAGAAAATGCATGGATGATATAATAGAAAATATGCCTAAAAATATGTTCTCTTGTAATTGTATAGACTTTGGTTCTAGTATATTATGTAATCCTTAGTATTTGCAAGTACAAGTATTAGTTTTCCCTTGGTCTTGGGATAGGACCTTTCCTATAAAGATGAATTCGCAAACCAATTTAAGAATTGAGGTAACCTTAAAAATCACTTAAAGCTGAAAGATTACATACCTGAACCAGGAATGTACGTATATTGAGTATGATTCTTTGGACACATGTATGTCATCTCTAAGGGATATGAAGAAAAAGTCACTTTGTAAGTGACTGATAGCGTGGGGCCAAACCCTGATAGGGGGTCTCCATGAGTCCAATGAAAGGTCATCAAGTAAGTTATGTGTGCCCTAAGAGATGAAGGAAATTTTGGGTGAAATATTTTTTAAGGATATAATATTATCAGAAAAACCTCAAACAAAATGTTTAATGCAATAAAATAAATTTATGACCCTTGGGAAGGATGGGGCCCTAAGTCAACCATAAGATCATGCAAGATGATTTAAGGTACATAAGGCTTATGCAGTTTGAGGGATGATCATGTTGTAAGTGTATAAGACCCTTGATGGTCAAGAGAGATCATTCGAAAGGTACCTATGTCCTACATATATATTAAGGTGATGACTAAGGCCGATGAAACATGAGATGTAAATGAAAAGGGTACAAGAAGTCATTTGATGATGTTTGAATAAGAAACTTAAAGAAATATATGCATAGACCCAAAAATTATGAGAAAATCTTTCCCCATGTGAATGCACAGAATTAAGAAAATCATGGTATTCACAGTTTGGAGAATGAATCAACCTAAACTCAAGATTAAAAAAATGATGGTGTGAATGCGCTGTCTCTACTCTTGGAATGGGATGAGAATTGTACTTGGATTGCAACCAAATACTTATTTCATCTTGTTACGAGTGTGAGGGATTGGACAGACACAATCTAGGATAAAAGAAATTATCAGAAAATGAGTACCTAAGTTGAAACTTAGTGACATAATCTAGGGTCTGAAATGTTACTGTAACATCCCTGACCTGGGTTATGATTTAACCCTAGATGTTTTGCCTAATAAGGTTAAATAGATTCTTAATCTTATCTTGGGAAAAGTAATTAGGGCTTATGAGAAACATATGTTTCAATTTTGGTCTTGTTTGAACAATGTTGAAACAATGTTTGCTTATTTTGGACCAAAGTGCAAATTACCCAAGTTGAGGGGTTAAATTGCAAATTTTGCATGGTAAGATGTTCCTATGATGTTTAGACATCATAAGAATGAATATGATGTAGTGGTATGGTTTTCACAAGCTCGGGCACCAAGATTAAGCTTGTAAAGCAGTGTTGTGCATTAAAACCTAGTTTTGGTGAAAAGTACAATTTACCCAAAACCTAGGGTTCAATATGCAAATTACCACTTCAATAAGGTACCTAATGTTTCTTGGAATCATGTAGAGCAAATAAAATGAGATGGGTGCCTCATTTGAATTAAGTTGGAGGAGAGAGAATCTTGATATTAAAATAATCAAGATTAATGCCTAATTGAAACCCTAATTTGATTTAGGGCAAAAATGAATAAAAATAATTGAAGGGCTTTCAACCAAAATGTTTTGGGTTGATTTTGAATAAGTATGGACGTTCCTTTGCCAAGATAAGGAACTAAAATATCCTAAGTAGGTGAAATTCCACTCACCTTATTATAAGAAAAAGAAAACCCACTCACATATGGATATTAATATAATAAGCATTAAGGTGCTTAATTTTCTTTTCTTTAAATTGAGGATAATGAAGGAGAATTAAAGGCAAAGGAAGGTGCCTCGTCCTTAAGGGATTTGAGGGGGGAGAGGCGGCCATATTTTTGGAATTTAATGCATTTTAATAATGTATTTTCTCTCTCATCAATTTCTTTATAAAAGTACCATTTCCAAGCCCAAACCAAGGCCTTTTTCGTATTTCTTCTTCCCCTTGCTTGCAAAACCGACCAAGAAGTTAGGGAGGAGCAGGGAGAACGTCCCCAACCTGTGGGTAAGCCCTTGACCTTCGTTCTCCTTGATTTCATGGTGGAAATCGAAAATAAATTATGGATTCCTTCTTATTTCGATCTCCTCTTCAACCCTAGCCAACTTTTGCAATCAAAAGCTTGAGTACGAGACTAGGGGGAGTTGCTAGAGCTTCATCCACCATTAATGGCGTGAGCTTGGAGCTTTGGAGCTCAATTGGAGGCGGGTTTTATAACTCAAACCCTTAAACATTGCTATTGCATCAATTCTCTATGCTTTGTTGATTGATTTCTTCAATTTGATACACTCTTGTTTCTTTGCTGCAATTTCCATCAAGAACGGTTGCTGTTCTTGGTTGTTCGAAGGAAGGGGATGATGACATCATCCTAGATTCTTATCCAAAGAAAATTACCAAGCAAAACCGTTTTGATAGCTACTCCAAATCGTTTTAATTTGATTGGCTATGCGGTTTCAGCAAACCGTTTAAGGGCAAACGGTTTGAAACCGTTTGGGAGAAAACGGTTTCAAGACCGTTTGAGATGGTTGACCAAGCGTTTAAAGTTTGGGAATTTTGTTCCTAATTATGTAGGCTGATAACCCTCCAAATTTTAGGGATTAACTCCAAAGGAATCGAGAGTTGAAGGCCAATCAATTAGGCAATCGGATTGAATTATGTGCTGATTTTCAACCTGATTAACTTGACCTGGTTGAGCAAACGGTTTCAAGACCGTTTGCGATGGTTGATCAAGCGTTGACCGTTTGGGATTCCTGTTCATAATTATGTTTATTAATAACCTTCCAAATTTGAGGGATTAACTCCAAAGGAATCGTGAGTTGAAGCCTAATCAATTAGGGAAACCTAATTGGATTAAGTGCTGATTTTCAATCTGATTTAATTGAACTTTTTGGGCAAACGGTCTCAAGACCGTTTGAGTGCGTTGACCAAGCGTTGACCGTTTTGGATTACTGTTCCTTATGATGTGATCTAATGACTCACCAAATTTGATGGATTAATTCCAAACGAGTCATGAGTTGAAGGCTAATCAATTGGGATAACCCTAATTGAAATCAGTGCTGAAATCACAATGAGCTAATTTGAGATTTTGGGTTGATTAGCCCAAACGGTCTCAAGACCGTTTGGGGGATCATCCAAACGGTCTCAAGACCGTTTGGTGTTCACCTCAAGACCGTTTGGAGGTCTGGGGTCAAGTATAGTTGACCAATTGAAGGTCCAAAGGTACTAATCATATTGCAATGTAGTGCTGCTTTGTTGATCAACTCGATAGACCAATCCATGATGATTTTTCACTAGAATCCAAAGGTTGGATGGGACAAACGGTCTCAAGACCGTTTGGTGGTCACCCAAGACCGTTTGGAGGTCTAGGGTTGAGTATAGTTCAGTGGTTGAAGGTCTAAAGATATCAAGTTGATCTGCAATAGATTGCTGATTTGGTGAGCACTTCAATGAACCAAACCCTAATTAGATTGCTTGGATTTGAGTGATATGATGGGAAAACGGTCTCAAGACCATTTGTAGGTCATCCAAACGACCTCAAGACCGTTTGGTGGTCACCCAAGACCATTTGGAGGTCTAGGGTTGAGTATGGTTAGGTGTTTGAAGGTCTAAAGCTACCAAGCTGTTATACAATGCAATGTTGATTTGGTGATCAATCCAATGATCCAAACCTTAATTGGATGGCTTGGATTTGATTGATATGATGGGCAAACGGTCTGAAGACCGTTTGGAGGTCATCCAAACGACCTCAAGACCGTTTGGGGTCAGGTCATACCCAATTTGGATAATGGTTCAATAGTTTCAAAGTAACCAATCTTGCATTGATGAGTGTTGTTGGATCTTCGATTCCAAACCCTAATTCAATTGAATCAAGCCCTAATTGATGATCAATTGAGGGTCAATTGAGGGTCAAATTAGTTTAAGGTTGACCTATTAGACTCAATTGAAGTATGAGCATAGGTCCAATTGATGATTGGTTCCATGAATTCAATGGTTGAAGGTCCAATGCAATCAATTGAAACACAATTAGTAGCATGATTGATGATCAACTTCAAAGCTCTAATTGGTGTTTATAAACTCTAATCCCATTGAGATCAGACCATAATTGAAGTCCCAATTGAGGGATGAGCCATGATTCAAATTATGATTGAGTTGATGATCCAATTGGTTGAAGTTCCATTGATTAGAATTGAGTGTGGTTCAATTTGGTTAATTCAATTGGATACCTCGTGTTATTGAAGGTCCAATGGATCAAACCTTTTTGAAAACCTAATGTGATTAGGTGGGAGATACCTTTAATGGTACTAGTTATTAATGCATAACAAATGCATGGATCCAATACATGATGTAAATCTTAATTGAGGTTGATTCCATGTATAACCCTAATAAGAGGTTGACTACATGTGAAATCACTAATTAGGATGAATAGTAAACCCTAGTTGAGGGTGCATCCATGTGGAACCCTAATTGAGGGTGATTCCATGAGAAACCTTAATTGGGAATGAATCCCTAATTTCTTATAGGACCAATGACTTGGTACACTATGTTAATCATAGTTGTATGCATTTGATTGAAGGGTTGATGTGACCTAATCAAGTTGAAAGGATCAAATAATAGAATTTCATATATATATAAATATGATTCATGTGATGATTCTATGTAGCACGACTGTGCAAGGCAGCACGGCCGTGGCGACTTTACTCAGCACGACCGTGCAGGGTAGCACGGCCGTGGTAGCTTCACTTTGCACGACCGTGCAAGGTAGCACGGCCGTGGTGGTCTATGCTTGACTTAGAGCTGAATTGAAAGTGACCTAACATGGTCGTTTTGTTAATTCTCAACTTAAGGATGAGAGAGATACTCATACCTTGTGATGATAATCATTTAATGATAATTAGTGAGAATAAATAAGTATGATTGAATACTTATGGTATAAATGTTGGCTCCTAGATGTGGGGAGCAATGAACTAGGGTTTGATCATTGATAATATGATCTTGAAAACCTAAATGGTTAATAATGGAAAACCCTATTCTTAATGAAGGGTAATGATATGTGAAAGAAAGCCTAACTGATGGTAAACCCTAACCCTGGTAAGGGAATAGTGGTGTTACCCTGTATTGCATGATGTGTTGTGAACTTGATAAGTCTATTATCATGTGTGACAATCATGCAGGTCTCATGAGGTGATGATCATAGCCAGGTATGAGCTATGATGTTTATTTGATAAGAATTGATTGGCCATATGTGCCATTATGTTTTTGTTACTTAGAAAGAAGTAACAAGATGAGTTGGGCTTGTAAGCCTTTGTTTTAAGTTGTTACCTAGTGAGAGGTGACAAGATGTGAATGGCCTTGTGTGCCATGTGAATAAAGTTGTTGCCTAGTGAGAGGTGACAAGATGTGAATGGCCTTGTGCGCCATGTGAATAAAGTTGTTGCCTAGTGAGAGGTGACAAGATGTGAATGGTTTTGTGAGCCATGTGTGATGGAAACCCAAATCCTGGTAAAGGATTAAGGGTAATACCCTTGAATTATTAATATATTGTTTTTGCATGGTGATGATAGATAATTGATGTGCTGCTATCATATGTGCTAACCATACAGGTATCATGAGATGATGAGCATAGCCAGGTATGATCTATGATGTGTTGTTAGTTTGAATTTGTTTATTGGGCCTTGTGTGCCATAATATACCTTGTGCCCGGTAAGAGTTAGCAAGAGAGTTGATGGGCCTCAAGTGCCATGATGGATGCTTGTATAACAAGTATCGTGCTTATCTTAGTCAGATGACCTAAAGGTGTTAATTGCTGGAGAATGTGGTAACAATGCTCAGGTGATGAGCTAAGGGTTTAATTACCCAGAATCACATGTTAGTGCATTGAAATTGTGAAGGGATGAGAATTCCCAGTGTTGAAATAAGGGATTGAAATCCCAACACCTTGTGAAAAGAGTGTGGCTACGGGCCATAACTCCACAACGATAATGCCAGGCTCTAGTTATATGATCTAAGCCTGAAGAACGTTAATGCAGTGATAATGATTCTGTAGTTTGAATAGATGTTATACATGTTCTTCATATTCCTTAAAGGATAAATGATATGTTGATTCTATTTTAATTGTAATGCTTCTGACATAGAATGATGTTCTAAACTGTTAGACATTTACCTGCTGTCAATTAAATATGATTTCTCTGTTCATATTTATCTTCTTAAGTTACAATAACAATGTTTCTGGCGAAGAGTTATATCTCTCGCTGGGGCAATTTTTATAATTGTCTCACCCCCGTGGGAACCACATTTTTAGGTGGACGCGGACAAGGAGACAGGAATCCTTCAGGAGGTGAAGGACATCAGCAGTAGCAGGGACAACAGTAAAGTCTCAGGTGGAGACATTGACTGTCATGTCATGTTCAGATGTATATAGAAGTCCTATGCGTCGTCTCTGTACTCTCAGGTCCTTGGAGTAGTAGTTAATGATTTCGAGATTTTGGCTTAGTGCCTCGAGGGTTTTATACTACCTGTGTACAGTTAAGACAGAGTAGTTAATGTTTGTATTCCTCGAGAAGCAAAAGTACATGAGATGTATATATATGAACCAGGATGTAAAGTTTTACTTTGGTTCTGAATGAAAGAGTTTTCCTATGAATGGATCCCTTTGCAAAAAGTTTTAATTTTTAGTAATTTTCGCTAATCCGCTGCTTGATGAACGCTTCCGCATTAGTTAATCTTATTTTCGTGAGACGGTCATCACAATTTAGTGGTATCAGAGCTCTAGGTTCGCTGAGTCTACAGAGACATAGGACTAAGGTTGTAGAGTCTGTTCTAAGTGTCTTCTAGTTTATCTGATAGTATCTTCTACTCACATAGGAGAAGAAGAACTTGAAAATGACTGGAGAACCCGAGGAACACATTGCTAAGGGCAATGTTGTTGCACCAGGAGAGGGTGCATGGGACCAGGCAAGAGGAGAACAAGTGCCTGAGAATCCCCATTAAGACCTGATCAGGATAGAGAATCCTATGATCATGCTCTTATTGGGCAGACTAGGGCAACAGTATTGCTTATAGGGGACTGGATACTAGCCTTACAACCTAGATTATCAGTCCTTAGTACAGAAATCTTGAGCTTTAAAAGAGTTCCTAAATGACTTAGTCATGTTGGAACAAGGGAAAATGTGGGAAAGAATGATAAATGGCAAGAAAGTAGACTCTGCCATAAATCTGGACAAACAGTATATCTGTGATGGCAGTACCCAAGAAGGGGCAATAAACTGAGAAGTAGGGAATGGTCTCTATAATTTTAGAGACATTTGCCTAATGGTTTTAAAAAGCCAAGTTTTTGGTACTAATAGTGCAATAAATGCCTAGTGTACCAGGGCAGTAGCCACTAAGTAAGTGCAAAGGTCTTAACCTTTCACCTGTAAGATTTCATGGCTTAGTTTTTGCATTAGTAATAAGACTAATAAGACCATGATATGAGGACAAGGTATGTTAAATCTTATGTTTATGATGATATGAAAAGCAAGGAATATGATAGCATGTAAGTGCATACTACCTAATCTCAATACTTATATACCCTGGCCAGGTATATGATTATTGAAGATAAGACAAGTATGAAACTCTTAGATTGTTATCTTTTTGATTACTCTGATCAAGTAGTCATTCTGAAACAATCTAGAGAGTATAATGAGACTAAAAGGAAAAGCTATGTGAACATTCCCAACTAAAAGGAAAAGCTATGTGAACATTCCCAACAAAAAAGGAAAAGCTATGTGAACATTCCCAACAAAAAAGGAAAAGCTATGTGAACATTCCCAACTAAAAGGAAAAGCTATGTGAACATTCCCAACTAAAAGGAAAAGCTATGTGAACATTCCCAACTAAAAGGAAAAGCTATGTGAACATTCCCAACTAAAAGGAAAAGCTATGTGAACATTCCCAACTAAAAGGAAAAGCTATGTGAACATTCCCAACAAAAAGGAAAAGCTATGTGAACATTCCCAACTAAAAGGAAAAGCTATGTGATCATTCCCAACTATAAGGAAAAGCTATGTGAACATTCCCAAATAAAAGGAAAAGCTATGTAAACATTCCCAACTAAAAGGAAAAGCTATGTGAACATTCCCAATTAAAAGGAAAAGCTATGTGAACATTCCCAACAAAAAGGAAAAGCTATGTGAACATTCCCAATTACATAGAGTTTGCTAAGTGAATTATCTTTGTTAGATATATATGTTTTTCCTTTTGATAAGTATTCTTGAGTGATTATTGAAGTATGTTCTTTTATGCTTCTTCCTTTCAATGATATGGACATCATATGTTAGGGGTTTATGCCTTGATAAACATAAACACTGATAAGGAGGAATTAATGAAAGGAACAATGTGTGAATTACAGAATCCATTATATCTTCATGATATTAAGGTATTATTTGGGGACTTGAGGGCATGATTAATGAACAATTTGTCCCTCCTTTTCTTGGGATTTTGAGGACGAAATCCTTGTTAGGGGTTTATAATTTGTAACATCCCTGACCTGGGTTATGATTTAACCCTAGATGTTTTGCCTAATAAGGTTAAATAGATTCTTAATCTTATCTTGGGAAAAGTAATTAGGGCTTATGAGAAACATATGTTTCAATTTTGGTCTTGTTTGAACAATGTTGAAACAATGTTTGCTTATTTTGGACCAAAGTGCAAATTACCCAAGTTGAGGGGTTAAATTGCAAATGTTGCATGGTAAGATGTTCCTCTGATGTTGAGACATCATAAGAATGAATATGATGTAGTGGTATGGTTTTCACAAGCTTGGGCACCAAGATTAAGCTTGTAAAGCAGTGTTGTGCATTAAAACCTAGTTTTGGTGAAAAGTGCAATTTACCCAAAACCTAGGGTTCAATATGCAAATTACCACTTCAATAAGGTCCCTAATGTTTCTTGGAATCATGTAGAGCAAATAAAATGAGATGGTGCCTCATTTGAATTAAGTTGGAGGAGAGAGAATCTTGATATTAAAATAATCAAGATTAATGCCTAATTGAAACCCTAATTTGATTTAGGGCAAAAATGAATAAAAATAATTGAAGGGCTTTCAACCAAAATGTTTTGGGTTGATTTTGAATAAGGATGGACGTTCCTTTGCCAAGATAAGGAACGAAAATATCCTAAGTAGGTGAAATTCCACTCACCTTATTATAAGAAAAAGAAAACCCACTCACATATGGATATTAATATAATAAGCATTAAGGTGCTTAATTTTCTTTTCTTTAAATTGAGGATAATGAAGGAGAATTAAAGGAAAAGGAAGGTTCCTCTTCCTTAAGGGATTTGAGGGGGGAGAGGCGGCCATATTTTTGGAATTTAATGCATTTTAATAATGCATTTTCTCTCTCATCAATTTCTTTATACAAGTTCCATTTCCAAGCCCAAACCAAGGCCTTTTTCGTATTTTCTTCTTCCCCTTGCTTACAAAACCGACCAAGAAGTTAGGGAGGAGCAGGGAGAACGTCCCCAACCTGTGGGTAAGCCCTTGACCTTCGTTCTCCTTGATTTCATGGTGGAAATCGAAAATAAATTATGGATTCCTTCTTATTTCGATCTCCTTTTCAACCCTAGCCAACTTTTGCAATAAAAAGCTTGAGGACGAGCCTAGGGGGAGTTTCTAGAGCTTCATCCACCATTAATGGCGTGCGCTTGGAGCTTTGGAGCTCAATTGGAGGCGGGTTTTATAACTCAAACCCTTAAACATTGCTATTGCATCAATTCTCTATGCTTTGTTGATTGATTTCTTCAATTTGATACACTCTTGTTTCTTTGCTGCAATTTCCATCAAGAACAGTTGCTGTTCTTGGTTGTTCGAAGGAAGGGGATGATGACATCATCCTAGATGCTTATCCAAAGAAAATTACCAAGCAAAACCGTTTTGATAGCTACTCCAAATCATTTTAATTTGATTGGCTATGCGGTTTCAGCAAACCGTTTAAGGGCAAACGGTTTGAAACCGTTTGGGAGCAAACGGTTTCAAGACCATTTGAGATGGTTGACCAAGCGTTTACCGTTTGGGAATTTTGTTCCTAATTATGTAGGCTGATAACCCTCCAAATTTGAGGGATTAAATCCAAAGGAATCGAGAGTTGAAGGCCAATAAATTAGGCAATTGGATTGAATTATGTGCTGATTTTCAACCTGATTAACTTGACCTGGTTGAGCAAACGGTTTCAAGACCGTTTGAGATGATTGACCAAGCGTTGACCGTTTGGGATTCCTGTTCATAATTATGTTTATTAATAACCCTCCAAATTTGAGGGATTAACTCCAAAGGAATCGTGAGTTGAATCCTAATCAATTAGGGAAACCTAATTGGATTAAGTGCTGATTTTCAATCTGATTTAATTGAACTTTTTGTGCAAACGGTCTCAAGACCGTTTGAGTGCGTTGACCAAGTGTTTACCGTTTGGGATTACTGTTCCTTATGATGTGATCTAAGGACTCACCAAATTTTATGGATTAATTCCAAACGAGTCATGAGTTGAAGGCTAATCAATTGGGATAACCCTAATTGAAATCAGTGCTGAAATCACAATGAGCTAATTTGAGATTTTGGGTTGATTAGCCCAAACGGTCTCAAGACCGTTTGGTGGTCACCTCAAGACCGTTTGGAGGTCTGGGGTCAAGTATAGTTGACCAATTGAAGGTCCAAAGGTACTAATCATATTGCAATGTAGTGTTGCTTTGTTGATCAACTCGATAGACCAATCCATGATGATTTTTCACTAGAATCCAAAGGTTGGATGGGACAAACGGTCTCAAGACCGTTTGGAGCTCATCCAAACGGTCTCAAGACCGTTTTGTGGTCACCCAAGACCGTTTGGAGTTCTAGGGTTGAGTATAGTTCAGTGGTTGAAGGTCTAAAGATATCAAGTTGATCTGCAATAGATTGTTGATTTGGTGAGCACTTCAATGAACCAAACCCTAATTAGATTGCTTGGATTTGAGTGATATGATAAGAAAACGGTCTCAAGACCGTTTGGAGGTCATACAAACGACCTAAAGACCGTTTGGTGGTCACCCAAGACCGTTTGGAGGTCTAGGGTTGAGTATGGTTAGGTGTTTGAAGGTCTAAAGCTACCAAGTTGTTATACAATGCAATGCTGATTTGGTGATCAATCCAATGATCCAAACCTTAATTGGATGGCTTGTATTTGAGTGATATGATGGGAAAACGGTCTCAAGACCGTTTGGAGGTCATCCAAACGACCTCAAGACCGTTTGGGGTCAGGTCATACCCAATTTCAATAGTTTCAAAGTAACCAATCTTGCATTGATGAGTGTTGTTGGATCTTCGATTCCAAACCCTAATTCAATTGAATCAAGCCCTAATTGATGAGCAATTGAGGGTCAATTGAAAGTCAAATTAGTTGAAGGTTGACCTATTAAACTCAATTGAAGTATGAGCATAGGTCCAATTGATGATTGGTTCCATGAATTCAATGGTTGAAGGTCCAATGCAATCAATTGAAACACAATTAGTAGCATGATTGATGATCAACTTCAAAGCTCTAATTGGTGTTTATAAACCCTAATCCCATTGAGATCAGACCATAATTGAAGTCCCAATTGAGGGATGAGCCATGATTCAAATGATGATTGAGTTGATGATCCAATTGGTTGAAGTTCCATTGATTAGAATTGCGTGTGGTTCAATTTGGTTAATTCAATTGGATACCTCATGTTATTGAAGGTCCAATGGATCAAACCTTTTTGAAAACCTAATGTGATTAGGTGGTAGATACCTTTAATGGTACTAGTTATTAATGCATAACAAATGCATGGATCCAATACATGATGTAAATCTTAATTGAGGCTGATTCCATGTATAACCCTAATAAGAGGTTGACTACATGTGAAATCACTAATTAGGATGAATAGTAAACCCTAGCTGAGGGTGCATCCATGTGGAACCCTAATTGAGGGTGATTCCATGAGAAACCTTAATTGGGAATGAATCCCTAATTTCTTATAGGACCAATGACTTGGTACACTATGTTAATCATAGTTGTATGCATTTGATTGAAGGGTTGATGTGACCTAATCAAGTTGAAAGGATCAAATAATAGAATTTCATATATATATAAATATGATTCATGTGATGATCCTATCTAGCACGACCGTGCAAGGTAGCACGGCCGTGGCGACTTTACTCAGCATGACCGTGCAGGGTAGCACGGCCGTGGTAGCTTCACTTTGCACGACCGTGCAAGGTAGCACGGCCGTGGTGGTCTATGCTTGACTTAGAGCTGAATTGAAAGTGACCTAACATGGTCGTTTTATTAATTCTCAACAATAAGGATGAGAGAGATACTCATACCTTGTGATGATAATCATTTAATGATAATTGGTGAGAATAAATAAGTATGATTGAATACTTATGGTATAAATGTTGGCTCCTAGATGTGGGGAGCAATGAACTAGGGTTTGATCATTGATAATATGATCTTGAAAACCTAAATGGTTAATAATGGAAAACCCTATTCTTAATGAAGGGTAATGATATGTGAAAGAAAGCCTAATTGATGGTAAACCCTAACCCTGGTAAGGGAATAGTGGTGTTACCCTGTATTGCATGATGTGTTGTGAACTTGATAAGTCTATTATCATGTGTGACAATCATGCAGGTCTCATGAGGTGATGATCATAGCCAGTTATGAGCTATGATGTTTATTTGATAAGAATTGATTGGCCATATGTGCCATTATGTTTTTGTTACTTAGAAAGAAGTAACAAGATGAGTTGGGCTTGTAAGCCTTTGTTTTAAGTTGTTACCTAGTGAGAGGTGACAAGATGTGAATGGCCTTGTGCGCCATGTGAATAAAGTTGTTGCCTAGTGAGAGGTGACAAGATGTGAATGGCCTTGTGTGCCATGTGAATAAAGTTGTTGCCTAGTGAGAGGTGACAAGATGTGAATGGTTTTGTGAGCCATGTGTGATGGAAACCCAAATCCTGGTAAAGGATTAAGGGTAATACCCTTGAATTATTAATATATTGTTTTTGCATGGTGATGATAGATAATTGATGTGCTGCTATCATATGTGCTAACCATACAGGTATCATGAGATGATGAGCATAGCCAGGTATGAGCTATGATGTGTTATTAGTTTGAATTTGTTTATTGGGCCTTGTGTGCCATAATATACCTTGTGCCCGGTAAGAGGTAGCAAGAGAGTTGATAGGCCTCAAGTGCCATGATGGATGCTTGTATAACAAGTATCATGCTTATCTTAGTCAGATGACCTAAAGGTGTTAATTGCTGGAGAATGTGATAACAATGCTCAGGTGATGAGCTAAGGGTTTAATTACCCAGAATCACATGTTCGTGCATTGAAATTGTGAAGTGATGAGAATTCCCAGTGTTGAAATAAGGGATTGAGATCCCAACACCTTGTGAAAAGAGTGTGGCTACGGGCCATGACTCCACAACGATAATGCCAGGCTTTAGTTATATGATCTAAGCCTGAAGAACGTTAATGCAGTGATAATGATTCTGTAGTTTGAATAGATGTTATACATGTTCTTCATATTCCTTAAAGGATAAATGATATGTTGATTCTATTTTAATTGTAATGCTTCTGACATAGAATGATGTTTAAACTGTTAGACATTTACCTGCTGTCAATTAAATATGATTTCTCTGTTCATATTTATCTTCTTAAGTTACAATAACAATGTTTCTAGCGGAGAGTTATATCTCTCGCTGGGGTAATTTTTATAATTGTCTCACCCCCGTGGGAACCACATTTTTAGGTGGACGCGGACGAGGAGACAGGAATCCTTCAGGAGGTGAAGGACATCAGCAGTAGCAGGGACAACAGTAAAGTCTCAGGTGGAGACATTGACTGTCATGTCATGTTCAGATGTATATAGAAGTCCTATGTGTCGTCTCTGTACTCTCAGGTCCTTGGAGTAGTAGTTAATGATTTCGAGATTTTGTCTTAGTGCCTCGAGGGTTTTATACTACCTGTGTACAGTTAAGACAGAGTAGTTAATGTTTGTATTCCTCGAGAAGTAAAAGTACATGAGATGTATATATATGAACCAGGATGTAAAGTTTTACTTTGGTTCTGAATGAAAGAGTTTTCCTATGAATGGATCCCTTTGCAAAAAGTTTTAATTTTTAGTAATTTTCGCTAATCCGCTGCTTGATGAACGCTTCCGCATTAGTTAATCTTATTTTCGCGAGACGGTCGTCACAGTTACCACACCCTTATAAGGAAATAATGAACAAATAGTTTGGAGACCTAGGTGAACAAGGTAGTTTCCAAGTGGAATTGAAATCATAAATGGAAATGTAATTACTAAGTGGGTTCAATCTGTTACATTTAATATTCATTATGGAGAGGTAGTTCTTTTGCATGGTGTTCTGAGTTCCATTATACATGATTGTGACCCTAAGTTCGCTTCAGAGTTATGAAAACAAGTTCAAGAAGAACTCGATATGAGGCAAAAGTTTAGTATCACCTATCACCCTCAGACTGATGGATAATCAAAAATAACATCCATACCTTAGAGGATATGTTGAGAGCATGTGTGATAGATTGGGGTGGATCATTGGAGCAATACTTGCTCTTAGTTGATTTTTCCTATAACAACATTTATTAAGCCAGTATCAAGATGCCCTCGTATGAATCCCTTTATAGGAGGTTGCGTCGGTCAACGCTTCATTGGGATGGTGTTAGTGAAAGGACCTTACTAAGGTAATATGAACTACAATTGTGTGACGACAAGGTTGCTTTGATCAAGCAAGGGCTAAAGAGATACTAGGATCAACAAGAGTCATATGTTGATGCAAAGCAGGCATATTTTCACTTCACTATAGGTGATCATGTGTTCCTGAAAATTTGACCCCTCTAAGATGTAGATAAGAACAGAGGAAAATGGAGTCCTTGGTATGTGGGTCTGTTTGAGATTCTAGAACAGATTGATGAGGCCTCTTATCATATAGCTTTACCGCCACAATATAGTATGATGCATGATGTATTCCATGTATCCAATATAAAGTTCTATGTGAAGGATCCTAGCCATGTGTTGAGTATTGAGTCTATTGAACTCCAAGGGAGATTACCATATCCTTAGTCACCTGTGAAGATAATAGACTCCAAGGTGAAAGGGCGCAGGAATAAAAAGATAGAGATGGTAAAGGTTCTTTGGAAGCACCATGGTGAGGATGAAGACACTTGGGAGCTAAAGACAGACACGGAAAAGTCTCATCCTAGTCTTTTTCTATGATTAGTTGAATTTTGAGGACAAAATTCCCATAAGAGGAAAAGGATGTTATAACAAGGTTTTTCACATGTATTTACATATTTGAATAAGAAGGATATTATCACGAAACTATTTGTTACCATAAGTCCACACTCCTAATGTCTATGTAGCCAAAGACGAGTGGACTTGGGCATCCATCCATAGAATGACACAAATATCTCACAAAGGATATATATATATATATATATATATATATATATATATATACATATACATATATATATAAAGTAGTAATGACAAGATATAGCATGATACTAAAAGGAGATAGAGAGACATGTACCCATTTCTATTTCAGGATAACCCATTGGTGTTTCATTCTAGATCTTAGAAACTTGAGTGCAACTGATCTTCATTTGGCAACTACAAGTTCAAAAAACAAAATATATAAATGTGAGTGCATTGAGTACGCTATGAAAAGTAGGTAACCATAGTTTAAGAGTAATATAAAAGTTGATAGGCTAGAAACATCATAATAATCAAGAACTAAAACCAAGATGAGAACAGTTAATTACATGCTTGGATGACATGATGGGACCATGATTGAATGCTTTGAAAATCATTAACTGTTCTCATCTTGGTTTTAGTTCTTGATTTTCAAAGCATTCAATCATGGTCCCATCATGTCATCCAAGCATGTAATTAACAACATAGTTTCAAGTATTACCAAATATACTTCATTTGTAGGGTTAACATCCATTGTCGATTGGATATAAGGTGAGATCATAATTGATTTAGGGTCATGGGAATATCAAAATCGATTACTTATCATGATTTGATCATACAAAACATAACTAGTCATACTAGATCGTTATCAAGCAAGATTGTTACTTTTCCAAGTTATATAAGAACTATGTAGAACAAACTAGCATGTATATAGCATGATGATTATACTGATTTGAAGTCATTAAGATATCATGTATATCATTAGATTATGATCTAGCAAGGTTAGATCCTAACAATCAACATATGCATCTAGAACATGTTAGAGGTCATACATATGTCATAAGTAGTCATGAGAGTACATGAGAGTATTACATGGAATAAAGTGTCACAATACATAGTGGGGTCTGATCTAAAAGCTAACATACATGGTTGAACATTTAGGGTCACCTTTGCATAAGTGTTTAATGATCTAATCATATAGGATGATAGTCATCACATATTGGGACATAACAATATACAAAAGAGAGTCTTTGAGATACTCATGGAAAAAGTAACATAATATCCTACTAAAATATGGCACAAGTGTCAAAAAGTTTACTGATTTTGAGACTAAATGATTAGATGATGACAATCTAAGCCAAAGTCTTAAACTTGATCATGTATGCACATAAATGAGCCATTTTTAGTCCAAGGCAGACATTATAAGTAAATCAAGATGATCTAAGGCATCACACAAGCCCAAAATATATTAAAGTTACCGGTTAAGAGGTATCATCAAGTTTTGGGTCATAAAATATTATGTTAGCACTTTATACACCATTGATCATGTGAGAAAAGGTCAAAAGATGCCATTTATATCATAACATGAGCTACAAGTAGAATTAGGCCTTGAAATTAGGTTCATTGGATAGATATCGTTGAGAGGCTAAAAAATCATATAATATATTCCTCATTTGTCTAAAGTATGTAAATTTTATCAACTTTGGAAGATTTGAATCTAAACTGTAGGGAAATAGGTTGGGGCGTTACATTTATTAAAGATCTTGAACCGTGGATCCGAGATCCTAAGGCTGCTATCCAGATGAGGATCGTCCTTGGTGGATGGTCGAATTGCCAAGTTCAGGAGTGTTGTGACTGTGGGATGACCGCGGTCTCTTGACACCTCATGCCACTCTAGGCATGGTCACTGAAAATGGGTGGTTGCTTCTAGTCATTACCCACTGGTCCAACTTCAGGGCACATCTACGTAAGGAGCCTCCCTCTATGGCAGCACGAGGCCACCGGAGGGGGCCAACCTTAGTTCTCCAGACCACAAGGGGGGCTACCAATGTGCCGCCCTAGCTCACCACATTTCTCTAGTGATGATGGCAGTGGCAATATGCATCGAGAAGGAGAAAGGGTCGAATGCCCAAAAATGGATGGGGCGGAGCCACAAGAAGAAAGAAGGAGAAGGGGTAGGAATTCAAGGCATTAGGGTTCGCGGAAGACCAAGAAAAATGAGGCAATGAGTCAGGGCAAGTTTTATAGAAATAGGTAGGGTTATATAGAGCCGAATTGGAGGGAAAGGAGAGGGGTTGGTGAAGCTCAGCGCCAATGTCGTCGGTCAAGGTACGAATCTCAGAGATAGTGTCTTGGCCGTCATATTAGAACTGAATCCATGGTTGTAGGATCCAACGATCGTGATTCATGATCCAAGAAATCAAAGAAATGTGATTGGTCCAAAGAGAGGGGCGTGGATCTCTGGGAAGGGAAAGGAGATCAAATGGGCCATGCTTGATTGGGTCCAAAGGCTGTCCTAAAATAGATTAAAAAGGCATAAATTTGAGCTAGAAATAGGAATAAATAAAGTAATATTCAAACATACATATCTCTCTCATCCTAGCTCAGAAATGAGCAAAATTTGGTGTGTTGGAATCATGTAAAAGTCCTATACATAGTGAAAAAAACTTAGGATAGAGTGAGACATAAATATGAGATCAAAAGGGGATGAGAGGTGATGAGGTGTAAACATAGATGCAAACTTGTTTTTATAACAAAATGAAGGTCACCACTCGCCATGTGGATACAAGATAAACCAAAGAAGCATACAAACATTTGAATTCATGAAAATTCTTATACATTCACTAGAACATCAATCACAGACTGTAGGATTGAAATTTGTTCTCCAACTTTCCTTTTCACTTGGGTAGCACTGATGTTCAACTAGGTACTTCTCTTTGCTTGTGATGTCATAAGCTAGTTATGGACATTCACTGCCAACGTGAAATGGGACCTATAGGGTCACACACAAAGGATTAACCTGGAAGAGGAGTTTATCCATGAATGATGTTTGGATTGATTACTAAAGTGCTTAGGTACTCAATTAAACATTCAATCAATAAACTTGACTCAGAATCATCAAGTTCAAGTATTGAACGAACTGATTAGAGTGTCAGATTGATTGAGAACTGAATTGACTGTGTTTTGTACAATCTGGACCACCAACTGACCAGTTCACTGGGTGAACCAATCGGCTCATGGTCAGTGAGATGACCGGTTCACTCTGGTGAATTGGTTGGTTCAACTGGTCCAAATGAGCAGTGTTGAGTTGTCCCGGTTTGTGAGAAAAGTTTTTTGTTTCACTTGTTCAATTCAATTGGGATAAGAATTAATATTTGCATTAATTAGAAATGAATAATGAAAGTCAATTACAGGAAGGTCTGGGAAGTGAAATGACCGGCACACTCCCAGCTGACTGGTTCACTAGTGAACTGATTGTCTCACCTTGCCAAAAGACCGTTTCAGTTATGAAACAATCAGTTCACCTACCGTAGTGCAAATTATTCATGGAAATTTCTAACCCTTCTACTCCCGCACAGACTGGGAACCCTGGCCCTACCTTCTACTATAAATAGAGGGGTATAGGGGACTTCTCCAGAGACACAACTCAGAACATTAGTTGTTCTGCAAAGTTGTTGTCCTCTCTGGTTGTGGTAACCAAGAGAGCCTAAGCAAGGTCTACCCATCCAGGGAGGAATAGTGAGGGAAAGACAACTGCAGAAAAGCAACTGGTGGTGGGAGAGTGTGTTGGTGACTAGTACGCCGACAGAAGGGGAAAACTCCTTCTAGTTTGTCCTTCAGGATGACTAGAGTTTCCGGTAGTCCGTGTGGACTATCTATAGTGGCGAGAGACTTCTGCCACTCAGGAGGACAACAGTCAACCACATTCTAGGTCAAAACCAGGAGTTGTACAAATGCCATCAAAGACAAGCGGTTGGAGACTGCACTTATTGTGAGGTAGTCACTGAGAAAGCCTCAGTACTAGGTATATCTTGCTAAATCCATCCTTCCCATTACATAGATATTGATGCAATATGTAGGTTATGGGTTTATGGTCAAGTAAATTTTTTGTTTCCGCTGCCTACTATGACAACGTAAAATCCAACAACATACCCCACAAAAGGAAGAGAAAAGATAACATCAGGAAAAATCTGGTATGTGCATACTAAAATAGGGTTGAGCAATTTATGGAATAAAAAGGTAGTCAAGTAAATAATTCTTCCCATAGAAAAGTAAAGGGCTACCCAATCAGGCATAAAAGAATATGATTTCAAAAATTGATAACTAAAGGAATTACTTATCATAAATAAACAATAAATTGTGCCACATAAGGACATATCATGAAAGCAGGGCACATAGCCCATCATCAACCTGCATGCATGTGAGATAAATATAACACTAGAACAATATAAAGGCAAACGCATCCAAGCCTCACAAACTTGAAACCTGATAGAGAATGATGTACTTCTAGACTCCCAATATAAAGGTTTGTCCAAGCCTCACAAACTTAAAACCCAGGTATGGGGCACCACTACCTCGATCCCAAAAACATAATAAGGGGGCATACTTCCCAAAAACTAATGCAATTACACTACTCTAGTGCTACTGAATCACATAGCATGTTTGATGTAGAGGCAAGTAGAAAGTATAGTCATATTTTATGAAAGTTTCCATCATACTAATGGTCAACATAAACATGCACCATATAAGTGGGAAAAAGATATCACATATCATCAAATAGTATTCCAACATGAACAATGTATAATGAAGAGACCAAGACAATTTCCAAATATGATCACAACATCCATGCCAAATAAAGTAGTTCACATGAACCATAATTTTCAAAAGAAAGAATATTATGTAGGCTATTATTTTCCATAGGACCAAGAGAAAAAAGAGAATAGGTTAATTTCTCAAAAGGAATAATAGGGGATGCAAAAATACCTTACTTAAGAATGCAAACAGTCCAAAGTCAGTCTTAGATCCAAGTCTAGGTCTCCAAAGTATCTATGATGCATATATGTAGAGTTAGGGTTAGATTTGCATTAATGATTCAAACCCTAAAAATTGCTTTTTTAATATTAGTGAATTAGGTTATAAAAACCATGCCACATTTTTTATTATCTTTTTTTTAGTTCTAAACACATTTTATTATATTTTTCTGACTTATAGATTATTAGTTATAAATTTTGCAAGTTATTACTTATTTAGTAAAATCCATTAAAATCATATATTTACAACATTAGATTTAGGTGACAAACTTAAAACAATTATATAGGTTATATTTTTCTGATTCCAAAACATATTTTACTTTATTTTCTAGAGCTATAAATATTTTGATATGAATTTTACAAGTTATAGTCAATTAGGAATATTCATTAAAATTCATATATCAATTAATTTGGTATTAGGATACAAAACTAATACCAATTGATAGATAATCTTTTTCTAAATTCAACGACTATTTATTTGTAATTTTTGAATATGTAGATTAAAATATATGATTGTTTGAATATCGTCCAATCAGAAAACAAAACAAAAACACACGTAAGTGAAGAAAAATCACGAGAAATAGATAAGAGGGTGGCTCGACATGCTGAATTGGCCCAAATAGGGTTGGCCAAGTCGCAGGTCAAAGGCGCGGATTTGACTCGCTCAAGACGAGGTCATATGGGTGAAAGGACAATTATGCCCTTAGATGAAAAATGCAACAAAACAGAACGAAGAGAGGGTATACATGTAAAACCAACTCGAGGAATCTTCTTACTCGCCATGCTCAGGCCATGGTACTACTTGAGAAGTAGCTGGCATAGAATTTGGGTGAATCTACGTTTGGCGATGGTTTGAGAAAATAAGAATAGAGAAAGAAAGAGGAAGGTGTCGCAGACCTGATGGTGTAGAGCAATTGGGTCGAGACGATGAGAAGAAGAGGAACAACTCGCCACAAGGCCAAACCCAAACCAAGGCTCCCAATGATCACACATGTGATCAATGATCAAATCAAGCAAAGAGGAGAGTCTGGTAGGAGGATATGAGAGTTTTGGGGGTGATATATATAGGGAGGGTTGTAGTTTTTGGTTTAATGGCTTGGGAGCTTAGAGAAGCTCAAGAGACGATTTAAGCATTTCCTCAATTCATCATGGAAAGTCACAAACTAGGGCTTGGTTTGTGCGGAATCTAAAAAATAAATCAAAGGTGAAGAAATCTTGTGATTTGGTTAAGAAATAGGGGAGAAATCTTAATTTTACAAAATCAAAAACAACCGACCTGCTTTCCTTTTTGGTCACAGGTTGAAGATGACCATGAGATATTGGATTGTAGATCCAACAGTCCTACTCACGTGTGACCATTATATGCATGTGACATTTAAATGACATTTAAATGTAAATCCCATTCTCTTTCGAATAAAGTGGTGATATAATTGTGTATTTATTTCTCTCTCTTCCAAAAAGGGTACAAACAAACTCCAAAATAAATGAAATTTGACACGCAACCTATTTTGAATATGTGCAATCCGGATATGAAATTAGTTTTGCCTTCTGAGAAATTTTGAGTTGTTAAAGAAACCAAATCTAATTTTCTCTTTCTTCCGCCATTAATGATCATAAGATTCTCTAAAATTGATGAAACTTCACCTACAAGTCAAATTAAGTATGTTGGGCATGAATTTGTCCTTAATTCCTCATATTGAAGTTATTTCTACATTTATTTAATATTTTTAAGGTTTTTCACACTTTCTCTCTCCTAACTTCACCTTTTCATCAAATATTTTCCAAATTGGATGAAAATTCACCCAAAGGCTATTTTAATGTGTAGATTACGAATCTAAGATTATTTTCCACTTTGGAGTCATAAAGTATTTTATTCATATTTTGAAGGAAATGCACATTTTCTTTTATAAATAAATTAAGATGTGATTAGTATTATCCTAAATTTGTGAAACTTGGCCTTCAAGCCAAAACATATCCAAAGAAAATGAATCTCAAGTTATTTTTTAACCAGTTTGTCTTTCTTTTATGAGTTTTGCATAATTGACATTCTGGCCCATTATAATTTTAGCCAACATATTATTCATTATTATTATTATTATTATTATTATTCATATTGCAACCAAAAGGTTTTATGTCATTTTATGCACGAAATTAAATATGTTTATCTCATATCTCATTTATCTTACTAATTCTATATTATTTGAATAATGTAACATTGACTCCATAGTTCCCCTATGCAAATTAATCAACATTATCACGTGTGATTTATTCTATGTATCCTTTATTGATCTCATGATTAATATGAAAGTATTATGTCATCCTTGTTTATATGTCTGCATCTTAGAGTGATTTATTTATGCATTAACATGTTAGGATTCAATTATCTACTATTGTGTATATCTTTATCCTTCTTTGATTAAACCCAAAGACTAAGGTCTCTTATCTCTTAACCTTGGAATAGGATTAGGTTTTAGGTTTTGGTATGTTACAACATACCACCCCTTAAAGGGATTTCATCCTCGAAATCTAAATGTCCAAATCTAAAAAACAACTATTTACCATCCCTTAAAAAGTTTCATCCTAATAAGTCAAGCAAATCTATAGGACAAAGGTAACTTCCTTACATTCATCCACAAGGTACCATGCAAAAAGGAAACATAACTTGAAAGTATAACTATGGGACTAAGGGTTACCTTCAACATGATCATCATCATAGACTTCTTGACGATCCAAAGCAAAAACTCCTCCAACACGCCTTTCCACATGTCTTCTGCCATTATTGTTACCATTATTCTGATGAGGCACTTGAGGTTGTTGTGCTGGTGCATGTTCATTATGAAGCTTGGGGCACTTAGGCCGATTGTGTTCATGTTCATTGCAATAATGGCATATCACTGGAGTGCCTTGTCAAGGTCTATCCTAAGAACACTTTCATGGAGGATGGTAACCATTGCACTTAGCACACTTGTCCCTTTTCTGTTCATCACCCAAGGGCTTCCTCCTCTTGTTAAACTCCTTAGATTGAGACCCTAGGTAAGACTCCATAGACAAAGCTTTATCAAGCATCTACTGAAAGGTCAAAGGTAGTTGTGGGATAAGAGCACGACCCACATTGTAGTTGAGTCCTTGCAGATACAGGTTAGCTCTACATTCTTCACTAAGTCCAGAAGCATATCTCTCAAGCAATAGGAACTTTTGTGCATAAGTAGAAACATTCAATGAACCTTGCTTCAGACTATAGAACTCAGCTTCCTTATTATTTACGGCAGTAGTGCAGGTGTACTTCCCACAAAAAAGCACCAAAAATAGATCCCAGGTCATGGTAGAGGTATCACGAGTCCTTGCTATCCTATTCCATCAAACTCGAGTGTGTCCATCCAGAACATATGAAGAAAATCTAACCTTCTGGTGTGGAGGACATGCCATACCATCAAAGGTCCTCTCTATGGCTAGCACCCAATCATCATCTTTGTCGATCATATCTATTTCACCTTCACCCTTGAAGGAGGGTGGTTGCATCTTCATGAATTCCATTATGGAATACGTCTTAGGCTTATCAGGCACAAGTGAGTTGTTCATCTTCCCTGCCATATTCGTGGCAAAAAGTTGTATACACATGGCCAACTCTTGCTCTGGAAAGATGACTATGCCTGTACTAGCATATGTTGGGGTCTCTTGACCCACTAATGGTCCACTAGTCAGAGGAGTACCTTGAGTCACTGGAGTGGTAAAGGGTGGATCCATCCTTGGCATCCTAAACCTAGGGTTTTGGGGTGTCTCATAGCCAAACTGGTTGTCAACAATTGACTTATCTCTCACCATGGGGATTTTACCTGCACAAGGCAAGGGTACTAAGTATAAGAAACCTATGAAAAAGGTAAAGATCCTAAGGGAGACAAGATTGAAATAGTTAGATAACCGACAGCCACTGGGTCTAATACCATGTTGTAAAGAGTGGGATCCTAGAGGGAAACTACTCCCTACTAAAATAAAAGGGCAACATCCCAAACCAAACACCAACATAATTTTTTTCTCAAAAGGGATGATAACCAATTTATTCAATATGAATGTATCATATCACCAAAGTAGCAGTGGAATTTAAAGATGTATCTAACCATTACAAAGCTTGTAATCATCACTATCCTTCACCATGAAGGGTGAGATATAAGGAAAGACTAACTAAACATAGGACTAGCCAAGGATCACCTAACAACTTCAAGCAAGTCTCCCACGCGGTTACAACTACACTTGTTGTGGTCCAGGTCCACCTTGATTGCCTTATCCTAGTCCAACACCTGGGGTCGGAAGCATACCCCCACAAAAGGAAGAGAAAAGATAACATCAGCAAAAAGCTGGTATGTGCATACTAAAATAGGGTTGAGCAATTTATGGAATAAAGTAGTCAAGTAAAGAATTCTTCCCATAGAAAAGTAAAGGGCTACCCAATCAGGCATAAAAGAATTTGATTTCAAAAATTGATAACCAAAGGAAATACTTCCCATAAATAAAGAATAAAATTGTGCCACATAAGCACATATCATGAAAGTAGGGCACATAACCCATCATCAACATGCATGCATGTGAGATAAGCATAGCACTAGAACAATATAAAGACAAAGGCGGCCATGCCTCACAAACTTGAAACCTGATAGAGAATGTTGTATTGCCAGACTCCCGATATAAAGGTTGGGCCAAGCCTCACAAACTTGAAACCTGGGTGGGGAACCACCACCTCCATCCCAAAAACATAATAATGGGGTTACTTCCCAAAAACTAATGCAATTACACTACTCTAGTGCTACTGAATTACATAGCATGTTTAGTGTAGAGGCAAGTAGAAAGTATAGTCAGATTTTACAAAAGTTGCCATCATACTAGTGGTCAACATAAACATTCATCATACAAGTGGGCAAAAGATATCACATATCATCAAATAGTATTCCAACATGAATAATGTATAAGAAAGAGACCAAGAGAATGCCTAAATATGATCGCAAAATCAATACCAGATAAAGTAGTTCACATGAACCATAATTTTCAAAAGAAACAATATTGTGTAGGCTATTGTCCATAGGACTAAGAGAAAGAATAAAATAGGTTAATTGCTCAAAAAAGAATAATTGGGGATGCACACATACCTTACTTAAGAATCTAAACAGTCCAAAGTCAGTCCTAGATCTAAGCCTAGGTCTCCAAAGTACCTATGATGCATATATGTATAATTAGGGTCAGGTTTACATTAATTATTCAAAACCCTAAAAAACACCTTTTCAATACTAGTGCATTAGGATATCAAAACTATGCCATGTTTTAGATTGTCTTTTTTCTGAGTTCTAAACATATTTTATTATATTTTTCTGACTTATAGATTATTATTATAAAATTTGCAAGTTATTACTTATTTAGGAAAATCTATTAAAATCACATATTTACAACATTAGATTGAGGTGACAAACTTAGAACCATTATATAGGCTATATTTTTCTGATTCCAAAACACATTTTACTTTATTTTTCAAAGCTATAAATAATTTTATATGAATTTTTACAAGTTATACTCAATTAGGAATATTCATTAAAATCCATATATCAATTAGTTTGGAGTTAGGTTATAAAACTAATACCAATTGATAGAGAATCTTTTTCTGAATCCAACAACTATTTATTTGTAAATTTTGAATAAGTAGATTTAAATATATGATTTTTCGAATATCATCCCATTAGAAAACCGTAAAAATACCTTTAAGCAAAGAAATATCATGAGAAATAGATAAGAGGGTGGCCCGACCTACTGAATTGACCCAATCAAGGTTGGCCAAATTGTAGGTCAAAGGTGTGGCTTTGACTCGCTCAAGACCAGGTCATATGGGCGAAAGGATGGTTATGCCCTTAGATGCAAAATGCAACAAAATAGAATGAAGAGAGGGTATACATGTAAAACCAACCTGAGGAATCTTCTTCCTCACCATGCTCAGGCCATGGCTACTGCTTGAGAAGTAGCCGGACAAGAATTTAGGCAAATCTACGTTCGACAATGGTTTAAGAAAACAAAAATGGAGAAAGAAAGAGGAAGGTGTCGTGAACCTAGTGGTGTAGAGAAATTGGGTCGAGACGATGAGAAGAAGAGGAACAAGTTGCCGCAAGGCCGAACCCAAACCAAGGCTCCTGACAATTACACGTGAGAAATAATCAAATCAATCAAAGAGGAGAGTCGGGTAGGAGGATACGAGAGTTTTGGGGGTAATATTTATAGGTAGGGTTGTAGTTTAGGGTTTAATGGCTTGGGAGCTTTGAGAAGCTGGAGAGACAATTTAAGAATTTCCTGAATTCATGACAAAAAGTCACAAACTAGGGCTCAGTTTGTACATAATCTAAAAAGGAAACCAAAGGTGAAGAATTTGGTTAAGAAACGATGGAGAAATCTTGATTTTATCAAATAAAAAACTACCAATCGGCTTTCCTTTTTGGTCACGAGTTGAAAGTGACAACTGGACATTGGATCACAAATCCAACAGTCTTGTTCATGTGTGACCATTATATAGGTGTGCAATTTAAATGTAAATCCCATTCTCATTCGAATAAAGTGGTGATGTAATTATGTATTTATTTCTCTCTCTTCCAAAAAGGGTGCAAATGAACTCCAAAATCAATGAAATATGGCACCCAACCTATTTTGAACATGACTAATCTGAATATGAAATTAAATTTTCCTTTTGAGAACTTTTGATTTATTAAATAAACCAAATCTTATTTTCTCTTTCTTCCATCATTAATGATCATTAGATTCTCCAAATTTGATGAAACTTCACCAACAAGTCAAATTAAGTATGTTGAACATGAATTGGCCCTTAATTCCTCATGTTGAAGTTATTTCTACATATATTTATTATTTTGAAGGTTCTTCACACTTTCTCTCCTAACTTCACATTTTCATAAAATATTTTGCAAATTGGATGAAAATTCACCCAAAGGCTGTTTTTAATGTGTAGATCACAAATCTAAGATTATTTTCTACTTTTGGTGTTATTAAGTATTTTATTTCATATTTTGAAGGAAAAGCACATTTTCTTTTCTAAATAAATTAAGATGTGATTATTATTATCATCCTATATTTGTGAAACTTGGCTTCCAAGCCAAAAAATATCCAAAGAAAACGAATCTCAAGTTATTTTTGGACCATTTGTCTTTCTTTTATGAGTTTTACATGATTGAAATTTGTGGCCCATTATTATTTTAGCCAACATATTATTTCATTATTATTATTATTATTCATGTTGCAACCAAAAGGTTATATGTCATTTTATGCACAAAATCAAATATATTTATCTTTTATCTCATTTATCTTATTAATTCTATATTAGTTCAATAATGTAACATTGACTCCATAGTTCTCCTATGCAAATTAATCAACATTATCACATCTAACTTATTCTACGTATCCTTTATTGATCTCATGATTAATATGAAAGTATTATGTCATCCTTGTTTATATGTCTACATAATAGAGTGATTTATTTATGCATTAACATGTTAAGGTTTCAATTATCTACTATTGTGTATATCTTTATCCTTCTTTGGCTAAACCCAAAGACTAAGGTATCTAACCTCTTAAACTTGGAATAGGATTAGGTTCTAGGTTTCAATATGTTACATCTTGGGTTGAGATGGTTTTCGTAGCATAGATTGTCTTGACCTAGAGATGGTAGTGGGACCTTGTCTCGATCTAGAGGTGATGTTAGGTGGTGGTGTCACGACCATGGGAGGTGCGTCTTAGGAGGGTTGCGACTGCGACCATGTGGGTTGACATGGTGGTCGAGACACTACCTAGAGTGTATAACCATGGCTTGCATGTCATGCTTAATAGGTTTCATGTTGGCCTTTTGAGTGGAAAAGTGTCCCTTGGGTCCCTTAGTATGTTGACACCTCACCCCTTGCTCTCTCTCTCATCTTCCATCTATATAACCCCTTATCTCTTTTTGCTTGCAACCCTTTTCATCCATATATCTTCTTCTTACTTCTTTGATTGTTCTTTGAGCTTGGTGGATCAAGTAGGTTCGTCCTTAGAGCTTGGGGGATCAATATCCTCTTGCATGTGGTGGTGGTGGCGATCCAAGCCCATCTTCCATCCTTAGTGTAAGTGTTTGTCTTCTGAGTTGATGTTTCTTTTGATCTCCTAACTTCATCTTCTTCTCTTTTCTCGACTCTAGACCATGGTTCTTCCATGGTGGTCATTTTGGGAGAGAAAATCCTCATCATAAGGTTCATAGACCATGTTTAAACAAGGTAGATCCAAGTGTGAAGAGAATTTATCCTCTCTTTCTCCCTTTCTCTTTTGGTTCATCCAAGAGCTTCTTTGCTTCTTTCCATGGGCTAGCTTTGACCTTGGTGTCTCCTCCTTCTTGAGGTGCTCTTGTGGCTGAGAGTGGAGCTTTTGGTGAAGTTTCTTCAACCCTTGGATTGTGTGCTTGGAGCTCTTGATATTGGAGTTTGGAGATCTTGATGGTGATCATCTTAAGGTGGGTTATATAACACTAAACCTACTCTATTATTGCACTTCTTTATGCTTGTTATTACTATATTCTCTCTCTAGATTGCTTCCTCATCATGCTTATGCTTAGTGTTAGTCTCTAGATCTTGTTTGGTGGAGATACCTTGCTTGGTTTGCAAGAAATCTGAAACTCTAATCTATGTGTACTCGGTTTAGTAGATGATGAGTTGTGGAGGTTCTTCTCTAAGTTTTGCCCTTAATCTTGCTCTCATGCATGGTGTTTGTATACCTAGAAGTGGGATAGATGTTAGGTCTGGTATTGGTTACCTTTATCATGGTTTTATCTTTTTTGGAAAAGGTTCTTCCTTGGTGGTTTCTTGACCTATGCTTTAGGGTTTAATGATCAGTTGCTTGAGTTTTCCTTCACGGTGACCTTGATTCTTCCCTTGGATTCAGTTCTATTTTGAGACCTAGATGATGCATCTTGGTGTTGTCGTGACACTTCCCTCATGGTTGTCACAACCTTGATAACTTTTGTTCGAGATGCTTCCTTATGGTTGAGTTTGACCTAGAGGTGTTATGTAATGACCACATTTGTGCTTAATTGGTAAACTAGGGTTTACCTGAATGATTACATGCTTGATTAGATTGAACATCATTTAGACTTGATTAATGATAGTAGATCAATTGTGATGTTTCAAACCTAATAAGAAACTCTAACTATGATTTTAGTTTTAAGAATTAGGGTTTGAGAAATGTAAACCCTAATCAGAAAAAATTAGGGTTTTGATAGAACATGAATATGGAATTTGATCAGGATAGCAGTGTGGTAAATGATTTTTCATATTTTCTAAAAAAAATTATTTAATTGAATTTTGGATATTATATGTATAACTCAATCATGCATATTGGAGAAAAAATTCAAGAATATTTGAGTGTTCTTTGAATGTGGTTCTCGGTCAAACTATACTTCGACCAAAATGCTGACAGAGTGCTTTTTAGTAGTATAGTGTTTTATTTTTAATTATTTATTGGTAACACGAAATTATCTGAAATTTTAACTGGAGATCTGAAATTCAATCATAAAAAACATGTAAAATTTTTATAATTTTTGGATGCATTTAGACCTTATCAGTAGATGAATTATAGTAATATTTTTATGACAGAAAATTCAGCTGAAATAAGAGAAAGTATAGTGAGGGGTCAATGTGCAATTGACCCAAGTAGCTAAATTGCTCTATATGGTCAACCTAACACACTATAAGATCTCATAATTCATGATTCATTCTAGAGAAATGAAATCCTAGAGAGAGAGGGAGAGCTAGGGTTTGAGAGGAGAAAGTGGTGGAATTGCTGATCTAGGATCTTGCGGTCCGAGGAATGATGAAATCATGTAAGTTTAGCTTATTTGGATATAGTTTCATGGTGAATCTTCTCTCACATGTCAAGATTCCGTCCCTCCTCTTATTTGATCTGAAATGGTATCAAAACTTCCCCCTTTCTCACTCTTTCTTCATACTCCCTCATTTTTAGGGTTTCCGAGTTGAAAGGAAGAAGAATCGGGTGAATTGCTAGGGATTTAATATGAGATCGAGATTTTCAGGGATGAGCTATGTTTTTAAGGTATTTTCACACCTTAGGGTGAGTGGGGACTTCCTTTAAACAGTATATTGCACGAAAATTGGTTAAATCATCCATAATCTTTAATTGCTTAGTATGTGACTACAAACCCTGAATTATCTGTTTGATCTAAGTTGTTGCAAAATGATATGAAATGGATTCTTCCTCTATTTGTTTGAATTTCAGATGATAAATTCATATTATAAATGTATACAATACATCCTAATGAGAATTCCCTAAGTATTCACAAAGGTTATAAGAGTAAACTGAAATATAGGGAATTTGTCTATGACTGAAATTTGTTGTATAATTGAATAGAGAAATTTGTTTATCTGGATCCCCTTGGTTATGAATGATTGTTTATCTGAATGTGTAGTACATATATGTCAGATGTTATCTTAGATTTCATGTGATGTGAATAGTGTTTGCTTGATATCTTTGTAAAGAGGGTGAAGCCCTATATGAGTGGAAAGTTGGAAATTTGTGAATAAATATGGTGAAATCCTTTTGAAGTGTTTTTCTTGGCATCATAGACTCTATTTATGCAGTGTTATTCTTGATTCATAATATCTCAATGAATGGCATGAAAACCCCTAATTTAGCTCAATTTGAGGATTTCATACATATGTTGATTGTATATGACTTATTTAAAGCAATCTATATTTGGTGGATGTTTATGACATACTAAATCCTTATGAGAGCCATGTGATAAGTGAATGAGGTAAATGAAACCCTAAGGATGGGGTGTTCAATGAATCAAGTAATGTGATATCAATATTCTTAGTATGAGATGTGGTGATGCTTATCAGTTCAGTTGTGGTAAATGTTATCATATGGTCTATGAAATGAATAGTTTATAGGTGTTAATGATGATTATTCATATGTCAAGTAATTAACTCTTATTAGTGTATTAAGAAGTTCAATTTCATGATTCTAGTGCATAAAGTGCCAAGTTGACATGTATTCTTTTTAATTAAGAATTTGTGTTTGATTGTATGTATAGTATGATGATTACTCAGAATATTATAGTGTTTTGATTACTACTCTGCCAAGTTAAGGATGACATACATGTCTTATTTATAAACTTCAGATAAATTGACTCGATACTATAGAGATACCAGAGTCAAGTATAAGTAAGAGAGAGATACAATATAGTAAGATCTTTCCAAGAATAATAACATAATAGACTTAGGAGCCATGAACACTGTAGATTCCCTATGAGAGGTATGCGCCGTAGGGATGAAATGACCTAACCCTGGCAGTGTCCAATATAAGGGGGTCGGAACGTACTAACATGTGGTACGGGGGACGAAGCCCTAGCAGAAGTCTCCTTAATATACAACATGTAGTTTCCAACATCAACCAGAGGTCTTGGTGACATTAGAGTTCAAAAAAGCCAGTAGGTGGCTTGACTCTCCGCCTGTGTGCTCAGGTTAGAGGAGGAGTCCAGTTTTTATGGCATAATAGGTGTGTCGAGGCCAAAGAGCCATTTTCCTGTTACAAACCAGTGATGTTGTCAGACTTAGCATTCCCGGGTGTGTCATCTAAGTCTTATACGGTGAGATCGTAGTTCTCTACGAGTCTTCATATGTAGAGTACACTTGTAACATACCAGATCTAGAACCCTACCCTAGAACTTTGATCTTTTAGGTTTGACCAAACAAGGTTGAGGTTAGAATGATCCTAATAATATAATGCATGAATAATGTAATATAATATGTCATATAATTTGTTTGGTGATAATAAAATGATAAATAACTTAATTTCATGCAAAATATGGTTAATGGGCCTCTAATGGGCTAGATGATATAACCCATGTAAGAAAGCCTAAAATTAAATAATAGACTTCAAATTCGTAATCTACACATCAAAATAAGCCTACATGTCAATTTTCATTTAATTTTGACAACCTTGAAATAATATGGTAAGTTAGGAGAGAGAAATTGCCTAAAAGGTGTAATTAATAAATAAATATAATAAATAACTCCAAAAAAGGAAAATAATCTTAGATTCATGATCTACATAATAAACATAGCCTTTGGGTGAATTTTCATCCAATTTGGAGAAAGTTTGCTTAAAAGATTAAATCAGGAGAGAGAAAGTGTATAGAACCTTCAAAATATTAAATAAATATTTAAACAACTCCAATATGTAAAATTGATGGCAAATTCGTGTCCAACATATTAAATATGACTTGTGTGTCAAGTTTCATAAAATTTGGATAATCCTAAAGCCATTAATGAAAGATGAAAGAGAAAATATGATTTGATTTGTTTAACCCATTAAAAGTTTCCAAAAGGTAAAACTACGTGCATAATCGGAATCTACATGCCTTAATTGGCCTCTGTGCAAAATTTCACTTAATTTGGATAATGTAGGAACCCTTAATTGATGAAAGACAAAAAGGAGAACACACTTTATTCTAATTTGTTTTGGACTTGATTTATTGTGTCAGGCTCTTTTCCTTTTATTTGCAAAACTCGGATTCTATACCAACCGCTGGATTTTGATCCCACGGTGGCAGCGTGTCTTCTACCTTCTGCTTCCTGGTTTCCCCTCGCGAGCTGTTGGTTATGCTTCCTCGATTCTTTCTCACTTTCCTCTCTCATCTCACAATGATTCTCTCCTGTTTCTTCACCCTCAACTTCCTCATCCTTTCCTGAACCCATTGGTTATATAAACTCTAGGGTTTTGCTGCCTTCTCATGCCAGTTGATCTGTGCCTCCTCTTTCCTCTGTTGCTCCTCTGTTTTCTTTCCCCTTTTCACTTTCTTCGCTCCTTGGGTCATCGGACCCTGAAGGATCGGCCTCCTGACCTCCGTCGAGGTCCCAGCATCAATCTTCTAGCCTTGGTTTGGCCTGGTCACCTCTGTTTATGGGTCGCGTGCTCCGGCGGGTTCCGTTTGTCGCCACAAGGTTGTGTTTGGGCTCCGGTCCGTCGGACGCCCTACGAAGGACTCAGAAAAACTCCAAGTAGTTCCACTAGATCGCTCACAGCTTGATTTTGGTTGATTTGCAGTATTCTAGTTTCCCCCTTTTTCCTTTTTCTCATGGCGGGGATCTGTTCTAAGGTCCCAGTTTTCCTTTCCGCCCTCGTCCTAGCTCTTTGTGTTCGGTGTGAACCGAGGAACTTCTTCCTGAGTTCGATTTATGACAATTTGCACCATGTCGTGGGTTTGACCCTGGAGTCGAGATTCATTATTGTTGTATTCTCCGTCATGTAGGAACGAGCAAAGGAGGAAGATGAGTCCTTGGGACTTCTCAGTTTACCCTTCTGTACGTCCTGGTTTTCGCTTTTGTCTTATGGGTAAAATCGTCTTTTACGTCTGCTTTTGGGGTTCCTATTTTGCTTAAACAAGCTTGTTTTGATGTCTGTAGGGCCGGCTGAGTTGGTCACTTCTGAGTGGGCCAACTCAGCAGGTTGACCGTTTCCTGGATTATGTCTGCTCACGTGGAATTTCATGATTGGTCGTTGTTTAAAAATTACATAACTAATTATTTGTTGGGCCAAAAATTACAAATAAATATTCATTGGATTCAGAAAAAGAAGGGTTTTCTAACGGTACATGTTTTGATAACTAAATCTAAAGATTAATAACAAGTATTTTCAATGGATCTAATTAAAGATGAATTAACTTGTATAATTCATAACTAAATATTTATAAGTCAGAAAAATATAATAAAAATGTTTTCAACTCAGAAAAATATAACCTAAAATATGGTGTGGCTTTGATGACCTAATTCGCATATAATAAAAGGTGATTTTTAGGGTTTTGAATAATTAATGGAAACCTAACCCTAATTCCACATATATGTTTAATAGGTTCTTTGGATGCCTAGGATTGGACCTAGATGTGACTTTGGATCATTTGAATCTGGAGTTGAGGTATTTTGTATCCCCTATTCATCCATATTGAGAAATTCACCTACTTTATCATTCTTTTGAATTTTGACCTACACAATATGTCTTATCTTTTGATATCATGGTTCGTGTGAACTATCTTGATTATTATGGACTTAGATATTTTCTTGATATCACTCTTGTGCCTTGGTGCATGTTGGTTCCTTATATTAATATGTGCCACTTTGAAGTGGATGTTATATGTTTGTGTTGTCCATTGTGTGATGGCAACCTTTCTATCATCTTCTGACTAAACTATTTACTTGCCTCTATATTTACATGCAATGTGATTCAGTAGCACTAGAGTAGTGTAAATTACTTTGGTTTTGGGGCAGTAATCCCCTATTGTTTATTAAGAGGGTGGCAGTATACCACTTCTCTATACCAGAGTGTGGCAGTAATCCATACTCAACTTTATATATTTGGGAGATTGGCAGTATTCCTTTCTCTATCAGGTTTAAGTTTGTGCTTGGCCGCCTTTGTGTTTATATTTTTCTAGGGATATGCTTATCTCACATGCATGCAGGTTGATGATGTTGTGGGGTGTGTGCCCTACTACCTTCTTATGTGCCAGTATTGCACAATCTTATTTGTTTTATTTATGGCAAGTATCTTCTTTTATGATGATGATGATTCTTTTCTTTTATGCCCTCTTTTGGGGTAGTCCTTATCTCTTGCATGGGAAGCCTTTTATTTTGATGTCCCTTATTCTTTATAAATTGCTCAATTTTATTTTTAGTATGCAGATACCAGCTTTTGATGATGTCTCCTATTGTTTCTCTTTTAATAGGGTATGCTTCCAACCCTAGGTGGAGGACTTTGATGCATGGCATGTTGACCTGGACTTAGTTTGTGATGATGAAGGTTGGAGACAATCTTGAGGTGGTTTAGATTTCCTCTACATGGATCCTTGTGATGTAAGCTTGTAACCCTTTGTTTTATAATTGAATATAGTCATGTTTTTATTCCGCTTCTATACTTTGGTCTTTGGTTACCATTATATAAAGATTTGAAAATTTAACACCCACTCCATCATACCTTGAAGGTGTGTTTGGACTGGAGGTTTTCTTATTCAAATTTTTAGTAGAGAGGTGGTTTCACTTCTTTACAGCATGGTATCAGATCCCATGGTAGTCAGAATCTAACTATTTCAATTTTGTCTCCCTAGTTAGATCCTTGACTTAGATAGTTGCCTCTAAGTGAGATGTTGACCCTAGATTTGATCAATGATGATCTTTTGTGCAACAAGGTTTGGTTTGAGGATGAGTATATGTTAAGAAGTCTTATTATGGAAATTGTGACTTTGTTTCCGCAATTGAGTTTGTATCCACCTTTTGTTTTATCTCGAAAAGATTTCATTGCCAAAAATATATTTTCATTTATACTACTATATGTACAAAAGTTTCGTTGATTTATCAAAGTTTTCTTGAACTAAGTCACAATGAAGAGAAACTATAGTTTGAGTAGAATCTAACCCTAGTTTTGTGACTAGGATTGATATAATGGTATAGCTGACCTACCCTATGACTTTTGGATGTTCATGTAGGGTTGATAGGTTACAGACATGAGGACCTAAAAACTCATCCCTAGATGGATCTGACTTTAGTTGGATACATGAGAAACATAAATCTCTAAAAATTTCACAACTAAGAGATGTGGGTAGCTCTAAAAAGTTGTTTAGTTTGACTTGTTAGGTTGAACCCTTTAAGGGGTGGAGAATAGTTGGTTGTTGATGTTTGGATCAATAGATTTCGAGGACGAAATTCTTTTAAGGGGTGGAGTGTTGTAACATACCAGATCTAGAACCCTATCCTAGAACTTTGATCTTTTGGGTTTGACCAAACAAGGTTGAGGTTAGAATGATCCTAATAATATAATGCATGAATAATGTAATATAATATGTCATTTTTTAATTTTTTTTATTTTTATTTTATTTTATTTTTTTAGTTAAGCCAGAGGGTTCTCTATTCATCCCACCCCTCTCATGTGAGCGAAAACATCAACAGAGTACAACTCCTGCTTATATGTTTGCAGGTTTGTTCCAGTAGAAGACCAGATAAAATAAAAAACTAAGTCATCACACCCAGACAAAGAAACCGCTAAAAACATTCATGATTCCTCAAGCATCGATCCTCTTCAGGTGCACGTAGGGAATGCCCCTTTTCTCCAAAGCTGCCATGCCTCGAATTCTATTCGGTATCATCCTTCTATCTGTAATAACTATCATCTCTGAAAATCTTTTTCCCCCATCTCCCAATCTCTCTGGGTATAGAGTTAGCAACTTTGTGAACCATTGAACCTGTAATACTAGATCTAACCAACTCGGACCTCAGCTCTCTAACAAACGGCTTGGTCCTCCATGGTTTGATAGCATCCTTCCACATAATATCATAGACTTCCTGGTCATCAATCTCAATACATGACACTCGTAATATAATATGTCATATAATTCATTTGGTGATAATAAAATGATAAATAACTTAATTTCATGCAAAATATGGTTAATGGGCCTCTAATGGGCTAGCTGATATAACCCATGTAAGAAAGCCTCAAATTAAATAATAGACTTCAAATTCGTAATCTACACATCAAAATAAGCCTACATGTCAATTTTCATTTAATTTTGCCCACCTTGAAATAATATGGTAAGTTAGGAGAGAGAAATTGCCTAAAGGTGTAATTAATAAATAAATATAATAAATAAATCCAAAAGAGGAAAATAATCTTAGATTCATGATATACATAATAAACATAGCCTTTGGGTGAATTTTCATCCAATTTGGAGAAAGTTTGTTTAAAAGATTAAATCAGGAGAGAGAAAGTGTATAGAACCTTCAAAATATTAAATAAATATTTAAACAACTCCAATATGTAAAATTGATGGCAAATTCGTGTCCAACACATTAAATATGACTTGTGTGTCAAGTTTCATAAAATTTGGATAATCCTATTAATGAAAGAGGAAAGAGAAAATATGATTTGATTTGTTTAACCCATTAAAAGTTTCCAAAAGGTAATACTAAGTGCATAATCGGAATCTACATGCCTTAATTGGCCTCTGTGAAAAATTTCACTTAATTTGGATAATGTAGGAACCCTTAATTGATGAAAGACAAAATGGAGAACACACTTTATTCTAATTTGTTTTGAACTTGATTTATTGTGTCAGGCTCTTTTCCTTTTATTTGTAAAACCCAGATTCTATCCCAACCGTTGGATTTTGATCCCACGGTGACAGCGTGTCTTCTACCTTCCACTTCCTGGTTTCCCCTCGCGAGCTGTTGGCTATGCTTCCTCGATTCTTTCTCTCTTTCCTCTCTCATCTCACAATGATTATCTTCAGTTTCTTTTCCCTCAACTTCCTCATCCTTTCCTGAACCCATTGGTTATATAAACTCTAGGGTTTTGCTTCCTTCTCGTGCTAGTTGATCTACACCTCCTCTTTCCTCTGCTGCTCCTCTATTTTCTTTCCCCTTTTCACTTTCTCCCCTCCATGGGTCATCGGACCCTGAAAGATCGGCCTCCTGACCTCCGTCGGGGTCCCATCATCAATCTTCTAGCCTCAGTTTGGCCTGGTCACCTCTGTTTATGGGTCGCATGATCTGGTAGGTTCCGTTTGCTGCCGCAAGGTTGCGTTTGGGCTCCAGTCCGTCAGACGCCCTACGAAGGACTCAGACAAACTCCTGGTAGTTCCACAAGATCGCTTGCAGCTTGATTTTGGTTGATTTATAGTATTCTAGTTTCCCCCTTTTTCCTTCTTCTCATGGTGGTCATCTGTTCTAAGGTCCCAGTTTTCCTTGCCGCCCTCGTCCTAGCCCTTTGTGTTCGGTGTGAACCGAGGAACTTGTTCCTGAGTTTGATTTATGACAATTTGCACCGTGTCGTGGGTTTGACCATGGAGTCGAGATTCATTGCTATTGTATTCTCCGTCATGTAGGAACGAGTAAAGGAGGAAGATGAGTCCTTGGGACTTCCCGGTTTACCCTTCTGTATATCCTGGTTTTCACTTTTGTCTTAGGGGTAAAATCGTCTTTTACTTCTGCTTTTGGGGTTCCTATTTCGCTTAAACAAGCTTGCTTTGATGTCTACAGGGCCAATTGATTTGGTCACTTCTGAGTGGGACAACTTAGCAGGTTGACCATTTCCTGGATTATGTCTGCTCACGTGGAATTTCATGATTGGTCGTTGTTTAAAAATTACATAACGAATTATATGTTGGGTCAAAAGTTACAGATAAATATTCGTTGGATTCAGAAAAAGAAGGGTTTTCTAACTGTACATGTTTTGATAACTAAATATAAAGATTAATGACAAGTGTTTTCAATGGATCTAATTAAAGATGAATTAACTTGTATAATTCATAACTAAATATTTATAAGTAAAAAAATATAATAAAATATGTTTTCAACTCAAGAAAATATAACCTAAAATATAGTGTGGCTTTGATGACCTAATTCACATATAATAAAAGGTGATTTTTAGGGTTTTGAATAATTAATGGAAACCTAACCCTAATTCCACATATATGTTTAATAGGTTCTTTGGATGCCTAGGCTTGGACCTAGATGTGACTTTGGATCATTTGAATCTGGAGTTGAGGTATGTTGTATCCCCTATTCATCCATATTGAGCAATTAACCTACTTTATCATTCTTTTGAATTTTGACCTACACAATATGTCTTATCTGTTGATATCATGGTTCGTGTGAACTATCTTGATTATTATGGACTTAGATATTTTCTTGATATCACTCTTGTGCCTTGATGCATGTTGGTTCCTTAAATTAATATGTGCCACTTTGAAGTGGATGTTATATGTTTGTGTTGTCCATTGTGTGATGGCAACCTTTCTATCATCTTCTGACTAAACTATTTACTTGCATCTATATTTACATGCAATGTGATTCAGTAGCACTAGAGTGGTGTTAATTACTTTGGTTTTGGGGCAGTAATCCCCTATTGTTTATTAAGGAGGGTGGCAGTATACCACTTCTCTATACCAGAGTGTGGCAGTAATCCATACTCAACTTTATATATTTGGGAGATTGACAGTATTCCTTTCTCTATCATGTTCAAGTTTGTGCTTGACCGCCTTTGTGTTTATATTGTTCTAGGGCTATGCTTATCTCACATGCATGCAGGTTGATGATGTTGTGGGGTGTGTGCCCTATTACCTTCTTATGTGCCCGTATTGCACAATCTTATTTGTTTTGTTTATGGCAAGTATTTTTTATGATGATGATGATGATTCTTTTCTTTTATGCCCTCTTTTGGGGTAGTCCTTATCTCTTGCATGGGAAGCCTTTTATTTTGAAGTCCCTTATTCTTTATAAATTTCTCAATTTTCTTTTTAGTATGCACATACCTGCTTTTGTTGATGTCTCCTATTGTTTATCTTTTGTTGGGGTATGCTTCCAACCCTAGGTGGAGGACTTGGATGCATGGCATGTTGACCTGGACTTAGTTTGTGATGATGAAGGTTGGAGACAATCTTGAGGTGGTTTAGATTTCCTCTACATGGATCCTTGTGATGTAAGCTTGTAACCCTTTGTTTTATAATTGAATATAGTCATGTTTTTATTCCGCTGCTATACTTTGGTCTTTGGTTACCATTATATAAATATTTGAAAAGTTTACACCCACTCCATCATACCTTGAAGGTGTGTTTGGACTGGAGGTTTTGTTATTCAAATTTTTAGTAGAAATGTGGTTTCATTTCTTTACAGCATGGTATCAGAGCCCATGGTAGTCGGAATCTGACTATTTCAATTTTGTCTCCCTAGTTAGATCCTTGACTTAGATAGTTGCCTCTAAGTGAGATGTTGATCCTAGATTTGATCAATGATGATCTTTTGTGCAACAAGGTTTGGTTTGAGGATGAGTATATGTTAAGAAGTCTTATTATGGAAATTGTGACTTGGTTTCCACAATTGAGTTTGGATCCACCTTTTGTTTTATCTCGAAAAGATTTCATTACCAAAAATATATTTTCATTTATACTACTATATGTACAAAAGTTTCGTTGATTTATCAAAGTTTTCTTGAACTAAGTCACAATGAAGAGAAACTATAGTTTTAGTAGAATCTAACCCTAGTTTTGTGACTAGGATTGATATAATGGTATAGCTGACCTACCCTATGACTTTTGGATGTTCATGTAGGGTTGATAGGTTACAGACATGAGGACCTAAAAACTCAGCCCTAGATGGATCTGACTTTAGTTGGATACATGAGAAACATAAATCTCTAAAAAATTCACAACTAAGAGATGTGGGTAGCTCTAAAAAGCTGGTTAGTTTGACTTGTTAGGTTGAACCCTTTAGGGGGTGGAGAATAGTTGGTTGTTGATGTTTGGATCAATAGATTTTGAGGACGAAATCCTTTTAAGGGGTAAAGTGTTGTAACATACCAGATCGAGAACCCTACCCTAGAACTTTGATCTTTTGGGTTTGACCAAACAAGGTTGAGGTTAGAATGATCCTAATAATATAATGCATGAATAATTTAATATAATATGTCATATAATTTGTTTGGTGATAATAAAATGATAAATAACTTTATTTCATGCAAAATATGGTTAATAGGCCTCTAATGGGCTAGATGATATAAACCATGTAATAAAGTCTCAAATTAAATAATAGACTTCATATTCGTAATCTACACATCAAAATAAGCCTACATGTCAATTTTCATTTAATTTTGACTACCTTGAAATAATATGGTAAGTTAGGAGAGAGAAATTGCCTAAAAGGTGTAATTAATAAATAAATATAATAAATAACTCCAAAAGAGGAAAATAATCTTAGATTCATGATCTACATAATAAATATAGCCTTTGGGTGAATTTTCATCCAATTTGGAGAAAGTTTGCTTAAAAGATTAAATCAGGAGAGAGAAAGTGTATAGAACCTTCAAAATACTGAATAAATATTTAAACAACACCAATATGTAAAATTGATGTCAAATTCGTGTCCAACATATTAAATATGACTTGTGTGTCAAGTTTCATAAAATTTGGATAATCCTAAAGCCATTAATGAAAGAGGAAAGAGAAAATATGATTTTATTTGTTTAACCCATTAAAAGTTTCCAAAAGGTAAAACTAAGTGTATAATCGGAATCTACATGCCTTAATTCGCCTCTGTGAAAAATTTCACTTAATTTGGATAATGTAGGAACCCTTAAATGATGAAAGACAAAAAGGAGAACACACTTTATTCTAATTTGTTTTGGACTTGATTTATTGTGTCAGCCTCTTTTCCTTTTATTTGCAAAACTCAGATTCTATCACAACCACTGGATTTTGATCCCACAGTGGCAGCGTGTCTTCTACCTTCCGCTTCCTGGTTTCCCCTCATGAGCTGTTGGCTCTGCTTCCTCGATTATTTCTCGCTTTCCTCTCTCATCTCACAGTGATTCTCTCCGGTTTCTTCTCCCTCAACTTCCTCATCCTTTCCCGAACCCATTGGTTATATAAACTCTAGGGTTTTGCTGCCTTCTCACGCCAGTTGATCTGTGCCTCCTCTTTCCTCTGCTGCTCCTCTATTTTCTTTCCCCTTTTTACTTTCTCCACTCCCTGGGTCATCGGACCATGAAGGATCGGCCTCCTGACCTCCGTCGGGGTCCCAACATCAATCTTCTAGCCTCGGTTTGACCTGGTCACCTCTGTTTATGGGTGGCGTGCTCCGACGGGTTCCATTTGCCGTCGCAAGGTTGCGTTTGGGCTCCGGTCCGTCGGACGCCCAACGAAGGGCTCAGAAAAACTCCTGGTAGTTCTACAAGATCGCTCGCAGCTTGATTTTGGTTGATTTGCAGTATTCTAGTTTCCCCCTTTTTCCTTCTTCTCATGGCAGGGATCTGTTCTAAGGTCCCAGTTTTCCTTGCCGCCCTCGTCCTAGCTCTTTGTGTTCGGTGTGAACTGAGGAACTTCTTCCTGAGTTCGATTTATGACAATTTGCACTGTGTCGTGGGTTTGTCCCTGGAGTCGAGATTCATTGTTGTTGTATTCTCCGTCATGTAGGAACGAGCAAAGGAGGAAGATGAGTCCTTGGGACTTCCCGGTTTACCCTTCTGTTCGTCCTGGTTTTCGCTTTTGTCTTAGGGGTAAAATCATCTTTTACTTCTGCTTTTGGGGTTCCTATTTCACTTAAACAAGCTTGCTTTGATGTCTGCAGGGCCGGCTGAGTTGGTCACTTCTGAGTGAGCCAACTCAGCAGGTTGACCGTTTCTTGGATTATGTCTGCTGACGTGGAATTTCATGATTGGTCGTTGTTTAAAAATTACATAACTAATTATCTGTTGGGCCAAAAATTACAAATAAATATTCATTGGATTCAGAAAAAGAAGGGTTTTCTAACGGTACATGTTTTGATAACTAAATATAAAGATTAATAACAAGTGTTTTAAATGGATCTAATTAAAGATGAATTAGCTTATGTCTTATCTTTTGATATCATGGTTCGTGTGAACTATCTTGATTATTATGGACTTAGATATTTTCTTGATATCACTCTTGTGCCTTGGTGCATGTTGGTTCCTTATATTAATATGTGCCACTTTGAAGTGGATGTTATATGTTTGTGTTGTCCATTGTGTGATGGAAACCTTTCTATCATCTTCTGACTAAACTATTTACTTGCCTCTATATTTACATGCAATGTGATTCAGTAGCACTAGATTAGTGTAAATTACTTTGGTTTTGGGGCAGTAATCCCCTATTGTTTATTAAGGAGGGTGGCAGTATACCACTTCTCTATACCAGAGTGTGGCAGTAATCCATACTCAACTTTAT
Source organism: Alisma plantago-aquatica (assembly GCA_963693085.1). Classification (NCBI taxonomy): domain Eukaryota; kingdom Viridiplantae; phylum Streptophyta; class Magnoliopsida; order Alismatales; family Alismataceae; genus Alisma; species Alisma plantago-aquatica. The sequence goes on from OY856414.1 coordinate 208,734,759, forward strand.
ATATTTGGGAGATTGGCAGTATTCCCTTCTCTATCAGGTTCAAGTTTGTGCTTGGCCGCCTTTGTGTTTATATTGTTCTAGGGCTATGCTTATCTCACATGCATGCAGGTTGATGATGTTGTGGGGTGTGTGCCCTACTACCTTCTTATGTGCCAATATTGCACAATATTATTTGTTTTGTTTATGGCAAGTATCTTCTTTTATGATGATGATGATTCTTTTCTTTTATGCCCTCTTTTGGGGTAGTCCTTATCTCTTGCATTGGAAGCCTTTTGATTTTATGTCCCTTATTATTTATAAATTGCTCAATTTTCTTTTTAGTATGCACATACCAGCTTTTGTTGATGTCTCCTATTGTTTCTCTTTTGTTGGGGTATGCTTCCAACCCTAGGCGGAGGACTTGAATGCATGGCATGTTGACCTAGACTTAGTTTGTGTTGATGAAGGTTGGAGACAATCTTGAGGTGGTTTAGATTTCCTCTACATAGATCCTTGTGATGTAAGCTTGTAACCCTTTGTTTTATAATTGAATATAGTCATGTTTTTATTCTGTTGCTATACTTTGGTCTTTGGTTACCATTATATAAAGATTTGAAAATTTTACACCCACTCCATCATACCTTGAAGGTGTGTTTGGACTGGAGGTTTTTTTATTCAAATTTTTAGTAGAGAGGTGGTTTCACTTCTTTACAGCATGGTATCAGAGCCCATGGTAGTCGGAATCTGACTATTTCAATTTTGTCTCCCTAGTTAGATCCTTGACTTAGATAGTTGCCTCTAAGTGAGATGTTGACCCTAGATTTGATCAATGATGATCTTTTGTGCAACAAGGTTTGATTTGAGGATGAGTATATGTTAAGAAGTCTTATTATGGAAATTGTGACTTGGTTTCCACAATTGAGTTTGGATCAACCATTTTTTTATCTCAAAAAGATTTCATTGCCAAAAATATATTTTCATTTATACTACTATATGTACAAAAGTTTCGTTGATTTATCAAAGTTTTCTTGAACTAAGTCACAATGAAGAGAAACTATAGTTTGAGTAGAATCTAACCCTAGTTTTGTGATTAGGATTGATATAATTGTATAGCTGACCTACCCTATGACTTTTGGATGTTCATGTAGGGTTGATAGGTTAGAGACATGAGGACCTAAAAACTCAGCCCTAGATGGATCTGACTTTAGTTGGATACATGAGAACCAAAAATCTCTAAAAATTTCACAACTAAGAGATGTGGGTAGCTCTAAAAAGTTGTTTAGTTTGACTTGTTAGGTTGAACCCTTTAAGGGGTGGAGAATAGTTCATTATTGATGTTTGGATCAATAGATTTCGAGGACAAAATCCTTTTAAGGGGTGGAGTGTTGTAACATACCAGATCTAGAACCCTACCCTAGAACTTTGATCTTTTGGGTTTGACCAAACAAGGTTGAGGGTAGAATGATGCTAATAATATAATGCATGAATAATGTAATATAATATGTCATATAGTTTGTTTGGTGATAATAAAATGATAAATAACTTTATTTCATGCAAAATATGGTTAATGGGCCTCTACTGGGCTAGATGATATAACCCATGTAAGAAAGCCTCAAATTAAATAATAGACTTCAAATTCATAATCTACACATCAAAATAAGCCTACATGTCAATTTTCATTTAATTTTGACAACCTTGAAATAATATGGTAAGTTAGGAGAGAGAAATTGCCTAAAAGGTGTAATTAATCAATAAATATAATAAATAACTCCAAAAGAGGAAAATAATCTTAGATTCATGATCTATATAATAAATATAGCATTTGGGTGAATTTTCATCCAATTTGGAGAAAGTTTGCTTAAAAGATTAAATCAAGAGAGAGAAAGTATATAGAACCTTCAAAATATTAAATAAATATTTAAACAACTCCAATATGTAAAATTGATGGCAAATTCGTGCCAACACATTAAATATGACTTGTGTGTCAAGTTTCATAAACTTTGGATAATCCTAAAGCCATTAATGAAAGAGGAAAGAGAAAATATGATTTGATTTGTTTAACCCATTAAAAGTTTCCAAAAGGTAAAACTAAGTGCATAATCGGAATCTACATGCCTTAATTGGCCTCTGTGCAAAATTTCACTTAATTTGGATAATGTAGGAACCCTTAGATGATGAAATACAAAAAGGAGAACACACTTTATTCTAATTTGTTTTGGACTTGATTTATTGTGTCAGGCTCTTTTCCTTTTATTTGCAAAACTCGGATTCTATCCCAACCACTGGATTTTGATCCCACGGTGGCAGCGTGTCTTCTACCTTCCGCTTCCTGGTTTCCCCTCGCGAGTTGTTGGCTATGCTTCCTTGATTCTTTCTCGCTTTCCTCTCTCATCTCACAATGATTCTCTCATGTTTCTTCACCCTCAACTTCCTCATCCTTTCCTGAACCCATTGGTTATATAAACTCTTGGGTTTTGCTGCCTTCTCATGCCAGTTGATCTGTGCCTCCTCTTTCCTCTGCTGCTCCTCTGTTTTCTTTCCCCTTTTCACTTTCTTCGCTCCCTGGGTCATCGAACCCTGAAGGATCGGCCTCCTGACCTCTTTCGGGGTCCCAGCATCAATCTTCTAGCCTCGATTTGGCCTGGTCACCTCTGTTTATGGGTCGCGTGCTCCGGCGGGTTCCGTTTGTCGCCACAAGGTTGCGTTTGGGCTCCGGTCCATCGGACGCCCTACGAAGGACTCAGAAAAACTCCAGGTAGTTCCACTAGATCGCTCACATCTTGATTTTGGTTGATTTGCAATATTCTAGTTTCCCCCTTTTTCCTTCTTCTCATGGCGGGGATCTGTTCTAAGGTCCAAGTTTTCCTTTCCGCCCTCGTCCTAGCTCTTTGTGTTCGGTGTGAACCGAGGAACTTCTTCCTGAGTTCGATTTATGACAATTTGCACCGTGTCGTGGGTTTGACCCTGGAGTCGAGATTCATTACTGTTGTATTCTCCATCATGTAGGAACGAGCAAAGGAGGAAGATGAGTCCTTGGGACTTCCCAGTTTACCCTTCTGTACGTTCTGGTTTTTGCTTTTGTCTTAGGGGTAAAATCGTCTTTTACTTCTGCTTTTGGGGTTCCTATTTTGCTTAAACAAGCTTGCTTTGATGTCTGCAGGGCCGACTGAGTTGGTCATTTCTGAGTGGGCCAACTCAGCAGGTTGACCGTTTCCTGGATTATGTCTGCTCACGTGGAATTTCATGATTGGTCGTTGTTTAAAAATTACATAACTAATTATCTGTTGGGCCAAGAATTACAAATAAATATTCGTTGGATTCAGAAAAAGAAGGGTTTTCTAACTGTACATGTTTTGATAACTAAATCTAAAGATTAATAACAAGTGTTTTCAATGGATCTAATTAAAGACGAATTAACTTGTATAATTCATAACTAAATATTTTTATGTCAGAAAAATATAATAAAATATGTTTTCAACTCAGAAAAATATAACCTAAAATATGGTGTGGCTTTGACGACCTAATTCACATATAATAAAAGGTGATTTTTAGGGTTTTGAATAATTAATGGAAACCTAACCCTAATTCCACATATATGTTTAATAGGTTCTTTGGATGCCTAGGCTTGGACCTAGATGTGACTTTGGATCATTTGAATCTGGAGTTGAGGTATGTTGTATCCCCTATTCATCCATATTGAGCAATTCACCTACTTTATCATTCTTTTGAATTTTGACCTACACAATATGTCTTATCTTTTGATATCATAGTTCGTGTGAACTATCTTGATTATTATGGACTTAGATATTTTCTTGATATCACTCTTGTGCCTTGGTGCATGTTGGTTCCTTATATTAATATGTGCCACTTTGAAGTGGATGTTATATGTTTGTGTTGTCCATTGTGTAATGGCAACCATTCTATCATCTTCTGACTAAACTATTTACTTGCCTCTATATTTACATGCAATGTGATTCAGTAGCACTAGAGTAGTGTAAATTACTTTGGTTTTGGGGCAGTAATCCCCTATTGTTTATTAAGGAGGGTGGCAGTATACCACTTCTCTGTACCAGAGTGTGGCAGTAATCCATACTCAACTTTATATATTTGGGAGATTGGCAGTATTCCTTTCTCTATCATGTTCAATTTTGTGCTTGGTCGCCTTTGTGTTTATATTGTTCTAGGGCTATGCTTATCTCACATGCATGAAGGTTGATGATGTTGTGGGGTGTGTGCCCTACTACCTTCTTATGTGCCAGTATTGCACAATCTTATTTGTTTTGTTTATGGCAAGTATCTTCTTTTATGATGATGATGATTCTTTTCTTTTATGCCCTCTTTTGGGGTAGTCCTTATCTCTTGCATGGGAAGCCTTTATTTTGATGTCCCTTATTCTTTATAAATTGTTGAGTTTTCTTTTTAGTATGCACATACCAGCTTTTGTTGATGTCTCCTATTGTTTCTCTTTTGCTTGGGTATGCTTCCAACCCTAGGTGGAGGACTTGGATGCATGGCATGTTGACCTGGACTTAGTTTGTGATGATGAAGGTTGGAGACAATCTTGAGGTGGTTTAGATTTCCTCTACATGGATCCTTGTCATGTAAGCTTGTAACCCTTTGTTTTATAATTGAATATAGTCATGTTTTTATTCCGCTGCTATACTTTGGTCTTTGGTTACCATTATATAAAGATTTGAAAATTTTACACCCACTCCATCATACCTTGAAGGTGTGTTTGGATTGGAGGTTTTGTTATTCAAATTTTTAGTAGAGAGGTGGTTTCACTTCTTTACAACACTGCATATGATCATGGCACAAGTTAAAATATGATAATAAGATGAATAAGAGATTAAACAAGTGTGTGAATTTATTCAATTATTCTTTGTATGTTTCCGCATTATTACTTCTCTTTATGATCAATCAAGCATGTTCATATATTGATACACTCTTGTAGATATCTAGAGTATCTTGAAATATTTATGTTTGGGAATGATTAGTCTCTTTTAAGCTTACTGTTGTCATAAATATTGCCCCCCAAAGTATATTTGAAATTTTATTAGTGCTTTAGACTGTTTCTTTAAAGTACTCATTCACTGAGCGAGTAGGCTCATCCCTCTACTCAAAAGTTTTAGGGATAACTCGTGGACTGAAGATGTCATTACATCAGAGTAGATCTACCACAAGAGTTAAGTCTAAGTATAGTTAAGTTTAGTCGGTCCCTGTCACTCTAGATCCTTGTATAGAGTTGAGAGAGAGTTGTAATTGATGATGTATAACATTATTCCTCTTTTAGCAATATATGCAAATCAACAAGTCTTATGTGCTTAAAAGTATGAGAAACATAATGAATGTTCATACATGCATTTTTACTGTTGAAATAAGATTAGAGAAATCAATGTTTAGATTCCCTTGTAAAGTTAGTTTATGTGGTTCAATGTGAGAAAACAAAGAGTTTGAAAAAGAAAAAAAGTTAAGGGTGATCTTTGTATTACGTTAAATCCTCAATTTATGCCCTAATCTCATGATTAGTGGTAATTGTGAGATCGGGGTGTAACAACTTGGTATTAGAGCTTAGGCTGAGTCGTCAGAGACCATTAGGATAGAAAGTTAGAGTTATAAGTGTGGTAGATAGGAGATGATGTGTCTATAGCTCTAGGAGGTCTGAGTATTTAGATACCCCGGCCCGATATTTGGATACTTAGGCTGACCCATATCAAGCTACTCTGTCTATTCTTCTCTGAATGCCCTGGCCAGGCATGCAGTGGATGGATGGGCTAGAGAGAAACCCTAGAAATATTAGGGTTAGAAGACTAGAAAGAAATAAATGGATTGAGAATAAGAATAGAATGTGATGCAACTATTGTTTATTATTGTTGCTATGATTGGAAATCAATAGAAATGCTCTTGTATGTATGAGTTCAGATTATCAGTTTGTAGAATATATATGGTTCTTTATTATTGCTGTGTATCATGAAGTGATTCAGTTATTGTTTATATTCTTTATATCAAGTAGACCAAAAGTTATGTTTGAATGAGTTTTCCCTAAGTGGATAATCTTTCCACATGTTTGAGATTAATAGGGGTTAATTAATCCTGAGTAGCTCTTGGCTTCAGGACTGCAGGTTTGGCCTGGTCTGGCTGGCAGGGTGTGTTACTAGGATATAATGACTCCTATTGAAAATATAATAAGAGTAGACTCTAGATAAATTAGACCCACATCATAGTGAGAATGTACATACACTGAGATGTTGAAACATATGGGAAAGATTAGAATAGCTAAGAACCAGTTGGAACTTATATCTGAGATCCAACTTTGGGGCCTCATATGAGAAACCCTTAATTAAGAATAAAGGAACATGACATAAGGTGCATATTAAGTTTAATGATTAGTATTATATGAACTTTAAATATGAAATATGGAGAAAAAAAATGAAAAAAGTATGTAAGGGACAATATAGTAAGAATCAATCATGAGGAATGGATCATATAATCGAGTAAAATCCTTTATGTACTTCAAAGCAAAGGGAAAATAGAAGAAAATAGTTAAGTAGACAATAAGTACATATAAGTGAAGAGTCTTCAGAAGAGTTAAAGTAAAGAGAATTGGATGAACATGTAAATCATAAGACTAGAATAACAAACTTAGTTGAAATAAAGAGAAATGTTAGAAATGATGAGCTTGATTAAGGAATGAGGATTATGATATAATTGAGAGCATGGAATGTATACCTTTATTATAAAGTTTAATACATTCATCCGTACTGCCTTTGGATTCTAAGTCTCTATAGAACAACAAACTAGTTTCTAAAATAAGAACAAAAGTGTAGCTAAATAAATGAATAAGTCATACAAAGGTAGACTATATTCAGGAAGGAAAAAAAACTTATTTGAAAGAGAAACTATGTTTCATCCATGCATGAGCCGTTTGATTTAAAATGAAGGATATGTAATGTATTAAACATGAGGTGATACTAGTAGAGAGATTATTGATTTAGAATTTCAACTTCACATTAGTAGAAGGATAAAAGGAAATATATGCAACATGGTATACATGATCATGCACATAAAAGAAGTAACATGATCATAAGAGAAAACTAGAAGTTAAAGATGACATGTGGAACAGTAGTATATGGTAAGGGGATTATGGAAAGTAAAGAAGGGTTTGAAACATAATGGAGTAATATAGATTATAAAAGAAAGAGGTTGCGAGATTCAAGAAAGTGCTAATTAGTCAAGTATCCTTGTTGATAATTAATTAAACCTACATATGAGAAATGTATTATTGAATGTTTTAAGATAAGAATTCTAAAGTCTTAGAATCATCTTCTCTTTCATATCTTCCTTAATAAGAGCAATGTGGGAATGAAGTGATAGGAAAATGAATCATATATGATGCATAACCACCGTGGTAGAGACATCTAGTGAATGTAATATTGACACACAATATGATGATGAAACCCTAGCAGGGTAATTGAGAATGTAATCTATATGAATGGCTAAGTAAGAGAAAGGAAATTCAATCAATAAGATAAAGAAGACTTTAGTAAAACTTGTGAGATCCAAAGTTTGAATTTCAAATTAAGGGAGCAAAGTCACATCACAATAACGTCATGCTGAAACATACTTGTCCTCAAGTATTCTCCAACTCAATCTATTTTCCAAATTTTCCACAAATAAGAAATGACAAATGCAATATAAAAGATGATTATTGCCGAATGGGATCAAAGATTACTGAGTACATGCATTTCACCTCTCTCCTCTCTTGCTTTCACAATCCAATCATGAAAAGAGCACAAAGCATATGAACTTCAAATATAGTGCATAGAATACACAAGTTATGCACATTTCTTCGTAGACTGTTTCATGATGGTGTTAATCAAGGATGACTAGGAGTTTTTTTTTTAAGATAAACAGACAAATTTCATTATGGAGGATCCATACGGCATCTACATGAGGAGAAAAATAAACTAAATGACCACACAAAGATCAAGAACACATACAAACCACCACAAAAACTCATATCGAAATTTGATAAGAACAATGATGTATAGATGCCTCTTCTCCTTCGCTGGCTAACGCAACTTTCTATGAGGAATACCTTCAACGTGAGTATGTATATGTGGTAGAGTATCTGCGCCAGATCGGTGTTCCAAAAGGATATTGTCCCCACACTTGCTGCCATACAACACCACAACAAAATTGACCGAGAAAGAGAAATCTACTATGAGAAGAGACAGAAGCGCTGATTAACAGCGAGAGAGACAAAATAAGAGACCGACTAGGAGTATTGTTTCACATTCATGCATTCAATCTTATGTTTCAAATCACACCAAATGATCCACGTGGCTACGGAAAAGGGCAAAATGAGCTAGGTTTGATGTTTCCTAGCTCAATGGGTATGAAAGTGAAAGAAAGGGTTGTGATAAGATTTTTGGAGTGTTTTTACACACACATCTTTTCTTTATTTGAATGCTCTTAAACAGGAGCATCCTTTTATTTTATTTTTGTTTTTTTTCTTCTTTCTTTGCCCTTGGTGTAGATAGGGCAAATGGTAGAAAGAGTAAAGTGAGGGGATGGAGATATGGACACCCCAAACTTTTGGAGGTGGCCAAGGCTGATTATGTGCACTAGGGCATCTTTTATGAGGTGGAGGGATATGAATATGGTGGAAGAATAGTCGGAACAAAGGGGGCCATTGGTATGATTCTCCACATAAGACATCCTGTATGAAAATTAATCCAATACTTCATCCTAGATATCACACCACATGAATGAACAAGATGAAATTGATATATCACACAAGTGATTCCACAAACACTAAGCGTTCAAAGCTTGCTTAATTTCACAATTCAACCAAATCAATCACAATCATAAGGGAGGCGATGCACATGTAAAATATCAAACATTGATACCACTTAGAAATAATTCATGACATTTCACTTGCATTTGTCAAAGGTCATCATTTTTACTCAAAACAGTAGAGATTGGGTCAAAACACACTTTTTAGACAAGAAATCTCAAATTTGGGCAAAATTGGCCAAAATGGTGCCAAATTTCCTCCAATCACATCTAAACCTATATTATTTGAACTCAAAACAGTAGACAAGCAAATCCTAGATAAAACATGCAAAAATTACCAAAAAGCTACATGATATGCAATGCATGGCAAAAAGAGAAATTTTTTAGAAAATTATGCAAAAATGACAAGAAAGTAAACTACATGGCATGTAGGTATGCAAAGCAGTAAACTTCTAAACTAGATAGCAAAACAAGCAAAAATGTGAAGATCAACAAACAAAGAGTAAATAGCATGTGAGATACAAAAATGAGTGAAAGTTGAATGAGGGCATACTGCCCTACCACCCTAAACTTTTGAATCATGATGTCCTCAACATGATACTAAAGTCTAGGATGATAGGGTAGACGATCACTGCGGTGGTGGTGGAGGTGCTCCTCCCTGTCTGTAATAGGTTCCCCAGTAGTTTGATTGTGGAGGCAGATAGTTGTCCTGAAAAGCTGATAAAGAACTCCACCAGTATTCACCCCACTGTGGGTTCCTCTGGGCCTGGGCATTCTGAAACTGGTAAAGATGGTTGACCTGGTAATGCATATGATGGTAGTCCAACCACATGGCATCCTATGTCCTATGAAAGCCCTCATGTGCCCGTAGTATCCTCTCCTGCGTCACATGAGTGTTCTCCAGCTGTGCATGAATGGTACCCATATCATATGCATTCACTGAAGGCTGTTGTGGCTCTGACGCCCCTATCCTCTCTTCTCTTTGCCTCACCCATCATGTTGCTCTTTCTTCCACTGCCCGTCTCATATCAGCTTCCTGTGAAGGCTCTCCTAGACCCCCTGCAAAAACCACCTCAGGGATTGCCTCTCCTCTTGGGTTCTCCTCCTCATACCTCCTCAATTTTTCCAGAAAATCCAGCGTTGGTCCATATTGTGCCATGAGGGGTGGAGTATGGTAAGGCAGCTCCAATGTCACTCCTGGGTAAGGTGGGTTGACCTGGTAGATGATCTTCTGATCTGCAATTATAATCATGGAAGAGCGAGCCAAGAAGTGTAGGTCAACCAACTTTCCACCATCTGCCTTTGTATAGCCTATCATGTCATGTCCTAAGGCAGTGGCTATGGATGTCACAATCCCTCCCATTACAAATGGATTTGTTCTCTTAGATGGGATTGTCCTCATATGATCAATAAATAACGCCCCCAGGTTCACATGCCTCTCTTTGGCCATCCAACCATGAACAAAAAGATCTTTCCTTGTGTAGCTGCCTTGGTTCTCGTACATGCCAAAGATGGTGTTTGCTAACACCTTCTGAACATAGCAGAGAAATGGGCTATGAATAGCACTCGTCTTTGATTTCCCTGCTACAAAGGTACTTTGGCCGGTGAAGCATTTCCACATTGCTGGATATGTGGAACTTGAATCATCCTTTGTCCTTCCTCCATCTAAGAGGGTTGCCATCTCTCCATTCAGGGCAAAATTTTGATTTAGCATCTTTGAGGTTATCTTCCACCTCTTATCCCTGATCATCACCTTAATTGCATTCTCACCATCATCAGTTGCTTTCTCAAGCGTGGCAAAAAAATGTTGAGTCAGCTCGACGTAAGACTCTTGTTGCAATGTCAGGATCTCAAACAACCCCATTTTCTCCATCAATCCCTGAAAGTAGGCATAGAAACCCATCGCCTCCATTGTTGCTTAGCATGCATAGCGAGTTGCTAAAACTCTATGTGTCAAGCACCCCAGATGCTTAGGCTCCTTTGCCCTACCGGTAGTGACCTCGGGCTGTGGAGGGGGCGCTAGGGTGGAATCTTGTACTACTAAGAATCAGGCATATCTGTATCATCTTCATCATTTAGTACGAGCTGTCGACGTGGTCATGGCTGCGGCTCGGGCTGCGGCTGTGCTGTCGAGGAGACGGACGGTCGTGCTATTGAGACTGAAGGTCGTGCAGCTATAGTAGAGGGTCTCTCAGATGAGACAGAGTGTCGGGAAGCAGACGGTGGTGGCTGCGACGATGACAGTGTCCCCCGTTGTGGCTGTGTGGAGACTTCTTCAGTGATAGTATCTACCATTTCATCCAATTCGGCCTCCGTCAACCGGGGGTGGTTGTTCTTTGGTTTCCTTTGATAGGCGATGACACCCCTAGTCTTCTCTACTGTTTTCCTTGCAAACTTCTTCATTCTTGCTAGCAAATGGAAGTAAAATTAGAAAATTTTGGATTTCTCCAAAGAACTGGGCTGTTGGGGCGGAATGGAGAGAAAGTGGTGCGTTTGTGGATGGAAATTGGTGGAACCTGGAGATTAAGGTAATGGAAATTAATGGTGGGGGATTGATTGGGAATGATTTGGGAGTGATTTGGTGAAGAATCGATGGCTGTAGAGGGTGGGAGGACTACTGTACGGGCGTTGGGGCACAGAGCACGACCGTTATGTTCTTCGGAGAAATGAGCAAGTGAATAGAAATTTTGCAAAATATGACTTTAAATTACTGGAATCGAGCTGTGGAATGGTCGTGCTGCGCGACACGGCCGTGGTGGGTTCATGTACCACGGTCATGCTGCCTTGCATGACCGTTCTGCCCTGGTTCTACACTTAGTTGATTTTCTCAATTTTTGACGATTTCTCTGTTGAATGTGAGTGCATCACCACGGCCGTTCCATGTCACTACAGTCGTGGTGTGCACTGTAACATCAGTATAACACTCAAATCTTGTTCAAACATCAAAACTTTGATCTCAAGTTGATCTTCCACTGATCCTTTGTCAAAATTTCATCCATTTCTCTTCACTTCACTCTATTCTCACCTGCACACCTCAAAACTACACAAAAACTATCAAATACAAGTGTGTGTGTGTTTTCTTGGAAAGTGTAAAAACAAAGCAAAAGTATAAAAAATGTAAGGTTGGGTCAAAAATTCCCAAACCTAGGTGGGTTGCCTCCCACAAGCACTGAGTTTCTTGCCTTCAACTAGGCTTCTTTAAGATTCTTCAAAATTCACCTGTTTGGGATCCTCATGTGTCCATTCTTGCAAAACATGCTTCCTTCATTTGCACTCAATCTAGGTTCCTCATCCCTTTCATCACAATAATCATTACCAATTTCTTCACCTTGGTGTCCTCTCAAATTCCCGTTTGGACTTGTGAAGTGATCATGTCCAATATCCCTATCTCGGACTCGCTGGGTTGGGGTCTTGTACATGTTGATGTTGATCTTCATGTCCATGAATGAGACTATCATAGTTCCATTGCGCACATGAATGTCGGCATCAGCTGTAAATAAGAACGGTCTTCCCAAGATGATGGGGATCTTCCTATCTTCCGGCTCAATATCAAGTACAATGAAATCTGTCCGGAACATCACGCCTTTCTCTTTGTCTATCATCACCAAGACATCATCCACTCTACCCCTGGGCACTTTTATGGATCTATCTACCAACTGGAGAGTGCAATGTGTCAGCTTCAACTTGCCTAAGCCCAACTCAACATAGACATTGTATGGCATCAAATTCACACTAGATCCCAAATCAAATAAGGACCTATCTATGTGATGTTCCCCTATGTAACTAGGTATAAGTGGGGCTCATGGGTCCTTTCTCTTCACGAGAAGGGAATGTTGTATGATGGATCTCACTTGTTCAATTAATCTCACCTTCTTTGGAATCCTCCCCGTTGATCTTCTTTTCACATTGCATAGGTTCTTAAGGAACTTGACATATGATGGGATTTGCTTGATAGCATCTAAAAGTGGAATGTTCATTGTCACTTGGTGAAACACCTCAAGAATATCAACATTGTGCTTTTGCCTCCTTTTTACAGTCGGGGGCTCATCTAGTGCTTCGAGAAATGGTAGCTCACCAGCTATTGGCCCACTTGACTCAGCATGATCTTCATGTGGTGTCGCATGAGGTGGAGCACTAGTACTCCCAATATCAACATGGGGTGGCAAATGATCATCTTCAACAATCTCAATCACAACATCACCACTTGACTGCTTTTGCTTGGCTTTGTCACTCTTTCTTTGACTTGCGGGCTGCTCAAGTATTTTCCTACTCCTTAGAACTGACACAACACCACCTTGCTCATGATGGGGAGGGTGAGCATGTTGTGGATGTGGAGGAGGTGGGGGTGACACTTGGGGTTGAAATTGAGGTGGAGAAGAGAATCAAGGGGGAGGAGAGAATTGGGGTTGGAAGGTGAAGTTTTGGGAAAATTGAGGTGGTGAAGGTGGTGGGGGAGTGTAAGGCTTAAGATAGCCTTGAAAATGGTATATGGGCTGCACTTGCATGGGAGGTGGATTGTAGAAAATTTGAGAATAGGGCATGGGTCCACTTACTTCATTGTAACTCAAGATGGGTTTTGAAGACAATTTTTCTTCTTGGAGAGCAATTATGGAAGATAGCTGCCCTATCTTTTCTTCAAGCCTTGCAACATCTTTTTATACATCATCAAAGATCTTCAATCTAGAGAGAACCTCTTCCTCAAACCTTGAGTTGTGGCTTGGACTTTGCAGTTCTGAGTAGCTATAGGAGTAAGGTGTCTTCACTTCTCCCTCAAAAGAACCAATGTAGTTCACCGGATGGCAATGACCATTTCCTCCTTGAATTTTCATGAGTTTCATCATTTCTCCCATAGCCTTCATCACTTGTGCATTGGGGTCATTAGAAATAGAAGGCTCACTAAAGATCCAACCCCCATCACAAACCATGCTAGAAGCTCGGTTCCTTGAATTTTCTGCCAATTGCTCAAACAACAGCCATGACTCCTCCGGTGGCTTTGTCATGAAAACACCTCCACAAGAAGCATCCATTGTAGCTTGATCCATTGACGATAAACTGGAGTAGAATGCTTGTTCAAGCTACCACAAAGGTATCTCATGATGCGGGCACTCTCTCAACATATTTTGCAACCTATCCCAAGCATCATGGAACTTTTCATTACCCACTTGGCTGAAACTCACTATTGACCGCCGTGTTTGTGTCATCTTTGCAATAGAGTAGAACTTCCTCAAGAATGACGTCTTCATCTCACCCCAACTCATGATGTCTCTCCTTGAATCATACCATTCATTGGCCCTATCCTTAAGTGAAAAGGGGAACAATGTGAGCCGAATTGAGTTATCACTTGATGTCAACGTTCTGAAGGTGGCACACATCTCTAGGAAGGCATCCACATGCGTGTAGGGGTTCTCACTCTCTGAGCCATAAAAGGTGGGAAGGAGCCCAAGAAGACCTAGAGGAATAGAAAATTGCTCCCCTTACATTTGGGTGACTCTAGATGCAATAGGTGACTGGTATTTGCTCGGCATGAAATAATCTTGCAAGGACTTGCGAGGTGCATTTTGGCCTTCCATCTTGTTTCCTCCTGAATGGCTTGTCACATGCACAAAGCACAACCAAATAAAATAAAGCAAGTGAGAAAACTAATATACACAAAGAATGCAAAGAATAATGAATAAAGAATAGCAATGATGAGGGTAGTAGGAAAAGTCAAAGCAAAACTAACTAGCTAGGCCGAGCGCCTCTAGTCCCCGACAACGACGTCAGAAAGCTTGGTGCGCTCTCGCCAATGGTGTTACACACTACTCAATTGGATTTTTGAATAGATGCAACCCCGTGGACGGAAGCACACAGGTGGATTCACTTTCGATATTTATACAATCTAACTTAACGCCTACTCACACTAAAACAACTACACCTACAAGTGCACGGGGTCATGTCGTAGTATAGGAAGGCGGCAAGTATAGGGTCGATCCACATGGAGAAGAGGGAACACTAGAGCTAGGTTTAGTTTTGCTGGGTTCCTACTGCGAAGACCAGGGTTAAGAGTTTGAATGTTGATTTTATTATTAAACTACTATGAACAAATGAGGAATTAAAGGCAAGAATGAAATATATGTTAACCCTAGACTAGATTAAGGCTAAACAAGCAAGAAAGGATTAAGCTAGGTATGAAAGGGCAAATTACACTAAGGCAAGCAAGAGAAAAGCAAAAGAGCAATTAAAGAGCTAAGCTAGCATGAACAAGGCAAGGGCAAGGAAAGAAGCTAACTAAGCAAGAAAATAACTAATTAAGCTAAGCAAGCACAAAACTAGGGTTTTAAGCAACAAAGAGAGGTATGGGTTGTTTAGGGGTATGAACTTATCACTTAAGTTGCGGGGGTGACATATGAACATTATGATTCCATTTAGATTATCCAAACCAAACAACAAGTTAGAGTCTAATGAATTACTAAAGCTACTAACTGGCCATGGATATGTTAGGTTGTGTATAGGGGAACTAGTCCCTAACACCCCTACTACCCTTAGGAGGCTCAATTGGGTTAGGGATTAGGTTCAATTCAAGTATAGTCTAATCAAGTCTAGGTTTCTAGATTAGACATTCCTAGGGCAATTAGGGGCCGAGGGTAGTAATGGGGAGGTGAAATTAGGGTTTTGGACCCGAATTCCCCCACATTCTAGCCTTGAGAAGGCTCCATGCTAATTGCAATAGAATTATCCCATCTAGATACTTAGATCTCTCACTTAGGTTTAGGGAGATTGATTAGGATGTAGTAAGATGGGAGACAACCTAGGGATCCAAGAATTGGACCTAGGGGCAAATCCCAAAATTCACACATATAAGCAATTTGCCTAAATTATTAAGTGATTTCACACACAAACCAACAAGCAATTCATGGAGAATGAGATAGAAATAGAATATAATCATTAACATATGGAATTACAATGTTTACATGTCATTCTCCCCCAACATGGTATCAAAGTAACATAATTTCCCCCAAACAACCCACCCAAGGGGCCTAGCTACTCATAACAAAGAAAAATACATAGAGAAAGGAGATAGAATGAGTAGAGGAGTGAAAAGCCATGATGATCTCAGTGAATACTCCTCCTTCTCCACCTCCTAGTAGCTGTAGTTCGAGCTCCCTCCTCCAAGGTAGGTGAATGGCATGGATGTGTGGTGGAAATGGGTGAAAATAATGGAAAACTAGGGTTTTGGTGGTAGAAATGGTGAAATGGAGGTGAACTGAGGTGGGAATGGATGGGGGATGAATTGGGGCAGTTGGAGTGGCTGTAGGGTAGCTAACCTCATGCCCCATCTGCCACCTAGGTATATACAAGTGTGGGGAGGAAGCACTAGGTCAAGTAGGGGCAAAATGGGGAAAGCGGTGGAAAAATTGGTGGATTTAGTTAGTAACACGGCCATGGTGGGTCACCACGGCCATGGTGGGTAGAGTAGAGCATGGCCATGGTGGATGGGAATGGTCGTGGTGAATAAAATGGCTAAATGTCAGGTTGGTGGTTAAATTTGGGCTGAAAATGCCACGGCCGTGGTGATCACCACGGCCGTGGTGGACTGAAGGTAGCACCACCGTGCTGTGTCCCACGGTTGAGGTGGGATGGGTGATGGTGGCCATGGTGATGTTGCATGGCCGTTTTGGTCTGCTGTAGCACGGTCGTGTTGTGTGCTTGGTGCGCTCCCACTAATGGTGTTACACACTACTCAATTGGAGTTTTGAATAGATGCAACCCCGCATACGGAAGAACATGGGTGGATTCACTTTCGATATTTATTCAACCTAACTTAACACCTACTCACACTAAAATAACTACACCCGCAAGCGCACGGGGTCGTGTCGTAGTATAGGAAGGCGGCAAGCATAGGGTCGGTCTACAGGGAGAAGAGGGGGCACTAGAGCTAGGTTTAGTTTCATTGGGTTCCTACTGTGGAGACTAGGGTTAAGGGTTTGAAGGTTGATTTGATTGTTAAACTACTATGAACAAACGAGGAATTAAAGGCAAGAATGAAATCTACATTAACCCTAGACTAGATTAAGGCTAAACAGGTAAGAAAGGATTAAGCTAGGTATGAAAGGGCAAATTACACTAAGGCAAGCAAGAGAGAAGCAAAAGAGAAATTAAAGAGCTAAGCTAGCATGAACAAGACAAGATCAAGGAAATAAGTTAACTAAGTAAGAAAAGAACTAATTAAGCTAAGCAAGCACAAAACTAGAGTTTTAAGCAATAAAGAGAGGTATGGGCTGTTTAGGGGTATGAACTTATCACTTAAGTTGCGGGGGTGACATATGAACATTATGATTCCATTTAGATTATCCAAACCAAACAACAAGTTAGAGTATAATGAATTAACCAAAGCTACTAACTGGCCATGGATATGCTAGGTTGTGTATAGGGGAACTAGTCCCTAACACCCCCTACTACCCCTACGAGGCTCAATTGGGTTAGGGATTAGGTTCAATTCAAGTAGAGTCTAATCAAGTCTAGGTTTCTAGATTAGACATTCCTAGGGCAATTAGGGGTCGAGGGTAGTAATGGGGAGGTGAAATTAGGGTTTTGGACCCAAATTCCCCCACATTCTAGCCTTGAGAAGGCTCCATGATAATTGCACTAGAATTATCCAATCTAGCTACTTAGATCTCTCACTTAGGTTTATAGAGATTGATTAGGATGTACAAAGATGGGAGGCAACCTAGTGATCCAAGAATTGGACCTAGGGGCAAATCCCAAAATTCACACATATAAGCAATTTGCCTAAATTCCTAAGTGATTTCACACACAAACCAACAAGCAATTCATGGAGAATGAGATATAAATAGAATATAATCATTAATATATGGAATTACAATGTTTACATGTCATTCTACCCCAACATGATATCAAAGTAACATAATTTCCCCCAAACAGCCCACCCAAGGGGCGTAGCTACTCATAACAAAGAAAAATACAAAGAAAAAGGAGATAGAATTAGTAGAGGAGTGAAAAGCCATGATGAGCTCGGTGAAGACTCCTCCTTCTCCACCTCCTAGCAGCTGTAGGTCGAGCTCCCTCCTCCAAGGTAGGTGAATGGCATGGATGTGTGGTGGAAATGGGTGAAAACAATGGAAAATTAGGGTTTTGGTGGTAGAAATGGTGAAATGGAGGTGAAATGAGGTGGGAATGGATGGGGTATGAACTGGGGTGGCTAGAGTGGTTGTAGGGTAGCTAACCTCATACCCCAACTGCCACCTAGGTATATATAGGTGTGGGGAGGAAGCACTAGGTCAAGTAGGGGCAAAATGGGGAAAGCAGTGAAAAAATGGGTGGATTTAGTGAGTAACACGACCGTGGTGGGTGGAGTAGAGCACGACCGTGGTGGATGGGAATGGCTGTGGTGAATAAAATGGCTAAATGTCAGGTTGGTGGTCAAATTTGGGATGAAAATGCCACGGCCGTGGTGATCACCACGACCATGGTGGACTGAGGGTAGCACGGTCGTGCTGTGTGCCACGACCATGGTGGGATGGGTGATGGTGGCCGTGGTGATGTTGCACGGCCATTCTGGTCTGCTGTAGCACAGCCGTGTTGTGCAGCATGACCATGGTGGATGTCTCTGGCATGGCCATTCTGTGTTGCACGGTCGTGGTGCTTTCTGCTTGACTAGAGGTGATTCTGTTGATTTATAAGTGACCTAGCACGGTCGTTCTGTGGTACCACAGCCATGTTGGGTCCTGGATCAACAAGTTGACTCTGTTCTTTGACTTTTCTTGGACATCTTTGCTTTAATTGATCTTTGGCCACTGGGGGTAGGTTGAGGGAGCATCAGACTTCACTTTGGGCCTCTCCAAGGGTAGAGGAACCCTAGGATCACTCCTCTCTCTCTCTCTCTTCCATCAAGTGTGGTCCAAATGCCTGAAAAACATGCAAATAATGTCCATAAGTGCATTTTATACAAATAAGCATATTGGGAGGATTGACATGCAATCTAACATGTATAGATGTGATTGAAGAGCAAAAAGACATAAGATGAAGCCCTAAAATAGGGTTGAATCACATGTTTCTAATAAGGACCAAACCCTAGAATGTTTAGAGTTGTAGTAGTTCAAGGGATGTCACTAGTGATTTGACCTTGAATACTAGCATCTCTATAAAACAAGATCATGAGATTTACACTATGAGAAGTAAACTAGCACTGATAGTAATCTAGGGTTTTAAGATAGCTAATCTGAAAGGTAGATGAACAATATGGAAATGATTTAGAGTAAAGAGTAAGATATAAATTTGAAATGTAACAAGTGTGTTTTGAACAAAAGGAGAAATACAATATGAGTGAAGTGTGATATGAGATAAATTCTTGCAGTGATAGCAAGAATGATGAATAATCTATTTGTACCTTGTATGTTTCAATTTTACGAATGTTTAATCTACATGATTAAAATGAGAAGAATAAATAGAAAAAATTAAGTAGTAGTGAATGAGGAGAGAGATAAGAGAAAACAATGTCTTTTAGTAATATGTGAATTTGTTTTTAGAAGTATAATTTGTTGAAGGTATATTAAGGGATGTAAATTGATTCTATGTATGATTTCAATGTACATGTGCAAGCAATATGATAATTAAAGGTGTCTGATAGTTGTAGTCATTCATACCAGTAATCCATCTTAGTATTGTACAATTGTGGTATGGTGATATGGGTTGAATAATGATGGAATAAATGAAGGGTTACCATGAATGAGGTAGTCTTACCTATTCACTCATATGAACAGAAGGGATGATAACCATATTGTATTGATATGTAACCCTAATGAGGTATAGCTTGTTATACCTAGCTTTAATATAACTAAGTGATGGTAATTGGGTATGAATAGTCCTTGAATGACTAATACAATCATGGAGTACTTTGTTACTGTTGTTGAAACCCTAGTATGCTATAACCTGATGGTTACACCTTGAATTATGTATGGGTTCATACTTGAGAATAATATGGAATGTGATGGTAATGCTTCACCTTATGCATCCATGATGCAATGGGGATGCCATGAGTAGTATTGTACAATTGATATTGAAACTAGTCTTCCAACTCAAGACTGTTTTGCTATTTGAGTAGCACAATAGTAAAATTCAAAAGAACATGGTGAACTCTCTTTTGTGACTTAGAGGTAATACATAACAATAGTACATATTGAGCCGTATGAATTGAGATAGTTGGATCAGATTATCAATGTTGAGGTAACACCTCAAGAGTATAAAAAAATATTGAAATGGTTGTCTCTCTCTCTCTCTGCTATGATTGATTGTGGCATAGAGAATTTGTTTGTTGTCATTGAGAACTATTTCAAACATGTTGTGATTAGAAAAGAAATGAAGGACTTAATGTTGAAAACTGCATTCAAATATGAAATACAAGAATACAATGACAAGTAATATTTCAGAAGCTTAAAATAAACTTTGAATATACTTTGTTTTTGTATTTATGTTTCGGGGACGAAACTTTTTAAGGGGGTGAGAATTGTAATGACCCCATTTGTGCTTAATTGGTAAACTAGGATTTACCTAAATGATTACATGCTTGATTAGATTGAACATCGTTTAGACTTGATTAATGATAGTAGATCAATTGTGATGTTTTAAACCTAAGAAGAAACTCTAACTATGATTTTAGTTTGAAGAATTAGGATTTGAGAAATGTAAACCCTAATTGGCAAAAATTAGGGTTTTGATAGTACATGAATATGGAATTTGATCAGGATAAAAGTGTGCTAAATGATTTTTAATATTTTCTACAAATTTTGTATTTAATTGAATTTTGGATGTGATATGGATAATTCAATAATGCATATTGGAGAAAAATTTCAGAATATTTGAGTGTTCTTTGAATGTCGTTCTCGGTCAAACTATACTTCGACCAAAATGCTGACAGAGTGCTTTTTAGCAGTGTAGTGTTTTATTTTTAATTATTTATTCGTAACTCCAAATGGTCTGAAATTTTAACTGGAGATCTGAAAATCTATCATAAATAATATGTAAAATTTTCATAATTTTTGGATAAATTCAGACCTTATCAGTAGATGAATTACAATAATATTTTTATGATAGAAAATTCAGCTAAAATAAGAGAAAGTATAGTGAGGGGTCAATGTGCAATTGACCCAAGTAGCTCAATTGCTCTATATGGTAAACCTAACACACTAGCAGATCTCATAATTCATGATTCATTCTAGAGAAATGAAATCCTAGAGAGAGAGAGGGAGAGTTAGGGTTTGAGAGGAGAAAGTGGTGGAATTACTGATTTAGGGTTTTGCGGTCTGAGGAATGATGAAATCATGTAAGTTTAGCTTCTTTGGATATAGTTTCATGGTGAATCTTCTCTCACATGTCAATATTTTGTCCCTCCTCTGATTTGATCCAAAATGGTATCAAAACTTCCCCTTTTCTCACTCTTTCTTCATACTCCCTCATTTTTAGGGTTTCTGAGTTGAAAGGAAGAAGAATCGGGTGAATTGCTAGGGATTTGATATGAGATGGAGATTTTCAGGGATGAGCTATGCTTTTAAGGTGTTTTCACACCTTAGGGTGAGTGGGGACTTCCTTTGAATAGTATATTGCATGAAAATTGGTTAAATCATCCATAATCTTTAATTGCTTAGTATGCGACTACAACCCCTGAATTGTCTGTTTGATCTAAGTTGTTGCAAAATGGTATGAAATGGATTTTTCCTCTATTTATTTGAATTTTAGATGATAAATTCATATTAGAAATGTATACAATACATCCTAATGAGAATTCCCTAAGTATTCACAAAGGTTATAAGAGTAAATTGAAATATAGGGAATTTGTCTATGACTGAAATTTGTTGTATAATTAAATAGAGAAATTTGTTTATATGGATCCCCTTGGTTACGAATGATTGTTTATCTGAATGTGTAGTACATGTATGTTAGATACTATCTTGGATTTCATGTGATGTGAATAGTGTTTGCTTGATATCTTCATAAAGAGGGTGAAGCCTTGTATGAGTGGAAAGTTGGAAATTTGTGAATAAATATGGTGAAATCCATTTGAAGTGTTTTTCTTGGCACCATAGACTCTATTTATGCAATGTTATGCTTGATTCATAATATCTCAATGAATGGCATGGAAAACCCTAATTTAGCTTAATTCGAGGATTGCATACATATGTTGCTTGTATATGACTTGTTTAAAGCAATCTGTATTTAGTGGATGTTTATGACATATTAAATCCTTATGAGAGCCATGTGATAAGTGAATGAGGTAAATGAAACCCTAAGTATAGGGTGTTCAATGAATCAAGTAATGTGATATCAATATTCTTAGTATGAGATGTGGTGATGCTTAACAGTTCAGTTGTGGTAAATGTTATCAGATGGTCTATGAAATGAATAGTTCACAGGTGTTAATGACGATTATTCATATATCAAGTAATTAACTCTTATCAGTGTATTAAGAAGTTCAATTGCACGATTCTAGTGCATAAAGTGCCAAGTTGACATGTATTCTGTTTAATTAAGAATTTGTGTCTGCCTGTATGTATAGTATGATGATTACTTAGAATATTATAGTGTTTTGATTACTGCTCTACCAAGTTAAGGATGACATACATGTCGTATTTATAAACTTCAAATAAATAGACTCAGTACTATAGAGATACCAAAGTCAAGTATAAGTAATAGAGAGATATAATATAGTAAGATCTTTCCAAGAATAATAACATAATAGACTTAGGAGCCCTAAACATCATAGATTCCCTATGAGAGGTCTGCGTCGTAGGGATGAAATGACCTAAACATGGCAGTGTCCAGTATACGGGGGTCAGAACGTACTAACTGGTGGTACGGGGGACGAAGCTCTAGTGTAAGTCTTCTTAATATACAACATGTAGTGTCCAACATCAACCAGAGGTCCTGGTGGCACTAGAGTACAGAAAAGCCAATAGGTGGCTTGACTCTCCGCCTGTGTGCTCAGGTTAGAGGAGGAGTCCAGTTTTTACAGCATAATAGGTGTGCCGAGGCCAGAGAGCCATTTTCCTGTTGCAGACCAGTGACGTTGTTAGACTTAACATTCCAAGGTGTGTCAGCTAAGTCTTGTACGGTGAGATTGTAGTTCGCTATGAGTCTTCATATGTAGAGTACACTGCATATGATCAGGGCACAAGTTAAAATATGATAATAAGATGAATGAGAGATTAAACAAGTGTGTGCATTTATTCAATTATTCTTTGTATGTTTCTGCATTATTAGTTCTCTTTATGATCAATCAAGCATGTTCATATATTGATACACTCTTATAGATATCTAGAGTATCTTGAAATATTTATGTTTGGGAATGATTAGTCTCTTTTAAGCTTACTACTGTTATAATTGATATCAATTGCTCAAAAGTTTATTTGAAATTTTATCAGTGCTTTAGACTGTTTATTTGAAGTACTCATTCACTGAGCGAGTAGGCTCACCCCTCTACTCAAAATTTTTAGGGATAACTCATGGACTGAAGATGTCACTGCATCAGAGTAGATCTGCCACAAGAGTTAAGTCTGAGTATAGTTAAGTTTAGTCAGTCCCTGTCACTCTAGATCCTTGTATAGAGTTGAGAGAGAGTTGTAATTGATGATGTATAACATTATTCCTCTTTTAGCAATATATGCAAATCAATAAGTCTTATGTGCTTAAAAGTATAAGAAACATAATGAATGTTCATACATGCATTTTTACTGTTGAAATCAGATTAGAGAAATCAATGTTTAGATTCCCTTATAAAGTTAGCTTTTGTGGTTCAATGCGAGAAAACAAAGAGTTTGAAAAAGAAGAAAAAGTTAAGGGTGATCTTTGTATTACGTTAAATCCTCAATTTATGCCCTAATCTCATGATTAGTGGTAATTATGAGATTGGGGTGTAACATGTTAGGTCAAGACTTTTCGCGTTAAGTGGTCTATACACCACCAATGTTGGTGTCTTGTTCCTGCCTTTCTTGGGTTGAGACTCACCCCTAGAGTGTAGGGTAATGACCATGATGGTCTTGGGTCACGACATATTGAGGTTGAGACACCTTTGGTCGAGATGCTTTGTGAAACCCTAACCATAAGTGTCGCCCAATGTTCGAAAAAATATCTAAAATAAATATTGTTCATAAAAGACATTTAAAATATAGATTAATGTGCATGTTAGGGCTTCGCAGTTAGATGAGAAAGTATAATTTACCTTGTATTTTTATACTATGAATTCACACAACTACACTTATGTAAACCCTACTAAATTAGCCATTAGATGAAAACTAAATCCGACACCACTACCCGAAAGCCATTTCTTCTTCTTTTTTACTAGTAGAAAACACGTGCTCTTCAATTGAATTAATTTAATATATGATTGCAAAATATAAATAATTTATATCCACTTAGTCCTCTATCCGGCTCTTGTAGGTCCACATGCCTATAGCTGCTGCCAAGTCATATTATGATGTTGGTCCCCACTTCACTTGTACTAGGCATATCACGTGCAATGCACTAGTTTAAGACTATTACACGTGTTTTTTTAGGAAAGTCAGAATATTTTTATTCATGTTGTCTTCCTCATACAAGTCAAATCATCAAAAGGATTACAATGTACACTATTAGAGCTTGAGTAAAATATGTTAGTACTACTACCATTACATAAGTCACGTCTCAATTCATTTAAGATTTCTTTAGGGGGGCTACATTAATAGATGAACCCTATAATAGTTTTTTGGCGGTGTTTCACTAAATTTTCTACCACATGGTTGCATTATCGTAGGATTTTCTCAATGGTATTCACAAGCTTATCTTCCCTTTTATATCCATAGTCCACCTAGCCACCTTAGGGTTGTCTTCTGGATTTCTAACAATAGCATTGCATGCTTGCAAAGAGTCTATTTCAGTGATTACATACAAAAGGCCCTTGTCTAACACCATGTCTGGGGCTAGATTAATTGCACATAGTTCAACTTCAAGGACATTTTTTCCCTTAATATACTCGCCTATTCCTCCAATCCACTCACCATTGATGTTCCTACAGACAGAGTGTAACATATTAGATCTCAGACCCTACCTTGAAAGTTGACATTTTGGACTTAGCCAAACAAGGTTGAAGGTTAGACCTAAATAGATGCTTAGTATAACCCCAATGATCTAATGCATGTATTTATCACCTTAATGTAACCTAATGTTCTAACATTAATCTTAGGTTTATAATGGATACATAAAATAGGCCACATAACTCATTTTGGTGGTAATATGAAGATAAGAAACTTAATTGAATGAATAATTTAGATAATGGGCCGTTAATGGGCCATATGACATATCTCATAAAAAGAAGTATCAAAAGTGGAAACAAACTTCAAATTCGAAATCTACATATCAAAATTAGCCTACATGTCAAATTTCATCTAATTTGGACAACCTTGAAATATTAGGATAAGTTTAGGAGAGAGAAAATGAGTAAAAGACATAAGTAATGAATAATGTGATTATATAACTTAAAAATATGTAAATAATGGAAAATTCATATTTAACACATCAAAGATAACTTGTGGATGAAGTTTGATCTAATTTGGATGTTGTTTGTGAAAGTTATGCAATTTTAGGTACATTATGGACTTTTCTACAACTTACCAATTGGGAGGTTTTCTTTGCAAATTGTCACATGCTTTATAATCCTTATATATTCCCTTACCATTCTCAAGTTTTTGAACCATGGGGCACCTAGTTGCACCTTGGTTTGAAGGTGTTTCTTTCCAAGGGCATTTTAGGGATTACTCTCTTTATAAATGAGCTTATATTTAGAAGCTATCAACTAATGGGGTTATTTCTTTGATTGGAGGTCGGTTGGGATGGCCTATAAGTGTCCATAAACTAAAATTTGATATTCAAGAAGCTTCTATGAGCTGTCCTCTTGCATGGCCATGAAATCCCTAGGCTAAGGACACATGGAAAGCTCCATGGACACCTCATGCTTGACTTCTTCCTTATCCATAAAGGTTTGCATATTCATAGGCACCCTTAGCATTGGATACATGGAAAGTAACTTGACACCTCATGCTTGACTTATTCCTTATCCATAAAGGCTTGCATGTTAATGGACAGCCTTATACATGACACATGGAAAGTCTCATAGACACCTCATACTTAACATCTTTCTTTATATAGCCATATCTACCCCTTCCCAACTCCCAATTCAAAAACTCCTGCTCTCCTTTATTCCCTCTAGATTAGAGCATCATTCCTACTCTGTTTTTCCATGAAGGTGTTGTTCCAAGGTAAAAGGAGATGCCTACCTTGGTGAAGAAGGCTCCTAGGGTTCCAAATTTCTCTATTTAGGATTTCTTAAGCTCCTCCTTGGTGATTTTAACCAAAACTAGTAAGTATCCTCCTTGCCTTCCCTATTTTTATGTGGTTAGTCTTCCTTCCACCTTCCTACAGGTCGAACCATGGCCTTTCATGGTGAAACCCCACCTAGAGCCCTTAACCACACCATCTCCATGTTCTTTTGTTAGGGTTTTTCACCTCTAAAGTGGAGAAGGTGCTTCTTGCTAGAGATAGGAGCTTTGCTGGAGAAACCAGCCTATCTAAGACTGGGAACCTTACTTATTGGATCTTTCCACATTCCCTAAAGGTTCTTTGGAGGCCTAGGCTTGACTTGGACTATTTAGACTCTAAAGTTGAGGTATGATGTATCCCCTATTCTTCTATGTTGAGCAATTCACCTATGCTTATTGATTCTCTTTGTCCTATGGACATTAGCCTATACACAATGTCTTTTGTTTCGAAAATAATGGTTCATGTGAACTACCTTATTTGATATTGATCATGTGATCATGGATATTCTTTTGAACTCTTATCTTATGCTTTGTTCATGATGGAACTCTAAAAGATGACATGTGATGTCTTTTTCCCACTTATGAGGTGGATGTATATGTTGGTCACTTATGTGGTGACTAGTTTATATATTTTGACTATACTTTCTACTTGCCTCTACATTTAACATGATATGCGACTCAGTAGCACTAGAGTAGTGTAATTACATTGGTTTTTATGGCAGATGTGTTGTTTCATGCCGAGCAGATGTGATATTTCCTGTTCTTTTGGGATGGAAAGGAACCTCATATCTAGGGCAAGATGTGTGATTCTTGGCCCATGTTTTATATATTTGGGAGATTGACAATATTTATTTTTCTATCAGGTTTCAAGTTTATGAGACTTGGCCGCCTTTGTGTTTATATTGTTCTAGGGCTATGTTTATCTCACATACATGCATGTTGATGATATGGGGTGTGTGCCCCAATTCTTTACATGTGCTTGTGTGGCACAATCTTTATGTTTTATTAATGGCAAGTATTCTTTTGTTATCATAGGATTTCAATTCCTCTTCTCTTGATACCCATTTGGGCAGTCCTTATCCTTTCTATGGGAAGTTTTTTTATATTTGATGTCCTTTATTCCATATATTGCTCAATTTCCTATTTAGTATGCACATACCAGCCTTTGCTGATGTTATTTATTTTCTCTTCTTGCTGGGGTATGCTTCCAACCCCAGGTGGAGGATAATGAGGACATGGCATGATGATGTGGATATAGCTTAAGAAGTTAAAGCTGGAGACAAAGTCATTATGATTTAGATTTCCCTCTACTTAGATCCTTATGTTGTATCATACATGTAAACCCTTATGGGATATTATGATGTACTTTTGTAATCTTTTGTAAAAATTGAATATAGTCATTATTTTTTATTCCGCTGCTATGGGATTAAGAGAAAAAGATTTCTCCCCCCTCTCCCACGCCCGTGGCAGAGGTCGAACACCTGGGAGGGTGGTAAATCAAGGCGACAACTGGGATTCAAACCCGAGTCCCTTCATGAGGAGACACCGTGCTTGACCACTTGAGCCACTCCTTGTGAGCCATACTTTGATCTTTTGCATACCATTATAATAAATTTGGAAAATTTATACCTATTCCAACATACCTTTGAGTGTGTTCGGAATGGATGTTTTATTCTTCAAAATTTTAGTAAGGGGGTGATCCTATCCTCCTTACACATGGACAATGAAGGACTTGTTCCTAACAAAAGTTGCATCAATATTTATTTTTAGACGATGCTCTGGCGGCTTCCTCCAATGTGGAAATAATCTACTGCTTGGCCTCATTACCCTCTGTGCCCATCGCTTGTTCAATAAGGGGGGTTTCCTTCTTCACAAAGTTCACTTGTTGAGCTACTGGTTTCCTCACCTTATTAAATGTTTCAACATTCCTGTTGTGCCATATATGGCAACAAGCGATCATGAACAATTTCTCAAATCTTCTTATGTTCATACTCAACAGACTATTAGACTTCTTTGAATACTAAAAAAATATATTTTATATTTTTTTTTCTAATTTATCTTTAATTTCATCTCCACAATGTAAAAAATTCATTTCAAAGGGTTTCTATTTGACTCAATTCCATTTGGACATCAACCTCAAAACCTTTTTAAATATATAATCAATTGATATTGACAAAATTAAAACTAAAAATATTTTTTTCTCTGAGTTCATAATTAGCACTCGATATAATATACATACAACCTGTTAAAAAAATAACTTGATTGACACCCAGAAGACTCTTTTGAACTTGTAGCGTGCAATATTACCTACACTTCCTTCATCATCACGTGTCCATGGAATGCTAAATATTTTTAAAAAGAAGCAACGAGAAAATAAATAAGTAACATGAAATGCAATGAGATCAAAAGTAAAGAGAATATATTGACCAATGAATTGATTATCAACCCAGATTGACAAAACTTAAACTAGTTTTCTTATCATGTTCATAAAGAGTACTCACTAATATTCACCTACAACTTGTTATAAGAGAATAGTTTGATTAGGATATAGTCGATTTAGTTTAACATAAAGTGCGTCACTAACAAAGTTATCTTTGATTCTTCTTTAGTGGCACAATAAAAAAATCAAAATGTTTAAAACACATTTTCTAAAATATCCTAGTTGTTAAGGAACTCGAAGTCAACTCAATTTCAATTTGTACATCAACAAATGCACCTTTCCAAACTCAGATTGTTCTAGATTATGGAAATTTAAACTAAAAAATCATTTTTTTCATACTTCTCATAATTAATACTCAAATAAGTTACATACAACATGCTAAAAAAGAACAACTAAATTGATAGCCAACATACTCTCACCACAATTCAGACATAACCACCACATGATCTTAATTCCACAATTAAATAAAAACATGCTTATAGAAATTAAAAGTTCACCCAACATTATCCAATTATGTGCTAAATCTCACGAGTACACCATTATGATACATGTTTAGGTGTGAGCCTAAACCCTGAGACTAATATATAATCGACATGAAATAATACATGTTTATAAATTGAAAATAACCCATATTAACATAGGTTAAACTCAAAATTAATGTTTTGACAGAGTCATAATGGATACTCAAAACAATTTTCATGCAACCTGCTAGAAGAGAACGTCTTGATCAATTGCCAGTTGAACCCTTCCAAAATGTGGAGTGTCATTATAATATCAAAGTAGCTTTATAAATCCTGATAATTTAACACGCCAACACTATTTATTGTCTAAGAAATATAAGGTACAACATGTACATCTCATTTTAAATATTACAGTTGCATAACTTTTGTGGCTTATGTCTATTGCAAAAGGTTTTAAACAAGTAAGCATACAAATGGGCTAAAAAATGAGCTTATGTCAGATTAAAAGCAGACACACATGCAGTAGGATTAGCTTAAAGTCATGCTCGCCATTGGGTCTCATTAATATGTATAGAAAATATACTTTTTTAAATTTAGACATCAAATTTAAAACTCAAAGTTGTTTGATATATAGCATCCATATTAGAATCCGTGAAAAAAAAATATATCAGGTTGTTAAAACTCAGAGTTAGATCCTATAATGTTTTCATACAAACATTAACTTCGATATCCAAAACCAATTGACCAAATACAGAGCCGTGGCCATTTTTTCCTAGGTAAGGCCAATGTGATTTATGAGTATGGACAAAACTTTGAAAACTTTGACTACCATAGTGTCTTCTGTTTTTTATTCCTTCAGTTTGTGTATTTCATAACTGAAAACATCATAATCACAAATAAGATAAAAAAGTCAAGTGGGAATTTACACTTATAATAGATTTGATAAGATTAACAAACACACAAAGTATAGGACAAAATCAGAAACATTGATAAATACGCAGACAATAAGATTAGCTATCACACAAACTCGTCACTCGTATAAAAAAAGTGGGAACATAGTTTCTAACCGGCTAGGATGCCAACTCTTTGGTTATTAAATTAGTTATCTATGAATTGAGTGTTGGGTTTACAGGTAACAACAATTGGCAGCCCTGTAGTTGAAATTGTGCTTTGAATTGGGACACCAAAAGATAACCCTGATTCTATTCGTCCTATTCCGGTTTGCCCGCGCGTCGGCGCACTCCTAGGCAGTGTAAACCCTGTCCAGACGACCAGACTGAGCGCGGCAGCTTAACACAGGATACAGACTTTCCGGTGGTTGCAAGCGGTCGGATGTTTGCCAATCTGTCACGCAAGCAGACGGAGGGGCGCCGCCACCTGATTGAGGATGGTGACCTTGTTATCGTCTACGAGCGGCACGACCGCATGAAAGTTGTGCGCGTCGCTGGCGAGCGCGGTGAGCTGCAGAATCGTTTCGATGTGTTTAAGCACTCAGACTGGATCGGGAAGCCCTTTGGGTTGCAGGTTTCAGTACCAAAGGAGGTAGCGGGTTCGTTTATTTTCTTGCGCCGACGCCGGAACTCTGGACACTTGTTCTCAACCACCGTACGCAGATTCTTTACATCGCCGACATCAGCCTCGTGGTCACGTACCTCGAGCTTGTGCCCGGATGCACGGTGCTCGAGTCTGGAACCGGAAGTGGCTCACTTACCACCTCCCTTGCACGGGCTGTAGCTCCCTCGGGACATGTGTACACCTTTGACTTCCATGAGCAGAGGGCTGCTGCTGCCAGGTAAGGTTCCAGTTATACTGAATGTAGTGTAGGGGACGTTATTTCAAAATCTGGTGGTTTCTAGCAGCAAGCTGTGATCCGTAAGTGATTACCCAAGTTCTTGAGTTCAGCTTTAAGTTTACAGGTGTTCCACAAACATGATTAACATTTGACCCCATTCTGATTAAAAATGTCATAACTCATCACTAAAACATAATGACTAACAAGGAATAACAAAGTATGCAAGACAATAGTGTTTTGAAACCATAATCTAGAATAGAGACTGCACAATAGTTAACATTTTGAGTCATCTTATATCCTATGTTCTTCAAATTGGTTACAAACAACTCAATTTGTTTAGGTAATCGAAAATACAATCCGAGCTTGAGTTGAGGGCTGAGGCCAATCTGGGGTCAGTGGAACCGGTCTGTCAACCCCACTCCTTGATAAGTTGTGCATAGCGCGCAATCCTGTGACGGTTCAAGTTGTCAACTAATCCCAAGCTAATCTTTCATTTTGAGGTTTGCTCTGGATGTGTAACAAAATGGAACTCTCATCTCGCTAGCGGCGCTTAGGGTTTCCTAGGCGACCGTTCTTGCGGCGTGCGAGCTATCTCATCGGGCACTCGCGGCTTTTCCTCTGTTTGTGTTGTAGGTTCTCGCCCGCCATGGCGGATGATCTGGCTGTGAGATGCGCGACACATAGGATTGAAGATGATGAAGAAGACTTGGTGGATTTCTGCAGAGAATCGATGGTGACCACTAGGGAACACATCGATCTGGCGCTGGTTGGAAAACTACTGACGGCGAGGCCATACAATTTCCCTGCAATGAAACAAACTTTGATAGAAGCGTGGGCGTTGAAGGAGGCCAGGTTTAGACAGATAACGAGCAACCTCTGCGCGATACAGTTCCTCCATTGGAGGGATAAGGAGAAGGTCCTCAATGATGGACCCTGAAATTTTGACAATTGCCTTCTAGTCATGAAAGAGATGGAAGTGGAGGACATCCCCGCGGAAATCATCATGTCTCATTGTCATTTTTGGATCAGGCTTTACAACCTACCAATGGGATACCGATCTGCAAAAGCAATGCGGTTGGTGGCAAGTAGGATTGGAGAGGTATTGGAGGTCGAAGAAGCAAGTCTAGGGTAGGACTCATACTGCAGGGCACGAGTGGACGTTGATATCATTAAACAAATTAAGCATGCACAAAAAATAAAAAAACAGGGAGGGGCAGTTGATACCAATTGAAATCAAGTATGAAGATTACCATCTTTTTGCTATATATGCGGATATATAGGGCATACAAATGAAGATTGTAAGGAAGAAGATGATCTGGTTGAAAAACCATGGACCTGGGGCCCTTGGCTCAAGGCTTCACTGTGAAAGAAGTGGGTTACACCACTAAGGGAGGATTTACTCGGAAAGGACCATGTCTTGAAGAAATTGATCTTCACAATTAAGCTCGTCTGCAATAACAGTGAAGACAACAAGTGGGATCCTTGTTCTGAATTGAGCAGTGCTGCTAGAAGAGAGTCTGAATCCCATTTTCGATCAGAAGGACCAGCTATAGAAAAAATATGGATAAGGAGGCGGTTAAGGAAGGAGAGGGAAAATCGAGTTAGAGCTGGCAGTGTTCTCATATGCCCCGCATGAGGCCGCTTATGCGGCCCTCATTCGCTCCACATATAACTATGCAGTGCTATTTTTGGGCATGGACCGAATATGCATCCTGCGGTCCGCATATGCGGCCACTTAGGTCCCGCATTTCATTTGATGACTTAAGTAAAAAAAAAAATAGAACCTCAAATAAAATCAACCAAATTAAATGACAACTTCGATATAGTTGGTTTTAGATCAGATATTGAAATTTTGCTACCTCAGAAATTATTCTATTTTGAATGAGTGGTGCAAAATATATAATTACATTTACAATTGTCAATGTTTCATTATGCTCTTTCCTTTTGCTCTCTTTTTCTCTTATATTTTGCTCTAAGATTAGAGCCTGTTGCACATGCAACAGTTCTGATTTTGTCTTGTATAAAAGGGGAATCTATTGCAGATATTAATTGGATGTGATATTTTCTTTTACAAAGTTTCAAATTTTGTGTGCTGCCTAGGGAGTAATTTATATTCCCTACAACTTTTTCTTCTCTATTTATTACTGACTTGATTTCTTCATATCATTTTGATGTTTTGATTTTGTTTTTGATGTTCTTTTTCTGTTTCTACTTTGAACTACCATGTTTTGTGTTACTGTTGTTATTCTTATTGTGTTACTGGTGACGACATGACAATAAACCGGCGCCTGGCCTCGCTTTTGCTGCAGGCTTGCAAGATGATCCAGGACAAAAGAAGAAAAAATGCTTGGTGAAGAAGAGCCGGCCAAGGACATTGACAGATGGTCGGGATGGAGTTAGCAATCGTCAGACTGACACAGTGTCGCCTACTGCGGTGGTTTCAGGGTTGAAACTTGAAAGACATAGGGAAAAGGATCTTGCTGACATGGACCTGAATGAAGAGTAGAATGGGAAGAAACACAACTACACACACAACTGATTCGTTCAAGAAAGTAGCGGGGGAGGGCCTCCCCCGTGAACATCCATGAAACTTTTATGTTGGAACGTCGAGGGCTGGGGACCCCTGGACTAGTTCCATCCCTCAAGTCTAGGTGTCGGAGGGAGATGCCTGGCATTGTGTTCATCATGGAGACTATTTCGCATAGTAGGGAACAAGAGGCAATCAGCTGGAGCTGCGGTTTCGACAGAGGTTTCGCTTTTGACAGTGTTGGGAGAGCGGGCGGTTTGGGATTATGGTGGCGTGGGGATGCGGTACAGGTGAAGTCTTACTCTACCCACCACTTATACGGGGGAATGAAGATCGGAACAAGTTCAGTTTCCTAGGCATCTATGGCTGTGCGACAGTGCAAGACAGACATAACACTTGGGATATGATGTAAAATATTTGCTTGTCTTCTGACTTTCCTAAGGTTTTGGCAGGAGATTTCAATGAAATTATTAGTGATTTAGAGAAGAGAGACAGTCCCCCAAGGGCGGAATGGTAGATGAGGGATTTTAGAGAAGCAATTGACAAGTGTCAACTCAAGGTGTTGGGCTGGAAAAATTTGGGATTTACATGAAAAAGAGGCAGGAGTAAAGAGAACATTGTTAGAGAAAGGTTGAACAGATTTATGGCAGACCAAAATTAGTAACTCAAGAAAGGGACCCTGATGATTACCGATTCAAGTTTGAAAATTTGTGGCTTTCATCTACTGAATGCATGACGGTTATTGAGGAAGTCTGGAGGGGTCCGGGACAACATGGTCTACAGGAAACGGAGGCGTGTGCAGAAAAATTGACTGCACGGGCTTCACATAAATTTGGCAGCATTAGGAAAAAATTAAATCCATGGAGTCCACCTTAAAGGATGCGTAGGGTCTACCATTAGATGATTTCATGTTGAATAAATGCACCAAGTTAGGGAGAGAGTTGCAAAATCTTTATAAATTAGAGGAAAGTTTTTGGTATGCAAGGGCTAGAGCAAATGAGATGAGGGGTGGAGTAAAAAATACAAAGTATTTTCACCATAAAGCCAGTTAGAGGAAGAAAAGGAATACTATCAAAGGACTGTGTGGCACAGGCAACCAATGGATGGAAAAGGCTAATGAGATACATGGTGTCATCATTGGACACTTCAATGAACTCTTTACTACCTCAAACCCCTCTGAACAAGATGAAGCATTGACACACATGAGAAGGTGTGTTTCTATGGAGGACGCAGAAAACTAGGAAAGGGTACCGAGTGAAGCTGAGGTGTGAGCGACACTATCAAGCATGCACCCAGACAAAGCACTGGGCCCAAACGGAATGAATGTCATCTTTTATCAGAAGTTTTGGGACATTGTCAAGGGAGCGCTCATGAAATTTATTGTAGACTGGTGGGAGGGAAATGCCTCTCTGAAGGAAATCACAAAATTGATATTGTTTCCCAAAGTCCAGAATCCAGAAAGAATATCAGAATTTCGTCCTATCAACCTCTGCAAGTGCAACGTTTCATACAAAATGATTACAAAGGTGATGGCAAATAGGGTGAAACCTCTATTGGAGAAGATGATCTCTGAAAACCAAAGTGCCTTCATTAAAGGGAGGATGATTAACGACAATGCATTAGTGACATGAGTTGTTCCATATGATGAAACGAAGGAGGACCGAGAAGGAAGGTTTGATGGTTCTGAATTCAGACATGAGCAAAGCCTATGACATGATTGAGTGGAGTTTCTTAGAAGTGGCAATGGAGAGGTTGGGGATTCCGAAAAAATAGAGATCAAAAGTACAAGTATGTGTCTTGTGTGTCTCTCATTCAATAGTCATCAATGGGGCGAGGAGAGGGAACTAGACCCCTTTCTCCTTATTTCTTTTCTGTGCAAAAGAGCTTTCAACATCTCTATTACATGCAACACATGAAGGAAAAATACATGGGCCCCTTCGAGCAGGAAGGGACCACGGGTATCTCACCTTTTTATTCGCAGACAACAACATTGTGTTTACTAGAGCCTTCGTTGAAGAGAGCTCGTATGTAGCTACAATTGTCAGCCAATATGAGAGAGCCTCGAGTCAAAAAATCAACTACGAAGAATCAGAAGTGGCTTTCAGTAACAATGTTCGAGTAGAGAGGAGGGAGGATATAAAATCACTGCTCAACGCAAATGAGGTTGACAGACACGCCAAATACTTGGGCCCGCCTACAACGATGGGAAGGTCTAAGAAGTCGGTGTTTACAACTATCACAGACATGATCGGGAAGAAACTGCAAGGGTGAAAGGAAAATCTTCTATCTAAACCAGGAAAAGAGGTCCTGATCAAGGCAGTGATACAAGCAATTCCAACATACTATATGAGCATCTTCAAATTGTCAGATGGCTTCATTGATGATATAAATGGGATGATAGCACATTTCTGGTGGGGTCCAAGGAGGGAGAAAGGAAAATACATTGGCTGAATTGGCACTCATTGTGTGCTTCTAAGTCATATGGTGGAATAGGTTTGCGATTTGAAACTTTTTAACTGGGCATTGTTGACCAAGCAAGGATGGCGACTTATAAACAACCCAGAGTCACTGGTGTCTCTGGTCCTTGGTGCAAAATATTTCAAGACGGGCCAAATTCTGGATGCAAACGTAGGATTCGTCCCGAGCTACTCATGGCGAAGTATCTGGGGAGGTATCCAACAATGCAAGGACAAGATGTTATGGCGGATTAGGAATGGTGTAAGAACGCATATACTGAAAGATCGATGGTACCGCGTTTGGCAGGATTGGTAGGGAGATATGGAGTACTAGAAGATGGACATGACAACAAGGTGTGCGAGCTCATCGACATGGAACAATTGAGGTGGGACCGACAGGTGATTTGTGAAAGCATGCCCGCTCATATAGCCACGAAGGTTTTAAACATTCCCCTTTATAGTAGGGGGGTGAGGACCAAGTGGTGTGGGAGCCAGATGAGAAGGGGCTCTTCTCGGTTCGTTCGACGTATTCATTTCTGAGCAGCTATGTGGATGGGGAGGGGGAGATAGAGGAACCAACATGGAGCAGAGTGTGGAAGAAACGATGGCCACCAAAACTCGCCCACTTCATCTGGCGTGTTTTCAAGGGGATCCTACTCACAAGAGCAAGGTTAAAGTGGTGCCATATCATCGATGACGACACTTACCCCAGGTGCGGGGCGACACCAGAGGATGACTACCGCGCCTTGCTGGGGTGTCAAAAAGCGAAGCAAGTCTGGTCGCTCAGTGATTTCAAGATACATGATTGGATACAGGAAGGAACACCCATTCAAGCACTTTGCAAATCACTGCTACACCACAAGGATGAAAGGGAGGTAGAGGCAGGGATAACCATGTTGTGGATTGCCTGAACAACTCACAACAAATAGAAGTTCGAAGATGAAGAGGTCTTTCTACCGAGTTTAGTCTTGTGTTTTAATAACCTGATTAGCAAATACAGGCTTATCATTTCAAGGACTCGGTATGCAATAAGGAGACGATGGTCGATACACCTACGCGATGGTTGCCTCCACCAGAGGGGATGATCAAATTGAACACAGATGCAACATGGAAACACGACGCATCAGGTGGTAGCGGCACTGTCATTAGAGATCACCAGGGAAAGATACGAGCCACACTCCATCATAGAAAGGAGGGCATGCACTCAACTTTCATGGGAGAAGGAGAGGCAATCAGGGAGGGCTTGTTGCTATGTGCTCAGATGGGTTTCAACTCTGTGTCGGGTTGTAAGGAATCATACAAGCTATCAAGGATGGAGGAAGAGGTAGGGGTCACGCGGAACTCCTCGTACAAGACTACCTCTTTGTAGGAATGAAAGCTATCAACCTGACCTATCGACCTCGTAGCTATAACAAGGTTGCAGATTATCCAACAAAAGATGCTTGTAACTAGGTTGACAGGAGGGTAATCCAGGGTCCTTTCGATAACGATCTTCTTGTAATTGCCAATTGCGATATTGAATAGAAGATGCCTTTTGCTTTTAAAAAAGGTTTGCTTTGGTTTCAAGTTCTATTGCAGAAATTAGAAATTTGTACTCCATACTTGCACAAAAAAATTAGACAAGAAGAGTTAAGTATATCCATTTTATTTGTAAAATTATATATTTTATATGTAGTATAATGTAAGTAATGAACAAATTAGTGGTTCACAAAGTATAATATCTCATTAATGTCAGTCTAGGAAGCATGGACACTTCCCGGAGGCTGTCATGTCCGACACGCCGTGGACATAGGTTGTCAAGGCAGCTAGGCGGTGGGTTTCACCCTATGGGCGCCTAGGCGGGCTTTTCTGGGCGCTTTTTATATTTATTTTCAGTTATGTGTTTGTATATTTGTACACATGATACTACATGCAATTTTGCAACTATTTGTTCATTAAATGTTGTCGTATGCCTAAATTCTATAGATAACAGTTGGAAGATAAGTAGGAATCGTAGGAGAAAAAAAATAGAAAAATGCTAGTGACATATAGGAAGAAGTTAGAAAAAGAAACGTACAACAACAGTCAGCACCTAGGAGAAGTATAGGAGGAAGAAGAAGTTAGAGAAACAAAAAGGATCAACTGTAAAGGAGTTGTTGGAGGAAACTTGGGGGACGAAGAAGAGATCAAGAAACTTTAACGCATATGCAAACAAAAGTAGCTGTTGGAGATGTAAGAGCAAGAATAAGCCAGAAAAGATAGAAGAAACCATGCAAATAGAAGTAGTACTTGTAGTCTAGTAGATGTGGAAGCAGGTGATGTCATACGAGTGTGAATTTCTGAAATAAGTAGCACGTAGATAGCAGTAAGAGGGAACATAGGAGAAAGTCACAAAAAATTAAGGAGCAGTAGCAGGAACAGGAAATGTAGGAGTAATTGCCAGATAAAGAAAAGAAGCTAGAATAGGAGACAAAAGAAGAAGTACAAAAAGTTTAAAGAAACAGTAGTATAAGGATTGACATGTTTGCAACAGTTGCAGCAGAAGCGCCTAGGCTGTCCGCCTTGACCACCTAGGTGGCTGCCCAACTGACCTATGACCTCTAGGCGCCTAAGTTTGAGGGACATGTGGAACACCTAGGACGCCTAGGCACCCGCCTTGATAACTATGCCATGGACACGTGGTGCACATGGCCTAGACGTGTCCAAGTCTTCCATTTTTTATCAAGAGTTGGACATGTCTAGGACACAACTTGGACACACTAGGACATAATCCACCACTAAGTAAGATGGTGAACATCTTGTTGCACTTAAACTTCCTCCTCACAACTCCTTAATACACGTCTCCCCCTCATCATATCACCACCTAGGTAACTGCTCTTCCTCTACCTATAGACTCTGGCCTCTTCTCTCTCTCCACTTGTTGCCGACCTCTTCTCTTCCTCTTCCTCTTCCTCAGTCTCCTCTTCTTCCTCCTCCAATACATATGTTTTATTTGTCCACCTCTATCACCACCATGACACCACCAACTACCTCCTCTTCCCCTCCTCTTCTTCCTAATTCTGAATGTATATCAGTATTTAATGCTCTTCTACAAATAACAACATAACTCCTTTTTTTACTATCTTTTTACTATCCAAATTTAGATGTCCAAATAGGATCCCGACTAGCGGTGTTGTGGGCTTTGCGGCTGGCGATTTAGTAACAATAGGGAAAAAACAACAACGTGGTTAGGAGAGGAGACACACGGGCAATGGAGGATTTGGGCGTTTACGACTCTAATCCTTCGAGCGGGAGTATA
This sequence comes from Alisma plantago-aquatica, assembly GCA_963693085.1. Lineage (NCBI taxonomy): Eukaryota > Viridiplantae > Streptophyta > Magnoliopsida > Alismatales > Alismataceae > Alisma > Alisma plantago-aquatica. The sequence goes on from OY856414.1 coordinate 208,773,832, forward strand.
GATATCTACAACGACAAATTCCGTTTAGTTATCAGTAGTGGTTGTGTTTTTTTCCTTTTCTTAGGGAGATCCGATGCAATTGATAACACCCATTTTATGGCTTCTAGAGCTTATTTTTTTATTATCAGAATAGCCTCCAAACCTAACTTCCTCTTCGTTTTATCTTATTTATTGTGAAGAAATCATGCCCACTATGCCCCTAACAATATTTCCCATCTTATGCAGGGTCTTTCTTATTTCTTCCACAAAAAGAGCACCAATATGCCCATCAGCAATGAAGTCCCCGTCTCGGCCCAGTAGCACGCGGGCGTGTCGCGCGGGAGTCCCTACCCGCTGCAACCCTCTACCCGATATGGTGTCTAACTCGTCACGGTTCCCAACTCGACGAGGTCGTTACCCGACATGGCCACCCTTCGGCGCCGCAGCCGACACGGTCCCAACCCGCCACAGCTGTACGCAATGCACTCGCTGCCCGACACGTTGATGGCCCGACACGCGTGACGGGCAACAACCGTATCGGCCCCTCCTGAAGCCACGAGAAAAGAGCCACTGATGAACGACACATGGATCAATAAAAGCCACAACTTCTATCAACTCGCTGCCTATAAATAGCAGCTACAAGCCTACGATGGGACGGGCCAGACCCTACGAGAGCTAACTCCAAAAAGTAATGGAGCTAGTGCGTCGAGTTCCCAAGAGCCTGCCGGGCGATACTAGGTGAGCACACCCCCACTCCGAGAGGGATGGGAGGAGTTCACTTAGGAACTGTTCCGGCAGCAGCAAGCAGCACGAAATGATCCTCAAGGCTACTTCCAGCATGTCGGGTTCCTATATGGGCTTTCACCCAAGATGGCCTGCCCACCTATACCTGACACGAAGAACCCAAGAGTCTTAAGATAATGTGCCCCCGATATGTATCCTAACCCGACACAGTACCCAACCCGATATGGTATGTACCCGTCATGGCTGCAGCCCGACACAGCCAACGGCCCGACACGATCATATCGGGTAGAGGTCCTATCCCGATACGACCCTTACCCGTCACGGTCCACAACCCGACACGGTCGTATCCCGATAGGGCCGCCACCCGGTACCGGGTTAACATTATCTTAGGTGTCTGTTGCTGTGTACTTCGTTCTCTTAAATCAAGGAGACCGATACTTATCTTCCCTTTACAACATTTACTTTCATTTTATTACAACATTGTAACTAAACCTTTGTCTCTTTATGATTACTGGAATCTGTGGAGTTTATCTCATATTGTTCTATGTATGGCTTTATTTCGTTGGATGATTCCTTTCTGGCATCTGAGTTCTAGTTTCTTCTTTTCGACTCACGCTTTTGACTAGCTATCGAATTGTGTTTCTTGTTTTGACTCCTTCGAGAGGAGGACGTTGTAAACTTTTAGAGCTTGGTCTGATTCAGGTGTACGAGAGTACCCAGAACTAGGGCTGTGCTCGGTTTATCCTTCCGCGCGAGCCCACGCCTGGTACCTTTGAGAGAAGGAACTTGGAGCATGGCTCGTTGGCGTCTTCTTTGAGAGAAGAAGGTGCCGAACGTAGGCCGCCGCCGCTTGTTACGATTAAGATTTCTTTCTTCATGCTGTGCCCTGAAAATAGTTTTACCTCCTCGGGTTCCTATATACAAAAACTACCATAAAAACTGCTAAAACCCAAAATACCCCAACTTTAATCTTTCTGGTAACTCCCCTTGGAGATAGGTTTTAATTTAATTCTTTATGATTCTTTTGCTACAGCAACCCTTATCCTTTTGACTTTTCGACGTGCTTAGACAAGTAAAACTTGGGTTCCGAAGCGCTATTCTTCCAAGTCCCTGTGTTTGACCCCGAACTACTTCCTGTCCTAGTTGCAGGAGTCTTAAACATTCAGGTATTATAAATTACTAAAGTCCGATGACCTAGACATGTCTCCATTTTTGGACCCACGTTTAAGGCTTATCAGCAATGAGGAGGGAAACTGGCAAAGGATGGAAACTAGTGAAGAAGCAGGCGGCGGATGATGCCATGTTCGCTAGAAACATGTGAAGTGTATGGCTAACCCATACTATGAGACAAAGGATCTTCTTTCTAAAGAGATTCGATTCAGAACTTTTCTATGTCCAAGGTCCAATATTGAAATCATTTCAGAGGTTTTCCCTTACTTTGTATAAAAGTGTTTAGTTCGCTGGTTCCGTGTCAACACTGGTAGCAACAAAATTAGGATCGTGGGGGGAGGGTAGAAAGAAAAAAGGAAGAAGGGAAGAGGGCAGTTGGATAGATGCCCGGCGGGCGGCCAAGCCAAGAAGTACGACTGCCGCCCACAGGTGGAAGAAAATCTTTTTTGTCTCCTCTAGGATTAGGGTTGTATCACTACTCTGATACCATGTTGTAAAGTATAAGAAGGCTTTGCGAAATATTTGATAAGAGGAATCCCCCTCTATGTAGGAGGGGGGGAAGCGTACAAACTTTAGACTAAAATCTAATGGGCCAAGACACACTTGGGCCCGTATACAAATAGACTGAAATAACTTAATTAACTAAACTGACCATTGTCTAATAGTGTCCATTATGTGCCCATTTGTACTCTGCTTGACAAGTGTTCAGGATGACCACGGTTGCCCTTGAGAAGTATTCATGCTTCCTATGTACTATGAGTCTCCCAACTTGCTCTTTGCTTTCATATTGTACACAATTTAGAATTTATTATGTATCAAAATAAGAGTCCACTTTTGGTTACTTTTCGACTTGTTTAAGGAAACCCTCTCCTTCAATTGGTCCTTTTATCACAAAAGCTGACATGAGATAACATATTGGTTGTTTCCTTGAAAATATATGTTTGCTAACTGTACTGCTGTTATTATCTAATCTCGTGTTCAATGTCTATAGAACATGTTATGCTGTAATCATACTTGTCTAGGCAACTAGGCAGTTCTTCCCACCCAAGGGAAGCCTAAGGGGCCTAGGCGTTTCTAGGCATTCTTTATATTTGTTAATATTTTACATATATAAATGATTTTGTGTATACATTTATCTATACTCAAATATATACATCACTATGTACATTTGTATTGATTATCCCCAAGCTTAATCAATCATAACTTCACCTACATCACACCTATCATGACCTAAGTTAAGACCCTTTCGGTCTTAATTTGACCTATCATGATCTAAAATATGCCTAATTTAACTTAGTATGCCCGAATTTGGCCTAAGTTAGACCTATTTTGGCATAACATGACCTAATCAGACGTAACTTTTGTTAGTTTGTCCTTACATTGACCTAAGTGAGCCCTAATTTGGTAGAATCTGACCTAATTCCCCAAATAAGACATTGACCCTCCCTCCAAAATCAGACCTAATCTCCTAAATTAGATCTAACTTGGCCCAAATCAGATATATTTCTTCCCTAAAATAACTGGACTTGATCTACTATGACGAAATTCATATATAATCCATGCTAATTTTGTCTTTGTCTTAAATTGGGCCTAAAAGCCCTTTGACATCCACTTCAGTAATCTGAAAGCCTAGGCGCCCAGTTTAAGGTGGCCCACCTAGAGACTAGGGGGCCTAGGCGGGAGCCTAGATAACTATGGCTATAATATCATCATTATAAAACATGTTAACATCCCCCCACTTGTTTTAACAACAACTGAACACAACTGGATAAACATTAAGAAATGTGACGAGAAACCAATTACTCTACTCAATCCACCTCTTCTATCTTAAACCACCAAATTTAAAGCCTTATCCAAGTTTGAAAGTGGTTAATAAGAATTAATATCCTAAGAACTTCCACTAGAGGACAACTGTAAGAAGTGTACAAATTGTTAGTTTTTTGTAATAATTTTATAGGCCCTTAAAAAGAAGACAATAATGAAGTACAAAACATATTATTTATCACAATTTGGAGAGTTCATATTTTGAAAAAACTTTTGGAGAAGTTACAAAGTGTTTTGTAACCTCAATCAACGTCTTCTATCCCAATTTGAACTACTTGTTCATTGTGACTTTGCATCGTCATCCTTATGCATCTAGCCTTTGTAACTTCAATCAACGTCTTCTATCCCAATTTGAACTACTTGTTCATTGTGACTTTGCATCGTCATCCTTATGCATCTAGCTATTTAAAACATTTGAAGTCATATATCTACATATTCACAAGTTTTTGTCCTATGCCTTTTTTTTTAATGAAGTTTAGGGGAATTATATTCATCCTGTTCCGCAGTGGGCAAGTGAGCCAAGAATAATACAAGTTGCATCATCCATACTCACAAAATCTGACATATGCCAACTGTAACTCTAGACTGACTCGAACACTAAAACTTAGAGACTTACAGGAAAACAAGATCCGAAAGACCAAATTCTCTACTACAAAAACAAACAATGTGAGATCTTCACGGTATGTATGTATCTTTGTAAAAAATTTGTTACCTCTCAAAGTTAGAACTAAAGTAAAAAGGGATCTCTAGAGCCCCCCCCCATAAACACACCCTTTGGTAGCATACTTGTTGAGTTGGCCGACTAGTCGACGACTAGTTGGCTGGTCGCTGGAGGGGGGTCCGACTAGCCTACCACCCAAATTTGGACATCATTTTGGCGTCCGCCCAGGTTGACTGGCCGACTAGCTCGACTGATTGGTCCAAGCCAAGCCTGGGTGGCCGCTTAGTTAGGCTAGAGCCAAGAATGATAAGCTTTTTTTTGCTATTCTAATTCCCCCACCCCCTATCTCAAATGTTTGTGTTTGTCTTTTGCAATGATTTGATGTGAATATCAATTTCATTCACACTACACTGCTTCAATTGATAACTTTTAATTTAGTTACAACAATTCAACAAGCACTAAAAGTCTATATTTAATAATGGTATATCACTTTTCCCTATCTAATTATATTTGTTTAATTTGAATACATTAAACAATCTTCATTCAAAAATTTTGAGGTGTTTTGTGACTATTTACCAAATCTAGGCTATTATATGTTTGATACATGCTTACATTAGTGGATTTATATAATTATTGTATATAACTATATGTATATGATAATATTATGTAAATATCATACCTACGACTGGGCGACCGACTAGTCGACTGGTCGACGACTAGTCGGCTGGTCGGCCAAGCTGGAAAGTTGACTGTCTGGCCGCCTAGACAACTATGTTAGGTAGGAAAGGCCAAGTCCCTCCAGGAAGTATACACCCTCACTGACGGTGGCATCTCAAAGAGAGTAGTAAATGTGTAAGAATCGGCTAACCCTATCCCATACCCAACATGTTGTTTTTCCACCATCGATTGAAAGAGTACTTGCCAGGTTTAGGGCCTCGATGCGACTCCGATGTAGGGTTTTTTTGACGCGGGGAAAGACCTAACTTCTCTAGTCTAGATGAAACAAGATCCCCTCCCTTCTTCTGGCCCACCTCAGTACGTCGACTTTCAAGTCTTAGACCCACATAAACCATTCCATTCATTCGATTTTGATTTGAATGGTAGGTGCCGAGGTGAGAATCTGTAGGCTAACCTATCAACCTCATTGTAAGGTTGCATGACCCCCCCTCTCTGTTCATGACTCTAGATGTAGAAGATTGCTTCTTGTATTTCCATGGTAGCTTGACATCCCCCCCCCCAATATCTGTATTAACTGCTGATTGTCACTCTCTAAGGCCCCCAAGTAGCATTGCATAAAGTTAGTCTCCCAAGAAGGGCCCATGAATCCACAAATTATTATACCCATGTGGTTCCTAATCACTCTGAATGCTCTACTCATAGAGTGGTTGTCTGTTTTTTCCCAACAAACTCTTGCAAAATTAAAACTTGGCTACCTGAGGTGGTGGTTTAACCCATCTCATCTCTTTGCACCTAAATTCTGAATCCGAATATCAAGGCTGATACACGCCTCCTTCCAACCCTAGGTGAGCTTGAGGGGAGCCCCAACCTCACTCAACACCAAACCCTTAAAGCTTGTTCTAAAGATCTTGCCGATCATACTCCATATCCCCTTGAAAGACATCCTAGTCTTATCGTATCTACTCACACATCTGGCAACTCAGAAGCATCCAAGGATGACTAACACAAGAGCGCCCCTCATCAGACCTAATCACAAATGTTTTGAGTTGTGTTGCAACACAGTCTCAACCCACTATTGATAGGATGTCCTCTAGTGAAGTAAGTAACCTCCATCAGTGTCTCAGCCTTAACGCAGACTAGTTTGGCAACGTCGCTATCTCTAAAGAGACGATCTAAGGTTTCTATCCTCCTTTCATCGCAACATTGACGCCTTGAGGCTAGGTGCCTTCCATGCAAAACTGTTCAACTTTTAAGCGGGTGTGGGTTACAAATCCATCTTGCTACTATTGTGTCCCTAAAATCTCTAGCCGACTCATAGAGGGATGCTTACACAAGGCAATTGTAAATGATCCATCATCATGTGGGGTTCAAACTGGGAGTCCTTCCCACAAGGATCCAATGCGACCCCTCTCTCTAGGTATTCCACGCCCTCTCCGGATATAAGACTCCTTAAGTAAAAGATTGTGTCCATCGCTATTGAGTGCCTCATTAAGCCTGTAGGTTGGGACAATCTCAACATAATCTAGTTTCCATGTGGTCATGTTTGCGGTGTCCCATCCAGGCAATCAAAAAGGTACGTCACCACACCATATCTCCTGTCTAGTTTTTTGCAGAACCATTTGGGAAGGATTCTCAGATTTGCTTTCAGTAGACCGATGCTTGTCGCCCCTTCTTAAGAAACCATGGATGTTCTCTCTATAACCGAAAGTGTTCTCTTGTATTTTTCTCTACAAAACTTGTCCATAGGGATTTTCCTTTCAAAATCCCCCAAGCCGCTTTCATGAGGAAGCTTTTGAATTTGATCTTCAACTTTAGTATACCAACCCCCCCCCCCCCCCCCCCCCCCCCCCCCCGTTTCTGTTAGTTCTCTCCCCGCTGACCCAGTGTCTTCTTCTCGATCCTTCTCTAAATTCCCATAGGAAATTTTCCATCTCCCTTTCAGTGGCTGTAATAGTTGTTGTTAGGTACAACACATGCCCCCATACTGTGTAGAGGCATTGAAGTAAGCACATATTTAACTAAAGTAAGCCTCCCTAAAAAGGAAAGAAGCTTTCTTACCCAGGAGGACATCGTACTATTGATCTTCTCTACTATTCCCTCACAGTGTTTGACTCGAACACACTTAGGGAATAATGATTTATCTAAATATTGAAGGGGCTCTAAGGTGCATACACATTCCCAACCAGCTGAAATCTCTCTGTGGGTATCCTCAAAGTTGGTTCCTAGAATGATCGCATATCTTTGAATAATTTTCCATGATGCTAAGGGCCTGTTTGGTAGGGTGTAGTCGGACGACAAAGTGCGTAGATAATGTATATTTTTACATTGTGAACTCACTAAACTACACCCTACTACACCCAACCAAACTTGCCATAAAGAGTAAGCATTCAAGATCTCCCAAACCTTATATCACGTGGAACCTTCTAGGTGGATAAAGAAGATAAGGTCTTCAACATACATTAGGTGAGATGATGCTACTCCCCCCGTCAAGAACCTCATAATATGAAATGCCTCTGTCTCTTTGGCTATGCACCTTGCTAGTGCTTCTTGGGCCAAGATGAATAGAAAAGGCGACAGTGGATCCCCTTGTCGAAGACCTCTAGATGTTGTGAAAAACCCCATCGTCCTCCCGTTTATCATGATAGAGAACCAAACCCCCACGCTATGCTCATAATGATTCTAATAATCATGTGGTTGAACCATACCACATGAATAACCTCTTCTAGGAAACTCGAACCCGTCCTATCAAATTCTTTAGACATATCAACTTTGAACCCCATATTTTCTTTGTTCACCTCTCCCCTAAAAAGGTCGTGCATGAGTTCATGTGCAAGTATGGTGTTATTGCCTATATTTCTTTGAAAGCAACCTGCTCTAAGGATATAAATTGAGTGCAACAAAGTGATCCTAGAAAGGAGGAGCTTAGAGGCTAGTCTAAGCGCTACATTCCCTACGCTAATGGGTCTAAACTTTTAGATATTTTTCGGATTATTAACCATAGGAATGAGTACTAAGCGTACACATCTCAAGTCTGTATGGATATTCTTGCCCTCCATGCAATGTCTAATGAAGTTAGTTACATCTTTTTTTAACATGCACCCATGCCGCTTGGTGGCCATGTACGCTATCTTGATACATGTCTAAAAGAATCTTATGGGCCTCTTCCTCCAAAACTTCTCTAAGAACGTTCTGGTTATCGTCATCACTTATGGCCCTAGTCATAATACTAGCAAAGTGTTCTATCCCCACACCTTCCTCTTCTTGAAATAGATTAGTGTAATATTGTACTGCCCCCTATCCTACCTCTTCCTCCCCTTCCACCCACGTGCCCTCTTCTCTCTTGAACTTCTCTATTGTAGGATGCTTCCTACGTGCTTTGACATGGGTGTGAAATCTTTTTGTATTTTTGTCTCCTTGAGCCATGTAATACCAACTTTCTCTCTCCAAAATGATTCTTTCCATCTGAGCATCTCATCTAACTTTTTTTTAGCCTCGTATCACTCTATGGTCTCTGGGTTTTTCGAGGCATCTCCTAATATTTACATTGTGTTAACCTTTCTTTGAAGGCCTTGGATTTTATAAAAATGTTACCATTTTTGTTCCATTTTAAGGGCTTGCTTTAAGATTTTTTTTCCTTTCAAAGAAGCGGTAAGAGGGGTCCCCCACGTCTCTAGAGTCCAAGTTTTACTAATTATCGTCATCACATCTTTGTGCCCAAGTCACATTTTACAAAACCTAAAGCTAGCTGGATTACCCAAGAATTCCCTATCACTAAGAGATAAGGAAAACAGAAGAGGGTAGTGGTTAGAAGCCCATGTTATGTTCTCACCAGGTGGTCCTCAGAAATATTCAGGTTATCGGGCCAAAGCAAGCTACTGAAGTCCTTGTCAAGCCTGGCGCATATAGTTGGTTGTTCTTCTTGTTTATCTACCCATTTGAAGCAGTTCCCCGTGAAAGGTATTTCTTTGAAACCTATCTCTTGTATCCACGTGTTGAAGTCTCTCATGGTCCGCACACATGGTTCCTCCCCACCTAGCCTCTCCTCACTCCTTTGGTATGCATTAAAGTCTTCGACTGTGACCCATGGCTTTGAGTCTTATTCCTTGTTAAGGTTATTGAGTTCCCTCCATAGCTCTTGTTGGAGCTCTATTCAGTTATACGAAGCATAGACAAAGGTAAGCTGCGACCTTATACCTAGCATCACAAATTTCAATCGTGATATGTTGTCAATATTTGGAGATCAAAATTGGTGATGTCCTTGAGTCAATAAAAACCCAAACCTTACCCCCAATATCACCATTCGCCACTACCCAATCCATATTAGTTACCTGAAGATAGTCAATAGCTCTTTCTGGATTGAGGAACGATTCTAAAAGCCCAAATGTAAACATGCCCTTTTCCTTTGATAGGTTTCTAATACTCTCTATTGTTCAATCATTGGCCCTCTCTGGCATTCCAAACTATGAACTTAATTATTGTAACTACCCGCTCTAAACGTAACAAACTAACTAGTCAAGGTTTGCCCAACTCCTCTATCTCAATGTTCTCCACAAAGCTTTCCAAGAAGATAATCATGTCTCTAGGTTCATCTTTTGAAACAACCCTCTCAAACCTTCTCGAGCTCCGCCAAAAAATATCATCCACTCTTTGGGATGACGATGATGATCCAAGAAGTAGATCATCCCTAGCAAGGAATGAAGTTTTGTCGGTATCGGCGGTATTTCGACCGAAATACCATACCGACGGGTACCGACACGGAAACATGCGTGTGTACCGGTAGGATCGCAAATACTGATAATACCGACATGTATACCGCCATGTTTCGATGATTTCGGTGCAAATTGCACTACTAACCTCACTGTACCGACCGAAACCGGTGGTATACCGACGGGTATACCTTTTTTGCGAGAATTACTGTTGTTACTTATTGGGAGGAGAAAAGAAGCTACATTTGGATGATTTTTGTCAATTGGAGCTAATACCAACCCAAATTAAGGTAATTCTAACTAATCTCTTTCATTTCTACCATTAGCAACCTCTCTTATCTCTTTTTTCTAATTTTTTTCTTCCTCTTTCGCCTAAAAAAGTTTTTTTTTACCTCCAAAGCCTAGTATTACTCCAATTTTTATATGTTTACGCGAACTATACATACATCTATAAGTATATTATGTAGATATACAATATTATCACTAGATCTACCTACTCACAACACTATAAATTACTATTATCATAGAATTTATCTAAGCATATTACAATTAGTATTGATATAATTAGTTAGTTATTTATGTTAAGTGAAAGATGTTTTACTAAAGAGCAATGTGAATATAATACGAAGGAGTAATATACACTTACACAGTATTGCACATGAATGAGCAACACAGAACTTCATACAATTTGCCGATAATGATGTGTATGAGTAGCATGTGACTACATACAACCACCTTTATAGGATGCACATGTCATGGCCGCACTATTTCAGTAATATCAACTCATTACTGTATGGAGAACCAGCGCGCCATTCAACATACAACTGATGTGAGTTGTAAGTAAATGTATTATTCGTATGTTGTAAATTGTATACTATTGCATAATTGTGTGTATTTAAGTTTGTGGTTTGTGCTAGTAAAATTTAATATCTTAATTCCTACATTTTGTCATCAAAATTCTTCATCAAAATCCCAACGAAACAGGACAGATTCCTTACCTCCCACATGATGGACCCCCCACACCCAATATAGAATTTTATTGCATAAAATGTTGCATTTAGGTGTAGAGATTACACCTGTAAAGTTTCATGAATTAATTCGTTCATTTTGGCGTCGAAACGGCTAGGATTGCATCTGTCGGTATTTCTGTCGGTATATCGATAAATACCTATTTCCAAGCTGTCGAAACGGCGTCGGTATCGGTCACCTTGTTCCTTGATCCCTAGACATGCCCAATCCAAACTTGCCCTCCCTATACTCACTCCCCTTGAAAGTATCACACATCCTCTTCGGAAAGACCTCAACCACGCTGCTCACTAACCCCTTGTCGATCTGCTCTTGGTCGGAATCAAGCATTTCACCCTCCTCAACGCCAATAGCATGCAACTCCGGTTCAGGCCCCAACACTGTCTACGTTCTTGCTTGTCCAACAACTTCCACCTCTTGACGAGCCTCCCCTATCGCGGCTCGTGCATCATGCTGCTCCAGACATGCTGTGATTGGATTGATGGTGCTTGGAGCGCCATCTGAGAAACAGAAGGTCAGATCTGGATCGTGGAATGGGGGAAGGAGGGGGAGGTAGGGGAAGAGAGGAAGGGGAAAAGCAAATTGGGTAGGAACCACCCCAGCGAGGAGCGCAGAGGGGGAGGGTGTTGCCGCCCTAAACAAACCCTAGCGGGGAGGCTAAGAACGAAGTCAGAGTGGAAACCCTAGCAGAGCCTCCAACCTTTCTTTCCCTGATAATGGACCGTCGGACTCATAGAAACAGAAACTTTGAGTCCTATGTCCCTTATATCCACAAGTTTGTACTGTCTGCCAATCTTTGTGACTTGTATATCTTTTCATCTAAACATCATGTCCAACATTTGTATCTTGTATCCAATCTGAATCTGGCGGGTATTGTGTTTTTTTTTTTTTGAAATTCCAGACTCTAATCTCTGGATTGAATATGCAAATTCTTAATATCCATACATGTCTAATGCTTAGGATAGGATATATGATACATGTTAAAGTTAGGGATGGCATGTTACATTCTTAAGATAGGATGTTAAGTCTACCATTTCATGTTTTGATGCAACACGGGATTAAGAGGTGGACGCTGTAGTCTCAATGTAGGACAAGGTAGCACTCTTCAATATTGTCCTTCTACCACGTCTAATTGTTATTGAACAGTCGAGGACTGTTCGGTAGACGGGCTGCATTTGGAACAGAAGCTAGAGGCGACAGAATTAAAAACCGCATCAGACATGAAGATAACAAACGGCAAATGTCAGGACTCCCTGGGGTTAGAATGCATAACAGGCCTGAGACACCTGTGGCCATGCTGTTGGTTAGGTTTGGCATGAGGGAGCCTCAATTTCTTTCGCTCTAGTAAATGCTTGAGGTGCGTTCTCTGCTGCACTTGTGTCGGGTTTTGGTATATTTTTTGCTGGACAGAAGCTCCACCAGTGATGCCTGCTTGGTTGGTGGTGAGCTGCAGAGGGGAGGGGTGGAAGTTGGGAGGAGGGCGGTGTGTTTTCCAGGAAATCAAAGCAGGAAGTCAGAGGGAGGAGGCGCATTCACCAAGGAAGTGGGGGGGGGGGGCGGAGGCTCATTTTTTGGCATAGTCAGACGGTGTAAGTTGGTTTTGCTTCAGGAAGAACACAGAAGACAGGGGCCACTATACTGCAATGCCTGGGGAGCATGGTATGGTGAAGTTCTACACGTTGGGACTCTGATACTGCAGGATTCCAATACTGGTATCAATGTCACTGACCAAACTTGGGATTTAAAATAATAATGTTACTGAAGTCCTATCCCATTTGAAAATTTATTGAACCAAACACGGCTCCTTAGTTGTAAAACTAAACAAATTGTCATTCATGTCATGTTGACGAACTTTCGTGTAAGGCTAGCATCTTTCCAACTCCCTCATTTATTTGAGCTTGTCACTAGCTATGTGCAAGTCAAGGTTGAGTTATGCTAGCAGGTTAGGCAATAATTAACAACAAGATGCAAAATGTGATTTGCTTATACGTTTTGTTTTGATGGTCAGGATTCTCAAATTATATTTTGCCCGGGAAGTTGGGAGGGGGGGGGGAAGCTCGTTTGTTAGGGAATCGGATGCTGGGAGCTGGTTTTGCTTCTGGCAGAATGTAGAGATGGGCCACTATACTGCAATGCCTGGGGAGGCATGATATGGTGAAGTTCCACATGGTTGGGGCTTTGGTACTGCAGGACTCCAATACTCACCTGACCACATATGGGTTTTAGTATAATAACGTTATTGAAGTCCTATCCTATTCAAAATTTATGAAGTAAACATGGCCTTCGTACTAAAATTAAGATATTATTATTCATGCTATGTTGATGAACTTTCATGTATGGCTATTGGCTAGCATCTTACTAACTCCCTCGTATATTTGAGCTTCACACTAGCTATGTGCTAGCCAAGGTTGAGTTATACTAGCAGGTTAGGCAATGATCAAGAACAATATGCAAAATATGTTTTGCTTATATTTTGTTGTGATGGTCATGATTCTCAAATTATCTTTTATTTGTTATTGAATAGGATTCAGACTTCAGTGTACAGAATATATTTCGGTGTATTGCACAACAATGCATTCTCAATGTTGAATGTTTCTTTATCTGACTGCTTTTATAATTACTGAAAAATTGTCACAAGTTAATACAAATTTTGCAACTTAGAGATCACATATAAGAGAAGAAATTTACCACCAAAACATGACATCACAGGAATGGTGGAAAATGACTTATAAATCAATTACATTGGTCAAATGAAGCCATACTTTTTATAAATATATCTGTAGTCCAGCTTTAGATGTTTTGATTCTCAATTAGTTACATATGTTCTACACTTATGGACATTTGGGCAGTCTTATGATATATAACTCCCTAGTCTTTTTCTTCCAAGTGTGATTCTATTACTTTTGTCACAAATCTCTCTGTGAAGTAATTCTCTATTTATTTCCTATGTTCTATATTTCCAAGTCCGGGTAAAGGAGGAGGGTTGGTGGTTGGTTGACAGCTAGCTATAAAAACTATCACTCTTTCTATGACGTTGGAGCGTCCCTACCTAGCGACATGTTGCATTGACACTCGGGTGCAGTGATAAATATGCAAGGGGTTTCGACATGGCGGCGCCCAGTTGTGTTGAAGGACAGACAAGAGTTTCCACATCTTGGATGGGTGTGAGTAAAAAAGCTAGTCCCGCTGCATCATCCCCCGATGTAGTGAAAAATGTGCAAGGGTTTCCACATCTTGGATGGGTGTGGGTAAAGAAGCTAGTCCTGCCGCATCATTGCTCGGATGTAGTGAAAATTTTGCAAGGACAACATTTTCGACAAAGGCAGGTAAAGAAGCACGTTTAACAAAAAAGAATTAGAGTTGGATCTTGGAATATTGGCTCTTTGACAAGGAAATCTTTGGGGATAGTGGATACCATGATGAGAAGAAAAGTCAATATAGCTTATTTGCAAAATACCAAGTGGATAGGGGAACGGTGTAGAGAGATTGGAGACACATGATATAAAATCTGGTATAAAGTATTGATAAACATAGAAATGGCGTAGGTATTATTGCTAATAAGATGTTGAAGGATGATGTTGTCAAGATCACAAGGATTGGTGATAGAATCATATAGCTATCAAGGTTGTTCTTGGGAGAAATATTTTTAACATTATTAGCACTTATGCCCCCCAAGTTGGCCTTAGCGAGGATGGTAAGAAGGATTTTTGGGATGACATGGATGAATTGATGCAGGGAATACCGACAGAGGAGAAGATTATTATTGGGAGTGATTTAAATGGCCATGTGGCGACTAACAATGCTGGATATGAGAGAGTTCATGGTGGTTTTGGTTATGGCAGCAGAAACGGAGAAGGAGAGAGGATTTTAGATTTTGCAGTTGCATATGATATGATTTTGGCAAACACCCATTTCAAGAAAAGAGAATCTCATAAGATTACTTTCAAGAGTGGGCACAATTGTAGCCAAATTGATTACCTCCTTACGAGGCGGGTGGATCATAATATATGCAATGATTGTAAAGTGATTCCTAGCAAAGAATTCACGACCCAACATAGGTTAGTGGTTTTGGACATTAACATGAAAATCAATAAAGGCAAGCATAACAGAAATCAAGATACTAGGATCAAGTGGTGGAATCTTAAAGGAGAAAAGAAATTGACTTTTCATGATAAACTCCTCAACGAGGGAACTTGGAACCTAGAGTCTGATGTTAATACTATGTGACATAACATGAGCTCCTACATAACAAAAATTTCCAAAGAGGTTTCGGGGGAGTCCAAAGGTTATGGGCCTCCACAGAAAGAGACTTGGTGGTGGAATGATGAAGTACAGAAGACTATTAAACTGAAAAGGGAGATCTATAGGAGCTTGCCCAAATCTCGAGATGATGCAACGTTCCAAAGATACAAGCAAGCAAAGAAAGAAGTTAAAAAGGTTGTTTGAGAGGCAAGGTCTAGATACTTTGATGATATTTATAAGAAGCTGGACACAAGAGAGGGGGAAAAAGATATATATAAAATGTCTCGTAGAAGAGAAAGGAAATGAAGAGATCTGAGTCAAGTGAAACGCATTAAGAATGAAGATGACAAAGTGTTGGTGAAAGACGATGATATCAAGAACCAGTGGAAAATTTACTTCCATAAGTTTTTTAATGGAGATACTGCAAATAATGTTAGAGCCTCGTGTGACGAATACAAGAGATATCATCTACACACGACGAGTTTCACCATTTGAGATCAAGAATGCTTTGAAAAAGATGAAAATGAGAAAGGCATGCGGACCAGACGGTATTCCCATTGATGTATGGAAGAGTATAGGGGATGAAGGAGCTATGTGGTTAACAAAGTTCTTTAACAAGATCATGAAGATCAAGATGCTGGATGAGTGGAGAAATAGTACTATAGTCCCCATCTACAAGAACAAAGGTGATGTTCAGAGTTACACAAACTACAGAGTTATCAAGTTGATGAGTCACACAATGAAGCTTTGAGAGAAGATTATTGAGCAGAGGCTCAGTTCTATAACGCAGATATCAAACAACCAATTTGGTTTTATGCCTGGAAGATCAACAACATATGGTTTTTTTCTGATTAGGAGGCTTATAGAGAAGTATAGAGATAGCAAAAGAAATCTTCATATGATGTTTATTGATTTGGAAAAGACTTATGATCAAGTACCTAGAGAAGTGTTGTGGATGGTTTTGAAGAAAAAGGGTGTGCCAATCCAATACATTGACTTGATCAAAGACATGTATGATAGCTGTACTGCTAGTGTGAAGATTCCTGGAGGAGAGACACCAACTTTTCCTATCATAGTTGGGGTACACCAAGGATCCACACTTAGACCATATCTATTCGTTCTTGTTATGGATGAGTTGACAAAGAATGTTCTGGATGATATTCCTTGGTGTATGTTATTTGCTGATGATATTGTTTTGATTGACGAAACTAAAGATGGATTGAATGATAAAGTTGAACGTTGGAGAAGTGCATTGGAATCAAATGGATTGATGATTAGCAGGAGCAAAACTGAGTATATGCATTGTAATTTCTCCAATCTCGCAGTGTGAATGATGGAGCCAAGTTGGACGGAGTAGATATACCAAAATGTGATAAATTCCGTTACTTGGGTTCTATTATTCAAATAGATGGAGATGTTCAAAATGACATTTATCACAGGATCACTGTAGGATGGTTGAAATGGAGGAGTGCAACTGGGGTTTTATGTGATTGGAAGATCCCTCTTAGGTTAAAAAGTAAGTTTTATAGAACAACTATACGACCAGTCATGCTCTACGGGAGTGAATGTTGGGCGGTGAAGAAATAAGGTCTCAATAAGATGAACATGGCTGAAATGTGTATGCTGAGATGAATGTGTGGGAAGACAAGAAAAGATCGCTTGAGAAATGACTATATCAGGAATAAGGTGGGGGTGGCGAGCATTGAGGACAAGTTGCGCGAGGGCCGACTTAGATGGTACGGACATGTGCAACGCAGACCGACTAATGCGCCTATACAAACAATGCTATTGAGTCAAGCACAATAAATAGTAGAAGAGGAAGGCCTAAATTAACATGGGATGAGCTTATTAAGAGAGATTTTGAATCTCTACATCTTAACCAGAATATGCCCATGATAGAGCTGAATGGAAACGAAGGAACCATGTAGCCGACCCCAACATAGATGGGACTGAGACTTAGATGATGATGATGATGATATTGCTCTAATTTCTTTATGTGCCATTTTGATAAAAGTGATCCTTCATATGTTATATTTATGGAGATTATATAATGCTGTAACTAATACATTCTATGACGTATGCCATGCAGATTTTGGTTATATATTTGTTTCCATTATCTAACAATCTCACTTTCTTTCTTTGGTAGGGACGGTTTTGAGATGAATGGATTGAATGGCTTAATTACAGTTGGTGTTCGAGATATTCAAGGAGAAGGATTTCCAGAGGCATTTTGCAGGAAAGTGGATTCTGTTTTTCTTGATCTCCCTCAGCCTTGGCTAGCTATACCATCTGTTTAAAAAATGCTGAGGCAAGATGGGATTTTGTGTTCATTCTCTCCATGCATTGAGCAAGTGCAACGGACATGCGAAACCCTAGCATCAGACTATACAGGTGCACTTGCTTTCCTGTATCTTTGTTTTCCTGAAAATACTGAGAACATGGCCCGTTGAACTTCCAAATGCGGATCTTTTTTGTCTGCCGTGAAACATAGTGAAATCACAGAGTTTAGAATGAAAGGCTTGTTACAATTAATTTTGAACGGTTAAGAATTGAAGAAGAATCATCAGTACATATCAAAGTTCCAAGTGTTTCTAATTCTCTACTCTACAACAGTTTTGTTTAATGTAATGTAACTTATAGAAAGAAATGGAAATATTATCTATGAACTGCTTGGTTATTTGCCTTAATAATCATTAAAAGCCAACATGTTGTCTTTCAGATATTCGGAGTTTTGAAATTCTTCTGCGCACATATGAAGTCCGAGAGGTAAGAACAGGCAACAAAGGTGACGATATTCATTCATCAGGCACCTTACCTTGCAAGAGGAAGAAATGCCCTAGTGGAGTCATCAACGGCAAGTCAGAGTCAATGAACACCATTGTGAATGTCATGGCCAAACCATGTTCTGCGGCGAAAGGTCACACTGGATATTTGTCTTTTGCGAGACTCAAGTCGATGTAGGTAGCCATCTACTGAAGGAGCGATTGCTGCTGATCGTTTGTTGCACAAAATACCTTCAGATGTACAACAATTTTTTTTGTAGTTAGTTCTCTGATTCCAGGCTCTTTTTCCATATCTCTTTTTACTTTTGAAGGGACTTGTAAACTCTACTGTGGCTTTCTTCCTTGGAACCAAGTCTGCTATTGTCCCTTTTTTCTATTAGTACAGTTATTACTAAGTTGAAATGTCACATTTAGATTTCGTTGAGAAGTTGTATATACCTCACTTCGCATTAGCGCATGCAAATATATCATGTTCGATGGAGTTATTAAAATATATATTAAGAATCGTATCATCAGCTATCTTATGCACGGTTTACCATCTCTTCTTAGCAGTCCTGCGATCTTACTTTTCTTTTTGGTATACTGTTCTAAAAAAATATTGGTTTCTCAAGAAAGTTTGATCTGAAATAGAGATGTTTAAGTTAATCCTTCGTCTAATAATCTTACCTTTTTGTCAATATTCTAATAATTAATTATCGAAGGATTGTTTTTATCCATGGACTTGATAGTAGAAGATGAATATGTTTGGGAGAGTGGCCGTTCCCATCGACGTAACACATCGGTCAATTGAGCTCCACAAAAGAAAACTGTTATGAGAATTCGTATATAGATGTCACTTTAACAAAAATACAAAGGGAAAATTTGGATTGCCCTTATGCTTGGCCAAAACATTGTTTGAAGAAGACAGCGACGATTGTTCATGTCCAGTTAGACGTCTTGAATAAAAGAATAGAATGGGAGACTGGGAGGTAAAAAAACGATACAATCGGAGACGCTAGCTTCGATTACTGTTGATATGGACGAGTCAAGGACGCAAAACTCCTTGCAGTGGTTGAATTTGCACATTTTGCAAGGATAGAAGCCGTGCTGGGAAGATTGTGTTGGCAAATTCCGAGAAGGATTCTACCAAACAACAGGGTTTTGAATCACTTGAATTCATTTCATAGTGCACATCTGAACTATATCAAAATGAACTAACTGTGGTCTGATACTAGATTTGTGTTCCTCAATGGAAGTTTTGAATTATACCAGATAATGACATGTGAAACTTCTATCGTAGAATATCAATTCCATAAATTATACAAATTAATCTACCTTCTAGCTATCCTTACTTTATGCTCTTGCGTGGGGCTAGTCATATGGGGTGCCCTCCACCCCCACCTACAATGTTTTTATTCTTTCAGCAGTCTTATTTTATCCTAAGTAGAAAGATAGATACTTCTTGTACCCACCTTTCTCCTATATTTGTAGTCCTAATCAGTCTTCACAGTTGTGATTGGTAAAAAAAATTAATACAAATGAATGCTATTTATCAAAAACAAAAGGACAAATATCAATTTCCCGCCTCACTTCTATTTCCTTGTAATCTTGTAGCTCTTATTGATGTAGCGAATATCAATTTGTATATTTAAGTAAAAATTAAGAAATAATGTAGAGCATTACAAAACTATAAAAAAAAGGACAAATATGCTCGCCTTTGATTCTCATACTTAAAAAAATTAACAACAACGTATCCCAACATTAATCCTGGCATTTATCTTAGCAGAATCGTTCTCTGCTGTTGTGTAAACTCATTATTGCACACTGCGTAAGTTCTCATGTAGTTCAGCTGAATGAATGGGTTGCTTTTTTTCCTGTGCATAACGTTTCTCGATATCAACTGATTCTGCACGCACTGTACAACTCCACGTTGTCACGCCATTGTTTCAAGTTCACATGATTAGACTATCCAATTAGATAAATGGATATGTCAAAAACATGATTAGACTATCCAATTAACTGCATCATGCGTACAATGTAAGTAAAAAGATCGGGGCCTCCTGAACTTTTTTTACGGTAAAAAAAACAGCTATTATTCCAGATTGAATACTGGATGGAATCTGGAACAACCTCGTTGTTCCAACACAATCCTAATTCTTGGAACATGATTTAATGCGACCTCCTAACACAAATGTGCACCAGTGCACCAAAATGCTATAAATTCAAAATAGAATAGGTTGTTGGGATGTACATATATTGGTCCAGATCGGTTTATCTTTGATCTGGTTCGGTCGTGGACCGATTTGAGTTTCGATCCGGTCCAGTCTTCAGTCTGCTATTTTTTTAAAATTCAATCATCAGTCTGGTTGAGTCCAAAATCCGTAGCAACCAGTCTAGACAGGTTCAACGGATAATATAAAAGCTTCTTATATATGTTAACTAAATCTAATATTTATGAAGAGTTGTAATGATGTGCAGTACATTATTAATGATTTTAGTATCTATCAATAGGTATATTAATATTATGGTCCACACACTGACATCATTATATCATAAATGACAATAGCAATAGCAATTGCACTTATACAAGCACCGAGTAGTGACAAATTTAAATATTGCATTACATTGTGGCGATAAAAATTAAAAGGACATTGTCATTAAAATGAATTGTTAGTAAACTAGTGTATAGTGTATTAGCTATCATTAATTAAATTTTATAATAATTTAAGTGTTAATTTTTTGCGTACTAAAAAATTTATGATAGATGTTTTGGAATATATTATTATGTGTAAGTATTATCTTAGTAGTGTTGTCAATAGTCTCATAACAATTTACTCTCTTGAGTTGTAGAATTTAATTATGTATTTTGGTTTGTGTTATCAAACGAAAGTGAGCTATCAACTCTTTTATATTTTTTATATCATAGTTCTTTTAAATATTATAATCAAGAGTGTATGAATATAGGTTATTCAGTCAGGTCTTGGTCCAGTCCCGGTCCGATCCTTGATTTTTTTAGTCCGGTCCTGGATCAGACTGGTTCTTATCAATCTGATATTCGGTCTATAATTTTTCAGTTAACTAGGTCTCAGTTTGGTTCAGTCCTAACCGGTCTGGTCCAAATTTACACACTTCATAAGTGTTTTTTTTATTTAATCTAGAAAAAATATACAACCTAATTTCTAAAATTTTACATGAGGGGGAAATTTCTTGTTTGAGAAAAAATATGAAACACACACTTAATAGATTGGTCCATTGTGCTTGATGGAAAAGTTGATAAATAAAGTGGAGGTGGAAATGAGTTAAGTGTGTGTGCCACAGATATGCACACGATCAGACCAGTGGCATTTACCCTATATAACAAGAGACAAAATCTCTCAGGCAACTGATATTTTGAGACATGTCTTCTTAAATTTTAAATTTTAGGGTTCACAACTGATGCAGATGCAATAAGAGTGGCACAAGGCTCTGTCATATAATTTGGCATATTTTTTAATCATTCACATATAATTTGACAATGTTTCATCAAATGTATGCTATGTTTGAATTTTACACTGAACACACACTTTTCTCAAATTTTATGACTTGTTCGAGTTTTATTCGCCATTCGAGTATTTTCATGTTTTATTTCCAAATAAAAAAAAATTCCAATTT
This sequence comes from Alisma plantago-aquatica, assembly GCA_963693085.1. Taxonomy (NCBI): domain Eukaryota; kingdom Viridiplantae; phylum Streptophyta; class Magnoliopsida; order Alismatales; family Alismataceae; genus Alisma; species Alisma plantago-aquatica. Next base: position 208,795,275 of record OY856414.1, read on the forward strand.
TTTTTGTAAAAAGCGACTACTTAAAGATTTCTTCATGTTTCAATATTTTCTTAAGCTTATTTCTCCTCCATAGTCCATACATTAAATTTTGGCTTCTAATGTATTTAATTTCACTTAATAAGCCCGACGTGAGATTGAACTATAGTAGTACTTTAGCTGAAGTTGACACTTCAAGGCTAATATTTGTCAATTGTTCTAGCCTTCTTTCTCAAATAAACTCCGCACCTATAATTTTACTAAATTGACTATTGTGGTACCATGGTGCTTTTATGTACATGCATGAATCTTGGTAGTTGTTGATTGCTCCTCTTTGACCTTACCAAATCACCAAATAAATGTGCACCTATAACTTTTAAACATACATGATTCAATATTACACACACACACACACACACACACACACACACACACACACACACACACACACACACACATATATATATATATATATATATATATATATATATATATATATATATATAGAGAGAGAGAGAGAGAGAGAGAGAGTTAGGCTAGAATACACTCAAGTGTACAGATGACACGAATACACTCGAGTGTGTTTGCATATCAAGATTATTTTTTACAAAATGTAAACCATTGGCTACATACAATTTTTGAGCCCATTTGGATGAGTGTAAGTCACTCATCCAAGGGTAACAAAATCGACGCATGAAACTAATTTGAAATGCATAATTTTTGTGGTCTTTATAACATGACCTATAAATGTCCAAATGGCTCAAATTTTGCGTACGAGCTATTCACAAGATGTTTAAGAAGATCCATGGATTAGATTTTTGAAAAAAATATTGCATCATGAAAAACTACTTGAGTGAATTCCGCTCCGAATACACTCGAGTATATTCTAGCATGATATATATATATATATATATATATATATATATATATATATAGAGAGAGAGAGAGAGAGAGAATGTATTGAATGCCCGCGCGAGTAGCCAAGTTAATTACCCAACCTCCAGACACCTCACCACCCTGCAACCACAACCCTTCGTGGACCAAATCCACATCTCCATCACCTTCACTTTTCTACACTCCTGTCATGGTTGGGGTTCTTATTTCGGAAATCATCCTTCACTCTCCTGGCCTCCCCGACAGTTTAGAGCCAACTTGGTTTTCCTCCTATCCCTAGGAAATCAAAGTCATTATTATTCTTCAATAGCATCCATCTCGTAAATGCAAACAACGTCCTCCAGTTATGGTCAAACCTCCCTTTCTTCAGATTATAGCCAATCCATACATTGGGATTGTCGCTTTGTGAGGGATGATCTCACACCAATGGTCAGTAGATATGTCACAATCTCGCATAGCATGTATATTTCTCTCCTCTTCCTTTCTACACTTCACACAAATTCCATCCATGCTCATATGACGCTTCAACCACAAAGAATTAGTCATGAGACAACCACGATTAAGCAACCATAAGAAGGTTTTAGTGTTGAAGTGGAAGATCCTCATTCCAAATAGACTTTCAATCCCCTAGTGATCGAATTAGACGGTTCTTGGTGATAAGATGACAGGAAGAATCAACTGTAAATTTTCTGTCCATGAACGCTTTGCACGGATAATCGTCTTTACCAAAGGATTTCTTGGGCACTTCCATGATGAGGATTTGATAGTAGGTATCCTTTTACAACCATTCACTCATAAACATCATCCTATTTTCCATCATCTTTAACCATACTAGATATAGTCATGTCTCCATTTCCTTGGGAACAGTCATCCCTAGAATCTGACTCCTCTTACCCATATCATTTTTTGTTACCAAAGTATCTCTCCCTGGGAGAACAACTATCAAATAATTATCTTTAATCAGTTCATAAACTTCATCAAGTTCATAATGTGTGACCGATTCACCATCTATACACTTCTGCACTTGTATATTTGGTCTTTATGAGATTTGACAAAATCATATTTTTCCTACTGAAGTAGTCCCAACACAGTTTTATAGTAAGTTGTGGTTGTATTCCCTTGCCACATGAATCCAAACTCCCACTTCTTCACAAGAAGCAACAACCGTGCCCCAAAAATAAAGCTAGTTTTCTTCCTTTCCTCCTGCCCACTCCAGATGATGTTCCTCACAATTCGATCAATCTAATCGCATACAAAGGCCACAAGATGAGTTGTTGTCAATGTGTAAGTAGTAGTCATAGTTATAACCAATCTTGTCAAGGTAATTCAACCTGCCAAAAAAGTGTTCTATTCTGCCAACCATTGATTCTATGTTGTAGATTAGTTATGATATTCTTGTAAGGCATCTTTACTCTTTCTTTTATGGATAATAGGCACCCTAAGATGCTTTCCCAATGTCATAATTTGTTGAATATGGCCCTTCCTGCATATACAGTTCCTCAAGGTCTGAGGAGCGTTGCGGGAGAAAATTTGTACTTCCTTCTCTTGAAAATCAATTACAAACTTCTTTAGACAATTTATAATGGTAGACATCTTCCTTATTGGTGCCTCACCAAATAGGTTTGGTGATGCATCCCTAATTTCAGACTTTATATTGTGTCATTTTGTCCTTTAATCTTATTTAAACATGTTAATTAGAATGCATATTACTTCTCCATATAGATGGTTTATTATCAAATGCTCTTATGGAGGTTCTTTACATATTTTCTAAGTATCTTGATCATGTTTGCATGGACAACGGAGAAGTAGGAGGATCTAAGGGTTTCTCCACCCTTAAAGGGGCCTAATGAGAGCCCAAAAACTACCCCAACCTACCCCTAGTGCTCAAGGGTCGAGCTAAAGCAAAGGACTCCATGGACTATCAAAATGAAGATAAAATCATAATGAAAAGAGCCCATCATGATCATGGTACCACAGAACGACCGTGTTATGAATGTCAAATTTATAGTAGGAATCTAGTGCAACAACAACTCCAAGGAAGCTCACACGTCCAGTCATGCCAAGAAGACCCCAACATGACCGTGCTAGCCAAAATGGTTGTGCTGGCAAGCACCCAACAAGCCCCTGTCAGGGAAAACGACCCTCACCCAACTCTCCACCTCGGCCGTGCTACCCAACATGATCGCTCTACCTATCCGTCACCACATCCGTACTTGCCAACATGGCTGTGCTATCGACCTTTAAAACTCCAAATTTCAACCTGGCATTTTTCCATTTTCACCACAATTGTTCCTCCTCTGCATGCCCGTTCCACCTCACCACCACGTCCATTCTGCACAAAACAGCCATACTGTCACCCAAACCCTATTGTTGCCTAGCTATAATTTTACATAAATACCCCCAGTTAACCCTATGCTTTCCAAACCACTATATAAACACTAGTGGTGGCTAGGAGCTAAAGGTTAGTTACCTTAACACTCATTTTCACCTACCTTAGCATTCATAATACCCCCAAATCCACTCAATCATATTTCACCTCAAAATATGAGCTTTCTAGGGTTTTGACTACTTCCACCCACCATTATGTGCATTCCATCCATCAAGGAGGGAGGAGGTCATGCTTCTCTAGTTGGAGGTAAAGAAGGAAGAGTCTTCACCAAACTTCTATGGAGTTCTACTCTTCTTCTTCTTTCTCCTATTTTTTATCTATGAATAGCTAAGCCCCCTAGGCGGGCTGTTTGGAGTTGAAATAATGACTCTAATACCATGTTGGGGGAAAGTGATATGTAAAATGTATAATTTTGTTTGCTAACAATTATATTCCACTTCTATCTCATTTCCCATACATTTCCTTGTGATTCATGCTTAAAACATCTAGGTTATAGGGGAAATGGCTTATATATGGCTATTTTGAGATTTGCTCCTAGGTCCAACTAGTGGATCCCTAGATAGCTATCCATTTTTATACACATCTATCCACTCTCCTACTCTTAAGTATGAGATCTAAGTAGCTAGTTTGGAGACACTTAGTGCCATTGGCTAGGAGCTACTTAACTGCTAGATGAGAGGTGATGTTAGGTGTAAATACCCCCATCTATACCCTCCAGTACTACCCTTTAGCTTCCAATTTACATGAGTGCTTTCATCCTAGAAATCCATACTTGTTGAATCTTAGTTGAATTCCACCTAGACCCTAATTTCATCGATGGTCAATTAGTAGTTTAGGAAAATTCTCTAAATCTAACTTGAGTTATTTGGTTTGATAATTTATATGAATGAGTAATGTTTGCATGTTATAACCCCCAACATAGGTGATAGTCACATTACCCCAAACAACTTACACTTCCATTAATTGCTTGAACTAATAGTTTCTCTCTTGATTAACTAGTGCTTGCTTAGTTAGCCTCTTTTCTTGCTTAATTTGTTACTTGCTTTTTCATGCACTACTACATAAATAACATTCAGTGTCGCTTTTCTGGGCGTCGGTTATTAAGGAAAACCGAAACCTATAATATTTAACGTCAGTTATTTATGCAAACCGACGTTTATATTCGAAGACCAGCCAGACACGGGTACCGCTTTGTATTCAACGTTGACTGGTTATAACCGACCGACGCCTAAAATCGCCCGTAAAGTCTAATTTTCGAGCAAAAACATTTTAGGTCACCTACAACGTTAGTTTTTTAACTATTCACCGACACCTATTGAAAATGAAAATTTGCACGAAAAGTCCCACTTTCAGTGTCAGTTATCCTTCGATAACTGACGCTGATAATGGTTCCCGCCAAATAATTTAGGGTAAAGGTTGTCTAGTTGGGCGTCGGTGTTTTACTAATAACCGACGCTAAAGCATAATAGGCGTCAGTTTTGTAGATAACTGACGCCGATGACCAACTTAATAGACCCGATCACACCCGGCTCTTCCCCCTTTCTTCCTGTTTCATCGCGACTTCTCTTCTGTGCTGCTGCTCGCCGCCGTTCTCCCAAAATCACCCGTCGTCGGTTGCTGTTGCTCGCCGCCGCTGCTCTGGTGCTCTTCTGCTCGCCGGCGCCGCTGCCGCTGCCCACCACCCGCCGCTGCTTCTTCTCCTACTGCTTCTCCGGCCGGCGCCTGCTGCTTCTCCGGCCGTCAGTTGCTTCTGCTCGCCGCCCGCCCCTCTACTTCTTTGCCTACTCGTCGCCACTGCTGCCTCCGCTTGCCGCCACGCTTTCCACGCTAGCTCCAGGTAGTGCTAACTCTTTGCTTCCTTCTCCCTAGCTATTTACCAACATGCAAGCACGACCGTGGTAGGCCAACACAACCACGGCCGTGCTTGCTGTTGGTAATGATATGAACAAATTTTTATGTAATGCTTTATATAAATCCTAGGATATGAACACATTTTTTGCTTACATATATTTGTGCTTCTAATCCTAATGTTTGACTTAATTCTGTAAATTTTGATGCATGTTGAAATAAGATTTAAACTTGTCAATTCTAGCATCCTAATTTGATTTGATTAAACCTAACATTGATGAAACACTAACATGAATAGTGATGAAACCCTAACATTAATTGTGATGAAACCCTAACATGTACATATCTATTATTGTGTTTGTTGGCCTAGAAACCCGTCCAAGATTTACTCATTAGGAGTAAATCTTGGATAGTCCCCGGTTTGGGACTATTCTTGAACACCTAATCTCACTTAGGATGTAAGTGTATAATGTGTATTGGGTTTTCGAGAAAATTTCGGCAGCATTTCCCCGTTTGTTCTCTAAGTACATATGTACTTAGAGAACAGCGGGGAAATGCTGCCGAAATTTTCTTGAAAACCCAATACACATTATACACTTACTAGTGAGATTAGGTGTTCAAGGATGGGATATGTGGTACACATTTATTATATATAAGAATGACATCACATGTGTTTGTTGGCCTAGAAACCCGTCCAAGATTTACTCATTAGGAGTAAATCTTAGATAGTCCCTGGTTTGGGACTGTTCTTGAACACCTAATCTCACTTAGGATGTAAGTGTATAATGTGTATTGGGTTTTTGAGAAAATTTCGGTAGCATTTCCCCGTTTGTTTTCTAAGTACATATGTACTTAGAGAACAGTGGGGAAATGCTGCCGAAATTTTCTTGAAAACCCAATACACAATATACACTTACTAGTGAGATTAGGTGTTCAAGGATGGGATAGGTGGTACACATTTATTATATATAAGAATGACATCACATGTGTTTGTTGGCCTAGAAACCCGTCTAAGATTTACTCATTAGGAGTAAATCTTGGATAGTCCCCGGTTTGGGACTGTTCTTGAACACCTAATCTCACTTAGGATGTAAGTGTATAATGTGTATTGGGTTTTCGAGAAAATTTTAGTAGCATTTCCCCGTTTGTTCTCTAAGTACATATGTACTTAGAGAATAGTGGGGAAATGCTGCCGAAATTTTCTTGAAAACCCAATACACATTATACACTTACTAGTGAGATTAGGTGTTCAAGGATGGGATAGGTGGTACACATTTATTATATATAAGAATGACATCACATGTGTTTGTTGGCCTAGAAAGTGAACAATCATTATTCTTTATATTACTTGTACATTGGTATAAATTAGAATGAACAATCACTAAATTATATACTGTTTGTATGGAGTCCGACTTCATTGTATATAATAGGAGTAAATCTTGGATAGGATGTAAGTGTATACCCTAATCTTGTCCTAATATATACTTGTTTTCTCTTTGATCATAGAATGGATAGATCATGGATGTCCATTCGCAATCGCTGCACCCTAGAGTTTATATCTGGTCTTGATCAGTTTATTAGATTTGCCGAGGAACATAGGAAAAAACCTACAGATAGGTTCTACTGTCCATGTAGGCATTGCGGCAACAATTTGAAAGTCAACACCGGTGAGGAAATCAAAAGTCATGTCATGTGCAACGGGATTGTACAAGGCTATATAGAATGGCACTGGCATGGAGAGATTTCAAACTCAAAACCAGTAGATGTCGATAGCAGTGCTTGGGTGGAAGAAGAAATTGCCTCCGATGACGTAGATGTGAACGAACCAGTTCCAGTAGACATCGTTGATGCGATGATGGATAGTTGTAGGGTAGAGCACACCGATCCACTTCCTATCTTTAGAAACATTGTGCATGATGTTGAGATACCGTTATATACAGGTTGTGCTAAGTTTACGAAGCTTAGCGCTGTGTTGAGATTGTATAAGTTGAAAGCTAACAATAGATGGAGCGACAAAAGCTTCACTGAATTGTTGACTTTGTAGAAAGAAATGCTTCCTGAAGGAAACGAGCTGCCAATCTCAACATACCGGGTAAAGAAAATGTTGTGCCCAATGGGAATGGAGGCCAAGAAGATACACGCATGCCCGAATGATTGTGTATTATTTCAAAAAGACTATGTAGATTTGAAAGATTGTCCAAAATGTGGTGCGTCACGGTATAAATTGACGACTTCGGGGGAGTCCAAAACTGGTTCTCCTGCCAAGGTGTTGTGGTATCTACCTATAATATCACGGTTTCAATGCTTGTTTGCAAATATGAAAGATGCGAAGAATTTGAGGTGGCATGCAGATGTTAAGAAAAATGATGATGGGATCCTACGACATGCGTCTAATTCCCCACAGTGGAAGAAGATTGATCTATTGTACCCCAAATTTGGTGAAGAAGATAGGAATCTAAGACTTGGGCTTTGTACAGATAAGATGAATCCGTACGGGACATTGAACAGCCAACATAGCACTTGGCCAGTCATGCTTGTTATATACAATCTTCCTCCCTGGCTGTGTATGAAAAATAAATACGTTATGCTGTCGTTGTTGATATCGGGCCCTAAACAACCCAGAAATGATATCGATGTTTATCTTGAACCTCTGATTGATGACTTATAGAAACTTTGGACTGAAGGTGTGATGACCTATGATGCTTCAGGAAGAGAGACATTTCGTTTGCACGCTATGTTGTTTTGCACTATTAATGACTTTCCAACATATGGGAATTTGTCTGGATATAGTGTCAAAGGAGCTAAAGCGTGTCCTATATGTGAAGAAAACACTGATTCAATAAGACTAAAAACATGGCGGAAAGAATGTATATCTTGGTCATCGAAGGTTTCTTTCAAAATTCCATCCGTATCGTAGGAAGCGCAAAGCATTCAATGGATGGAATGATGAACGGAGTGCACCTAAACCTATACCAGGGGATGTTGTTTATGAAAGAGTAAAAGACATTGTCAATGAATTTGGTAAGAAATCACAATGTAGTATGGCCACACGGAGTGACAATTCTTCATTCAAGAAGAAGTCAATATTTTGGGATCTTCCTTATTGGAGTTCTTTGACAGTCAGGCATTGTATCGATGTAATGCACGTTGAGAAAAATGCATGTGATAGCATCATTGGTACTATGTTAAATATACCAGGTAAGACTAAAGATGGGATAAAATCCAGACTGGACCTACGTGAAATGGGAATAAGGTCAGAATTAACAGAATTACGTGAAATGGGTAATAAAAGAACATACTTACCTCCCGCTTGTTACACGTTGTCTAGAAAGGAGAAGAAAGCTTTTTGTGAATGCTTGGTAAATGTTAAGGTGCCACATGGTTACTCATCCAACATCCGTAGATTGGTATCAATGAAAGATCTGAAGTTGATAGGTATTAAATCTCATGATTGTCACACTCTCATGCAACAAATATTGCACGTGGCAATTCGATCTATATTGCCGAAGCATGTAAGGTTTGCAATCACCAGACTTTGTTTCTTTTTCAACAGTATATGCAGCAACGTTATTGACCCTGATACTCTCGATAATTTGCAAAGAGAAGTGGTTGTTACCCTATGTCAGCTTGAGATGTATTTCCCTCCTTCGTTCTTTGATATCATGGTACATCTTGTTGTCCACTTGACTAGGGAAGTTAAAATGTTGGGACCAGTTTTCTTGCATTGGATGTATCCCTTTGAACGATACATGAGCGTTTTTAAAGGTGATGTTCGAAACCGTTATCGGCCTGAAGGGAGTATTATTGAAGGTTATGTGGTGAGAGAGGTTATGGATTTTTGCAATGACTTTCTGAGTGGTAATAACACTCATGTTAATGGCAAGAATATTGAGGAGGACAAAGGAATTTTGGGATCACGGGTGAAAGTAATCAGCCGTGAGCAGTTGGAACAAACTCACTTGTATATTTTACATAACATGGACGAAGTGAGTGTTTATATTGAGGAACATACCAATTTCATCAAGAGACAACATCCTCGAGCAAGTTCAATGTGGCTTGCTAGAGAGCATAATAAGACTTTTACTAAGTGGTTTGAAGATAAAGTCTTACATCAACTATCTCAAACACCAAATGATATTACAGAAACTATCAAATGCCTCGCCTTTAAACCAAAACCGAATGTTATGTCTAATGAAGGGTTTGACATTAATGGGTTCACATATTACACAAAGCGCCAAGATGATAAGAGTGTCATCCAAACAGTGGGGTCACTCTTCAAGCGTCGACTATGTATTTTGCAAGTGCAAAGGATAAGAGTCCACGTGAAGCTAAAATGTCATATTACAATTTCATTGAAGACATATGGGAGTTTGACTACATAGATTCCATAATTCCGCTCTTTAAATGTAATTGGGTTGATAACACCAAAGGAGTTATAGTGGATGAATTGGGTTTCACTTTGGTGAACTTTGAAAAGATTGACGAGAAGGGTGAACCATTCATATTGGCATCACAGGCGAAACAAATATTCTATATCGATGATCCTGCAAATGATAAATGGTCGGTTGTTCTTCATGGTAAAAGACAGTTCATTGAGGATCCTATAGATGAAGAAGAGTACTATAATAAGTATGATGACTCCAGTCCATTCTCAGTTGGGTTGCCAACTCCACAAAATATTGAAGCTAATGATGACTTATATGTGCGCGAAGATCACAATGAAGGATTGTTAATTGATAAAAGATCACAATTTTAGAGACATGTATGTTAATACAAATACTAAATGTTTGCCTTTTTCTAGTTAATACAAATGCTAAATGTTTGCCTTTTTCTGGTTAATACAAATGCTAAATGTTTGTCTTTTTCTAGTTAATACAAATGCTAAATGTTTGCCTTTTTCTGGTTAATACAAATGCTAAATGTTTGCCTTTTTCTAGTTAATACAAATGCTAAATGTTTGCCTTTTTCTGGTTAATACAAATGCTAAATGTTTGCCTTTTTCTAGTTAATACAAATGCTAAATGTTTGCCTTTTTAATGACATTTTCAGATGGCTGACCATGATGTCCATGATGAGCATGAAGTCCATGATGAGCATGCTGTCCATGACGAGCATGGCGAGGATACCAATGTAAGTTCTAAAAACATATCTTGTATTTCTATAAAATTCATTATCTTCTAGTTATGTCATATATCCCATATTTCTATATTGCGCTAATTGAGTGGGTTTATTTTTGTCAAATTTTAGGTTGATGATGCACATGTACCCACTGAAGCACTGGAGCAACTTGATGCGCAACACCAAACACTTAACAAGAAAAGGGGCATCACTCTGTTGAAGAAGTTAATAGCGCTGAGTGGTAGTGGATCCAAATTGGTTGTGGAGTTTGATAATGGATGAAATGCAATTGGAGTGAACCGCAATAATTTTGTAAACTATCTTGGGTGTGTCACTCGAAGCCATTGTGGTGTTAAGTATGATAATTGGCATAAAGTTCCTCAGGGGAAGAAAGACTTGATATGGAAGGATTTATGTGTGAGTTATTATTATTTGCAATTCTATTTTGTAGATTACAAATTATATTATTTGCAATTCTATTTTTGGATACTAGTTAATAAGAATTCTATTTTACAGAATCTGTTTACATTGGATGAGAAGCTGCATCGTAAAAGCGTGATGCAACGTGTTGGAAAGATGCTTAGGAACTATAGGACAAATCTGAACAGAGAATACATAAAAGATGGTGATAAGAAGAAGAAGTCAGCCCTTGAGCAGTGGAACTTCTTGGACAAAGAAGATTGGGACAACTTTATTGCTTCAAGAAAATATGAAGAATTCAAGGTATAAGGCGTCACTCCCAATTTAATTAATATATGTTGTATTCACCTATTCAAGATTAACATTTAGTGCTACTAACCAAATCATTAATGTGCATACTAACTAGGCCCTCAGTGACGCGCAAAAAGCAAGGCGTGCACTGAATGTGCATGACCACACTATGGGTCCAAAGGGCTATGCAAGCGTTCGCCAAAGACTACAGGCGGAGTCTGCGGCTACTCAGGAGTCTGCTCCTACTCAGGAGTCTGCCACACCCATGCCTCACCATGATATCTGGATAGTTGGGAGGAAAAATAAGCAGGGTGAAATAAAGAAGCCTGTAACTGCTAAGGCGGCTGCGAAAATGGTAAAATATAACTCTTAGAGCAATCGTTTGAATATTGATTATTTGTGGTGTTAACTTACCAATTTCTGTTGATGGTGATTAGCGGGAGCTGCACGAGCAGAGGAAACAAGGCACGTTCATCCCTCAGGGCACAAGGGATGAATTGATAGTTTCTCTGGGTAACCCAGAGCATCCTGGACGTGTTAGGGGTGCATGCACTGATGTGGGCATCAAAGCATTTTTTGGGCCATCCCAGCGCAAACCCAGAGCGGGAATTTCACAAGAAGATGTAACCTATTCTTTTTTTAGAATGTTACTGCAAAAGGGAATTCAATAATAAGAAGCTAATGTTTCTTTTATCCATGTATAAGAGAATAAGAGAGTCGAGGATATAGTTGCCAAGAAGGTCAATGATATAGTTGCTGAGAAGGTCAAGGAAGAAATAGTGCGGTGGCAGGCATCTCAAGCTTCCAATCAGCCTATGGCGACCCACTCTTCTCCTGATGCACAAACTGCGAGTAATCCTGGAGCCCATCGCCTAGCACGTCTGCTGTAAGTATTGTTTATGACATTGTAGCTAGTCTTTTCAAGATGATATGTTTTCAAGATGATATGTATATACGTATAATATTCTTTATGTAAATTTGTAGGCATCGAAGCCATGCCGCTTAAGAATGCAAGACTATGTTGTTACAGAGGCGCAGGCTTACCCATCCCTTCCTGGGGCAATGTTTCACATGATTCCAATGCCACAGGGCTACGTTCGTGTGAGCCCGATACGTGTGTTACCCGATTGGAGGGAAGCTACATTGTCATATCCCCACCCGGATATTGATACACTTGCTGAGGCAGAAGGCGGGGTGATATTGTGGCCCAAAGCAGATGTCGTCTACACTACTGAAATTGTAAGACAAATTTACATTACTTTAGATTGTTAATGTGTATATATGAGGTCAACTGATCTGAAATTATATATACATGTTAAAAAGAAGACACCCGGAGCACCTAGGCCTCCACCTCCACTTCCTGCATTACCAAGTTGGGTTCCAACTGACCTAAAATACCCGTTAGGTCCTGCTTGTAGGGGAATGGCATGTTGGCTATGGGAACATAACATACATTGCCCTATAATTGTTTCTTTAGAAGCAGATTATGCAGGTCAATCATACGATAGCTCTTTATTTATACAAGATATTATTGAGCTGATTATGTATGATTGGCTGAATACATCAATGATAGAGACATGGATAAGGTGAGATCTTGTTTATACATCCATATACCTTGTGTAAGATCCGGTGATCTGGTTTCTTATATATTAATGCATACATAATACATGTTTTGCAGCTACTTAGTCGAAGATCAATGCAAACAATTTGCATTTGATCATGTGGGTTTTTTGATTCCATCATTGATTAGTATGGTAGCTAAAGACCCTGATAGTGTTCAACAATACTGTATAGATGCTTTTAGAATTTTTGGTCAGCAAAAGAAGACGATAATAATAGCTCCATTCAATGTCAAGTAAGTTTACTTTATTTATAATTTGGACTTAAGAAAATTCCATTTTTATTGTGCATTTTGAGTTATTAATTTTTAACTTTTTTACCTCTAGCGGTAGACATTGGGAGTTACTAGTTATTGTCCCCGGGACGTTCACTGTTTATTATCTAGATCCTGCGGGAAGTACATTGAACACTAAAATTGGACACATATTCAGAATGTCGTTATTCTGGTGAGAAATATTTCATTTTTATATCCGTTAACATTTGTTATTACATTACTACTTAATTATGCAATTTACTGTGTTACATTAACATGTAGGGGTTTAGATACATTCAAAAATGCTGGAGGAAATGTCCCAAGGAGAAAGAACCAGCCAATAATTTGGGAGAACGTAAAAGTAAGTTCCCGACTCCAATGTATATATTATTTATGTGAACTGTGCTTAGTTGTATTTTTTAATATTTTGTATGTTTCAATTTATAGTGCGCTACACAAGACAACGGCTGGGCATGCGCATACTATGGGATGTGATTTATGCAGATGATTATCCGACATGCCGCATTGGATATTAATACCATACATGAGGTATTATATATAGTCTCATTAGTTAGTATGAAATATATCAATCTTATTTTTATATTATTACTTATATATACATCATTCTCTTTGCAGGTGTTTAAAACTGACCACACTATAGGTAAACGCTTAAAAAATATACATGCTCCATATACGATGGAAGCATCAAATGAAATAAGAGAAGAATGGGCAAAAGCCATACAAGCAATGGTGATTGTAAGATATAATTGGGATGCTAATAGCGATGTTGAATGATATTTTGTAAATGAATATTTCTGAATGTTTATACATGTTTGAATGTTTCTACATGTATTTGAATGTTTCTACATGTGTGAATGTGAGAATTGAATTGATGTATGAATGTATCTACTTTTGTGAAAAAATATTTGTTGATTTTGCAGGTTTGTGGCCTGTTTGTAGGCTGATATCAATGGATGTCGTAAACATGTAGTTCAGAAAACTGAACTGCATGTTCTCATCCTGCTGACCAGCCACAGCAGGCCTGCAAACTAATAAGAAAAAAAAATCAAACTATAGGCGTCAGTTATTTATAGAACACCGTCATCAAAGGCCTACAACGTCGGTTATTTGATAAAAACTGATGCCAAATAGGACAAACAACCCGACCGTGCAGGAAAGCACGGCCGTGGTGGAAAATGCGTCGCTTATTAGTATAAAACTGACACCTATAGTACTAAACACGGCCGTGCAGCGAAGCACGGCCGTGCTTCGCCGTGTCGTTTGGGTGTATGGCGTCGGTTGTTAAGTTGGTAACCGACGCAGAAAGTGTCCTAGGTGGTGCTCTTTTTTGTGGCATGAACCTTATAGACGTCGGCCAACTATATATAACCGACGCCTATATGTCATATAGGCGTCGGTTAGAAAACCGACGCCAAAGAGTTCGACCTTTAGCGGTGCCCACATAGGCGTCGCTTGAGAACCGTCGCCAAAGGGGGTTAAACAACCGACGCCAAAGGTTGTTTCTGTAGTAGTGATGGTAGCTAGACCTTTCTAGTGTAGTTAGTGTTTCTTTGTGATTTCTGATGCTTGTCTTAGTTAGTCATTTGCTAGTTTAGACTTTTTCTTACTCTTTTGCCTAGTTAAGCTAGTTTCCATCTCTAATTTGATATTTAGGATTGCTTTGTTAATTTAGTGTTTGTGTGCTCTTTCTTGTTTGCCTTAGCATAATTGCTCCTTTCTTGTTTAGTTTCATTGTAATATATAATTAAACCCACTTGCCTAGGGTTAAAGTAGATTTGATCCTTGATCAACATAGTGTAACTCCCAAAGCTAAGATTAAACCCTTGAAGCCTAGACTCCGCTTTAGGAACTTATCCATAATAAACTTAGCTCTAATGCCCCCTCTCCCTTTGATTTGACTCTAAGTTGCCATTGTCTATAGTACCATAATCATGTATGCTTGAAAAGTGTGTTCAAACCGAGTTCTATAAATATTGAAAGACCCATGTGTGTGTTTCTAAGGTGTGTTTAGCCACATCAATCACCTAGAGGGACCCATGGATACATCAAGCATTTTGGAACTATTTCTAGAGAAAGAAAGTGTCATAGCTCCCTAGTAGTTGTTGTGTGACTCTCCCCTTAAGCGTTGTCCTTTTCTAGTTTATTTGGTTGTGTTTGACAATCACATCAATAAGGTCCTCTACAAGAATAAATGTGATTAAACTTCATCTTTACCCTGTGAATTTATTCATCTAGCTTAACCTCTCTAGACAGAAAAAAGACATGTATTAGGAGAGTGAGTCTCCTTGTTTGACCCCTCTAGAAGGCATTATAGGGTCAATATTCTCACTACCTAAATAATGGAGGTTTTTCCTAAGAAAATCATATGCACTATAGCAATACTAAGGTTAGAAGGAAATGTTGTTCTGCTCATTATGTCATTGATGAATATCTAATTCATGCTATTGTATGCTTTTCCCAAGTCAATGTTATCACCATCCTGTTAATTTTTTCTTTTTCCCTCTTCACCAAGTGAAGGATTCTTAATACTAAAATTATGTTATCACTAATTCTTGTGCTCATATAAGATTGATCTCTCTAAACAATGTATGTTTGAAGTTGTTATCTAAGGCGATCATCTGCTAAATCAAACCATATTTGA
This sequence comes from Alisma plantago-aquatica, assembly GCA_963693085.1. Taxonomy (NCBI): domain Eukaryota; kingdom Viridiplantae; phylum Streptophyta; class Magnoliopsida; order Alismatales; family Alismataceae; genus Alisma; species Alisma plantago-aquatica. Next base: position 208,810,746 of record OY856414.1, read on the forward strand.
GTGAGTGGATCTCTCCCTTATGGTTGAGCTTTGTGTCTAGTAGAAGACTTAGGGCTTGAAACCTCTAGAATCAACAACATTGTAGCATTGGTGAGCTCTGGATTGATACTCCCTCCCTTCATCGGCTCTGACATCAACTTCATAATTTGATCCTTTATAACACCCCAAAGAAATATATAAGAAAGCAACATCAATCCCATTAGGATCACGTGCCTTCAGAGGCGCCATTGTGTTTAAAATCCTTCTAATTTCATAATCCTTTGGAATCTGAGCCATCCAAAAGTCTTGATTATTGGTTATATCCACGAACTACCCAACAAATTCCTCGCTTCCAAACTTCCTATGAGGGTCCTCTTCTTCCGTAAAGAACTCCATAAAGTAATTTTTTACCATCAACCTCAAGTGGTTCTCTTCCTCAACCCGTTCTGCTCTCCATCCTTTAGTCTCATGATTTTGTTTCTCCATTGCAACATTTTCACAATTGAGTAAAAATACTTCAAGTTTGCATCTCCAACGTTTATCCAATCACAAAAAAATCTTTGTTGCCATTCCACCACCTCCAGCCAAAGCATATAATTCAACATAGTCTATAAACTTAAGATAGTATCTTCAATCTCATCATTCCCTTGAGAAATTGACAGATTTTAGTATCGTATGTCTACATCTATCAAATTTGGATCTGTATTAAAAATGGGATGTAATCAAAATATCCACTTTAAATTCATCTAGATAATAAAGTGTTTCCTATTGAATTTTAGCTTTATAAATTTGTGAATGCTAATACCACTTGGATTTTATATTCTATAACACTTTTTTACATCTAATATTGTTTGTCTTGGAAGAGGGAAACTATGGACTACTGTTTAGTGGTGGGAGGGCGGCCAACTTATAATCTTATTTAAAGCCTAGATGTTAGTAATTTGTTTATTATTTTCATAATCTCACTATAGAAAAAATGTTAGACTTTCTAACTACTTATTGGTGGGACATTTCATTTGTGTCACCGAAGAGAAAGAGAATAATATGTTGTGTGTTTATAAACAAGAGGGATGACCTTTGTATAGGACTATAGGTGGATGTCAATACCCGACCAATCTCAATAACGTCATCGATGATATACCAATCTGTAAAATATCTATAAATCTTTCTATACAAGTTTTTTGATGACACACTCATCTTCATTAAACCATCCCTCCAAAATTCATAAACATTAAATGCATCCTCACCATATTTCAAGACATATATGTCCTTAAGATAAATTACTCAAAATCATCCCTTCTCAACTGCCATATCCTAATCAACAACATGTGTCTCTCCTACATCCTTTAATGTAACACAAAAACTTTCCTATAATATACCTTCACCTACCCCTACCTCCACAATCCCTACCACCCTCAATTTGGAATCCCATTCTGGAAACTTTTAGAGAGAAACTAAACAATTGGTTAAGATCTTCTCTCACTTTAGACGGTGGTATTGTCCATGCCAATGCAATCTTGACTCAACTCACATCTTACTTTCTAGGTTGCATCCCTCTCCCACATAAGATTAGAAACGACATAGACAAATTATGCTGAAACTTTATGTGAAATATAAATGTGTCAACCTATTGCCTGGGACATAATTTTTCTTCCCAAATCTTAGGAGGTTGGGGTATTGGAAACCTTGACATTGTAGTGACATGTTCCACGCTAAAAACCTCACTACTCTTGTGCTTAATCATGATAACCCTTGGTGTAAGATAGTTAAAACAAAATATTCCACTAGGAAAACTATATGGTCAAATATTCTCCATTATAAATTCCCATTCATCTCGAAACATGCAGTCAAACACTACCAGATCTCAAAACCATAACCAAAATCCCCATAAACAATATTCATCTTCTATCCTTTTGGTTTGATTCCTAGATCATCAATTGCAGTCTCATCTGCTTTGTTAACCCCGACAACCCACCCTTCCCAAATATGACCATAGCAAAAGCTTTGTTCCTGTACTAGAAACAATTTCTTCATAAGAGCCTTTATACTCCTTATATCACAACATATAGATATTAATCTCACCCCCCCCACACAAAAAAATGATCTCAAAACAACCTAGCTTTGGGTTATAAGTTTACCGTGTCTGAAGCATACTATTTTGATGAGTAGGGAGGCTCACACACACCTTTTACTTAATGCATTTGTCATATCAATAACAGACCTAACATAACATTATTTATATAGCATTTATGTGCCAATAAAGTATTAATGCAAATAAATCATTGATGGTAACCTATTTAAAAGGAAATACATGGGCATTTGCTCACGAGCTTTCCTAGAATAACATAGAAACAATTAAGGGCGGGCATTCATTTAATTTTTTTATTAATGGTCTATTTGATTCTCTTTTAATCGATTATTTTATATTTCAAAATTTAACCATTAATCTTATCAAATTAGCATTCAATTAAGGTTATTTGCTTTATGGTTAATACCATATGTTAATTTAGTAAACTAAATAATACTTTTGCAACAACATTATTTGAAAGTACTCATAACTTTTTAAAAATTGTCATCATAGTAGTATTGCATATAAATATAACACTATCTAATTCATAATAACTTGATTAGCATGTAAATGAGGAGATTTATTGAAATAAAAATAAAAATATACATATATGTATGTCTGTAAGATAATTTTCTATAAATAAATTGTGGTTATTCAATTAACGCAATAACTAAAATTATTTTTAATTGAAAAATTAATCATTTAACAAATTGACACAAATAAATCAATCGAATTAACTAAAATAACCAAATTATCCAAACCCAATCAACCATTCGGAATTAACCATTTGGTTAATCGATTATCAACCAAAATTATGCTAACCCTGAGAAACAATTGAAAATGTACCTTTATCACATGAGTTTTCATCACACATATGGTGTGTTTTCAACATTTATCTTGACAACATAGATCGCAAACACCATTTCCCTCACATGCTATCGCTCCTTCTCAAATCAGATACACACAAAAAGTAGCAAGCTTTAGCTAATGGAGATATGGCTGGAAAGGAGCCAGCGTATCTTCCAGATATTTTACACTATATCTAGGGAGACTGTAAATCTTATACAGGCATATTTCAGCTAGTCTTTTTCCCCCCATCTTATACAGGTTCCTCTTTAACTAGCTCGCTTGGTGGTCCTTTAATTCCATCTCCCCTGGTTGCTCTCCCGCTATGACTGACCCTCGGGCCCTACATAGCTGACCCAAACCAAACTTACCCTTGAGGTTGCTTCTTGTAAGCCTTCCTGATGACAAACTGAACTTATCTATCCTCAGTTTAATTTTCTGAACTCACCTATTTGAGAGTACCTCGCAACTATATAATGTAATCTCCTTTAATCCTAATATAATATGATGAATTATAAATAAGATAATCAGAAATTATTCGAGTAATGCCGGGGAGGGTGTCGCACTCCGGTGTCACTTGTCAGAACCCGGCGAGAAAGCGGCCCAGCAGCTCGCGGATTAACGTCGGCTCGCGCCACCCTCCACCGAATCTAACTAATTATTGCGCCACTAGCAGTCAAATTCAGGTAATCAAGCTCAAATAAATCAAAGACACCAAACATAGAATAAAATGGAAGCGAAGCGTTGTACAAACTATTACGATTGGATAGAGATAAGAGGCTCATATAAGAGGTTTTCACAGTTGCACACAGCACACGTCGTAAAGTTGTGCAAGCATGGAAGACAGGACGCGCCTTGGTATAGCGGTATAGCCCCGACTATTGGTTGCATAAAGCCACGGAGGTGTCACACAGGGCGCTACTAGAGGGAATCACGCATCAACATGGCAAGTAGTACATCAAAACATGGCAAGGGACTGACTTGGAAAATAATAGAAGTAATAGAGAGACATCAAATGGAGGTGGTGGGTTGACAATCCAAGGCTCCTTGGAAACTCAACAGACGCGTCCTGCAACGGGCGATTAACGGGCCCGTGAGATTGATGTGGTGGCAATCGTAGTTGACCGCCGTTATTCACCTTATTACATAAACATGTACACGAATTGGGCCGCTGATGATTCTAGCCCAGCAATTGAAGTGCAGCCCTGCTTTGCCCAACGCTTCTCGCAACATTGCCAAACCGACATTTGATAAAGGGGCATTCGGCTGATCGGCTCTTATCATCCAGAATCTCAAAGTTGCATTGGCCGTACTTTCGTTTAGCAAAGCAGAGGTGGGAGGGGTGTGATAACATTATAAAATCAGCATAGTAGTATGTATACGTTAATAATGGATACCTTAGGTCTGATATGTGCAAAGTCACTAATGTAACATGCGTTTACACAAAATACTGGAATTGATACATACCTGATCGAAACCCAAGTGTTTCCCAATCAGAGATTTGTAAGTATCACAGTGCTATGAAACTGTATACCTCGTTCGTACAAGTAAAACAAGAGCCACTAATTACTATACATTTACTCTTTACTCGCCTTTCGAATAAGTATTCTGGGTAGTCTACAATTCCCGTAACTGTTTTACGCAGCTTTCTGTCTATATATTAACTTATTAAAAAAAAATTGAATTTATCGAAAAATATAAGAAAGAAGCTATTCTTTTAAACTCAAGTTTTGAAGCACGTATCAAATTATTTTCAAACCAACCTTGTCACTTTTGCACAACATAACAGACAATACAACTGTAGTTGTTAGAAAATCACGATTTACTTGCCTCTAGGAATTTAGGAGTAAAGATTGCTTGCTGTTCTTAAATAGATACATAGACTAGTGACAAGTTTTAAGATTGATCCACCAAGTAGAAGGGTGTACTAAGTTTTGCTTCTGCTAATGGGTTGCAACATTATAATCTAGATGGGTACACATTTTGCAGTCAGTTGGTTATTATTGATGCGGTAAGAAATGTGGACGGGAATAATCCATATTAAACTAGGTAATAAACATTTTATGCATTTGATAATTTAGACTAGGCAAACAAAAAGAACCTGTGCTATTGAATCAGCCAGCAGTCCGAATTAAGACACTTTAGATTGGATAGATCCAATTATTTGGTATTTCCATCCCTCAGAATTAGTGTAAGTGATCCAGCGACCAGTTACTAAGACTTTTCATATAGTCGTAAGACACTTCAGATTGGATAGTTGAATGTTCAATATTCATAATTGCGCCGTACCCAAATTGATGTCACAAAAGAACTAAAAAATCATTGTAGTTTGATTAACTACAAAGCTCGTAGATAATCATACATAATTTGGTGCGCTCAAAAGCTGCTTTCACATTCAGTGATCAACTATGATACTTCAATAGTATTACCTAGAAACATCCAAACTTAAATATGTTAGCTAATTCTCTATAATCACATGTTAATCAGTGTTCTTCCAGAAAGAAAACATCGGCAACTCTGGAAACCAAGAATTAGAACCGTCGCATTCCTTATTTCTCATCTCAACAGATTCAACCCGCCAAAATTTGATGACAAGTAGACTCTCTTCTTCTGTTGACCTTTGAAGAGCAATGCGGGAGGCATAACCTTTCTTTCTCATTATATGGCATATCTCTTGCGGATTATTGGCAGCAAGTGTAACCATGTAAAGCCAACCTTTTTCAGACAATAGCTTGTCAACAGCAGGAAGAATCCTGTCTATTACACTGCGACCGTTCTCACCTCCAGCCCATGAAGAAGTAATTCCCTTACAACCGACCTCCTCCCCTGGGGTGGGGACATAAGGAGGATTTACGACGACCAAATCGAACATTCCATAAAGGCGGCTCTCAAGTGCAGCTGCAACATCAGTCAGAACAATATCGGCATGTACCCCATGAGCATTTAGAGTAGCCTTTGTGGTCTCCGCTGCATAAGGATTAATGTCTGTTGCAATGTAGTGGATACCAGATTTTAGCTCACTGAGCATAAGAGCTAAAGATGTGATCACATATCCACTTCCACAACCAATTTCAAGGCAAAACATAGGCTTGTGATCAAGAAGTTTAGTTCTATCAGCAAGCAGAGCATCAACTAATGCAAATGAATCATCGCATGGCTCATAAACCTCATGATGGGAGCTAACAAGTGGTATTTGGGCAGTTCTTGCTGCCATCAATAATGGTTTTTGCTGCAAGCAATAAAAGTAAAAACTCAAGGCATGTGATCATCACTACATATGAAAATTATCTTCATATCAAATGCTGGCAGAAAAACAAACTTGTATGGAAATGCTCAAAATCAATTTGTAGCCGAGGCATCTTTGCAATTTAATTTACCACTACTGCTACTTACATTTTTACTTTCTCGGGCCTGAAGTGCTGCAAGCTCCATATTCATACCACAGTTTAATGAATTCATTTCCAGGTGGGTCCCTAGGGAAGAAACATCAAGTTCAAAGTAAACAAGCCCAATTAGCAAAATTTACCACATTGGATCACTGTATTTGCTTAACTAGTCAGCCAATTACCAAAAAAAAACTGATAGTTTGTCAATGATTAGTAAGTGATTAATGACGGTCAATTGAAGTAGAATGGGTATATGGTCTTAGTATGCTAGCATTTTTATACTTTGATCTTAAATGTCAAATAAAATTAGCAAAAAGGCAAAAACGAAAGAAACATTAATACAAAGTGACAATGCCATGTAGAACCACAAACAAAGAAATCTTTAGGTACAACTCTACTATCATTCAAGTTTTTTTTTTTGGGTCCGACTATCATTCAAACTTAAAACCATGATACACTAAAATTGGCACGTCAAATTTACACAAAAAAAAGATCTGACAATCTCGGGATTTGCACAGTTTAGAAAGCATCGAAGTTCAGAGACATAATCTGCATGCAAATACATATATATATATATATGTAGAGCTTATTTAAATGATGAAAGTTCTGTCTAAGGTCTAAAGTAGTGTCATTTCTTTTCAAACAAAAAGACCAAATATAATCTAGGTATCTATACAAAATGAGATGATGGAAAAAGTCCCGTGTTGTAGTTCTTGCTATTAGATGGGCCGGCCCCTTTCTATATATAGGAGAAGGGGAAACATTACAAACTTAAGCAAAACCCTAATGGGCCAAAAGACACTTGGCTCATATTACAAATAGATCCAATAACGAAATACTAATATACTCTCTTACACTCCCCCTCAACTAAGACAAAAAAAAAGATAATCCAAGCACATACAAGAATATCACTTGTTGGATCCTAGATGGGTGATTAGATGCTCTAGAGGGGGGTGGTGAATAGAGCTGAAAGCACTTAAACAAAACTCATTAAACCTTCAAGATATATGACAAGGTTGCTAAATAGCAGTGAAATGAAAAACGGGCTGAGCGCCCGATTAAACGGCCGTTTAATCGGCCCAATGGCCCAGCCGTTCGATTTTTGGCAAAATCGCCGTTTAACATTTTTGTAATTAATCGGCCGTTTTTTCCCGTTTTTCACCCGTTTTTCCCGTTTTTTTGCCCGTTTTTTTCCCGCTTTTCGGCCGTTTTATGTCCGTTTTTTTTTAAAATTTTGCTGTACACCTGTAACTTTATATAAACTATATGGTCCCAAGTATTACTGACTATAATATATTAAACTTAAATATCCTATGATAAGCCTAGTCTAATAGAATGCATACTTGTATGCAAGTTGGGATAATAGGGTACTGTTGTAAAGTGTAATTTATACAAGTAAAATATATGTAATGTAACTATTATCTAATTTTATAATGCATACTTTAGTTAATTGTACTGCTGTAATGTATGACTAATTGATGATATGCACATATAACAATAAGTTGGAAACATATCCAATAATGAGTCTATTGTTTACTGTATGCAAGTTGGGATAATAGGGTACTGTTGTAAAGTGTAATTTATACAAGTAAAATATATGTACCTATTATCTAATTTTAGAATGCATACTTTAGTTAATTGTACTGCTGTAATGTATGACTAATTGATGATATGCACATATAACAATAAGTTAGAAAGGTATCCAATAATGAGTATTGTTTACTGATTAACTATGTAAACATGTGATGCAAAAATATTTCTGTATCATGTATGTGGGGTATTTTATCTATGTCAAATCTATTATTTATTATATTATGGCTATAATTATTGTCTTATAGCTATCTTATAAACTAATTGGGTGTTTTTACTGTTGGGTAGAGTGTTTAGAATCTTTAGATATATATAAAAGTTTCAAAGAGTATTAGTATTTATATACATATATATGTAATTTTGTATAAAATTATATAGGAAATTAAAACCCGTTTTTCAAAAAATCGGCCGCTTACCGCTTAACCAGTTACAAGGTGTTGTCTGCACGATTACCGCTTAACGTTTTTTAAAACATTGCTAAATAGGTAATTTGAGTGGAACTAAAACATTCATAGCAAGGGAGAGAGAGATTGAACATGCACCAATTAGACAAGCTATTTAGAGTAGTTCCACACTTCAAACTAGAAGTGTGTCAGTCCATTTGCCTAGAGAGGTCAACCTCTAGGACTTCCAAACTATTGCACTCTTATATTCATTCATAAGACATACAATGCATGACCAACCAAAGGACTTACCTATCCAATACAAAGAGTCTTCAACCTTACCAAGGACTTACCCACTTTGCAAGGAGTCTTCCGCCTTCTTCCAAGGACTTACCTACTCTTGCACAAGTCTTCAGCCTTGCAGGAATTACCCACTCTTCTTGGATATTCCGCCTTTGACTTCGCCTTCACTCAGAGAAGCTTCCACCAAGGACTTATCTACTTGAGCAAGGAGTCTTCTGCCTTCACCAAGGGCTTACCCACTCTAGCTCCAAGTCTTCAGCCTTGATCTTCACCAAGGGACTCCTTCCCTTGTTCTTCTTCACCTCTCTTGGCTAAGAGAGAGAACCTTCATCTTCATGATTGAAATGAGAGAAATGGAGGTGGTGGAAGTGAGAGCCTCACAAGATATACATGTAGGACTAGCTCTCTTACAGATTTCCTACTCACTCTAATGGATGTAGCAAGTGATTAAGCTTAGAGAGAGAGAGGAGGCTGTAGGAAGCACTCAGCTATAGAATAGGAACCTCACATAGAGTTTGCAATGAATGCTCAACCTCGGAATGAAGCCCAAGGGGTCCTATTTATAGTTGGGGATGCCTCTTAGCCTTTGGGAACACTTGTGAACGAAAACTAGCCGTTTTGTGGCTTGCAACGGATATATTTTCACTTGTTGCAACTCCACAACGGCTAGAAACACTTTTCTGCACTTTTTCGTAGTGCAATTGGTCGAGTTTCTATAAGGGTAACTCGACCGATAGAGTAAAAGACAAAGCCGATATTCAGACCATCGGTCGAGTTTGTCCTGAGGAAACTCGACCGACCAATGAAAATCGATTTGGTCAGTTACTCCATCGGTCGAGTTCTGTGTAAACACAACTCGACCGATGCAATCTTCAGAAAATTGATCAAGGATGATCGGTCGAGTTTTCAGGCTGGGAAACTCGACCGACAAAGTGCATGTAATCAATTTTCAAAGTTGCATCTAAAGTGCTCTAATATTCGATCTAAGTGCTCCTGATATTTTTCTAAGCTTAATTACAAGTCATACAATCATTACAAGTGATTTACAACATGATTCTAATTGATATACATCATATTACAAAAACGTGCACTTGTATGACTTTGACTTGTCTTTTCTCCAATTTGATATGCGCAAGTTAGGACATTTGGAGTGTGTCTATACCTAATCTGAAATCACTCAAGTAGAAGCATTAGACACCAATATGTGGAATGGTTAGTCATCATCAAAACACGGGTTTAGTCAATTTAGACGTGAGTCAACATTGACCTAATTGACCTTGAGTCAACATCACTCTCCTTCAATCTTACAATCAAACATTCAACACTCAAAAACTACCCCTCAAGCATATAATCCAGAGTATGCATGAACTGGCATATGGAGCAATAGTAAAAGAGTATTATAGACGCTAGTGTCTTTATCTCAATCGCTATCATCATCAAGTAGGACCAAATAGTGTTAGATCACAGGTAGACCAGAGTGTTGAAGCACGGGATGTAATAGTAGTCGGCATGGGAAACATATCACAGACAAATAGTAACAAAGGTGGTCGGAACGAATAACCCATTGACAAATAAGCACTCAGATACAAGAATCTGAGGTGTCTATCATATATATATGTAGCCTCCCCCCCCCAAAAAAAAAACAAAAGTAAGTCACCAAAAGAACTTTCTTCATCATCTTTTTTCTTCATATAATTTCCATCATAGTAGTAGAAGTTGCAGTCCAAAGAGTGTAGGGTCACTATCCAAATAGCATTGAGCCACAAGCACGTAGTAGTCGAAGAGCATATAAAGCATGGACAAGTCAATGTTCAAATAAGGCATGGATGGCAGATAGTGCAAATGCACAAAGTAGCAGATAACATGTGCTAACATCGCACCACTGTTTTAAAAAGTGGCCCATACCCCCATCCACTTGGTTGGCCATGAGGCAGCAGTTAGGTGGATTGGACTTAAACGCCCGTTTCAAACCCGCTTGGCCCACTTGGGCAGCCGCCTGAACACTAGTTTTAGGCGCCCACCTAAGGCCGCTTAATGAAGAACAGGCTTCAGACCCACTTCTCAGGCCCATATTAAACATGAAATGTGAGTCTTAGTATTTAATATTAGAATGTTAATAAATATACTGCTACAATACTTCTGTATATATAACTAAAGTATGTTCATGTATATCATGTAAGTAATTAATTAGTGTGTAATAATACTACACTGATGTTGCTGCTACTATATAAAACTAATTAATATGTACGATTTAGTCTACTAGAATAACTAGTATTGTGTACATGTGATATATTACTACGAGATTCTATTATGAATCGGTAATATTGTATTGCTTTTTAGTACTGACTACTAAGTATGGATGATTAAGCTACTCAATAACAGTAAATAGGTACGTGTAACTGTAACACTGTATAATCCTCTGAAGCAGTATTGTATGACGAAGAATTACCAACAAGTATGATGTATGATTGCATGATAGTAATATACTACTGTATGTAGTGTGTAACACTATATAATATACTCCTAATAATATGATGCTAGTATGTTATTGTAAGTAATACATGTATATCAATGATTCACGTAAATGTCACTAACTAATTTAGATTTATTTCTTCATGTCTTAAATCCTTGTGATTGCTTTCTTTTGACTCATTGTTTTCTAGTTATGTTATAAACAATGTTTTAAAAAACATTAAGCGGTAACTGTGCGGACAGCACCTTGTAACTGGTTAAGCGGTAAGCGGCCGATTTTTGAAAAAACAGATTTTAATTTCCTATATAATTATATACAAAATTACATATATATGTATGTAAATACTAATACTCTTTGGAACTTTTATATATATCTAAAGATTCTAACCACTCTACCCAACAATACAAAACACCCAAATAGTTTATAAGATTTGACGCGGATAAAACACCCTACATACATGATACAGAAAAAAATTTGCATCACATGTTTACATAGCTAAGCAGTAAACAATAGACTAATTATTTGATACCTTTCTAACTTATTGTTATATGTGCATATCATCAATTAGTCATACATTACAGCAGTACATTAAACTAAAGTATGCATTCTAAAATTAGATAATAGTTACATATATTTTACTTGTATAAATTACACTTTACAGCAGTACCCTATTATCCCAACTTGCATACAAAGTATGCATTCTATATTAGAACTAGGCTAATCATAGGATATTTAATGTATACAAGTTTAATATATTTTAGTCAATAATACTTGGGACCATATAGTTTATATAAAGTTATAGGTGTACAGCAAAATTTTAAAAAAAAAAGGACAAAAAAAATTTGCATCACATGTTTACATATCTAAGCAGTAAACAATAGACTAATTATTTGATACCTTTCTAACTTATTGTTATATGTGCATATCATCAATTAGTCATACATTACAGCAGTACATTAAACTAAAGTATGCATTCTAAAATTAGATAATAGTTACATATATTTTACTTGTATAAATTACACTTTACAGCAGTACCCAATTATCCCAACTTGCATACAAAGTATGCATTCTATATTAGAACTAGGCTTATCATAGGATATTTAATGTATACAAGTTTAATATATTATATTCAATAATACTTGGGACCATATAGTTTATATAAAGTTATAGGTGTACAGCAAAATTTAAAAAAAAGGACAAAAAAGGCCAAAAAGCGGGAAAAAAGAGCAAATAAACGGAAAAAGGGCAAAAAGCGGAAAAAAGGGCCGATTAATTACAATAATGGTTAACCGGAAATTTTGGCAAAATTTAAACGGCATGGGTGCTAGGCCGTTTAATCGGCCGTTTTTCAATTCACTGGTTATAAACACTTTACATTGTGGTGTAGGATGAATTTTACACTCACATGGGTATAGATATGTATAAAAAGTTTCTAGAAAATTGTTAATTATATACAAAAACACATAATTTTGCATAAATTAGATGACGACGACGATGATGATGATATACAAAAACACATAATTTTGTATAAATTTATATAGGAAATTAAGCATCCACTTTTTCAAAAAGCGACCGCTTAAGCGCCCGCCTGGCACTCAAGTGGCCACAAGGTGTTGTTCGCACACCCCCCCCTCCTTAAAACATTGCATTGCACAACAAGAATGACATCGCGAAGTTAGAGACCATAAGAAAATATGCAGAAGAAGTACCATCCAATCAAGAAACAACACCGGTGACATAAATAACTTCATAGCATCAACGAAGGCATATGATGAAGAGTAAGCTCTACAAGCTCTCCGTGAGGAAAAGGAACATCAACAATAGATATAGCAACAGAAAAATCCAAATAGATACCATAATCAAATTCTTCATCTCTTCATTCATCTCATCTCTTTTGCCATCTCCTGTCCTCCATCTCAGACTACAAACATTCATCTATTCCTCTATGCTCTCCCTTCACACCAACTACAAATATAAATAAGAGCGGTCGGGTGGATAGTTATAAACAAAGGTAGAGAGAATGGATGTGTAGAGTAATCGATAATGCGAACCAATGTAAGACTTGACCCGACTACATGGATCAAGATGAAAAACAAATGGATCTTTTTGCGATCAGAATGGAAATATGTTTTGTCAAGCCGAAAAATGTAGGGGTTGTGGGGGAGGAGCCATATGGTATGGATTAGGTCACAAATTAGACACAATTAACGATAAAATGAGGATTAGACATGCACATATGTAAGACTCAAATGGGGTAAAAGGATTAGATATGCACATATGTAGGACTCAAATGGGGCAAAAGGAACTACTGAAAAGGAAAGGTAATTGTCGTTGGTAAAATAAGAAAGGGGGATGACATGTAATGAAGACCTTTGCCATGTGATAAGGTAGAAGTAGATGAAGGTGTGCGTCTTCGGATGTACTGTAATGTGAAAACAGCAAGTGACACATCGTGGTGGTGAAGGTGACACAACTATTCAAGTAGAGGCACATCGCGTCTTCGGATGTACGTGTTTGGTAATAGTCAATGAAGTCAGCAGGTGACACAACTATTCAAGTAGAGGCACATCGCGCCAAGCAACACGTGTCAAAGGACAGACGCCAAGTTTTCAAGACGAAAAAGGTCGACATGTATTCTCAAGTAGACGCATCATGCCATAGGCGGCAGTACACTGTGTTAGATGTGACACACTGTCCCAATGTAGGAGTCTCTATGTTGTTAGCAACAAACAAACAAAAGATAATGCATGCACGTCGTTTTGAGCCTCAGAAACAACCACAAGGTGCTCTAAAACATAGAAGAATGATGGAAAACCTTCTGAATCTCCATCGAGGCAAGATACGGATCGATTATCACCAATTAAAATAGAAAAGTTCATCTCTTCACATTAGATATAGACAAAGTCGCCATGTGTGGTGACATGGTGATGGTGGCGATGAAGCTGGCGGCGATGTCGATGGCGGTGGCACAACAGATGAGGGAGGTGGCTCCTCCAAAGAGAACCAATGCAACATGCAACAATGGCGTTTAGACGAGGCAGCAACCTAATACTTCTAGTACAATTACGATGGTTGTTTTGTGACAGGCACGACTCAAGAGGGGTGTTAAGATGAAGGTGCGACATCCTTGCGGGCAGCCAAGCACCGCCAAGGGGCGACAACCGCCTACAAGGGGAGGGACTCTCCTCTCTCTCACATAGAGTTAGGGCAGCTTAGTACTGACTGCTCTGATACCATGTGAAACACGAGATAATGGGGAAAGTCCCATTGTTATATTACTTGTTATTCGATAGGAAGACCCTTCTCTAATAATAGAAGGGGAAAGTATTAAAAACTTAAGAAAAACCCTAATGGGCAAAAACACTCTTGGGCCCAAATTACAAATAGACCCATTAACTAAATACTAATACTCTCTAACAACATCAACTCAGAAAGATGATGTTAAAATCAATGTTTTAAAAATCGCCCCAAGCGGCCGCTTAAGCGTGGTGCGGCACTGTACGATTAAATCTAGGTATTAGCGGCTGCTGTGCGGATTTGAATTAATCGCCCGCTTATCACCTACCTAAGCCGCTTTTTTTCCGCCTGACTGTTTTTTTTTTTGCAGCCGCTTGGGCCTGATTTTTGGTAGAGCGGTCAAAGGCTGGCCCATTTGTGGCTGGCCCACTTACTGCTGACCCATGAGGGTTAAAAAAAATGGTTGCATGCACACGACCCCCGGATCCAGTCTTTCCGCGTTGCGAACAGAATCCCGACGGACGTCTTTTCCGCTTCCGTTGCTTCTTGCGGCAACCGTTTGCATCCAAGGACCATTGCGGAACATCCAAAGACCATAGCGTTCTTATCCTCCAGTGGCTGCTGTTTGGGAGGGAGTCGGCGCCTGCTCTTGTGCAGTGGAAGGTTGGACGTTGCCGAGAAGTTCAGGTTGTTTCCGGGAGGATCGTGCGGCCTTGTTCCTGCTACAATAGAAGTCGTTCAATCTCAAGTAAGTCTTTTGTTCCTTTTTTTTGTTGTTTGCTTGATTCCTCCACCTTTTCCTCCTGTCGGCAGTCCTGTTTCTTTCTTTCTTTTTTTTTACTGGTCAGTAGTCACGTTATATTTCAGGTGATGTGTTTGTTATACATGTACGCCTAGTAAAATAGTAATACATATACACTACTTTCTACGCCTATTAATTTATAGTTTTATACAATACTATCTTACTGTTGTACGCATATTTCTGTACATCTGCAATATACATGGACACATATTATATTATATGTATTCAATACAATAAATGTTTTACCTTATAATAATATAGTAGTACTAGTAATATACAATATTTATCTTCTATTGTTTTGTTGTTTATATGTTATACTTGTTACTTAATTACGTACTAGTTTATGATATACTTCATGGGTAACATGTTGATGTTTTATGTGTATATTGCTGCCCTGCCTTATACTTGCCGATTTTTATATTGATCACTTGGTGTAGATGGCTGATAATGTTGTACCTCCGGCCGAAGAAATCCCGCAACATGGTGCTACTGCTACCAACATGCGATCATCTGAACCGGGATGGAAGTATTGTGATGTTCCCGACCCTGCTAGAAAAGAGCGGTTGAGATGTGTATTCTGCAAACACACATCAACTGGTGGCATTTTTAGATTGAAGAAGCATCTTGCGTGTAGGAGGGGGATGTAGATGCATGCATGAGTGTACCAGCAGAAGTGAAGAGGGAGATTTGTGAGTATTTAGATAATATGGCAGCAAAAAAGGCTAAAGAGGAGACAAGAGATGAATGATGCCAGGGATCAGGTGAATATCAGGGAACGGTCTGATGATGAGGAGGTTGTTGTGCTTGGTGGTAGCGGCGCAAATGCAAAGAAACCTAGGGTGGTGGGTCAGATTGACACTTTTTTTAGAAGAAACCCAGAAGATGTTGTCAAAGACAGAAGGCCATCAAAGCAAGAAAGCATCAATAACAAGCTGAAGAAAGAGGAAAGAAAGAAAACTCTACAGTTTATAGCACAATGGTTTTACCAAGCCAGTAAGTAGTTTTAATATTTATTCAAACCCACCCTTCAATTCTTCTTTATTGTATTATTTGTAAAGTCTAAATTTGACCTTACATAATCATTCTAGGTATACCCATGAATATTGTGACACAGGAGAGTTTCAACGTAATGTTAGAGGTAGTTGGGCAGTTCGGTCCAGGATTGCAAGGACCTTCCATGCACGAGTTGCGCGAGCCTCTATTGAGGAGTGAAGTGGAAATGATTAAGCAGTCATTGGAGGCGCACAGGGAGGAATGGAGGATCAGTGGATGCTCTATTATGACTGATGCTTGGACTGATAGAAGGGGAAGAAGCATCATGAACCTCTGTGTCAACTGTAAAAGAGGCACAAGCTTTTTGAGGGCAATTGATGCATCTGTCGATATCCACAATGCTGAGTTTATTTTCAAGCTGGTGAACAGTTGCATTGAGGAAGTTGGGGCGGAGAATGTTGTACAGGTATTTACTGAAATATGTACTTGAATAATGTTGCATTTTCTTTAACATAGCATTTCTAAAGTACTAAAATAACGTTACATGAACAATGCAGGTTGTCACTGACAATGACGCATCAAATCTGGTTGCAAGTAGGCTTCTAAAAGACAAGAGGTCGGGGATATTCTGGACTCCCTGCGCTGCACACTGTATTGATCTTATGTTGGAGGCGATTGGGCAATTAACTAAGGTGAAGAATATGATTCAGAAGAGTAGGAAGTTGGCGATCTTCATCTACAGTCACCATAGCACCCTAAGTCTGATGAGAAAGTTCACCAATGGTGACTTGGTGAGACCTGGAGTGACACGATTTGCCACTGCATATCTTAGCTTGCAGAGTTTGCTAGACAAAAGAAATGAACTTAGGAGCATGTTTTGCTTTGTTGAGTGGGAAGCATGCAAGTATGCAAGCACAGGAGAGGGGCAGTGATTTGCTAACATGGTAACAAATCCCACATTTTGGCACGGGATTGTGTCAGTAGTGAATATCTTTAAGCCATTGGTTAATGTATTACGGCTTGTTGATAGTGAGAAGAAACCTACCATGGGGTTTATATATGTCGCTATGCTTAATGCTGAAAAGGAGTTGACAGCCAATTTGAGTAGTGATCCTTTATTCTTGAAGAAGGTCATGGACATTGTTAATGAGAAATGGGACAAAAGACTGCATCGTCCCTTACATGTGGCAGGTAACTTAAGTTGTAATTTTTATTTTTTATTATTATTTTTTTATCTGATACTAATGTATTATTTTAATCATTGTAGGCTACTACTTGAACCCCTATTATTATTGGGTTGATCCAGAGATAAATAGCACACAGTGTGTCATGAGGGGTCTAATGGAATGTGTGGATATCTTTTTCCCTGAAATGGAGATCCAGGATAAGATTGTTCTTGAGAAGGAGATGCCCGCGTATAGGAATGCTAAGGATGCATTTGGGAAACCAAATGCCATTAGACAAAGATCTAGTCCTGACTTGGACCCTGGTAAATTGTCAACCGCTTTCTTGCTTACATTACCCATGGTCACCACTTTGTAATAAATTAATTGAATACTTTATTGATTTCTTAAAATTAGTGGAATGGTGGACCAATCATGGATACGAAACTCCGCATTTGCAAAAGATGGCAATCAGAATTCTTAACCTGACATGTACATCTTCTGGGTGTGAACGGAATCGGAGTACGTTCGAGATGGTAATTTACCTCCCTACTTGCAGTCTTGATCATTCAATATTTGTGCATAACACATTAAGTCATCAACTAAATCTTTTGTATTTATCCAGATTCACACCAAGAAGAGGAATCGACTAGATGTGCAACGACTAAATGATCTGGTTTATGTGCAATTCAATTCAAAGTTGAAATATAAAAAGGAACATCGTGAATCAAAGAAGGATCCTTAAGAGTCAGATTATCTGGAGAAGGCAAAGGACTGGAAGATGAGGTATACCCAGGTGCTGGATTGACATGGGGACAAGTGGCTGAAGCATCTGGAGTTGCAGAAAGAGTTTATACCAGAACCAAAAGACATGGGCAGCCCACCCCTCCCATCCAACCCACCCCTCCTGGTGCACAAAGTGATAGAGAAGATTTTGAGCCAGAGCAATTCACAAGCAGGAATATATTTGACAGCTACTCCAGTGCAGAGGACATTGAGGGAGATTATTAGGGACTAGGAAATAGGGTTATGAATTATGATCAACTTTCTACAGGAGCAGTAATGACATTGTAGAAACTTTGTTTTTTTGGTTGCTTGGACATACTTGTTGATTATGTTGTTTTGGGTGTTTAATCACCTATGTTTTGATTTTGTTGTTTGGATGTCCTATCTTTTAATTATTATCGGTACTAGTGTTTTGAATTTTCTATCTTTTGGACGTTCATATAGGCTTTTCTATTTCAGAAATAATCATGTGAAAAATTGTGAATAATGTATGAATATTGTACTAATTGTTTCTTGTTTCATGCATTTTCATGTGGGCACATTACTTCCCTTATCCAAATGGCTGTCTACTCGTATGATGCTGCTCATGCTCCATGTAAAGGTAAGAACTAAATTCAGTATCTATATTTGTTCATTGCTAAAATTGTTCATTAACTCTTAATTGGTGTTAGATATATTAATTTTAAAGGAATAAACATGTTTATTTGCTGTTATATATCTTTAATTTCTGAATCTATCAACTCTTAATATCTGTTACATATATTAACTTTAAAGCTTTAATAGGTATAGTTATGTAAAATAGTCACAAACATTATATTATATATGTATTAATGTCTATAAAATATGAAACATTATCTAAAAAATTGAGTATTCGCTTTTTAAAAAAGTGCCCGCTTAATCGCCCGCCTGGCGATTAATCGGCTACAAGGTCCTGTCTGCACGCTTCTCGCTTCGCGCTTTTTAAAACCTTGGTTAAAATAAAAATGACCAAAAATGAGAAAAATCATCATAAGATCTTGGATAATATCAATTGATATGTGCAAACTGCGTTTAACATTAGTAAGTCGATCTAATGTAATACGAGCCAAAGTGGGTAGGGCCATCGGGGTTTGGTCAAGCTTATAATTGTGTCCCCTTCTATATAAAATGAGGGGTTTTCCTCTGTTATTTGTTCAATTGTTCTCTTGATTCATTCTACATTGTATCAAAGCACAAGATCCAACCCTGATCATAAATTAAAAAATGAGAGTTTTAGACAAAAAGTGACATCCTCTTCTTCACTGCCTTGTCCCCCGCATAGACTATCCAAACACAACCCCTTCCCATGTCGTCGCAATGCATGACTCCCCTTGTATCAAGTATATCTCCCAAAATTCTTTAGCAAAGTTGTCCGAAAGGCAACAATCTTTCAATCTCTTGTCGGCTTCGTCGTCTAAAGGAGTTGCGACCATATCGTGCTCCATTTCCTAGAGCAACTAGATTACCAAGCGGTGAAACCAAGACCATATCATTGCCTACTTGTCGCACCTTCCTCAATCTGGTAGCAAAGCCGCTACTTTGGTACAATAGTCTAACATTCAAGGACACTAGATGCAATAATCAACTGCAAATTTTGAAAGCCACCATCACCCTAGAAGGGGTGTAGACATCCATCCTTGGACGACAACGCTCCAAAAAGCTAGTCATTGTCGCCCACCAATGGATGACATCAACTTGTTCTTAGATGACAACATGACACTTGTTGACACTTTCTCTTGATAGCCCTGGTTTGTAGGGCCATGCCATCCGATCGACTGGCCTTCTTGTCGGTTAGCCGGCATTGACCAACTTTAGTCTGCTTGTTATCTTGTCCTTGGGAGGTCATTGCTCAAGTCCTCCAAACCAAGGGCACAACATCATTATCTCATAATGGTATACCTTTCTTATTTCTTTCTTTGTTTTTTCATGATAGTCTCTAACTCTCTGCACATTGCTCTCTCCTCTACGCTCCTCTCCCTTTTTGGATTGTTGTCTTACTTCTCCACCTCAAACACTCTTGAATTTGTTTGTGGTTCAGTTCGTTGCTGAGTAAATATAGAAGAAAGAAGGGAGGCAAGGAGAGAAGATCAAGTGAAGAGTTGAGAAGAGAGAAAGAGATGAACATAAAGGGAGGCATGCCATCGTCAAAACATAGTTTAGATCTTAAGAGAGTGTAGAGTTTTTCTTATCGATAGGAGGTAGCCCCCTTTTCCTATAAAAAGGATAAGGTGGAAGCATACAGACACAAGACAAACCCTAATGGGCCAAGACACACTTGGGCCCATATTTAGACTAAATCAACTTAAGTAAATAGACTAACAACTTAAGTAAATAAACTCTCCAACACTCCCCCTCTAGCTGGAGCTTGGAAGAATCCCAAGTCAGCTTGCAAACAGATAGACAGACTAAACATAATAAAAAGATAACCAAGCACATACAAGAATTTCTCTACCTTGATGTTACAATAAATCATTTAAGCACTCAAATACTCCCCCTCAAGCAGATAATCCAAAAGTGGGTACGAAGGCAGGTAGTAGGAGCTCCTTGATCAGTGTGAACTAGCATCTGGAGCAGATTAAACATCAACATGTAGGCATCACGGTCTTCATCGCAATCGCTAACGTCGTAGACTCGCAACCCAGAGAATGTTGGGTCACAACAATAGTAGTCAACGTGCAAACAGAGCACGGACGAACCAAAGAGTGTTGGATCACAGTAGCAGAAAGTCAACATGCACACAAAGCATCGACAAGTAGAGACTCAACGTGTGCAAAGCACGGACAAGCCAGAGAGTGTTGGTAGCATGAAATAGATGACATAGCCGGATAAAAGACCATTGTGTTTGAAGTAGAAAGCAGCAAAAAGACTCCAAGATGAACAGTAGTAGCAAAAAAGCATGAAGCTCCATCATAAGCACGTAGTACATACATCATCTCATCATATAATTTCCATCATAGTAGCAGCCGTTAAAGTCCAAAGAGTGTTGGTTCACAATAGAAAGTCAACGTGCAAACAAAGCACGAACAGAAGATAGTGCAAAAGCACAAAATAGCAAGTAAAATGTGCTAATCACAACACAAATAGTAAGAATGACGTTGTCGGACAGAAAAGCAATCAACAACATAGCAACAATCAAGGTTGAAAAAGGTGTGAGGCATAACGAGGCATTTTTGTCTTAGTGAGGCGAGGCGTAAGCTTCAAAATGCATCGAGGCATTCATATTATATATATATAGAGAGAGAGAGACAGAGAGAGAGTCAGGCTAGAATACACTCGAGTGTACAAATCATACCGTACACCCCAATGGTCTTTGCCTTTATAGACCATATATTTGTAGAATCTAATCCATTGACCTTCGTTGTTATAATCTAGGTTGTCAAGGCAGCTAGGTGGTGGGTTTCACCCAATGGGCGCCTAGGCTTTTCTGGGCGTTTTTATTTTATATTATTTTTCAGTTACATATTTATTTATTTATACACATGATACTACATGCAATTTTGTAACTATGTGTAGATGTTGTGATATGCCTAACTTATGTTGATAACTGTTGGGAGGACCACAGGAAGGAGAATTAAGAGGGCAAATAACAATAAAAGGTTGAAGACAAGTAGGAACTGAAGGAGAAAGAAAACAGGAAAAAATAAAAGAAATTACAAGTGAGTTGCAGGAAGAAGTCAGATAAAGAAACGCGCAACAGCAACAAAGGAGAAGTGAAGGAGAAAGAAGTTAGATAAACAAAAAAATAGCAGTAAAGGAGTAGTTGGAGGACACCTAGGGGACGAAAAAAGAGATCAGGAAACTTCCACACATACATGCAAACAGCAGTAGATGTTGGAGATGTAGGAGCAAGAGTAAGTAAGAAAAAGTAGAAGAAAACATGCAAATGGAAGTAGTACTAGAAGTCTAGTAGATGTGGGAGCAGGAGATGCAATACAAATCTGAATTTTTGATATAAGTAGCATGGAAATAGCAGTAAGAGAGAACATAGGAGGAAGTCACAAAAACTTAAGATGCAGCAGTAGCAGGAACAGAAAATGCAAGAGAAATTGCCAAAAAAGAAAAGAAAAGAAGCTAAAATAGGAGACACAAGAGTAAGTACAAAAAATCAAAGAAACAGTAGTATAAAAGGACTGATTTGTTTGCAACAGTTGCAACAAAATCGCCTAGGCTGTCCGCCTTAATCGCGTAGCCCGCCTAGCCCGCCCAGCCCGCCTAGTTTTCCCAAATCACCTATGACCCCTAGGCGCCTAGATTTGAGGGTCCTACGGAGCGCCTAGACGCACGCCTTGATAACAGTGGTTATAATAATAATAGGTCACATAAAATTTGAGCCTATTTGGATGAGTGTAAGTCAGTCATCCAAGGACAACAAAATCGACGCACATAATTAATTTGAAATGAATGATTTTTGTCTCCTTTAGATGCATGCCCTATAAGTGTCCAAATGAGCTAAACTGTATTATATAGTATGTTCTTAAGATATTTAAGAGGGTCAATGTTTTAGATTTTCAAAATAATATCTTCATGATGGAAAATGATTGAGGTGTATAGCGTCTCTGCCACACTCAACTCTATTCCAGCTACACTATATATATATATATATATATATATATAGAGAGAGAGAGAGAGAGAGAGAGTCTATATATATATATATATATATATATATATAGGACTGTAAATGGGTAGGGTATGGTGCAGGTATGGTCATATCCAGAACCGTAACCGTTTAGTTAAGCGGATATGGTTACGGTTATATACCAGCTTTGTCGAAAGCTATACCCGCAACTACCCATATCCGTATAATCGTTGGGTATATGGATGGGTAATTGGATATATGGTTATGTTTAACTTATTATAATAATACACTACAAACTTTGAGATACAACAAACTACTACACTTAAATTGATAGGTTATGGAGAAATATCATTCAAGGCAGAGAGAAGAGACGAACGGAATGAGAGAATGACTTTATGGCCTTCTTAATTAATTGAAATGTACTTGTGTGGCTATAAAGTCATGTCAATGAATTTGCTCATTATCCTACTTCAAGGTACTTATATTACTAGATTTGAACGCTACAATATAGAACACTACATTCTAATATAAATGTTTACTATTTTAAGGTATATATACTTGCTATATGTGAGTCCTACAATATGCACCATTACATCTTAATGTAAATTATTTATGTAAAAATATAAATGGGTATATGGGTATACAGGGTATGGGTATATACATAACCATAACCTTACCTTATAAGAGGCGGGTATGTGGGTATAAGGGTAAGCGGTTATATGGTTATAAAAATTTATACCCATGACGGGTTTAGTGGGTATGGGTTTGAGGGTATGCGGGTATACCCATGTCCATTTACAGCCCTATATATATATATATATATATATATATATATATATAGAGAGAGAGAGAGAGAGAGTCAGAATAGAATACGCTAGAGTGTATTCGGAGCAGAATACACTCAAGTAGTTTTTCATGATGTAATATTTTTTTTAAATCTAATCCGTTGATCTTCTTAATCATCTTTTAAATAACTCATAAAAAATTTGAGCACATTTGGATATTTATAGGTCATGTTATAGAGACCGCAAAAATTATGCATTTCAAATTAGTTTCGTGCGTCGATTTTGTTGCCCTCGGATGAGTGACTTGCACTCATCCAAATGGGCTCAAAATTTGTATGTAGCCTAATTATAGTATGACAATGAAGATCAATGGTTTACATCTTGCAAAAAATAGTCTTGATATGCAAACACACGAGTGTATCTGTGCGATCTGTACACTCGAGTGTATTCTAGCGAGAGAGAGAGAGAGAGTCAGGCTAGAATACACTCGAGTGTACAGATTACGCCGTACACCTCAATGGTGTTTTCCTATCTAGACCTTGTCTTTCAAAAATCCAATCCATTGATCTTCATGGTTACAATAATAACAGGCCACATACAAAATTTGAGCTCATTTGGATGAGTGTAAGTCACTCATCCAAGGACAAAATTGACGCACAAAACTAATTTGAAATGCATGATTCTTGCCTCCTTTAAATGCGCGACCTATAAGTATCCAAATGAGCTAAAAAAATTTATATAGTATATTCTTAAGATATTTAAGAAGATCAACGGTTTAGAATTTTCAAAAAGTTACTGCATCTTTAAAAATGACTGAGGTGTACGGTGCCTCCGGAACACTCGAGTGTACACTAGCCTGACTCTATATATATATATATAGTGTACATATATGTTAGTACAAATATGTACATTCACATAGGCATACACAAGTACACACATTTAAAAATTTATATATATATATATATATATATATATATGCATGTAAGTCTATTATATATACACATAATCTCATAAACATATGCAAGTACATCCAATATACAAAAGAATACAAAATATCAACATATACACATATACATGCACAAAATATATGCATGTAAATGTATACCATGTGTGACATTACATGTATATGCATATACATTATAGATACATACACAAATACATAAATATATAGACAAAAATATACATGTTTAGATAGATATGTATGTATATATACACACACATAGATTATGCACACAAATATATATGTTTAGATACATATATATGCATATTTACACACACATATATATAGATTATACATGTGCATATGAGTCTTAAATTGGGGTCTGAACTGTGGCTTACGCCTCGGAAACGCCTCAATGCCTTTTTACGCCTCGCCAAAAATGAGGCGCTCGCCTCTCACCTGGATAGTGAGGTGCATGCCACGGGGCGCATTGAGGGCCACCCTCACATATACTTGTTAAGGCGACACGGTGTTGGGGCTGGACGCCTTGCGCCAAGGCGCGCCTAGGCGACCTTTAAAAAAATAATTTATGTATATATTTTATGTATATATGCACGTGTCATGGTTTTTCCTCACTCATATACACATATTGTATAGTTATATATGTAGTTATCTACATATTTATAGTCGATCTCCCCATATATATGTATATTTTATTGTACGAAAAAATAACCAATTACATTTCTAATAAATTATCATTGACAATAATGTCAAGAACACGAAAAGAATTACTGTAAAGAATGTAAGAGAGTGATCAACAAATAAATATATATTTATTGTCATGCATAGCTACAAGTATTAAGCATAGTCACAAATTCGGTATTCGGGATACGTACGGTTGAGTTGAAAAATTCGAAATTCGAGAAATATGCGGAAAATTCGGCTAAAAAACAGTCAACGTACGGCAAAAGTACGGTCAACTATTCGGGAAAAAGTCGGAAAAAAACGGATACATATATATATATATATAGACATGTTTGCAAAAATATATGAATTAGGCAAGAAATTTGAGATATGGAGTGCAACTTAAGGCGCTACATATGAAAATCAAAGTTAATTTGTGGCTTATAGTTAATTTATGTAGTATGTAACTCTGTAGAAGGCAGACTGCCTACAACTGAAATCGAGATTTGTGACTACCTCGTGCCATACCTCCAATAGAAGCCTCTTTGCTCTGTAACAAATCAACAAGGAGAAAAAACAGGAAGAAGACCAATGAGTAGGGGAAATTCAAGAGAAATGGCTGGAAGAGATTCTAAAACAAATTGTTGTAATCATGGAGATTACAGCCACAAGACTTAAATATCGGAGAATTTGTTGTTGCTGGATTGCTAGAAGAGGAAGGGGAGGGTGATATGCGAGGAAAGAAAGAGGGAGCAGTGAAGTTGTAATCAGAAAATGATGGAAGTTAGGACAGGGGACAATAAAGAAAGGGGGGAAACATGATGGCTTGGTGGAAAACTTGACAAAGGTTGAGGGGACAGTGACTGTTGGGGAATGGGAGGATGAGGGGGGATGGTCGGAGATGGCTTTCATGGCCACAAAAACTGCTAACGGTCGCAGTCAATGACGATGAGAAAGGGGATGATGGGGCGGAAAGGTTCAGGGGACTAGGGGAGGGTGATGTGCAGCCGACATTGAGCAGGGCGGGAAGGTGCAGCCAACGTTGCTATTGCGGTTGTGGTGCTAATGGAGCGGGAAGATGAGTGAGCACTGAGCAGACGGGGGCTGATTGGGGGAAGATCACAGAAAATTAGGAGAATAGGGGACGAAGCAGGAGGGGGAAGAAGTACAAGAAAAAATAAAATAGAGAGGGGCGTACCTGGAGAAGTAGTGTAGCCGCCGTAGGAGCCAATGAAGAAACCGCCGCAGCCGAAGTCCGATGGTGTCGCAAGCTCCCAGCAGACCTAGGCAGCGGCAAACCCTGTCTTCAGCACTCAGCAGCAGTGCTCCTCGCCATCACCGATACAGGGTCTTCCTCGCCGGCACAGAGTCCTCCTGGTGTGCTCCGACAGGTGCTCTTCACCGGCAATGCTCCGTTGGGCGGAAGGAGTTCAATGGGGGCGCGGGGGAGTGGGGGTTCTAGCGTAAGTGTCGAGGGTTTGGAAAAACCCTGTCGCGATGGGTAGAATTAGGCTTTGAAAAAAAAAAAAGTAAGTGGGCCGCATACTACTGTTTAAAATGTGAAAAAAAACGAACTAATCGCGTTTAACACGAATTATGCATATAAAACGTGTTTTAAACCCGTTTAAAACGTATTATACGGTTTTTAGTATAAAACGGCAGTAACATACGTTGGACGAAAAATTCGCGTTTTTTTAAGGAAAAAACGTCGATTATTGTAACTATGGTATTAAGCAATGTAATCACTATCCTTCGTAGCATAGCTACTTACGGCATGTTTGGATTGCAGGAAAGGATTAAGATGGGACTTTTCAAGAGGATGGGATAGAAAGGTATAAGTGAAGGATAGGATATTGGTTGATCCCATCCTATGTTTGGATGCAAAGTAAGATAGGATTCATAATGACATTAATGCAAAGTAGGCTAGAGATAATATTACTCTTTACTTTTTAAAAGTTAAAGAACACAACGTGATCAATTGAAGAACAAACATTTAACAATTTTAATATCATATACTACAGATCCAAAATAGGTGTCATATATATAAATGAAAATAATTGATTTCGTGTTGTGTTTGTGAGAATTCATTCATAGAAATTGATACAAGGATGAAGAAAACAAACATTTGTTTCTTATTTCTGAAAATAATAGATGCAAATTAATGCAAGCAAGAAAAAAGCTAGTACCTTTTTGGCTAAAAAGGTCGTACTAGTTTGTTGATAGATGACAGAGAGCAACAAAATAAAAAAGGTAAAATACTTCTTTCGTCTCTTGATCGTTCGTACTAGTTTGTTGATAGATGACAAGAGCAACAAAATAAAAAAGTAAAATACTTCTTTCGTCTCTTGAACGTAGTTCCGGCAAAAAAAATTTAATACCTTTGTGTTCAGCCAACGTAGAGAACAATAGGTGACATGGCTTGCCATTGATGGACAAGATTGCATTGACGGAGGTGCAGTTTATTTAAAAGAACCAACTAGTCTTTGTCGGCAATGACAATAGCAAAAGAATGAGTTATCTTTCTTGTTAGATGCGACGCAATGAGTACTGATTAAGTACGCAGCTTATTCACCGGAACCGGAAGCGTAGCAATGAATCAGATAATTCCAGGCTGCAAGGAGAGCAATGAATCATATAATTCCAGGCTGCAAGAAGATACTGAGATGGAAGACAATCAAGTATGTAGCATATTCACCGGAACCGGAAGCGTAGCAATGCAGAGAATTCCAAGCTGCAAGCAGATACGGAGACGAAAGACAATGGAAATCGGGGCAGGCGATAGACAGTCGGCGAACAAGAACGACAAGCAAGACGCGCGGCAGAAAAAGTATCGCGTTGGGGTCGGGGGCTACGAGGCCTCTTTATACCGCCCAATACCTAAGGGGAGTGCAGAACTCAAAAGTCCTTCTAAGATGGGATCCCTGTTTCCGATGGATTAGAATCCTTGTGTCGTTTTTACACAACCAAACATGGGATTTGAAATTTTAGTGGGATTATAATCCTATCCTGCTTATAATACCGTAAACCAAACATGTCGTTAGTACAATCTGAATTGAAGGTGCAACCTAAGAAAAATCAAATGTGTACTAAGAGTATTAGATCCAGTCAAACAAAACAAGAGTATTAGATCCAATCAGACCCAAAAAAGAGTATTAGATCCAATTAAAAGTGATATTTGGCACATAAAATAGGCAACACTATTAATTTTGAACATTGGTGTAGCCATATCACACATTCAAATAAGTGAATATACAACCATACCCACAAAACTAGGTCACTGTAGCATTATAAACAAAGCGTCCTCGCCTAGGCGCAGCCCTGGGGCGCCTTGACAAGTATGCCCTCGCCTCAAGGTGTACGCCTTTGAAGCCTTGAGGCGCGCCTTTCTGTTCCATGGCAACAACTGAGATGATGATGAATAAGCAATAATAGCAGCAAAAAGCTCCACATACAGAAACAAGTAACAACAAACGGATCCATATCGCAACAAAATAACACTTCATAACAGTAGTAAAAGTAGCATGAAGATTCATATATCAGCAGTAAAAGTGGCATGAAGATCCATATAGCAGTAGAACAAAAGTCTTCTTCATTTCTCTTCATCTCTCCTCCATCTCATCTCTTCTCTCTACTCATCATCCGCTATTCTCCCCTCACGCCAACCACGATTCAAGAGAGTGCTTGGGGTGAAAAGTCAAAAATAATGGTAGAGGCAAGGGCTATGTAGGCAAGTATGTGGAGGGAGTAATAGAGAACTCGAGTCAAGGTGCAACATGACCCAATTACATAGATCTAGATAGAAAACTATATGAATCTTTTTACAACCCAAAAAGGAGGGTGTGGGGGATCTACCACCGCAAAACTTTTTAGGATGGTAAAAAAAATCATAGGATCCGATTATCAGTAGGTGCAATATATATATGAAGGGGTAGAACAAGTATTGAGGAGGTAGGCAAAAGGTATATAGGGGATAAAGAACAAAAGACAAATATAAGTGCTAAAAAAAGTAAATGATGCTGGTAAGGATAAAGAAGGGACTCGCAATGTATAAATACCTCCGCCATGTAATAGAATCATTGAAAATAGTGAGGCACGCCAAGAAGTTGCAGCAGGACATGTGACACGCCGTTTCGGTGAAGAGACACGCCATGTAGCGCATTAGTAGGTGCATCAACAGTAGTCAGTGCCAGCAAGAAGCAGGCGACACGTCGTGTCGTATAGTGACACGTCGTGTCAGTTGACAGAAGTCGAGACAATAATAAGCAGTAGCAGGTGACACGCCGTGTCGATGAAGAGACAAGCCGTGTCTGATACCACAATAGCAAAAGTCAATGCAGGCAAGAAGTAGGCGACATGTCGTGTCGTGTAGTGACACGTTGTGTCAATTGATAGAATCTCGAAGTAGAACGCAAGTGACATGTCGTGCCATAGTGCAGGCAACATGTCGTGTCATCACGGGCAGATTTTGCAAACTAAGTCACGAACGAAGCAGTCACCACCTACACGCTGTGTCTAGAAGCGACACGTCGTGTTTATAGTGAACAACAGCAAAAAAACCCAAAGGCAACAGCAAAAGAAGGGGAAATCCTTCCAGATCTCCACCATAGAAATATAAGGATGATATGTGCCTAATATCAGTAGAAAAGGGAGATCTTTATCCAAGATTTTGGATTAAATCTCAATGGTGATTGTATGGATTAGATCGGCGATGGAGAAGATAATGGCAGTGTAGATCTGTGATGACGGCAGCGAATAAATCGGCGGCAGTGTAGCGGAGGCGGCAAGTAGGGTAGATATGATGGCTCCAAAGACAGCAAATCATGGTGGTGGCATGGCGGCCCAAGTAGATCTAATAGCAACAACTTCATAGTGGATTTTTGTTGAAGATGGAGACGACTCGAAGGAGACGACTCCAAGAAGAAGCAGGGATGAGAGATCCCTACGAGCAGCCAAAGCAACACCTAGCGACGGCGGCCACCCATAAGGGGAGGCATCTCTCCTTTGTGCTCTCTCTTAGGGTTGGGGGCGGCACAAGAAGGCCTTACGTGTAGAGTTTTTCTTATTGATAGGAGGCAGTCCCCCTTTCCTATAAATAGGATAAGGAAGAAGCATACGGACACAAGACAAACCCTAATGGGCCAAGACACACTTGGGCCCATATTACAAATAGACTAAAACAACTTAAGTAAATAGACTAATAACTTAAGTAAATAGATTCTCTAACAGTCTCTAACTCTCTGCATATTGCTCTCTCCTCCATGCTCCTCTCCCTTTTTGGATTGTTGTCTTACTTCTCCAACCCCAAACACTCTCTTGAATTTGTTTCTGGTTCAGTTCATTGTTGAGTATATATAGAAGAAAGAAGGGAGGCGAGGAGAGAAGATCAAGTAAAGCGTTGAGAAGAGAGAAAGAGATAAACATAAAGGGAGGCATGCCACAACAAAACACAATTTAGATCTTAAGAGCATCCTGCACTGTCAGGGAAGAGGACAACTCTTCACATCAATCAATCTTTCTTCATTATTGATCACGTTTGCTCAGTTCACTGGATGGTTCATCACGTTAACAACTGCCATACTCATCCATCCAAGCGTGGCATACACCATTGATATGTTTGTCCATGAAGCATCTTGTATTGATGCATCTTGGAGCTATACTGATATGTTTGTGTGCATGTTTAGCAAAATTTCATTTTCATGGTTTAACATGCATTCATTATGTTTTGTCAGCAAAATTTGATGGTCAAGGTTGAACTCCCTCACAATCAAATCAAGAACACTATTACTTGAAGACCAACTAAGACATCGACTGTTTACTTTGTTTAACAGATTCCCACGCATTACGCACCCGTTCACGACTTTGTTCACAACTATTCCCAGCAAACTGAGGCCAAAAAGTGCCCCAAGAGGACGCCCTCTCTCAGGATAAGAGTCCCATTTCTTCTCACAACTCCCCAAAAACAACGTTCAACTTGCATGTGTTAAGCAGCTAGCATGCATTCCTTCTGAGCCTCACTACTTTTTAGCTTATATTACATTGAAGCTTTACTCAATAACTTCCTCGAAGTTTCCTCAAAGTTTCCAACATAAACTTCCATTTCCACACCTTCAAAGTCGACACGAAGTTGATGCCCTGTACCATGCTTACATGCATGTCAACCACTTGTTGCAGCGCAGTTGTCCTGTAGTAGTGCTCCTGTCTCAACTAGTGTGCTTCATCCTGGTACTAGTGCTTGTTATGGGGAGCTACTTCAATGACAATGGTAATTGAGTTTGCAACTCAGATGAGTTATGCACCATGTCAACCAACACACACTAAGATGATTGAGGCCCAAATGTATTTTTTCATCTACACCTGTTGTTTGGCAAATATTTATATCAGGGGAAGTGTCAAGAATTTCAAATCCAATGGAGAACAAAATTAGGGACTGCAAATGGGTGTCGGTATTATTTTTATGCAAGTCATGTTTATGTTTGTCTTGTTTGTCTAATATGCAAGTTGGAAATGTGATCCTCCCACGGTTCAGTTTGAGAGGAAGTGTAGAGTTTAAAAGAGTTTATTAGTGAGGTCTATTGTGATATGGGCCAAAGTTTATTGACCCAGTACGGTGCCACTCTCTCCTATGTGTATTGGAGGGGTTTTGCCTGTGTAATATATCAAATTATCATCTCCTTACTTCTACAACATCTTAATCTATATCGAGCTAGAACTAATGTCATTTGAACCATAACTGCTAAACTTCTCTAATTTGTCAATCCTCATTAGGACAATCAAAATTGAAAGCTATACCTCTTCAATCCTATGAATTTCAATGACTCAAATGTCTTGTTACATGTTTTCCATTATATTTTTATCATATAATTTTGTTTTTGGGGTGTTCAAAGATCAGAATGATTTATATAATTGCAAGGTAGTATAAAAAGTACAACATTTACAATTACATATCTATATACCAAGAAAAAAAAATTGGTGACGAGGGAACCACTCCCGCACGAGCGCCACTTTTGTGACCCCCGCAGGCAGCGTAAACCCTCGGGTGGACCCCCGGCCCGTACAGGGACCCACCAGTTAGCCGCATCGTTGGTCGGCCGACGCGACGAGCAATTCACTTCGGAGCCTAGCTGGGAGTCAAACCCGTGCCCCCTCACAAGGGGCTTGCGAGCCGCACCACCCGAGCTAGGACTCCCCGGCAAGAAAATTGAGAGTTCACCAATTCAATAGGAATAATGTTAAACCAATAGAAATCATAATAACAAATATCAGTGACTTCTTCAAAAAAATCGACATTTTGTGCCAATTTTTTGTGATTTTTCACGTTTTTTCGCGTTTTTTTATGTTTTTTCACATTTTGTTGCCGTTTTTCGTGTTTAGGGTGGCTCAACAACTTGGGCTAAAATCGATTTTTTGTTAACCGGTTACTCCTTTTCACTCCCCCCCAAAAGCAACCCAAGTTGTGAGCCGGTTACTCCTTTTCACTTCCCCCGCCCCCCACCTAAACCCTAGACTCCCAAACGCTTTTCCCCCACAGTTTCCCACCCCAAAATCCTTTCCCCTAAACCCTCCTGCTCCCAGACCTCGAAGCGGCTAGCTAAAGCTACCAGCGATGATATTGTCGAACACTGGAGATGAACTATCTAGCGGCAACCTGCTAGCCACTGGAGATGAAGCAACCATTGCAAGCAGTGATGTTGCATGCTATAAGCCGGCAAGCAGCAAGGCCGTAAGAGGGAGCGGAGCTCCAAGAAGCACTGGAGCTCGTCGGGCCTAGTGAAGCTTGACTTCGCCCCTCCTTCCAGGTTTGTTCCTATTTGCCCTTCTTCCTTTCTCAATCACCTCGAAACTTGTTTTTTTTCTTGGCCATTCCTCCCTACCATACTCGTCAAGACACTCGCCTAGGTGCCCCTAAGCAGCAAGGCACCTAAGGCTTGCACCTAGGCGCCGCCACCTTGCCTATAATGCCACAATGACCCAGTTTGTGGGCCCGGTTGCATATTCATGTATTTTAATGTTTAATATGGTTCCAAATGTTCAAAATCAATATTGTTGCCTATGTTATGTGTCAAATATCATTTTTAATTGGAAATAATACCCTTTTATTATTTGACCTAGATCTAATACTCTTAATAGTATTAAGTTAATACGCATCTTTTGATTTTTCTTATTTTGCACCTTAAATTCTGATTGTATTCAGTAGCTAAGCTATGAAGGAAAGTGATTGCATTGATTAATACTTGTAGCTATGTATGATAATAAATATATATTTACTTGTTGATCACTCTCTTACATTCTTTACAATAATTATTTTCTTGTTATTAACATTATTGTTAATGGTAATATATTACAAATGTAAGTGGTTTTTTGTCATACAATCCTATATATATATGGGGAGATCAACCATAAATATGTATATAACTGCATATATCTATACTACTATAAAAAGAGTGAATAATTTTGTTTTATCACAAATATGCCACCAACCAATCAGGAAGCATCATTTTCAAAATGGTGGACTCTCCACTCTCTCTCTTTGCTCCTTTTTTTAGATTTCTTTTATTTTTTTGTTGTTTTTTCCAACCGCAACCTTACTCTCCCACAACTCCATCGTGACACAGAAGACAATCCCACATGGCCACGTTGTGTAACCCTTTCTTTCTCCGTTCTCTATCATGTCTATAACGGCTTCTTATTCTCTCCCCCACTCTCGCCACTTTTCCTCAGCTCCCTATTATCCCATCCTCAATAACCTCCCACTAATAACTCCCTACCACATATCACCTACTTTCCCACAACTAACAGTTCTTTCCTCTTTCAATCTATCAATATACAGCTTTTCACATTCAAACCCCACAAGCTACTCTATTATCTCCATATTCACATCATTTTCCATATCTATTTACCGATGTTTTCTTTATTTTTAACGTAAAACTATTTTTTACTTTGTTTCAAATCACCCTCAATTTAATTATTCTGTTTCTAAATAGAACTCTCAATGTACGTTTTTTCATATTGAAATCCCACAAACTACACCATTATCTCCATATTAACATTTTATTTTATTTTTCCCACTATCACGTAAGTTCCCCGCTCCGAGTTTAATGGGTCAATGTAACTACCCACTTTTCACAGTATTTTTTGTTCTTATATGGAAAAGACCAACACCAGAACAGATGATTTCCCATTATCCACTTTCTCTGCCCTTTAACTTCCCCTTCCTCAAATAACTCAATAATATCTTTACTATCTCTGATCACATTGCGGTTCCAATTATCCATATCATTATATATTTCAAATGTCAAAATTCCTTAAAACTTTCTGGCGAATAAACGGCGACTGGTCAATAGACCCACGTCTGACTGTTTCATAATGCATATTGCATTAACTCCACGTCCTCCACTTGACAACACTTCGTCCTCCTATAACTTCCTTCCCACACGTAGAAACTCTCTCCACATTTAACTATTGGCCATTGCCCACGCCATATTCCCGGGTCCATAGAGTTGAGAACTGCGACTACCATCTTCGTCCATCATAATTGGGGTAGGGTTTTCCTCCACTTGAAGGTCCGCAGACCGTTCTAGATGCTCTATTACAAAACTGGCACCAAATTGATCTCTCTCAAATGGTCATGGATGAAGCTTCTCTATTGTTCTCATCCTCCAATTTTTCCTTTGAAGGTAATAGCATTAGTATTTCGTTCTAGGTTTCCGAACCTTCACCTACCTGTAATTATATATTTCTACTGGTCTACAGGTGCTGATTTATTTACAGCCTTGTTATCTTTCAAATAGGGTGATATTATTTTTTTCATACTAATATTATTTTGACTTTTCTCCCATGCTTCGCAAGGATTTTTTTTTATCCTAACACAGTCTGATCTTCAATATACTTTTTCTTAACAACTGACAAGGACAGTTCAAATACAAGCAACAATTTTTAACCATTGATGGATGCGTGTAAAATTTTACGCGGAGCAGCAGCCAATGGCTTGCAGAAGTTGTATTGCAGGAAACCATTGGTCTCATTTAAATTCCAGTTCAGATACAAGCAACAATATTTGGCTATCGATGGATGTGTGTGAATTTTAACAAGTAACTTTTAATCATTTTTGCAGGACAGTCAGTTATTTCAAACCACTCTTCCTAAGACGTGGCGGACATGTATGTGCGTGGATATGTAGATAGCAGATTGAAACCTCAGCAGCATGGCTTAAGCCTTAAGCTAAAGTACCGACGCCAGTCAGTTTGTGAGTAATCGATCATCTCCCTATCCCCTATTTGAAAGGCATCACAAGGAGGAAACTAATGAAGCCGAACATACTGGTTTCCAGATCTGTATAGTCAATTCTCCACATCCTAAGTCGTCATCCCTCCAGCCCCTTCTGCAGGCATCACGAGAAGAACCTCAGCGTTGGTTTCCAGATCTCTATAGTCATTTCTCCTCATCCACTTTTGTTTCCTTGCTTATCAGTCATTCAAGACCGGCATGCTATTTATATTGCTTCCTTTACAGATATACTCTCTCTTGCACCTTTCTTTACATGTTTTTTTTTTGTTTTAGGCAAGTCATGTTAGATAAACTGGTTGATCAATTTCTCACTCTACGCTGGCTTAAGCATTGACCCAATGTACTACTCGAGAAGGACCATCAGTGGACTTGGATCTATTGTGTAGCTTTCCAAGAAGAAAGCCATACCGTACGTGCCAAATAAGAAGAGCTTGGCTATTTACCTTGTTGTTACAAGTACAACTGTAAAATAATGCCGGCAAGGACTCTCCTTGCCAAACCATGGAAGGGTGTGTTTCTGACTACCAAGGACTTTGATTGACCAGCATGGCTGCCTCTCTTGATTTTTCTTAATCTTGATTAGGCGGCCTGTAGAGAGCTATGAGGAGAAGGTGCTATGCAACTGTCAGAGGTAATTGCATAAGCATGCCATTTGATGGGAAGATGAGCAGATCACTTAAGACTTACAGTGTTTAATCACAAAGTTAGCAGCCAAATGTGAGTCGTAGTCTTTATTTATTCACTGGGAGTCTGACTTTATTAGCAACCATTTGCAAACAAGTAGTAGTAATTTGTTGGAGGAAGCTTGGTCTTCCTCACACTGTTCTTTTGAAACCTTTATCTGTTATATATTTGTCTGATATCACTATGTAATTTAACCCCTTTAGCTGTTGAAATCCTATTTGGAAGACGATCACGAAATAAAGTTTTGTTCCGTGAAAATAGGTAGTAGGTGTCAACCATCACGCTGTAGACAACAAATCTAGAATGACCCTGAAATTTAAAGTTTAGTTTAGAAGTTAACTACCCACCTTAATATTTCTTCAATGAAATTCTCTTTTAGGATTTGATGTACAATTTCAGTGAAGCGCTACTATTCATGTCTTGCTCCATTTCAAGATTTTTTTTTGCCTCAAAATTTTATCCTCAAACATCAATACATGCCACTACCAACGTTTAATATTAAAACTTAAATTTTTATTAACTACTGTGTATGAGGCTAATATATGAACAATTTAGAATAATGATTGACAAAAATGTGAACTCATATCTCAGCCGGCTAATACCTCAGATACCTACAATAAAAGTTAATCAAATAATATTGAGTTATTATATAATAGTAATTATCAAGTGGTTCGGTTCGGGTTCTCTCTGCAAATGGTCTGGGGATCGATTCTTGGAAAATCCCCCTTGAAAATGACTCGGTCCCTAGCATCTCTGTTCTTACAGGATGGATGGAGGCCCCGGGTTTACTTTGCTAGGGAGGGTCACAAAGTAGCCGATCCTAAGGAGGATTTCCAATCAACAAAAAATATATAATACGAATATTTTCTTATATTTGTATATAATAGTTTGTATTTTCAGAAACCAGTTATACATTTATGAAATCTTTGACAATTTTAAACAAATAAAACTTTTATATAATTTATTGTCATGTACACATGTAAGGCAAAAAACAATGATTACCATCTCAAATTTTTTTATTTGATTGATAACTCCTCAAAATTGGTACTCAATGTAGAGCTGAACGATATTATTTCTATAATAACTATTGTTGATGGTATTTAGAATCGATATATGAAAATTATCATGATCGTGCTGCCACCAATAAAATAAGAGCTGTTTATAAGTCCCGTATACTTTTGAGTTCCTCTAATAAGTTGCAGTTGTGATCTGTAATACTTATAAAATGTGGTTGAACATTGCACAATTAGTTATAATATATTGTGTAAGTGAATATCTTATTTCTTACGAAGTGTGAGATTCATCTATTGCATTTATTTGAATGCAAATAACTATTGTTACTAACATGTGCAAAAGAAAGCCAATTATGTCATTTAAAAATACACATTTCTAGCATGTTGTTTGCAAATAAAAAAGCAAATCTCATTGAACTATCAAATATGGCAAACAATTGGTGTCAGAAAATCTAAATCTTGCAACTATGTAATTGTTTCTAAATACTGTTTCTCTATCAGGATTTTATACAACTAGAAATAACACCTTTGTATGTCTATTTGTACATTCAACTTTTTTTTTCTAAAATGTCTCTAGCCAATCACCAATGTGAGATTGTATAAGTATATATCTTATTTCCTTATGAAATGTGAGATTCATGTATTGTATTTATTTGAATGCAAATAACTATTGTTATTAACAATGTGCAAAAGAAAGCCAATTATGTCATCTGAAAGACACATTTCTAGCATGTTGTTTGCAAACAACAAAAAAAATCTCATTGATCTATCAAATGTGACAAACAATTGGTGTCATAACATCTAAATTTTGCAACTATGTAGTTGTTTCCAAATAGTATTTGTCTATTAGGATTTTCTACTACTACAAATAAAACCTTTGTATGTCTATTTATACATTTAACTTAGTTTTTTGCTAAAATGTCTCTAGCCAATCACCAATGTTTTCAACAAATAGTTGTGATCTCCTTACTTCTCTCTCTTTTGTCAAATTTTCTAGCATTTTGGTCATCCAATCAATATAACTTATTGGACATATCCACTCAATTTAATTAATCACTCTTTAACATAACAAATCTATTTCGGAATTCATTATAATTTGATAATTTTGTTGTACTTTTTAGAAATGTAGTACTTAATCATAATTTTCTTAGAAACTATGATCTGAAATGATTGAAAATTTTATGAAAACACATAAATAATCAATATAATCCACTATAGTTATAGACTTATAGTACCTCTAATTTGATTTTCACATACATGGAACGTATATTATGAGATTATATTTTGGTTTTGGATGGTTTTATTCATAGTATTTGTATTTATAAGATATCCATAACTCAAGTGATAATGTGATGATGCATATATAAGTGATGTTTCATCAGTAGTGATCATGAATAAACATTTCACAGACAACTATTATTCATATTGTAGTTAATTCTTTTTTACTTCTATCATGTTATCAAATTAGATTGCAATGTGATCACATCCCCGAAATTAAGAGAACTATATAATTTTATAGGATTCTTTTTGTTTGCCAATCCTGAGAATAAGAGATGACTTTAAATGATAAATCACATATTTTATTGATTAATAAAACAATAATTGTTAACTATCTTCTTTAGAACAAACTGAACTTGTTCATATTACATATGTATATATGGTGATTATCTTTTATCAAAATTTAAGGCAAAAGAAGGATACACATATTTATTGTGGATGGGAAAACTTTACAATTCATTTACCTTTTACCTTTACAAAACGGACTATTTTAAACTTATTACAAACTTTTGATTTTTTTTATACTATTGAAGTATCACTTATGATCTCCATTTTTATTCTTGTTTTATTGAAATCTTTCACATATTATATATTACGTGCATGTGCACGTGTGTGTTTACTAGTAACTATACAATGTGTGTATATGAGTGGGGAATGTTCATAAAAACCGTGACACATGTATATAACTATATAAACATAAAAACATATACATAAACTAATTTTTTTTAAGGTCGCCTAGGCAACGCTTAGTAGCGCCTAGTCGCAAGGCGTTCAACTGGAACGTCGTGTCGCCTTGACGCCTTGACAAGTATGCTCCCTGCCCTTCGTCGACTTGTCCCTTATCTTCCTGATTTCCTCCTCCCATTTCTCACTACATCAACTCTTCCCATATCCAACACCAACGTTCTGTTTTTTTCCATGTTTCCTCTTCCTCACACCTCAGCCAACATATTCCTTCTCTTTTTACACTTTTCCTTCCTTACCCCCTAATCCTATGTCGCTCATCCTGTTATTTCCCCCTCTTTCTCACTATCTCAACCTTATCCCCCGATCCAACGCAGTCTTCCTATTTCTTCCTACTTCCTCTTCCTTACTACCTCACCCAACGTATTTCCTTATCTTTTTACACCTTTCTTCCTTATTCACCCCTCCCTCAACCCCCCTAAATTTCCCCAAATCCAATGCAGCCTTCTTATTTTTTCCCATGTTTCCTCTTCCTCACTGCCTCAGTTAACGAATTCATGTCTCTTTTTAAGTCCCCAGCACACCCACTCCCACCCACTTTCTCAACCACGACGTACGGTTACAACATATTAGTTCCTCTTCCCACACACTCCCACTTCAAGTCCCAAATGCCCCACTCCAAGTGATGTCATCAATTGATAATAATCAATTGGTATTTCTTCATATTAATCAACAGATTCCCTTTCTTATATTGTTTTCTGTTGTTCTCTTAATCATCTAGAATTAAAATTTCTTGTCACATTTTTCTAGTTAAATTTGAAATACTAAATGCCATCATATTCCACTGTAGATATGTTGTAGATTTGCCATAGCTTGTCTATTTGACATGCCATTATGTGTCTTAATGTCTCTATACTATTTGCTTATTTGTGTTGGGATTTGTTTGAGCACATCACTTTTTCTACTTGGCATTTCATTACTAATCTATTATCTCCATAATGAACTTCTTGATTTGTGTTGATATTTGTTTGTGTTTGTTGTGTTGTATCTCTTATGTCTCTGGTTACTATAGAGATATGTTGTGTTATGTTGTGTTTTGTTGAGTGTCATGTGCATAGCATGTGCCTCACTTATGCTTTCACTTTAGTGGTTTAGTCCCATATTGCTCATCTCTGCTTTAGTCTCTATTCCCTTCTGTTATATAAGAGACTGTATTGTACACTAGTTTATTTATTCAATAAGCAATTCCCAATTTCTCTATATGGTATCAAGAGCAGGTCCGGTTCCCCGAATTTTCCTTTCCCACCCTGCCCCTATGCCCTAAGCCTTCAGCCCCCCTACACCGTCGCTGCCGCCTGACCCTCCCCCCTCCCACCCCCCCGGCCGCCAGCAGCCCCTCCACCTGTCGTCATCGGCTCCGACCTCCTTCCACTCGCCGCCACCCCCTCCCTCTTCTACCACCATCCGCCTCCCCTCCACCCTCCCCCCCCCCCGCTGTCGCTCCTCCTCCACCCCGCACTGCCCCTTCCCTCCTTCCTCCACCAAAGTCGCCGCCCCTCCCCTTCTCTACACCAGTCGCCATCCCTCCTCCCTCCACAACCCCACTGTTGCCCTCCTCTCGAGTTTCCTCCTTTTTCGCACGTGCAACCTTCCGGACAGCCATAGCCATCCCACATTAAAAGTCTCCTAACTCTCCGGTTACTTTTCTGCCTGCGCCTCATGATGGGATACTGATCTTCCTCATGACGGTGTAGGTTCATTTATTAGTCTATCTGCCTGACACAGGTTTCTTCTGATCTGATGCGTCAGATCCCTGCTGTTGCTATTGCCCCATAGTGGGTTATTTATTCACTACCTATTGTTGTTGCGCCGCCACTTCACTACTGCCCTGCCTCTGCTCATCATGGCCTCGATTGAGCCTCCTCGCTCTCTGTATGTTTCCACTGTCAAGCTCAATGGTTCAAATTATCATATGTGGTCGGCCTCCTTTGTCCTCTATGTCAAAGCCCAAGGTCGGTACTCACATCTTACCACTGATTCTCCTGCTGCTACTGCTGATGAAAAAGGCAAACAAACTTATGCCCAATGGTCCAAAGATGACTCTGGTGTTATGTCCTGGCTTCTTGATAGCACCGAGCCGCGGATCAGTCAGTCCCTGTTATGTCTTCATGATGCTAAAGCAATGTGGGACCAGCTTTCTCATGTCTACTCCCATCAGTAAAATCCTAAACGTGTTTTTGAAATTTTCAAAAACCTGGCCAAGGGAGTTTTCTTCTTATGCTTCCATCGAGGACTTCTACAACCAGTGCTCTGCTCTCTGGAATGAGTATGAAATCTACCATCCGTTGACAGTTGATATCAAACAAGCCCAGAAGCAGCGCAATGAACTACAACTGGTTCAATTTCTGGCTGCCCTACCTACTTCCTTTTTTGGCGTGGTCGATCAAATTTTGTCAAGTGACCCTCTGCCTACACTTCGTGACGTCCTCAAGCGAGTTCAACGACTACCATTTGTGACCTCCACTCCTGTTATTGAGCATCATGTTCTAGTTGCTCGCGCTGCTGATTCTGGACGTGGCCGCAGACGCGCCGTGGCGGACGTATGCCTCCCACTAGCGGACGAGGCTCCTCTACTGCCCCTGGACGCGGTCAAGCTATTGGTCCTCGCTACTGCAACTGGTGTGGTCGTGATAATCACACTGAAGATAGGTGTTGGATCAAGCACGGAAAGCCAGCCTGAGCTAACCAGGCCTCTACAGAAGCTGCTACTGATGCTGCATCTGACCCACCAGCTGCTCCTCCAACTACTCTTCGCTCTGAATTTGAGAAGTTTTTCCAGGAGGGCATGACTCGGCTACCTTCGACATCTGTTGTTGGTTCTTCTGCCATGCTTGCTTCTCCTTCTGCTGGTAACAATAAATGTTGCATTGATCTGGTGCGTCTTTCCATATGGCAGACGACGTCCAATTATTTTCTGCTCTGTCTAAAACCTCTAATATTCGTTCTGTCACTGTTGCAAATGGCTCTAAGACTCCTGTTCATGGCATTGGCACCGTTCCTCTATCTCACAAGCTGAATCTCCAATTTGTTTTATACATACCACATTTTCCTGTTAATTTATTATCTGTCAGTAAAACTGTAAAACAACTTCAGTGCTCCATTAAATTTGATCCCTTTGGTTGTGTTTTGAAGGATCTCTGCACGAAGACGAGGATTGGTTCGGGCCATGAAGGACCAGATGGACTATATTATTTGGATGGACTGCCAGCAGCTTCTGCTCTTCTGTCTACATCAGTCACAAGACTTCAGTGGCACCTCCGGCTAGGTCATCCATCTGCTGCAAAGTTGAAGCATTTATTTCCTGCATTATCTGAAAATAATTTTTCTTGTGCATCTTGCGTTTTGGGAAAACAAAACGCTCTGTCTTTCCTGCTAAAAAGGAACTTGGTTCTAAAGTTATTTTTCATATTGTTCATGCGGACATCTGGGGTCTATGCTCTGTTCCGAGTTAATCTGGTGTTAAATATTTTCTGACTTTTATTGATGATTATTCTCGTACTACCTGGTTGTTTTTGCTCAAAGATCGTGGCACTATTTTGGATAATATCTGTATTTTCTTTTCTGAAATACAGACCCAATTCAATAAATCCATTAAAATTTTCCGTACCGATAATGCCCTGGGATTTATGCAGAAGTCTGTCACATCTTTTTGTTCTGATCGTGGCACTATCCATCAAACCACTTGTCCTTATACTCCACAGCAGAATGGTGTTGCTAAAAGAAAAAATCACCACTTATTAGAGGTCGCTCGCACCCTTCTTATTCATTACAAAGTTCCTCACCGGTTTTGGCCTGAGGCAGTCTCTACGGCATGCTATCTTATAAACCGTATGCCATCTTCTGTTTTACAAAATCGTATACCTTACTCCATTTTGTTGCCTGATGCACCTCTGTTCTCTGTTCCTCCTCGCATTTTTGGGTGTACTTGCTTTGTTAAAATTTATGCTCATAAATGACGAAACTTGATGTCGATCCACTAAATGCATTTTTTTTGGGTTATTCTAGAACCCAAAAAGGTTATCGCTGCTTTGATCCGGTACTCAAACAATTGGTTTGTCAGTGCGGATGTGGTCTTTTTTTAGCATATGCCCTATTTTTCTGATGATGGTGCAACACTATCCAGCGATATGTTGGCACCCACACCACTACCAGATATTGTTCAGGACTTGCCTTCTTCTAACCAACCTGAAGATCGTCCGTTGCAAGTGTACAAACGCCGGTCGAAGATAAACACTCCTTTCATGGCCCCTCCCCAACCAATTCCTCCGTCCACGGATGATCAAATAAATACTGAGGTAACTTCTGACTTGCACCTTCCTATCAGTCTGCGCAAAGGTGTTCGCTCCTGTACTAAACATCCTATCAGTCATTACTGCACGTCTGCCAATTTGCATAACAATTTTGCCTGCTTTACTTCTGCGATCTCTGCTATCACCATTCCAAAGACTGCTGCAGAAGCTCAAGTTATTCCTGCATGGAAACAGGCAATGGATCAGGAAATGCAGGCGCTTTGTGATCGCAAGACATGGGAACTTGTGGATCGTCCTTCTTCATGCCCTACTGTTGGCTGCCGCTGGGTCTTTACCATTAAATATCAACCTGATGGGACTAGTGAACGCCTGAAAGCTCGCCTTGTTGCAAAAGGCTACACGCAGACATATGGTGTTGATTATTTTAAGACCTTCTCTCCTGTTGCACGATTAAATTCTATTAGAATTCTAATTTTTGTTGCTGTTAATAAAGACTGGTCTCTCTTTCAGTTAGATGTTAAAAATGCATTTCTTTATGGAGTTCTACAGGAGGAAGTATACATGGAGTAACCACCT
Organism: Alisma plantago-aquatica; assembly: GCA_963693085.1. NCBI lineage: Eukaryota > Viridiplantae > Streptophyta > Magnoliopsida > Alismatales > Alismataceae > Alisma > Alisma plantago-aquatica. Next base: position 208,854,587 of record OY856414.1, read on the forward strand.
GGGTTAGTTACTCAGGGGGAGCCTGCCTTTAAAGTCTGTAAACTGAAAAAGGCCATCTACGGTCTCAAACAGAGCCCACGTGCTTGGTTCGACAAGCTCAGTCAGATCCTAGTCACTTTTGTCTTTCGTCGCTCTCGCTCTGATCATTCAATCTTTATCCGCAAAACTGTGGTTGGACTTGTCATTCTTATTGTTTATGTTGATGATATTATTTTATCTGGCAGTGATACCGTGGGTATACAGACAACTAAAACCTACTTAGAAAAATATTTTGTCACTAAAGATCTCGGAAAACTGAGGTATTTCTTGGGCATTGAGGTTTCCAAATCATATGCAGGGTTGTGCCTCTCTCAAAGAAAATATGTACTTGATCTCTTGCAGGAAATTGGTATGCTGGGCTGCAAACCAGCCAACACTCCACTTGACCCAAATATGGATTGGGATGATGAAAAGTATCCTCCCTATGTTGATCATCACCAATTTAGAAGGCTGGTAGGCAAGCTTATCTATCTGACGGTCACAAGAGCTGACCTCACTGCTGTTGTCGGATTCATCGGCTGGTATCTTTATAAACCCTGGCAATGTCATTAGGATGCTATATGTCACATTATGTGGTATCTTAAAAGCTCTCCAGGAAAAGGCTTGATGTATAAGAAGCATGGCCACTGCAATCTATCTGGCTTCTCAGACTCTGACTATGCAGGAAGTCGTGTTGATCGTAAGTTAACATCAGGATATTGTACATTTGTTGGCGGAAATCTTGTTACCTGGCGAAGCAAAAAGCAGACTCTTGTCGCCAGATCCAGTGCACAGGCAGAATACCGAGCTATGGCTCATACTACATGTGAACTTTTGTGGGTCCAGAGTCTCCTCCAGGAGTTTGATATATCCCATTCCAACCCTATACCGATGTTTTGTGACAACAAGGCCTTCATTTTTATTGTGAGCAACCCCACTTTTCATGAGCGGACGAAACATATTGAGGTCGACTGTCACTTTGTTCGAGAGACAGTCCTTTCTGGCCGAATTTGCACTCCATATCTCAGCACTGAAAAGCAAGTTGCGGACATCTTCACTAAGATACTTCCTAAAGCTCGTTTTCAGACTCTAGTTGACAAGCTGGGCATGTTCGACATCTACGCTCCAGCTTGAGGGGGAGTATAGAGATATGTTGTGTTATGTTGTGTTTTGTTGAGTGTCATGTGCATAGCATGTGCCTCACTTATGCTTTCACTTCAGTAGTTTAGTCCCATATTGCTCATCTCTGCGTTAGTCTCTATTCCCCTCTATTATATAAGAGATTGTATTGTACACTGGTTTATTTATTCAATAAGCAATTCCCAGTTTCTCTATAGTTACAAAATGATAGCAATACGTAATTGCATTTAAGTTATCTAAGATTAGCAATACATAATGATATAACTGTTAACAATTCTAATATACATGTATGTATGCATGTCTCTCTCTGTATATGTATATGTTTATGTATATATATTCGATTTATTCCCGAATAGTTGACTGAACTTCGACCGAATTTTCTTGATGTTTTCCTGATTTTTTCTGGCCAGCCGAAAAAGTTGTTGAATGCCGAATTTGTTACAGTGATAGAAACAACGAGATTATCAAAGGATCTTGTTTTACGTATATTGAATAATGGAACTCACAATTTTTTTAAAGTTGCTTTGGTACATCTAATGAAAGTTGTAGCTTCTGGATCAAATTTAATTATTCAGTCACCATCGTCTAAGCTTCTACACCAGCCATGTTGGGGTTGTCTACATGGATTTTTTTTCTTTATGTAGCTTTGATCTAGCCCATGCTATTGCTATAATTTATTAAAAAAGGTTCTCCTTATCAAGTCCTGACATGTCATTATCAGGTCTACCTCTTCCCCCTTTTTAACTTGATTGCCTCATCTATATTACTTGTGTTGTCGGCCTACCGCCTACTACATGCATTTCAACATGTTCGATGAGCATCTCGTAGTGTATCCTCACAATCTCTCCTTTCTATCTCACATAGTTGTGTTTCTAATACCATCTTTCAATGTTTTCCCACACATCCATTGTAACATTCTTGTTTCAGCTACTTCATTTCTTCCCCTTCTAACTCTATTTGCCTCAATTACATACTCATGAGTCATATCTAGTACACACGGCATACTCTGAATATTATTGCATATTAGATGAGTTGTTTGTAGTTTATGCTCATTGTTTGTATTTATATTACTAATTGGTATATTTTCTTCCATTGTAAGCTATAGTAATTAGTTTACTACCAAAAATAATTGCAATTAACTTGATAATACTAGTAACTCGTAGAGTATTTTGGCAAACCTTATTATTATAATGTAGGCGTAAGATATACAGCTGTAGATCTATGATTGAATACCATAAGGCATGAATAGAAGTAGATGTACTGTTAAAGGGGGCTGCCATTGAAACTCTTTTTTCGGTGAAGAGATTCTTTTTGGATAGAGAGGGTGCAAATGAGAGGAAATGGTACAAAAAGTAAAAACTTAACTTGGACCGGGACAATTTGAGCTCATATTGGCATAAATTACCTTGCTCCCCATTTATATCCTCTCTGATAGTAACAAGAAACAACAGATTCACATATGCTGAAAACAGTATCGGTGGCTGTATGCTGTGAATATTGCCAAAATTTGGCGACGTTCAATTAATATGGCAGTATTTAACAAAATTTGGTAGTATGCCCCTAGGAGCGCTCCTATCCAAACACATGCTTCTCCATATCCAACACCACCACATTAAAATTTTGGTCAAAATTTTGTTGATTTTGACGAAATCGCATTCGTTGCTAATGATCATGGTTAAAACTTTGATTTTCAGAGACTTGACTATCGGACTTCGGGAAAATGAAACTTCCATTGAAGAGAAGCAAATGAAACGCTTTCATAAAATTTCTCGTAGAATCGAGAATGAAATTTTCATTCTGTACATGCCAGATCATGAATTAGTAACAGCATCAAATTTTTAGATAATCAACACCCTCTACTTGGGTGAAGCATTTTTCAATAATCTAGCTGTGTGCCCTTCAGCTGTGTCATTCGCTTCAAGATTGACCTTATATGCATGCTAAATTGTAATCAGATAGCCTAGCTGCTTAGATAAAAAGGACTAGGTGTTGTCAAATGCTTGTAATTTATGCTTCATTGCATCAACCACTTAAGGTCTTTCAATGCAACTCTTACTAACTTTGGGAGAGGAGTATGCATTAGAGAAACCACAACATCTTCCAAATTGGCCTTAAGTATCCAACATTCATTCCTAATTATAGGGTGAATACAAGTTGATATGTTCTAATCATTTTTCTCTCTCATTGGAGAGTAGTTATTGATTATCATCAATCACATCTCGAGAACTACCTACAGCGAAAATTAGTAACTGCGAGTACTGTACTCAGACTTGTATCTGCAAGCAAGGAACAAGGTGACCGATACCGACGCCGTTTCGACAGCTTGGAAATAGGTATTTACCGGTATACCGACAGAAATACTGACAGATGCAATCCTGGCCGTTTCGACGCCAAAATGAACAAATTATTTCATGAAACTTTACAGGTGTAATCTCTACACCTAAATGCAACGTTTTATGCAATAAAATTCTATATTGGGTGTTGGGGGGGGGTCCATCATGTGGGAGGTAAGGAATCTATCATGTTTCGTTGGGATTTTGATGAAGGATTTCGATGACAAAATGTAGGAATTCAGATATTAAATTTTACTAGCACAAACCACAAACTTAAATACACACAATTATGCAATAGTATACAATTTACAACATACAAATAACACATTTACTTACAACTCACATCAGTTGTATGTTGAATGGCACGCTGGTTCTCCATACAGTAATGAGTTGATATTACTGAAATAGTGCGGCCATGACATGTGCATCCTAAAAAGGTGGTTGTATGTAGTCACATGCTCCTCATACACATCATTATTGGCAAATTGAATGAAGTTCTGTGTTGCTCATGTCAAAATATAAAAGATTGATTGAATAGGAATAGATCGATACAAGACTGGACACCCTTGTCCTATATATAGGAGCAAGGGAGAAACCCTGAGACTTGTGTCCCAAGTAATCTAAACTAGACGGGTCGGAATATAAAGGCCCACTAAACTAATTAGCCTATTTAACTAATAGACTAATATAGACACTTTAACACTCCCCCTCAAGCTGGAGCATGGAGATAAATGATAAATGAAAGATGAAGATAAATATCACTCCCATACAAAATATGTTACTCCCCCTTAATCAATACTCCCCCTGAATCAAATAGTGATGATGACTTTGCAGGATGAAGATACTCGAGCTTTGAAGGTCTTCCTTGAAGTGCATCTGAAATTAAGACATCTGAAGATACTCTGTAGGCTGAAGAATGCGCCACTGGAATACGTGCTTAACGCGGCACGAACGCGGATATAGTGTCGACGAATGGACCTGATACTACAGCAACTCGCCACTGGAATACGTGCTTAACGCGGCACGAATGCGGACGGACGATCTGCTGCTTGATACGATGCAGGAACCATGGGGGCTTGACAGAGTAGTAGATATCATCCATCAAGGAAAGTCCCAAGAGGATCAGCTACAGGCGATGTCGATACAGCAGATGCGGCTCGGAGAAGACGTGATGAAGCAGCTCGGTGAAGATAAAACTCTGAACTTCTGAAGAAGCACCCATCTGTCTCATGTGAATGCAGTTGAAGGAATACATCATCAACAACAGATATGGTGTCGACGTTGGATCTTTACTGCAAGTAGAGAACCGGTGTGCTGAACAATGTGAAGCTCCATGAAGATAGCCTGGAATATATATAATCTGAATACATATATCATCATCTCATCTCATCTCATACTCTCTCTCTCATACATTCTCTCATATGCTCTCATGCTCGCTCTCTCTTCTCATCTCTTTCTCTCCTCTCTATCCCCCCAGCACACCAAATACGACAAGAGTGAGTGTTTGGTGTGGAGAACTGGATATATGACCCCCCCCCCGTAATGTGGACAAGGGATACACATACGATATGGGGGTGGGAAAGAAAAAGGCTGAAAAGAGAAAAATATGTGAAATGGAGATGGGTAATATGTGGAGAATGAAACTGATAGCCAAAGAGAGTATACTAAATGAGTCAACATGAGATTCGGATAGAAAAATAAATAGATCTAGTCTGAAAATTCCGATTAGGCTCTAAATTGGTTCTGATTAGCAAAAAATAGGACCGATTAAGGATCTGAATAGAGACAGGGATAATGCATATGGGGGTAGTAAACATGGTTGTTTGGTAGCGGTGGAGAGTGATGGGTGGTCGTCTACTGTAGATGGCAGCAGTAGCATGATGACGCACAACGCTGCAGCAACTTGCGGATGAAGATCGTCGGGATGATGATGAAGTGGAGCAGCAGCTTGCGGATGATGATTGGATACGACGCTCGGCTGATGAAGCACTTTGTCGCAACATAGGAGATGACAAATGGTCTCCTGCGTGACACTGGGGATATTGCATGCCAAGAGGATGCATGCGGAGCCAAGGCGGACCCTCTCCAAAGCGGCGATGAAGGCTGATCTGAAGACTTCAAGAGATGGAGCGTCGATAGAAAAAAAACTGCGATCAAGATTTGGGATAGATGTATCCTTTTTACATCGCCACTGATCAACTGTCGATACCATCAACAGGACTGTCGATGGTATCGACAGACGCTCTTCTGTCGTTGTGATAAAGTCGATACTATCGACCTCCTGTCGATAGTATCGACGTCGGGAATGCAGGTTGCTTCACGGATGGTCGGCGACTGTTCCTTTGGGATGGCAGCTTGGATGATGGTCGTTTGTTGGAGATGGTGTCTGATAAAGAATGAAAGAATAAAGAATGCAGGTTGCTCTGATACCATGTTAACGGGAGAGAAGGAAGACGAACAACGTTGGTGGCTGCAAGGTGCACTGCTGCTCCTGTTGGCTGCGGCGGCGGCGCCCGCTGGTGCTGCTGCTGGCGGCGACGGCGCCACTTGGTGCTGCTGCTGGTTTCGGATGACGCTGGAAGAAGATTACCGCGGCAGATGCCTACGGCGGCGACTGTTGTGGATGATGAAGGAGGACGACTGCTATGATAGGCAGCGGAGGTGTTGTATGGAAAGAATGAAAGAATAAAGAATAGAGATGACCGTGGAGGCCGGGATATGCCTAGCGGACAGCCGGCCAAGCCATGGTGATGGCGGTTGCGGCCGCCTGCAGGCGGGTGCTCGCCCGGTTGTCCTCTTCGAAAAAGGAGCGGCGGCGGCTTGAAGGGAGAAGACGGTGGCTTGGAGAGAGAGGGAAGCGGGGCGGCGGATTAGGGCTCCCTCAGGAGCGACGGTTGTGATACCATGTCAAAATATAAGAGATTGATTGAATAGGAATAGATCGATACAAGACTGGACACCCCTGTCCTATATATAGGAGCAAGGGAGAAACCCTGAGACTTGTGTCCCAAGTAATCTAAACTAGACGGGTCGGAATATAAAGGCCCACTAAACTAATTAGCCTATTTAACAAATAGACTAATATAGACACTTTAACAGCTCATTCATGTGCAATACTGTGTAAGTGTATATTACTCCTTTGTATTATATTCACATTGCTCTTTAGTAAAACATCTTTCACTTAACATAAATAAGTAACTAATTATATCAATACTAATTGTAATATGCTTAGATAAATTCTATGATAATAGTAATTTATAGTGTTGTGAGTAGGTAGATCTAGTGATAATATTGTATATCTACATAATATACTTATAGATGTATGTATAGTTCGCATAAACATATAAAAATTGGAGTAATACTAGGCTTTGGAGGTAAAAAAATATTTTTTAGGCGAAAGAGGAAGAAAAAATTAGACAAAAGAGATAGAGAGGTTGTTAAAGGTAGAAATGAAAGAGATTAGTTAGAATTACCTTGATTTGGGTTGGTATTAGCTCCAATCGACAAAAATCATCCAAATGTACCTTCTTTTCTCCTCCCAATAAGTAACATCAGTCATTCTCGCAAAAAAGGTATACCCGTCGGCATACCGCCGGTTTCGGTCGGTACAATGAGGTTAGTAGTGCATTTTGCACTGAAACTATCGAAACATGGCGGTATTGGCGGTATACATGTCGGTATTATCAGTATTTGCGATCATACCGGTACGCACGCATGTTTCCATGTCGGTACTCGTCGGTATCGGTATTTCGGTCGAAATACCGCCGATACCGACGAAACTTCATTCATTGGCACTACAATGTTAGCCAGTTAACTAAATGTCATGTCAGAGCATACAAACATGGTCGCACTATGGAAATAAAATACTATTCTCTAACTTTTAATAACAAGAAATCCAGACTCAGAGCATACAAAAATGATGAACAAGAAAGAAGTGATGCCTTATTCAAAGCATTTTTCAAAAGAGACATGCTAATCTTGGATGATGTGTGGCAGGAGTTGGACCTTATGGGAACTGGAATTCCAGTTCCTAATGATGATAACAATAGGAAATTCATATTCACAACAAGGTGAGAACAAGTATGTGCAGACCTGGATGCCCAAAAATAAATAAAGGTGAATATTGGAAGAAAACTAGAAGGAAGGTTGATGGGAAAGGAACGAGAGAGATATTCAAGATCAGCAGCAGCATTAATACAGTTTGCCATAAGTACAATCACAAGCAATTAAAGCATTGAGGGTAGCGAACAAAATTGCCAAAACAAAATTCTAGAATTTTCCTTAGTTGACATATTTGACATTGTCGCACGCAAAGCAAAGAAGAGATTATGGTTCATAATTCATACTTTTCAGCTTTGCTCCATCTCTTCGTCTTCCTACTCCCCTGGTGTTCCGTGACCACCATAGTCATTCCCTGATGGGATGGCAAAATCACCCACTCCATGGATTCCCATTATCCACTCAGAGCAGAGATGCTGAGTTGGGTTTGACCTTGTTGCGACGTTGTTCGATACACCAGGACAGTCTCGCTTCGTGGTTGGGGGAAAGAAAGGGGACGGGGCGAGGATTATTTTCCAATCTCACATGAAAGAAGAGATTTTGGTTCAACAAACTGCTTTGAGCTTTGCTCCATCTCTTCGTTCTCCGCCTCCCTTGGTGTTTTGTGACCCCCCACAGTCATTCTCCAAAGGGATGCAAAATCACCCGCTCCTCCATGGATTCCCATCATCGACTCCATATTAACCGAAATATAATGGGCAACTAAAAGTTAATTGGTGAATGGTACCGCATGTCCACAAAAGATGGTAAGATAAGGTTGGTTGCATGTCGCTGTTGGTATACATAATCAGTTGGTGCAGTGCAACGCCACAGCCTTTTATGGGACATCTAAGTCTACAGAAATCATAAAAATGCATTGATGCTTTTGCGGTTGGTGTATGTATTAGCTTCCAAAAAAGCAAATTATATTTTTTGCTCCTGCTGGGAATAGCGGATTCCGCACAGGAGATATCACCGCAAAGTGTTGGTCATACAAATGATGCTGATCGATTTGGTTGTGTAATGGCAATCCAATTATGGATGTTGTATGGTTGATGGTTCAATAGATGAGTGGGTAATGATAGATATTTGTAAGAATGGTTTTAGTGGGAATGGAAAAAAATTTGTACCATTACCATCTTTGATTCCCCGCCTCACTCCAATCTTCCCCTCTCCTCAACAAGAGGACCACAAATATTGCATTAGATACCTGTGTACACGAACTAACATTGAGATGGATGGGCGAAGGCGAGTGAAATCTGGAAAGGAGGAAAAAGAGAAGGGGGGATAAGGGAATGAGGAGGAGAGGTCGATTATTACCTGTTGGGCCTTATTTTGTGGTGATGACGTGGAACTCCTTCACGGAGACAAAGCAGAGATGTTGAGTTGGTTTCTCCTTGCTGCGACGTTGTGTGCCGCTCCGTGGGTGGGTGGAAGGAAAGGGGACGGGGCGAGAAGATTAGGAGGTGGAGGAGAGGGCAAACCGGATTCCTCCCTGCTGCAATGCTGACCAGCAAGTCACGGCGGCGCTGGTTGCAGGGTGGGGGAGAAAAGGAGACAGGGGGCGAGACTTGAGAGTTGGGAGGTGGAGGAGAGCGTCGGGTGGAGGGGGCAAGGAACGAGGTGACCGATACCGACGCCGTTTCGACAGCTTGGAAATAGGTATTTACCGGTATACCGACGGAAATACCGACAGATGCAATCCTGGCCGTATCGACGCCAAAATGAACGAATTAATTCATGAAATTTTACAGGTGCAATCTCCACACCTAAATGCATCATTTTATGCAATAAAATTCTATATTGGATGTGGGGTAGGGGGGGGTCCATCATGTGGGAGGTAAGGAACTTGTCCTGTTTCGTTGGGATTTCGATGAAGGATTTCGATGACAAAACATAGGAATTCAGATATGAAATTTTACAGGTGTAATCTCCACACCTAAATGCATCGTTTTATACAATAAAATTCTATATTGGATGTGGGGTAGGGGGGGTCCATCATGTGGGAGGTAAGGAACCTGTCCTGTTTCGTTGGGATTTCGATGAAGGATTTCGATGACAAAACGTAGGAATTCAGATATGAAATTTTACTAGCACAATCCACAAACTTAAATATACACAATTATGCAACAGTATACAATTTACAACATATCAATAACATATTTACTTACCAACTCACATCAGTTGTATGTTGAGTGGCGCGCAGGTTGTCCATACTGTAATGAGTTGATACTATTGAGATATTCCGCCCATGACATGTGCATCCTATAAAGTTGGTTATATGTAGTCACATGCTCCTCATAGACAGTATCGTTGACAAATTGCATCATCCCAATCTTTGGAAAATGTTGTTCTAAATCTCTGAGATATTGTGCCTTTCTTGGAGATGTAGGTCGAGGAGCTCGAGTGAGTGGACGTTCACTTCCTTGAGGAATATGTTGAATAGCTACAGGCACAGCCATAGGAAGTATTGGGACTGGAGAAACAGGAAGAACTGAATGACCACCACTCCATGTTTGCCCACCATCCTCAGAAAATGCAAGGGAGTTGTACTGATAACTTCCATGTGGGCCTGAGACATTTGCTGTATAGGTATATCCAACATGATGTTCTACTTCTGGTTGTGGCGGTGGTGGTGGTGGCTGATTTTGATATCCAGAATACCCATATTGAGAGTGAGATGGGTATGGTTGCCCAAATAGCATATCGGCAAATCCCAATGTTGAATCATGTTGAGATTGAGAATCAGAACCTGAAATACTCATGTTGCTAAGTGAATCAGCAATATCAGAATAACGATCATTGTTGTAGCCGTAGGAGCCTGTAGCCTGAGGTGGTGCAACACCACTGTAGTCTTTGCCGGTTCGAGTTTTCCTCCTTTGAAAAGTTTTTTCACGCATGGGATATTCTTTTTCTGCTGGAGGAGGAGGAGGTGCAGCTGTCGTAACATAAGGACGATCATCATACTGAGGATCAACAGCAGGAGGATATTCAAGAGAGCGCTCACTGTCGCCGCCATCATTGCCACCATCATTATCAGATTTTGATTTTGACCCAGATGTATTTTTTGAAGAAGGAGACTCTGTGCTACCCAATGCTTCTTCTACTGCTCTATTGATCTCCATATCAACATTTTCATGCTCAGGCTCAGGCTCAAGTCTTTCAGGTGGAGTTTGGTCAACATTAGTATCAGAATCTCCTTCAAACTGCTCTTCTATGTATGGATCTGGACGAGCATCTAGATTATCAAGAATGGGACGACCTATCTCATTCATCCATTCCTCTAAAGGATCTTCTGAATCATCAACTTCTTCTATGCCTCTACGCCTGGATGGGTTGAATGTGTATGTGGTGTCAATGGGATCGTGGACGACAGTAAAATCCACTTCTTTGTAGTTGGCATCTCGTATTGCTCTAGCCCTCAACCGCATGTTGTAGTGAACATATACCAGATCTCTTAGCCTGTCTGCCCCCAACCTGTTCCTTCTCTTTGAGTGAATTAAATTGAAAGTGCTCCAATTTCTTTCACAACCTCCTGCAGATGTTGTTTGAGAAAGAATACGAACAGCCACTTTTCTTAGATGGGGGGCACCCGTTCCATTCCATACCCACCACTCACAAGGATCACCCTGATCACGGTCGGCAACTGCATTTGGATGACCAAAACAACCGAGGCCTTCACGAAACTGTCGCAACTGCAAAAATATTTAAGAACAAACTTCAGTAGAGGACCTAGAGGTAAAGAATTTGTTATGTATGTAATATATTTAGTTATATACCTCATCCATCACTATGGTGCGCTCTTCAGTAGAGGTAAAGAATTTGTTAGTTATATCTCTCACAGCAGACATTAGAGTCGCATCTAAGCCCAGTTTTCGCGAGTATTGGAACCTCGGGTTCAGATAGTAAGTTGTCACCAATTTCAAATAAGGAAATAAGATTTAGATTTATTTAACTTATAGCAAGTTATAGAGTTAGAAACTTAGAACATAAATCTGAATTTAGAAGAAATAAATTATATACCTGCTTTATGCAGTGGATGCAAAAGCATATCTGTCCAACGCTTGTCTATAATTGACAAGTATTGTGAATGGGACCTAGGAGCTGCTTGTTTAATACCTTCCACCATTACTTGCATTGCATCATACAAGTAAGGCATTGTTGCGGCTTTGTCACCATCTACTAGCCTCAACACTTTGACAACAGGTTCCATTATCCGCAGCACCTTTGTAACCTTATCCCAGAAAGCCCGACTGGCAATTAGTTCTTCAATCCTTCTGCCAACCGGGGTGTTGTGCTCCTTCATGGAGGTCCACTCCACACCATTGAAAAGCCTCCTAAGTCCATCTTTTTTGGACTTTAATGAGTTCAAGGCCAAGTAATTCGTTGCAAATCTAGTCACCCCTGGTCTAACTAGATCACCTCCACAGTACTCAGATCGCCTCATAGCATTTAACAAGAAGGAATGGTTGTAGATGAAACCTGTGATCAACCTACCATCAATTGTCACACTTTTGATGTAATCAATTGAGCCCATGTCCTTGAGGATCAGATCTATGCAATGGGCAGCACATGGTGTCCAGTAGACCGGATATTTCTTCATTGTACTTTCACCGGCCTTCTTGAAGTTAGAGCCATTGTCAGTCACTATTTGCACTACATTCCCAACCCCTACCTGCTTGATGTATTTCTTCATTAAATTCTTGATGTAACTGTAATTCCTGACTGCACCAGAAGCATCAACAGAGTCTAGAAAAACAGTAGATCCACGGCAATGTACAAGAAAGTTAATAATTTGCTTTCTATTTCCAGATGTCCACCCATCACACATGAGTGTGACGCCATACTCAGACCACAATTGTTTCTGGCTTTCAATCCATACCTGTAGATCTTTCTTCTCTTTGGGAAGATACTTGTTCATCAACTCATATGCAATGGGGGCTTTGATACCCCTACCCGACTCCCCTATGACATCCACCATGTGTTGTAGATATGGTTCGGTTGCAACATGTGCGGGTATACCATGAGCAAAGAAGAACTTACCCACTGCCTTGCCTACCTTCTCTTTCGCACCAGTAAACATTGCTTTTAGGGTTTTTTGCCTAGCATCAGGCTTCCTAACCCCTGGCTCATCAAAATGCTTCAATCTTGCACTAGCAGAACGGAAGAGTGTATCAATGCCTTTCTTTCTTTTATATTGAGCATGCTGATTTTCATCATCATCATCATCTAAGTCAACAACCGGGACACGTGCAGCCCCACTGCCTCCACCTGCACCAGATGGTCCATATCTCCTCGTAAGCCGAGCTGCCTCCTCCCTATCCCACTCACTTTTGCGGGCGTCTCTGAGAGCACGCCTATACATATGACGTGTATAAGCAGTATCACATCCTGGAGGATATGCAATATCATCATCTGATTCAGCAGAAGAACCTGTGGCCCTAACATCAAAGAGTGTATCTGTGTAAGTCTTTTCAACCTGCTTCAACTTTTGTTGTTTTTGCCTCTTTGCACCCATCAATTTCTTGAAGTCATCCCTAACACTTGGAGGGCACTTCGTGCAATTTGCCACATTCTTGTCACCACCAGTAATGTGACGCTTGAATCTAGTAATTCCTCCACCACCAAGTGTTTTCTTACAGTAGTTGCAGACAATCTTTGCCCTATTCCCAGACCCAAGTACAGGCTTGCAGTGACTCCATGCAAAATCCACATCCTTTGATGCATGACCAGCCGCACCCTCAGCGTCACTTGAAGACGAAGAAGACATCTTCTCAAAACTCAAAAGTCAACACTGAAAAAGACAAAGACAAACAAGCAAAGCAAATGATATTAGTAACTTAGCATTTAATAAAAAAGTACAAGTAAGAAATGTACATTGTCGCATTAACTATTAAGTCTATTCTCTATTCACAATACTAATATCAAATAAAAATAAGCCATTAAGTGAACAAAATCGGTTTCTTTTATGTAATGTAGAATCAAAATCGATATTTTATAATGTATGATACTTGCTTGTAATTATAGAATCAAACACAAGATTTTTAAAGATTTTTCTTTTGAAGATAATTATTTTTTAAATATAAATAAAGTCTGAAATTATTTTTAAAATTATAAAACATGATATTTACTAATTATAAAGACAAGTGATATGCTTTCCACATGCTAGTTTTATCTTATACAACATTAACACACAATTCTAAAGAAAAAAATAAAAAAAAAGCGTTTTTTTTATTTTCAGCATTTTTATAAATAAAAAAATACGAATTATTTAGATATTTTGGGTATATTTTTGTTTATATATGTTCATGTTAGTCTTTGATAGAACTTCTTCTACTAAACCTAAATTAAATACACATTATTAATGGTACTAATTGTATTATTACTATTAATTAATGAAATAACATGTTAATGTTAATTATTAGTGAGGTAATTAGTGATAAATCAGTAGATCTATATAATATAATCATAGATCTAGTGATAAATAGCATCAATCATAAGTATTTTGGAGTAGATCTAGGATTTTAGGGGTATTTGGTGATTTTTTTAGGTGAGAATAGAATTATAAGAAGAGAAAAGAGAGGGGAGAGGTTGGAAATGATGGGAAATGCAAGAAATTAAGTAAACATACCTTAATTGGGGCTGATTTGAGCTCCAATCTTGAAAATCGCCCAAATTCTCCAAGTTTTTCCTCTTCAAACAGCAGCAGCAGAAGACGGCTCGCAAATATCGGTTTGTCGGGGCGGTATGCCGCCCGTGCCGCCCTGTACCGAGGTGTTAGTGGTGCATTTTGCACCGGTACCCTCGAAATTTGGCGGTATTGGCGGTATACCCACCGGTATGCCGAAAAATGCGATCCTAACGGCAGAATTGCACGTATCTGTACCGGTACCGGTCGGTATCGGTATTTCGACCGGTATACCGCTGATACCGACGAAATCTCATCCCTTGGGAGGGGGCGAGTCGGGCGACAGAGGGGAGAGTTGTGGGATGTCGGCGTCGCGCAAGTTTGATGCGTCGTTTGGTAACGCGATGACCAGACTGATCCCGGTGGTTTGCCGCAATCGCTCTCAATGCACGTTAGGCAGAGCGGCAGTCCGAGTTCAACAAGATGCGCAGTGCTAAAGAGCGGCGGATCGGCTCTGTGGTCTTTACCGGGGATTTTTGACGCGGTGAGGTAGGGGCGACGAGGGTTCCCACACGACTGGATTGGGTGCACCTTTCACGTTCTTTTCCGGTGGAAATCTGCCGACGCAAGTGTCTCCTCCCTCACGGCTCACGATAATATTGAATAATTAACTAACAACAGCTAAAGTCTGCATGTTGCTTGATCGATTCACTTTACCTTATCAAGTCCAGTCGAATTAATATATGTTCCGAGTTGTGTTTGTTGTTTTTTTTATTATCGAGAGAACCGCCCCGGCCTGCACGATGGGTACCATTTCAGAAGCGGCCGCTGGGTTTCGAACCCGGGTCCCTTCATGAGGGGACACCGTGTCGAACCACCTGAACCACTCCTCCCCGGCTGTGTTTGTTGTTTTTGTATCTAGAAAGATACAAACAGAAGTAACTGTCGCGATTATATTGCTTGACCTCAAAACCTCTTGTAATCATGATTGTATAGGCGGCTAGGCGTTGCCTGGGGACGCCCAGGCCGCCTAGGCGCCCAGGCGGAGACCCAAGCGTTTATATATATATATATATATATATATATATATATATAGAGAGAGAGAGAGAGGCTAGAATACAACCCCAATGGTGTTTGCCTATCTAGACCATGTTTTTCCAAAATCTAATCCATTGATCTTCATGGTTACAATAATAATAGGTCACATATAAAATTTGAACTCATTTGGATGAGTGTAGGTCACTCATCCAAGCACAACAAAATCGACGCACAAAACTAATTTGAAATACATGATTTTTACCTCCTTTAGATGCGTGACCTATAAGTTTTCAAATGAGCTAAACTTTATTATATAGTATGTTCTTATGATAATTAACAAGATCAACGGTTTAGATTTTTCAAAAATTTATTGCATCTTCAAAAATGACTGAGGTGTACTGTGCCTCTGGTACACTCGATATGTATATATATATATATATATATATATATATATATATATGTATATATATATATATATATATATATATACATATATACATATATATACATATATATATATATATAAATATATATATATATATAAATAAATATATATATGTATATATATATTATATATATGTATATATATATATGTATATATATATATATTATATATATGTATATATATATATGTGTATATGTATATATATGTATATGTATATATATATATATACATATATATATACATATATATATACATATATAATATATATACACATATATATATATATATACATATATATAATATATATATAAGAGACTTTAATAAATATGACAAGAAGAAAAAACATTTATTCAAAATTTGATTGCAAATCAGGATTTTATCAAATAAGATTAGATGAAAAAAGTATACCATTGACAGCACTCAGTACTCCACAAGGACATTACGAATGGACAGTAATGCCTTTCAGATTAAAAAATATGACAAGAGGAAAAAACATTTATTCAAAATTTGATTGCAAATCAAGATTTTATCAAATAAGATTAGATGAAAAAAGTATACCATTGACGGCATTCAGTACTCCACAAGGACATTACGAATAGACAGTAATGCCTTTCGGATTAAAAAATGCTCCACAAATATACCAAAGAAGAATGGATAAAATATTCGAACCTTATAATTCTTTTTGTCTAGTATACGTAGATGATATTCTTATAGCTAGTAAAAGTGAAGAAGAACATTACAAACACCTGCAAATATTTTCTCTCCTTTGCCAAAAAGCAGGAATAGTATTATCTAAAAAGAAAACAGAAATCTGTAAATCTAAAATAGAATTCTTAGGATTAAAATTAGACTCAAGTGGAATAGAATTACAGGAACATATTGTAGAGAAAATCGTTATGTTTCCAGACAAAATAGAAGACAAAAAACAACTTCAAAGATTTTTAGGATGTCTAAATTATGCAGAACAATTTATCGAAAATCTGGCAAAATTAAGAAATCTCTTACAAAAACTATTAAAGAAAAATGTTATTTTCCTTATGACAGAAGAACTTATAAACCATGTTAGGTTTATAAAAGAGAAATGCAAAAATCTACCAAGATTAGACCTCCCATTAGAAGGAGACGACTTAATAATAGAAACTGACCCCTCTGAAGAATTTTGGGGAGCAGTTTTAAAGAAAAAAGATGAACAAAAAGAAAAAATATGCAGATATACATCTGGAACGTTTACAGACACAGAAAAAAGATATCACTCAAATGAAAAAGAACTACTAGCACTAAAAAAGGGAATTAAGTTCTCTTATTTCTTGTTACCTAAAAAATTCTTAGCACGGTTAGATAATACCAAGTAAAAGCATTCATTAAAAATAATCTACCATCTACACCAGAATATAAACGACTAAGCAGATGGCAAACATTTTTGCAGAATATATTTGTGATATAGAAGTTATTAAAGGTGAAACTAACTTTCTTGCAGATTTTTTATCAAGAGAATACGATGGAGCAAGTTGAAAAGAAACTTGCAGAATTAGAAGCTCGATTACAACGTAATTGTAATCTGTTACAAGACAATTACGTAGAATTAATTGAAATGATACAAAAACAAGATAAGATTATTGACAATATTGAGGAAAGTAAACAAGATATTGCAGGAATCATTGCAGATCTGAATTGCTTCAGGAAAGAAATACAGCAAAAAGGATCATTAACAATACGGATGGATAAAGCGACAGGAAAAAGGTCAATTGATATATCCCTCCAAATTTCTGATTCAATCAGTAGCCAAAAAACTACTGAAAATACAAGCCTAACGGCAAGAGAAAGCAGCTTTAAAACTGCTAAGACCAGCTTTACAGCTGAAAATATTATCTCTTCGACAGCCAAACGGCAAGAAGCAGTTTTCAAACTGCAATTTCCTCAGAAAACAGCTCACGCCTAACAGCGGAAAATACAATCTCTTCGGAGAAAGAATCCCGCAATAAAGCGGATAATATAAAACTGATGCCCGAAAAAATATTTAAATTCAGGGTATCTCAGAGTGAGTAGGATTATGACCTGCAATTGAACCTTACAGAATTCTTAACGAAAAATGAAAATGAATACAGATCTCTATTAGAGATTGTTTACAATCTCAAAACAACGGAGACTTGTGTTCCAGATCACACGGGAATTTATCCCAGAATCAATATCGACAAAGGAGCTGATCCAAGAATTATAAAAGACTGTTTCAGAATTGGAGCAGCAAATCTAATATATTTGAGCTCTGACCTCGGAGAAATTCAAGGTTGCCCCAAGAAATTATCAAAGCAGTCAGAGAATTTAAAAGCAATAGCCCACTAGTAAAACCTACTAGTGAAATTTATATCAAGATTTTCTCAGCATTCGAAGATTGGGAAAAATTAAAGAAATTTAATCCAGTACATTGCATCCAAATTGGAGTATCTTCCCCAGAATACGTCAAAGAAATAGAAACAAGTTTCCGAAAAGAGTTTGAAGGAAACAAAGTCAATAAAGAATTTGTTGAAACAAGAAGAGCTCTGGGACTAAAAGTCCTTTGCCAAGTATTGGAAAAATTAATAAATGAAAACCGAAGCTGGCTACATAAAGCCTCGGACAATATAATTATTCTTTCCAATACAAGAAGAACTAACATATCAACAAAAATTAACCTAGAAAGGTTTCTAAAAAGAATAGAAACCGGACAAATAAGGTCAAGTTGCAGATGCCAACAAGAAGCACGAAGGAAGGATATGTCCCGCGTGCCAAGACAAGATGGAAAGAGACAGCCACAGCAGCACTAGCCGCTGAAGAGGACGTAAGCAATGACGTAAGAAGGCATTTGCAAGAAAGAATGATCGAATTAAGAAAAAGACAAAGAACTCTCCACCAGACAGATGTGCGTCGGAGAAAGACATCAAAAAGCAAAACACTCGCCACCGGACAAGTGTGCGACAAACATGTAAAGAGAAAAGAATGTAAGCATCAATGTAACGAAGGGAGCGTATATATAAGCTCTCGAAGACTGGTAGGGAGACTCACTCGTAGTCGGAGAGAGTCCCGATAGGATATGTGTATACTCTAAGTCCTTCGTTCAATAAAAGAGCATCGTCTCTATTTCCCTATTCCATTCCAGATTCTATCCGAGTTCTTGATATGTTTCTTGTATTCTAATTCCCATATCGTAAGAAACAGGCTTTAGCCTGAAGATAATAATTCTTGTACTATCATAGAGAAGGAAGATATGTGTGTAACCCGTTACACCCCCAGTTCATTTTATCTTCATCGGTCGAGAGTCATCTCTCCCTTATTCTATCCCGGAGGCCGTCGTCCAAAAAGTCCGATCAAGCAAAGAGTGCATAAGGACGAAGGGACATGTAGGCTATAGGATGATAAGGAGTTCAAGATCCGGAACGTCCAGGCCTAAGGATTACTTCTCTTAGAAATCGTTAAGAGAAGATCGACTGACGTTGAAGATAGAAGGAAGCGAGGTGGGCAACACAGGTATACAGACTATCTTGCTCTTTATGGTACTAAGAGTATTATTATCTTCCTGCTAGAAGCTAGTTTCTTATGCTATGAATTTGATTATGCGAAAAACTTTTATCTGTCTAAAAGGTGAACTAAAAACAAAGATACTAAGAATCATGTTTAAAATAAGTAATAATCATAGACAAAATGATAAAGTCGAGAAAACATACAACACCCATAAGGGCAGTTCGAGTATGTTTTTGAAGCATGATAACAGAATCAAAAAATTCTGCCAGCGAAAAGTGAAGGACTATATTTTACACATAACCAAGAGTATACCACTTTTCGCTGGCAGAATTTTTTGATTCTGTTATCATGCTTCAAAAACATACTCGAACTGCCCTTATGAGTGTTGTATGCTTTCTCAGCTTTATCATTTTGTCTATGATTATTACTTATTTTAAACATGATTCTTAGTATCTTCGTTTTTAGTTCACCTTTTAGACGGATAAAAGTTTTTCGCATAATCAAATTCATAGCATAAGAAACTAGCTTCTAGCAGAAAGATAATAATACTCTGAGTACCATAAAGAGCAAGATAGTCTGTATACCTGTGTTGCCCACCTCGCTTCCTTCTATCTTCAACGTCAGTCGATCTTCTCTTAACGATTTCTAAGAGAAGTAATCCTTAGGCCTGGACGTTCCTGATCTCGAACTCCTTATCATCCTATAGCCTCCATGTCCCTTCGTCCTTATGCACTCTTTGCTTGATCGGACTTTTTGGACGACGGCCTCGGATAGAATAAGGGAGAGATGACTCTCGACCGGTGAAGATAAAATGAACTGGGGGTGTAACGGGTTACACACAGATCTTTCTTCTCTATGATAGTACAAGAATTATTATCTTCAGGCTAAAGCATGTTTCTTACGCTATGGGAATTAGAATACAAGAATCATATCAAGAACTCGGATAGAATCTGGAATGGAATAGGGAAATAGAGACGATGCTCTTTTATTGAACGAAGGACTTAGAGTATACACATATCCTATCGGGACTCTCTCCGACTACGAGTGAGTCTCCCTACCAGTCTTCGAGAGCTTATACAGACGCTCCCTTCGTTACATTGATGCTTACATTCTTTTCTCTTTACATGTTTGTCGCACACTTGTCCGGTGGCGAGTGTTTTGCTTTTTGATTTCTTTCTCCGACGCACATCTGTCCGATGGAGAGTTCTTTGTCTTTTTCTTAATTCGATCATTCTTTCTTGCAAATGCCTTCTTACGTCATTACTTACGTCCTCTTCAGCGGCTAGTGTTGCTGTGGCTGTCTCTTTCCATCTTGTCTTGGCACGCGGGACATATCCTTCCTTCGTGCTTTCTGAGCTAGCAGAACACTTGTTGGCATCTGCAACTTGACCTTATTTGTCCGGTTTCTATTCTTTTTAGAAACCTTTCTAGGTTAATTTTTGTTGATATGTTAGTTCTTCTTGTATTGGAAAGAATAATTATATTGTCCAAGGCTTTATGTAGCCAGCTTCGGTTTTCGTTTATTAATTTTTCCAATACTTGGCAAAGGACTTTTAGTCCCAGAGCTCTTCTTGTTTCAACAAATTCTTTATTGACTTTGTTTCCTTCAAACTCTTTTCGGAAACTTGCTTCTATTTTCTTTGACGTATTCTGGGGAAGATACTCCAATTTGGATGCAATGTACTGGATTAAATTTCTTTAATTTTTCCCAATCTTCGGATGCTGAGAAAATCTTGATATAAATTTCACTAGTAGGTTTTACTAGTGGGCTATTGCTTTTAAATTCTTTGACTGCTTTGATAATTTCTTGGGGCAGCCCTTGAATTTCTCCGAGGTCAGAGCTCAAATATATTAGATTTGCTGCTCCAATTCTGAAACAGTCTTTTATAATTATTGGATCAGCTCCTTTGTCGAAATTGATTCTGGGATAAATTCCCGTGTGATCTGGAACACAAGTCTCCGTTGTTTTGAGATTGTAAACAATCTCTAATAGAGATCTGTATTCATTTTCATTTTTCGTTAAGAATTTTATAAGGTTCAATTGCAGGTCATAATCCTGCTCACTCTGAGATACCCTGAATTTAAATATTTTTTCGGACATCAGTTTTATATTATCCGCTTTATTGCGGGATTCTTTCTCCAAAGAGATTGTATTTTCCGTTGTTAGGCGGGAGCTGTTTTCTAAGGAAATTGCAGTTTGAAAACTGCTTCTTGCCGTTTGGCTGTCAATTTTCTCAGAAGAGATAATATTTTCAGCTGTAAAGCTGGTCTTAGCAGTTTTAAAGCTACTTTCTCTTGTCGTTAGGCTTGTATTTTCAGTAGTTTTTTGGCTACTGATTGAATCAGAAATTTGGAGGGATATATCAATTGGCCTTTTTCTTGTCGCTTTATCCATCCGTATTGTTTCTGATCCTTTTTGATGTATTTCTTTCCTGAAGCAATTCAGATATGCAATGATTCCTGCAATATCTTGTTTACTTTCCTCAATATTGTCAATAATCTTATCTTGTTTTTGTATCATTTCAATTAATTCTACGTAATTGTCTTGTAACAGATTACAATTACGTTGTAATCGAGCTTCTAATTCTGCAAGTTTCTTTTCAACTTGCTCCATTGTATTCTCTTGATAAAAAATCTGCAAGAAAGTTAGTTTCACCTTTAATAACTTCTATGTCAAAAATATACTCTGCAAAAAATGTTTGCCATCTGCTTAGTCGTTTATATTCTGGTGTAGATGGTAGATTATTTTTAATGAATGCTTTTACTTGGGTATTATCTAACCGTGCTAAGAATTTTTTAGGTAACAAGAAATAAGAGAACTTCTTAATTCCTTTTTTAGTGCTAGTAGTTCTTTTTCATTTGAGTGATATCTTTTTTCTCTGTCTGTAAACGTTCCAGATGTATATCTGCATATTTTTTCTTTTTGTTCATCTTTTTTCTTTAAAACTGCTCCCCAAAATTCTTCAGAGGCGTCAGTTTCTTTTATTAAGTCGTCTCCTTCTAATGGGAGGTCTAATCTTGGTAGATTTTTGCATTTCTCTTTTATAAACCTAACATGGTTTATAAGTTCTTCTGTCATAAGGAAGATAGCATTTTTCTTTAATAGTTTTTGTAAGAGATTTCTTAATTTTGCCAGATTTTCAATAAATTGTTCTGCATAATTTAGACATCCTAAAAATCTTTGAAGTTGTTTTTTGTCTTCTATTTTGTCTGGAAACATAACGATTTTCTCTACAATATGTTCATGTAATTCTATTCCACTTGAGTCTAATTTTAATCTTAAGAATTCTATTTTAGATTTACAGATTTCTATTTTCTTTTTAGATAATACTATTCCTGCTTTTTGGCAAAGGAGAGAAAATATTTGGAGGTGTTTGTAATGTTCTTCTTCACTTTTACTAGCTATAAGAATATCATCTACGTATACTAGACAAAAAGAATTATAAGGTTTGAATATTTTATCCATTCTTCTTTGGTATATATATATATATATATATATGTATATATATACATATATACATATATATATGTATATATACATATATACATATATATATGTATTTACATATGTATATATATATACATATATATATATGTATATATACATATATATGTATATCTATATACATATATATATGTATATATATACATATATATGTCTATATATATATGTATATATATACACACATATATATACATATATATATACGTATATATGTATATATATACGTATATATATGTATATATATATACGTATATATATGTATATATATATACGTATATATATGTATATATATATACGTATATATGTATGTATATATACGTATATATGTATGTATATATACGTATATATGTATGTATATATACGTATATATGTATGTATATATACGTATATATATATATATATATATACGTATATATATATATATATATATATATATATATATATATATATATATATACGTATATATATATACGTATATATATATATACGTATATATATATGTATATATATATAGGTATATACATATATATACGTATATATATACATATATATACGTATATATATACATATATATACGTATATATATGTATATATCTATACATATATATATATATATATAAGAGAGAGAGAGAGAGAGACTAATTTAATGGATACATGTAAAATTTATTAAAAATAAAGTTAAATCAGTATATGGTTAAATAATATCAAAATCAGTACATAAATAAACACAAATCAGTAGATAACTAAATAAAAATAGTAGCTAAATAAATACAAATAAGTAGATGAGTAAATACAACTAAGTAGATAAATAAATACAAATCAGTTGATCAATAAAGTTACATCAGTAGATGCTTATATAATTTCAAAATCAGTACACAAATAAATTCAAATGAGTAGATAACTAAATAAAAAACAGTAGATGAATAAATTCAGTAGATGAATAAATTCAGTAGATGAATAAATACAAATAAGTAGATGAATAAATACAAATCAGTTGATAAACTAATATAAATCAGTAGATGATTGAATAATACCTAAATCAGCACATAAAAAATACAAATAGTAGATGAATAAATACATTAAATACAAATCAGTTGATAAACTATTATAAATCAGTAGATGATTAAATAATTCCTAAATTAGCACATAAATAAATACAAATAGTAGATGAATAAATACAATAAATACAAATCAGTTGATAAATAAAGTTAAATCAGTAGATGATTAAATAATATCAAAATTAGTACATAAATAAACACAAATCAATAGATTACTAAATAAAAACAGTAATAAATAAAAACAAATAAGTGGATGAATAAATACATAAGTGGAAAAGTAAATACGAATCAGTTGATAAATAAAGTTACATCAGTAGATTCTTATATAATTTCAGAAGCAGTATAAATAAATTCAAATGAGTAGATAGCTAAATAAAAAACAGTAGATGAATAAATTCAGTAGATGAATAAATACAAATAAGTAGATGAATAAATACAAATCAGTTGATTAACTAATATAAATCAGTGATGATTAATCAATTCTCAAATCAATACATAAATAAATACAAATAGTAGATGAATAAATATAATATATACAAATCAGTTGATAAATAAAGTTAAACAGTTGACAACTAAAGTTAAATCAGTAGATGATTAAATAGTATCAAAATCAATACATAAATAAACACAAATCAGTAGATAACTAAATAAAAACAGTAGATAGATAAATACAAATAAGCATATGAGTAAATAAAATTAAGTTGCGCATGGGCGAGTCGCCTAGCCCGCCTGGCCCGCCTAGCACGCCTGGCATAGCCTTTGATGCTGGGCGCCCAGATATGGAGACCCCATTGGCCGCCTGGGCGCCCGCCCGTACAACACAGCTTGTAATTAGGACATTAAACGGTACGGGTACGGTGTGCGTATGAACATACTCAGAATCATACCTATTTAATTTTGCGGGTACATGTACGGGACCAGACCCGTATTACTCAAAGTCCAGACCCGGCCCGTATACAATGCGAGTAAACGGTGTGGGTCCAAGGGTATACGGTTCTGTATAAAAATTATTTTTTTCAAATGCTAGAAGTGTACCAAGACACATTTTTAGGTCCAAAATGATTAAATTTTTCCAAAAACATAAATTTCGGTGCAGTTCCAAATGTCAGTATGTTGGTTGTTAGAAGAACGCAAATCCGCAATCAAACAAACAAATTAGCGATTAGACGTAGAGAAGGAAGCAAGTATTATCGATGAACAGCACATTAGAGTAAATTAAAATGTGAAATACGAACGTGGAGAAGTAAATGATGCCAGAAGCTAAATGAAATTAATGAATGGCCCAAGGTATAAGGAAGTAATGGTTTGGTACAATGAATCAAACAGCTATACGCAATACAGGGAAGCCAGCATAGGCAAAGAATCAAATGCATAGCACTAAGAAATTGTAGTACCTTTTCCTACGGTCTACGAATCAGCACATGGAAACGGGGAGGTGGAGAGAAAGAACGACGCCTGTTGCAAGAGATGGGGCAATAGCAGAGGCGGTTGGGCGGGTTCCGGCGACAGAACTTCAGCATCTTGGGCAAGCAGTTGGCGGGTTGCTGCAGAGGGCTACGCCTAGAGTTGAGAGTCGGCCAGATTTGGGCATTGTCCTGGAACTGCGGGAGACTAGATCTGGGGCAGCTGGAGTGGCTGGGACGCCGTCCTGGAACTGGGCATGGCTGAAGATAGAGCGGCCGGTGGAGTGGGGGAGCGACTGGCGCGACTGTGGCCGTGGGGAGGCTGGGACTAGTTGGTGCCGGTGGGAGCTAGTTTAAAGTTAGAAATACTAACCCTTAGATCATCCTAGGTAGCCTTTTGACTGTTAGATCCTAACAATTTTATGTATGTATATGAGTATACTACCCACCGGTACGGGTATGATTATACCCATTATTATTCCCGTAATAATAAGATAAATATGCGGGTAAGCTGATATGCGGGTATGGAAAACTGGAATCGTAATGCCCTACTTGTAACATTTACTTGGGTTTTCGAAAAACATTAAACTGCTACATATATTGGTCTTGGGAAACAAATGTATTATATAACTTCAAAAAAAAAATTATATTTTTTTATTTGTGGATTACTATGTTATAAAGGTTCTTTTTTCTTCTGCTTTGATTCAACAATTAGTCATACGTACGTGGCAGCTTTCATTAGGTGAGGATTAGTTTTAAGTAAATATATTAGATCTATTGTTGATGTCATCTTTGAAATTATTATATTGTCTACTTGTACAGTTGTCCAATGTTTTACTTTATAAGATGTAGCGTTTGACAACGCGATTCTTTCACTACCAGTGACCCATCACACATGACTCATCCCAATAATTTCTCGCGGTGAGAAATGAGCCGTCGGTAGAGTTTGCTAGACGCTCTAGACAAAAACACAATATAAAATGAGTGTGGTGGGCAACTGTGTGTTTGGCAATGTGATTGACAGCAATTAATCTGCTACCCGTAGTTGTTCATCACTATCCGAACAATCGCCACCGCTTTGTCAAACCAAATATAAATTGATGACCGGGCGGTTAACTAACATTTTGCCAAACATGTAGATGGTTGGGCTGAGTTGTGTGTGTTGTTAATATTAGTTATTGTCATTCATACAACAGCGACAGGTGCAATGTAATTAATAGTCCAGGCAGATCCAAAATAAGAATCGAAGAGCAAACGAAGCAGGAGAACAGAAAACAAGAGTTAGATTCACAAACCAGATCGTTCGTTGAGAAACGAACGTGTTACTTAAAGACATCAGTGCCTGGCAATCCTCGCGGATAGGCATCGTTCTCCCAGTCGCGATCCGGCACGAACCTGGAAATTGCACGTCTCGCTCGCGCACGTTGCACTACTACCAGTGCAGCACAGCAACCGCAGGTACCACCGCCTGACAGTTGCGTCTTGACGACAGGAAGGAGGAATCACGCTTCGCACAGGAGGACAACTCCACAAAGCGACTCCGGGGACGACCACTATTGCACTCGGGATTAGGGCTCTCAAAACACACGGCGGCAGAAGATTGTTTTCGATGTCTTTAACCCTAATGACTGGATGCGTATATATAGCCATACACGTCCCTAATCCTATTCCCAGTAGGACGCAAACACTCGGTTGCTCTTGTACACAATACAGAATAATCCGTAAAAGAGAAACACTTTCTAATTAGGATTAAGAAATCTGAATAAGAAAGCAACAATTAATTACACGAGTAATTAATTACTTAGTTCTCCACAATCCACAATCCACAAGCCCGAGCGCGGCCCGGCCCGGCGCGCACGCGTGCGTCCGTGCGTTGTGATGTGGTAACCCCACCCACCAAGGAGGTGAGCATACCTCCTTCCTAGGACTCCTTTGGATACTAGTGCCCCATGTGATCCTACATATGAGGACCACAAAAGTTCTAGGTGTGAGCAATATGGGATAAAACTTCTTTGCCATTTGCACTAGAAACAACACTACATTCTCACATGTACTTGCTACACTACATTGGGCTTAACCCATGCTAAATAAATGATTACTACAGTAAATGCACTACAGTAACAAGCTACTACAGTAATTAGCAGCTACGGTAATTAGCAACTACGTAATCATATATCTAACAATCCCCCACAAAGTCCAATGTGTAGTGTGCTCTACCATTCAGTCCTCCATATTGTGCTTTCAGCAGATGCCTTTCGGTTTGAATCTACCTGAGTTATCCAACTGTGACCCCTGTAGGAACTAGGTGAACAAAAGTCTTGAACCTGAACCTTGGGTACAAGAGTATAGGTTGGTAACAACACAATAAAGACATGGTAGTAAAGAAAAAATAATGCATTAAGGTCATGCATACAAAATTTTATATCATGATTGATAACAGAGAACCACCCAATTCTCCTGTTGCGGCCTACACAACATCAATCACTTAGTTGGAGTCTCTAAGGATGTACGGTTAACATCCTGTCCTAAGACTTGACACCATTAAGAGACTACTCTCTTACTAACTTGCAGTCATGACACTAACAGGTTTCCATGGAATAGACACACAGATGCAAGAAGCATCAAACAAGAATACATAGTGTCATCCGATTTACCCGACAGCTTGTTATTACCGCATTGAACCCAATTTGTGGGATCTTCACTCTTTTGGGTTGGGTTGCTACTGCCTACAAATCTATAGGGGTTTCAGTCCCATCCCCAACCTAGATTTTTCCACTAAAGCCAAGGTAAGACCTTTAGTGATAGGATCAGCTGTATTATCTTTGGTACCGACGTAGTCCACAGCCACGACCACATTAGACACTAACTCCCTTACAGATTTCAATCTGACTTGGATGTGTCTACGTTGTTTTTTATTGTACTTGGAACTCTTTATCTTAGCAATAGTTGTAGTGTTGTCACAGTGAACTGAAATTGCAGGAAGCGGCTTCATTACCATAGGTGAACTAGACATAAGTCCATGTAGCCATTCAGCTTCCAATCCAGTTTCATCTAAAGCACACAACTCTGCTTCAAAAGTGGACCGAGACAATATGGTATGTTTCTTAGACCTCCAGGAAACAGCTCCTCCTCCCAACAGGAATACATATCCTGAGACACCATTACTCCCAGAATTCACGGCAATCCAGCTTGCATCACTATATCCTTCGACTACCGAAGGATGTTTACTATAATGCAGGCCAAGGGAACAAGTTCCCTTGATATACCTTAGAACTTTGTCAAGAGCTTCCCAATGGGTCTTGTCGGGACAACTTGTGTATCTACTTAACTTGTTCACGGCAAACGCAATGTCTGGACGTATACAGTTCATAAGATACATCAAACTTCCGATAATCTGAGAGTATCGTAATTGAGACACTGGAACCCCAGTCTCATTCTTGAATAAAGGCTTGGATGAATCATATGGAGTCTTAACAGGTTTACATGATGTGTACTCAAACCTCTCCAGTATCTTCTCAACATAGTGAGACTGAGAGAGAGTTATACCATCAGTAGACCTTATGATTTTAAGCCCTAAAATCACATTAGTGACACCCATATCTTTCATCTCAAACTTGCTACATAAGAATGACTTTGTCTCTTTTACTACTTTCATATTGGAACCAAAAAGCAGGATATCATCGACGTATAAGCACAACAAAATGAATCCATTATTGACAATCTTGCAGTAGAGACACTTATCAAATTAATTAGAAATAAAGCCAAACGATGATATCACAGAATCAAACTTCTCATGCCATTGCTTAGGGGCTTGTTTCAAGCCATATAATGACTTAACAAGTTTACACACTTTGGACTCATTCCCACGACCCACAAATCCCTCAGGTTGTTCCATATATATCTCTTCTTGAAGATCACCGTGTAAGAACGCGGTCTTCACATCCATCTGATGGATATAGAGATTATAAATGGAAGCCAATGCTAAAAGCACTCGGATTGTGGTCATACGGGAAACAGGTGAATAGGTGTCAAAATAATCTATTCCTTCCCTTTGTGTGTAACCCTTAGCAACTAACCTCGCTTTATACTTGTTGATTGTCCCGTCTGCATTAAGTTTCTTCTTAAAAATCCATTTGCAACCAACTGCAGAACAACCAGGAGGCAAATCCACCAATTCCCAAGTTCCATTCGAGAGAATTGATTGGATTTCATCATTAACGGCTTCTTTCCAAAACTTAGCTTCTGGAGATTCCATAGCTTGTTTGAAAGTAACAGGATCATCATCAACATTGTAAGTGAGAAACTCACTTCCAAAGTCCTTTGATGTCCTAGGCCTTTTACTTCTCCTTGGTTCAACTATTTCTTCAGAATCATTAGATTCAGAAATAGCTTGTTCTGAGTCACCCCCCACATTTGTCCTACTTTCCACGTGCTCGGGAATGGAACCTGTGGTAAATGAATCTTCTTGAGAAACTTCACTGGGCACACCAGTTTTCATAGGAAACACATCCTCAAAGAATGTTGCATCCCGTAATTCCACAATTGTATTGACCTCAATGCCAGAGATATTTGATTTTACAATCAGGAATCTGTACGCATAGATTGTCTCTACATAACCCAATAATATGGCATCAACCATTTTCGGTCCTAATTTCTTCCTTTTGTGTTCAGGGACAAGTACCTTAGCAAGGCACCCCCACACTCGAAAATATTTAAGACTCGGTTTCCTTCCTCTCCGTAACTCAAACAGACTACTTTCTGAATGTTTATAGGGAACTCTATTTAGAATATGGCAAGCCGTATTCAAAGCTCCCCCCCCCCCACATAAAGTTGGGTAATACAGATGTTTGGAGTAAGGTATTTACCATATCTATTAAGGTTCAGTTTTTACGTTCAACTATCCCATTTGATTGTGGTGAATAAGGAGCAGTAACCTCATGAACTATACCATGTAATTGGCAAAACTCCAAAAACAAATTCGAGGTATACTCTCCTCCCCTATCAGACCTTAATCGCTTAAGTACTTTACCGATTTGAGTTTCGGCTTCTTTCTTATAAATTTGAAATTTATCCAATGCCTCATCTTTACTTCTAAGTAAAAAGACATAACAATATCTACTCGCATCATCAATAAAAGTTATAAAATAACGCTTTTGATCTCTCGTAGCAACACCATTAAATTCACAGATATCTGTATGAACTAAATCCAAAATATCTAAATTCCTATTCACAGAATGAAAAGGCTTCCTAGGCAATTTAGCTTGTATACAAATTTCACATTTATTGTTGCTAATTTCAGATTTAGTGATCAAATATAGATTCATCATATGCTCCATTGAGGCAACATTAACATGTCCCAAACGTGAATGCCATACATCGAATGAAACAAGATTCATACAAACAGAGTTATAATCATTCAAATTTAAAATGGAATTTGAAACAGGTTCAACATGAATCTTAAACAAGTTCTCCACATCACATAAGTACCCCTTGCCAAAAATAAAGAATCACGAAGGCGTGTAATAATAGCCTTATTACATTTACAGTCTACTCTATAACCTTCTCTAACTAATATGACGCCACTAAGGATATTGCGTCGAATGGTTGGAACATGTCTGACCCTGTTAAGAGTCAAAACCTTCCCTGAAGGGAACTTCAAGTCCACCCGTCCTTCGCCTTTGACTTCTGTAGAGCTGGAATCGCCCAAAGTCACAGACCGACCTCGAGAGGCCTGATAAGACACAAACATGGATTTATCAGCACACACATGTACATTAGCCCCAGTGTCAATTATCCAATAAAGTGGTTCAAAAATAGAAAGAATTTCAAGTTTAATAGACACGTACCCATCATTGAGGTTCAAGGATGCAATCATCATATTGACCACAGCCTCCTCAGTTGCAGATGCGGTACCTTTCTTTGCCTTTTTAGTAGGACAATCCTTGTTCCAGTGGCCAACATGTCCACAAGTCCAACAAGGTTTGTTCTTCAGTTTCTTTTGGATCTCTGCCTTGGGTTTATGTGCATTCTTAGATTTCTTATCTTTGGTGTTTTTCGTAGAAGTAAGATTAACAGTTGGATTTGCATCAGTAGGCACCTTGACCCCTTTCTCCTTTAAGTGTTCTTCTTGCATATTAATATCCATCATTAATTCATCTATGGTGTGTGTCCCTTTGCGATGCTTCAGAGACATACCAAATGACTCCCAAGACTTAGGGAATTTTTCTATGATAGACATAACAACAAACTTCTCAGGCAATACCATCTTGGCATCTGAGAGTTCATGAACTAGGAGTTGTAGATCGTGTGTTTGATCAGAAACTGACTTACCCTCAACCATCTAAAACTTAAGAAATTTTGACACGCAGTATTTTTCAACACCTTGATTTTCAGTGCTACAAATCTTAATTAACAATTCCCATAAAACCTTGGACGTAGTGACTGGCGGCTTTGAGTAAGAATCATACAGTTTGTTATTTCAACCAAACATAATCAAACCGCAGCACGTTTTATCAGCCTTCTTCCAATTAGCAATAATGTTTGCATTATTAGGAATTGTTTCATCAGATACAGGTTCAGCTTCAATTAAATACTGATCATAACCCACAATATTCAGCCAAATTTCCATACGACTCTGCCAACGGGCAAAGTTCGTACCAGTAAACTTTTTAGACATATTGGTTGTATCAATTTTACATCCCGAACCACCCTGACCGGCCATTGTTAATTAATGACATAAATATTGATTTCTTTAAGACTGTTGTTAATATTAGTTATTGTCGTTCATGCAACAGCGACAGGTGCAATGTAATTAACAGTCCAGGCAGATCCAAAATAAGAATCGAAGAACAAACGAAGCAGGAGAACAGAAAACAAGAGTTAGATTCGCAAACCAGATCGTTCGTTGAGAAACGAATGTGTTACTTAAAGAAATCAGTGCCCGGCAATCCTCGCGGATAGGCACCATTCTCCCAGTCGCGATCCGGCACGAACCTGGAAATTGCACGTCTCGCTCGCGCACGTTGCACTGCTACCAGTGCAGCACAGCAACCGCAGGTACCACTGCCTGACAGCTGCGTCTTGACGACAGGAAGGAGGAGTCACGCTTCGCACAGGAGGACAACTCCACAAAGTGATTCTGGGGACGACCACTATTGCACTCGGGATTAGGGCTCTCAAAACACACGACGGCAGAAGATTGTTTTCGGTGTCTTTAACCCTAATGACCATATGTGTATATATAGCCACGCACGTCCCTAATCCTATTCCCAGTAAGACGCAAACACTAGGTTGCACTTGTACACAATACAGAATAATCCGTAAAAGAGAAACACTTTCTAATTAGGATTAAGAAATCCGAATAAGAAAGCAACAATTAATTACACGAGTAATTAATTACTTAGTTGTATCCTAGTGCAAAAAGAAGACGGAAGACATGAGCCCGAGCCCGGCCCGGCGAGGCGAGGCGAGGCGTGGCGTGGCGCGCGCGCGTGCGTTGTGATGTGGTAACCCCACCCACCAAGGAGGCGAGCATACCTCCTTCCTAGGACTCCTTTGGACACTAGTGCCCCATGTGATCCTACATATGAGGACCACAAAAGTTCTAGGTGTGAGCAATATGGGATAAAACTTCTTTGCCATTTGTACTAGAAACAACACTACATTCTCACATGTACTTGTTGCACTATATTGAGCTTAACCCATGCTAAATAAATGATTACTACAGTAAATGCACTACAGTAACAAGCTGCTACAGTAATTAGCAGCTACAGTAATTAGCAACTACGTAATCATATATCTAACAGTGTGTTCATATAAGTGGTTCCTCATGATAATCCTTTTTCCCAAAAGGAGCATCGAGATGGAATTCAAAATCACACAGCGGTTGTATTCCGCAAATTACATCATTTTTTACTTTTTATTTAAAAATAAGAAACAATATTTAACGAGGCTTGAAGATTTTATGGCAATCCAATAACTAAATTAAAATAAATAGATAATGGCATCATCGTATTCTTATTTGGGATATGTTGTACATGTCATAGAAGAGAAATCAAATCATCAATAAGCATATGAAAAATATCAAAGGTAAAGAAAAGAATATTATTATGGTGTTTTTATCATGTCTTACTTTATGTTATTTGACATGTTATTCGAAATATTTCCAATCAATATTGGGACACTAATAAGATCCAAACAAGTGTGTTTGTTATCCATCCAATCAAATAACAATATACCAACAGATCTCTATGTGTAAAGACCATCGTAATGTGTCCCTAAAAGATGGCTAATATTTTTTTCCAATTTATCAAAATGAAAAATATTAACAAGATAGACACCTCATACGACATCATGGTAGAACTATAAGAAAATGTTGTAGTGCACTATGTAGTCATAAAAAAAATCAAACTCCACATTTACAAACATTTTTCGATTTCTCAGTTTTTTTGAGTATCGGTCCTCCACCACGGAGTTCCGGAATGAAAGGATGAAATATTGACTCAATTAAGTTAAAAGCCCATTAACTTCCATAGTAGCTTAGTTTGTGAAAGTCGGTGAATTGGGGAGAGTTAATAAGTAAGTGGTATGTAGTTGGGTACACGAGATGCAGTCAAAAGATTCAACCGAAAAGAAAAAGAACAAAAAAGATGGACAAAGAGAGAGAGTAAAAGGTTTTATCATAAAACTAGTAATTCTACATGTGCACATGCACGTGAGAGTAAAAGCATGTGAAATTTTGATGTATCATTTGACGGAAAAGCTTTTTCTTTAAATGATAGTCGTAGATGAAATTTTATTTAACATAGTACTATGAAATTTTATTTAACATAGCACTATGTAATGCTCAACAATTGAAATGTTCATACTCTTCATCCCCTCGCTTCACCTAGTAAAAGGTTCACTTTTCATCTCATGTCGGTTACATATGAAAGCGACAATAGATTCATTCGAAAGTATTTGACATCATATAAAGTTATAAAATATAATTTAGTTGATGTCTAAGAGTGGGGAAGATGATTCCAACGTAGACACTCATACGTTATAGGTTAGACATGTCATTACTTAGGAAGGGAAAAGGATACTAGAAAAATGTAAACGTATTTGAGTAGTTTTCATGGACTTTATGGATAATCTTCAGCTAGGGTCTGACTGGTTTGGTGTAATTTGGCCTGAAAACATTGGAAGTCAAGTTCCCTTTTAAGTTATACATGATTGGTTTGTTGAAAGTCCGAAACTTAAGTTCCGTAATTTTCCCTGGACTTCCGAAGATATATATACCCTTCCCAAAACGAGTTCCGTAGGAAAGCATCCGGAAAATAAATTCCGTTCGCAGCCATGTCTCGCCCGCTTTCTTCCTCCTCTCGTCCGACGATGACTCCACAAAGCAAGCGACTGCAAGAGGCGACAGTCCTGCTACCACCTACACACCTGGAAGCGTTCTGGTAGCTGCTCACAATGTTGGTCGTAGATCCAACCTTTCCGCCCAGCAAGCCATCTCCAACTAGCATGAAGTGGCGGCGGGTGCATCTCCATTTTTAGCAACATGCTTGATTATTCCCAACCAGAAAACGACTTCCTTTCCCAGCGGAGCCGCGCTCCCATCTTGCCCGCTTGGCTACTCGGACAAAATGAGTGACCGGAAAACGAGGAAGACGGACAGCCATGGCCGTCGTCTACCCTATTTTTGATGCTTGACCTGTGATAATCAGAGGTTGTTGCTCGCCATTAGGTCTGGTTTCGTAGGTACCGGACTTGATTTTCTTGTTTTCGTCAAAAAAGCATTAGTCCTTCACGTTCTAGGTTATCTTCAGTCTGCCGGCGCCTAGTCACGAGAGCGCTTCTCGTACCTGGCCGGACAAGAATCTCACGGTCTCATGCGATTTAGGAACAAAAGTTCGCCGGTTGAGGACACAAATGTTCACCCCCTATTCTCATTGACGGACCAGCTTCTCCTATTGAAACGTGAATATTGTAATCCTTCTTTTGTGCGAAAAGGTTGGCCTACTTGACATTGTTTTATTTTAATTAGTTTTCCATAGAGTTTGAACGGATGTTTATACATGTACTTGTTAATTTTCATCTCTTCGTCCCGGCTCCGTTCTTGATTTTAGCTTTATATAATATAATAGCTACAAATACTTCATCACTAGTACAGAGGTATGAATGATTTTGATGGTGATTTTTCGTTAATGATTCATCTCATTCATTGGCATTGTTACGATGGCCTCAATCTAAGAATATTGTTGATTAGAAAAAAATGTTTTCAGATTTTGCATCTATAATTACAACAAACAAATCATCTGGAACTCATTTTTCCGGAAAACTCAAGTTTCAAACCAATCACCTGGAAATCATTTTCCAGGAACTCAATTTCAATTCTAAGAAAATGAATTCCCGGAAAATTACAGTTACACCAAACCAGTCAGACCCTAAGAAACTATTATTTACCAAATCGAATTAGTAGGTATAGATGTAGTATACTTCATGAATTTTGAACATATACAAACATTATATAGACACAGTGATCTACATATTCATGTTAATCAAATTGGTTAAAAAGAATTAAAAAAATGCTTAACCATGGACTTATAAATGTTATTGCAAAAAAGTGGGAAAAATAATGGCTCCCTCAAAAAATCAAGCATTGGGCACAATTGATAAACATAAAAAGAAGAGATGGAAAATAGAGTAACACGTTATGTACACATATACATGCAATACACTTGGGGAAAATATATAAGAGAATTTCTTATGCGAAAAGAATATGCATACATCTTTCAAGTTCATTTGACAAAGAGTGACAACGGAATATATGAAATGGTATGTTCTAACCAAATCATAGTTGTATCCTTCATGAGAATATAATCGAATTATAATGAAATAGATTTTGTTTCTATACATCGTGAAGCTTTTTCTTGACTTTATCTAAACATGTGTCCTTGTATATTTCAGCTGAAATTGAAAAAGAGAACATCATTAGAAAACCATGTAAGGAAGTTTAAGCGTCAGAATATATGAACAAAAAAATAATAACTTATAATCAAAATGACTAACAAGCATAGAAAGCCAATTATATAAATTTCCCTCACCTTAAAATACAGTACATCTTGATTAATTAGAAGCACACTCCTATTAAGCATAAGGTTTCCTTTATATTACTCTACTTTTATGATAAAATATGAGATGCCACATCTTAAAATATTATTTCATGTAGGCTTTTTCTTAAAATGATAGTAGCATAATGATGGGGGAAGGGTTGTATGGAATCAGAAGTACTAATTTGAGGCAAAACTAATTTCTTTGGTTTAAAAACACCCAAACATAGTCCTATTGAACCCCCCCACCCATTGTACCATATTTTAGAAAATATTGGTTCCTACAAGGAAGGTTGAATCTCTGACTTCTTATTGCAAACCAAGGGAGTACAACTTGGAAAAATTAGCATGTCTTCTAGACGTGAGGCAAAAGAGGTTTGCATCCTCCCATTCCCTTGGTCATGTGTGACGGCTAGTGGTGCTAATCTTGGATAGAAACATATTAGAAGAGACGTGTAACGTCAAAAAGAGGGATTGGAGTATGCAAGTTAAAAGTTAGTTATATGAAGAATAAAAAAAGGCATCACCAACAGTGAGTTGAATAAGTCATAAGATAATCATTTAAAAATACTTGGTAGGATATCTATTGCCACAAATTTTGCATATTGATTTGGAACATGCATTATTATCTACCATTCATGTAAAGGCAAATTATGTAACAAACCTTAACGTTGTCGTTCGCCTATGAGACAACCATTTATACTTGTTATGATGTGGGACGTTCACCACTATCCTCAAAGACATCCTCGTGGAATTTGTCTTGCAATAGTGCCAATAGGCAAATCCAACTGCTTAGCACGAGGTGAAATAATTGATGAAGAGATTATTCTTCGACACCTTGCTTTCAACTATTGCCCGCAGTCATGCTCCCTCCTTCTTCCACTTTAATTGTAGTTTCTACAACCACAACTTAATGTCTAACCCGACACAGAGCAAGGCTCAGGAAGAGATACATAATCACAAATGCATACCCCTCCTGCCTAATGAATGTGGAGTCCTCCCAGAACATATACTCTCTCCAACTCCTTTGGCCAATCAAGACACAGTGACTGGATCATATGTCTCAGAGCTACCATGTTTGAAGTGACTTTCGGGAGGTGACATTGATGGTAGAGATCTTTGTGCGTGAAACTTTTGCTCCAGGTCTCGATATCATCATTATTAAATAGAAAATACATCATATTTGATATTGTTAGATTGAAGAACATTGCAGAAAATACCAACCTGAATAAAATAAAAGAACAAATGTCTTGAGCATACCCAACCCAAATCACAATTGGAACAAAGAAAGAAAAGTCAGTGTTCAACTCATCAACATGAATTTGGAAGAAACTAGAGACTGCAAGGAGTAATGTAAAGTGTAAACATGTTCCAAAGATACATTTTGATTGACGATGATTACCAACCTAGGCACAAAAGGAGATCCTTTAGATGATGCCTCCATGGTGGACGGTGACTCTAGTCATGAGACAATGAAAATGAAAGGGGTAATTTTTTTTTGAAGGGTTGAAAGGGGGTAGTTGAATAGGGGAAGAGGCGGAAATGGAATAATTGGAAATGGATGGGTAGCAGAAAGAATGGAGAAACGTGTAGGCTACAAAAGATTAACTGGAAGAAAGAATGTGGGAGGTCAGGGTTGACATGGGGAGTGGATAAAGATAGGTGACACTCGTGGGATAATTGTGAGTGATTATCAACCACACGTTTAGTGGGGATTAGAAAGAAGAGAGGGGTTTGGGAGAAAGAGAAGAAAGGAATTAAGAAACGCAAAGTTTGTAACACGTCCGTTTAAATTTGGAACTCTTAGAATTTAAATGAAAAAGAGATCTGAGGACAAAACAAGTAGTTGACATATTGTGGGAAAATAAATTGAAAAGGGGCAAGAGAATGGGAGGCAGAAAGAATGGAGAAACAATCAGGCGTTTATGGGAAAAAAGTCATGAGCATAGTTGTTGTGTAGATTTGTTGTGTGAAGAGACTTTCACGTTGATCGTAGGTGTGGGCATTTACTTTCTCCAAACCAAAAAAGAAAAATTAAATGAGAAAAATGGGACAGAACAAGTAGTTGGATCAGAAAAAGGCAGGAGGATGGGAAGCCAAGAGATTGGAGCAAAAATAAGCCAGCAGTTACAGATGAAAAGAATACATATGAGAAAAACAAAGTGGTGAATAGAGTTTTAGTAGGGAGAGAAATTTTCATTGATTTTGGACATCAATTGAAAAGAAAAAAGTGAGGAAAAACCTCTGAAGAGAGAGAGTTAAGGAGAATGCAACATTTTGAAAACGCTGTATTATGATGGGTTAGGACTTTTTAGACGATGGTTAGATAGGTTAATTTAAGTTATTCACTCTTTTTATAGTAGTGTAGATGTGTTATTAAGTGTGCTAATGAGAGGAAAAGAGACACAAAAAATTAGAAAAATAAGAGAGAATTCCGTACCATATCAAATGCAGGTATCATATATCATTTGTGTGTTGTTATATGATTTCATCTATTCATCCTCATTTGTTGTTAATGACCCTTTGTTTGGATAATGTAAAGTTTCCATGTCAGTGTTGATAAATTATTATGATAATTATTCTAAATGCACTATATATTGATGCAAACTAATAACTTATGTGTATTGACATCAACAAAATGTATTGTGCTTGTTATAAATATATATTGTTGTTAGTAATGTTTTATCTGAATAATTATATTTGTGTGTATCATTGTTGATAATGTATACTATAATTGTTCAAAATATGTATTGTTTATTGATGTAAATATATTTAGTCGATGAATGAGGCATGTTTTCAACAATTATAGTGAAACATGACCATTGCCCCTAATGAAAATACAAACACCAATACATGTACATTACATCACAATACACAATGTATCTTGTGGAAACATAAAGTGTTATGTAAAGGAAGGTGTATATTTTGTCTCTCCTATTCTTCTCATTTTCCATTTATGTGTCTTTGTGTTATGTTTGTTCATTATCTGTAGCATATGTATATAATTTTATGTATTATATGTATATTTTGAGTGTTTACATTCATATATATATATATATATATATATATATATATCATTATTTTTGTATTGTAATTACATGATACCTTTGAATTCCTCTTTTCAACTCTTCTATATGTCTCATATTGCTATACTCATGTATCACTTTCACTATTATTGTGTTGCCTTATTTATTTATGTGTATGTTATGAGTGCTCGTGTATACTTGATTTTTTATTTGTATGTATTTTTAATTAGTTACTATGCTTGCAATATATCATTTCTAGACTTCCTTACACTAGCCTAAAAACAACTAATGAAAATATCTCAAACAATCTAATTTTATTGTAGTATCTTATAAAGGAAACATGCATGACCTACTCTCTACATAGTTTTCAGACTAATTGAAGACTTAGGAGCTCCACCTTCTCTCTATATGTGGCATCCTTGATTAGCGCCTCCGGTTATATTTAGGTCTTCTTCATGTGTGGCATGGGACCTTGAAGCATCCTATGACCCGCATGCATACGTCCACGGCAAGGTAAGTTCCACACTTCCTACTCTTTTGGTGTTTTATTTCTCTTGTAATGTGCATCTCTACCCCACACTCATGTTCTCCATGCTTTTGTGATATCTCATGCATCTAAGCTTTTCCATCTGCTTGGATGACTTGCTACCCACAACAGATCGATACTTCCTCATCATAAATCATTCATGGTGGTGGCATCACACATTTGATAACAATCATCCATGATGATACCATCTTCTCCATGCTTCTATGACACAAATGATAGTGTATAAAGGAGCTCTAGATAACAAAAATGTTCCAAACACTAGCATTATTGGTTGAGGGTTCTCCATAAATATATTATATTTCTAAATCCTAACACCACACACATCATCCCCAAAAAAAACTAAACCTAAATGCAAATATTTTCAATGACGATCCTTGTGTTTGATACATTGTTAAGGATTTTCCCAATAGGTGGGTCATATTTCATGTAGCTTAGTATCTCCATAGTCCTGATGTTGGTACATGATGGGACCACTTCCATAAGGGCAGAAATTCCACTTCATCCTCTTTGTGTGGCATAGGGCTAGTTACAGTCTCAAATTGGGGGTGGAAGGAGATGATAAAGATGTGTCACCTAAATAAATGGATATTGCATCTTACACCATCTATTGTTAATGAGATTTACCTAAAGGTGTTAAATGAGGCTGGATACTTCATAGCCACATCTAGAACTTCATCAGTGATGACCGAAGGGTCATCCCATTGACTACTTTCAGGACACACAAGTTCAAGGAGATAATTGATGCATGAAGCTTCATTCACTTCTATCAAATCCAACTAGCAGTGTGGGACAACTGATATCTCAAATTGCATCGATGGACAAAGATCTCAACAACCACTAGGGTGAAACCTCAAAATTGACGGTCACATGTGCATCTACAGTCATATACGATGACAATAACAAAAAAGTCAAAGAAGCCATCATTGTAGATGTTGTTCTTATCAAGTGTAATAATTTTTTTACTCATTATGTTCATGATTCAAATAGTTATTTCAGCTCAAAGATTGGCTCATATTTTTTATAATATTTTGGTGATAATCCCTGGACTAATGTTGTTCATTAGAAACCTAGAAAAATACTAGCAATTTGCAATAGATTTCATACTTATCGACATCGATAATTTGGATGACTCAGGCCTATGAGATGACTATAATGCTTTGTACTTGGAAATTTTGTACATGTATGTCCATTTGATCAAAATATTCAAAACACCCATCATATTATGACCCTAGATGCAAACAAAGACTTTTGCTAATAAAATTGACATATGTCGCCACAATACCACAACCATAGGGATTCAACATACAAATAAACATTTTCATGGTTCAAATACTTTCAAATCAAGAGACACACTCTTGATTACGTGTAGTTGGTTGTACACGAGTGGAAATCAATTGTATGTGTAGAGACCACCACATAAAAAATATTCATTACAAAGACATTGCATTAATAATGATGTTACAATAGAGTTACATTGGCCTCCCTCACGTCCTTCAGAGTTCTCATGCATGCATGTTGAGAGGAGGCATTGGTTTCTTGGTAACATTCAAATTGTTGATTATGGGAAACAATCTCATTCATATACCTAATAGAACCCCACCCTCTTAGGTTGGTTCTCCCCTAGAATCCTTCACTACACTCTAGTGTCGCTACATCTCATATGGTTTTCCTCAACACTAGACTCACTAACAACCAAATAGAACAACCAAAACACAAATCAAGTTCCATGACCACCTCTGAGAACACTTCCTTACAATATGTTATACATGACATCAACATATATGATTTGATCACATCTATGAGGCTTATGAAAATCATCTAATCTTGTAGAATCTTTATCACCTATGCAAAAGGATTCCATGAGAGACATATAAGATTGTAAGGACCTATTATTGAATTACATGAAATCTTCATAAGAGTCATCGATTATTGGTTTGACTTTCAGTTAGTTAGGTTGAATATTACTTGAAACCCTAAATATTATTTTTTAGTCTATTGCTTTAGATTATTAGGATTGTAGGGTCATAAATTGAAAACCCTAACCACATAAATCATTAACAAAAAATGTGATAATAAATTCAGTGTTAAGTTTACTAGTGGAGTAAATGCTTTTATATATATATAAGTTAAAAAGGAATGTTTTCGAAACCTTTCAAAAATTTTAGAGCCTTTGGAATCGATTGGTTGATCAATTTTCCCCATGACTAACTCAGTTGAACCATGTTATACATGTTGAAGTGCAATAGTGTAGTAATTGATGTTTAACAATTTATTAGTTTATCCAATTGGGATGAAATTTTGACTATAATTTGTATACTTGATTTCTAATCACATATTAAATTCTTGGTATTTTTGGAGCACTTTTTATATTGAACTACAACCTTTCATCGGTCAAATGCCTTACTAGGAACAACTCAGCTGACCAAGTTTTTAGGAAAAATAAAAGGGCTGAAAAATATTAATAACTAATTATTCCAAGAATGTAAATGAGTATGTATCATATTATTAACATCCAAGTGCTTCTCATTTTGTCTTAAACTGTAGAGCTTCAAATTTCTTGATAGAGGAGGAGATTCTAGGGTTTGAAGATCTTGAAGTTGAAACTTTAGATTTTTAGGGTTTTCACTTGCTATGGTTGGCGATTCTTTATAAATTACCAATATTTGCTAGCTTTTCTCTGCCTTTACTATTTGTTATATCTAGAAATTGTCACCACACTAATTTGGATCAAATAACCCAAATCAATATCTTCTCTTATTCTTTGTCTTCCTTTTCTCTTATTCTAGGTTTTTTAGCAAATATGAGCAAGAAAAGACTAACCACTTGAAGCTTGACTTGAATCTATATGTAGTTGGGAAAACCTAAGGTGAGTGGTGTACATTCATTTAAAATTTCTCATTTAACTATAATTTTATTTCTAGTCATGAAACACCAATTGATGGAAATTGAGAAACTCTAACAATATACATGATTGTTTTGTTTAGTTGATCTTGAATATGATTATTGTCTTGATTCTTGAAAATGAATCAAGAAAATGTTAGATTTTGTTGATTATGAGTAATATGAATTTCTTGAATTCACTTTCCACATTCTTACTATCTATACATTGGAAATACCATTGATTGATTAATTATGGAGTGTTGTGCATAATTTGTGAATACTATAGTTGTGATTGGTTCATTTGAATTTATTAATGGAAATGAATATATAGGGTAAATGTAAGCTGAATTGAAACACAATGTATCTCTGCAATTGTAATTTGCATATTCTAGGGTTGGAATGTGAAATCACATACATGCCATGTAATGGCTTCTAATTTTCCTTAAAATGAGTAAACATACTTAGTACTCAATATAACCCCAACTTGTCTAGATACAAGCCCTAAACACCGTGATTTTCCCCTGAGGTATGTATTGAGGAGATAAAATGAGATTTCTTCTAATAGTCCATGTATTATTAACATGTAACATCCCAAACATTCATATACAATTTAGAATCCTTAATGGAGTATTTGTAGTAAGATTAAAGTTGTGTACCTAATACAAATAACCAAAGTAATCACCCTTATTTTTAATTATATTTATAAAATATAAAGAAATAGCATATCCTTTAGAATTTACATGCATGCAAAATTAATGTTGATTGCTTGGAATCATATTATCTTGCTTGATTGGATAATATGCTTAAAGTATGCTTCCATGTTCTCCATGGTATACAAAAGGTACATGGTTACACTTATACCCGCAATATAGTTTTCCAGTGTATGTCGAGTTTTTCTTAAAGTTTGACTCAATAACTTATTGGTTGTTTATTTACATTATGTTCAATTATAATTCCACTATGAGTATCACATAAAGAAAGACTTCATGTTCTAAACCCTAGAATGATATGCATGCATTGGTGATGCACACAGGCCATGGAGGGATAGTGATCACACCCAGGAGAGCATATCTAGCATGGGTTAGAATATGCAAAGAAAATATCAGTTCTTGTTTGCAAGTAATTGAGTGATTATATGATGTTAGCTTACTTGCACACTTTTGCATGCACCCCATGTACACAATATATTTTGATATACTGATCTGTACTTTTGTTTCATGTCGTTTTAGGTACATGCTAAATATGAAGATATCAGGACATCATAAACCAGATGAAATTACCTGAAGCCATTAAAGCTAAGGAGGATTAGATAGATACTTCTTCTCATATGTACAATTCTGATGATATAAATCCATGTAACCTTTTAGATGAGTATCTTGTAAACAATATTTGAATTAATGGAAATTATTTGCTATTATTTGTAATTTTTTAAATTTGGATCGTGAGAATATTAGGTAATGGCTCTCAACTTTTTGGGTCTTTCCTTAATTGGGGGATGCTGAAAAGTGAGGTCATTACATTTGGTATCAGAAACCCATAATTTTCAAATATCATTTATTGGTTTATAATTTCAAGTAATATGTAGAAATATAAAGAAAGTTATTAGGACAGAGCCTGAAGGTAATGGTGTCTAGAAGGAGTCACAACTTTGGGGGCTGGCAATATTTTCTTCTACACCATTAAGTT
Organism: Alisma plantago-aquatica; assembly: GCA_963693085.1. NCBI lineage: Eukaryota > Viridiplantae > Streptophyta > Magnoliopsida > Alismatales > Alismataceae > Alisma > Alisma plantago-aquatica. Next base: position 208,898,923 of record OY856414.1, read on the forward strand.
GGTATATGAGGACTCCCTTAGCCACAGTGATACCTGCCTAGCTAGAACATAGGGTTTGTCAAAAGTATATTTACTCTAAGTCTTCTCATCTCCAATTTCACCCACTTCTCATTTTCTTGCTTCATAAACCCTAAAAGATACTTCCCTCCTCATCTCATGTTATGGTTTTTAAGAAGAAGTACGATTAAGGCATCCTCCGCCAATTAATGTACATGTAATGTGGAAATAATGGTAAAGTGAAGAAAGATGATTTTATGAGTTTTTCCTTGCTAGGATAAACCCTAGAGGGGACTAGGGTTGGTTTAGAAAAACCCTAGTGGGTCGAGGATATATAAAACCCTAAGATGTGGGGTGTAGATTGTGTAGTCCCTAACCCTAACCTAAGACCCTAATCTCGAGAAATGGGAGTAGTGAGGGGGATAGAGTAACCCTACCCATATGAACCCTAATTAGGGTAAGAGGGTATAGAAATAAATGGGTTAGTTGACCCAGTCTCCCATGCATGCATGCATGTGGTGCAAGGCATTCATGTAAATGGTTTTCAGAAACATAAGCAACCAATGGTTACATAAAGATGAAAATATGAACCTTTTCAGGTTGGTGTCCCGACCTGGGGTGGTTCAACCCAAGAGTAGGAAAAGGACATGGGGAGGCAAAATCCTAAACCCATGGGGTCAGGTTGTGACTAGAGAGTCTAACCTCCTCCTATGAGTCAAGAAGACACCCTAGGTTAGGACCTCCACTAGAAGGGTGAGTTGACTAATCAGCTTAAGAATTGAGGTAACCTTGAATGTCACCTAAAGTATGAAGGATTAAGGATGTAAAATATGAAAGCACATACATTCTGTGAACCCAAGTATGCCATATATGAGGGGCACAAAGGGTCAAGCCCCATATTGGGAAGACCAGTATGACACCAAGCCCCATATATGGAAGGTGGCATGAATTCATGGCGTGGATGACCAAGCCTTGGATAGGGAAGGTCATGAAGTGGTTAAGCCCCCGAATGGAAAGACTGGTACGACGCCAAGCCCCAGACAGGGAAAGTGGCCAAGTCTAATGTGTAGATGTTTATGACCAAGCCCCAAATAGAGAAGGTCACAAAGAGGTCAACCCCCATATAGGGAAGGATGACATGGAACCAAGCCCTATATAGGGAAGGTGGCCCAAGCCCAATGTCAGGACATATAGTAGATAATGTGTACTCCAAGAGAGATGAAGGAAATTTGGGTTAAAGAACTAGATAAAAAAAAATGTGCTCAAAAGTAGTAAAGATGTGATGCTTCAATAAACCCTAGCAGGGTAGAGCCTTAAGTCAATCCTACGGTCAAGTAGGGAGGATTAAATGTACATAGAATTAGGAGTGATTATGCGTAAGACCGTTGAGTTAGAGATAGCCATTAATGTTGCACAGGGTCCATGGGTCATAAGATTGGCCACCTTCATGAGTCCCAAGGGGTAAATGTGAGAGGCACTCCATAAATGCACAAGGTCCATGAGGACAAGAGGGGATCACCCCCAAAGGTATATACCCCTAGAGACCTTGAGGAGATGACTAAGGCTAATGAGACTTGATATAAAAAGCACATGAAGTCATGTAATGATGAACTCTTAAAAAGGAGTTGTGCACAAACTCAAGAGTGATAAAGGCACTTGACTTCATGAAATATATAAAAAAGGTTGTGGGATTAAAAGGTAGGTATGGTTTTGAGTCATGTTATAATGTTTCAACCTAAAATGTGAAATTTTGAGATAATGTGTGGGCACACCATCTATGCTCTTGGAATGGGATGAAATTTGTAGTTGGGTTGTAGTCAAGTGCTTATTCATCTCATTATGAGGGAGAGAAATTGGGCAGACATATGTTATGCTTAAAATTGACATATGAGAATGAATACCTTAAGTTAAGTTTCAATGGCATGATCTAGGGTTAGAGGTGTTACCTCACCATTATGAGGAAATCAATGAATAATAGGTTGAGAAACTAGGTGAAAGGATAGTCACCAAATAAAGACCCAACATGCATTTTGTTGCATTGGGCTCTTTCATAAACTGATGAAAAGATTAGTTAGTCCACCATATTTTTTCTTCTATTCAAGAAAAAGTAATAAGATAGTGAGATGGTTCCATGTGCTTTGGTTCATTATTTTGATTCTGATCTAAGAGCAATACCAAAGTATTTCAAATAAGGGATTTACCTTGACGTAGGTCTACTTTCGGCCTAGATTAAACTAAGTTGAGATCACTATTGAAGATATAATCACCAAGAGATGATATCATATAATTTCTAAGGATGTGGATATCCCTTGAATGGGATTCAGGTACCAATCCTAGTAATAATATGAGGAATTTGCATATCAATAAAATATGTTAAAAAGCATCTATGTAGAGGTGCTAAACCTAAGTTGTGAAATTAATTTGGGTTAATATTCCACTTAACTTTACTAGGTGTACATTTTGGGGAAAGTCTCCTTTTAAGGATGGGTGAATGTTATATAATCAATTTTTTGTAAATTTGAAATACATAAATATAAGACTTGATTGAATAAGAAAATTCCTAAATTATACTTGATAGAATAACAAAGGTGACCACTTTGTGGCATGGGTGCAACCCATGGCTCAATTAAGGCCTGTGAGACTATTTTCTTTGCAAATATGTCCTTGTGGCACAAGTTAAATAAATGAAAGGAATTTGTACATAACTAGGAGGTAATAGCTTTATGGTTTGTTATAAAATGTAATTATGGAATATTGGACCAGTCCAAAAATAAAATAAATTATGCAGTGTTTTAGATAATTAATGGGGTAATTATCTAGCCAAGAATGGCAACACAATGTTTAAGGCATCAAAGAAGAATATTTTGGTCTAACTTTTGGTGTACTTGAACATAATAACAAAAGGAAGAGGAATCTAGAAAAGGATGTTTTCTTGAAATGAGGATAATGGATTTAAGGAATACATCAAAGAGAGCGTTGAAGAATACTCTAGATTCCTAGTCATAAAGTGTCTCCTTATGGATTAATGATCAATTATCTATTATTTGCTATATAAGTAAATGTTTTCCTTTATGGATCTTGGTGTGTCAATCAAGTAACGTTGGTAGCTAATTATGGATATATGTGTTCCAACATTGGGAATCTATTCAAAGTTTTACTTTTGACAACCATGCATATTTGTCCCATGGGTATTTTGTCAATACTGTGATAGAAAGAGAATTGTATGGGAAAGCAAAAAGGAATATTATGGACAAGCCAAATATTCGTGTACAAGGCAAAAAGGAGCAATAGAACCAGAAGGTGTTAAATGTTTTGATCGAGACAAGTCTCGAAGAGACATGACTAATAGACAGGGTTCCATGAGAAGTATATATATGTGGGTGTAGACTCCCATCCTTATCGTTGGGGAAACCCTTCCTTTCTCCATCATATTCCTTCTCCTAGTCTTAGGGGTCCTTATATGGCCTGTATAAGGGACTACCAGAGGCCCTAACCACAAAGAGGAGATGAATCTTACCTTGGTAGCCATGGAGACTCCATGTAGAGAAACCCCCTCCAATTCCTTCTCCTTCGAGTCTCCTCGACAGACATGCAAGGCAGTAGCTGCAGGTAGTTATTTGGCTTCTAGAGAAATGAAGGGACTTCTTCTCCCCAGTGTTGCTTCTATTATAGGTTGCCAAAGGGATCCCTGACCTAACACTGTGCCACCAGCAAGAGGAGGAGAACCCTCACGTCATCGGCGATCGGGATAGGTGTGGAGGTTGGCCTTTGCAGACCCATCAAGATGGAGGTGAGGAGGGGTTGATGTCTCAAAGCTGACCAGATGGTTCCCAAGTGGGCAGACGAAGAAGAAGGTCATCTCTGGGAGGCTTGGTGCTGGAAGATGTTGCAATGCTGGGAGGGAGCCATGTTTGTGTCTACACAGAAAGAGCAATGCATTTGTGGACATGAGCACAAGAGAAGCACCAGACAGTTCATTAGTCAAACCGCCACCCAACCAGGACAAACTATAGGTTCAAGGCCAAGCTGAACTCAAGGCATGCGGGTCCCACTCACCCATAGTTTTCATGGGCCAAAGGCTCACAGACCAATGAGGAAACACCACATCACCCCCTGTCTGAGGTATAAACTTTCATAAATTAAAACTCTCAAAAATCATAGAGATTGGTAGGATTACCAAAATGTAGCAATATTATATATCAAAATGATATGAAGAATGAGAGGAATGAAAATAAAATATAGTTGATGCCTAATTTGGATATTGATTCCAAAAATAGTGCTAAATATGTGTCAAAGTGATGATTAGTAAATAGAAACCCTAGATTGGATATTAAAGTGTTGAAAAAGTTAAAAACCTTTTCTTTTGTGTTATTATCTAACATTGTTGGACATAGTGAGAACCTAAGATAATGATGACAATGATGAAGTAAATTTAGGGTTTCTAAAGTGAATAATCATGCATATGAAAAAATAGGGTTTAAAGATTGTAACTTCCTAAGTTGTTAATGAAAATAATTGAATCTAAGTGATCATCATAAGAGGATATGTTAGATATAATAATCAAGATTTCACCCTATGTTTAATGTGAGTTGTAATCGGGGCTATACCCTTATTCCATATCCTAAACCCAAACATAACTCGAAACCCTAGATTAAGACCCGAGTAGTGTTTAATCTCATTAGTGTGATGGTGACACTTTAGTGTTTACATGCATGCATACTCAATGTTGATTGCTTGGAATCCTATTAGCTCGCTTGATTGGATGATATGCTTAAAGTATGCTTGCATGATCTACATGGTTCTACAAAAAGTACGTGGTTACGCTTATGACTACCTGCAATATAGCTTGGTGGTGTTTGTTGAGTGTTTTTGGAAGTTTGACTCAATAACCTGTTGGTTGTTTTATTACATTATGTTTAATTATAATGCCATTATGAGTATCACATAAACAAAGACATCATGTTCTTAACTCTAGAATTATATGCATAGAGGGGTGATGCACATGAGCCCTGGAGGGATAGTGATCACACCCAGGACAATATATCTAGCATGGGTTAGAGTATTCAAAGAAAAAGCCAGTTCTTATTTGTAGGAAATTGAGTGATTATACATTGTTAGCTTAAGTGCACACTTTTTTTCATGCACCCCATGTACACAATATATTTTGATATGGTGATTCATACTATTGTTTCACGCCATTTTAGGTACATGCTAAATATGAAAATATCTGGACATGATAAACAAGATGAAATTACCTGAATGTGTTAAAGCTAAGTAAAGGAGGACTAGATAGATACTTTCTTCTCATATGTACAGTTCTAATGATAGAAATCCATGTAATTTCTTAAAGGAGCATCACCAATATTTGAATTAATGGAAATTATTTGCTATTATTTGTTATTTATCAAATCTGGATCTTGGGAATTTGAGGTAATGGCTCTCAACTTTTTGGGTCTTTCCTTAATTGGGGGATGCTAAAAGTGAGTTTGTTACAATACATATCAACACAGGCTGAGAATGTACATATAATAAACACTTTGGGCATTAGATTGGGTTATAAGTGCAAAAAGATATTGTTATAACCTTGATTTTCATGTGTATGCTTTGAAATGCATTTTTTTCCAATTAAATGTATGTGTATGAAAATTGTATGATTTATGTGCAATGAATGGATTTCTTTGGAAATATTTCCTTTGAATGTGTGTTTTCGTGGATCTTACTATTTTAGTGAGTCCAATGTGATAAAAGGAAAGAAAAAGATAAAAGAGATCTAATAATATATAAAAGGAAAAAGGAATAAAGATAATGGTGAAAATAATGTAGAATTCTCTAGAAAGTGGTATGAATGACCTTCACGGATTAGGTCTCGAATCCACTTGGTTAATAATGGTAAGAGGAAATCCAAATAAAGGAAAGAGAGAGAAAATATGAATTAAATATGTCTTTTGAATAGATTGCTTACACATGAAGAAATACCTCTTTTATTCTCGAATGTTGATCCAAACTTGGCACGCAAGTAACTTAAGTTATCAAAGAGGTTCCTTTAAATTTTGTGATTAAAAATATATATGGTTTGGGAGTTATGAATTTGGGAAAGTTTCCTAAAGTGAGAGGATTGTGCATAAATGCCACGATTTATAATCATATTAGAATTTGGATAATTCAAGTTATTTTCGTGCACACATAATGTGGACCATTAGATCTAAGATCCAACAACACACGGTTGTCCCTTACCTTTAGTGCATGGAACAATGAGGAGGTTGCTTCCCGATCGGAATGAAAAGGATATAGAGGCAAATGTGGCCAGATGTCACACATGCTAGAAGGTGGAGGTTGAACACTAGTAGCCCGATGGTTTACTGTAGATAGTTGAAAGTTCCCGCATGGAATGGGGGCATATCATCATGGACCTTGTGGTGGGTCTCCCCGAGACTAAGAGAGGTCATGATGCAATATGTGTTATGGTAGATCGTCATACCAAGCCAACACATTTCCTAGCCTTAGAGACCATTGCCCATGTGACCGATCCAATTGAACTATATATATGAGAGAGATAATTTGAATACACGGTAATCCGAGTTCAAATATTCTTGGCATGGCCTTAAGTTCACTTCCATGTTGTGGAAGCAGGTACATGAAGAACTCGATACTAGATTGAAGATTAGCACATTATATCACCCTAGACTGATGGGCAGTCGAGAAAGGATGATCCAAACTTTAGAAGGTCTCTTGAGAGAATATGTGCTCGATTGGGGTGAATCATGGGAGCAGTACGTGCCCCTAGTTGAGTTTGCTTATTGTAACATCTACCAAGCTAGTATCAGGATGTATGGAACTCTTTATGGGATGTTGTATCGGTCCCCACTTCACTAGGATGATGTCAGTGAGAGGACCTTGTGGAGGTCAGAGAAACCATGATTGTATGTTGATAAAGTCAATTTGATTGAGCAAAGCCTAAAGAAAGCCCAGGATCTACAAGAGTTGCATGCTCATGTGAAGCGGGTTGACTTGCACTTCACTGTGGGTGAACATGTGTTTTCAAAAATCTGATCCTTCCAAGCTATAGCTAAGAATAGAGAAAAGTTGAGTCCTTGATACGTGAGTCTGTTTGAGATTTTAGAATAGATTGGAAAGGTTGCTTATCATTTAGCCTTACCCCCTCAGTATAATATGATGCATGATGTGTTCCGCGTGTCCAATTTAAAGCACTATGTGAAGTACCCGAGCCATGTGCTGAGCATTGAACCTATTGAACTCCAAGGGAGATTGACATACCTTGAGTCACCTGTGAGGGTACTGGATACCAAGGTGAGAGAGCTCAGGAGTAAAAGATAGAGATGGTAAAGGTTCTCTAGAAGCACCATGGAGAGGATGAAGCCACATGGGAGCTGAAGACAGACATAGAAAAGGCCTATCCTGGTTTGTTTTCTTGAATTTTGTGGGCAAAATTCCTATAAGGGGGAGAGGATATTATAGCCTCAATTTTTATGTGTATGGTTTGAAATGCAATTTTCTCAATTAAATGTATGTGTATGAAAATTGTATGATTTATGTGCAATGAATGGATTTCTTTGGTAATATTTCCTTTGAATGTGTGTTTTCCTGGATCTTACTATATTAGTGAGTCCGATATGACAAAAGGAAAGAAAAAAATAAAGGAAATCTAATAATAGATAAAAGGAGAAAGGAATAAAGATAATGGTGAGAATAATGTAGAATTCTCTAGAAAGTGGTATGAATGGCCTTCATGGAGTAGGTTTCAAATCCACTTGGTTAATAATGGTAAGAGGAAATCCAAATAAAGGAAAGAGAGAGAAAATATGAATTAAATATGTCTTTTTGAATAGATTTATTGAACATGAATAAAAACCTATATTTTTCTCAAATTTTGACTCCAAACTTAGCACACAAGTAAATTAAGTTATCAAAAGGTTCCCTTAAAATTTGGGATTAAAAAGATATATGGTTTAGGAGTTATGAATTTTGGAAAGTTTCTTAAAGAGAGAGGATTGCACATAAATGTCACAATTTATAATCAGATTAGAATTTGGATAATTTGAGTTATTTTTGTGCACACATAATGTGGACCATTGGACCTGAGATCCAACGGCACACGGTAGTCCCTTACCTTAGATCGTAGGGAACAATGAGGAGGTTGCTTCCCGATCATATTCCTCGCCGCTGAGTGCATGAGCAAACTTAGGGACTTTCCCATTGGATTCGGGAGTCCAAGCCGAGCAATTCCATCCCTAGTTTCACTGGGATTGGGAGTCTCTCGGTGATTTGCCTAAATCATTGTCGCCATGGATGCGAGTATAAAAGGGGGAGTAGAGCCCCTCTATGAAGCCACAACTTGCACCCATAGATTTTCATAGAGCACACGAACTTCCTATTACAATCAATTGAGAGTTTGGTCTCGACCTTCATCCCTGACCAGACCTACTAGTTACCAGAGTAGTTAGACCTAGACATGTCATTCCTGGGAGGTGGGCAAGAAATTGGAAGCACCATTCAAATCGTTAGGGTTCATCATAGGTGACGACACCTTCGCTCGCATATGAGGAAGACTAGATCCCAGAGTCAACTCAGGACTTGACCAAGCTTGGCCTGAAGCTTGCGAGTGAGAGGAAGAAGATAATGACGGGAGAAAGTACGACTCTTCCCTCGACTCCTCTTCATACATGTAAGGACTCCTTAGTCTTTTCATTGTGTTTTTAGCACGGTCCCACAGTCCCCGCCACGCAAGCAGAGGCACTGCATTGGCTCAAGCCAATTGGCTTGGTTCTACCACACATGCAGAGCGGGTCCGGGTTGCCTTGTCCCCGGTGGCGGCACCGGATTGGCCAGAAAGAAATTAATTTAGGTAAATCGTAATTAATTGTGGATTTATCCAATGGAAAGGTTTTATATATGAAACTTGTTTAGAAAAATCCATAGAATCCATTAAAAATATCATCAAGGCCTAAATCTGCTTGTAATTTGAAAAGTGTATAAAATGTCATCTTTAATGGTTTCATTAATGAAAACCCCTAAGTTTTGAGGATAATTAGATCTAATGGTGTTCCCTGAATATTTTGATTTGAATATTAACCTATTATTAAAAAAAGGAAGAATTAATATAAAAGGATGGTCTTTGTTCATAATTGGCTTAATTTAGGGTTCCATGTATATAAAAATACATTAATGGGCCTATAAACCCTGATTTTGGTTGATGAGAATGAAGAAGGATACTTGCCTAAAAGTATGATTTTTTTAAATGGTCCATATCGTGTTAAAATAAAAAAAAGTATATTCAACTTCCATGATAAAGGATTTAATAACTTCTACAAATACAAAGGTTTTAATTACGAAAATCCATAAGTAGGATAGAGATATGATGTTCCTAAGACAATTTGATAATAAAGACCCTTAATTTGTATAATTTGAGTAATTAGGGTTTTTTTGAGTAGAAAAGATGTTTTAGGATTTGTTGACCTAAAAGGGTAAAAGATGGAAAATAAATTCAAGAAAACCTAATGAAACCCTAATAAGACTTAGAAACCTTAGAAAGGAGTCCCAAGTAAATAAGGAGTTGTTTGGGATATGTTTGTAACAATTAGGTATTGTACATGCTTTTTAGGATCAAGATTTGCTTGATTGGTTGCTTAACTTGGTTGATTGGATTGGACATCTTACTTGTTTCCTTGAGACTTCCAAACCAAGTATGTGGTTTGCTTATGTCTAATCCCTTTAGCTTCATGATGATTCTCGAAGTTTTATCAATTGATTGAAATTAAATGCTTAGATGAACTTTAATTCCTACAATCTATAAAGTGACTATGATTATCATTATTATTAAGTTGATAACTTGCTCAACCCGGCATGACATCTCTCAGATTTATGAATAAGATTATGAGTAAAGTCATGATGATGACTCAAAGACCAAGCCCAGGATGGGAAGGTCATAAGAGGTCAAACCCATGATGGGCATACCAATGGCACCTAACTCCAAATTGAGGGGTGACCAATGAAGTACCTAGCTCCAGATTGAGAGGTGGCCTAATGTCCACTGTAGGGACAAAACCCTAAGAGAGGGTATACGTGAAGCTGGGAAAAATGGTTGAGAGGTTATAAAGAAAATGTAATTGTTGCTTGCTAACAAATAATTGATGTGATTATGTTGTTACTATATATGTGCAAACTTTTGTTTTCCCCACATACCAATATAACTTGTAATACTGACTGACATTTTGTTTGTCGACGTTTTAGGGTTACATTCAGATATATCCATTACAGAAAGTGGATGAATCTTTAAAGAGACATTGGGAGAATAAATTTACCTAAATTCTGGAGGATTATAGATAGATAGATTCCTATCTTGGGTAAAGTTCCAAAGTCCTATATTTGAAAGGTATGTGAAAAGAAAATTTTTACCCTACATAAACATAGTTTGTGGTAGAATTTATTATTTTTTTTTGTAAAATCATATGATCCTATTTTGGGATAATGACACTAGCTTCTTGGTCTTCCTTAAGTGGGGATTACCAAGGGGTGGGGTCATTACATTTGGTTTCAAAGTGTGGTTTTCCATTTAATCTCTAATAATTATTAAATTTTACAAATTATTTATAGCCCAAGAGAGTTATGAGAGAATTTTCAGAGATGGAGGTGTCTAGAAAAGGATCACAATCTGGGGGCTGGCAAGATTTTCCTCCGCCCCGCTAGTCAGTTTACGAGGACTCCCAGAATCTGTGTGATTGCCTGGCCAAAATGGGAGGATTTGACTCGAAATAAGATACCTCTAGGTTTTCTCATCTGTCTTCTTCCATTATTTACCCCTTTTACTGAAGAACTTTATGTGCTTAAAGTTTCTCTCTCTCCACCTCCTCCTGAGTTTTAGGGTCAATAGTACTAAGGATTAAGGAATCCTCCATCGAATAATAAGAAGGCATGCAAGAAAGATGTCATGGACATACATTTTCAATGATGAAACCTAGACTGAGATCACTTACATGCTTAGGTTGCATGGACTATGTTGTTGTGCCCTTGGGCATCCCTCCGGAGAACACTGAGGTTACACCATCTCATAAGAAGATAAGGAGAGAGCGATAACACCCTGATTCAGAAGGTTAGCAGTGATTGAAAAGGAACCCTAACGAGCATATTTGAGCAGGAAAGAGGCATGCACCTACATAGAAGTGAGAGACAACAAGGTTGGTAATAGGTTTTAGTCCTAAGCCAGAGGGGTTATGCATGTTAGTTTATGAGAGAGGCATACTGAAAGATATAAAAAGGGAGCTTTGTGTTGATCTTGTCCAGACATAAGATTTGATAGTGTGTTTCATCCAGGTGAGAATAGATGTGTATCCTAGGAGCCTTAACCCCGTCTTCTAAGAGGGAATCCCTAGTATTAGGCCAATTAGAGGGTTAAATCAGGAGTGAGTCAGACCCAGATGGAGAAGGTTGGAAACCTAGACTCCGAGACATGAGGAATCATGAGAAGGTTTGGTATGATATGGCCTAGAATGGATGACCCTGAGTAAATGTATGGAGTTGCTTCATGCATGATTTATAGAGGCTCGTTGTACCTTAGATGCCTTTAGAGGAACCAAACCATAGAAATGAGAAAGAGACTTCTTGTACGGAGGTATAGATAATATGAGTGCCACCATTTAGGTATTCCAAGACCCTGGAGAGGTATGGAATGGTAGCAAGTTGTGAGGCCTATTACCCATATTGGTTGTCCTTGTGTAGGACTCTAATGGTTTTTCAAGAAAAGTTAGGAAGAGTTTGCCATATCATGTTTGGTTTGGTACACGTTTGAGCAGTTGAGTCATGCAATTTAGATAACCTATGCAAAGGAGGTAAGCCTGAGGTTCCCAGACCAAAGAGAGGAAGTAGCGGTATCTGATGCACATAATGCTCACAAGGAGGAATGAGTTCATAGGAATTAAGCATGGTACCCCCCTCATGTGTTGTATAAAAGGAAACCCCACTTGAGGTGAGGTATATGTTTGATGAGCCACTCGCATAAGTTGGTGTCGTATGTATGTATGAAATTGGTCCAACCTTGAAAAATGATGAACAAAGTACGACATATGGAAAACGTGGAAGTGGTTTAATAAGTTGTCTACTTGGTAGACACATGCACGGGTAGAATGATAGGAGCTATTCTTATAGATGATGATATGAACTTTGGATTCATGGAAGACTCGTGACCCTTGGTACTATCAAGTGGTAGTTTTCTCCTATCATGGGAAAGGACCCTTCATGTAGAAGTGAGCACCAACCCTTGTTTAGGATTGAGGTAACCTTAAAGGTCACTTGAGAGGTTAAGTACATGAAATACAAGAGCACATAGTTTGAGTATGAATCTTTTGACCCAAGTATGACCATCGCTAAGGGACATAAAGAAAAGTCAGTATGGAAGTGTCCCGCAAAATGGGGCCAGACCTAGATAGGTAGGTCGACATGTTTCCCATGAAGGGACCTAAGGAGAACTATGAGTACCTAGAGAGATGATGGAAATTCAGGTGAGGATTCCAAATGATGGAATGTGCTTGAATATCATTAAAGGGACCACAAGCAAAATGTGTGAGGAAATAAATAAAGCTATGATAGAACCCTAAGTAAATCCTAAGGTCAAGTAGAGATGAGACCGATGGAAGTAGGAGTGGATTATTCCCTAAATGCACAAGACCATAGGGTTGGGAGGTAACAACTATCTTTGCCTGAGGCCCATGAGTTAGGAGGTTGGCCACCTTCATGAGTTCATGGGGCCTGAGGGGTAAATGTGAGAGGCCTTCCCTATATGCATAAGGGTAAGACCAGCCTAAAAGTACCGACACCCTAGAGACATTGAGGAAATGACTAAGGATTGTATATATGAGTAATGATAAGACCCAAAAGTTATGGGGAAAAGCCTTCCTATGGATGTAAACATATAACTGAGATATTCATGGTGTGGAGTCATGTGAAATATGTTTCAACTTAGATTGGAAAGTGTAATGGTGATATGTGATGCACCATCTCTACTCTTGGAATGGGATGAACTTTGTATTTGGATTGCAGCCAAATGCTTATTTCATCTTGTTATAGGTGTGAGAGATAGGAAAAAAACACATTCCATGTTAAGGATAAAAGTGATATGATATATAAATACTTGAGTTGAAACCTTTTTATGGTAATCGAGGATTGGAGGAAGTACCACACCCTGTTGAGAGTATATTGAGTAGATGATTTGAAAGCATAAGGTGAACAAAGGTAATCTCCATAAGAGGATATACCTATCAAGAGTAGTTGGATTCTATGAGTTAAAGATTTGGTTTGTTAACTAAGATAATGGATGCAAGAGCTCGGGGTTTTTCTTGAACCAGATAGACCTAAACCTAAATACAAAGGTGATGAGTGGAGTATATGAAGGTTTGTGCTTTCACCATCATCAATCACTCAAGGAATCTAATGTTATAGCAAATTCTCTTAGCCGGAAACAACTCAGGTGTGCAACTGTCTTGTTTAGCCAATAGAGAAGGCTGGAAGAGGTTGCTAGGTGGACCCTACGACCATTGGAAAACACGACCTATTTGGCTAACATCCAGATACAACCATACCTGTAGACCGAGTTGGTGGTTGCCCGGTTAGCTAGCCCAAAGCTTGATGAGATAAAAGGAGAGTAGGTGATAGAATCTACTACTAGAGTGTTTTAGGGTTTTTGAGGATTCACCCTTGAAGAATCATGTCGTGCAAGAATCTCATGATTCCACCCTAGTACTACCAAGATGGTTAAGGTTTGCAGCGGTACCTTGGAGGGATGGAATGAAGAAGGATATAGAGGCATATGTGGCCAGATGTCACGCATGCCAAAGGGTGAAGACTGGACACTAGTAACTCGGTGGATTTTATAGATGGTTGGAAGTTCCTGAGTGGAATGGGGGAAGATCACCATGGACCTTGTGGTGGGTCTCCCCAAGACCAAGAGAGGTCATGATGCAATATGGGTTATGGTAGATTTTCTTACCAAGTCAGCATGTTTCCTTTCCTTAGAGACCACTGCCAAATGTGACCGATCTAGTTGAACTATATATATGAGAGAGATAGTTCAACTACACAGTAATCCGAGTTCAAATATTCTTGAGCATGGCCTTAAGTTCACTTCCATGTTGTGGAAGTAGGTACATGAATAACTTGATACTAGATTGAAGTTTAGCATAGGATATCACCCCCAGACTGATGGATTTAGAAGGTATGTTGAGAGCATATGTGCTCGATTGGGGTGGATCATGGGAGCAGTACCTACCCCTAGCTGAGTTTGCTTATTATAACATCTACCAATCCAGTATCTGGATGTATGAAACTCTTTATGGGAGGTTGTGTTGGTCACCACTTCACTAGGATGATGTCAGTGAGAGGACCTTGTAGAGGCTAGAGAAACCATAGTTGTATGTTGATAAAGTCACTTATCAAGAAAAGGCTGAAGAAATCCTAGGATCGATAGGAGTCGTATGCTCATGCAAAGCAGACTGGCTTGCACTTTAATGTGGTTGAACGTGTGTTTTTGAAAATCCAGCCCCTCCTAGCTATAGCTAAGAATAGAGGAAAGTTGAGTCCCTGATACCTGGATCCGTTTGAGATTTTAGAACGGATTGTCGAAGCTGATTATCATTTGGCCTTACCCCCTCAGTATAAATATGATGTATGATGTGTTCTGTGTGTCCAACCTAAAGCACTATGTGAAGTACTCGAGCCATGTGTTGAGCATTAAACCTATTGAACTCCAAGGGAGGCTGACATATCTTGAGTCACATGTGAGGGTACTGGATACCAAGGTGAGAGAGCTCAGGAGTAAAAGATAGAGATGGTAAAGGTTCTCTGGAAGCACCATGGAGAGGATGAAGCCACATGGGAGCTGAAGACAGACATGGAAAAGGCCTATCCTGATTTGTTTGTTTGAATTTTGTGGGCAAAATTCATATAAGGGGGAGAGTATGTTATAACCTCGATTTTTATGTGTATGGTTTGAAATGCAATTTTCCCAATTAAATGTATGTGTATGAAAATTGTATGATTTATGTGCAATGAATGGATTTATTTGGTAATATTTCCTTTGAATGTGTTTTTTTGTGCATCTTACTATTTTAGTGAGTCCAGTGTGATAGAAAGAAAAAAAATAAAAGGAATATAATAATAGATACAAGGAAAAGGAAAAAAGATAATGGTGAGAATAATGTAGAATTCTCTAAAAAGTGGTATGAATGACCTTCATGGATTAGGTTTCAAATCCATTGGTTAATAATGGTAAGAGGAAATCCAAATAAAGGAAAGAGAGAGAAACTATGAATTAAATATGTCTTTTGAATGGATTTCTTGCACATGAAACCTCTCTTATTCTTGAATTTTGACTCCAAACTTGGCACGCAAGTAAATTAAGTTATCAAAGAGGTTCCCTTAAAATTTGGGATTAAAAAGATATATGGTTTAGGAGCTATGAATTTTAGAAAGTTTCCTAAAGTGAGAGGAT
Organism: Alisma plantago-aquatica; assembly: GCA_963693085.1. Lineage (NCBI taxonomy): Eukaryota > Viridiplantae > Streptophyta > Magnoliopsida > Alismatales > Alismataceae > Alisma > Alisma plantago-aquatica. The sequence continues at coordinate 208,914,416 of OY856414.1, forward strand.
TGTGCATTAATGTCACAATTTATAATCAGATTAGAATTTGGATAATTCGAGTTATTTTCATGTGCATGTAATGTGGATTATTGGATCTGAGATCCAACGACATCGGTTGTCCCTTACCTTCGATCATAGGGAATAGTGAGGAGGTTGCTTCCTGATTGGATTCCTCGGCGCTCAGTGCATGAGCAAACTTGGGGACTTTCCCCTTGGATTTGGGAGTCCAAGCCGAGCAATCCAATCCCTAGTTCCACTGGGATTAGGAGTCTCTTGGCGATTACCTAAATCACTGCTGCCATGGATGCGACCCTCAGGTATAAAAGGGGGAGTAGACCCCCTCTGCGAAGCCACAACTTGCACCCAAAGATTTATCTAGAGCACATGAACTTCCCAGTATAATCAATTGAGAGTTCGGTCTCGACCTTTGTCCCCGACCAAACTTGGTAGTCGCCAGAGTAGTTGGACCTTGACCCGTCATTCCTGGGAGGTGGGAAAGCAATTGGAGGCACCGTTCAACTCGCTAGGGTTCGTCGGAGGCGACAACACCTTCGCCTTCACATGAGGAAGAGTAGATCCCAGAGTCAACTGAGGAGTTGACCAAGCATGGCCCGAAGCTCACGAGTGAGAGGAAGAAGATAATGATAGGAGAAAGTACAACTCTTCCCTCGACTCCTCTTCATACATGTAAGGCATCTTTGGTCTTTTTATTGTGTTTTTAGTGCGGTCCTACGGTCCCCGCCATGCGAGCAAAGGCACCACATTGGCTCAAGCTAATTCGCTTGGCTCTGCCGCATAGGTAGAGCGGGTCTGGGTTGCCTTGGCCTAGGTGGTGGCACCTGATTGGCCAGAAAGCAATTAATTTAGGAAAATCGTAATTAATTATGGGTTTATCAAATGGAAAGTTGTTATATATGAAACTTGCTTAGAAAAATCCATAGAATCCATTAAAAATATTATCAAGGACTAAATCTACTTTTAATGAGAAAAGTGTATAAAGATGTCATCTTTAATGGTTTTATTAATAAAAAACGCTAAGTTTTGATGATAATTAGATCTAACAATGTTCCCTAGATATTTTGAGTTGAATGTTAACTTGTTGTTAATAAAAGGAAGAATTAGATCTAAAAGAATGATCTTTGTGCATAATTGGCTTAATACGGGGTTCCATGTATATAAAAGTACATTAATGGGCCTAGAAACCCTAATTTTGGTAATTATGAGTTTTAATGGTTTCAATTATGAAAATTCAGAAGTAGGATAGAGATATGATGTTCCTAAGACAATTTGAGAATAAAGACCCTTAATTTGGAAAATTTGAGTAATTAGGGGTTTTATGAGTAGAAAAGATGTTTTAGGGTTTGTTGACCTAAAAGGGTAAAAGTTGGAAAATAAATTCAAGAAACCCTAATAAGGCTTAGAAACCTTAGAAAGGAGTCTGAAGTCAAGAAGGAGTTGTTTGAGATATGTTTGTAACAAGTAGGTATCATACATGCTTTTCAGGATCAAGATTTGCTTACTTAGTTGCTTAACTTGGTTGATTGAACTTATTGACTAGGTTGGATATCTTGCTTGTTTCCTTGAGACATCCAAATCAGGTATGTGGTTACACATATGGCTAATCCCTTTAGTTTCATGATGATTCTTGAAGTTTTATCGATTGCTTGAAATTAAATGTTTGGATGAAATTTAGTTCCTGCAATCTATAAAGTGACTATGATTATCATTATTATTAAGTTTATAACTTGCTCAACCCGACATGACTTCTCTGGGATTTATGAATAAGATTATGAGTAAAGTCATGATGATGACTGTTATAACCTCAATTTTTCCAAACTATGTAATGAAATTGTGAATGTTCTTTTTAAAGATAAATGAAATTCATGGTTGATGTGATGAATTAGTTTGAATGGATTTTGTGTATGTTTTCTTATTGGGCCTTTGTGGCCATTGAGCCCAATTGAAGGATTAAAAGAAAAACAAAAAGAAATGAAAAAGGAGTTCCATTTAATAAAGGAATATACGAGGAAAATAAATAGAAATGATTTTAAGGCTAACAGATATTTTCCCAAAATAGAATTCCGAGTTATAAAGGTTCCTTGGGGTTCAAGGAACTCAGGATAATTAGATAATGGCAAAGGAAATAAGGAATATGTGGAAAATACAATTAAATAAGGGATAACTTGAAACTGAATCTGTGGTTCGTGGCAGGGAAATTGCTTATCATCAAGAAGTGGGAGCGGGGGGAGCCGCTAGAGAAGATGAAGCTAACAGAGATCCCCATATGGTTGAAGATTCATAAGCTTCCTTTAGAATTGTGGGATGCTGAGATGTTCAACATCATCAGGTCTTATCTTGGAAGGCCCCTTCGGCCGGACAAATTCACATCGGAGTTTAGGAGGCTGGAGTATGCTCGTTTGCAGGTGGTCATCTCTCCTGATTTTAGCTTCCCGGAAGAATTGCAAATCATGAGCGACGATGGTCATAGTGATACTATCGAATTTGAATACGAATGGAAGCCTCCCAAATGTCAGGCCTGCGGGTTGTTTGGGCATGAAACGTCGCTGTGCGATTCTTCTAAAGCTGTGGAGGAATGCTCTCAAAAGAAGACGACGAAGAAGGTCTGGGTCCCGAAGACTAAAAGTGTTGATGAAGAGAATGAAGTCTTTATTGATGTTGTGGAGGATCAGCTGGTTACTGAGGTGCTTGCTAGTCCTCTTGGCGAGGTTAGTGAGTCTGTGCACTCCGGTGGAGGAGGGGCAGGGTCAGTTATTATTTCTTCTTCTATTGTTACTCCTGTATCGTCTCCAGATGGGGTGTGGGAGCAAAAGAAGAGGAAATCTAAATCCCCGCCAAGGGTGGTTCCGAAGTGTACTTCTAGAGATATTCCTGCTTCTGTGAATAAGTTTTCTCCTCTAGCTAGCTATCCTGAAGGTCAGGTTGGGGAGAGTGGATTACATCGGAATGATGGGGGAGGGAGTGCTCCATCTATACCTCCAAATGGTTAGTCCCTTTACTATAATGTCTTGGAATGTGAGGGGAGGAGCAAATAAGATTCCTCACATTCGGAAGGAGATTAGAGAGAGCAAAGCTGATATCTACATTATCCTTCAATCTCGAGTCAGTAAGAAGGAGTTAAGTGGGTTTGTTAATATGATCTGGAGTGGAGCAAAATATTTGGATAATTCTGATTTTCATTCGTATACGAGGATTATCGTTCTTTGGATAGATCCCAACATTTCTATTGATAAGATTATTAGTAGTGATCAGTTGCTTCATTGTGTTGTCAATAAACAAGATCTTTCGTTTGATCTTTCTGCTGTTTATGGCCTGAATGATGATGGTGATAGGGTTGGGCTTTGGAATTCTCTTGAATCCATTGGTTTTCTTAATCCTGTTAACTGGTGTGTTATGGATGATTTTAATGATGTTAGGCTGAGTCATGAAAGGTTGGGAAAGCATTCCCCTTCTAGTAGAAGCATGTGTGATTTTAATGAGGTTGTTAGATTGACTGGTTTGTTGGAAATCTCTCCCAAAGGTCAGTTTTTCACTTGGGATAGCCGTAGCAAAAAAGGTAAAAGCACTCTGTCCAAGATTGACCGCTTGTTCTGCAATGACAATTTTCTATCTAGTTTTCCTTATTGCTGGGGTGAGGTGATCTCTTCTGTTGTTAGTGGTCATAGGATCATTGCTTTGAGATTTGATAGAGGAAAGTATGGGTCTACTCCATTCCGTTTTTTTTAACTCTTAGACTACTGAATCCTCCTATAAGAAGGTGGTGGAAGATGCTTGGAATAATGTTGTTTGTACTGGAACGCCCATGTTTAGGGTGTATAAGAAACTTCATGCTGTGAGAAATGCTTTGAGGGACTGGAATAGAACTTGTGTGGGTAATTATCTTTCTTTGGCAAGAGAGCTAGAAGCTCAAGCGAAAGATTTGCAATCTGCTGTGGATGATGATCTGGAGAATGAAGAAAAACACAATAATTTAGCTGCTGTTAGAGAGAAAGCTCTTAAAACCATGAATGATGAAGAATGTTTCCTTAAGCAATGGCTCAAGCTCGGTGATAAAAACTCTTCTTTTTTCTATGTGTCTATTAAAACTCGTAGGCTGAGGTATAATATTTCTATGCTGCATGATTCGAATGGGAAGTGCATTTATGATTTTGTTGTTATTAAAGATTCCATTAGAAGCTTCTATGATAAATTGTTTAATGGTTCTGCAAAGGACATGGTTTGTTGGAATGATGAATGGAAGCTGCCTAAAATTACTAATGCTCAATTTGATGAGTTAAGAAGGGTTGTTACTAGAGATGAGATTGAAGGGGTCTTTAGAAGTATGAAAGATTAGAAAGCTCCTGGACCGGATGGATTTAACGCTGTTTTCTTTAAGTCTGTGTGGGATCTTATTGGTGATGATATCATCAGAGCTATCCAAAGTTTCTTTAGTTCTGGAAAACTTCTTAATGAATGTAATATTACTATGATTACTCTCATTCCTAAGAAGTTGGGAGCTACGGAGTTAAAGGACTTTAGGCCTATATCCCTATGTAATGTCATTTATAAAGTGATTACTAAGATCATGGCGAATAGGGTCAAGTTCATCTTGCCGTCTATTGTGGATGAAAATCAATTCGCTTTTGTTCATGGCTGGAAGATTGGGGAAGCTATTTTGTTGGCGAATGATATCTTAAGCTCCTTCACACATGCGCGGAAGGTTATGTGCATCAAAGTTGATTTAGCTAAGGCCTATGATACTGTCAGGAGAGACTACATTCTTTTTCTTCTAGAAAAAATGGGTTTCCCTATCTGCTGGATCAATTGGATTAATGAAACGTTTTCCTCTGCTTCTTTTAGAGTTCTGGTTAATGGTTCCCCTACTGATCAGTTTACTGCTTGTAATGGGGTTCGGCAGGGTGATCCCCTGGCCCCCTTCTTGTTTGTTATTGCCATGCAGGGCCTCTCCTCTATTATTAAAGCTGAGTTAGATAATGGGAGCTTCAGGCCTGTGGGTGATGTAGGTTCCACAACCATTTCTCATATCATCTTTGATGATGACTTGTTGCTGTTCTCGAGAGCGGATGATAAGGATGCTCTGTGTCTCAAGTCTATATTGGAAAGTTTTGGTAGAATATCGGGCCTGAAGTTGAATAATGAGAAGAGTCAGGTTTTCCTTAGTAAGTTGGCGGAGGAAGGTAATATTTCAAATATCTTGGATATCAAGATTTGTTTGTTGCCCGTTCGATATCTTGGTCTTCCCCTTTTCACTGGAAGACTTACTAGATCCTTATGTAACCCTATTCTGGATAGAATTAAACTTAAGCTTGATTCTTGGAAAGCACATTTTTTGTCTCAAGCTGGGAGGATTGAGTTGGTTATTTCGACTCTTTCAACGTATAGTACCTTCTGGACTGCTGCTTTTCCTCTTCCTAAGGCTGTGGTTTATGATATTGAGAAGCTTTTTAGAGATTTTATTTGGAATGATTCGAAGGACAAGAAGCATTTTCATACTGTTTCCTGGAAGCTTATTTGTAAGCCAAAATCTGAAGGGGGCCTTGGAGTGAGGTCCGTTGTGGATTGGTCAAATGGAGGGCTGCTTAAAAATCTGTGGAGTGTTGCTTCAAAGAAGGATGGGCTTTGGATTAAGTGGGTTCATGAGAAGTACATTAAAAGTGAATCTGTTTGGACTGTTGATGCCAAACCTAGTGCCTCTTGGGTTTGGAGAAAGATGCTTGATCAAAGAAGTACTCTTTTAAATCATGTTGATTTTCATTTGGGGAATGGTGATTCCTTTCTGTTCTGGTTGGACCCGTGGGTCAATGATGGTGATAGACTCATTGACTTGGTTGATCACCAGTTAATGGTTAGAATGGGAAGAGGGAAATTCTGCAGAGTTTCTAGCTGTATTACTGATGTTGTTTGGTCGATCCCGGACATTAGGGGCTCAAAAAATATGCTGGAGATTTTGAGAAAACAAGTGATTTCCCCTGATGTAAGTGATGCTATCTTGTTTAAGGGAGGCAATAAATTTTTGCTGAAGGATGGCTGGAACATTTCTAGGGACAAATCACAGTATGTCTGCTGGGCTAAGTGGGTTTGGTCTGATAGCATGCCAAGGAGATGGTGTGTGTTTTTGTGGAAGATGTTTCTTGGGAGATTGCCCACTTTAGATTTTTTGAAGAGAATTGGGTTTCAGTTAGCTTCCAGATGTTGCATGTGTGAGGAGGACGAAGAATTTGCTGTTCACCTATTCTTTGACTGTCAGTTTGCTAAGACTGTTTGGGGTTGTTTCTTTTTGAAGCATCAGGTCGGGGTCGAAGCTATGTATGACCTTTTGGGCCTGAGTAGAGAGGTAAAGCTTCAAGCTGCATGTGTGGTCTACATGATTTGGCTGGAGAGGAATAGAAGAATCTTCAGAGATGCACGCATGGAGGTGGACATATTTTGGTCGAGATGTGATAAAGACAGTTACTTCTTGCTTAGTTCTTTTGATGTCTAATCTGTTTAGATAGATAGATAGCAGATGTTACTGTACAGTTTCTTTTTCCTTCTTGTATCGAGGGGTTGTGCTTTACAACCTCCTCTTGTTTTCTTTCTTTCTTTTTTGGTGGTACACTCTGTATCTACCTCTTTTGCTTCAAATAGTAAAGAAGGCACCCCACCCTACTTGCACCCAAAAAAAACTTGAAACTGAAGAAAAGGAATCGTACCTTTAAGATAATAACTCCAATTTTTTTAGGATGGAAGATAAAAATATAATGGAGTTTCCCTCAAACTTTTAGGGAAAAAGGAGCTACCGTTTGGGAGTTATGAATTTTCTAAGTTGCCTTCGAATTAGGAATATAATTCAATAATAATTGGAATTTGTTTCCTATTTGCTCAAGCACATGTGACGAGGACCCTTGGATTTAGATCCAATGGGTGCCACTCATCATCTTAGTCCAGAACGGACTGGGATTCTACCAGTTCCAGACGGATTCTAAGTCTGTGGTTTTCTCGTAATCCATTAAGTGTGCAAACTGTATGATGTTTCCTTTAGATTCGGGAAGGAAAATCGAAGGGATTCATCCCTGGTTTGTCGAGGTTTCGTCTCCGATTGGGAAAGTTCCCAATCCAGCTGGAGCGTGACCGATCCTATATATATGGGAGGTTTTTGGAGAGCACGAGCATAATTTCTTGCTAGCCCAACCTCTGCGGTTTTTTTGCGAGGAGCGTTTTTGTGCGCTCAATTGACGGTTTCTTCCTGATCTGCAACCCTGACACCTCGGCGACCCTCGCCGGAGTCCGACGAGTAGGGGACGAGCTTGGAGGAGTTTGGGGAGGAAATTGGACCCGCCACCAGCTTCGTCGAGGGGAGGCGGAGCTCCATGATCGATCAGTGTGAGCAGAGGGCGACAGAAGCTCCGAGTCAACCTCCAGGTTGACCGCGCGAGCTGCTAGGTCTAAGGTAGGTGATGACTTGGTGAGTGTCCGATCTGAGACCACGGTGGTCTCAGTGGCATTTGATGCTCTAGAGGAGGAGCGACCTTGCTAGAGGGTGCGCGACCAGAGCCGTTAGATCCAAGGGCAGATCACGGGACTACAGATCAAGCGGCTAGCGAATTTTTGGTAAAGATTTCTTTTTAATCGAATATTCAGAAAAAGGGGTTTTCTTGCAAAATTAATAGAAATTTCTAGGAGTGTCCAATGAGAAAACTTTATATATGAAAGTTGTATAGAAAAATACAAGGAAACCAATAAAAATGATTTGAGAACCTAGTTCTGCTCTGTTTTGCAAAAGTACCCTAATTTGCTAATAAAGTGTATTAAAAATTGATGAGAAACCCTAATTGAATGTTAAAAGTGTAATTTGGTAAATCAATAGGTCAAATTGATAAGTTTAACTTTGTTAATGATAAAGGTGGTATGATTATCTGTTTGAATGAAAAAGTGCTTGATTTAGAGTTATAATACCTAAAAGAAGGTTTATTTACATGGAAACCCTAATTTGGGATAAAAGGAGATAAAAAGCATATCTTTGTGGAATAAGATAATCAGATGCTTAATAAAGGAAATTTAATGAGAAATTAGGGGTTTATTTAGTTTTGATAAATTAAGGATGATAATCAGGAAAGAAGAAGTAAAAAACCCTAATTTCCAAAGAAACCCTAAAATAGGAATTGAAATTCTAAGTAATGTGAAGAAAATTGGATGAATATTAATTGAAGGAAAATTGTACTTTTATTTCAGGATTTCTCTTCTTCTTTGCTTGTTGATTGGGTTTCTTTGCATATTTGATTCTATCTTGAAATCTACAACCAAAGGTATGTGGTTAATTATGAATAACCGATTTAGTTTCCCGATGGATTCCCGAATGTTTAATCGCATTGAATGCAACCAAACTGTTGGATGCTTATTTATTTCATGCAACTATAAAGTGACTATGATTATCACTGTAAAGGTATATATATATATAACTGGCTAGATCTGGGTCCACCTCTATTATTTTGAAAAGGCTAAAAAAGGGGTAATCCTAGAGCAAGGTCTAGGTTACCGTGAGTTAGAAACTGGGCTACCTACGTGTAGTGCCATGAGACTCTTTAGCATCCCTGAGTTCAGGAGTGGTCTACCCATGAGTAGTTTCATGTGACTCAACCCTAGAAACGGGTTCACTTATAGGTGGATCATGAGGGGTTTAATGGGGACAATACAGAGGATAGGGTACCCTTGGATCGCGGAGTTATATCTAAAACGTAATCTTGATTGTTAAATGATTAATTGAATGATTATATTGTTAGCATAGTTGAACATTATTGGTTTCCCCCACATACCAGCTTCGGCTGACCGTCGTTTTGTTTGTCGGCGATTTAGGTACAAATCTCAAAAGATCAAACAGTAAAGCGACACATTGTGAATTCAAGAATTAATGAACAAGGAGGAATTAGTTAGAATAATTCAGCTGAGGTTAGAAGTTTAGTTGTTCCAAACTTTTCAAAGGTATGCAAAGAAAAATTTTATTACCATTTTTCAGTATAGTATGTTAGAATTTAATAATTGTTTTTGGTTATATGTTGAACCTTTGATCCGGAATTAAAGGGTGCGGCTTCAACCTCTTGGTCTCCCTTAATTGGGGGTTACTGAAAGGTGAGGTTGTAACATTTGGTATCAGAGCCTAGGTTCTTCATGTAACCATTAGTAATTATTAAATTTTACAAACTCCATAAAACCCAAGGGAGTTATTAGAGGAGTATCCGAAAGACGGAGGTGTCTAGAAAGGGATCACGACCGGGGGCTGGGAAGATTTTCCTCCGCACCGTTAGTCGGAATACGAGGACTCCCGGACCGTGTGACCGCCTGGCCAAAGTCTTAGGGTATGATTCGAAATAAGATACCTTTAGGACTCTCTCATCTTATTCATCCCTTCTCATCACATATTCTATTAAGGCTTTAAGAGTAGGATTCTCTCTCTCCTCCACACTCATGTGGTATGGGCAAGTAAGTTAAGGGTTTAAGAATCCTCCATCAAATTAAAAAAAGACATGTAATGAGATATCATTGGACATAAGTATAACTGGTTTAAATGATAAACTAAAGGTTTGTTTGTTATGCTTATGTAGATGGCACGAACAAAGACTGTTTCTATTTCCGAGGGCTCTGGGAATCCGGCTAGGAGTGTTTGGACTCCCCGTAAAGGAAAGGAGTCTTCTGAAAAGAGGAATAGGAACCATGAGGGTGGATCCTCTAAGAAGAGGAAGAGGCCTGAAGAAGTCACTCAAGAAGTCCCTAACCCTAACCCGGTACCATTTAGTAACCTGAACCAAGAAGAAGATCAAGGATATGAGGAGCAACACGTGTATGAGGAAGAAGCCGAGATGGATGAGGACCTAGCCGATGATTCAAAACCCACCATGATGATCCATACCCATGATACCTTGTGGTTAGAGCAACAGAGGAAGTTGACAGAGGCCATTAATGCTTTGGCCCTCTGAGACATAGCTAGAGCTGAGAATGGTGAACCATACCCTGCCCGTCCACGTGTAGGAGCCACCATTCTAGACTTTGTCAAGCTGAATATAGAAAAGTTCTGGGGAGAAGATAAGACTGAAGTGGTTGATAAAGCAGAAGCCTAGATACTTGCAATAGAGAATGGTTTCCGCATGCTTGAAGTACAGCCGAGCAAGAAGGTCCTCTTTGCTGCTCACCTCCTGGAAGGAGCAGCTAAGATATGGTGGGAGACTTACATAACAGGCTGAGATCTGACTGAGGAACTAATGGCATGGGCTGATTTCAAGACCATCTTCACTTCCAGATTCATCCCTGTTGCAGTAAAGAAAGAAAAGGAAAGGGAGTTCACTAACATGACTCAAGGAAATTCCTCTGTGGCAGACTTTGGGCGCAAGTTTCAGATCCTGGAACGTTTTGGGTACAAGATGGATGAGGAAAGGAGGGTGGATCACTTCATAGAGCGTCTTCACCCTGCCCTCAAGCCTCATGTGATGGCAAGCAAACCTAAAACCTTTGCAGAAGCTTACAACACTACCCTAGACATGGAAAGGACTGTGATGCCTACTCAGATTCCACCCAAGGGGTTTTTGGGTTTCACTGAAGGAGTCCAAGGTCAGAGAAACCACCACAAGAAGGGTCAAGGACGCTCTCAAGCAAAAGGAAAACATGGAGGAAGGCATGGAAGACCCTGCCAAGAGAACAACCGACCTCCTTGCCGCATTTGTGGAAAAGGGCATGCCGGTGAGTGCCGCTACAAGAAGAGGATGTGTTATCGGTGCCATCAAGAGGGACATATCCAAGCTGCTTGTCCGGTACTAGAGCCAAAAGGACCAGGTCTAGTAGCAGCCCCACCTGTAGCTGTGGCCCCACCTGTTGGAGAAAGAAGACAAGCTTGAGTGTTCACTATTGACAATGAAGAAGCTCAAGCTAATGCTAATCGGTTGATTGAGGGTAATAACCCTTAGAGTTTCTTTATGTTTTGAAAGTTAAACATGTAATGGTCTAATGTATGGTGAATAATAATGTAGGCATGCTTGAAGTCATGGGACATAATGTAAAAGCATTATTTGACTCTGGATCTACTAATACTTTCATTTCGAGGAATCTTGCAACTATGCTTTGTTTGGATATCAAGGATTTCGGATGTCTTAGATGTTACAACCCCGAGTGGTTGAATCTTTACCTCTCTTTTGAAAACTCCGGTGATACCTGTGAAATATCGAGATCATGAGTTTCCTATAGACTTTATCCTTCTTGACATGAATGATTTTGATGTGATCAATGGAATGGATTGGCTTTATACCTATAGGGCCCAAATTGACTTTAGGGAAAAGAAAGTGATCATTAAGGAACCAGGTCACCCACCTTTTGTCATTAGAGGTAGGAAAGATGCCACCACCAGCTTGTATGTGTCATCTTTGAAGGAAGAAAAGATGATGAGTAAAGGTTGTCAAGCTTTCCTAGCAGTTGTTACCGAGCCCGAACCCAAGGTGCAACCCTTAGAGGAAATAGAGGTAGTCAAGAGCTATGCAGATGTTTTTCCGGATGATCTACCTGGGATTCCTCCCGAGAGAGAGGTGGATTTTTTCATAGATCTAGCTCCAGGAACAAGCCCTATTTCACGTGCACCTTATAGAATGGCCCCTGCAGAGTTGCTCGAGTTGAAGAAACAATTGCAGGAGTTGCTAGACAAGGGTTTTATCCGGCCTAGCACATCACCATGGGGAGCTCCAGTCCTTTTTGTAAAGAAAAAGGATGGCTCGCTCCGTATGTGTATAGACTATCGGATGATCAACCAAGCTACCATTAAGAACAAGTACCCTTTACCCAGAATAGATGACCTGTTTGACCAGTTGAAGTCTGCTTGAGTCTTTTCCAAAATCGACTTAAGATCGGGTTATCACCAGTTGAGAGTCAAGAGTGAGGACATTCCAAAAACAGCTTTTCGAACACGATATGGCCATTATGAGTTTGTGGTTATGCCTTTTGGGTTGTCCAATGCACCTAGTGTGTTCATGAACCTTATGAATAGTGTGTTCCAACCCTTCCTTGACTCGTTTGTCATAGTGTTCATAGATGACATATTGTTTTATTCCAATGACTTAGATAAACACCGAGACCACCTAAGTAAAGTCCTTGATATCCTGAGAAAGCAGAAGTTCTATGGGAAATTCTCAAAATGCGAGTTTTGGATAGACCGAGTCATGTTCCTTGGACATATCATCTCAGGAGGAACGATCGCCGTGGATCCAACCAAGGTGTCAGCAGTTCAAGATTGGCCTACACCGAAGAACACCTCTGAGATCCGAAGCTTCTTGGGGTTAGCAGGATACTATCGGTGTTTCATTTCAGATTTCTCAAAGACTGCCTTGCCCTTGACCATGTTGACTCGTAAGGATGTGAAGTTTGTGTGGTATGATGTTTGTGAGGCTTGTTTTCAAGAACTGAAAGAAAAGTTGACCACTGCACCAGTTTTGACTCTACCATCAGGCAATGAGGGTTTCATGATCTTCACCGATGCATCCAAAATGGGTCTTGGCTGTGTGTTGGAGCAGAATCGACATGTGGTTGCATATGCTTCCCGACAACTTAAGCCTAATGAGGTGAATTATCCGACACATGACTTAGAGTTGGTTGCTATCATTCATGCCTTGAAGATTTGGTGGCATTACCTGTATGGTGCTACTTTTGAGATCTTCACTGACCATAAGAGATTAAAGTACCTTCTGACGCAGAAAGACTTGAACCTACGACAACGAAGATGGATGGAATACATGAAGGATTACGACTTTACCATTGCCTATCATCCAGGGAAGGCAAATGTTGTGGCAGATGCATTGAGTCGGAAACAGCTCAGGTGTGCAGCTGTTCTGTCCAGTCAGTGGAAGAGCTTGGAAGAGCTGGTGAAATGGTCTCCTCAACCGTTAGGTGATCGAGTTCGATTGTCCAACATTCAGATACAGTCTGATTTGTTGAGTGAAATTGTGGCAGCACAGTTGGTCAGTAGGGAACTTGACAAGATGAGGGGTTTAATGAAGAAGCCTCATACCTGCCTTTCTTTGGGTGTAGATGGAGGAATCAGATTCGAGAATCGTATATGGATTCCTGAAGACTCACCACTGAAAGAACGTATCTTACAAGAAGCTCATGGTTCTAAGTACACAGTACACCCAGGGACTACTAAGATGTTTAAGGACATGCAGAGATTTTTCTGGTGGCCAGGAATGAAGAGAGACATTGCAGCTTATGTGGCCAGTTGTCTTACGTGCCAGATGGTGAAGGCTGAACATCAACGACCCGGTGGACTTTTACAGTCTATAGAGATTCCAGAATGGAAATGGGATCAAATCACCATGGATTTTGTGGTGGGTTTACCTCGGACCAAGAGAGGTCATGATGCGATATGGGTTGTGGTGGACCGCCTTACCAAGTCAGCACACTTCCTTGCACTGAAAACCACTGCCAAAGTGACAGATTTAGCTAAGTTGTACATTCGAGAGATAGTGCGTTTGCATGGCGTACCCAGTTCCATCATATCTGATAGAGATCCGAAGTTTACTTCCAAACTGTGGAAGCAGGTTCAAGAGGAACTTGGTACAAGGTTAAAATTCAGTACCGCTTATCACCCCCAGACAGATGGACAGTCAGAAAGGACAATCCAGACTTTAGAGGATCTTTTGAGAGCTTGTGTGCTTGATTGGGGAGGATCATGGGAGCAGTATTTACCTCTATCCGAGTTTGCATACAACAATAGTTACCAAGCCAGTATCGGGATGCCTCCATATGAAGCTCTATACGGGAGACCATGTCGGTCACCACTTCACTGGGATGATGTTGGTGAGAGGACCTTGTTGAGGTTAGATGAACTCCAAGTGTATGCTGATAAAGTCGCTTTGATCAGGAAAAGGCTAAAGAGAGACCAGGATCGACAGAAGTCGTATGCTGATGCAAAGAGGACTGATGTGCATTTCACTGTGGGAGAGCATGTTTTTTCTGAAAATCCGACCGCTCCGAGCTATAGCTAAAAATAGAGGAAAGTTGAGTCCCCAATATGTGGGTCCGTTTGAGGTATTAGAACGGATTGGTGAGGTGGCTTATCATTTGGCGTTACCCCCTCAATATAGTATGATGCATGATGTGTTCCACATGTCCAATCTGAAGTGATATGTGCAAGACCTGAGCCATGTGTTGAGCATTGAACCTATTGAGCTTCAAGGAAAGCTGTCTTATCCTGAGTTACCTTTGCGTATTATAGATACTAAGGTAAAAGAGCTCAGAAATAAGAATATAGAGATGGTAAAGGTTCTTTGGAAACACCATGGGGAGGATGAGGCCACGTGGGAGCTGAAGACGGACATGGAAAAAGCATATCCTGATTTGTTTTCTTGATTGATGAATTTTGAGGGCAAAATTCCTATAAGGAGGGGAGGATGTTATAACCTCAATTTTTCCAAACTACGTAATGAAATTGTGAATGTTCTTTTTAAAGATAAATGAAATCCATGGTTGATGTGATGAATTAGTTTGAATGGATTTTGTGTATGTTTTCTTATTGGGCCTTTTTGGCCATTGAGCCCAATTGAAGGATTAAAAGAAAAACAAAAAGAAATGAAAAAGGAATTCCATTTAATAAAGGAATATATGAGGAAAATAAATAGAAATGATTTTAAGGCTAAAAGATATTTTCCCAAAATAGAATTCCGAGTTATAAAGGTTCCTTGGGGTTCAAGGAACTCAGGATAATTAGATAATGGCAAAGGAAATAAGGAATATGTGGAAAATACAATTAAATAAGGGATAACTTGAAAATGAAGAAAAGGAATCGTACCTTAAAGATAATAACTCCAATTTTTTTAAGATGGAAGATAAAAATATAATGGAGTTTCCCTCAAAATTTGAGGGAAAAAGGAGCTACCGTTTGGGAGTTATGAATTTTCTAAGTTGCCTTCGAATTAGGAATATAATTCAATAATAATTGGAATTTGTTTCCTATTTGCTCAAGCACATGTGATGAGGACCCTTGGATTTAGATCCAACGGGTGCCACTCATCGTCTTAGTCCAGAACGGACTAGGATTCTACCAGTTATAGACGAATTCTAAATCTGTGGTTTTCTCGTAATCCATTAAGTGCACAAACTGTCTGATGTTTCCTTTGGATTCGGGAAGGAAAATCGAAGGGATTCATCCCTGGTTTGTCGAGGTTTCATCTCCGATTGGGAAAGTTCCCAATCCAGTTGGAGTGTGACCAATCCTATATATATGGGAGGTTTTTGGAGAGCACGAGCATAATTTCTTGCTAGCCCAACCTCTGCGGTTTTGTGCGAGGAGCGTTTTTGTGCACTCAATTGACGGTTTCTTCCTGATCTGCAACCCCGACACCTCGGCGACCCTCGCCGGATTCCGGCTAGTAGGGGACGAGCTTGGAGGAGTTCGGGGAGGAAATTGGACCCGCCACCAGCTTCGTCGAGGGGAGGCGGAGCTCCCTGATCGATCAGTGTGAGCAGAGGGCGACAGAAGCTCCGAGTCAACCTCCAGGTTGACCACGTGAGCTGCTGGGTCTAAGGTAGGTGAAGACTTGGTGAGTGTCCGATCTGAGACCACGGTGGTCTCAGTGGCATCTGACGCTCCAGAGGAGGAGCGACCTTGCTAGAGGGTGCGCGACCAGAGCCGTTAGATCCAAGGGCGGATCACGGGACTACAGATCAAGCGGCTAGCGAATTTTTGGTAATGATTTCTTTTTAATCAAATATTCAGAAAAAGGGGTTTTCTTGCAAAATTAATAGAAATTGCTAGGAGTGTATGATGAGAAAACTTTATATATGAAAGTTGTATAGAAAAATACAAGGAAACCAATAAAAATGATTTGAGAACCTAATTCTGCTCCATTTTGCAAAAGGACCCTAATTTGCTAATAAAGTGTATTAAAATTGATGAGAAACCCTAATTGAATGTTAAAAGTGTAATTTGGTAAATCAATAGGTCAAATTGATAAGTTTAACTTTGTTAATGATAAAGGTGGTATGATTATCTATTTGAATGAAAAAGTGCTTGATTTAGAGTTATAATACCTAAAAGAAGGTTTATTTACATGGAAACCCTAATTTGGGATAAAAGAAGATAAAAAGCATATCTTTGTGGAATAAGATAATCAGATGCTTAATAAAGGAAATTTAATGAGAAATTAGGGGTTTATTTAGTTTTGATAAATTAAGGATGATAATCAAGAAAGAAGAAGTAAAAAACCCTAATTTCCAAAGAAACCCTAAAATAGGAATTGAAATTCTAAGTAATGTGAAGAAAATTGGATGAATATTAATAGAAGGAAAATTGTACTTTTATTTCAGGATTTCTCTTCTTCTTTGCTTGTTGATTGGGTTTCTCTGCATATTTGATTCTATATTGAAATCTACAACCAAAGGTATGTGGTTAATTATGAATAACCGATTTAGTTTCCCGATGGATTCCCGAATGTTTAATCGCATTGAATGCAACCAAACCGTTGGATGTTTATTTATTTCATGCAACTATAAAGTGACTATGATTATCACTGTAAAGGTATATATATAAAACTGGCTAGATCCGGGTCCACCTCTGTTATTTTGAAAAGGCTAAAAAAGGGGTAATCCTAGAGCAAGGTCTAGGTTACCGTGAGTTAGAAACTGGGCTACCTACGTGTAGTGCCATGAGACTCTTTAGCAAACTGATGCGATAATTTTTAGTCGCATTTATAGACCTGTTTGATATGTTTTTAACGCTTTTATTAGTCATTTTTATGGTTAATGTTGCATAATTCATTCACTTTGGTCTTTGCTATTATTTTATGTCAAATCCCCTTTATTTCATCGGTTTGAACATTAATTGTCAAAAGATTATTATTTGTGTGAATTTATGTGGTCTCGTGTTTGAATTTCAGAGAAAACAAGTATCTGCTTCCGTCGATACCATCGACGAGGTCACAGGTTGCCCGCCGCGAGAAGTAGGAAAATGTCGATACTATCGACAGGGATGTCGATGGTATCGAGCTACCTTCAGGTTGCTGGCGAAAAAGCGGTCAATAGTATCGACACCAAGTCGATACCATCGACATTCGGAGGCTACAATGTCGGAAGCTTGCAAAAACCGATGCCTAAAGGAAGTCGATACCATCGACTCGCGTCGATGGTATCGAGATGCTGTTGGGCGCGACAAATGAAGGGTTTGCAGCCGACCGCTACTATAGCGGGTCGATACCATCGACTCGCGTCGATGGTATCGACACTGTAGGATATGAGTTGGATTCCTAATGATCTCAATCGGACGGCTACGGTTAGTTAGCGACCTAATGACTGAGATATACCTAATGACGGCCGCCTGAACAGGATGGAGATCGGATTAGCCCTTGTACGAGTACCAAGGAGGAGTAGAAAGGAGAATGGAGGCTAGAAGCTCATACTTGTTGATCCGGAGGCCAAAGGAGATAGATTCCACCACCGAGAGGTGGTAGAGCACACATCCTACACCAAGGATCAACCGGTTCTTCTCTGTTCAGGGGTTTTCCATTTCATTCCACGTTTTTCACATGTTTTCCCCTATTTCTTCCATGTACTTGTGTGAGATGAACATGCATGGCTAATCCCCTTCGTCTTTAGGACCAGGAGTAGCCCGGGAATTCATTGTATGACAAATTTATAATATTAATTCATCTTTTATCTCCTAAATCCGTGGTATGATTTTGTTTTCTCAACATATTGTTATGCTTGATCACCATAATAATAACTTAATGCCCTTAATCACTTTGAAAGAAGGATTAACGGATGAAAAGAGACGGAATTCACATTAATTGACAAATCCCTTGAACAAGGTGGTGTAAAATTAATGGTGGATACTGAGAGATCGTTCATAATGCACCCAGTTTAGGGTATAGGTTACTACGACGGTGGAACCGACCTAGACTTAGGTAGTGAATTGCACCACGACAGTGGGCAATTCTGTTTTCAGGCCACTACCCGGATAGAGAGATAAAATTGAGTATATATATAGAATTTAATACAATGAAAACCCGCGGTGAAACCGTAACCCTAAGGATCTCCATTTTGAATTGATTAAATCAACATTTAATCGATTGCTTGTTTTGTTTTGTTTATATTCTTCTTTTAATTTTAACAACAATTCTCAACTTGTTAATCGGCTTAGCTGATCGTGAGTAGTTAGTAGGAGTCCCCAACGATTACACGTATCCCTGAGTTCGACTCGGGCCTCACAAAGGCCTGTACTACTTGACACGTTCACTTGCGTTTCTGCGCACAGTAAAATTGCGTCAAGTTTTTGGCACCGTTGCCGGGGATACGACAATTTGTTGGCATTTCGAGTGCTGTGAGCGGCCACTCTAGGCCACCTTTTTATTTTTTTTATCACTCAAAAAAAAATCATAGTCTATTTTCTAAATATTTTCAATCGTCAAGCACTGTACTAAATTTAATCTTTCTATTTTCAGGTACTGTGCATGGTGCAGACGCGTAGTACTGACTACGCAGGTCACGCACCAGAGGTTCCGCTACTGACGGGACCTGAAGACGAGGACGGGTACAATCAAGATCACCTAGAGGATACAGATTCTGAACCTGAACAAGACGAAATGGAGGATGAGCCACAGACAATATGGGAGAAGATAAAGGCTTCTTCCGCATCCGCGTCCAAGGGGCCTATAAAGAAGCAAGCGCTGAATATTCTGACCTATAAGATTGATCCGGCTTTGATAAATCTGGTGAAGTCCAATGCTTTTCATGGGCTCAAGAATGAGGACCCCGTCGCGCACATAAGTCAGTTTGTTGAGAACTGTGACATGGTTAAAATCGACAGGTTTCCACATGATGCACTTTATCTTAAGCTTTTCCCGAGTTCATTGGCAGGAGCCGCGTGAGAATGGCTACACAATTTAGATGATGAGTTTGTGGAGTCCTAGGACCATATGGTGGAGGTTTTCTTTGAGAGGTTCTTCCCTCCTGAGAAGACTAACGACATGATCAGGAAGATCCATAACTTTACCCAACAGGCAGGTGAGACATATTCTGAGACCTGGGAGAGGTTTCAGGTCATGCTGAGACAGTACCCGCATCACGGGCTGGATAAAGAAACACAAGTAAAGATCTTCTATTTTGCTCTCTCCGAGCACGATAGGAGCAACCTTGATTCAGTTGGGTCAGGATTCTTTTTTAACAACACGGACACCAGGTGTTGGGAGATATTAAAGAACATGGCTAGGAAACAATCATGGGGCGAAAGAGGCACCGTGGAGCAGGTCCGAGCAGTAGGAGAATCTAAGGTAATAAAAGAACTGAATGAGAAGATGGATCTTCTCGTAAAGAAATTGCTTGCAAAGGAGGATACTGAGTCTGAGGACGAGGCTCAAGTGAAATTTATGAGGCAGCAGCCAGGTTACAGGAACAACGACTACGCATGGAGAAAAGATAAGAAGTTCTCATGGAAGGATCCAAACAATTTTCTGCAGGATCCGGATGCCAAACCCCCCCCCAGTAGCAGAAGATAAGAGCACGGAGCTGCTCAATAAGGTTATAAAGCAAAATCAAGAGCTAATGAACACATTTGGCCAGCAAATCAAGCAGCAAGGAGAGTACATGAATCAATTCGGGCAAACATTGCAGAGTCATGGGGCTCAAATGAGAACCATTGAGACATCTATGGAACAGATGGAAGCAGAGATCGCCAGTTTGAAGAAACCGGCACATCTAGGTTTTTTGGGGAATACAAATGTTCTAGGGGGGAACCAGCAGGCAAAAGTTGTTCTGCTTAGAAGCGGCAAGAAATTGTTGAATCCAAGTGTCGAGGAGACAAGCACACCACATGCTGAGATAGAAGGTGAAGCCAATGAGGAGCTGCCACCACCAGTCACAGGACAAGTTGATGACACAGCCGTGGATGATACTGAAGAACAGGTTGCAGAGGAGGAACCTCAGAAAAAGACACCTTATGTGCCACCTCACCAAAGGGCACAAGCCGTTCCGGTCCCGTATCCAAATAGTGCGAAGGCAAGGAAGGCAGATGCGCAATTTAAGAAATTCTTAGACAGTTTCAGGAAGCTTTCAGTCAATATCCCTTTACTGGAAGCCATTGAGCAAATTCCTTCATACGGGAAGTTTCTAAAGGACATTATCACGAAGAAGAGGAGAATTCCGGATACAGAGGTTGTCGTGCTTAAGGAACAAGTGAGTGCCTTCATCATGGGCACTTTGCCACCAAAGAGGCAAGATCCAGGGTGCTTTAATATTTCTTATTATATTGGGAAGGTTAAATTTGGTGAAGCGTTATGTGACTCAGGGGCAAGCATCAACTTGATGCCCCTTTCTACATTCAAAAAGCTGGGATTGAAGGAGTCACGGCCAAGCAATATGACTATTCAATTGGCGGATAACTCTGTGGTAAAGCCTTATGGAATCTGTGAAGATGTGTTAGTAAAGGTGGATAGGTTTGTCTTTCCAGCAGATTTCGTAGTCATGGAGATGCAGGATGAACATGACAACGAGCTGTTACTTGGACGTCCTTTCCAAGCTACAACCGACATGATTCTAGAGATGGGGAGAGGTCGCTTGACCTTGGGCATAGTCGATGACCGCTTTGAGATGGTCATGCCTTCTAGTAATGTGTCGTCTAAAGCTAAGGAACAATGCAATGTGGTGAAACATCTGGATAGTAGCATTTCACTCTGTCTTGGGAAACCATTTCTGGACATGGCTCATGTGATGAGCAAGGTGGATAATGGAGCTTTGGATGTGGATATAATGGAGCAGACCAAGGTAGTGTCATTGTGCAAAGCTGTAGGATTTCTGAATGATGAGGATGAGGACATTCCGCCCTCCATGGAAGATGATGTTATTGCTATTTCTGTTCTTGACGCATATCCGAAATTACCATTGGAGGCTTGTCTGGTAAATATTACACATGATTGGATGAGGAGCAAATCACTCAAGGAGTGTGCCAAGATGCTCCAAATGCTTCCATGCTTCTATGCGAGGCATTATGAAGATCTAGGTGAACTTCCCCCGCCACTTCAATCATCTTTGATAAGTCCTCCGGATCTAGAATTAAAGCCGCTGCCACCGCATCTCAAATATGTCTTCCTAGCTGAGAAGGACAAGTTACCAGTGATCATATATGCTTATTTGAGTGCGGAAGAGGAAGACCAACTGTTGATAGTGCTGAAGAATCACCGGGGAGCTTTTGGGTGGTCCGTTGCAGATATTAAGGGGATTTCCCCTACTCTATGTCAGTACAAGATTCGGCTCGAGGAGGGAGCCAAGCCCGTGATTCAACCTTAATGACGTCTCAATCCAAGCATGATGGAGGTTGTGAAGAAGGAGGTCATTAAACTTCTTGCTGCAGGTATTATTTACGTCATATCAGACTCGACATGGGTGAGTCCCACACAGGTAGTCCCTAAAAAGGGGGGAATTACTGTCACCCAAAATATGTTAAATGAACCTGTCACCACCCGATTGGTAACCGAGTGGCGAGTTTGTATTGATTACCGCCGTTTGAATGCAGCCATGCTAAAGGATCACTTTCCTTTACCTTTCATTGATCAAATCCTAGAGCATCTTGCCGGCCGATCGCACTTCTGTTTTCTAGACGGGTACTCGGGGTACAATCAGATCTCGATTGATCCTTTGGATCAAGAGAAATCTACCTTTACTTGCCCCTATGGGACTTTCGCGTACCGCCGAATGCCTTTTGGTTTACGCAATGCACCTGCGACGTTTCAGCGTTGTATGCTCGCCGTATTTTCTGACATGGTAGAGCGCTGTCTCGAGGTTTTTATGGATGACTTTTCGGTGTATGGTGCATCGTTTGATGAATGTCTCTATAATTTGGACAAAGTTCTACAGCGCTGTGAGGACACACGTTTGGTCCTCAACTGGGAGAAATGTCACATGATGGTGACTGAGGGGATAGTGCTAGGACACAAGGTGTCTAGCAAAGGTTTAGAGGTAGATCCGGTAAAAATTGAAGTCATTTCCAAGTTACCCCCACCAAATTCTGTTAAAGGGGTAAGAAGTTTCTTGGGACATGCCGGGTTCTATCGTCGATTTATAAAAGATTTTTCTAAAATTGCAAAACCTTTATCCGAGCTTTTAGAGAAAGACGTTGTTTTTTATTTTAATGACAAGTGTCTACATACGTTTGACGTGTTGAAGGAAAAACTGATTTCTGCACCGATTGTTCAAACGCCGGATTGGATGAAACCATTCGAACTAATGTGTGACGCTTCAGACTTTGTGGTAGGAGCTGTGTTGGGGCAGCGGGTGGACAATAAACCCACCGTGATTTTCTACGCTTCGAAAACCTTAAATGAGGCCCAACTAAATTATACAACTACTGAGAAAGAATTACTCGCCGTTGTTTTTGCTTTTGAAAAATTCCGGCAATACTTAGTTGGATCTAAGGTAGTTGTATGGACTGACCATGCCGCAATTAAATACTTAATGGAGAAAAAAGACGCAAAGCCTAGACTCATTAGGTGGATTTTGCTCTTACAAGAATTTGACATCGAAATCAAGGATAAATCTGGGATTGAAAATGTTGTTACTGATCATTTGTCTAGGTTAGAAAGGGTGGATGAAAAAGATTTACATATACCCATAACTGAGATGTTTCCGGATGAACAGATTTTAAAAATTAACTCTAAGGATCCTTGGTTCGCTGAGATTGTAAACTATTTGGCTTGCGGGATCATCCCGGAGGATTGGTCATATCAGGAGAAGAAGAGATTCTTCCATTCTTTGCGATACTATTTTTGGGATGACCCGATTCTTCTTAAGCAACACAGGGACGGTATCTTACGCAGGTGTGTGCCTGAAGTGGAGTACGAGAGCGTTTTACATCATTGCCACGCATCACCTACAGGAGGACACCACGCTAGCTCGCGTACGGTAGCAAAAGTTCTGGAAAGTGGCCTTTATTGGCCAACCTTGTTCCGAGATGCCTACGAGTTTGTAAGGCAATGTGATTCCTGCCAACGAGCCGATAATATCTCAAAGAGACAGGAAATGCCCCTGAATGTGTTTCAGGAAGTGGAGGTATTTGATTTGTGGGGCATAGATTTCATGGGACCCTTTGTGTCCTCAAATTCCAATTTATATATCTTGTTAGCAGTTGATTATGTGTCAAAGTGGGTGGAAGCAATACCCACAAGGACTAATGATTCCACTGTAGTGTGCAGATTCGTGAAAGAAAATATTTTCTGCAGGTTTGGGGTGCCACGAATGATAATCAGTGATGGGGGTACGCATTTTAGGAATAAAAAATTCTCTACATTATTGAAGAAATATGGGGTTAAGCACAACATAGGTACCCCATATCATCCGCAAACTCAAGGCCAGGTGGAGGTCTCCAACCATGAAATTAAGAAGATTTTAGAGCGTACGGTGGCGTCCACGAGGAAGAACTGGAGTGCCCTACTGCCGGATGCTTTGTGGGCATACAGGACGGCTTATAAAACACCTATAGGCACCACACCTTTTAGGTTGGCGTATGGCCGGGCTTGTCACCTACCGGTAGAGTTGGAGCACAAGGCGCATTGGGCGCTAAGAAGGCTAAACCTGAGTTATAATGAAGTGGGAAGGAAGAGATTGCTGGAATTTAATGAGTTAGATGAGCTGTGGATGACGGCATATGAGAACACACGGATATACAAGGAGTGCACCAAGCTGATCCACGACCGCCACATCCAGTTGCGCACGTTCAAGAAGGGAGATAGTGTTTTGCTATTCAATTCACGACTCAAGTTGCATCCCGGGAAGCTCAAATCTCGGTGGAGTGGACCGTTCGTGGTAGAGGAGGTCAAACCGCACGACGCGATTTTAGTGCGTGATGGTGATACCACATTTTTGTGAATGGACAAAGGCTGAAGCTCTATTTTGGTGAGAATTACAAGAGGAAAGTGAATGAGGTCAAACTCATTTCACTTTCGGATGCATGAGGTTCCGAAAGCCGTCTAGCCTAAGACGTTAAATAAGGGCACTTGTTGGGAGGCAACCCAACCACCAGTACATTAGGATAGTTCATGTACATTTGTAGGTTGATTTATTTTGGCTTGATTTTTAGTGTAAAAAAGATACCGTGATCGGTTTGTTTGATGTGCAGGTTGAGGCTGAGTCGATACCATCGACACACTAGTCGATGGTATCGACAGGGGTACAGGTTGACGACTATAGATTTCGTTCTGAGTCGATACCATCAACGGCCTCGTCGATGGTATCGACATACCTACAGGCGGTCGTGAAGAAAAAGTTGATAGTATCGACACGGGCATCGATACCATCGAGATTCCTGAAGAAATGCAGACCAGTTCGTCTCAGTCAACTCGATACCATCGACGGCTTCGTCGATGGTATCGACATGGTTACAAGTTGAAATGCAAAGCGGAGGTGTTGCAACGAAGAAAAGTCGATACCATCGACCCTTGTCGATGGTATCGACCATCCACGTCACCGATCCGCGCAAATGAATCAACGGCAATTGTGGCATCCACGTCATCGATCCGGGTGCAACGTCGATACCATCGACCCATGTCGATGGTATCGACACGTCAGCGATCCGAGTTTCAAGATCCATCCATCGACGACTGTTGATACCAGCGAGGAGGCAGATAGCATCGATAAGTGTCGATACCATCGACGGGCCAACAGTGGCGCCGACCAAGTCTATTTAAGGAGATTCATTACGTCAGTTGACGTCACACCTTCAGAGCGATCTCCTCCCTTTATGCCGAGCACTCCCCCGAGCCGTCCAAGCCCGAAGAAAATCATCATCGAGCGACGATCTTCACCGAGCGTAGATTCAACTCTCCAATATGCACCGAGCTCTCTTTCCAATCCCTTTCTTGTCGCAAATATGGTCCATGTCGCTGGAGCATCTTCCTCTCGTGCGAATCCGATGGAGATCCAGGAATTCGTGCCACCGCCGCCATCGTCGGTCGCACGTCCCCGACTCGTCCATCCTTCCTCAGAGGTCCGAAAGATCTACGAGGAGATCATGCGGAGGAAGATAGAGCCCACTCGGTATGTGGACCGGGAAATGATCTGAGATCTCGGATTTGAGGCCAACTTGGCCTACGTTCTGCAGGGGCAAGCCTGACACACAAGTAGAAGGCATGACGAGTTGCAATACCATGCTGATGGTCAACCATTCTTCAACAACTGGCCAACGTACAAAGAGTTGGTGGCAAAGTTCATGGCGTCGTTGGACGTCTGCGTCGTGCCCAACGACATAGTAGCTACCGATCGTGAGTGGATCAAGGGCCGGGTGTCTTTCCGGCTGTACAACCACGACTACACCCTTACGCTCAAGCAGTTCAACAGGATTTTCAACTGGAACCATTCACAATACGATTACCGGCGGTCGGATAACCACACCGACTACGACGCGATCTTCGCCGAGCTGATGACGGTGCCGCAAGGAAAGTCAGTGAGCTACCACAATGCCGCGGTAGCCAATTTCGGGCACCCTTTCGTCCGGATCTTGCACCGGATGCTCAGTTCCACAGTTTTTGCTCAGGGTGATCTGGCCCTCGGCAAATTTCAGGGGTCGGACCAATTCTTTATGTATAAACTCCTGAATAAACAAGAATACAATTGGGGTGCCTTCTTTCTGCAACGAGTATTGGACGTGAAGAGGAGTACGAGGAAAGCGCCGATTCACTTCGGCAGGCTCATCACCAAGCTGGCGTCATACCTCGGATTGAATTTCCAGACCCTCACTCCTCTCTCTACAAGAAGCAAGGTGAACTTGCAGCATCTCCACCGGTCCAATCTCCTACTTCTCCGAGATGGCGTGGCATTCGCGCACTGCCACGTTAATCAAGCATATCAAGAATGTTCCCTTCCCGACCCCGTCTTCAACATCGACGGCGCGCAACACTTCCGGTGGCCAATAATAGCCATCGCCGACTCCGATGAAGAAGGCGGCAACGACGGTGGCGATGATGGAAATGACGGCGAGGCTGAGGAGGAAGAGGCGTTCACACCTCTTCGAGCACGAGTGGCACCACGGAAGCGTCCTCGGATGCATCCGGGTGCATCTTCATCATCACAGCCTCCGTCACCACCACTGCCCTCGCAGCCAAGCGAGGATGTCTATTCTATGTAGGGCATGTATACGATGCTGCAAGACATCCAGCAGACCCAGCATAGCCAAACAGCCACCTATGCCGGTATTCAAGATACTACCAACCGGCTCTATGTCAATCAGCAGGCGATTTTTGAGAATGAACGCCTTCTTCTCGAGAATCAGCAGAACATCCATGATAGGTTGCACAAGATGGAGGTGCAACAACAGCCATTTTTCGATCACTACTGGAGCCAGAGTTATTTTGGGGGGTATCCACAGCCTCCGCCGATGCCCCATTACAATCCGACATTCCAGGGGCAGTACCCGTCTTGGGACCCCACGACGCCGCAGTACCCGCCTCCACCACCACAGGAGTGATCTAGTATCACTGTTCCAATCTTTAAGTTTGTTTTTGACTATGATACCATAGTCGAATTCAAGCTTAGGGGGGTAGTTGGAACAACTTTATCTTTTATTGTTTTTAGTTTCTAACTTTATTGTTTTTGTTCTTGTTATTTGTTTCTTGCATTTTTAGTTTTTGTAGGATCCACATGCTATCTAGTGTAATCGTGGATGTCATAAAGTTTGTGTCATCTCATTAATTGTGCATGGGAAAATCAAGGGAATTTTAAAAATTTGTGTGTTTGGAAAGCTTATCTTGTTTGACCTTGTGCAATTAACCTACGAAAATGATTGGTTCTGTCAACTCTAAAACAACAATTCACAACTTTACTCCTAATGATTCATGAAAGTGGACGGAAATGTTTGTTTGAGCCTAATCTGACCAAATGGTAATGTGACTTTAATTGGATGTAAGAGAGAGAAATCTCTTAACTACTACACAGGTCAGTAAGGAGGGACACATAATATCTTTCTAAGGTCCAGTCACCTAGTCTTGTGATCTTTCCACCTCTTTGCTTTTCACAATCCACCGCAAGAATTGGAAGTATTCTACAGTTTTAACCTCTTTGACCGCATTGCACGTAGATAGGGCTTGCATTAATTCTTTTTCCATATGTTTTGCATAAAAAGAAAGAAAAAATTAGAATAGTGATACATGCACAATACCCTTAGGTGCATGCCATGTAGTTTCATTCATAATTTTCATGCATAAAGTATATCATGTATCTCAATTTTTCTCCAATGGTGAATTAAATTGTTCCATACCTTCTAGATAGTGCAAATTTCTGAGTATGAAGAAAAATAAGCCCAATAAAATATTCATTATCAATTATGGATATAAGGGTTGGAAAAAAAAAGAGAAAAATCTGAAAAATATGCATAATGAAAAAAAAGAGTTATTTAGAAACAATTTGAATAAGAAGGAGAAAGGAATGTAATATCACCTGTATTTTAAGATAATTGAGTACATGATGTAGCTTAATTAGATGTCCATCTCGTTTTGAGACGGATAGTTAAAGCATGCATCATTCCACCCAATTTTAGGCATTAGGGCATTTCTTATGTGCATTTGCATCATTTAGGACATTTTTGTTTTATGCATGTTGAAACTGTGTAATACTTCCACTTTCTTCCATGAACCACCCATCTTCATCCACCCGTTGCTCGGATTGGTAGGCCACCTTGAATTTCTCCTCACTAAGGTACATCAGGAGAACTGCTTCCATGTAGATGGTAGTTAGGGCGAGCAACGTAGTATAGGAGATCACAAGATGCACCAAGTCTGAACCGGCGAGTTTTATTATGTTAACTACCTTATGTGATAGTGTTCATCAGTTTTGAGGTCAATTTCTTTTATGGATGATTACTGTCGCCTTCAGGGTAATTACCGTTCCGTGGTTAGAAAGGGTCGGCATGTGAATGTCCGGTGGGAGTCATATAGGATGTTGGTTGTGGTGTGTTGTTCTTCAGTTGACATTAGCAATTCTATTCTAAGGATTAGTTGCTCGAGGGCGAGCAACGTTCAAGCTTAGGGGAGTTTGATGCGATAATTTTGAGTCACATTTATAGACCTGTTTGATATGTGTTTTATGCTTTTATTAGTCATTTTTATGGTTAATGTTGCATAATTCATTCACTTTGGTCTTTGCTATTATTTTATGTCAAATCCCCTTTATTTCATCGTTTTGAACATTAATTGTCAAAAGATTATTATTTGTGTGAATTTATGTGGTCTCGTGTTTGAATTTCAAAGAAAACAAGTATCTGCTTCCATTGATACCATCGACGGAAGTCGATACCATCGACGAGGTCACAGGTTTCCAGCCGCGAGAAGCAAGAAAAAGTCAATACTATCGACAGGGATGTCGATGGTATCGAGCTACCTTCAGGTTGCTGGTGAAAAAGCGGTCGATAGTATCGACACCAAGTCGATACCATCGACACTCGGAGGCTACAGTGTCGGAAGCTTGCAAAAACTGACGCCTAAAGGAAGTCGATACCATTGACCCGCGTCGATGGTATCGAGATGCTGTTGGGCGCGACAAATGAAGGGTTTGCAGCCGGCCGCTACTATAGTGGGTCGATACCATCGACTCGCGTCGATGGTATCGACACCGTAGGATATGAGTTGGCTTCCTAATGATCTCAATCGGACGGCTACGGTTAGTTAGCGACCTAATGACTGAGATATAGCTAATGACGGCCGCCTGAACAGGATGGAGATCGGATTAGCCCTTGCACGAGTACCGAGGAGGAGTAGAAAGGAGAACGGAAGCTAGAAGCTCATACTTGTTGATCCGGAGGCCAAAGGAGACAGATTCCACCACCGAGAGGTGGTAGAGCACGCATCCTACACCAAGGATCAATCGGTTCTTCTCCGTTTAGGGGTTTTCCCTTTCATTCCACGTTTTTCACATGTTTTCCCCTATTTCTTCCATGTACTTGTGTGAGATGAACATGCGGGGCTAATCCCCATCGTCTTTAGGACCGGGAGTAGCCTGGGAATTCATTGTATGACAATTTTATAATAGTAATTCATCTTTTATTTCCTAAATCCATGATATGATTTCGTTTTCTCAACATATTGTTATGCTTGATCACCATAATAATAACTTAATGCCCTTAATCACTTTGAAAGAAGGATTAACGGTTGAAAAGAGACGGAATTCACATTAATCGACAAATCCCTTGAACAAGGTGGTGTAAAATTAGTGGTGGATACTGAGAGATCGTTCATAATGCACCCAGTTTAGGATATAGGTTACTACGACGGTGGAACCGACCTAGACTTGGGTAGTGAATTGCACCACGACAGTGGGCAATTCTATTTTCAGGCTACTACCCGGATAGAGAGATACAATTGAGTAGCTATATAGAATTTAATACAATGAAAACTCGCGGTGAAACCGTAACCCTAAAGATCTCCATTTTGAATTGATTAAACCAACATTTAATCGATTTCTTGTTTTGTTTTGTTTATATTCTTCTTTTAATTTTAACAACAACTCTCAACTTGTTAATCGGCTTAGCTGATCGCAAGTAGTTAGTAGGAGTCCCCGACGATTGCACGTATCCCTGAGTTTGACTCGGGCCTCACAAAGGCATGTACTACTCGACGCGTTCACTTGCGTTTCTGCGCACAGTAAAATTGCGTCACGTACCCTGAGTTAAGGAGTGGTCTACCCATGAGTAGTTCCATGTGACTCAACCCTAGAAACGGGTTCACTTATAGGTGGATCATGAGGGGTTTAATGGGGACAATACAGAGGATAGGGTACCCTTGGATCGCGGAGTTATATCTAAAATGTAATCTTGATTGTTAAATGATTAATTGAATGATTATGTTGTTAGCATAGTTGAACATTATTGGTTTCCCCCACATACCAGCTTCGGCTGACCGTCGTTTTGTTTGTCGGCGATTTAGGTACAAATCTCAAAAGATCAAATAGTAAAGCGACACATTGTGAATTCAAGAATTAATGAACAAGGAGGAATTAGTTAGAATAATTCAGCTGAGGTTAGAAGTTTAGTTGTTCCAAACTTTTCAAAGATATGCAAAGAAAAGTTTTATTACCATTTTTTAGTATAGTCTGTTAGAATTTAATAATTGTTTTTAGTTATATGTTGAACCTTTGATCCTGAATTAAAGGGTGCGGCTTCAACCTCTTGGTCTCCCTTAATTGGGGGTTACTGAAAGGTGAGGTTCTAACAATGACTCAGAGACCAAGACCAGGATGGGAAGGTCATAAGAGGTCAAACCCGGGATGGGCAGACCAATAGCACCTAACATTAGATTGAGGAGTGACCAATGAGGTACCTAGCTCTAGATTGAGAGGTAGCTAATGTCCACTACAGGGACAAAATCGTAAGAGAGGGTATACCAGAGGATGGGAAAAATGGTTGAGAGGTTATACATAAAATGTAATTGTTGCTTGGTAATAAATAATTGATGTGATTATGTTGTTACTATATATTTGCAAACTTTTGTTTCCCCCACGTGCCAATATAACTTGTTATACTGACCAACATTTTATTTGTCGGCGTTTTAGGGTTACATTCAGATATATGCATTACAGAAAGTGGATGAATCTTTAAAGAGACATTGGAATAATAAAGTTACATAAAGTCTGGAGGATTATAGATAGATAGATTCCTATCTTGGGTAAAGTTCCAAAGTCCTATATTTGAAAGGTATGTGAAAAGAATTTTTTTATCCCGCATTAAGCTTAGTTTGTGGTAGAATTTATTAATTATTTATTATTATTTGCAAACCCATATGATCCTATTTTAGGATAACGACACTAGCTTCTTGGTCTTCCTTAATTGGTGATTACCGAGGGGTGGGGTCGTTATAGATATGTTCCCATTAGAAGGGAGATATTTTCAATTAGGTAATTTCAAAAGAGTTATAAGAAGAGAAATGAGGCATATTAAATTTCATAGTGTGAGCATGATAAATAAAGTGCCTTTCCATATGATTTAACCAAAATGTCAATTTAAATCAATAAACTTTTACATGCATAATAATGTAGACTAGACATACCTAAAAAAGGCCATAACACAATAGCATCATGGCCTAAAAGAAATAAGGGTGAAAATACACACCCTGGGTGGAAAACACACGTGCTATATAAATGTATAGCTATATAAAATTGCCACTATTGTAGATCTTCTAGTCAAATGTGTAGTTGTTGGAATAAAAGTCTCTAGAGGAGGGTGAATAGAGCTAAAAAGTACTTAAAAAAATCATTAGACTCAGGTTACTTCAAGAGAAACTATTGCATATATGGATTTTGATGTGTAACTAAATATACATAGCAATGATTAGAGAGATTGAATGAGATCAAGGACAAACTATGCAGAGTGGTTCCAAACTCAAAACTAGGAGAATGTACATCCACTACCTAGAGAGGTCAAATCCTAGGATTTTGCAACCATTGCATACTTATATTCCATGATAAGACATATAATAAGACCTTACTTTTATAGGGAAAGGATACCTAGCCTTCTTATTTAAGGACCTAAAGGAGCCAATAAACCTTATAAGGTCTTACTTATCCTTCAAGAAAGAGTCTTCAACCTCCACAAGGACTTACCCATTTTTGTAAGGAGATGGACACCATCACCAAGGAGTTCCCCTTCTTCCAACAAGTCTTCTGCCTTGAAGGAATTACCCACTCTTCTCAAGGATCTTCAGCCTTCACCTTCTTCTTCACCAAGGAGATGCTTTCACCAACTTTGCTTGAACAAAGGGATTGCAGAAAGAGAAGATGGAGAGATCATAAGGATTAAAATGAAGTAGCTCTCTCAGAAATACCTATCTCACTCATATGGACGTTTGGATTAGTAAGCAAGAGAGAGAAAGGGAATGTATGTGGACAAAAACACTCAACTATATCTAGGACCAGGGTAGGAAAACTTGGAATGAAGTCCAAAGGCCTCTGTTTATGTTGGTATATATGCCCAGAGAGCCAATCAATTGATGATTTTAATGGCATAACTTGTAAATGATTTGATTATTAATAAAGACAAGCTTCCAATTTAAACTGTTTATTCAGTTTTTGAGATAATGAAATAATATAATAAATGTCTAGATAATGATATTACTCAATGATGTATGTCTTCAGGTTGAGGACCTGAACAATGAGATCATACGGATGTTGAGAGTATGTACATTCTTGTTATGTCCCTGATCGGTTGTTATTGTGGAAGGTAAATAGATACCAAGAACACATAAGATTAGAGTCTGAGTTGGTTGATGACAGAATCTCATTGGTCGTGATATGGCGATATCAAACCAAGCACACATATACATGTTAGAGAACATTGTATCGGATAGACCATAAGAGTGATACATGGAAACATTAACTAGGTAAGTCAGAATCACATCTTATAATGATGGTGGTGTTTGTGGTTCTTAGACCTGAAATCACTACACTCATCACATGTCGTTCAAACACTTTGACATCATCAAATGCAATCTTGAAACATGGATTATTATAAAGGTGATGATTGGGTGACTGTGACACATGGGGAGTGACTGTGAGTGATAGAGATGGGATTTGTCCCTCCTATGGGAGTATGATATCCAATGCCACTTGAGTTAGCGAGATTGAGAAATACATGGCCATGTACATGTTACAACCCCAAATTTTTAGGTTCTTTTGGTTGGAAATGCAATTTCTCCAATAAATGTATAATTAAGTAATTTGTATGATTTATGTGCCTTTAATGGATTCCTTTTATAAATAGCCTTGTATGTTTTATTATGTGGCCCTTGTTGGATATTGGGCCCAATAACAAGAAAAAGGAAATAAAAAGGAAAAGGAATCAATTAGTAAAAAAAATTAAGATAATGAGAAAAGAAAGATGTGGAAGCATCTAGAAGGATAAGAATTATCCTTCAAGGAGGGATTTCATATCGTTAGTATTTATTGGATTCCAAGGAGTCCAAGTTGCAAAGATAATAGGAGAAGAAAGAGATAAAATCAAATAAAGCATTATTAAGTAGGAAAAGTTGAGATAATGATGAAAATATAAGAAATATATAGAAATATGGATAATGGAATCATCATAGATGAGATTTCGAGTTCACATGGTTGCCAATGGTAAAAGAAATCCAAATAAAGAAAATAAAAGATTAAGAGAGAGAGAGAGAGAATGTGCTTAAAATATGTATTTATAAGTGATAACTTGCTTATGAAGAAAAGTCTCTCATACTTTCTAATTTGAGTCCCAAACTTGGCTCACAAGTATTTCAAGGCATTAGAAAGTTTCCCTTAAAATTTAAGAAGAAAAGGAATTAAGGTGAGAGAGTTATGGGTTTTACAAGAATACATAAAGTGTATAAATTAATAAATGTTACATTAAATGTAACGATTTCCCTCTCCTATAGGGAATTTTGTTTGAGGCTTTATATTTGTCGCACCGCACAGGAGCCGTTGGATCCTTGATCCTACGGTGATGAAGTCATCACCTAGCTCTTCCCAAAGAGGGAAAGTTGGGAATAGTAGTTGGGAATTTCCTGATCGGATTCCTATCGCTACACTATTTGTTGATGACTGGACACCTTTCCTTTAGTTTGGGGAGGCAAATCCAAATTGAATGATCCCTAATAGCATCCTATTTGGGAAGCCCTAATGAGTTTCCTTTTTTTTGGAAACGACAGGTAGGCCCTCTGGCAGTTGGCATGCATGGCCCTGCCTATATAAGGCACCAATTTTCCACCATGAAGGAGGAAGAGGTTCGCAGATCAACAGAGAAGGTTCTTCCACATTCAATTTTCTAGAAGCACTACTCTCCTCCCCTCTCTTCTTCCTATAAGCCGTCAATGAGAGAGAGAGTCCCCTATGTTGGTTTGTACCGTCTCCAGTCAATCGATGACTGTAGACGAGTCTGGTGGGGAAAGGCGGTGGGGTAGGCGTCCTTTCTTATCCCACATGAGCCCTGGAGCAAAGAGTCAATGAAGTAGTTGACTATGTGGCCGTTGCTGTGCAGAGAGTAGCCTGGCTCGTGAGGTTGAGGATGATTAGGGAGAATTATGTTTCTGACCCCGAGAGTGAGATGACTCATGGTTGCTGGATCGGGGGTGAGCGGGTCATTTCAATATCAACCAAATCGGTGACAACTAATAGGTAAGTGCTGACGTGGCATCGTCTGATTGGCCACTTTATGTTTTATTTGCAAAAATAATAAATAATTCTAGAAAACTTGGACTGAGACAAGTCTTATATGAAAATTGATCCTCAGAACGAGAGGAACACAAATAAATTATATTTTAAACTTGATTATGCTTGAATTTTTAAAAGTAGCTGAAGTTGTTACATTTAATGAAATTATTAATGAAAGACCATAAGTCTTGATGGTTATGGGATTAAATGATGTGTTTTGGATAATTAAAGCCAATATTAACTTATTGTTAATAAAAGAGAGAATTGGGTCTAAAAAGATGACCTTTATGCATAATTGGCTTAATTTAGGGTTCCAGGTACATGAGTATGTTGTAATGCATATAGAAACCCTAATTTAGGGTAAAAGGTGGTTAATGTGGTTAATTTGGGATTCCTTGAAAGGAAGTAGTTTTGAGTTGATCCCCAACCTATTAGGAAAGTTTTTAAGAAGCTAGTTAAGGGTTGTAATCAGTTTTGCTATTTTAGGGTTTATAGAGGTAATGGTAAAGAAGAACCCTAATGAAACCCTAAAAAGGAGTAGGAAACCCTAGGAAGTGAGTTCAAGATGAATAAGATAGAATCTGATAAAGTGGATAGTAAAAAGAGTACATGTATTTTTTCAAGATTCTTACTTGTGTGGAATGAACTACTTACTTGGACAATTTCTTGCTTGGATTTACTATTAGCTTGTTGAATCTGCTGAACATGAATGTGGTTATTTATGAATAATTGATCTAGTTTCACAAAGTTTTCTCAAACGTTTGATCGATTGGATGCAACCTAAACTGTTGAGTGTTTATTATGTAATCCTATAAAGTCACTATGATTATCACAAGTAAGTATATATGTGCATTCTCGAACCTACATGCCACCTTGATGTATGATGCATGACCAAGCCCCAGAGGGAAGACCATTCGGCACTGAGAGGTGACCCCAGGCACCAAGCTCAGGATGGAGAAGGTGGTCTTTTGTCCCTTGCGAGGATAAAACCCTAGAGAGGGTGATCCATGGTTAGGGCAAAAGCAGTTGAGAATGACACATTAAAAATGTAACTTTGAATTGTTAATAACTTATTTGTGATAATTAGGTTGTTAGCAATCATTTGTGAAATTGAGATTATCCCCCACATACCGGTATAGAAATATAGTGACCGACATTTTGATTGTCAGTCTTTTAGGTACAATCATTGAAAAGGACAAACAGTAAATTGAAACATTGTGAAGGTACGAATAATCAATTCAAGGAGGATTAGATAAATAGACTCCATCTGTGGATAGAAGTCTAGAAATCTGAATTTTTTACAAGGTATGCAAGAGATTTATTTTATTCCAGCTTTCCAATTTAGTTTTAGTAGAATTTGATAATTAGTATTGATTAAATGATGAACCACTGATCCAGAAATATTGGGATAACGTCTCTGACCTTTTGGTCTCCCTTAAGTGGGGGTTACCGAGAGGCGAGATCGTTACATTTGGTATCAGAGCCGTGGTTTCTCATTTAATCCTTAGTAATTATTAAATTTTACAAACTCTATAGAACCAAGGGAGTTATTCGAGGATGTTCCAAAGACGGAGGTGTCTAGAAGAGGATCACGGTCTGGGGGTTGGCAATATATTCCTCCACCCCGCTAGTCAGTTACGAGGACTCCCAGATGCGGTGTGATTGCCTGGCCAATGTCTGAGGTTTTGACTCAAAATAGGATACCTTTAGGACTCTCTCATCTATTTCGTCCCTTCTCAATGCTAATTCATATATGATTCTAAGGTTTAGGGTTTTTCTCTCTCTTCCTCACCCTCTTTAGGTCAGGGTAAGTACAATAAGGATTAAGAAATCCTCCACCAAATCAATGAAAAGTATGTAAACAAGATGCCATGGACATAAGCTTAATAGTTTAAGCATAAACTAAAGATTGGTAACATGCTTAGGTTGCATGGCATGTATTGTCGTACCCTCAGGACAGCTCTGAGGTTAGACCTTATTGTAGGAGGACAAGGAGAAGGTTAGCCCTAGGGACAGAGGCCTCCAGGAAGAGGTAGAGATCAGACGCTTCCTCAGAGGACGATGCTAACCCTAACTCTAAGTGGTTGTTATAGAGAAATGATGAAATTAGTTAGATATCATAGTCGACCACGTACATGGGTTGACATGCATATTGGTTTTGGATACCTGTGAGAGGCATGAGCTATGTGGGGTTGGTTGACCTAGTGCCTTTTGGTGACCCAACCTTGGAAGGGTCGTGCCTGTTAGGGTGAAGGATAGCTCCTTCATTGAATAAGATAGTGGTGACCATATAGAGACCCTTATAGGCATATAGGAGCATAGAAGAGCATGCACCTATGTAGGAGAGAATGCCAGTAGTGCTAGTAGTAGGATGAGACTTAGGTAATAAGGGTTATGCCTGACTGGTTAGGAGATGAACATGTAGAGCTTTGGATAATCTTGATCAAACATAGGTTTGGATCATATGTTTCATCCATGTGGGTGTATGCAAGTATCCTTAATAGCTTGGTCCACCTTCTTAGAGAGAGAACCTCTAGTGGTAAGGTTGGTTGTAGGGTTAGCTCTAGAGAGAGAGCAAGACCCAAGCAAGAAGGTTGGAAGCTTAGACTCTGAGACATGAGGAACCATGAGAAGTTGGGTATGTTATGACCTAGAATGGACGACCTAAGTAGATGGTTGTGGTTGGCTCGTGCATGATCCTTGGAGACATGTGGTATCTTGGTTGCCTTTAGAGGAACCAAACCCTAGAAAAGGGAAGAGGCTTCTTGAGTTGATGTATAGATGTTATAGGCGCCTACCTTTTAGGTATAGGAAGAAAGTTCCTTAGACTGAGGAGGTATAGTATCATGTTGTGAGGCCTCATACCTAGTTGGTTGTCCCGGTGAAGGACTTTGAGGTATGGTTCGCGTGGAAGAATAGTAGGAAGTGCATGCTATACCATGTACATGTTTGGTTTGTGGTTTAAAAGTTGAGCATACAGTTAGACCGTTGATGCATAAGAAGAGAACTTAGGGTTCCTAGACCTAAGAGGGGAAGTAGTAGTATCTGGTGCACCTGATGCTCCCAATGATGTTTGAGTTCCTACATATTTGAGCATGGCACCACTCATGTTTAGAGGAAAAGGAAACCCCTTAGACTAAGATATATGTTCGATGAACCCCTCACACCTAGGTTGGTGACATATGCATGTATGATATGGATCCAATGTTGAGGAATAGGAACAAGTATATACCAAAAAACCCAGAGGAGCTTAGTGGGAGGTCTTCTTGCTAGCTACGTGCCTAAGTAGCATGATAGGGCTAAGCACACACATGATGATGTAAACCCTGGATGTAAGGACGTTTGTGACCTGTGTTTCTATCAACATATAGTTTTCTCCCATCCTGGGGAGGGACCCTTCTGTAGGGTGAGTATCAACTTTTGGTTTAGGTTTGAGGTAACCTAAAGGGGTCTCTCTTAGGAGCTTGAGGAGCTAAATGGAGAGCACATAGAATGAGGATGAATCCATAGACCCATGTGTGACCATATCTAAGGGACATGAGGTTATGTTGACATGGAGGTAACCTGTATGGGGCCAGACCAAGTTAGGTAGGTCGCCATGATCCCTATGAAAGGATGTAAGTTTGACCACATATGCCCAGAGAGATGATGGAGTTTTGGGTAGGGATTCAAGTTTGATATGTACCATGATAGAATCCTAAGTCAATACCAAGGTCAGGTAGGGATAAGACCGATGGGAGTAGGAGTTGTCTGGTTCCTAGATGCATAAGACCATAGGGTCGAGAGGTAACAACTATCTTTGTCCAAGGACCATGGGTTAGGAGATTGATCAGATTCATGAGCTCATGGGACCCAATGGGCAAACGAGGTGGGCACTCTCTGGTTGCACAAGGGAAAAGGATGACCCGAAAAGTATCGATACCCTACAGACCTAGAGGAGATGACTAAGGATTGTGTGACGATTCAAGTGTGTTTGGGAACAATTTCCATGGAAGGAAACATGAAATCGAGATGTTCATGATGTGGAGTCATGTGATGCATGTTTCAACTTAGATTGGAAAGTGTATTGGTGATGTGTGATGCACCACATCTACTTTTGGAACGTGATGAACTCTATATTTGGACTGCTGCCAAATGGTTATTTACTCTCATTATGAGGGTGAGAGATAGGGTAAAACGCATGCCATACACTAAGGGTAAAGATGACGTGAGTTGAAACATTACCATAGAGAAAGTGTCATACCTATTTGGAAAGTACATGGATTGTATGGTTGAAGAGAACTAAGGTAGTCATCATGAGGATGTTCTTATCAAGAGTAGTATGGAATGTATGAGTTATATAAGTTTGAGGTTGATAACTGATGAGCCTAAAGTTTTCTTGTCTCAATTAGACCTAAATCCGATATGAGGATAATAAGTGGAGTATATGAAGGTTTATGTCTTCACCGTTACCTAGCACATAAGGATGTAAGGTTGTAATGGATGCCCTTTGTCAAGACACAACTGTCTATTTTAGCAAGTAGAGAGGCTAGAAGAGGTGGTTGGGTGAACCCTAAGTTTGTGAGACATGTTTGGCTAACACCAAGATACAACCCGACCTGTTAGATGAGTAGGGGTTGTTTGGTTAGCCAGCCTAGAGCTTGATGAGATAGAGGGATAGTTGTAAGCACCTCAGATACACCTCTCGAGAAAATATGGTAGTGAAACCCGCAACTAGAGTGTTTTGGGGTTTCTGAGGATTCAACCTTGAGGAATCATGACATGTAGGAGATCATGATTTTAAGTTCACCATGCACCCTAGTACTACTAAGATAATAAAAGGTTGCAGTAGTACTTAGCATACTTGAGATAAAGAAGTAGATAGAGTTGCATGTGGCTTGTCGCCATGCATTCTAGTGGGTGAAGGTCGAACACCAGTGACCCAACGAGTTGCTATAGAGAATGAAGAGTCCCCGAGACGGAATGGGAGTGGATCACCATGGACATTGTGGTGAGTCTCCCCTAGACCAAGAGAGGTCATGATGCAATATGGGTTATGGTAGATCGCCTTACCAAGTTGACCTAATCCCTTGCCTAAGAAAGAGAGCACTATCAGTGTGACATGTTCTAATTGAACTATATATGAGAGAGAGATAGTTCATCTACATTGTGATCTGAGTTCGATACCATGAGTATGACCTCAAGTTCACTTCCACATTGTGGAAGTAGGTACAAGAAGAACTTGATGCTAGATTGAAGTTGAGTACAACATATCACCCCTAACAGATAAACAGTCAGGTATGATCCAGAGCATGTGTGCTTGTTCAGGGTGATACATGGGAGCAGTCTCTATGCTAAGAAAGTTTGCTTGTTATGATAGCCACCATAGATGATATCAGGATATAAGAAGCTCTATAAGGGAGGTCGTGTCAGTCACTGCTTCATTGGGATGATGTCGGTGAGAGGGTCTTGGGAAGGTCAGAGAGACCACAATGTATGCAGATGAAGTCGCTTTGATCATGCAATGGCTGAGAGAGCCTAGGGGCGACGTGAGTCGTGAACTGATGCAAAGTAGACTGGCATGCAGTTCATGTGGGTGAACATGTGAAAACCTTCCCCCTCTGAGCTATAGATGAGAAAGATGAGTCCTCGATACATGGGTCCATTTGAGATGGATTAGTGGAGTTGCTTATGTGTAGCCTTACCCCTCAGGATAACATGATGTATGATGTGTTCCATGAGTCTGATCCAGAGTGCTATGTGATGTACCTGAACCATGTGCGGAGCCATGAACCTATTGAGCTTCTAGGGAGGCTAAGATATCCTAAGTCACCTACGACGGTACTAAATACCAAGGTGTGAGAGAACTCAGATGTAAGAATATAAGATGATAAAGGTTCTTTGGAAGTGCCATGGAGAGGATGAAGCCACATGGGAGCGATAATGGACATGGATAAGTCTTATCCTGTTTGTTGGTATGTTTGGTGGAATTTTGAGAGCAAAATTCCTATAAGAGGGAAAGGATGTTACAACCCCAATTTTTTTGGTTATTTTGGTTGGAAATGCAATTTCCCCAATAAATGTATGATTAAGTAATTTGTATGATTTATGTGCCTTGAACAGATTCCTTTGATAAATAACCTTGTATATTTGATTTTATGGGCCTTGTTGGCTATTGGGCCCAATAACAAGAAAAAGGAAATAAAAAGGAAAAGGAATCAATTAGTAAAAGAATAACTAAGATAATGAGAAAAGAAAGATGTGGAAGCATCTAGAAGGCTAAGAATTATCCTTCAAGGAGGGATTTCATATCCTTAGGATTTCTTGGGTTCCAAGGAGTCCAAGTTGCAAAGATAATAGGAGAAGAAAGAGATAAAATCAAATAAAGCATTATTAAGAAGGAAAAGTTGAGATAATGATGAAAATATAAGAAATATGTAGAAATATGGATAATGGAATCATGTATGAGATTTTGAGTTCACATGGTTGCCAATGGTAAAAGAAATCCAAATAAAGAAACTAAAAGATTAAGAGAGAGAGAGTGAATGTGCTTAAATTATGTCTTTATAAGTGATAACTTGCTTATGAAGAAAAGTGTCTCATACTTTTGAATTTGAATCCCAAACTTGGCTCACAAGTATTTCAAGGCATTAGAAAGTTTCCCTTAAAATTTGAGAAGAAAAGGAATTAAGGTGAGAGAGTTATGGGTTTTACAAGAATACATAAAGTGTATAAATTAATAAAATGTTACATTAAATGTAACAATTCCCCTCTCCTACATGGAATTTTGTTTGAGGCTTTATATCTATCATACCGCACAGGAGTCATTGGATCCTTGATCCTATGGTAATGAAGTCATCACCTAGCTCTTCCCAAAGAGGGAAAGTCGGGAACAGTAGTTGGGAATTTCCTGATCGGATTCCTATCTCTACGCTATTTGTTGATGATTGGACACCTTTCCTTTAGTTTGGGGAGGCAAATCCAAATCGAATGATCCCTAATAGCACCATGTTTGGGAAGCCTTGATGAGTTTCCTTTTTTTTTGGAAATGGCAGGCAGGCCCTTTGGCAGTTGGCACGCATGGGCCTGCCTATATAAGGCACCAATTTTCCACCATGAAGGAGGAAGAGGTTTGTAAAACCACAAAGAAGGTTCTTCCACATCCAATTTTCTGGAAGCGCTGCTCCCCTCCCCTCTCTTCTTCCTATAAGCTGCCGGTAAGAGAGAGAGTCCCATGTGTTGGTTTGTACTATCTCTAGTTAATCGATGACCGTAGATGAGTCTGGTGGGGCAAGGCGGTGGGATAGGCATCCTTGCTTATCCCACAGGAGCCCTGGAGCTGAGAGTCAACGAAGTAGTTGACTATGTGGCCGTTGCTTGTGCGGCGAGTAGCCTGGCTCATGAGGTTGAAGATGATTAGGGAGAATTACGTTTCTGACCCCGGGAGTGAGATGACTCATGGTTGCTGGATCAGGGGCGAGCGTGTCATTTCAATATCAACCAAACCGGTGACAAATAATAGGTAAGTGCTGACGTGGCATCGTCTGATTGGCCACTTTATGTATTATTTGCAAAAATTGTAACTAATTCTAGAAAACTCGGATTGAGACAAGTCTTATATGAAAATTAATCCTCAGAATGAGAGGAACACAAAAAAATTATATTTGAAACCTGATTATGCTTGAAATTTTAAAATTAGCTGAAGTTGTTACATTTAATGAAATTATTAATGAAAGACCATAAGTCTTGACGGTTATGGGATTAAATGATGTGCTTTGGATAATTAAAGACAATATTAACTTGTTGTTAATAAAAGAGAGAATTAGGTCTAAAAAGATGATCTTTATGCATAATTGGCTTAATTTAGGGTTCCATGTACATGAGTATGTTGTAATGCATATAGAAAACCTAATTTAGGGTAAAAGGTGGTTAATGTGGTTAATTTGGGATTCCTTGGAAGGAAGTAGTTTTGAGTTGATCCCCAGCCTATTAGGAAAGTTTTTAATAAGGTAGTTAAGTGTTGTAATCAGTTTTGTTGTTTTAGGGTTTATAGAGGTAATGGTAAAGAAGAACCCTAATGAAACCCTAAAAAGGAGTAGGAAACCCTAGGAAGTGAGTTCAAGATGAATAAGATAGAATCTGATAAAGTGGATAGTAAAAAGAGTACATGCATTTTTCCAGGATTCTTACTTGTGTGGAATGAACTGCTTGCTTGGACAATTTCTTGCTTGGATTTACTATTAGCTTGTTGAATCTGTTGAACAAGTATGTGGTTATTTATGAATAATTGATCTAGTTTCATAAAGTTTTCTCAAACGTTTGATCTATTGGATGCAACCTAAACTATTGAGTGTTTATTATGCAATCCTATAAAGTCACTATGATTATCACAATTAAGTATATATGTGCATTCTCGAACCTACATGCCACCCTGATGTATGATGCATGACCAAGCCCGAGAGGGGAGGTCTATTCGGTCAAGCCCTAGAGGGAAGACCATTGGGCACCGAGAGGTGACCCCAAGCACCAAGCTCAGGATGGAGAAGGTGGCCTTCTGTCCCTTGCAAGGATAAAACCCTAGAGAGGGTGATCCAAGGTTAGGGCAAAAGCAGTTGAGAATGACACATCAAAAATGTAACTTTGGATTGTTAATAGCTTATTTGTGATAATTAGGTTGTTAGCAATTATTTGTGAAATTGCGATTGTCCCCTACATACCGGTATAGAAATATATTGACTGACGTTTTGATTGTCGGTGTTTTAGGTACAATCATTGAAAAGGATAAACATCAAATTGAAACATTGTGAAGGTATGAATAATCAGTTCAAGGAGTATTAGATAGATAGACTCCATATGTGGATAGAAGTCTAGAAATCTGGAATTTTTACAAGGTATGCAAGAGATTTATTTTATTCCAACTTTCCTGTTTAGTTTTAGTATAATTTGATAATTATTATTGATTAAACGTCAAACCACTGATCTGGAATTATTGGGATAACGTCTCTGACCTTTTGGTCTCCCTTAAGTGGGGGTTACTGGGAAGCGAGGTCGTTACATTTGGTATCAGAGTCGTGGTTTCTCATTTAATCCTTAGTAATTATTAAAATTTACAAACTCTGTAGAACCAAGGGAGTTATTAGAGGATGTTCCAAAGACGAAGGTGTCTAGAAAAGGTTCGCAGTCTGGGGGCTGGCAATATTTTCCTCCACCCCACTAGTTGGTCACGAGGACTCCCGGATGCGATGTGACTGCCTGGCCAATGTCTGAGGTTTTGACTCGAAATAAGATACCTTTAGGACTCTCTCATCTATTTCGTCCCTTCTCAACCCTAATTCATATATGATTCTAAGGTTTAGGGTTTTTCTCTATCTTCCTCACCCTCTTGAGGTTAGTGTAACTACAATAAGGATTAAGGAATCCTCCACCAAATCAATGAAAAGTATGTAAACAAGATGCCATGGACATAAGCTTAATAGTTTAAGCGTAAACTAAAGAATAGTTACATGCTTAGGTTTCATGGCATGTGTTGTCGTACCCTCATGAGAGCTTTGAGGTTAGACCTTGTTGTAGGAGGATGAGGAGAGGGTTATCCCTAGGGGCAGAGGCCTCCAGGAAGAGGTAGAGATCTGACGCATCCTCGGAGGACGATGCTAACCCTAACCATAAGTAGTTGTTATAGAGAAATGACGAGATGCGTTAGATATCATAGTTGGCCACGTACGTGGGTGGACATGCATATTGGTTTTGGATACCCGTGAGAGGCATGAGCTATGTTCAATTGGTTGACCTAGTGCCTTTTGGTGACCCAACCTTGGAAGGGTCGTGCTTGTTAGGGTGAAGGATAGCTCCTTCATTGAAGAGGATAATGGTGACCATATAGAAACCCTTATAGGCATATATGAGCATAGAAGAGCATGCA
This sequence comes from Alisma plantago-aquatica, assembly GCA_963693085.1. Taxonomy (NCBI): domain Eukaryota; kingdom Viridiplantae; phylum Streptophyta; class Magnoliopsida; order Alismatales; family Alismataceae; genus Alisma; species Alisma plantago-aquatica. The sequence goes on from OY856414.1 coordinate 208,958,463, forward strand.
CCTATGCAGGAGAGAACGTTAGCAATGCTAGCCGTAGGTTGAGACTTAGGTTAGAAGGGTTATGCCTGACCATTTAGGAGATGAACATGCAGAGCTTTGGATAATCTTGATCGAACATAGGTTTGGATCATACACTTCACCCATGTGGGTGTATGCAAGTATCCTTAAGAGCTTGGTCTACCTTCTTAGAGAGAGAACATCTAGTGGTAAGGTTGGTTGTACGGTTAGCTCTAGAGAGAGAGCAAGACCCAAGCAAGAAGGTTGGAAGCTTAGACTCTGAGACATGAGGAACCATGAGAAGTTGGGTATGTTATGACCTACAATGGACGACCTAAGTAGATGGTTGTGTTTGGCTCATGCATGTTCCTTGGAGACATGTGGTATCTTGGTTGCCTTTAGAGGACCCTAGAAAAGGGAAGAGACTTCTTGAGTTGATGTATAGATGTTAAAGGTGCCTACCTTTTAGGTATAGGAAGAGAGTTCCTTAGACTGATGAGGTATAATATCATGTTGTGAGGCCTCGTACCTAGTTGGTTGTCCTGGTGAAGGACTCTGAGGTATGATTCACATGGAAGAATAGTAGGAAGTGCATGCTATACCTTGTACATGTTTGGTTCATGGTTGAAAAGTTGAGCATACAGTTAGATAGTTGATGCATAAGAAGAGAACCTAGGGTTCCTAGACCTAAGAGGGGAAGTAGTAGTACCAGGTGCACCTGATGCTCCCAATGATGTTTGAGTTCCTACGGATTTGAGCATGGCACCCCTCATGTGTAGAGGCAAAGGAAACCCCTTAGACTAAGATATATGTTCGATGAACCCCTCACACCTAGGTTGGTGACATATGCATGTATGATATGGGTCCAATGTTGAGGAATAGGAACAAGTATATACCAAGGAACCCAGAGGGGCTTAGTGGGAGGTATTCTTGCTAGCTACGTGCCTAAGTAGCATGATAGGGCTAAGCACGCACATGATGATGTAAACCCTGGACGTAAAGACATTTGTGACCTATGTTGCTATCAAGATATAGTTTTCTCCCATCTTGGGGAGGGACCCTTCTGTAGGGTGAGTATTAACTTTTGGTTTAGGTTTGAGGTAACCTAAAGGGGTCTCTCTTAGGATCTTGATGAGCTAAATGGAGAGCACATAGAATGAGGACGAATCCATAGACCCACGTGTGACCATCTCTAAGGGGCTTGAGGTTATGTTGACATGGAGGTAACCTATATGGGGCCAGACCAAGTTAGGTAGGTCGCCATGATCCTTATGAAAGTATGTAAGTTTGACCATGTATGCCCAGAGAGATGATGGAGTTTTGGTAGGGATTCAAGTTTGAGATGTACCATGATAGAATCCTAAGTCAATACCAAGGTCAGGTATGGATAAGACCGATGGGAGTAGGAGTTGTCTGGTTCCTAGATGCACAATACCATAGGGTCGGGAGTTAACAACTATATTTGTCCGAGGACCATGGGTTAGGAGATTGATCAGATTCATGAGCTCATGGGACCCAAGGGGCAAATGAGGTGGGCACTCCCTGGTTGCATAAGGGAAATGGATGACCCCAAAAGTACCAACACCCTACAAACCTAGAGGAGATGACTAAGGATTGTGTGATGACCCAAGTGTGTTTGGGAACAGTTTCCATGAAATTAAACATGAAATCGAGTTGTTCATGATGTGAAGTCATGTGGTGCACATTTTAACTTAGATTGGAAAGTGTACTGGTGACGTGTGATGCACCATCTCTACTTTTGGAATGTGATGAACTCTATATTTGGACTGTATCCAAATGCTTATTTCCTCTCATTATGAGGGTAAGAGATAGGGCAAAACACATGCCATACACTAAGGGTAAATATGATGTGAGTTGAATCATTGCCATAGAGAGAGTGTCATACCTATTTGGAAACTACATGGAGTGGATGGTTTAGAAACACGAAGAGAACTAAGGTAGTTGTCATGAGGACGTTCTTATCAAGAGCAATATGGAATGTATGAGTTATATAAGTTTGAGGTTGATAACCAAGATGATGAGCCTGAAGTTTTCTTGTCTCAAGTAGACCTAAATATGATATGAGGATAATAAGTGGAGTATATGAAGGTTTATATCTTCACTGTTACCTAGCACATAAGGATGTAAGGTGGTAATGGATGCCCTTTGTCGAGACGTAGTTGTCTATTTTAGCCAGTAGAGAGGGTAGAAGAGGTGTTTGGGTGAACCCTAAGTTTGTGAGACATGTTTGGCTAACACCAAGATACAACCCGACCCGTTGGTCGAGTAGGGGTTGTTTGGTTAGCCATCCTAGAGCTTTATGAGATAGAAGGATGGTTGTAAGAACCTCAGATACACCTCTCGGGAAAATAAGGTAGTGAAACCCGCTACTAGAGTGTTTTAGGGTTTCTGAGGAGTCAACCTTAAGGAATCATGACATGCAGGAGATCATGATTTTAAGTTCCCCATACACCCTGGTACTACTAAGATAATAAAAGGTTGCAGTAGGACTTAGCATACCTGAAATAAAGAAGTAGATAGAGTTGCATGTGGCTTGTCGCCATGCATGCCAGTGGGTGAAGGACGAACACCAGTGACCCAATGAGTTGCTACAGAGAATGAAGAGTCCCCAAGAGGGAATGGGAGTGGATCACCATGGACGTTGTGGTGAGTCTCCCCTGGACCAAGAGAGGTCATGATGCAATATGGGTTATGGTAGATTGCCTTACCAAGTTGACCTAATCCCTTACCTAAGAGAAAGAGAGCACTGTCAGTGTGACAAATTCTGATTGAACTATATATGAGAGAGAGATAGTTCCTCTACACTGTGATCTGAGTTTGATATCATGAGTATGACCTCAAGTTCACTTCCATGTTGTGGGAGTAGGTAAAAGAAGAACTTGATGCTAGATTGAAGTTGAGTACAACATATGACCCCTGACAGATAGATAGTCAAGTATGTTCCAGAGCATGTGTGCTCGTTCAGGGTGATACATGGGAGCAATCTCTGTGCTAAGAGAGTTTGCTTGAGATGATAGCCACCATAGCTAGTATCGAGATGTAAGAAGCTCTATAAGGGAGGCTGTGTCAGCCACCGCTTCATTGGGATGATGTTGGTGAGAGGGTCTTAGGAAGGTCAGAGAGACCACAGTGTATGCAGATGAAGTCACTTTGATCGTGCATTGACTGATAGAGCTTAGGGGCGATGTGAGTCGTGAGCTGATGCAAAGCAGACTGGCATGCAGTTCACTATGGGCGAACATGTGAAAACCTGACCCCTGTAAGCTATAGATGAGAAAGATGAGTCCTCGATACATGGGTCCATTTGAGATGGATTGGTCGAGTTGCTTATGTGTAACCTTACCCCTCAGGATAACATGATGTATGATGTGTTCCATGAGTCCGATCTAGAGCGCTATGTGATGTACCTGAACCATGTATTGAGCCATGAACCTATTGAGCTTCTAGGGAGGCTAAGATATCCTGAGTCACCTACGAGGGTATGAGATACCAAGGTGTGAGAGAACTCAGATGTAAGAATATAAGATGATAAAGGTTCTTCGGGAAGTGCCATGGAGAGGATGAAGCCACATGGGAGTGATGATGGACATGGATAAGTCTTATCGTATTTGTTTGTATGTTTGGTGGAATTTTGAGAGCAAAAATCCTATAAGAGGGGAAGGATGTTACAACCCTAATTTTTTGGGTTCTTTTGGTTGGAAATGCAATTTCCCCAATAAATGTATGATTAAGTAATTTGTATGATTTATGTGCCTTGAACAGATTCCTTTGATAAATAGCCTTATATGTTTGATTTCGTGGGCCTTGTTGGCTATTGGGCCCAATAACAAGAAAAAGGAAATAAAAAGGAAAAGGAATCAATTAGTAAAAGAATAACTAAGATAATGAGAAAAGAAATATGTGGAAGCATCTAAAAGGCTAAGAATTATCCTTCTAGGAGGGATTTCATATCTTTAGGATTTCTTGGGTTCCAAGGAGTCCAAGTTGCAAAGATAATAGGAGAAGAAAGAGATAAAATCAATTAAAGCATTATTAAGAAGGAAAAGTTGAGATAATGATGAAAATATAAGAAATATGTAGAAATATGGATAATGGAATCATCATGGATGAGATTTCAAGTTCACATGGTTTCCAATGGTAAAAGAAATCCAAATAAAGAAAATAAAATATTAAGAGAGAGAGAATGTGCTTAAAATATGTCTTTATAAGTGATAACTTGCTTATGAAGAAAAGTCTCTCATACTTTTAAATTTGAGTCCCAAACTTGGCTGACAAGTATTTCAAGGCATTAGAAAGTTTCCCTTAAATTTTGAGAAGAAAAGGAATTAAGGTGAGAGAGTTATGGGTTTTACAAGAATACAAAGTGTATAAATTAATAAAATGTTACATTAAATGTAATGATTTCCCTCTCGTATAGGGAATTTTTTTGAGGCTTTATATCTGTCGCACCGCACATGAGCCATTGGATACTTGATCCTACGGTGATGAAGTCATCACCTAGCTCTACCCAAAGAGGGAAAGTCACGAACAATAGTTGGGAATTTCCTGATCATATTCTTATCTCTACGTTGTTTGTTGATGACTGGACACCTTTCCTTTAGTTTGGGGAGGCAAATCCGAATCGAATGATCCCTAATAGCACCCTATTTGGGAAGCCATGATGAGTTTACTTTTTTTTGGAAATGGCAGGCAGGCCCTCTGGTGGTTGGCATGCATGGCCCTGTGCCTATATAAGGCACCAATTTTCCACCACGAAGAGGAAGAGGTTCGCAGAACCACAGAGAAGGTTCTTCCACATCCAATTTTATGGAAGCGCCACTCCCCTCCCCTCTCTTCTTCCTGTAAGCTGCCAGTGAGAGAGAGAGAGTCCCCTGTGTTGGTTTGTACCATCTCTAGTCAATCGATGACCGTAGAGGAGTCCGGTGGGGCAAGGCGGTGGGGTACGCATCCTTGCTTATCCCACAGGAGCCTTGGAGCCGAGAGTCAATGAAGCCGTTGACTATGTGTCCGCTGCTGTGCGGTGAGTAGCCTGGCTCGTGAGGTTGAAGTTGATTAGGGAGAATTACGTTTCTAACCCCGGGAGCGAGATGACTCATGGTTGCTGGATCGGGGGCGAGTGGGTCATTTCAATATCAACCAAACCGGTGACAAATAATAGGTAAGTGCCGACGTGGCATCGTCTGACCGGCCACTTTATGTTTTATTTGCAAAAATCGTAACTAATTTTAGAAAACTCGGATTTAGACAATTCTTATATGAAAATTGATCCTCATAATGAGAGGAACACAAACAAATTATATTTGAAACCTAATTATGCTTGAAGTTTTAAAAGTAGCTGAAGTTGTTACATTTAATGAAATTATTAATGAAAGACCATAAGTCTTGATGGTTATGGGATTAAATGATGTGCTTTGGATAATTAAAGCCAATATTAACTTGTTTCTAATAAAAGAGAGAATTAGGTCTAAAAAGATGATCTTTATGCATTATTGGCTTAATTTAGGGTTCCATGTACATGAGTATGTTCTAATGCATATAGAAACCCTAATTTAGGGTAAAAGGTGGTTAATGTGGTTAATACGAGATTCCTTGGAAGGAAGTAGTTTTGAGTTGATCCCCATCCTATTAGGAAAGTTTTTAACAGCTAGTTAAGGGTTGTAATCAGTTTTGCTATTTTAGGGTTTATAGAGGTAATGGTAAAGAAGAACCCTAATTAAACCCTAAAAAGGAGTAGGAAACCCTAGGAAGAGAGTTCAAGATGAATAATATAGAATCTGATAGAGTGGATAGTAAAAAGAGTACATGTATTTTTTTAGGATTCTTGTGTGGAATGAACTGCCTGCTTGGACAAGGAAAGATATGTGTTAAATGTAACAATTTGATTTGATTTTAGAAAATTAGGGGCCCAACCCCTTTAGTTAGCGTACAAAATCTAGGCCATGGATTACTGATCCAAAGGGTCCTAGTCATTATCTAGCTTGAGACAAAATAGGAAACTCAGAAACAGGGGTAACTCCTTTCCTTTTCGATCTCCCTATCACAATAGATGACATGCTCGCCTATAAATTCTCTCATAAAATCCAAAAGGTGAAGACAAACTTGGAAATCCCCAAAGTGGGACCTGCATTGTGACGATCGTCTCACGAAAATAGGATTAACTAATGCGGAAGCTGTAAACTCTACAAAAGCGATTGTTTAACTGGCAGTGGAATAATGAAAAATCACTAGAAATTAAAACTTTTTAAGAAAAGATCCTTAAACCATAAAACTTCTTTATAAGAAATAGGATAAATAGTTTACATCATGTTTTAACATTACATCTCTGTGGAATCACCTCTCGAGTGATTACATGCATCCATTGCCCTGTTATCTGTACAAGGCAAAATACAACAAAATCTCGAGGCTTAAAGCCAAAAACCTTAGACCTACTGACTCCTAGGACCTGAGAGTACAGAGATGACATAAGACATGCTATCTACAAGACTAGACAGTCAGTATCTCCACCTGAGATTCACTGCTGCCCCTGATGTTGTTGTTGTTGTTGTTGCTCATTCTCAAATGGATTCCTTCGTCCTCGGCGTCTACCTAAAAAATAGAATCCCACGGGGGTGAGACAATTTAAATAATTGTCCCAGCGAGAGTTATAACTCTCCGCCAGAAGCTTTGTTATTTCAATAGGGAATATTGTGGCCCAAAGCAGATGTCGTCTACACTACTAAAATTGTAAGATAAATTTACATTGATTTAGACTGTTAATGTGTATATATGATGTCAACTGATCTGAAATTATATATACAGGTTAAAAAGAAGACACCAGGAGCACCTAGGCCTCCACCTCCACTTCCCGCATTACCAACTTGGGTTCCAACTGACCTAACATACCCGCTAGGTCCTGCTTATAGGGGAATGGCATGTTGGCTACGGGCACATAATATACATTGCCCGATAATTGTTTCTTTAGATGCAGATTATGCAGGTCAATCATACGATAGCTCTTTATTTATACAAGATATTATTGAGCTGTTTATGTATGATTGGCTTAATACATCAATGATAGAGACATGGATAAGGTGAGATCTTGTTTATACATCCATATACCTTGTGTAAGATCCGGTGATCTGGTTTCTTATATATTAATGCATACGTAATACATGTTTTGCAGCTACTTAGTCGAAGATCATTGCAAACAATTTGCATTTGATCATGTGGGATTTTTGATTCCATCATTGATTAGTATGGTAGCTAAAGCCCCTGATAGTGTTCAACAATATTGTATAGATGCTTTTAAAATTTTCAGTCAGCAAAACAAGAAGATAATAATAGCTCCATTTAATGTCAAGTAAGTTTACTTTATTTATAATTTGGACTTAAGAAAATTCCATTTTTATTGTGCATTTTGAGTTATTAATTGTTAACTTTTTACCTCTAGCGGTAGACATTGGGAGTTACTAGTTATTGTCCCTGGGACGTTCACTGTTTATTATCTAGATCCCGCGGGAAGTACATTAAACACTAAAATTGGACACGTAATGAGAATGCCATTATTCTGGTGAGAAATATTTCATTTTTGTATCTGTTAACATCTATTATTACATTACTATTTACTTATGTAATTTACTGTGTTATATTAACATGTAGGGGTTTAGATGCATTCAAAAAGGCTAGAGGAACGGTCCCAAGGAAAAAGAACCAGCCAATAAATTGGCAGAACGTACAAGTAAGTTCCCGACTCCAATGTATATATTATTTATGTGAATTGTGCTTAGTTGTATTATTTTGTATGTTTCAATTTATAGTACGCTACACAAGAAAATGGCTGGGCATGCGCATACTATGTGATGTGATTTATGCAGATGATTATCAAACATGCCGCATTGGACATCGATACCATACATGAGGTATTATATATAGTCTCATTAGTTAGTATGAAATATATCAATCTTATTTTTATATTATTACTTATATATACATCATTCTCTTTGCAGGTGTTTAAAAACTGACAACACTATAGGTAAACGCTTAAAAAATATACATGCTCCATATACGATGGAAGCATTAAATGAAATAAGAGAAGAATGGGCAAAAGTCATACAAGCAGTGGCAACTTTAAGATATAATTGGGATGTTGATATCGATAATGAATGATACTTTGTAAATGAATATTTCTGAATGTTAATGCATGTATTTGAATGTTTCTATATGTGTGAATGTGAGAATTGAATTGATGTCTGAATGTATCTACTTGTGTGAAATTTTCCTTGGGACTTTTGCAGGTTTGTGGCCTGTTTGTAGGCTGATATCAATGGATGTCGTAAACCTGCAGTTCAGAAAACTGAACTGCAGGTTCTCATCCTGCTGACCAGCCACAGCAGGCCTGCAAACTGATATGAAAATAAAAAGATATAGGCGTCGGTTATTTATAGAAAACCGTCAGCAAAGACCTACAACGTCGGTTATTGGATAAAAACCGACGCCTAATATTACAAACAACCCGACCGTGCAGGAAAGCACGACCGTGGTGGAAAAGGCGTCGCTTATTCATATAAAACTGATGCCTATAGTACTAAACACGGCTGTGCAGGGAAGCACGACCGTGTTGTCTTGAAGTATGGCGTCGGTTGTTTAGTTGATCACCGACGCCAAACGAGTTTGCGCCACAGAAAATAGCGTCATCTAGGACACTTTTTGCGTCGGTTACCAATTAAACACCGACGCAGAATGTGTCCTAGATGACGCCATTTTCTGTGGAGCGAACCCTTTTGGCGTCGGTTTTCTATAAACAACCGACGCCTCTAAGTTAAATAGGCGTTGGTTAAAAAACTGACGCCGAAGTGTTAGACCTTTAGCGGCGCCCACATAGGCGTCGCTCGGAAACTGACGCCAAAGCGGGTTAAACAACCGACGCTATAAGGCATTTCTGTAGTAGTGGTTCTTGAAACACTAGTACCAGTGGACTCTGCTCCATGTGCTTCTAAGGATGAAACAAATGCTTACTTGAAGCATGCAATGATGTCATAGACATCAAAGACAATATGTTGAACTATATGAATGATGAGTTACATGAGTAGCATGAAAGGTATAATGCCTCTAAGGCATTGTTTGAGGTCAAACTGATAGAGGGAGACCCATTAGAGTCCCATGTGCTCAATATGATTGCACATGTGGAACATCTAGAAAGACTGGGATTTTCTTTAGGTAAAGATTTAGCCACGAATGTTATTTTGAAATCATTGCTTAAATCATATATCTAGTTTATCGAGTATTATCACTTGAGTAACATGGCTAAATTGTTGTCTGAGTTGCTTGACATGTTGATATATGTCAAAGCACAAATGAGGAAGGACAAATCCATGATGGGGATCAGCAGAATAGAGTCCAAGGACAAAGGCAAGGCCAAGACGTGTTTTGAGGCTAAGCTGAAGTCCAAATCTTCTACACTCAAAATAAGGAGAAGGATAAGGAAACCTAGGAAGATGAAGAAAGGGATAGAGATCTCTACTTTAGGTATATACGTAATTGAGATTAACTTCAGTACTTCTTCATTTTGGTACTAGATACCAGATGTGGATCACACATTTTCTCAAATGTGAAGGATCTAAGAAGAAGTAGACCTTTAGCGAAAGGTGAGGCCGAACTATGCGTTGCTAATGGAGCAAGAGTTTCTTCTAGTGCTGTTGGAACCTATGAGTTATTTATATCAAGTGGGCTTATAATAGATTTGGATAACTTCTATTATGTACCAGCCATTAATAGGAACATCATATTTGTATCTTGTTTAGACAAGAATGGATTCAAACATCTTATAAAAAATGATCAATGTTCTATTAGTAAAGATGATATTTCTTATGACAGTGCCCCAATGTATTATGCTCTATACTTGATAGATCTAGAGACAAGTGTGTATAATGTAAATACCAAAAGATAAAAAATCAATAACTAAAACCAAACATACATTTGGCATTGTTATGAGGATTTGGGGATGTGAAGCTTGTGTGAGGAAAATGTTTCCTGAAAAGCTTGGCCCTAGATCTGATAAATGTTATTTTGTTGGATATCCCCAAGAAACCTAGGGATACTACTTGTAAAACCCAACTGACAACAATGTGTCTATTGCAAGAGATGTTGCATTCCTAGAAAAGGAATTTATTTCCAAACAAAGCAGTGGGATGAAAGTAGAACTCAAAGAGGTTTGAGACCAATAAGAAAACATTGAACCTGAAGATGTACAGGAGGAACAAAGAGACTCACAAATTATTGTGTAAACTCTAGCTCCTCATGTACACAAGAACCTCGTAGATCTAGTAGGATACACCTTGAGCCTAAAAGATTTGGTTATCATGTGACTCAAGAAGGCAGTTAGTTGGTCATAGATGATGAGACAACTACCTACCTAGAAGGTACTAAGGGACCAGAATATGAGAAATGGCTTGAGGCCATGAGATCTGAGATGGAATCTATGTAGACCAACAATGTATGGACCTTGGTGGATCCACCTGAAGGGGTAAAACCCATAGGGTGCAAGTGGGTCTTCAAGAAGAAGACCAAAATGGATGGTAATGTACAAATATATAAGGGTAGATTGGTTGCAAAAGGATTTAAACAAGTTCAAGGTGTTGACTATGATGAAACTTTTTCACCAGTTGCCATAGTTAAGTCCATCATGATCATGCTAGACATTGTAGCTTATCATGACTATGAGATTTGGCATATGGATGTTAAAAATGCATCCCTTAAAAAAAATCTTCTTGAGGATGTGTACATGACACAACCTGAGGGTTTTATAAATCCAAAGGATGCAAATAAAATCTATAAGCTAGAAAAGTCAATCTATGGATTGAAGCAAACATCTCAGAGCTGGAATCTTCATTTTGACGATACAATCAAAGAGTTTGACTTTAGTCAAAATGAAGATGAACCTTGTGTCAACAAGAAGGTTAGTGGGGCATAATTGTATTCCTCATATTGTATCTAGATGACATACTATTGATGGGGAATGACATTCTTTATTTATAGATGGTAAAGACCTAGTTGGGAAGTACATTCTCTATGAAGGACTTAGGAGAAGCATCCTATATCTTAGGAATCAAGATCTATAAAGATAGATCTAGAAGGCTTCTTGGACTAAGTCAGAGCACATACATTGAAAAAGTATTGAAGAGGTTCACCATGAAGAACTCAAAGAGAGGAAATCTACCCATGTCTCATGGAGTCAACATCTCTAGAGCTCAATGCCCCAATTCTTTTGAAGAAAGGGAGCTCATGAGTAAGATTCCATATGCATCAATGATTGGATCTATCATGTACGCAATGTTATGTACTCATTCAGACATCTCGTATGCCTTGAGCATGACAAGAAGATATCAATCAGATCCCAGTGAGAGTCACTAGACAGACGTGAAGAACATCCTTAAGTACTTGAGAAGAACTAAGGACCAGTTCCTTGACTACGATGGAGAGGGAGAGTTGGTGGTAAAAGGTTACACTGATGCAAGCTTCCAAACTGAAAAAGATGACTACAGATTGCCGTCAGGATTTGTGTTTTACCTCAACGATGGAGTTGCGAGCTTGAAGAGTTCCAAGAAAGAGATATTTATAGATTCTATAATAGAGGTCCATTATATTGATGCATCTAATGTAGAAAAGGAGGTAGTTTGGATAAAGAAGTTCATACTTGATCTTGGGGTGGTTCCAAGCATCAACAATGTAATTGAGCTATATTGTGACAATAATGGAGCTATTTCACAAGCTAAGGAACCCAGATTACATCAGCATTCCAAGCATATACAAAGTAGTTTCATCTCATATGAGTGATCATACAGTGAGGAGATGTGAAGATTTGTAGAGTACCAATCGAAAGCAATGTTGTTGACCCCTTGACAAAAGCATTTTCACAACAGAAGCATGATGTTCATGTTAGATCATTTGGGATTGAGTTCATGGGTAATTTTCTCTAAGTGCAAGTGGGAGTCTATTGGTATGTATGCACAGAGAGCCAATCATGTGATGATTGTAATGGCATAACCTGTCAATGATTTGATTAATAATAAAGGCAATATTCCAATTTATTCTGTTTTGTTCAATTATGAGATAATAATCTAACATAATAAATGTCTAAAGAATGATATTTCTCAATGATGTATGTCTTTAGGTTAATGACATGAACAATGAGATCATATAGATGTTAAGATTAAATACATTTTTGTATGTCCCTAGTTGGATGTTATTGTGAAAGGTTGATAGACAACAATAACACGTAAGACTAGAGTGTGTGTTGGTTGATGATAGAATATCATTAGTCATGACATGTGATATCAAACCAAACACATATATACTTTTTAGAGAACAATGTATCAGACAGAGCCACCTTGAGAGTGATGCATGGAAATGATTACAAAGTAGTCAGAATTATCTCTCATAGTGTTGGGGGTGATTGTGGTTCTTAAACCTAAAATCACTACACTCATCACATGTCATTCGATGTACTTTGACATCATCCATCATGACCTTGAATAAGGGTTGCCATAAAGGTGATGATTGGGTGCACTGTGACACATGGGGATGACTGTGAGTGATGTATGTGGGATTTCTCCCTCCTATAGGAGTATGATATCATGGCCACTAGATAAGTGATAGTGAGAAATGCATGACCATGCTCATGTGAGTCAATATGTGATATTGAGCTTACATATATCTCAGACAGTTTGCTCTTGTTCAAAGAAGATGGATTGAATGTTGAATAGGATAATGATTCCATGCCTTGAGTTCAATATGGATATCAGAGACAAAGGAACTATACAAACACTATAACACCAATCACATATTATAGGTTGAAATTGTTCTCCAACTTTACAATTATTTGGGTAGTAATAATGTGTTACTAGATACCACTCATTACTTTTGATTTCATAAATTATCTATGGACATTCACTGCCAACATAACTTGGAATCGATAGGGTCACACACATAGGATACAATTAGAATATGAGTTTATTCATGAATGAGGTTTAAACTTGATTATTAAAGAGTTAGTTATTCAATTTAAACATCAAAAGTTGAAAATTGACTGACTGGACTCTGAACTGACCGGTTTAAGTGTTGAACCAAATAGTTGGAGTGTCAGATTAATTGAAACTACATTGATTGAATATTGGTTAAGCTGGAGCATGAACCGACCAATTCACATAGTGAACCGATTGGCTCATGATCTCAAATGACTGGTTCATGTGATGAACTTCTTGATTCATTGATCAATTCGATTGGATCAAAGATTAGTACTGGCATCATGTTGTGCATTAATTGTATATTAATTGCTAATACAATTGTGATTAAGAAACATGATAAAATGATTGGTTCAAGGTTTGAATTGACCGGCTCACATGCCAACTAATCATTTCAACTGTGAGATGGTCATTTTTCCACTCGCTGGTTGCAAACATTCATGAAATTTTGTCCCCTTCGACTCCCGCTCAGACTGGGAACCCTTACCCTAACCATCCTATAAATAGAGGGGTATTGGGGCTTCTCAAACACGTCATTTATCTCTGACAATTGTTGTCTTCTCTGATTGTGGTAACCGAGAGAACCCTAGCAAGTCCTTCCTGATAAAGGGAGGGATAGAAAGGGAGAACAATTGTGGGAGAGAAAGTTGGTGCTAGTACACCAACTAGAAGGGAGAACTCCTTGTCTGTTCTTCTAGAATGATAGGAATTCTTGATGGTCCGTGTGGACTACTATAGAGGTGAGGAATTCGTTGCCTATTGCTCATAGGACAAGGTCAACTGATGTCTACGGTGATCAACCATGAGCTGTTGTTGACATTGCCTGGGTGCGACTTGAAGAAAGGCGCACACAACTATAAGGGAATTGTCACTGGACTAGCTCCAGGACCAAGTATAACTTCACAACTATCCTTCCCATTACATAGTTGTAGACATGATCTACTGTTCAAATGGGAACATAATAGTTAAATTTTTGTTTCCGCTACCATCTATGCAGCCATATGTTTCTACACCTTTGACATCTCTTTCTATATTGGCAACACCAAATTTAGAGAGGACTTACAGATCGTGGAGCTAGTATTTCTATTATTTCATACAACTTATGAAAATGATTGGGACTTATTAATGTGTTTTTAATATGAATGATTATGTCATTGGAAATTTCTACCATGACATTTCTTTTAGGCATTGTGGAGGATGTTCCAATACAAGTGGGGAAATTATTCCTACCTTGTGAGTTCATGGTGGTGGACATCAAGGAAGGTGTGTGATACCCTCTAACATTTAGCAGATAAAATACGGTGAAACAAACACTTATTGACATAAACGTAGGTAATTTTGGCATTGTGAGTGAGGGAGGAGTCTACAAAAATCTAAGTATCCAATAACATGAAGGGCATGCCCATTCAAGAGGGTGTTTACTTTCTAGATTGTGTGGATTAGTTCACTGATTATAGAAATTGAATTACTACAGTACATGTCCTCAAATGTATTGTTGATAGATCCTTAGGCCTATAGTATGATATTAAGTAGGTGGAGAAGTTGCTCTTCCACCTTTATGATGTAGACTAGAAACCCAACCTTGAGAATGATGAATTTAAAATGATATTTATTTTTGAAAAACAATCCAAGACTCCATACACTCACATGATAAATTTTCTCCCTTTAGGGATAAGTACATATTTCTATATGAATAGTATGTGTGTCCGATGATAGTAAATTTTGATCTTACGTGGATATAAGAATAACAAATTCTCACTAAGTATGCAATCTACGAAAGGGATTGTGACATAGCTGTCAAACTTCTTTGGGGAAATCTAAAAGTTATGTATATACAAGAATAATATGATTGATGATTTAAGCCTTCCATTTAGCACCAAACGATGCCTATATTCAAACATAAAGGAAGTAGTACATAAGGAGGTTATAAAGATATTGACATTATGAATCCTCTACACTATTTACAATTTTCTATGGGCAATTCCTGTGCACATAGTTCCTAAGGAGGAAGCCCCATAGTGGTATTGGATGGAAAGAATGAGTTGATTCCCCACCCTCATAGTGACAAGGTGGTACAATTGTATACACAACAATAATATTGAAAACACCACAAGAAAATATGATTTCCACTTCCTTTCTTGGATCAGGTGTTAGAGAACTTATCACACCAATAGTACTTCTTCTATATGTATGTCTATTGAAGTTTTTAGTAGATCCCCATTCACCCATAATCAGGAGAACACCATGTTTAAATGTTTGTTTGGCACTTCTTCATTCAAGATGATTCCATTTGGGATGTGTAACACCCCTTCTACATCCCATAGATGTATGTCTACTATCTACTTGGGGTATATAGAGATAATCACGGAGGTTGTTATGAATGTCTTCTTAGTATATGGAGACCCATCAGAGACCTACTTGCAACATATTTCTTATCTCTTGAAGTATTGTGAGGAAACATGTTTGGTGCTTAAATAAGAGAGATGTCACTTTCAAGGTGAATGGAGGAAATGTTCTTGGAAACATAATTAGATCATGGAGAATTAATGTGGATAAATAAAATATTGATGTTATTTCAAATCTCTCGTGGCCCGACTAAATTAGGGAGGTTAGGGTCCTTCAACATGATTATTCTACATGTGATTTATTGGATTATTCAGAAAGATTTCCAAGCGATTGACAAATATTATGCAAAATATGAGGATTTTTGTTGACAAAAAATGCCTATAGAGTTTCAACATCCTCAAAGAGTCATTGGTTACTACCCTAATGATACATTCTCCAGATAATCATAATAAGATCATGTTCACTTGTCTATTTTACACTTATGTGTTCAGGAGGATATTGTTTGGGATGTGTAACACCCATGCTAATTCCAGAGATGTAGTTCTACTCTCTACTTAGGGAATATACAAACAATCATGGAGGTAAATATGGATGAGTTCTAGGTCTATGGGGACCCATTTTAGGCCTTTTTTAAAAAAAAATCTTTTATCTTGGAGAAACGTAAGGAAGCATGTGTGGTGATTAACTAGTAGACATGTCACTTCATGGTGAAGGAGGGAACTATGCTTGGGCACATGATTAAATCATGGAGAATTGAAGTGGACAAATTAGAGGTTTATATTATTTTAAAGCTCTCCTAACCTAGCTCATTTGTGGATGTTAGATTGACATGAAGGATTCTACCTACGATTTATCAAAGAATTTAGAAAGATTACCAAACCATCAATACTTTATAAAAAATGTTGATTTTTGTTGACAACAAATAATTATAGATTTTCAGCTTCCTCAAGGAGGAACGAGTTCCTATCACAATGATACATGATCCACTCTACTCTCTCCCTTTTAAGATAATGCTAGAGAATATGCAATTGTACAAGTGAGGGGAGATAGTGACATGTTGTCTACTACTATACTAAGATGCTTGATGAGGCATAGATGAATATGACACCAAAGAAAGAATATTATTTCTATTGTATGTTTTTTATAGTTTTTCTCCAAATGTAGTGGGTTTACATGTCATTATTGACACTGACAATGCAATGATTATATATATTGTCTAATAAAGAGACCAAGTCATGCCTAATTCAACAGATGTAGTGCAATGACTTCTCTTTTCATCATCCCCCAATGAAGTAAAGACCCAAAAAGTTGAGAGCCATTACCTATTATTCCCAAGGATCCAAATTTAACCAAACAATGAATAATAGTAATTAATTTCCATTAATTCAATACTGTTTATAAGATGTTCCTCAAAGGAGTTACATGAATTTATATCATTATAATTATACATATGAGAACTATATGAGAAGAGTATCTATCTAATCCTCCTTATAAATTAACTTTAATGTCTTCAAGTAATTTCATCTATCTTGTAATCTTCTTATCTAGCATGTACCTAAAACTCTGTGAAACAAAAGCACAGATCAAAATATTGAAATATAATGTGTACGTGGGGTGCATGAAAAAGTTGTTGGGTTTTAGGGGAGGCAGAGAAGGTAGCGGAAACAAAAAAAATTCTTCTCCCAAACCCAGAATAAAGAAATTGTGTCAACATCTATACAGTAGGAAGGATGGTTTGTAGAGACATACGTTGTCCCAAGGCATGCTCGGCAACATTACCTCGCGGCTTGTGCGGTCTTTACCTCCAGTCTTGGACCGTGTCTGTGCAGCTCCTGGTCTCACCGAGACTATCGGGATTGACAGTTGTCCTCCAAGCGGCAGAAGTCTCCCGCCTCTGAAGTAGTCCACACAGACCACCTAGAACTCCGATCTCCTTGTCCCACAAGGAATCGGAAGGAGTTGCACCCTCCTGTCAGCGTACTAGTCACCGACATACTCTCCTGCAACCAGTTGCTTTTCTACAGTTGTCTTTCCCTTGTTGTGCCTCCCTTACCGGGTAGAACTTGCTCGGGCTCTCTCGGTTACCACAAATAGAGAGAACGAAAACTTTGTAGAGCAACTGGTGTTCTGAGTTATTGTTCTGAGAAGCCCCAACTACCCCTATATATAGGAGAGTCATGGGATAGGGTTCTCTACCCCGGACAATGCGGGATTAAAGCAAGAGTAGATGGGTTTGGGATTTTCCACAAAACAACCAATCTGCGCCAGCTAAACTGATTAGTTCACACCCTGAAACGATAGTTTTGGGCCCTGAGCCGATCGTTTGGGACCTGAGCTGATCATCTGGTGCTATGAGCCGATCAACACATGCCTGAGCCAATCAGTTCGTGATCCTGATCCAACTCAAATTGACTTTCATATTTGTTTCCGATTAATCAAATATTAATCTTTGTCCAAATCGAATTTGTACAAGTGAAACAAATTGTATTTGTAAAATAGTCTTCTGACTTTCCAAACGATCTCGGTTGGTCACATTAATCGACCGGTTCAACAATTGAGTCGATCGTCTCATTGATACATGAGCTGATCGTCTCACCAGTTGAGCCGATCGGTTCAACCCTGTGAGCCGATCGGTTGGGGCAGCAGACCGTGCAAATCAGTCAATTGTAGTTTCAATCAATCCGATACTCTAATCAATCGGTCTAATACCTTGAACACTATGATACTGAGCTATCAATTGATTGAGTATTTAATTGAACTACTAAACTCCTTTAGTAATCAATCTAAACATCGTTTGTGGATAAACTCCTCTTCCAGGTTAAATCCTATGTGTGTCACCTTGCAGGTCCATTTAATGTTGGCAGTGAAAGTCCATAACATTTATGACTTCACAAGCAAAGAGTGGTGCTTAGTCGCACATCAGTGCTACCCAAGTGAAAAGGAAAGTTGGAGAACAACTTTCAATCCTATAATCCGTGAATGGTGTTACAGTGAATGTATAATTCCTTTGTCACTGATATCCCAAATGAACTCAAGGCACACAACAGTCATCCTTTCAACATTCATTCACTGATATGTATGACATCAATATCACATACTGATTCACACATGCGTACACGCCTATCTCAATCCTACTCATCAAGTGGTCATGGATATCAAACTCCCTCAGGAGAGACAAATCCCATATCTGTCACTCACCCCTCAAAAGCCCCATGTGTCAAAGCCACCCAATCATCACCTTTATAACAACCCATATTTTAGGACTGCGTTTGATGATGTCAAAGTGTACCCAATGACATGTGTCGAGTGTAGTGATTTCAGGTCAAAGAATCACATTCACCACCATCACTGTGAGAAGTAACTGTGACTACCATGTCATGGTTCCATGTGTCAAACTCACGGTGGGTCTGTCCGGTACACTTGTTCTCTAACAAGTACCTATATGTTGGGTTTGATATCTCCATATCATGAATAATGAGATTATGTCATCAACCAACACCACAATCTTGTCTTGTGTGTCATTGCTGTCTATCTACCTTCCACAATGACATCCGACTAGGGACATAATAAGAATGTACAAACTCTTAGCATCCGTATGATCTCATCGTTCAGGTCCTTAACCTGAAAGCATACGTCATTGAGTACTGTCATTCTTTAGACATTCAATCTGTTCTATCATTATCTCGTATGACTGAACCAGAAAGAATTAGAAGCTTGCCTTTGATACTTATCTAAACAATCTTAATGTATCCCACCAATCATCCCATGATTGGCTCTCAGGACATACATACCAACAGACTCCCACTTGCACTGCGAGCCAATCACCCTTGAATCATATTCATAGTGATCTTCAAACATGTCCCACATGTTACTATGCTCTAGTGCTAACAAAGTGAGTTATGGCAACACTTTGCCAAAGTCGATAATAATTGCATGTTTCTCATCTCTTCACTGTACGTCACACGTATGAGATGGAGTTACCGTAATATGCAATCTAGTATTCCTTTGCTAACCTTTAGCCACATTGCATGACCAACACTATTACAGAACCTACCTTTAGTGTCAGTTATTTAAAGCCTTTAGTGTCGGTTTCTAAGCGACACCTATGTGGGCGACACTAAAAGCTCACCCATTAGGCGTCAGTTCCAAAACCGACGCCCAAACTCTTCGCGCGCCACCGAAAACGCGCCATCATGGGACTATAGGCGTCGGTTATTAGATAAGAAACCAACGCCCAAACCCTTCGCGCCATAGAAAGGGTGCCATATTGGGCACTATCAGTGTCGGTTTTTTACAAATAACCTACGCCATATATCTTCGCGCCGTAGGAAATAGACGCCAGTTATTTATATAAAACCGACACTATAACATTGTGTGTCGGTTTTTTACAAATAACCGACGCCTATTATTTTTTTTTCTGTCAGTCTGCAGACCTTTTGTGGCTGGTCGCAGGATGAGAAACCTGTTCAGTTCAGTTATGAACTGCAGGTTTTATGACATTCATTGATATCAGTTGACAACAGGCCACAAACCTGCAAAATTAACAACAAAAATATTCACACATGCATTTAGCAATGCAACCTGCAGTTCCATTTTATTTCATATATTTAGAAACATTCATGTAGCTAGCAATCTGTAGTTCCATTCATTCACATTCACACATGTAGAAACATTCATATAGCAACCAACACTTTCATTCATTTTCACTCAGACATATGTAGAAACATCCAGACATGTAGAAACATTCACACATATATTATAATTCAGAAATTCATTTACAAAATATCATTGTTTAGTCATTATTCGCTATCAGGATCCCAATTATATTTTAAAGCCCCCACTATTTGTATGGTTGTTGCCCATTCTTCTCTTACTTCATTTAATTCTCCCATCATATAGGGAGCATTTTCATCTGGTAAGGCTTCTCCTGTAATGGGGTCAGCTTTAAATACCTGTAAAGAGAATGATGTATATATATAATTAATGAGCTATAAATAAGATTGATATATTTTGATCATATTATCTAATGAGACTATATAATACCTGAGCAATACACTCGATATCCAGTGCGGCATGTTTGATAATCATGTGCATATATCGCATGACATAGTATCCACATGCCCATCCGTTGTCTTGTGTAGTACACTATAAATTCAAACATACAAAATATTAAAAAATACAACTAATTAAGCATTGTTCACATAAATAATATATACATATATTGCAGTCGGGAACTTACTTTCACGTTCTTCCAAATTATTGGCTGGTTCTTTTTCGTGGGGAACTTTCCTCTAGCCTTTTTGAACTCCTCAAAACCCCTACATGTTAATGTAACACAGAACATTGCAATTAAATAGTAATGTAATAACATATGTTAACGGATATGAAAATGAAATATTTCTCACCGGAATAATGCCATTTTCATTATGTGTCCAAATCTTGTATTCAATTTACTCCCCTTAGGATCTAGATAATACACAGTGAACGTCTCAGGGGCAATAACCAGTAACTACCAATGCCTACCCCTAGAGGTAAAAAAGTTAAAAATTAATAACTCAAAATCCATAATAAAAATGTAATTTTCTTAAGTCCAAATTATAATAAGCCAAGTAAACTTACTCTACATTGAATGGAGCCATTATCACCATCTTCTTATTTACAACAAAATTTGAAAAAGCCTCACAACAGTATTGTTGAACTGACGTAGGGTCTTTAGCTACTAGACTAATCAAAGATGGAATCAAAAACCCTACATGTTCGAATCCAAAATCTGCACATATGTTGTCTAAGTAGCTGCAAAATATGTATTAATTACGCATGCATTAATAAATAAGAAACCAGATCACCAGATCATACACAAGGTATATGGATGTATAAAGAATATCTCACCTTATCCATAGCTCTATCACAGATGTATTTATCCAATCATATCGAAACAACTCCAAAATATCTTGTATAAATAATTTTGTTTCGTATGACTGACCTGTAGAATCTGAATCGGAAGAAACAGTTATAGGGGAGTTTATATCATGTTCGCCTAACCATATTACCATACCCCTACAGTTAGGACCTAACGAGACAGGTAGGTCCTGTGGAACCCAACTAGGTAATTTAGGAGGTGGAAGTGGAGGCCTAGATGATGTGGGTGTCTTCTTTTTAACCTGTATATATATATAATTTCAGATCAACTGCCATCATATACACATACTAACAATTGAACGTAATGTAAATTTACCATACCTTTTCAGTAAAGAGGACATCCACTTTTAGCCACAATATCACTCCGCCTACTGCCTCACCAAGCGTTTCACAATCTGGGTGGGCATATGGCAATGGAAGATCCATCCACTGGGAGAATATATGTATCGGGCTCACACGAATCCAACCAGCTGGTACTGGAGACCCGTGACACGTTTCCCCTGGTAGGGATGGGTAAGTTGACGCCTCTGCAACGACAAATTCTTTACTTTTTAGACGGCATGGCTTCAACCCCTACAAATTTTTGTGTAAAGAATGTTATATACATATATACATATCATCTTTTTTTGAAACGACTACAATTTCATATATACATATCATCTTGAATTAAAAAACTAGTTACTATGTCATAAAAATACTTACAGCGGATGTGCTAGGTGGTGGTTCTACAGGATTACTCCCAACCTCTGCAGTAGGAGTAGGAGGAGTAGAGCCTGCAGTAGGTACTGTCTGGTAAGTGGCAGTCTGAGATGCCTACCACTTTTTCATTGCTTCTTCTAGTTTCCTATCAACTAGCTTATCTACCTATACATGGATAAAAGAAACGTTAGCTTCTTCTAATTATTGAATTCTCTTTTACAGTAACATTATAAAGAAAGAATATGTTACCTCCTCTTGTGAAAGTCCCGCTTTTGGGACATGTTTGCGCTGGGATGGCCCAAAAAAAGCTTTGATGCCCACACCAGCGCCTGCATCCCTAACACGTCCAGGATGCTCTGGGTTACCCAGAGCAACTTTCAATTCATCCCTTGTGCCCTCAAGGATGAACTTGCCTTGTTTCCTCAGCTCGTACAACTCCTGCTAATCACCAAAACAAAAATTTGTAATTAAGTAAACAACACAAATAATCAATATTCGAATGATTGTTGTAAGAGTTGTATTTTACCATTTTTGCAGCCGCCTCAGCAGTTGCGGCCTTCGTTATTTCTCCCTTCTTATTTTGCCTCCCAGCTATCCATACATCATGGCGAGGCATAGGTGTGCTACCTATGGTAGAGCACTCCTGAGTAGCAGCAGACTGAGTAGTAGCCTCAGACTGTAGTCTTTGGCGAATGCCTGCATACCCCTTTGGACCCATTGTGTGGTCATGCACATTCAGTGCACGCCTTGATCTTTGTGCCTCACTGAGGGCCTAGTTAGTATGCACATTAATGATTTGGTTAGTAACACTAAATGTTAATCTTGAATAGGTGAATACAACATATATTAATTAATGAGATTGAGACTGACGCCTCATACCTTGAATTCATCAGTTTGTCTTGAAGCGACAAACATGTCCCATTCTTCTTTGTCCAGGAAGTTCCACTGTTCAGTGGTTGTCTTCTTCCTCTTGTCAGCTTCTTTTATGTATTCTCGGGTGAGATTTGTCCTATAGTTCCTTAGGACTCTCCCACAGTGTTGCATCCAGCATTTACGATGCAGCTTTTCATCCAATTCAAATATACTATGCAAAATAGAATTGCTATTAACTAGTATCCAAAAATTTAGTAATCTACAAAATAGAATTGCAAATTAATAATAACTCACGCATAAATCCCTCCATATTAAGTCTTTCTTCTCCTTAGAAACGTTATGCCAAGAATCTAAGCGACAACCGCAATGGCTACGAGTAACAAACCCAAGATATGAAACAAATGAATTGCGATTCACACCACATGCATTTCCTGCATTATCAATATCCACAACAAGTTTGGGTCCATTGCCCTTTTGTGCAATTAACTTCTTCATCACAGTGATGCCCCTTCTCTTGTCAACTTTTTGGTGTTGTTGATCAAGTGCCTCAAGTGCTTCATATGGTACCTGTGCATCATCAACCTAAAATTTGACAAAATAATCACATTTACAAGATATAACTATAAATGGACATATAAATATAAATATATGATATATTTTTAAAATTTACATTGTGAGGCAGCGCATTGATGTCCTCACCCTTACGGT
This sequence comes from Alisma plantago-aquatica, assembly GCA_963693085.1. Classification (NCBI taxonomy): domain Eukaryota; kingdom Viridiplantae; phylum Streptophyta; class Magnoliopsida; order Alismatales; family Alismataceae; genus Alisma; species Alisma plantago-aquatica. The sequence goes on from OY856414.1 coordinate 208,982,024, forward strand.
AATCATCAGCACGGTCATCAGGAGAATGGTCAGCCATCTGCAAATTCACATTCAAATTGTAAAGTTCACATTGTAAAGTAATTCAAATTGTAAAGCTCACATTGTAAAGTTCACATTATTACAACAAAGTATATATCACAACAAAATTGTAAAGCTCTATGATCAAAGAGAAAACAAGTATATATTACAACAAGATTAGGGTCTAGGGTTAACAAATACATGTGATGCCATTCTTATATATAATAAATGTACATGTACCACCTATCCCATCCTTGAACACCTAATCTCACTAGTAAGTGTATAATGTGTATTGGGTTTTCAAGAAAATTTCGGCAGCATTTCCCCGCTGTTCTCCAAGTACATATGTACTTAGAGAACAAACGGGGAAATGCTACCGAAATTTTCTTGAAAAACCAATACACATTATACACTTACATCCTAAGCGAGATTAGGTGTTCAAGAACAGTCCCAAACCGGGGACTATCCAAGATTTACTCCTAATGAGTAAATCTTGGACGGGTTTCTAGGCCAACAAATAATGTGTTGTCATTCTTATACCTAAAATCCTAGTTCTTCAAGTTAGGGTGATTATTGATGTCTTTAAAAGCATGATTGACAATTTAGGGAAAAGTTCATCATTTACATTCAAAGCATGTCACATGTGTGCATTACAGTTCATCATTAAGCAAGAAGGGTGATTAGGATTCTCAATATACTCAACAATGAAACAAGTTTCCGAAAGAGGTTTGGTGAATATATATATATATAACTTACTTAAACATTCAATTATGAAGTAAATATACACTTAATTCAGAATAGCATGACGCACAAAGTTGCAGTCAACATCATTATGCTTTGCTCTATCATGGACTATTCGATTGGTATAATGTGGATTAGGGTCTAGGGTTAACAAATACATGTGATGTCATTCTTATATATAATAAATGTACATGTACCACCTATCCCATCCTTGAACACCTAATCTCACTAGTAAGTGTATAATGTGTATTGGGTTTTCAAGAAAATTTCGGCAGCATTTCCCCGCTGTTCTCCAAGTACATATGTACTTAGAGAATAAACGGGAAAATGCTGCCGAAATTTTCTTGAAAACCCAATACACATTATACACTTACATCCTAAGCGAGATTAGGTGTTCAAGAACAGTCCCAAACCGGGGACTATCCAAGATTTACTCCTAATGAGTAAATCTTGGATGGGTTTCTAGGCCAACAAATAATGTGTTGTCATTCTTATACCTAAAATCCTAGTTCTTCAAGTTAGGGTGATTATTGATGTCTTTAAAAGCATGATTGGCAATTTATAGAATGTAAGAATGTATTTATAGATCCTCAAGACCAGGTCTGTTGCTAGCTAGCACACATATACAATCATAAATCACGTAACAGAATATAGTTATTGACTGTTTCAACACTTATCAAGTTACCAATAAGTAAATAACTTAAAAAAAAAACGCCCAACAGGGCACCTGACGATTTTGCTCCAGGGCACCTGCAGGGCTTGACCTAGCCTAGGCAGAGGAAGGAAGGAGGAAGAAGTCGGCGTACCTTGAGGGCAGAGGAAGAAGGCCCGGCCGGAGCAGAGGAGAGCAGCTGAAGGTGAAGCTGGCAGCACCGGAGGAGAGGAGAGCAGCTGGAGGTGAAGCTGGCAGCGTCGGCGGCGAGGATCAGAGGAGAACTGCGGCGACGGCGGTGAGCGGCGACGAGCGGCGAGCGGTGGCAACGGCAACGGCGGTGAGCGGCGCGCGAGGAGACGAACGACGGCGCGGGGAGCCAACCGGCAACAACGGTGGGGAGCAATCGGGGGAAATCGCCAGACCTAGCGCACGTCGCAATGAAACAGAGACAATGGGGAAAAGTTCTATTTGCGGGGCTATTAACTATACCATAGGCGTCGGTTATTCAAAAAAACCGACGACTAAAACTAACAGTGTCGGTTCTGCACAACAACCAAAACTGACGTCTATATTCATATGCCGATTAAAAAATCATTCTCAATTTATGACCATAGTCGTCAGTTTCAACTTCAAACCGACGCTTAAAGGGTGTGAAAAATTCCCCGCGGACAGCGCGGGAAAACTCATAAGCGTCGGTAGTTGTAGTACAACCGACGACCAAAATGTGCCCAATTTCTGTCTCGCGAATAACCTTTAGTCGTCGGTTTTTTATTTATCAACCGACGCCCTATGTCAAATTTTGGATGTAATTTTTTTCGCTGGAAATTTTGGATTTGGCGGGTAATTTTAGGCGTCGGTTTTTTATTAAGTAACCGACACTTAATAAAAGCGGTACCCGTGTCTGGTCGCCCTCATAGATTGGATGTCGGTTTATGTTATCAACTGACACTGTAGAGTTTAGGTGTCGGTTTATTTATACAACCGACACCTTGAAAAGTGACTTTATAAGCCATTTCTGTAGTAGTGCAAGCATTTCTAAATTAATATCAATGATCGGAATAACTATAAGTTCATCTCTATGAACTCCTAGATCCATATAGTATCCACTGCTATTCTCTAACACATGGATACTCGACATTTCCTTTTAAAATAGCTTAAATGGAACGTTTCTATTTATCAACAAACATTCACTTTTATATATTCCATATATATTTTGCGATTAATTTTTCTGTCCAACCCATCTAGAGAAGGGAACTGATGTGGTGTAAGCCCATTGTCTTGTACTTGGCTCCACAACTATTACATACAGGGTTTTGTTGCCGAGGTGTCAGTAGGAGATTGGCTCAATTATGTTTAACTTGTAAAAATTCATGAAATTAATTGGTAATCCAAAAACTAGTGATGGTATACATCAAATTGATCAATAAAATATGTAGAATCCAAATAAAATATGCACAATGCCTAATTCTGGCCATAGTTCCAAAAGTATGAACTAATGCATGAATATAAGGTGATTAATGTAAGAAAACTCTAGTCTGAGGAATAGGTTGTTGTAATGTTGAATTCATCTATTTTGTGATGTTTTATGATCATAATGAAACCTAATGATATGATACAATCTTAGATGATAATGATGAACATTTAGGGTTTCAAAAGTCATTAGGCCATATTCATGCGAATTAGGCTTTTGAGACCTGATCCTAATATCATCCCTAGAACCTTAAGACCTATACACAACCCTGATTTGTATCATAAGTATACATAGTGACACTTTAAGGTTATGTATAGTCATAGACTATGTTGATAGCTTGTATGTAAATTTGATTGATTGCTTGGACATGCAACTTAAAGTACATGGATACTATTGCATGTGAAGGTGCATGCTAAATTTATGAATACTCATTGATATCAAATTTTGAGGATTCTTGATGGTTTCTCAATGATTAATTCAATTAATTAATTGCTTGGATGTTAATTTAATTCCAGTTCAATATAATGCTTGTGTGTATCATATAAGGAAAAAAGATGTTCTAAACCCATAGTTATACCTATAAGAGGTAGTCCATTTGAGTCCAATGATGGATAGAGAAGTGAATACACTTGAAGTGGCATGAAAAGTATGGATTAGAATATTCAAGAGAAAATACAAAATCATATGTGCAAATATTTGAATGTTGAGCAATATATGTTGATATATGTACATGCACACTTTTGTATGCACCCACGTACATAATATAACACTACATTGATTCATATTTCTTTGTCAGTGTTTTAGGTAGATGACATGCTTACTTATAGGATAGTATGGGACTTCAAGTGAAGACACTCAATATCACAAAGCTAAAGTCATAAAGAGGACATGTTAGAAAATAGTTCATGATGTCTTTTTCCTTGTAGTGACAATGTTTTCTTTATGTAGCAACTTCATATTGAGTAATCATGTAAATTCCTTTGAGAAGAAATTAGAATCCATTTGTATCATTCAAATTTTATAAATAAATTATTTGTTATTAAGCGTAATTTGTTAAGTCTGGATCATAGAAAAATGAGATTATGATTCTTGTCCCTAATGTTTGTCTTCAGTGGTTAGCAACCTAGGGGAGGGGATCATAACTGATATTGTATAAAAGAACTCTTGACTTATCATAGATTGTTCGAAAGATAACGACTTTCTTTGACCAAAAGAACTACTTAACATCATTTTCCCACCACATACACTAGTAAAAATTGGGCCATTATTCACGAGTGAGTCCTGTCACAAACCCCTCTCTACAGGCCCTCACAAATAGGGACGGTTGTGAGTCTGGCCCTCACAAATGGTCCGTGAAGAGAACTCACGTGACAAATACCAATGGCCCTCACAAATACAATTGTCACAGACCAACTGACCCTCAAGAATGTTATGTTGAGGGACTATTTAGCCTTCATAAATACATTTTTGAGGACTATTTAGCCTTCATAAATACATTTTTGAGGGCATGTTTAGTTCTCATAAATACATTTTTGAGGGACTTGATGGTCCTGGAGAATATATTTTTGAAGGGCTAATGCCTTCATTAATATTATTTTTGAGGGGCCATGTGGTCGTCGTCAATGCAATTGTGATGGCCAATCTGGATCTCATTTTTGAGGGACTAAAGACCTTCATTAATATATTTTTGAGGGATTACTGTAAATGATTTGGTTATTGATTTATTGAATGATTTGTTGAATGTTAATTAATTTTAAATGAAAACTTTGTATATATAACCTCAAGCAATATTTTTATAACAGTCACATGACATCATAAGAAATTTCAACACCAAAATGACACATAAAAATGTTAAATCACCTCAAACAAATTTCTATTAATGAAGCAAAATATTATCCATACATTGTGTTCTCAACGTTGATATAAATAACGAATACATATGATTCTAAAATTTGCGATTGATGACAATCAACATATCATGCTAGAAACTCTTAAGATCTGTAATGTCTCCATATTCCTTCAAATGGTGTGGTGCTCTTCATCAGTGCCAGACCTCATACGGTTGGGTACTTGAGTATTCTTCTCCTAAAAATGACAAATCATTATATTAATAGAATTTAAAGTTTATACATAAATCATAGTACAACAAACAACTTACCCTTATATTTCGGTTTTGTTCTACTCCAAAGTGAATTGTCGGTCGAAATCCATCATTAAAAGCAATTCTACCCTATCAATATAAATACAAAAAGGAATTAGAGTGAGTGCGAAGTAGAATATGTCATATTGTTGACTCAAGGCCCAAATGACGTATAACAATTTTTGTAATCACTTGTAATGAATGTATGACTTGTAATTAAGCTTAGAAAAATGTTTGGGACACAAAAATACATGGTTTAACCAGCCAAATCCAATTTGCTGAAATTCCCAATAGACACTTGATCGGTCGAGTTGCCACTTCACAAAACTCGACCGATCGAGTGTCTATTCAAACCTGAAATGAACCGTTCAGTCAAGTTGCCACTTCCCAGAACTCGACCGATCAAGTGTCTGTTCAAACCTAAAATGGTCTGATAGGTCGAGTTTCTAAGAAACATAATTATCCCAGACTTGAAAATAAAATTATTTGATGAAAGCAGACAAATTAATGAACTAAACATTAGCCCATCATGTTTTTTTTAGTTCTATCAACACAATTTCAATATGAAGATACAATCAAAGGTATGGCAATCATTTCCTGTTGAACAGGGAACCAAATCCATACCTAGGCTTTGAGAAGCATCCAGGTTCTAGCAGCAGTCAGCTTCCTAGAATTTATTCTAAATATGTCGCAACAAATTTTCCAACAGGGCCAGGCATGCGTCTGCAATCTCCCCAGCAGAATAGGATACCACCACTTATTAGAAAAGGAGCAAAATAATGGCGTGATGGGGATTGGATGTGTGCAAACTGCAACAACCATAATTTTGCTTCTCGTTCGATCTGCAATAGGTGCAAGACTCAGAAGGAGGGCGCATCTGCTGAGCCTGTTAGTGTTGCATAGTTTACTTTCAGAGTTCAGATTTGAGAATTTTTCTCTCGGGGACGTGGAACATGCATACATTTTTTGCGAGGTGATTTTGAGATACATTTCTGAGTTAGTTTGGTAAGGCACTTTATGTTCCACAAACCCAAGTAGAAGCAATCGTTTGCCCTTCAGAATACTTAGATGCCTCTGTGAGTTGTATGTGAAATTAAAAATATTTAGCCTAGTGATGCAATTCCCTCCATGTAATAGGCTTGTTTGTACTTCTGGAAATGCTACCTAAAATAAAGGTATCATATGGACAAAAACAAATGCACTGAGTTAAGAAAAGGCATGTTGTCCTGTCATCGCTGCTTGATCTACCTTGGTGATCTCTCACGTTACAAAGGGTTATATGGGGGAGACACTGCGACCTGTGATTATGCAGCTACATCTGCTTACTATATGCAAGCATCCTCTCTTTGGCCTGCTAGTGGCAATCCACATCATCAGGTTTTATTTGTTTATATATTTCTTGTCAAGCACAAATTTATCTCGAAATAATTTCCAAAATAAGTTCCTCGTTTGGCAGCTCGCAATACTGGCATCTTACAACGGTGATGAATTGGTGGCTGTATATCAGTATTTTCGAAGTTTGGCGGTGGACGGCCCATTCCCAACAGCAAGAGACAATCTGATCATAGTCTTTGAAAAGGTACATTAGTTGTCTTTCTTATTATCACTGTAGTTCAGCTATCATTTAAAATCCCTTATTAATGTAAAGAGTGAATGTACGTTTTATTAGGCAAGTGATTTTCCAATTCACGATTTATTGTGTTATATCGTTCTATTCCTTGGAAACACCAGAAGACTTGGACACTATTGGCTTTGTGCTGGAGAATAAAGCTAGAGGTTAACCAGGAGCCAAGCTTGAGTTATATAAATCCTCATTCAATTCTAGTTGCTGTTGTGTTTGTCTTCAGAGGCTGGGAATTCTTGTTAGTGTAATGAAAGCATCAGTGACAGACTAGACATTACATCTTGGAATGAGAATACATGATCTTCTAAGTACCAAGTGATTGTGCAAGGGAAGCTAACTTCATATCCTCTGATATAATGATGGTGAGTATACAAAACTGGGTGCTCAGTGCACGACATGCTGATAGGCCGGTCCTGGCAATAGTAACTAGTGAATGTGGAATACCCCAACCGATGGGTATCATCTTCATACTCAATTTGTTCATGCTTATAGTCAATATGGACCTTTTTTGTCTGCTTCCGGGAGATGTAGGAAGGACAACAATGAGCTGTGATCACCCTGATGATGGCTGTGATGACGTTAGGAAATTGCAAGGATGGAAGGGGCATTTATATCGCCACGGCTAGGAATGGATGTGGAACTTGGCAGCAGCACTGGGCACAATGGTGGCGAAGATAGGTAGTGTAAGAAAGAAGCAGTGGAGAGGGACAGGAGTCTGTAATCTGTAGGGGTCTGGAAACATTTTGGAAACTACAACTAGGATAACAGGATGCTTTGCCCAGATAGGCTGGTGTTAAGAAAAAAGGTCATCACGTGCTGGAAGATCTTGATTCGTTGTCAAAGGGGATATAGACCACCCACTAGATTTACAGTAAAAAGAAGAAAAGAAGAAACTGGATGCTTAGCGCATGAACTGATAGTCCAGTCCTGGCAATTAAAATTAGTGAATGTGGAATACCTAACCGATGGGTGTCATTCTTCATACTCAAGTTGGTCAGGCTTATAGTTAATATGGCAGTATGGCAAAGACCTGGAATAACTATTAACCTTTGTTGTCTGCTTCTGGAACATGTAGGAAGGACAACAATGAGCTGTGATCACTCTGTAGGGTTCTGGAAATATTTTGGAAACTACAACTAGGATAACAACATGGTTGAGATTAATGTTTGAATAATGGTGATGATGATGTGATAACAGAAGAAAAGTACATCTACTATAGAGAATAATATCAATGGCTTTTTTATGTATAATATACTTAGTAACAATTATCACTATAATGCTAAAATATAAAGGTAAAGGGTTCATAGTCATCAAGTAAATACAGTGCATAGATCATGCATATGATATTATTGTGGTCAAATATAAAAGTCATTTTCATACCTGTTCTTTGTTTTTGCTTTGAACACGACTAGTAATCTTCTCAAAATTTTATTTAGTCAAAGGAAATAATATTCATAAGATATACAAATAAATGATAGCATACCAGTTCACAGACCAACCAATTGAATCGCACTACCTTCCCAACTTGGCGCAATGCGCTGAAGAAATTTTCTTCCTCCTGGCGTGTCCAAGCAGCCCACTGGTGGGTTGGTTTTTTGCAGTGGGCATTTTCCATTAGTCGTTGTAAGCCTGCTGTGTTTAACCATTAACTTTAAATAGAAATGAAGAGGCTGAACTTGGCTTGTCAGGACTTTTAGCAACGGTAGGGAGTGGAACAGCATGATCATCTTTGTCTTGTACCACAGATAAGGATGGAGGCCTTTCATTATCCATAACTCACCCACTACTTCAGATCTAGTTCAGATGGTATAATTACGTACAAAGTTCATTACATGAAGCACATGCATAAGCACCTTGCAGTCCTGCACCTAAGTAACACAAATTATCAGGGATACATTCAGACACATTTGTACCAACTAGATTAACTACAAAGTAGGTGATAAACTGACTTTTTGATGGCTGAAAATTGGTATAGGTGGACCAATAACACTTCTTAGTCATTGTCAAAGTGACAGAAGCTACACAGTATTGTGATAGTACCTTATATGGTAATCGAGGTAATTGTTCCAAATCTTTAAAATACTATTGTGTGTTACATATATAGTTGTATGTTCTAATTCGGGAATGGCACACACATTGCTAATTACTACAAATCAGATTGTAACAATCATAGAAACATTAGAGCAATCCACGACTCACATACATATATCAAGTTTCCTCTAAGGCCCTATTTGGTTCGAAGGACTCTGAGCGGGATAGGATTAAAATCCAGTTGATAAATACCATCATTTGTTTGGTTGAGAAAAATTTATAAATAGGATAGGACTCCTACAGATGGGTCGTAGTTGCCAACAAAATTAATCTATTATTTGTCAAAAAAGCAACTCAGGAACATAAGAACAACCGGAGAGACCATGATTGCTGCTAGAAAGCTGCTTCAAATTAAAGCACAAAAAATGGCATATGTATTTCTTCTGAACATAAAAGTTTATGTAACAACCAGTCCATTGTCCATCCAAACATAAGTACGGAAACCTACAATTCTATCCTATTCAGCTACCATCCGATCTCATCTACTAGTTTATCCCTTTGAAATCCCATACCACAAACAAAACATGGCCTAATAGTCCAACCCAAGGATGGTAATCCACTATGTCCGAGAATTGGGGTCTCCAAACAGAGCAAAGTGTAGTGGCCAACTCCAGGTATTGGGGTGAGCTGGCCCATAGGCGCAATGCAGGGGGAACAGGGTAATTAAAATCCAGACTTCCTCGAAACCAGTGAATAGAAATTACACGGTAGATTGCACCTCAAATACGTAGGAAACACTTACAGCAAACCAGTAGTGCCCTAGATGAAATCTTTAAGGATTCCCAGGCGAGCAATAGAGGATGAGATTAGAAGAGAGCATGAGAACACAGATGCAATCATTAACCATTTAAAGAGAAATTGAAAAGACGGAGTAAGAACTCACCGCAAGGCCTGCCTTATCGAGGCAGCACGAGGGGCAAAGGATGCTATTCCTAGCATCAAGAAGTAAATTAGGAGCCTCCGTGCATCTTCAGTGTCAGCTGCCAAAAAGAAAAGGGGGGAAGGGTTAGGGCACTTACAAAGGAGGAAGTGGGAAGACCGCGAGGGGTGGGTGGTGTGAAAAGTAATCGTGGACTGGGCAATAAAAAAAACTAACGCGTTGTTTCCATCCTGCGCTCCTCATTTGATGTATCCATATTTTTAAAAGTGGAAGAAATGATCTTGTGAACTGTTGTAAAATATACATACTATTTGTGTAATCTGTGATATTTTTATGCAAAATATATACTTTAGAAATGATGTTTGTTGGGTTTAAATGAAAAGAGGATAAGAGTTTTAACGGAGGAAAGGTAGTACAATTAGCGTCATGAGATTATTTGGATCGTTATTGACTATGTCGGTAACGGCAAGAAAAATTATTTGTCACGTTTGGTATAGTTATTACGACGAGAAAATAATGTGGTCGTAAATCTTGACGTTAATACAACCGTTTCTTGTAGTGCTTGTTGAAAAAATTAAGTAATGTTGGCCCTTATCAGACACATAAGCAGCGTCATTGTTCGCAGTAGGTTCTTCTGCCAGGGTTTTATTTCGGAAAGCAAGGTGAGGCATGTGCCTCACCCTGCCCGAGTGTGGCTCCACCACTGGACCTTTGCATATATATATATATATATATATATATATATATATATATATATATATATATATATATATATATATGCAATTCAAATAGTATATTGATTATATTCCTTTCAGTCTATCTAGGTAATTATATTCCTTGATCAACACGACTGTGCTAGCAACCTTCATTTTCACCCATCCAACCTGTTATTTTATACTTCACCCGAACGGTCGTTCTCCTCCACCACGGTCGTGCTACCTAGCCACCACCCTTAGTTATCAAGGCGCACGCCTAGGCGTGTCTAGGAGCCCTAGGCGTTAGGCCAGGCACCTCAAACTAGGTGCCCAGCCTATTAAATGCATTAAGTGAGGTCTAAGGCGTTTTAGGCCCAAAATATGCAATTTAAAGGCTAAACTAGCATGAATCGAGTCTGGATTTGGTCAAATTAGATCACCTTCAGTCATTGCATGGTTGATATAGGTCTGATTTAGAGTAAATCTATTCTTCATATTTTATATATGTCCCCTATACTATTTGCTGGACCCATCAAATACATGAATATGTAGTCTTTACCTATTTTCAGGTTTTGGTGAATCGCCAACATAGATGTTCCTTCTTTTCCAGTAATAGAATTCATAGGGTGGGGGGTATATGTAAGCTTGATATATGTTTCTAATGGGATTCTAGGTACTACAATGATTAAAACAACATAGCTCAAATGTGAATTGTAATCTATTACAGAATCCTTTTAACTAGGAGTTTTGCATCTAGTTTTTGTTAAGGAATTTAGCATTCCTAACCCGTTTTTAAGTGAGTTGTTGGGCCTCTAACTAATTCATAGAAAAAGGCAGAGTTTTCTTAGTTACTTTGCTAATCAGCAGGAAATCTATGTTGTCCAGTAAGTAGTTTATATTAAACAACCAATTGACTATCTTGGCCTGCACTTATTCATTTGTAGTTTGATGAAAGCTATGTCCACACCTTTAATTAATAAGTTGAAGGCCAAGCAAAAATCTTGGAAGCTAATGTTTCTTTCTTGGTTGAACGAAACTGTTATTTCTACTATATCTTCATAGCTTTTGTTATGGAATTCCATGACAGATGCCAAATAGGGGTTTCATGTTCTAAGTTATTTGTCAACCTATAGACAAAGGAGGTATAAAAAGTAATAAAATCAAGAAAAAGATTTATGTTGGAAAAAAGAAACTAGAGTTCAGTAGGAGATAAAATATTCCTTGTGATTCAAATGGTTACATGAGAGATACACCTCCCTATTTTCTTTCGCCCGTTTAGTATATGAATCCACATGATAATCAATCATGTTAGTATGTCAAATGCTAGGACTTATAAAACTATTACTGCATGGTTTCAATTTATTATGGGATTTGGTGCTGAATTAAATATAAGAGTTGGATTCATGTTTGCCAAATCTATGCAAGATGCTTTGTGTGGTCCAAATGGAAGGAGTGTTACACTGCTGGAAGGTTTGAACTGTACTGTAGCTTTGTTAATCATTTAGGGTCAATAGAAACACTTTGATAAGCGTGATCTACTCTAATAAATCTGTTCAATAAAGAATGATTGGGCATCATATTAGGCTCTGTAACAAAACAGGAATGCATGCAACAAGGCTTTTGGTCTAGTGGTTGTCTCACTGTGGGTGCAAGAGCTGTTGATTTTCAATAATACAGAAAGTGCAATATAAAACCATTTTTCTATTGTGCATAAGTCATCTACTGCCAATTGGTCTGAGGAAAATCAGGTCTGATTTGGGGAAATGAGGATTGATTTGGGCCAAATTGGTATGTCCTCATAGCGTTGTTTGTTAAGTTTTTTTCTACTTTTTCATATGTTTATTGTTCTTGCTTCTTTCTCTTTTCTTTTTTTATCCATTCTCCTGCATCTTATTCCTGAGTCCTGCTGCTATGTTTTTTCTGAGTTATTCATCCTATATTCCCTCCTACTACTATGCAAGCATGTGCATATTTTCTTTTTCAAATTTGTCCTATACATCCTGCTATGAAATCTACTACTACTATTTACATATCTAATTTTCTTTTTCTGATTTCTTCCTCCTAAATCTCCTCTCTTAGCCATTGTTGTTTGCATGTTTCCATTTATTTTCACTGACCTATTCCTTCCTCTATATTTTCTAATTCAGCACCTGCTACTGCTATTTTTTATTTTGTTTTGTTGATTCTTCCTCTTTCAATCTCCTTTTACTGCCCTTGGTTTGTCTTATTCTGACTTCTTCCTACAGGACTTCTACCATTTGCATGCTCTTTTTATCCCATTTTCTCTCACCAATTCATACTTGTCTTCCTCTTACTGTTGTTTCATTTTCTTCATGTTAATTATGTTGTCCCTGATTCTCCTATAGTTATCAATTCAAATTAGACTTACAATAACATTTAATGAATAAATAATACATTATCACATATAGTATCATGTGTATGAACATTTAAATATGTAACTGAAAAAAAAGTAAAAACAAAAATGCCCAGAAAAGCCTAGGCGCCCCTTAGATTAAACCCACCGCCTAGACGCCTTGACAACCATGCCACCACCATGGCCGTTCTGCTCAGCATGACCGTGCTACCAGTCTAAAACCTAACACTTTGTAGGACACACTCCAAATGCCCTAACTTGCGAATCCTAAGTTGGAGAAAAGACAAGTCAAAGTCATACAAGTGACCAATTTAGGAAATAGGCCCAAATGACCTAGAACAATTTTTGTAATCACTTGTAATCCTTGTATGACTTGTAATTAAGCTTAGAAAAATTTTTGGGACACAAAAATCCATGGGACACAAAAATGTGGACATGTTAAAATATTTCTTATCAAAATTTACTGGTAATCTAACATATTAATGTGCCTTACAACATCCTACTTTCAATAGAACTGGTTCAAATCTTTTTTTCTTCATATGCAAACATATTTGTACTTTGATATCAATATTGAAAGCAATATCATTGTGTACCACCCAAGCTAATAATTTTGCATTATCTCTATTTTTGTTTTATTTCTAGAGTACCTTCATATCCCACATCTGTGTGATATTCTTACCAGTGTTTTAAAAATCGGCCAGTGCGGCCGCATATGCAAGGTGTGGACCTCCAACAGAACCGCAAACTGGAAATCCCTCCAAAAAGCGGATCAGGCCGCATAATCGGTTGTACGGCCGTATACAAGGCCGATTAAACCCCGATTTTCAGTTAGACATATTCTGATTTCTTCTTTTATACATTTACATTCATCTATGTTTGTTTAAATTTAGATTATAGTGCATGTTTGTATTAATTTAAGTTGTGATGATTGCATATTTGTATAATTGCATCTATTATTCTTGTAATTGTACTATTTAGATACACAATTGCACAAATTAAATATGCAATTCATGATTAATATATATCTATATATATACATATAATAATTTAATTAAAAAATCCAAAACCGCATATACTTTCACACATACTCCTGCATACCGCATATACTCTACAAGGTGACCTCTCCGAACGCATAACGCATACCGCTTTTTAAAACACTGATTCTTACTGAAAAATGATAATATCAAAATCTCTATTTTATGGGTGTATGACATAATCGATTTCTAATTGTACTTGCAAGAGATGAACATGCATTCTTATCTTTGTGTATTTTGTATATGTTGTGGTATTTTTGTAAAAATAGATCATATGGTACTTGGACATTGATTTATAGGATATTTTACTTAGATTTTTCTATGATTCAGAAACAAATTTGGGAACATATGAATTTGCATGTAAAGAAGAAATATTCTTCAACTCGAATCACAAGCTATGTGATGAGAGCAAGAAAAGACGACTTGAAGACAACATGAACTGGTAGATGCCATTAACTTTTGGAATTCTATCGACAGAATGACATAGTTACTTCAATTAATACATCTTTTGGTTTCCCTTTCACTGATCCTATGATTTTTGTTACACCATGCTAGTTGTACTAGATGATAATGTGGACTAGATAAAACCACCAAGAACAAAGGAAACATCAGTGTTGTTGATGTCATAGTTTAATAAACCAGGTTAACTATCGGGGTATAATACTTTATTTAGCCGATGCAGAAATCACTACTACTATTCTCTAGTTCTCAAAACAGAATACCGCAATTCAACGCGAGTCTTGCCTACTCATCTTTCACGTTCCCAGCAACACAACCCCGTAGGGTGTATGACTTGATCTGTTTCTAATTGTACTTGCAAGAGATGAACATGCATTCTTATCTTTGTGTATTTTGTATATGTTGTGGTATTTTTATAAAAATAGATCATATGGTACTTGGACATTGATTTATAGGATATTTTACTTAGATTTTTCTATGATTGGTTCCAAGAACTCAAGTTCAATTTTCTTAAAATGAGTTCAGATTATTGGTTCCAAATTTGAGTTTTCTGGAAGATGAATTCCATGAAAGTAGTTTTATATAATTATACAAGATACGAAAATGTGAACTAAGTAAAATGCACATTATTTTGTGTTGACCATTATGACAATTAAATCATGTTCATGTAATATCCAAGCCAACTTTACGTTAAATAAAAATACATAATGTTGCTCATATCTAATTTATAGCAATGTCGTGAACTAACATATTAGACAAACCACCCAATCCGAAAAAATAGAAATATAAGATTTGTAGTATTGCAAGTGTATGAATAAGATAGAAATATAATGGTAAACCAAATATACTAGAGGACTAATGATGAAGTCAACACAAAGGCTAGTTAGTAGAACAGATGTCGAATCCGTGAACTTTAGTAATGCTTATTTTATTTTAGTATATACTTTGTGTCAAACGAAAATGATAGGATGCATCCTCGATTGAATCAGAAACTCGATTACATTATCCAATCTAACAAGCCATCCTCGAAAATTTTCGAGATCATGTAATTGGAAAAAAGAAGGGAGTCATCTCCGGTGGCATAAAAGCAACTAGGCAAGGTACTTTGTCTTCGGTGACAGAAAGGGATTTGTAGTACAATAGACCAAGAACATTTCTTGGTATCATCTCATAAATTTCATGGCGTCAAAAACATCTGATGACCCAGCTAGCGTGTCAACGTCGGCGTTTCAAGCCTCCTGTAACATCCCTGACCTGGGTTATGAATTAACCCTAGGTGTTTTGCCTAAGATATGTAATTAATCCTTGTGATTATCTTTTGGCATGTAATTAAGTTCCTAAGGAACATACATTTTCATTTCTGTCCTTTTTAAACAATGATTGTAGTATTGTTTGGTAATACAGGGACCTATGTGCAAATTACCCAATTAGAGGGGTTAACTTGCAAATTACACAGGTTAAGATGTTCCTCTAATAAAGAGACATCATATGAAGGAATATGATGAGGTATGATGGATTTCCCAAGTTTGGGCACCAAGGTGCAGCTTGTGGAGCAATCCTTGTGCTTAAACCCTAATTTTGGTGTAAAGTGCAATTTACCCAAAATGTGGGGTGCAACTTGTACTATACACTTTCTAGAATATCTTTTATGACTCTTGACATCATTTAGAGAAGAAAAGATGAGAGGGGCTCTTCTATTAAATAATTAGATATGAAGGATGATCTTTGTAGTGAAAACACCTAGTATGAGTAAGAAGACCCTTCATATATATATATATATATATATATATATATATATATATATATATATATATATATATATATATATATACCTTAGTGTGCATATTGGTTTTCTTTACCCTTAGATCTTGAGTTTTGATGGGCTTTGATTAAGTTTTGATAGCTTGAACGTGCCTTAGAAATAAGGAGGGACGTGGATGAGAATTACAAGCTTTAGAGGTCCTTGTGGTGAAAAATCAGCCTAAACTATATAAGCACCTTTCTTTCCCAAACCTAGTAAACGTTTCCCTTTACTTCCTCACTTCTTATCTTCCTCAACTGACCAAGGCAAAGCTCTGGAGCTCAGGGAAACGACCAACCTGTTCTAAGGTAAGAAAGCACCATCTTCTAGCTTGAATTCATGGGGGAAATCCTAGTATAAGGTTGGTTTCATGGTTAATTTACTTAGCTTTCTCTTCCTAGCCGATCCTTCCCAACCTTTCTTGAAGAAACAACCTTGGATGACCTGTGGAGCTCAAGCCACCATTAAAGTTTTGAAGCTTGGAAGCTTGAAAGCTCAAGGAACCACGTTTGAGGCGGGTTTTATAACTCTAACTCTTTGCTTTGTTATGCATATCTTTGTTCTTGTTTTTATCATTAGTTCTTCTTCTACCTCCCTTCTTCCTTGCTCTTTTGCAAGAAAAACGGTGGAGGAACTGACCTGAACAGATGTTGAGGATGATGGGCGTGGATTCCTAGGTCACTTTATGAAACGACCTTGGACCCTTTTGGTCCAAACGGGTGCAACTCGTTTAAGGTCAAACGGGTTCAACCCGTTTGATCTCAAACGATCCTGCAAGATCGTTTGGATCAAAACGAACCCAAGACCGTTTCATAGGGTTGACCAAGGTATGACCGTTTGAGGGTCTGTTCATAATGTATTGAATTTCTTTCCTACAAAGAATTATAATCTAATTCCTAACCAATTGAGAGTTGAAGGCACTTCAACACCCTAACCCTAATCGGGTTGAAATTGCTGATTTTAATTATAGATCTTGTTGAGTTTTGGGTTGGAGGATCCAAACGGGTTCAAACCCGTTTGGGGTTCACCCAAACGGTCTCACACTCGTTTAGTGACACCCCAAGACCGTTTGGAGGTCTAGGGTTAAGGAAAATTGATCAATTGTAGGTCCAATTTCAATAGGTTGAAGAATTGATAAAAGTGATGATTTTAGACCTAATTAGGGTTCAATCCTAATCAAATCAACTTAGATTTTGGTCAAACTTTGGGCAAACGGTCTCAAGACCGTTTGGGCCAAGTTTGGGCCCAATTATAGTTCAATTGATGGGTTCAATTACAATTTGTTTCACATTGTTGAGAATTGATGATTAGCCGATTGGAAACCCTAATTGAGTTAGACTTAACCCTAATTGGCTTTCAATTAAGGGTCAATTTGGAGTCCAATTTATTGAGGCTCATCCTAATTGACTCAATCCGTAAGTGGTTAACATGGCTTTGGCCAATTAAAGGCTTCAACATAGGAAACCCTATTCAAACATAACTTATGTGTCACCTTTTATGTTCATGCGGTTCGGACCCAAGTAAGTTCACACTCGTTTCACCTCAAATGGGTTCAACTCATTTCACCTCAAATGGGTTCAACTCGTTTCACCTCAAATGGGTTCAACTCGTTTCAATCCTAACGGGTTCACACTCGTTTCAATCCAAATGGGTTCAACTCGTTTCACCTCAAATGGGTTCAACTCGTTTCAATCCAAACGGGTTCACACTCGTTTCAATCCAAATGGGTTCAACTCATTTCACCTCAAATGGGTTCAACTTGTTTCACCTCAAATGGGTTCAACTCGTTTTAATCCAAACGGGTTCACACTCGTTTCAATCCAAATGGGTTCAACTCATTTCACCTCAAATGGGTTCAACTCGTTTCACCTCAAATGGGTTCAACTCGTTTCACCTCAAATGGGTTCAACTCGTTTCACCTCAAATGGGTTCAACTCGTTTCACATCAAATGGGTTCAACTCGTTTCACCTCAAATGGGTTCAACTCGTTTCAGCCTAAATGGGTTCAATTAAAGGATACCTTGTTTTATGTAAACTCTAATAACATGATAGTGGTGATTTGATTTATGTAGATCAAAGGGGACTTAACCTAACCTAATCTAAGTGGTGTAGTCATCATCTACTAGTGAGAGGAGAGAGAAAGTACCATTTATGATGGAAACTCAAGTAAAATACCTTCAATATACATGAATGTGCATGATTAGGGTATGATCCACTTATGAGAGATCATGGAAACCCTAATTATGGTAATTGGTGAATCTTGATCTTAGCTGAGGGCTTAAATGATGATGTTTCTCATGCATGGTGATGTAATGAGATTAATTCACCATGAGGTGAATAGTAAACCTTAATTCTAGGGTGATGACATATATTGTGAATAGTAAACCCTAATTGATGAAAATCAGGGAATCTAACCCTTGTAAGAATATAAGGGTACAACTCTTGATATGAACTGCTTACTATTATCAGTTGAATTAACCATGCAAATTTCTATACATGATGGTGTTCATATCCAGGTAAGGATTATGATTTCATATTCATTGGAAGCATGTTATTAGCTTTATGAATAATGACATATGTTGATGCCTAGTAAGTGGCATCTTATGAGAATGATAGGCTGTAAGAGCCATGAATATCATCAAGGTCATGCTTGTCAAATGACTTGTGATTGGACGATTGAGAAATGATAATTGATGTGAGTTAGACTTGATACATTTAGTATTCTACTTTCATAGCTGCTATGCTAATGATTAATGTTTGAAAACATGTATGATGCTAAAAGAATACTGAAATGTACCTAATAATAAAGTTTAATCATACCATGTAGAGCCCTGATCATAGATCCATCATTGTCAGAATTTAAATGATGGTGAAATAGGTTTTCCTAAGGGAACTCCTGGATCACATACTTTAGAGTATGTGGGGGAATATGGATGTGTATATCCTTACATCCTAGTGTAGGAGTTGATGTTGATGTATCTTAATCCATCAACCCTTCACTATATGTTTATACCGGGATGATGTAACACTATTCTTCCAAGGGAATCTTTTATACCGCATCGATGAGAGATAAACATGAAATCTTTCGATGGCGAAGAGAGTGCAGAATGCCAATGTGACTCTAATAGCAAAGTACCAGAATACCCTGGTAAGCTATATTAGCAGGGACACTAGATATCCTGCATGTTTATCCTCATTCTGACTGAGGTAGTTGAAGGTCATGAGAATCCGGCTCTTTCAATGACCTAGTATGATACCGATGCGACTTACTACTGATCGGTTGGAGCATGAGCGGTATACCTCATCTCCGCAGGGCATAATGATGTTTGTAAAACATAATCAACCGTGTAGCATAACTGCTTAGGTTGAACTACGAGGAACATTGATTGATATTACATTGCTTGCTTTTAATATCCTATTCAAGTATTAGTATACATGTTCTTCATATTCCTTAATTAAAGATGAGTTTTTGTTATCAAGCCTGCTGTGAGTAACCTAAATTACTTGCTCATGATATTCCTTTGATTGCTTCTAACAAAGTTTCTGGCGGAGAGTTACAACTCTCGCTGGGACAATTATTTAAAATTGTCCCACCCCATAGATTTCTATCTTTAGGTGGACGTCGAGGTCGAAGGCACCGATCTGCAGGTGGACAGCAGCAACAGCAGCAAATTCAGGAGCAGTAGTGACTTCAGGTGGAAACATTGTGATGTCTAGTCTTGTAGTCAGAATAGTCTTATGTCATCTCTGTACACTCAGGTCCTAGGAGTTTGTTGATCTGAGAATTTTGAAATCTTGAGATTTTGTATCATGATGTATTTAATCACTCGAGAAGTGATTTATCAGTGATGTAAACAGTTCATCTTACTTTTATAAAAGGAGTTTCAGGTTTTTAAGACCTTGTTTTCGAAAAGTTTTAATTTCTCGTGATTTTCGTATTCCGCTGATTAATCGAATCGCTTCCGCTATGTTTATCTTGTGTTTTGGAGATTAGAGCCCACAATTAGTGGTATCAGAGCTCTAGGTTCGCTGAGTCTACAGAGACATATGACTTAGAGTGTCAAGTCTATCCTTAGTACTTCTTTCTTATTTAATAGAGTCTTCTATTCCTCAGGAGAAGAAGATAATTAAGGATGTCTGGACTACAGGAGGAGTATGAGGCCGAAAGTAGTGTTGTTGCGCCTCGAGAAGGTGCAAGGAACCTAGAAATAGAGCAACATGTGCCGGAGCCACCTTTGGAGCCACCTCAGTTTGACCCAGCTGATATGGGAAACCTAGCGGTTCAGACCATGTTTGGGCAGTTTATGACTGCCATGACACATATCACCAATAGGATGCCCATGCCTGCACCTAGGGCACCTGTCCAGTCTGAGGGTCAAGGTATCGGTAAAACGTTCGAGCGACTTCGTCGGGTCGGAGCAACTGAATATTTTGGAACAGCTGACCCTGCTGATGCTGATCTGTGGTTAACTGAATTGGAGAAAGCTTTCAGAATCCTTAACATCCCCGAAGGTGAGAAGGTTAGACATGCTGTCTATCTTCTCAAAGGTAGTGTTGGTCACTGGTGGACCATGGAAGAGCAGAAGAGGCCTGGAATAGAGATCTCGTGGGAAGACTTTCGTCGGGAATTTGTCCGCAGATATTTTCCAAAGACCTTCCTGGACGAGAAGATCTCTCAGTTTGAGAGACTGAGACAGGGTATGATGAACATTAGCGAGTATGAGGCTAAGTTCATGGAGTTGTTGCGATTCTGTCCGCATATGGCTACCACAGATGAAGAAAGGATTAGGAGGTTTGAGAAGGGTTTGAATGCCGACATGAATACTCCCGTGTCTGCACTAGAAAACCGAGAGAGATTCTCTACCTTTGTTGAGTCAGTCCGAAGGATAGAGAGATCCGTAGTCGAGAAAAGACAAACCCAAAAGAGATATCCACAGTTCCAGGGATCTTCATCTAGAGACTTTGAGAAGCCTAGATTCTCTGCACCTACACCTCCACCACCTAGATCGAGTTCTCAGACTCAGTGGTCCCCAAGTAGAGGTAGAGGACGAGGTTTACCGCCACGAGAGACTCACATTTCAGCATCAATATCGGTCACAGGACCGCCAAGACCACAACAACTGGAGAGAAGTTACTATATCTGTGGGAAGGTGGGACATTTGATGAAGGACTGTAGGTCTAGGCCTGTCAATGTGACACAGCCTCTGAGGCAGGATCAACAGGGATCACAGAGAAGGCAGTCTCAAGGAGCAGCTAGAGGACGCGGGCAAGCGTCTCAGGCTGGATCGTCAGCACCAACTCAACCTCAGGCGATAGCGAGGTTCTATGCTATGAACCCACCAGAAGCAGTAATCAATCCACAGGTTGTGGCAGGTCAGATGGAACTTTTATATTCTGATATGTCTAAATCATGTGTGGTATATGTTTTGATTGACCCGGGTGCTACGCACTCCTTTGTCACTCGAAGAGTGATTCGTAATTGCAATATAACAGTTAGACATAGGGCAGATGGCTTGTTGCTTGAAACTCCGTTGAGAGGATCTACTATTTTGCAAGAGGTATGCGCTCCCTGCATCCTCTTCTTTTCTGATCATCACATTCAAGTGGATCTTATACCACTTGATATGCAAGGATTTGACATAATCCTGGGGATGGATACCTTGGAAAGGTATAGAGTTGTCTTGGGTTGTGAATCCAAGCAGGAGATGTTTGCTGATGAGAGCAACATATGGATCTTTCAAGGAGAGAGAAATATTCTACCCACCTGTCTTGTGTCTGCTATGGTTGCTGATAAGCTGATGAGGCAAGGATGTTATGCATTCTTGGCCCATGTGATAGATACCACCATGAAGAGTCCTAACCTTGCTGAAGTTCCTATAGTCAGGGAATTTGAAGATGTATTTCCTGAAGAACTTCCAAGTATGCCACCGCCTCGGGAAATTGATTTTGAAATCAATTTGATCCCAGATACCCAACCTATAGCACAAACACCGTATAGGATGGCACCTGCTGAGTTGGCAGAACTCAAGAAACAACTTCAAGAGTTGCTTGAGAAAGGTTTTATCCGACCAAGTACTTCACCTTGGGGTGCTCCAGTTTTGTTTGTTAAAAATAAAGATGGATCAATGCGATTATGCATCGATTATAGACAATTAAATAAAGTAACAATAAAGAACAAGTACCCTTTGCCGAGGATTGATGGTCTCTTTGACCAGTTGCGTGGTGCAACCGTCTGGTGCAACCGTCTTCTCAAAGATAGACTTGAGGTCTGGATATCATCAACTCCGTATTAAGGATAGTGACATATCCAAGTCTGCCTTCAGAATAAGGTATGGTCACTATGAGTTCACAGTTATGTCGTTTGGACTAACTAATGCACCGACTGCATTTATGGAACTTATGAATAGAATCTTCTGACCTTTCCTCGATCAGTGTGTTGTTGTCTTCATAGATGACATCCTGATCTATAGTAGAGATGCTCAGCAGCATGAACAACATCTTCGTCAGGCTCTAATTTTGCTAAGACAACATAATCTATACGCTAAGTTTAGCAAGTGTGAGTTCTGGATGCCGGAGGTATCTTTTCTTGGACATGTGATATCTGTCTCAGGTATTCGTGTTGACCCTAAAAAGGTAGAATCTGTTCTACAGTGGGAACAACCAAAAACACCGACGGAGATTCGAAGTTTCCTAGGGTTAGCTGGCTACTACCGAAGGTTCATTAAGAACTTCAGTTCTATAGCCTTACCCTTGACTAAGTTGACCCGGAAAGATGTTTCTTTTGTCTGGAGTGATAAGTGTCAACAGTCTTTTCAGCTGTTGAAGGAGAGGTTGACGAGTGCACCTGTACTTGTGCTACCTGAGCCAGGAAAAGGGTATGTAATCTTTTGTGATGCCTCCAAGATTGGACTTGGATGTGTGTTGATGCAGGATAAACAAGTGATTTCTTTTGCTTCTCGACAACTTAAGAAACACGAGGAGAATTATCCGACACATGATTTAGAGTTAGCTGCTGTGGTTCATGCCTTGAAAATCTGGAGACATTATCTTTACGGAGAAACCTTCCAGATTTTTACAGACCATAAGAACCTTAAGTATATCTTCTCTCAGCATGACCTTAACATGAGGCAACATCGCTGGATGGAGTTAATCAAGGATTATGATTGTACAATAGATTACCATCCAGGAAAGGCCAATGTAGTTGCAGATGCCTTGAGTAGGAAATCAGCAACATCATCCTCTGATAGGGCACAATTAAACTCTTTAGTATGCCCTAGGAGAGATATGCTTATCTCCTTAAGGCAAGACAATGTACAGATGAAGGTGTCATGGATTGCCGGTTTGTTGGCTAAGATGCATATCAAACCCACCCTAAGAGAGCAGATTAAGGAGGCACAACAAGTTGATGTTGCAGTTCAGCAGATCAAATCTGAGTATGGTGATGAGAAGCGGGAAGGTTTTCATGAATCAGATGATCAGGTGGCATGCTATCATGGGAGGATGATAGTACCAGTTGTAGATAACCTGAGGAAGTTAGTCCTGGAAGAAGCTCATTCTTCAATGTATGCTATGCATCCAGGAAGCACCGAGATGTATCAAAACTTGAAAGATATGTATTGGTGGCCTGGGATGAAGAAGGACGTAGCTGAGTTTGTTCTGAGGTGTCCAGTGTGTCAGCAAATTAAAGCTGAACACCAGAAGCCTTCAGGAACAATGCAACCTTTACCCATACCACAGTGGAAGTGGGATCATGTAACCATGGACTTTGTTGTTGTTCTACCTAGAACAAACAAAGGACATGATTCCATTTGGGTAATTGTTGATAGGTTGACTAAGACAGCGCATTTCTTACCTGTCAAAACAACCTATTCTGCTGAAAGGTTATCCCAGTTATATGTTCAAGAGATAGTGCGTTTGCACGGAGTTCCTGTCACCATAGTTTCTGACAGAGGTTCTCAGTTCACAAGTCATTTTTGGGAGCAGATTCATAGGGCACTAGGCACCCAGTTAAGGTTTAGTACAACCTTTCATCCACAAACGGATGGACAGTCAGAAAGGACTATACAAACCTTAGAAGATCTGTTGAGAGCATGTGTTCTCTAGTTCACAGGAAGTTGGTATCTGCACCTACGCTTGATAGAGTTTGCCTATAACAATAGCTATCAACATAGTATTGATATGGCACCTTATGAAGCCTTGTATGGTAGACGTTGTAGATCACCCTTATGCTGGTATGAGACTGGTGAACATCAGTTTTTAGGTCCCGATCTTGTGCAGCAGACTACGGAAAAGATTAAAGTAATACAACAACAGATTAAGATTGCACAAGATAGGCAAAAATCTTATGCTGACAAGCGTCGTAGACCGTTAGAGTTCCAGGTTGGAGACAGAGTGTATCTCAAGGTCTCGCCTTGGAAAGGAGTCCTTCGCTTTGGAAGAAAAGGGAAGTTAGCTCCTAGATTTATAGGGCCTTATCCAATCATTGAACAGGTTGGAAAGGTAGCCTATAGACTAGAGTTACCACCAGAATTACAAAAACTACACCCTGTGTTTCACATTTCTATGCTAAGGAAATGTCATCCCGATACCGAGTCAGTTCTACAACCTATGGAAGTAGAATTGAATGAAGATATAACTTATGAGGAAGGACCGGTGTCAATCCTTGATAACAGAATTAAAAAGCTAAAGAAGAAAGAGATAAGTCTTGTAAAAGTTCTCTGGAATCACCGTGGTGTTGAAGAAGCCACTTGGGAACTAGAGGAAGAGATGAGAAGGAAATATCCTACTCTTTTCTCTTAATATGTTTTATCGATTTCGAGGACGAAATCCTTGTAAGGGGTGGATAATTTGTAACATCCCTAACCTGGGTTATGAATTAACCTTAGGTGTTTTGCCTAAGATATGTAATTAAATCCTTGTGATTATCTTTTGGCATGTAATTAAGTTCCTAAGGAACATACATTTTCATTTCTGTCCTTTTTAAACAATGATTGTAGTATTGTTTGGTAATACAGGGACCTATGTGCAAATTACCCAATTAGAGGGGTTAACTTGCAAATTACACAGGTTAAGATGTTCCTCTAATAAAGAGACATCATATGAAGGAATATGATGAGGTATGATGGATTTCCCAAGTTTGGGCACCAAGGTGCAACTTGTGGAGCAATCCTTGTGCTTAAACCCTAATTTTGGTGTAAAGTGCAATTTACCCAAAATGTGGGGTGCAACTTGTACTATACACTTTCTAGAATATCTTTTATGACTCTTGACATCATTTAGAGAAGAAAAGATGAGAGGGGCTCTTCTATTAAATAATTAGATAAGAAGGATGATCTTTGTAGTGAAAACACCTAGTATGAGTAAGAAGACCCTTCATATATATATATATATATATATATATATATATATATATATATATATATATATATATATACCTTAGTGTGCATATTGGTTTTCTTTACCCTTAGATCTTGAGTTTTGATGGGATTTGATTAAGTTTTGATAGCTTGAACGTGCCTTAGAAATAAGGAGGGACGTGGATGAGAATTACATGCTTTAGAGGTCCTTATGGTGAAAAATCAGCCTAAACTATATAAGCACCTTTCTTTCCCAAACCAAGCAAACGTTTCCCTTTACTTCTTCACTTCTTATCTTCCTCAACCGACCAAGGCAAAGCTCTGGAGCTCAGGGAAACGACCAACCTGTTCTAAGGTAAGAAAGCACCATCTTCTAGCTTGAATTCATGGGGGAAATCCTAGTATAAGGTTGGTTTCATGGTTAATTTACTTAGCTTTCTCTTCCTAGCCGATCGTTCGCAACCTTTCTTGAAGAAACAACCTTGTATGACTTGTGGAGCTCAAGCCACCATTAAAGTTTTGAAGCTTGAAAGCTTGAAAGCTCAAGGAACCACGTTTGAGGCGGGTTTTATAACTCTAACTCTTAGCTTTGTTATGCATATCTTTGTTCTTGTTTTTATGATTAGTTCTTCTTCTACCTCCCTTCTTCCTTGCTCTTTTGCAAGCAAAACGGTGGAGGAACCGACCTGAACAGAGGTTGAGGATGATGGGAGTGGATTCCTAGGTCACTTTATGAAACGACCTTGGACCCTTTTGGTCCAAACGGGTGCAACTCGTTTAAGGTCAAACGGGTTCAACCCGTTTGATCTCAAACGATCCTGCAAGATCGTTTGGATCAAAACGACCCCAAGACCGTTTCATAGGGTTGACCAAGGTATGACCGTTTGACGGTCTGTTCATAATGTATTGAATTTCTTTCCTATAAAGAATTATAATATAATTCCTAACCAATTGAGAGTTGAAGGCACTTCAACACCCTAACCCTAATCGGGTTGAAATTGCTGATTTTAATTATAGATCTTGTTGAGTTTTGGGTTGGAGGATCCAAACGGGTTCAAACCCATTTGGGGTTCACCCAAATGGTCTCACACTCATTTAATGACACCCCAAAACCGTTTGGAGGTCTAGGGTTAAGGAAAATTGATCAATTGTAGGTCCAATTTCAATAGGTTGAAGAATTTATAAAAGTGCTGATTTTAGACCTAATTAGGGTTCAATCCTAATCAAATCAACTTAGATTTTGGTCAAACTTTGGGCAAACGGTCTCAAGACCGTTTGGAGGTCATCCAAACGATCTCAAGACCGTTTGGGCCCAATTAGAGTTCAATTGATGGGTTCAATTACAATTTGTTTCACATTGTTGAGAATTGATGATTAGCCGATTGGAAACCCTAATTGAGTTAGACTTAACCCTAATTGGCTTTCAATTAAGGGTCAATTTGGAGTCCAATTTATTGAGGCTCATCCTAATTGACTCAATCCGTAAGTGGTTAACATGGCTTTGGCCAATTAAAGGCTTCAACATAGGAAACCCTATTCAAACATAACCTGTGTCACCTTTTATGTTCATGCGGTTTGGACCCAAGTAAGTTCACACTCGTTTCACCTCAAATGGGTTCAACTCGTTTCACCTCAAATGGGTTCAACTCGTTTCAATCCAAACGGGTTCACACTCGTTTCAATCCAAATGGGTTCAACTTGTTTCACCTCAAATGGGTTCAACTCGTTTCAATCCAAACGGGTTCACACTCGTTTCAATCCAAATGGGTTCAACTCGTTTCACCTCAAATGGGTTCAACTCGTTTCACCTCAAATGGGTTCAACTCGTTTTAATCCAAACGAGTTCACACTCGTTTCAATCCAAATGGGTTCAACTCATTTCACCTCAAATGGGTTCAACTCGTTTCACCTCAAATGGGTTCAACTCGTTTCACCTCAAATGGGTTCAACTCGTTTCACCTCAAATGGGTTCAACTCGTTTCACCTCAAATGGGTTCAACTCGTTTCACCTCAAATGGGTTCAACTCGTTTCACCTCAAATGGGTTCAACTCGTTTCAGCCTAAATGGGTTCAATTAAAGGATACCTTGTTTTATGTAAACTCTAATAACATGATAGTGGTGATATGATTTATGTAGATCAAAGGGGACTTAACCTAACCTAATCTAAGTGGTGTAGTCATCATCTACTAGTGAGAGGAGAGAGAAAGTACCATTTATGATGGAAACTCAAGTAAAATACCTTCAATATACATGAATGTGCATGATTAGGGTATGATCCACTTATGAGAGATCATGGAAACCCTAATTATGGTAATTGGTGAATCTTGATCTTAGCTGAGGGCTTAAATGATGATGTTTCTCATGCATGGTGATGTAATGAGATTAATTCACCATGAGGTGAATATTAAACCCTAATTCTAGGGTGATGACATATATTGTGAATAGTAAACCCTAATTGATGAAAATCAGGGAATCTAACCCTTGTAAGCATATAAGGGGTACAACTCTTGATATGAACTGCTTACTATTATCAGTTGAATTAACCATGCAGGTTTCTATACATGATGGTGATCATATCCAGGTAAGGATTATGATTTCATATTCATTGGAAGCATGTTATTAGCTTTATGAATAATGACATATGTTGATGCCTAGTAAGTGGCATCTTATGAGAATGATAGGCTGTAAGAGCCATGAATATCATCAAGGTCATGCTTGTCAAATGACTTGTGATTGGACGATTGAGAAATGATAATTGATGTGAGTTAGACTTGATACATTTAGTATTCTACTTTCATAGCTGCTATGCTAATGATTAATGTTTGAAAACATTTATGATGCTAAAAGAATACTGAAATGTACCTAATAATCAAGTTTAATCATACCATGTAGAGCCCTGATCATAGATCCATCATTGTCAGAATTTAAATGATGGTGAAACAGGTTTTCCTAAGGGAACTCCTGGATCACATACTTTAGAGTATGTGGGGGAATATGGATGTGTATATCCTTACATCCTAGTGTAGGAGTTGATGTTGATGTATCTTAATCCATCAACCCTTCACTATATGTTTATACCGGGATGATGTAACACTATTCTTCCAAGGGAATCTTTTATACCGCATCGATGAGAGATAAACATGAAATCTTTCGATGGCGAAGAGAGTGCAGAATGCCACTGTGACTCTAATAGCGAAGTACCAGAATACCCTGGTAAGCTATATTAGCAGGGACACTAGATGTCCTGCATGTTTATCCTCATTCTGACTGAGGTAGTTGAAGGTCATGAGAATCCGGCTCTTTCGATGACCTAGTATGATACCGATGCGACTTACTACTGATCGGTTGGAGCATGAGCGGAATACCTCATCTCTGCAGGGCATAATGATGTTTGTAAAACATAATCAACCGCGTAGCATAACTGCTTAGGTTGAACTACGAGGAACATTGATTGATATTACATTGCTTGCTTTTAATATCCTGTTCAAGTATTAGTATACATGTTCTTCATATTCCTTAATTAAAGATGAGTTTTTGTTATCAAGCCTACTGTGAGTAACCTAAATTACTTGCTCATGATATTCCTTTGATTGCTTCTAACAAAGTTTCTGGCGGAGAGTTATAACTCTCGCTGGGACAATTATTTAAAATTGTCTCACCCTGTAGATTTCTATCTTTAGGTGGACGTCGAGGTCGAAGGCACCGATCTGCAGGTGGACAGCAGCAACAACAGCAAATTCAGGAGCAGCAGTGACTTCAGGTGGAAACACTGTGCTGTCTAGTCTTGTAGTCAGAATAGTCTTATGTCGTCTCTGTACACTCAGGTCCTAGGAGTTTGTTGATCTGAGAATTTTGAAATCTTGAGATTTTGTATCATGACGTATTTAATCACTCAAGAAGTGATTTATCAGAGATGTAAACAGTTCATCTTAATTTCATAAAAGGAGTTTCAGGTTTTTAAGACCTTGTTTTCGAAACGTTTTAATTTCTCGTGATTTTCGTATTCCGCTGATTAATCGAATCGCTTCCGCTATGTTTATCTTGTGTTTTGGAGATCAGAGCCCACACCTCCGCTTTACCAAACGCAACATATATATACCTACGGAAGTCCGAAAAATGCTCCCCAACTTATTTTCTACAGTTTTGGATAACCAATCGCTGTTTATTTGTCTAGGAACTTGAGTTCCTGGTTTTTTTACTCCTACTTTGAATGGAAATAGGATGAACAGTTATAGGCAGGGTCATCTGAAGACCAGGACAACCTGGCACTAAAGAGTTTACTGGTCCACAACTGGACCTGATGAAGTATTTTTTTAAGGTAAGAATAGTCCATATATTAAGAAAGCCATACGGAATCTACAAAGACAAAATATTCAGATAATTTTGATAACAAAATAGTCAGAGGTACAAACTCGTTATATAAGATTGATCGGATATGAAATAGATGCTTTTTTATGAATTCCTCCCCAACTCGCTGAACTAAGCAACTTTCAAATGGAATTCTTCCATGATCGTGGGTAGCACTTGCATAGACGAAACCCCAACTACAAAGTCCAAATCTTCCAGAACAAAGTCCTCATAAAAGTTGTCACCTTTCCACAAATGATTCTGCATAACCAAGACACTCACCAGACTCAAGAAGACACAGATAGCTAAACGAGGGTGAACCTCATCTAGAAACAAGAGGAAAAGAAACAAAACAGACTGCAAAACACAACACAAACTAACACAACGCCATAAGGAGAAAACTACAAACAGGTTACAGGCAACAAAGGGACAGAAGGATGAAGCCTGGAAAGCACTACCGACGTTGTTCGGATTGTGCACAAAGGAGCTAGTAAAAGGAAACCATGGGGGGAACTGCTCGGGGAATCCCCATCACCACGCCCAAACCTTCACGACTTTCCTCGCTTGACTCGAGCCTAAACTCAAGAAGCACAAGGACCAGACTGGATAGGTAGACGCTTCCATTACCAGAATGAGAACCCCCGACGGTCCCCTGCACTAGCTAGACAAACGGCTCTGGCAAAGGCCAAACCACCGCCACACAACCATAACTTGTGACCAGAATGAAAGAAAAAAAGACCTAAAGAAGTGGAAGGGGAAATCCAGAGTCGTCAGCTCCTACTGGGCAAGAACAATGCCTGAGATTGCTTGATGGCACTACAGAGAAGACACATAGAGGGTCACCCAGCAGACACCACGAAGCAGCCAACACCATCCACCAAACAAGTGCCGCCGCTGCCTAATCATGTGGACCAAAAGTCGACGTAGTGCGACCCAGCAAAGATTGGAAGCATCGATCGACACCCAGTGGGAATGAGAAGCCCATGTGAGAAAGGGCCTGGGGGGAGCGGGCCGACGCTCACCTGGGACCGGATCCCCTCCCCCAAGCCAGCCGACGCAAGCAGAAAGAAAGTTTAAAGATGCGAGATTGTTCCAGTACCTTCAATTTGCCGGAGATCAACTGCAGCGACATTCTTGCTCGAGGCTCGCTTGAGACGATATTGGAGTGCCGACTGAGGGCTTGTGTCGGAGTGTCGGCTGAGGGCGTCGGGCTTGCACGCGAAACAACACACGGAACAACAGAGGGAGGAGAGGAAACGACCAACGCCGAGAGGGGAGAACTAGCGGAACACGCACGACGCGAGAGGGAGATGTGCATGGCATGAGAGGAGAAATAACACAGCGATTAAATGCACGAAACAGTTCTCACAGAATAAGGGGGAGGGTTTATCTTTTTTTTTTTAAATTTTTTATTTGCAAATGTTGTGTTTTAGAATGGAGGGAAGGGTTATGAGATGGAGGGAAATATTTGGCATGGCATTTTCACGGGGTGATTAGTGAGTAATATATTTGTGAGGGATTAGTGTTCACATAAAAAGTCTAAAGGATGTAAAAAACACGGTTGAGGGATTTGGTCCCATGTTTGAAGGATGACCCCTCACAAATAGACATCATTATTCACAATTTTCAGTTCCTCACAAATGTTCTTCAATAAAGGCCAATTTTTTGTAGTGTAATTGATTTTTTTATGTTTTCACCACGATGTTGATCTCAATTCAACACACACACACTCTCTCTATCTCTCTCTTTTCATGTATCTCAAACATGAGTAGAGAGTAAATAACCGACTAGGGTGTGTGGAGTAACCCCACTACCCATGATTTTATTTTCATCTCTCTATAATATGGATATTGTATGGGCCTTCATTAGTTTACATATTTATCTTACTACTAAGCTTTGTGATTGATCACAACTTTATATGTGTGTTGGGTTTTTTGATATCACAAACACGTGATAGAGAATAAGAACTTTGAGATATATAGGGTGTTTCTACAATGATGAGTAAATGACATGCCAAACATCACAACCATGTAACAAGGGTGGTATTAATCTATTAGTGTAATCCTTATATTAGAACAAGTTTGGGAAAAACTAATTTCTCCACTAATTAATTTTGTTACTAATATCAATTGTAGATAGATAGCGAGATATGAGTAGTGGTGTTAAAAACTTTCATCCTAGTGGTAAATGGTTATCACATTGATTCTACCATATACATAATTGCTTTCATATTTTATGTTGGTTTGATGAAATAACTATCAACCAATACAACCTT
Source organism: Alisma plantago-aquatica (assembly GCA_963693085.1). Lineage (NCBI taxonomy): Eukaryota > Viridiplantae > Streptophyta > Magnoliopsida > Alismatales > Alismataceae > Alisma > Alisma plantago-aquatica. The sequence continues at coordinate 209,013,986 of OY856414.1, forward strand.
TTTAAACACATCTTTCTCAATCTGGCTCAAATTCCAATATGTCTAAAAATATTATCTCTTAGAATTTTATACTTAACTATACATAAAAAAGACCCATTCGCTTGCAATTGAGTTTGTTATATTGTTATTAAGGTTACAAATTAGGGTTATCTACTATAGTAAATATGGGGTATGACAGATATAGAAAACACTATCCTTAAAGGTTTAAAAGCATACTCTACTATCTCATTTTCACAATTCATCAATTACTACAAGGAAATCCATTTCATTTATCCAATAGCTAGATGAAATTATCATTACACTAATAATTATACAATTATTTTAATCTTCTTAAGGAGATTAAAATTCAATCATAATCATGCATATTTAACCTCAAACATTTAGAACTAAAACAAAAAAGTTAGGGTTTAAAGCTTACATACATTCTTATTTCGCCACATGGTTGACTAATTTTAATTTAATTCAACATTCATTATATAGTTTCAAATTTGTATATACACGTCAAGATCCTCATTTTTATTCAAATATGCATCCTCATATTTTAATAATATAGCTTGTAAGAACATTTCATGATTCATAATTCAAGAAACTGGTTTCCAAGCACAACTTGCTTTTTATTGCTCATGTATGGCCAATTTTAATATATAAGGAGTAAATGGTGAAAAAAACTATACATTAGCCGACGAACCATTACAAACCCAACAAGCTTTGTAGACTGGTATTTTTATGAAGATCCCATTCCACCAACATTCATCTAAAACCTTGATTTGGTCGATTGATTTGAAAGAATGAAAATTCAATCAATAAAATGCATTAGAAGCTTTGAAACTTTTGTACATTTGTTCTCTAACTTTTGACAAGTTTGAAAATTGATTCCAAAGTATCAATTCAAATTGTTTAAGTAGTATTTGTTTTTTCACACTTCCACTGCATCAAAACTATTCCAAATTGTCTCATAGCCATATTTTGAAAAAGTAGGATTTTGTACTATTTCTCACTTCCACTACATCAAAACATGATGTTTACGACCTAACTTTATCACGACTTAGATAATTGAGGTTAGTAACCAAAGACTTATTAAGACATGTAAACTTGGTTTTTAAGGAGAAACTTGGAATGCGTCCTTACGAAATGAGTGTTACATGTACACATAAATGCCATTTTTTGTCGAGATCATGTCAACAAAGGAAAATATGCTGTTTTAGGAGATTCGGAGGCGGAGACAACATCAACACTGCGTGATGCCTTCTGTTCTTTTTAAACCACCTATGTCTTCGGTCCGCAACAAAAGGAAATCTTCTCATGCCAACCTGGACCCTGGTTGTTGGAATAGTGTGAAGACGTACTGGCAGGAGAAAAAACATTAAAGTGGAGAAGTGCACAAGAAAGGTCGCTCCCTCTCTAAAGACCCATTACCAATTTGGTGAGCATTGACTAATCCATGTCATGAATTACTTGTGTAAGAACCAGCCTACGGCTTCATGGAGTCAACTGGTAGGCAACTATTGCCCCACTAATCCAGGTCCATGCTAACATTTGGACAAGGTCAAATTCGTTTCTACATGGATGAGCAAAAATTTGATCCAAGATACATTTGTTTATATATAATGTATGAATGTGCAAAATATTCACATATTTGATACAAATAAACTAGACCTGTCAAACGGATGGGTGGGCTGAGTTTGGATTGGGTCGTTGCAGGTGCGGGTGTGACAGGTGCGGGTCAAAACGATACACTTCTAAACGGGTGGAAGAAAAGTACATCCAAACCCGACCCAGCGGGTTGCGGGTTGCCCCCGGGTGCCCATATAAAATGTATACAATCAACAATAAGTTACTAGTTACTTTCCTTAATACTAAAACAACATTTAAAACAACTTTTGTTTTATGTCAAATATGGTGTAAAACAACCAACCAACTACTACGTTTGACGTTAAACCTTTCGATTAGTTGTCGATATATGTTTATACAAACTTAATGAAAAAGTAGCAACCGGTTGCTGTATGTCGATATCAATTAGGAAAATGATTTAGTTTTTATAGATAAATATCACAAAAAAAAGATACACAAATTTGTCATGTAACATTAGACATTCCTAATATTAAAAGTACTTGTTATTTATTGCCTATTGTAAACACAAAATAAAGAGAATACAATTGTTGTTGGTAAAGGTGAAGAGTTAACTTGTACGAAACAAGCAACATGTTTTAATATGTGTATGTGTATATTATGTATATAAATAAATAAATAAATATATATATATATATATATATATATATATATATATATATATATATTAATATGCTTCAATTAACTGGGTCACCTGCGGGTGTCTGCGGATCACCCGCGAAATCCGCTAAATAAACGGGTGGGTATGAGTTTGAGTGATTTTCAGCGGGTGACAAATTTCACTATCCAAACATAATTTAAATGGATCGACCCATGGGTGCCCGCGAATTTTGACCCATTTTGACAGATCTAAAATAAACGTTAGTTGAATTCATCAAAAGTTAGATTTATGGTAACATTAAAGCAATTCGTAGTTGAATAAGTCAAGCTCGTTTTATCTGTGTCCCTAAAAACTTAATTGACGTATGAGTGGCATAAAATAAACATCTGTTGTTAATTACGGTAATTATGAGACGATAATTCAAGCTGGACCGGGTAGGGTGCATGAGGTCGAGTCTGATATGTATGGCCCTCCATTTCCCCCTACTTTTGTACCGTCTTCAGTTTTACATAATAAATCATGTTCATTACTATTCTATTATAGCTTTATTACGAACTTCAAAAAAAAAAACTATAGCTTTATTACTTTGGATCTAGAAAGCCATTACTAAACAGATTTGGACTTTAAAAAAACATCCGAAATTCTACATTTTTAGTAACCGTTGACGTTTTTCTTTTCGACTTAAAAATGTCTACCGCATTCTTGGATGTTGACGTTTTGCTGTTCGGAGTCAAGTGAGGATGCGGACTCGCGGTCGCGGGACTAGCTACCTTGTCTGATTGTCGGAGATGATCGGAAAGGCGTGGCGGAAAGGCAGCGGCCATGGCCGCGGCGGCCTGTCTTCCTCCTCATCCTTCATCACCTCCTTCATATTCTTCCTACTTGTCACCCTAGGTTGCGCTTTTGGCACCTTCAACCTCTTGACTACCGCGCTGCGCTACCGTGGTAGCTCAGTTCCGGAAAACTTCTTTAATGCTGGCGAGGCGTCACTAGATCCCGAGCCCATCACGCAAATACCCCAGGATTTACAAGCCTCGGGGCCCGCAGGAAAGAGGTTCCACGTTGCAGTTACTGCCACGGATGCGATCTACAGTCAGTGGCAGTGTCGGGTTATGCACTATTGGTATCAGAAGGTGCGGAACCAGCCTGGGTCAGAGATGGGCGGGTTCACGCGGATTCTACACACTGGGGCGCCTGACGACCTCATGAATGAAATGCACACTATCGTCGTTGATCCTCTTCCGCCTGGCCTCGATAAGGTGGGGATGTTATCTCGCCTGTCTCAAAAGATAGGAGTCAGTTGTCCATTTCGTTTGTTAATATAGCATTAAGCAACGCATCTTACCTGGTTTAATTCTGCCTTTTCTGTTACTTTACAGGGCTACGTTGTGTTGAACAGGCCATGGGCATTCGTGCAGTGGCTGGAGAAGGCGGACATTGAGGAAGAGTAAGACTTAGATCAATTTTCGTACTGTTTCCTCTATTTTTAAATAACAAACCAACAGCAATAATCTTTCTTTGATCAAACTTAACTTGCAGGTACATAATGATGGCAGAGCCTGATCATATTTTCTTGAGGCCTATGCCAAATTTGGCGCGTGGTACCTATCCTGTGGCATTTCCCTTCTTCTACATAGAACCCAGACGACATGAAAAGATATTAAGGAAATTTTACCCTAAAGAAATGGGTCCGATATCGGATATTGATCCAATTGGAAATTCACCTACAATCCTTCTCAAAGTAGGTCGCAATCTCCAATTTAGGGAGTTCAACATGCTTTCTTTTACCTTTCAACTGTTTCCAAGTGGATCCTCTTCATGCTTTTAGCCACCAGCATTTAAACAAAATCAATTTTGTACTGTTTTATTCATACTTTTAAATCTAGTTTATCCTGATAAGTACACATGTTTTATGAATTGACAAAAATCAACCCTTCTCAGTCTCAGCTGGAGAAGATTGCTCCCACATGGGTGAATGTTTCCTTGACAATGAAAAATGACCATGAAGCTGATAAAGAATTTGGATGGGTTTTGGAAATGTAAGGTCTTTTGATACACAGCGTCTCAATTTTCATTTGAGCATTTGGTTTCAGATTTATAGGCATTCAATGATTCCAGTTGCATGACTACTATACTTCCTGTAAATTGCAAGGTATGGATACGCTGTTGCGAGTGCACTGCACAAAGTACACCACATTCTACGGAAGGATATTATGATCCAGGTATAGCTCATTGTTCACGATGTTGCACATATTGTAGATTTCATGTATTAATTCCCTTGTTACATGGATGCTGTGAGGTATTTTCCATCCGAAGTATGTCAATTGATCTCATGGTTTTTGGAGGCCGTCTATTTTCTCTAATCTTGCATTGCTTTCAGTCGAGTTTCCCCAATTCTCACTATTTGAGAAAGTTTTTAAAAATGCATTCATTTGCAGCCACCTTGGGATATGAAACTTGGAAAAGCATTCATCATCCACTACACTTATGGATGTCCATACTCTTTAGAGGTACTGCCTGCATTCTAGTAGCTTCTTTGTGAGATAAGTCATATATTAGGAAAATCTGCATACAATATATAACTGTGGTTAGTTATGTTAGCTCCATCTGGTCGAATTCTCCATGTTACCATCATGTTCATTTCGTTTGATTTTAATGGATGTTTCTGCTCCTTGTGAAGGGTAATTTAATGTATGAAGAGAAAGGGGACTGGACATTTGATAAGAGAAATTACCTTGATCACCCTCCACCAAGAAACATTTCCTTACCTCCTCTTGGTGTACCTGAAAGTGTGGTATGATGTCATTTTTCTTCCCTTCCATGCAGTTTGACATACCTAAGGCATATTAATTATTTATAGTATTTTCTCCTTCTGCTCAGTACAGTTTGACATTTAGTTAATATAGTGAAGTTAGTTACTGGATAACCAGTTCATCCTCTATATACACATTAGTGTTCCTTTTAATGGACTAGGCAGCAGAAATTGGGGTTTTACATGTTATAATTTATATTCCTAGGACCAATGAGGCATTCTTTCTTGTATCAAATAGAGGACTAATTGTCAGCAATGTGAACTAAAACGACATCCACGGGCCAAAGTGAATGATAGTGTCCCTTGACCGACCGACTAAGAAGCACAAACACGGACAAGGACATCGGGCACGGCAATTTTAAAAAATATAGGACATGGACATAGCATTGGACACGGCAATATATATACATATATACATACATATATTTGCATAAATATATACAACTAAATACATGCATATATATAATTATTTTCGTCAATGTATTAAAAAACGGGAAGCGGGAGGCGTGCGGACGGGACCTTGTAGCCGCTCAAGCGGCAGGCGGGCGCTTGAGCGGGCGATTTTTGAAAAAGCGGATGCTTAAACTCTTACATATTTATATACAAAATTACATGTATGTGTATATAAAAAATATATTTCTAAGGAAATCAGTAATACTAACCAGTAGTATCAATTACTAATGAACGAAATCTGCAAGAATATCAGTAAAATCAGTAAAGCCATTAGAAGTATAATAGAGTAATATGATATTTACTTGGATATATTACAGTAGTACCCTATCATATACAGCTTACATACAAAGTTTGCATTCTAAAGTAGGACTAGGTATATCATAGAACATTTAATGTATACAAGCTTCATATATTATACTCAATACTACTTGGATTATATAATTAATTAACATTACATGCTTACTACAACATTTTTTTTAAAAAAGCAGGAAAAAAGCGGGCAAAAAGCGGGTGAAGCGGGAAAAAAACGGGCATTTTTTGAAAACCCGCTCAAGCGGGCGCTTAAGGGCGATATTAGGCGGATGGGCTTTGCTGCCCGCTTAAGCGGCCAGGCAGCCGTTTTTTACTTCACTGATTTTCGTACACAACAAGCTCCGTAGTTCTTCACAAGAAGCACAAACAAAAATCACTAGGATACCCAGTTACCCACTCTATATTCACATTTGTATTCAAACCCACTATGTTGATCAATATAATATTTAGCATACAAAATGATATATGAAATTTTTATAATATCCACGAATGATGGACTACAAGAAAACCATTCTAAATTAATTACACAGCAATTTAACGATTACATTACTACTGGAGGTGGGGAGTATAAGGAAGATGAGGGGAAGCAACAATAATAGAGGGGATATGTGTATCGGTGGTGCTGATGGTGGTGAAGCAAGTGGAGGATAACACGTTTAGTAGTCATGTATGAGTGGAGGGTAGAGGGAAGAGATAAAAGCGAAACATGAATGCATGTTAGTTGGAGGAAAGGGGTGGAGGAGAAGTTTTGATAGAGTAGGAAGAAGAGGTGGGTGGAGTGGACACATTAGAGGACCAACGAAGTAGGAAGAAGCGGAGAAAGGGATAGAGAAGAAAATCAAGAGGAAGATGAGGAAAGAAGTTCCTAGAAGGGAGAAAGTTGCTTCTAATGGCTGCTCTAGGTGTTGGCAGCTCCTACTGCAAATGGTTGTCGCAAATGCATATTGCTTATGGCAGCTTCAACTCCTAGTGATTGCTGCAGCAAAAGTTGCTTGTAGCAGTTCCATCCCCTTATGGTGGCTGCTTGCAACAACTTCAGGACCTAGCTGCTACTTGCAGCAATTGCTGCAAGAGGTGGTTGCATCCTTTCACTACAGGAACAACAACAATTAGAGGGGAAGGCTTGTTGGTCACCTCTTGAGGTGAGGAATGATGGTTTTGGTGAGGAGTTGGGGTTTGGTCAAGGAGTCTATAGGGTTGGCTCTTGTTTTCTCTTTTCTTTTTAGTTAGGTCTTATGTGGTTTGGATTGGCTGAGTCCAGGAAGTGCCCTGGACGTGTCCACTCCTTGTCCAACTTTCAAATGCAAAAAATATGAAATTGGACACGCCAGAGGAGTGTTAACCGTGTGTCCATGGCGTGCCAAGGTTGGACTCGTGTTGGACACAGACACGACAGCCTCCGATAAGTGTCCGTGCTTCCTAGCCGACCAATAAGAAGAAGAGGCAAACCTCTCATTGCCTAGCCAGAAGTAGGAGTATGCCCATTTTCTCATGGATTCATAATGGCTGATTGAAAAGCATCTTCCATAAGTGCGTTGGTCTTCAGAGGCTGTTATTAATCAAATATCAGTTGATGGGGCTATTACAGAGTATTAGTATATACACTTTACTGCTTTTCTTTACTTAGTGTATTTGCTTATTTCTCTTTATTCTCTTCTTCTCTTTATCCCATATTGCTCATCTCTAAATATTGTACACTCTCTTGTCTTATAAAAGAGAGACCATTGTATTCTTTTTAGATCATCCAATAATAAGCAATCTCGTTGCCAACTTCTAGATGGTATCAGAGCGGGCCGATCCACCTTAAACCTAATCCCTCTCTCACCCCAACCCTAGCCGCCATCTTCTTCACCAACCCTAGCCGCCGCCACCCCCACCTCTTTTTTTTCCCGCCGCTACAGTACTGCTACAGTAGCGCCGCTACAAGGGGGCTATTCTCATCTATTGACCAAGGGACCGGACGCTCCCACTGCTGATGCTGATGACAAGACCAAGCAGGCCTATGATCTTTGGTCCAAGGAGGACTATGGTGTTATGACCTGGATGGTCAACAACGCCGAACCGAAGATCAGCCAGTCTCTCCTTCGTCTGAAGACAACAAAGGATATGTGGGACCAGCTCTCCTACGTATACTCTCACCAGCAAAATCCAAAGAAGGTGTTTGAGATCTTCAAGCAGCTGGTCAAATAAGAGTTTTCTACTATTGATTCTATCGAGGACTACTACAACAACTGCTGTGCTCTCTGGGATGAATTTCAGGTGTACCATCCGCTTTCTGCCGACATCACTGAAATCCAGCGTCAACGGAATGAACTTCAGCTTGTCCAGTTCTTCGCTGGTCTACCCTCCTCCTTCGCTAGAGTTGTTGATCAGATTCTCTCCAGTGATCCTCTGCCTACACTGCAAGATGTTCTGAAACGTGTTCAACGTCTACCTTCTGTATCTCAGTCTTTGCCTGACACATCTGATGTAGCGGCCCTTGCTGTTCGCACAAGTGACTCCTCTCGTGGCCGCGGTCGAGGACGAGGCCGTGGTCACGGGCGCTCCTCTGCACCTGGATGTAGCTCTGGTACTGAGACTACTGAACCACACTTCTGTACTTTCTGCAAGCGCACGAATCACAATGAAGATCGCTGTTGGATCAAGCATGGCAAGCCAGCTTGGGCAAACCAAGTCACTACAGATCAACCTGAGACTACCACTACCTCTGCTGCTCCTTCTGCTGATTGGATCCGGTCGGAGTTCGAGAAATTTCTTCAGGCTCGTCTTACTTCTTCTGCTGAAGCCTTTACTGACGGGAGCGCTGCACTTCTGACCCAGTCTGGTAAAAATTCATGGGTGATTGATTCGGGTGCGACATCCCATATCTCTGGAAATCCTGCGTTATTTTCTAACTTACATAATACTTCTGTTATACCTCCTGTTACACTGGCTGATGGGTCTAAGACACCTGTTACTGGCATTGGTGATATATGCACTCCTGGTTGCCTGCCTCTGCGGTCTACTCTTTATGTTCCGAAATTTCCTATAAATCTGTTATCTGTCAATAGAACTGTAAAAAGTCTTCGTTGCTCTATTACCATTGACCCGGATGGTGTTGTGTTTCAGGATCTGCGCACGAGGACGACGATTGGTTCGGGCCATGAGGGACCAGATGGGCTATATTACTTGGACGTTCCAAAGACCGCAACATATCTGACATCCTCTGTGACAAGCATCCAATGGCACTACCGTCTGGGACATCCTTCTGCAGCGAAATTGAAACATTTACTTCATGATGTTTTAGATTATGTTTTTCATTGTGAGACTCACCAATTGGGCAAACAGATGCGAGCATCTTTTTCTAAGAAATCATGTATTAGTTCAAAGCAGCCATTTGATATTATTCATGCTGATGTTTGGGGTCCTTGTTCTGTGTCCAGTATTTCTGGATTTCGCTACTTTTTGAGCTTTATTGATGATTTTTCTAGAACTACCTGGATTTTCTTGCTCAAGGACAAATCTACTATACTTGATACCATTACTACTTATTTTGCTGAGATCCGTACCCAGTTTGCCAAACCTATCAAAATTTTTCGCACTGATAATGCCCTTGAATTCGTGCAAGCCTCGGTCAGCAACTTTTGTCGCAAACAGGGTACCATACACCAAACTTCTTGTGCCTACACTCCACAGCAAAATGGAGTCGCCGAATGCAAAAATCGACACCTCCTTGAAGTTGCTCGCACTTTACTGTTTCATTACCATGTCCCACAATGTTTTTGGCCTGAAGCTGTTTCCACTGCATGTTACCTTATTAACCGCATGCCGTCCTCTGTGCTTGGGAATCAAGTCCCTTATCAAATCCTGTACCCGGATGCACCCCTCTTTTCTGTTCCTCCTCGTATCTTTGGGAGCACATGTTTTGTCAAAAATCTTCGTCCTGGTCTCACCAAACTTGACCCTAGAGCAATAAAATGTGTCTTTTTAGGGTACTCTCACACTCAGAAAGGGTACCGCTGTTATGATCCCGTGTCAAAGAAATGGTTTGTATTTGCTGTTGTTGTTTTCTTTGAGCACATGCCTTTCTACTCCTTTGTCGGGTCTGCCCTTACATCGGATTTATTAATGGAGACACCTCTACCTATGATTGATGATACTGATGATACTGCTCCTCCTGCTGAAAGTCCTCCTCTGAAAGTTTATCAACGAAGACAGAAGACAACAACTCCCTCTATAGCCCCTCCAGAGTCCTTGTCCTCCGTGCCAGATCAAACACCACCACAGGTATACTCTGACTTAGATGTTCCTATCAGTTTGAGCGCCTCAAGGCTAGACTTGTTGCCAAGGGCTACACACAGACTTATGGGGTCGACTACTTTGAGACTTTTTCACCGGTGGCTCGGTTGAATTCCGTACGCATTCTTATTTCTGTTGCTATTAATTTTGATTGACCCTTGTACCAGCTGGATGTGAAAAATGCGTTTCTGTATGGGGATTTACATGAGGAGGTCTATATGCAACAACCTCCAGGATTTGTGCTTCAGGGGGAGTCCTCCAAAGTCTGCAGGTTGCAGAAAGCTATCTATGGTTTAAAACAGAGTCCCCGTGCTTGGTTTGATAAACTAAGTACCATTCTTCAGAAGTTTCTTTTTCGACGCTCCCAGTCCGATCATTTTGTCTTCATTAAAAACACTACTGCTGGCCTTGTTATTTTGATTGTATATGTTGATGACATTATTCTCTCAGGGAGTGATCTTGACGGTATTCAGGCTATTAAGTGTTATCTGGAGAAACACATTGTCACCAAAGACCTTGGGACTTTGCGTTACTTTCTTGGGATTGAAGTGTCTAGATCTGCTTCTAGTTTATGCTTGTCTCAACGTAAATATGTTCTGGATCTTCTTTCTGACACAGGACTTCTTGGTGCTAAACCTGCTAGTACTCCTCTGGATCCAAATACTAACTGGGACGATGAGAACTCTCCTGCCTATCCTGATCATCATCAGTATCGCCGCATGGTTGGCAAGCTCATTTATCTTACTATTACTCGTGCTGATATTACTTCTGCTCTTGGGCTTGTTAGTAGATATCTGGATAAACCTCGTCAATGTCACTAGGATGCCGTTTGCCACATTCTCAAATATCTGAAGAGTGCTCCTGGGAAAGGTTTGCTATATAAAAAACATGGTCATTGTAAGCTTGTTGGATATTCTGACTCTGACTATACCGGGAGTAAAATCGACCGACGCTCCACCCAGGGGCGGAGCCAGAATTTGGTTTTTGGGGGGGCCAAAAAATACTTGTGTTACCTAGGACTCGAACCTAAGACCATAAGTCTAGCAATACACACACAAACCACTAGACCAATTCCACACTTTGCTTCAACAACATGATACATTCTATATATATTCTTGACCAACTTGTAGACAATAGACAAATTTAATAAAAAATGAGTTGCAGCCGCGGGGGTTGGAACACATGACCTCCAACCAAAGTTAAGGAGAACAAACCACTATACTAGAAGCACCTCGCTGCATAGGGCTCACTGTAGTATTTATTTATTATACAACTTATGTATAAAAATATATGTATATGAGTATTCATATTGATTTTTTAATTTTTTTGGGGGGGCCATGGCCTACTCTTGCCCCCCCCTGGCTCCACCTCTGGCTCCACCTCTGGCTACTGTACCTTTGTAGGAGGAAATCTTGTTACTTGGCGAAGCAAGAAACAGACTGTGGTTGCTCGCTCAAGTGCTGAAGCAGAATATCACGCCATGGCGCATACTACTTGTGAACTATTCTGGATTCGGAGCCTACTGAAGGATTTTGGCATTGTGAAAAACAATGAGATTTGGAGAGCTTAGGATTGCACAATGTGTACACCCTCATATATATAATACCGAAAGAATTACAGAGAGGTCCATATATAAAAGAGAAATAACAAAACAAATAGCAGGCTATGTAAAACATGAAATATATAATGTAACACTCCCCCTCAAGTTGGAGCATAGATGTCAATCATGCCCAACTTGTCCATTAGTGTGCAGAACTGTTTCTTCGCCAACAGCTTGGTGAAGATATCAACAACTTGATCTTCTGATCTCGTGAATAGAGTGCATATCTTGCCAGCAAGAATAGATTCTCTGATGAAGTGGCAGTCAACTTCAATGTGTTTGGTGCGCTCATGATAGACAGGATTATTTGCAATGAAGATGGCAGCTCTGTTATCACAGTGCATAGGAATGGCCGAAGAAGACTCAATCCCAAACTCTTTCAGGAGAGAACGTACCCACAGTAACTCACAGGCAGTATGGGCCATGGCCCTGTACTCAGCTTCAACACTAGATCTGGCAACGACATTCTGTTTCTTACTCCTCCAAGTAACAAAATTGCCTCATACAAAAGTATAGTAACCGAAGGTAGATTTTCTATCAACTTTGCTGCCTGCATAATCAGAATACCCTTCAAGAACACAGTGCCCATTCTTTTTATAATGAAGTCCCTTGCCAGACGACTTTTTTAAGTATCTCAGGACTTGACATACAACATCCCAATGACACTGTTTGGGTTTGTCAAGGTACCTGCTAAGAAGACCCACTGCAGTAGCAATATCAAGACGAGTAACAGTTAAATAAATCAATTTACCAATCAACCTCCTAAATTTTTTATGATCAGCAAACACAGAAGAGGAATCATCATCCCAATTCACATTGGGATCAAGAGGAGTATCCGCTGGTCTTGCTCCAAGCATACCAGTCTCCTGCAGAATATCAAGAACATACTTTCTCTGAGAAAGCACCAGGGCATTAGAGGTTCTAGAGACATCTATGCCAAGAAAATACCGAAGTCTGCCCAAATCTTTTGTAGCAAAGTGCTTGCCCAGATGATCTTTGGTAGCCTGAATACCAAGAGAGTCGCTACCTGAAATAATAATGTCATCAACATATACAATCAGAATAGTAATACCTGCTGAAGTCTTTTTTTGTGAACACAGAATGGTCAACCTGGGACATCAGAAAACCAAAATCAATCATGATCCTGCTCAACTTATCAAACCAGGCACGAGGACTCTGCTTGAGCCCATAGATAGACTTCTTAAGCCTGCATACTTTGTGAGACTCCCCCTGAGCAACAAACCCAGGAGGTTGCTCCATATACACTTCTTCCTGTAAGTCACCATACAACATACAGAAAAGCATTTTTCACATCAAGCTGCAGAAGAGGCCAGTTCAGATTCACAGCAACAGATAGGAGAATCCTGACAGAGTTAAGGCGAGCAACAGGAGAAAAAGTCTCAAAGTAATCAATGCCATATGTTTGAGTATAGCCCTTTGCAACTAACCATGCTTTCAACCTCTCAACCGTACCATCAGGTTGATATTTTACGGCATATACCCACCTGCAGCCCACAGGCTTACACTGAGGAGGTGGATCCACCAGCTCCCAAGTGTCTCTGTCAGTAAGAGCAATCATTTCTTCTTTCATAGCAGATGTCCAAGCAGTACTTTTCAATGCATCCTGAACATTCTTAGGTACAGCCACAACAGATAAAGCATATACAAAATTGCTAGAATGAGTATTCAGATGAGCAGTAGATACAAACTGAGCAATGCTATGAGAAGTGCAGGAACGAGTACCCTTTCTGAGTGCAATAGGCATGTCAAGGTCAGAGTGTACCTCAGGTGCAGCAGAACCTTCTGGAGGAGAAGATTGGTTGCCTTGGGGGGGGTACTTGCGTAGAAGGTGCTCTATTCCTGCGCTGATAAACAATAAGAGGAGGATCTTGAGTTTCAATAGTCACAGTGTCAGTACTGTCAGGCACACAGTCAGAAATAACAGGCAAAGGAGAGGCAAGAATGTCTGTCTGCAAACTATCTCCTACTGAAGAATAATACGGTGTATCTTCAAAAAAGACAACATAACTACTAGTAAACCATTTCCTTGTACTGGGATTATAACACTTGTAACCCTTCTGAGTTCTAGAATAGCCCAGAAAAATGCATTTAGCAGCTCGAGGAGACAATTTATCAGAAGCAGGTCCAAGTAATCTGACAAAGCAGGTACACCCAAAAATTCTAGGCGGCACAGCAAACAAAGAAGTCTCAGGTTGCAGAACCTGTATAGGAATCTTATTTCCAATAACAGACGATGGCATCTTATTAATCAGAAAACACGCAGTCAAAATAGCCTCAGGCCAATAGGAGCGGGGCACTTGAGAATGCATCATGATAGTCCTGGTAACTTCTACTAAGTGTCTATTTTTCCGCTCAGCGACACCATTTTGTTGTGGGGTATAGGCACATGAAGTCTGGTGGAGCGTACTAACAGATTTACAGAAAACCGCCACTTCTTGCTTAACAAACTCTAAAGCATTATCGGTGCGGAAAACTTTAACAGGCAAACCAAACTGCGTTTTTATTTCAGCAAAAAGTATTTGATAGTAGACAACACTTCAGACCTACTTTTTAATAGAAACAACCAAGTAGTCCTAGAAAAGTCATCAATAAATAGAATGAAATATTTGTAACCAGACAAACTCGGTACATGGCATGGACCCCATACATCAGAGTGAACTAAATAAAAAATGTTTTTACTGCTCACAGTACTACGTCTAGGATACACAGTACGAGTCTGTTTTCCCAGTTGACAAGATTCACACTGAAAATTACAACTGCCAATATCAGAAACTAAATGACGCAGCTTCTCTGACGATGGATGTCCCAGCCTGTAGTGCCACTGCAGTGCAGAAACAGAAGCCGATAAAGCAGATACCATAACAGCTTTCTCTAATCGCGGTAACTGGTCCAAGTAGTAGAGTCCATTAACACCTTCATACCCCCCCCACCAATCTTCGTCCTCGTGCGAAGGTCCTGAAAAACACATGAACCAGGAACAAAAGTCAGGCTACAGTTCAAACTTCGTAAAATTTTGCTGACTGATAATAAGTTCAGAGGAAATCTAGGCACATATAAGGCAGACTTGAGCCAAAACTGAGAAACAATATCACCGACTCCAAAGACCGAAGACTTTGAGCCATCAGCTAGCATAACAGAAGAGTTACGGACAGGTTTAGATAGAGTTTTAAACAGAGATCTATTGCCAGATATATATGCAGAGGCACTAGAATCTATCACCCATTTGGTATTACCAGAAGTAGAAGGTGAGGAGGAACTCAGGAATGCAATATCATAACCAGAGTATGCAGCATGTGCTCCACTAGTAGAAGCAGCAGTCGAAGAGCCAGCATGCTCAAGGAGGCGTTCCACCTCAGCACGAATGTAGTCTGCGGTCGCTCCCGCAGTCGCTGGCTCAGGCGTCGGAGTAACAGCCTCAGAGCAGTAGACGATGAATCTGCAGTAGCATTGGCCCAAGCCGGTTTACCGTACTTTTCCCAACACTTTTCTTCAATATGGTTAGACCGGCCACAGAAGGTACACACACGCTGTCCTTGCTGAGGACGCGCAACAGCAGGAGGTGAGGCAGCAGGAGGGGCTCCTCGTCCAGCACCAGGTCCACGTCCCCGTCCTGCACCCAGGGGAGGACGACCATCAGTGGAACGGCCACGGCCACGCCCAGCCCAAGCAGCCAGGGCAGTAGAATCTCCAGTCTCAGGAGACGATGTCGATGAAGAAAGGCGCTGGAGACGCTGGTAGGCACTCTGCAAAGTAGGGAGCGGATCACTCGCCAAGATCTGATCCACAACGCCAACATAGGATTCTGGCAAGCCACTCAGAAACTGTATCAGCTGTAGTTCCGCCCGCTGTTTCTGCATAGTCGCCAGATCAGTAGACAGCGGGTGGTAAGTCTCCAACTCACCCCGCAGGCCGGTGAAGGTGGAGAAGTAGTCGGAGATGTCAGATCCCGTGAATTGGAGTCGCCCCAGTTGCTTGGTTATGTCGAAGACCTTCTTGGGATTCTGACTGTGAGAGTAGGTACTGGCGAGCTGATCCCACATCTGCTTCGCCGTAGGTAGCCTAAGTAACATTGATCTTCTCAACGACACTGTTGAGAATCCATGTCATCACAGTCGAGTCTTCACGGACCCAATCATCAAAAGTTTTGACGTCTTTTTCATCCGCGTTCACTGCAGGATGAGGCGGACCAGTGCAAATCAGATGAGAGTACTTCCCTTGTGATTTGGCATATATCACAAAGGAGCACACCTAAAGCTGGTAATTGCGCCCGTCAAGTTTAACAGTGGTAACTTGACGACGCGAGTCTCTCCAGAAGTCATATCCAGAAGACGCTATGAGAACAGGCAGGAAGGCAGGCACAGGCAAGCAGGCACAGGCAGGAGTAGTCAGCAGTCAGAGGCAGAAGTCCAACACATGGACTAGTAGTAGAAGGTAGAAGATCCACGCATGGATCTTTAAAAAAAAAAGCCACGTAGGGGCAACAGATGAAGAGAAAAAAAACCTACGGCAACATGGAGGATCAATCACTCCACCATGAGGCGCAGGCAGACAGAGAGGATGAAGCCCGTTACGCCGTCAACGTGCCAACTCTGGAAAGTTACTGAGGCTGTTTGGAGATTTCGGAAAGACAAACAGAGCTAGACGGAGGGTCCTGTGGTGGATTAGGCCACAAGGATGGAGTTTATTAGGGGATTAGAGGTGGATGGAGGGCTGCGGAGGGGTGGACGGCGATCGATAGCGGCGGCGGTACTGTAGCAGCACTGTAGCGACGAAAAAAGGAGATTTCGGAGTATGGTGGCGGCTAGGGTTGGTGGAGATAGGGATTAGGTTTAAGGTGGATCGTCCCGCTCTGATACCATGTGAAAAACAATGAGATTTGGAGAGCTTAGGATTGCACAATGTGTGCACCCTCATATATATAATACTGAAAGAATTACAGAGAGGTCCATATATAAAAGAGAAATAACAAAACAAATAGCAGGCTATGTAAAACAAGAAATATATAATGTAACATGCATTTTTGACTCTTCTCCTATTCCGATGTACTGTGACAACAAAGCTGCCACTTTTATTTCCAGCAATCCTACTTTTCATGAGCGAACAAAACATGTTGAGGTTGACTGTCATTTTGTTCGCAAAGCTGTCTTATCTGGCCAGATATCTACTCCCTACATACATACTTCTGTTCAGATGACTGACATCTTCACTAAGATTCTTCCGAAGACGAGATTCACTGCTATGACATCTAAGCTGGGCATGATTGACATCTACGCTCCAGCTTGAGGGGGAGTATTAGTATATACACTTTACTGCTTTTCTTTACTTAGTGTATTTGCTTATTTCTCTTTATTCTCTTCTTCTCTTTATCCCATATTGCTCATCTCTAAATATTGTACACTCTCTTGTCTTATAAAAGAGAGACCATTGTATTCTTTTTAGATCATCCAATAATAAGCAATCTCGTTGCCAACTTCTAGACAGAGTATACATCACTGAGTTCTTGAAGATCCCAATAAGCTGCGTGCATCAGATATCGGGATCTAAATGCTTTGATTGATACGTTGCACATGCAACCTGAACTTTGGATCCAAACTGGAGAGCGAATCAGTAAGGACACTGGTTAACAATTACTGAGTGGACCACAAATAAAAGGAGCTTGTTTTGCCAGTTGTCACTGATTCACCTGCTGTATACATCACTGAGTTCTTGAAGATCCCAATAAGCTGCGTGCATCAGATATCGGGATCTAAATGCTTTGATTGATATGTTGCACATGCAACCTGAACTTTGGATCCAAACTGGAGAGCGAATCAGTAAGGACACTGGTTAACAATTACTGAGTGGACCACAAATAAAAGGAGCTTGTTTTGCCAGTTGTCACTGATTCACCTGCTTGCTTTGTTGTCTGAGCAGTGAGTTCAACATTGGCATTCTAAATAAAGTTTTCTTGATAACTAGTAGTAAAAAACAACGGAAAATTAAGAAATATACCACAATCTTTTCCTCTAAGTTACCACAATGGTAGATACCATTGAAGGGTCAATCAAGAGATCAACAATCATGAACCATCATACAACATCAATTCGATTAGCTAAACAGTAATAAAAGCAATCCAAACCTCTCTGTACTGCCCGTCAAAACCACAATTCTAAAGTGCATTTGAATTTGTAAAGAGACAGTTCATAGAGACTAATAGAGTCATGACTATATGCGACACTAGTCAAAACACACAATTAGTCCTTAGATAAAAGGTAATGTAAATCAACCATCAATTTTTGACTTGTATTTATTTACCAAGTTGGTTCTACTTGCAATCTTGCAATAGACTTTATGCACTTACTCCTCTTCAAAAGTACTCCCTGCCATGTGATTATTTGTCACATAGGAAGCATGGACATGGACACTGACACGAATATGGATACGAACATGGGACAAAGCAAAATTTCAAAATAATGGGACACAGACTGGACATGACACTGAACGCGGGGAACAAATATACAAATGCATATACATTTTATTTATGTATAACGTAAATAAGAACAAGCACATTCTGACACAAAGATCATATGATCCACTCTATATTCAATTCATATGTGCATTCAAACACAGATTGCATACATCATGAAATCAAGCCATTAAAAAGGTTCTATCAAACAAATCCACATCGTAATCAAAATAATAGTCAAACAATGAACAATTTATTCACAAATAATGATTAAACTTAAATAACACAAGAATGAACTCACACTAAAACAATGATGAATGTGGAAGGTTAAAAGGTGATGAAGGTGGACAATTTTTTTCCAAAGAAGTAGAGTTACACTATTATTTGTTGAAGGGGAAAGTTAAAACAGTGATGAAGGTGGAAGGTGAGGAAGAAGAGAAGGGGGGAAGGAGATTGTTGCTGGTGGTAGTGGTGGTGGAGAAATAAAACATAGGTATTGGCGTTGGAGGAAGCTAAAGGAGGGGTAGGAGGAGATGAGCTGTCATTCATAATATAAGAGGAAGATGAGGAGTAAAGAATTAGGTATTGTTGGTGGAGGAAGAGTAAGGGAGGAGGATAATGTTGCTTGTGGTAATGGTGTTGGTGGTGTGTAGGATGTAGTCTCAAGAGGGGGGGGGTTGAATTGAGTTATAAAAAACTCAAGAAAACTTGTTAGGCCTTCAAATTATGTCTCATAATAAGTAAACTAATTACATGTCTAATAAATTACCATTAACATTAATGGCAAGGACAAGAAAAAATTAAAGAATGTAAGAGAGCGATCAAAAAGTAAATATATATATTTATTGGCATAGCTACAAGTATTAAGCAATATAACCACTATCCTTCATGGCATAGCTACCGAATAGAATTTGAATTGAAGGTGCAAAATAAGAAAAATCAAAAGACGTGTATTAAGAGTATTAGATCCAATTAGAAGTGATATTTGGCACATAACATAGGTAACAGTAACAATTTTGTACATTAGGATATCCTCATTGAACATTAAAATACATATATATATACAATCAGACCCATAAAAATAGGTCAAAGCAACAATGCCTAGGTGCGCCTTAACAACTATGCATAACTTCACTACCTAGAGAGGTCAACATCTATGACTTCTAATCATCTTGTGTACCACATTTTATTGCCACCACAAGATCATACACCAAGAGAACTCTCTTTTCAGTTCAAACTAGCTTCTTTTTCTGGGTAAGGATCCAACAACCTAATCTTAGAGACTTACTTTCCTTACCTAGGGTCCTTGCACTTCACCTTCCTTAGTTAAGAAATGTTAGAATAATAAGTATTTACTCCCTTTATTCATTATTCTTTATTTACCTGTACATTCTCTGTGTATATGGGATTTGTCCCACACCGTGTAAACGGGTATTGGCCACTGCCTGTGCCTATATATATAGGTGTGCCCTGTCAATACAAAGACATCTCATTCCGCACATTACTTTTCTTGTCTACATGGTATCAGAGCCAACGATACTCGAATCCCTTGGAGAGAGCGTCCCGCAGTAGCAGTAGCCGTCATCTTTATCAGTGTTGACATCATCCTCACCAGGCTCCTCCGTTGCGGTCGTCCCTCCTTCTCCTCCGTGGAAATCATCTCCACCATGAAAGTCTTTCTCCTTCCCCATCGTAGAAATCATCTCCACCGTGGAAGTCTTTCTCCTTCCCCATCATGGAAATCATCTCCACCATGGGAACCATTTCCATAGTGGTGGAAGTCATCTCCATCACCTTCTGAAGCGTTGCTCCCTTTCTCGGAGACATTACCATCCTCTCCTATCAAAGGATCTCTATATCCTTCCCCAAATCTTCACCACCGTCATAGTGGTAGATAAATCGATGCTAGGAGGTTCTCTCACCAAGAAGATCCATCCAAGGGGCAATACATGGGTAGAAGACATACAATTTTTGAGCCGGTGGCGCGACACACACCGTGCCCATCATCAACATGGCGTGTTGACAGAAGACATGGTTACACCCCCGACAAGTCACACGCCGTGTCCATCATCGACATGTCTAACGCTTTCGAGGTACACACCGTGTCCATCCTTGACAAGCTGTCCTGTTAGTAGTCAAAAATCTATCCATCCGTACACATCATGTTAGGCACCTGCTATCTAGTTTCATCCCTTTTCTTCATCATGTTAGAAAAGAAGGAAATGGCCCTCCTTTTCCGTGATAAGGTCATCACCACTCAGAAGCTTAATAAGAAAAATTTCACTCAATGGCGCCATACAATCAAGATTTGGTTCAATGGAACAAGGACAATACAAGCATCTCGCAGAGGGTCCTCCAACCGGTGCCACTCTGGAATGACAGGAGCAGACCGATGGCAGTCTTCTCTCCATCCTGAGGAATTCCATGAAGCCACAAGTTGCTGATCTCACCAATCACTTTGAGAAATGTAAAGATGTCTGGAATCATCTTAATCTCATGTACGAGTCAAACATCTTCTGCATTTATGAGATGACCGTGGAGATTTATAATCTTCAACAAGATGACAATACTCTGACTAAATACTTCGGGGAGGTAACTCGTATTACTGATGATCTCCATTCTCGTATTCCGCTAACAACGACCTGAACGAACTCTAGAAGCGGAGGGATCAAATTATTGTCATCAAATTCTTGGCTGGTCTTTGACGTAAATACAAAAGAGTACACAACCGATTCCTTGCTGAGTCTGAGCTTCCCAAAATGGAAGAAGCATATCAACATGTCTGCTGCATTTTTTATTGAACAAGCTCCACATTCTACCTTAGACAAATCTGCCATGCTCTCTACCATGAAGGGTCACATCGACACTGGCCCTGCTACTCATGAACGAGGATGAGGGGGATGAGGAGATCGTGGAGGAGGTCTACTGAAGAACATGATGCCTAGAATGCTCTCATTGTGGCAAAATGGGGCATTACAAGGAAACCTGCGATGAACTTCGTGGGTATCCACCCAAAACCACATCTGCAAATGTGGCATCAACTGACGACTCTTCAGGGGACATCAGCCGTCTGATCCAGGTGACAAATGAGGAGTACAATCAGTTATGTTAGTACAAAGCTTCTCAACAAGCCTCGTCTTAAGTTTCTTCAACGACTTCCCTAGCACAACATCTTGGTGGACCTACTGCATGCATATCTCAATTTTCTAGTGCAGGTTCGTCTTCTTGGGTACTTGATTTAGGTGCAACAGATCACATTACAGGTACGACCCATCTTATATCCAATCTATCCACCAAAAAAATACCTTTGCCACCTATCACCATTGCCAATGGATCTACAGCTCCAGACATGGTAATGGGGTTATCAAACCTCTACCTACAGTCACCTTGCAATCAATGTTATTTGCTCCTGAGTTTCTTTTCAATTTAATTTCCATTAGCAAATTAACCCATTCTCTTCAAGCCTCAGTTACATTTAACCCTGATGATTGTGTGATACAAGACCTACAGACACAGAAGGTGATTGGTGGTAGGTATGGAATTACAGGTCTCTACTATCTTGGTATGGCGTCCAAGGCGGGTGTGGCAACTTCTCTCCATATCCATAGTCAGCTTGGACACATGTCCCTGGACAAACTTCAGATTCTCCACGCTCAGCTTTCTAGACTTAATACACTCCAATGTGAGTCATGTCAGTTAGGAAAGCATCATTATCCACCTTTAAGTCTAGGGATCAAATGACTGCTAAGTTAAGTTTTAAATTATTCATTCTGATGTTTGGGGCCCATGTCGGGTTCCGTCAAAACTTGGTCAAATTTTTTTGTTGCCCCTTGCGCCAACTTGATATCAAGAATGCTATTCTCCATAGTTACATGTCTGAAGAAATCTATATGGAGCAACCTCTTGGGTTGTGTTGCTCAGGGGGAGTCACACCTAGCTTGTCGTCTTCATAAATCTCTCTATGGGCTCAAGCAGTCCCCAAGAGCTTGGTTTGGAAAATTTCGTCAATCTTTACTTGAATTCGGTCTTCTATAGTCAGGTCTTAATCATTCAATCTTCTATCAGCGAGGATCCACATGATGTGTTCTCCTTATTGTCTATGTTGATAATATTGTCATTACTGGAGATGATCACCAAGGTATTCTGCAACTTAAACAGTTTCTTCAACATAAATTTCAAACTAAAGATTTAGGCCTCCTAAAATATTTTTGGGTATTGAGGTTGCTAGTTCTAATGATGGTATAGTCATCTCACAAAGGAAATACACTCTTGATCTACTTGAAGAGGCTGGTATGCTTGGAGCAAAGCCTGCAAATACTCCAACGTATCCCAAAGTCAAGATATACAAGGAGGGGGAGCTACTTAAAGATCAATGGAGATATAGAAAACTGGTTGGAAAATTAAATTAAGGCCTTGTTTGGTAGGGTGTAATAGGTGTGAATTGAGTGAATTAAAATGTGTGGAAAACAAATGTGTATAGTTAGAACGACAAAGATTTCATTTGGTATGATGTGATCCAAATCAAGGAAATTGATCTCATCTATTTGGTATAGTTTTGGAAAGTATTGGCGTCAAAACGTAGCAGCTGGGTTTTGTTAGAAATAGCCACGATAGGCTGTACAATGGTCCACCGGAACGAAGCAACCATCACAGCTGGCGGCCCCCACGAAAATAACATGTTCGGTTTCATGGTAGAATGCTGTCAATCGCACAACAGTAACAAATACATGAACTAACTACACCCGACCACCCCTTTTCTCGGCGCGGAACCTTTTCCTGGATTTTGAGCAGAATCAGGTAGTTGAGTGCTGTTTCAAAACAACAAACTGCACTGTATTACACCCTACCAAATAATTACAAAGTAGGAAATGGTGACACTCAAACTTAACACTTTTATATTACACCCTACCAAACAGGGCCTAACTTATAGACACTTGTCCAAATATTTCCTTTGCTACTAGTTGGTTAGTCAATTCATGGATAAACCCAGATATTTCTTTTGCTACTAGTTGGTTAGTCAATTCATGGATAAACCCTGCAGTAGTCATATGGAGGTTGTTGATGGATTCTTCGCTATCTGAACAAGAGTCCAAACAAAGGTATATGGTACACAAATTATGGACATCTCGAAGTGCAGGGCTTCTCAGATGCAGATTTGGTAGGATGTGACTGCAGGTCAATTTCCGGATATTGCGTCTTTGTGGGGGGGGGGCAATCTTGTGTCATGGAAAAGCAAAAAGCAAACAACGATAGCCCGACCTAGTGCTGAATCTGAATACTAAGCAATGGCTCATGCAACCAGTGATCTCTTATGGACCAAGAATATTCTAGAAGAAATGGGAATCAATGAGTCTGAAGCAATGTAACTCATGTGTGATAATCAAGCTGCTGTGCACATGGCTTCTAACTCAGTTTTTCTCTAAAGGACCAAACATATTGAAGTTGATTGTCATTTCATTCGGGAAAAGGTACAAGATCACCAAATTGTACTTATTCCAGTCCATTCAGAAGATCAAGTGGCTGGTTTTTTCACAAAATCCCGCAATGGATGTCGAGTAAATTCTTATGTAACAAGCTTGGTTCCTGTGACATCTACAAACCAACTTGAGGGGGAGTGTTAGATCCCTTTATTCATTATTTTTTATTTTTCTATATATTCTCTGTGTATATGGGATTAGTCCCACACGGTATAAACACGTATTGGCCACCAACCTTGCCCATATATATAGGTGTACCTTGTCAATACAAGGCATCTCATTCCGCACATTACTTTTCCTGTCTACAAGAAAGAACTTCAACTAACCTTTAAAAGAAAGATATTAGAAAAGAGAAATGAGAACTTCACAAGATTACAAGTAGGACTAGCTCTCTTACAATATATCTTATTCACTTTACTGGAGTAAGTGAGTAATGAAGCTCAAGGGAGTGATTGGGGCTCTTGAAGTTGCAATCTCACTACTATAACATAGGAGCCTCTTGGTAACCTTGTATAGTTGAGGATGCCTATTAGCCAATAGACTTGATTAGTACGTATTCTAGTCGCTATAAATAGAGTATTAGGATCTAACATAAATATATTTCCACTTTTTGGCCCCCTCTAACAACTATTCTAGCATAACAAAAAGCTACAACAACAATATAGTTGGCTGAATTTCCGCAGGAAATTCTCATCCGACAAGTAGCCGTTAAAGACACTTAGTAGGTTAGTTGGCTGACTTTCTAGTTTGAATATTCAGCAGATGACACTCAATATCTCGAGCTAATCGTTTGGTTGCTTGAGATTTTGGGAACAAATTTAGCTGACACAAGTATATGGAAATCCTTATACAGTCTAGTCGATTGAATTTTCCTCAAGAAATTCTCGGCAACACAGAGGTCTATTGACGGCGTTTTTACGTACTCCAAAGTGCGTCATAGTTCTTTTCAACTAAATCAATTACAAGTTCGAGCTTCATTAAAAGTCATACAATCAATACAAATAATTTACGTCAAAGATCTAACACAAAATTCTATCTAATATTCAAGGTTGGATCTTTGTTCATGACTTGACATACATCTCAGGTCTAAGGTTTGTTAATTTGGGGTAATCAGAGAGTTTTCTATAATTTACAATAATCATAGGGAAAACATTAGACACATGAATGGAATGGTGTCAAAATATGGACAATATAACCTTTAGTGTTAATATTCTCCCTCTTTTTGAAGATGCAAACGTTCTAAATGTACTGAAAAATGAAAATTTGGATCTTATACATTTGAAGTCAAGGCCCTGAAAGTAACACAAAGCTCAAAAGCTATGCGTTTAATACAACGTGTGACACATTATTTTAGCAAACTTCAAATTAATTTAAAATATTTGCAAATATAAAGCGTTTTAGTATATCCATATCCACAGTCTTCTACCCTTTGTCATATTAGAAAGTATGAGTGGGTGTAGAAGAGCAAGACTATGAAGGGTTTGTCAACCAACACAATCAATCAATCGAAACTGAACAAGATGAGAAAATTCCACTAGGTAACATCAAATTAAGCACGTATGTGTCCCAACCATTAAGACTTGTCATTTAATACAAACACTTGAGCATTGTTTCAAAAAAGGTTCGTGCGGCCGCATACAACGTTCAGACCACCTACTGGAAATCCCCCCTAAAGCGGACCATGCCACATAATTGGCCGCACAACCGCATACAAGACCCATTAATCCCCAATTTTCAGATAGACATATTTTCATTTCTTCTTTTTTATATTTACATTCATCTATGTTTGTTTAGATTTAGATCATAGTGCATGTTTATATTTATTTAAGTTGTGGTGATTGCATATTTGCATGATTGCATCCATTATTCTTGTAATTGTACTATTTAGATACACGATTGTATAAATTAAATATGTATATTCATGATTAATATATATTTACATATAATAACTAATAAATAAATTAAAAATGTCCAAAAACGCATATACTCTCGCATATAGTCCCACATACCGCATATACTCTACAAGGTGACCTCTCCGAACGCATAACATATACCATTTTTTGAAACACTGCGTTTGAGTACATTACGTCAAAGAGAAAGATAGAACATGCAGAAATAAACACACATAGTAAGATAAATTCTGGAATAAAGTACATGCCTAAGATGCAAGTGCCATTAATTTTACATGATTAAGTTAAAAAATATATAGACAAAGGACACTAAGACCATATTTACAGATCTAGTGGGATCACAATCTTCATGATCAAGTGCATCTTTGGATACCAGAGGATGTGGTGGATTCAATTGAGATTATATCATCAGACTCTAGAACATCATCATCATTTCCTTCTTCGTTACCATTATCTTCATCCATTTCAACATCTTCCTGAACTTTTCGCGTTGGCCATCGTTCATTGATGATATGCTATGTCATGAACCAATGATTAAGCGCCATGGCCTCCTCAAATGTGGGAGCAAAAATATAGTCATAGTAAAAAAGAGCTACATGGGTTGGTAGTGAAGGGAGCACCAAAGGCTCATTTGTATAGAAATTTGTGGTGGAGCAGTGGGAACAAAGTCAGGGTAGTATCAATCATGTTCATGTGCTATGAAGCATCACCAATACTCAATAGCGGGAGAGAACTGTTGCTAGGCACCTGGATAGTTGGCATAGGCGGAGCAACCATGCTCATGTTTTGCATGAGGCTGGGGAGGTCATCATTGATATGGGTGGTGGTTTAGTGAAGGTAGTCAGTAACTTGTCCAAAGTAATTGTATTGATGCATTATATAACCCATCAACTGCTCATTTGACACATGAAAGTCATTACGACTTGGAGGTGGTTGTGTTTGTGGTGGAGGTTGGGATGAGCTAGAAACGACACCAGTGTTAGAAGATGAGGAGGGATGCACTGCTCTAGGAATATTGTGCTATAGCAGGTATATATGTGCTTGTGACGCACTACTATAGGAAATATGCGCTATAGTAGTGGTGCTTCCGAGCCAGAGGCGCACTAGCCAACAAGAGGTGACCAGATGCACTCCACGGAACTCGAGAACATGGGATCTCTCAATATTTATTAATAACCCTAACAAGATTCGATCACAACACTAAATAGGTCAGCCGTAAGCGCACGGGGTACTATTGTAGTATAGGTGATAGGCAAGAGTAGGGGTCGATCCTCAGGGACAGAGGGGGCACTAGAGCTAGGTTAACGTTGGCTATGTTCCTAATGCGGAGACTAGGGTTGAAGGGATTAAAAGGGGTTGTTTGATTGTTAAACTAAGTGAACAGGCAAGTAAAGGCAATATGAAATCTAAGTTATCGCAAACCCTAAATTATCCTAAGCAAGCAAGTCTAAGGAACTAGATTAAGCAATTAGCTAAACAAGAGCAAAGGTTAGCTACACTACACTAGTAGAGCAATTAGCACTAAGAACTAAGTTAACCACTAGAGAGAGCGAGAACCTAAGTTAACCCTAAAGAACAAGATTAAACAATTAACTAGATTGAGCAAAAACAACTAAGCTAGATTAGCATGAACAAGCTAAGAAGGCAAAAAGGGTCTTAAACAATGAGATTAGGATAGGTGGGCCGTTTGGGAATGTGCTTTGATATTAGTTGGGGGGTGTCATTATAGCAAGCAATTATCACAATTCAATTTAGATTACCAAACCAAACAACAAGGCAAGTGCTATTAGAATGTACCCTATACTACTAGTTGGAGAACTAGGGTTAGGTGTAATTCTAGTAGGACTTGTCAAGTCTAGGTTTCTAAGGTAAAGTGGTATTAGGACAGTTGAGAGCCAAGGGTAGAAATGGGAGTAGAGATGAGGGTTTTTCACCTCATGCCACTAGCCATATAGCCTTTAGAAAGCTTTAGGCAATTGCACTAATCACACTTACACTAGCCACTTAGATCTCACACTCACTTGTAGGAGGGATATGTATGTAGGAACAAAGGGGGCTAGCTAGGGATCCACTAATTAGACCTAGGAGCCATTCCTAAGATTGCTACACACACTCCAATTCCTCCTAGAAGCTGTGTCATCAAACATCTCAAAGCAAGCAATCCATGTTAAAAGTATAAATCACATGCAATAAAATAGAAAATGAGATAGAAGCAAGAGACAATCATCATAGATAGAAATCATGTTACTTACACATTATTTTCCCCCAACATGGTATCAAAGTCACATTTTTACCCCAAACAACCCACCACTAGGGGCTTAGCTAGACATAATCAAAGAAATAGAAAAAGAAAGGGGAAGAAGGGGATATGACTCCATGGAGCTCGGGGTAGTTCTTCCTTCTTCACTTCCTAGCAGCTTGGGACGACCTCTCTCCTCCAATGGTGCAGATGGGCTTGAGAATATGGGGGATTATGGAGGAAAACCTAGAAATCTAGGTTTCCAAGGTGGAAATGAGGTGGAAATGGTGGGTGGAGAGCATAAATGCAAGTAGGATGCAATAAATGCTCAAGGAGTGGGTAGAGAGGAGTAATGGCGGCTAGGGAGTGTAACCCCCGTGCTCCAGCCGCCACCTATGTATATATAGGTGGTGGGGAAGCACTAGGGTAAGTAGGGGTAGAATAGGAAAAACAGTGTAGAAAAAGGGTAGGGTTAGTTGGTCACCACGACCGTATTGATGTGCCACGACCGTGGTGGGGGTAGCATGAAACAGTCATGGGGGTGTGGACACGACCAAGGTGTGAAAGGGAGTGGAAAGGTTAAGTATAGGTGGTGGCCACGGCCGTGGTGGGGTGCCACTGTCGTGCTGGGTAACGGGTGCCACGGCCGTGGCAAGGTACCACGACCGTTTTGGAGGTCATGGGTGTGGAGCGCGCCACGGGCGAGGCCGTCTTCAAGGGCCACGGCCGTGCTGAGTGGCCACGACCATGGTCAGTCAAGTATAGAATGGGAGTGGAAAGGCTAAGTATAGGTGGTGGCCACGGCCGTGGTGGATTGCCACTGTCGTGCTGGGTAACGGGTGCCATGGCCGTGGCAAGGTACCACGGCTGTTTTGGAGGAGGTCATCGGCGTGGAGCGCGCCACGGGCGAGGCAGTCTTCAAGGGCCACAGCCGTGCTGAGTGGCCACGACCATGGTCAGTCAAGTATAGAATGGGCCGTTTCCCTGTTGGTTTTGGGGGACTTGGTGCATAATTCCAACGGCCGTTGCGGGAGGCCACGACCGTGATGTCTTCTACTGGCCACGGCCGTGCTGATTGCCACGACCGTGGTATCTTCAATGGGCCACGACCGTGGTGCTTTTGGTGCAAAAACGCTGACTTCGATGTTGATTTTTGAACATAATTCATACGACCGTGGTGGATGCCCATGGCCGTGCTGGGGTCTTTAGTGGCTAAATCAACTTCATTCTTCATCATCAATTGACTTCTTTTCTTGATGTCGAATCTTGGCCATTAGGGGTAGGTTGAGGGAGATTTGGGCCCTTCTTTGGACCCCTCCATGAGCGGAGGAACCCTAGAACTCCTTCCTTCTCTCTCATCCATCCAAAGCATGGTCAAAGTACCTGAAAATAATACAAAGAACGTCCATAAGTGCATTTGATAGTAATACTCATATTGGGGGATTTAACTTGCATTCTACTATGATTAGATGTGAATAAAGTACAAAATGGCACAAGATGGAGCCCTAAAATAGAGCTGCATTACCACCCCAAACTTAAAACATACTTGTCCTCAAATATGCTCCAACTTAATCTCTCTTTTCAGTTTTCTTTCAATAAACAAGAATGATAAATGCATAGAAACAAATGATTATTGACTAAGTGGTCTTGGAAGTGACTAAGTGCATGTGTTCCACCTCTCTCCTCTCCTCTTTCACATACCAATCATGAAATGAGCACTGAGCATACAAACTTCAAATATAAAGCATAGAATACACAATCTTTCTATACGTCCTTCATATCATTCCGGGTAAACCGTTTCATGCTGACGTTAATCAAAGATGACCAGGAGTGTCGTTTCACTTTCATGCATTCAATCTTATGCCTCAAACCACACCAAATGACCCACATGGCTGTAGAAAAGGGTAAACCGAGCTAGATTTGATGTTTTCTAGCTCAATAGGTATGAAAATAGAAGAAAGGGTTGCGGAAAGATTTTTGGAGTGCTATTACACAGAGCACTCATCTTTTCTTTATTTGAATGCTCTTAACCAGGAGCATCCTTTTATTTTATTTTTGCTTTCTTTTTATTTTCTTTTCTTTTCTTTGCCCTTGGTGTAAATATGGCATATGGTGGATAGAGTGAAGCGGGGCGATGTAGGTATGGCCACCCCAAACTTTTGAAGGTGGTCAAGGCTGATTATGTGCACTAGGGCATCCTTTCATGAGGCGGAGAGGTATGAAATGAAACTGATGAAAGAAGAGTCGGGTCAAAGAGGGGTCATCAGTGTAGTCTTCAACATAATATTTTCGGCATGAAAGCTAATCCAACACTTCATCAAATGATATCACACCACATGATTGAACAACATGAGATTCACATTTATATCAAGTGATTCCACCGGCTCTAAGCGTTTGTAGCTTGCTCAATTCACAATTCAACTGGAACATTCACAAACTTGAGAGAAGTGGTGCACATGTAAAAAGTCAACAATCAAGACCATATAGCAATAAAATATAAGAAAACAATATGCATTTGTCAAAAGACCAAAATTTCATTTCAAACAGTGGAGATAAAGTCAAAACATGCTTTTAGGCAAAAAACATTCAAGTTTGGGCAAAATTGGCCAAAATGGCGCCAATTTGCCTTCAATCACATCTAAACCTACATTATTGAACTTAAAACAGTATACAAGCAAATCCTAACTAAAACATGCAAAAATTACCAAAATCTACACGATATGCAATGCATGGCAAAAAAGAGCAAAATTTTTAAAAATTACGCAAAAATGCATGAAAGTAACTACATGCTATGCATGGATGCAAGAAAAAACAAGAACAAGAAAAACTAAGCTAGATGACATAGGTGGAACAAAAATCACAAAGAGAGAGATAGGGTGGTGCATACCACCCTACCCACCCCAAACTTTAGAATCTTGCTATCCTCAGCATGAAACTATAGCTTAGGGTGGATAGGGGAAGTGTCATGGCTGCTGTGGCGGCTGGTCGGATGAGTGAGGAGGATCTTGAGGAGGAGCTGAGTCTGCAGGAGGATGTTGGTAGTAATGTCCCCAGTAGTCATCCTAGAGTGGAGGGTATGTCTCTGAATATCCAACAATATCACCCCAAAAGTCTCCACCTCGTTCGGGGCTTCTTGCTGCTTGGGCATGGTGGTAATGGTACATGTGGTTGACCTGGTGGTGCATCTGCTGTTGGTCTTGCCACATGTACTGCTGGATCAACTGCATGTCGTTCTGTGTCAAGCTGTGCCTGGATGGTGGAAATATCGTAGGCATTTGTTGAGGGCTGCTGCAGCTGGGATGTTCCTTCATCCCTTCTTCTTGATTTTCGGGGCTGCCTTTGTCCTTCAGTTTCTTACTCCTACCCTTGCACGTTAGACTCAACAATCTCTTCTTGTGCGGCAGTGGCTCCCCTGGTATATGTCTCCCTTGGGTTGTTTTTTTGTCATTCCAACAATTTGGCCTCCAGTTTATGGGGGATTCCCAACACGGAGAGAAGTGGCTCAACATGGTATGGCAGCTCAAGCTCGATCTTTGACACACTACTCGCATGATATATCATTTTTTTATCCTTGATCGTGATAGTGTGGGGGCGAGTAAGATAGTTCAAGTCAACAAATTCAACTTCATTTGTGTTGTCAAACCCAGAAAGATCATGCCCCAAAGCTAGTGCAATTGAGGTTACAAACCCTCCCATAACAAAGGTGTTTTACTTTTGGAGGGTATGGACCTCATATGATCAATCAAATGCACTCTAAGGTCAATATGCTGCTTGTGGTGCATTGCCATCAAGACAAACATGTCTTTCTGATAAATCGAGCCTTGATTATCATATCTTCCCACAATGTTGTTGGCCAAAAGCTTTTGCACATAACGGTACAGGGGATTGCTTATAGCTGAAGTTTTTGACCTCCCTGCATAGTAGTCCTTGCTTCCTGTCAAGAGGTACCAGAAATGTGCATAATTAAAATCTACCTCTCTTTCAAGTAGGCCGTCATCCATTTTCTTGGCCTCTTCAGGATTGGCAGCAAATACACAATTCAGTTCAGCTGCCGTGAGAGTGTGCATGTTGCCCAACATGGCAAATTTGACAGTATCATTACCTCTCACCTTTGTCTTTTCAAGTGTGGAAAAGAATTCTCGAGTCAGCGTGGTGTAAGTTGTTTGGGTTGTGAAAAGAATGTTCCACAATCCCATTTTCTTCAAACTACCTTCCACAACCACCTTGATTCCGAGCTCATCTATGACCTTCTCACATCCATACCGGGTGGCGACGACTCGCCTTGTCATGCATTCTGGGTATGTGAGAGCAATTTTCTTTGCCTGTGTCCTCTTCCAAAGTACACTCCAACGGGGGCCTTTCCTAAGGCCTTCAACCTGTCCTCCTCCAATTGTGCCAGAATATCCTCTGCCTCAACTGACAGCTCTATCTCCTCATCTTCACTGTCTTCCTCCTCTTCATCCAACATGTACTATCGGGACCCTGAACTTAGGACTGCTTTTGATCTTTGGCTTCTTTTTGCAACCACCGTCTCGACCTCATCGATCAAGTCATCAATGTTCTCCTCCTCTCCCCTATATGTTTCATCGGTGATGTGGTGGCTGTTGGATGACCGTGTGTGGGATGCACTCACAGACATCGAGCGGTGGAGTGATTGGGCGATGGAATTTGATGGTGAAGGGATGTGCGAAGGCATAGAGACATGGGAAGATGCTTTCTTGGTGCGTGCCTTGCCTCCGGTGATCACATCAAGACTCTTTTGAGCCCCTTTCTTCACTGCCTTGGTGACCCCCTTCATTTTTTTTGGCTGTAGAGGAGGTGGTAGGGCTGTAAAAATCGGATTTTTAGATAGATGATGAGATGGAGGTGGATTAAGAGGTGGAATGGAAAGATATGGAGGTTTAGATGGTGGGTAAATGATTAGGTTTTGGATTGGGCGAGAAATGGAGGTTTTGGGTAGGGAATACTGTAGGGAAGAATGGAGGAGAAAGTGGTGGTGTAGGGAGGATTGATGGATGATTTGGTGTGGAAATGGAAGGGGAATGGTAGAGGGACGATTAGGGGATGATTGGTGGTGGTTTAGAGGCGATTTGGGGGCTTGGAGGTGGAGCTTGGAGGAGCTGGAGGTCTAGGGGTGCCGCCACAGCCGTGGTCGTGCGGTCTGGGGGCGCTGCCACATCCGTGGTCGTGCGAATGGAAGTGTTAGAATGGGGGGAGGGTCGGGTTGAAGATGATTTTAAGTTATATTTTTTCGTGGGTTCGGGGAGCGCCACGACCGTGACGGGTGGTCACGGTCGTGGTGAGGGCTTGGTGGCACGGCCGTTGCGGGCGCCACGGTCGTGTTGTCGATGAAGAGCGCACCCATTCGACCTTGCCACGGTCGCGGTCTCCTGCCATGGTCGTTGTCATCCATCCTTGACACGACTGTGGCGGGAGGCCACGACCGTGGCCATTCGTGCACAAACCCGGCCAATCAACTTGATTTCTTTGGCATCTTTCACAAATAATTACAACGGCCGTGGCGAGGGGGCCACGACCGTGGCCATCTGTCCTCAACACGGCCGTGGCGGAAGGCCACAGTCGTGGCCATCTGTGCATAAACTTGGCCAAACAACCTGACTTCTTCAACTTCTTCAATAAATAATTACAACGACCGTGGCGAGAGGCCACGACCATGTTTGACTACTGTTGCCACGGCCATGGTCGAGCTCCACGGCCGTGGTGGGGTCATTCCTTCAACTTTTTCAACTCAAATTCAAGAACTTTATTTTTCTTTGATATTTCTCTACGAATTGATCTTAGTGGCCATGATTCACCTCTGATTCCTCACTCTTCAGTGCTTAACACCTGCCATGTCATCAAAACTCAAAGAAAACTATTAAACACATGTGTGTGTGTTTCTTGAAAAATAAATGAAAGTGTGATAAAGCAAGGTTCGGGAATGTCAAACCACGTGGGTTGCCTCCCACTAGCGCTAAATTTAGAACCTTCAGCCAGGCTTGTTGTTCTTCCATCAATCAACCATTGTCTAAAAGAAAAATGTTTCCATCCTCATCATAGGCAATCCTCTCAAATGCCTTCATTGTTTGATCTTCCCCCCAAGGGTCATTCAAGCGTATCAAGTTTTTTTCTTCATTTTCAGCTCCTCTGGGGTCATCATCATAGACATCAAAGTAAGAATCCCCATTAACAAAACTTTTCAGCTCATTCAACATGATCCTCTTGGACAACTTCCCCCTTATCTTCTTAATCAGCCTTGAGACCTTCAGAATTTTCATGCTATAATTTTGCTTTCCTTTGAGGAATGGGTCTTTGTAGGCATCAAAGAAAGGGGTTTCCATCTCGTTGGACACTTGCGAACATACAAATATCACATTGGGGTGTCTTGGATCAGAAATTGGGGAACTTGGTGGTGCCATCTCAAAGGAAGGTGGGACACAAGATATTATCTTCTCAAAATCTGGCAGGATTGTAGAATTTTTAGTGCACTTAGCACTCTCACAAGGACTTTGCGGCAGGGGTTCTCCATCATGATCTTTGTCTAATTGCTTCCCTCCCTTGTTGAGCTCATCTACAACCTTGTCACACCTCAAGATTGAAATCGTATCCACTTGCTCATAGGGAGGAGGGGGAGCAAGTGATGGTCGTGGTGATGTTGGTGGTAGGGTGGATTAGGATTGCGAAGGATGTAGGATGGTTGTTGTGGAGGTGGTTGGTATGGGGGTGGTTCTTGTGGTTGATATTGTGGTGGTGGTTGTGAGGTGTGTTGGAAGTTGTACAAAGGTTGAGGAGGTGGTGATAGATAACTTGAGGGGAACCCATAGAACTATTTGCATTGTTTGAGTTGGCTATGGTTTGGGAAAGGGGTCTTCCCTCCTCACAAAGGGCAAGTGAAAGGGAAATCTCATCCGGCCTTTGCTCAAGCTGATCAATGGTTTGTCCAGGAAATAACACCTCTCTCTTCACTTCATCAAGGCTTCTCAACCTTGCAAGAACTTCTTCAAACATGGAGCTGTCTCCTTGCTCTTGGTCTCCTTGTTGCTCCCATGAAAGGTTTGGATGATTTCTCCATTCTGAAGTGTAAGAGCTTGACATGGGGCCTTGGTTGTTCTGAATGCCACATGATTGTCGAACTTGCACATCTTTACAAAGAGCCTCCATGGAGTTAGCGGAGTGATTAGAAGAACCTACCACATGAATCTTCATGAGATTTAACATGTCTTCAAGTATCTTCATCATGTAGGGAGGTTGAGGTATTGAAGGGATCGTGCATCTCGGTCTACCATCTTGACTTCAAAGGGTTGCTTGTCACATGCACAAGGCACAACCAAACAAAAGAGGACAACTTAACAAACCAAGATGCAAAAGTAACACAAAGAATAAAGAATAGCGATGGTGAGGGCAATAGGAATGACTAAGCTACACTAACTAGCTAGGCCAAGCGCCTCTATCCCCGGCAACGGCGTCAGAAAGCTTGGTGCTTTCGAGCCAGAGGCGCACACACTAGCCAACAAGAGGTGACTAGATGCACTCCACGGAACTCGAGAACATGAGATCTCTCAATATTTATAATAACCCTAACAAGATTCGATCACAATACTAAATAGGTCACCCACAAGCGCACGAGGTATTATTGTAGTATAGGTGATAGGAGTAGGGGTCGATCCTCAGGGACAGATGGGGCACTAGAGCTAGGTTAGCGTTGGCTACGTTCCTAATGCGGAGACTAGGGTTGAAGGGTTTAAAAGGGGTTGTTTGATTGTTAAACTAAGTGAACAGACAAGTAAAGGCAATATGAAATCTAAGTTATCGCAAATCTTAAATTATCCTAAGCAAGCAAGTCTAAGGAACTAGATTAAGCAATTAGCTAAACAAGAGCGAAGGTTAGCTACACTACACTAGTAGAGCAATTAGCACTAAGAACTAAGTTAACCACTAGAGAGAGCGAGAATCTAAGTTAACCCTAAAGAGCAAGATTAAGCAATTAACTAGATTGAGCAAAAGCAACTAAACTAGATTAGCATGAACAAACTAAGAAGGCCAAAAGGGTCTTAAGCAATGAGATTAGGATAGGCGGGCCGTTTGGGAATGTGCTTTGATATTAGTTGGGGGGTGTCATCATAGCAAGCAATTATCACAATTCAATCTAGATTACCAAACCAAACAACAAGGCAATTGCTATTAGAATGTACCCTATACTACTAGTTGGAGAACTAAGGTTAGGTGTAATTCTAGTAGGACTTGTCAAGTCTAGGTTTCTAAGGTAAGTGGTATTAGGGCAATTGAGAGCTAAGGGTAGAAATGGGAGTAGAGATGAGGGTTTTTCACCTCATGCCACTAGCCATCTAGCCTTTAGAAAGCTTTAGGCAATTGTACTAATCACACTTACACTAGCCACTTAGATCTCACACTCACTTGTAGAAGGAGGGATATGTATGTAGGAATAAAGGGGGCTAGCTAGGGACCCACTAATTGGATCTAGGAGCCATTCCTAAGATTGCTACATACACTCCAATTCCTCTTAGAAGCTAAGTGTCATCAAACATCTCAAAACAATCAATCCATGTTAAAAGCATAAATCACATGCAATAAAATAGGAAATGAGATAGAAGCAAGAGGCAATCATCATAGATAGAAATCATGTTCATTACAAATTATTTTCCCCCAACATGGTATCAAAGTCACATTTTTACCCCAAACAACCCACCATTAGGGGCTTAGCTAGACATAATCAAAGAAATAGCAAAAGAAAGGGGAAGAGGGGGATAGGACTCCATGGAGCTCGGGGTAGATCTTCCTTCTTCACCTCCTAGCATCTTGGGGATGACCTCTCTCCTCCAATGGTGCAAATGGGCATGCGAATATGGGAGATTATGGAGGAAAACCTAGAAATCTAGGTTTCCAAGGTAGAAATGGTGGGTGGAGAGCATAAATACAAGTAGGATGCAATGAATGCTCAAAGACTGGGTAGAGAGGAGTAATGGCGGCTAGGGAGTGTAACCCCCGTGCTCCAGCCACCACCTATGTATATATAGGTGGTGGGGAAGTACTAGGGTAAGTAGGGGTAAAATAGGAAAAACAATGTAGAAAAAGGGTAGGGTTAGTTGGTCACCACGGCCGTGTTGATGTGTCACGACCGTGGTGGGGGTAGCATGGAACGGTCGTGGGGGTGTGGACATAGCCAAGGTGTGAAAGGGAGTGGAAAGGCTAAGTATAGGTGGTGGCCATGGCCGTGGCGGGGTGCCACGGTTGTGCTGGGTAAGGGGTGCCATGGCCGTGGCAAGGTACCACGACCGTTTTGGAGGAGGTCATGAGCGTGGGGCGCGCCACAGGCGAGGCAGTCTTCAAGGGCCACGGCCGTGTTGTGTGGCCACGACCTTGGCCAGTCAAGTATAGAATGGGCCGTTTCCCTATTGGTTTTGGGGGACTTGGTGCATAATTCCAACGACCGTTGCGGGAGGCCACGGCCGTGATGTCTTCTGCTGGCCACGGTCGTGCTAATGGCCACGACTGTGGTATCTTCAATGGGCTACGGCCGTGCTGATGGCCACAACCGTGGTGCGTTTGGTGCAAAAACGCTGACTTCCCTGTTGATTCTTGAACATAATTTACACGACTGTGACGGATTCCCACGACTGTGCTGGGGTCTTTAGTGGCTAAATCAACTTCATTCTTCATCATCAACGGACTTCTTTGCTTGATGTCGAATCTTGGCCATTAGGGATATGTTGAGGGAGCTTTGGGGCCTTCTTTGGACGCCTCCATGAGCGGAGGAACCCTAGAATTCCTACCTTCTCTCTCATCCATCCAAAGCATGGTCCAAATACCTGAAAATAATGCAAAGAACGTCCATAAGTGCATTTGAGTAATACTCATATTGGGTAGTAATACTCATATTGGGGGATTTAGCTTGCATTCTACTATGTTTAGATGTGAATAAAGTACAAAATGACACAAGATGGAGCCCTAAAATAGGGTTGCATCAAGTAGGTGTGAACAACACAGGTGAATATGCAAAAACTAAGATAACATGGTCGGATGGCATGGATTCTTCTCTTAATCTTCTCTCCTCCATTTCATCTCTTCCCTCTACTCATCTTCCTCTATTCTCCCCTACATGCCAATCACAAAAAGGATCATGAAGTAGTTGAGATTGAAAGTCATAAACATTGGTAGAAGAATTGATATGTAAAAAACGACATAGAAATAAAACACTACTAGTATAAAGGCACGGTAGGAAGGACAAAACACTACCAATATATAGGCATGCTAGGAAAAATAAAATTATAGGAATATAGATGATGTGATATGCAACATAGAAGATCCAAAATTCAAACAAAGGCACTCAACCATTTGGGTTAGGAAAACCACATGGAGAGAGAAAAAATTAGTGTAGTGCCCCTTTTTGTTGAATGCTTTATATACTAGCATGGGGTCTTTGTGTTTCTCTTTTTTTATTGAAACGAATTATTCGAGAACGCGGGTTGATGTGTTACATGCCCCAATTAGATATATCTGGGTAGAAAAATTATTGGATCTTTGTACAACCCGAAAAAGCACATTTATCCGGCACTTAGGCGAAGGTATGAATTAGCTCAAAAATTAGATCGGATTGAGGATCCAATTAGCAAAAATATAGTGTATAGGGGGAAAGTCCCAAAAAATGATATTGTATAGTGAAGATTAAACATGGTAGGCATGGTGGCATGAAATGCATGGGAGTCGGATTTCTGGAGTTGCAGCCAGATCCCATATTTTTGACGTCAGGTTGATTAGAGGTGCTCCATTATGGCAATTGGGCAAGATAGGAAAGGCCGATGACAAGCTTATTTGGTAGGGGCTCGAAAAGATTGGAAATTTTCATAAAAGAATAAGAGAGTAGACGACATACTTGTTAAGGCTATATCTAGGCGCGCCAAAGCGGCCGCCTAGGCAGCAAGGCCTCCTCGGGGGTGCACTTTGCCCCGCCTTTGCCTAATTTGCCGCCTTACGTTATTTTTGAGCATTTCTTGCATTTCATGATTTTTAACGGTCTAATTTTGCGTGCTAGTGTCCATAAAGTATATTCTTGTGATTGTTATGTGCCAACTATCATTTTTGATTATAATTATATCTATTAATCATAGTGACAAATTCGGGATTCGGCAACTTTTCGGCTGGCCGGAAAAAATCGGACTACGAAAACAATCAGAAAAAATCGTGAATAAATCGATATATTTCGGTCAAAGTTCGGTAAACCATTTGGAAATAATCGTGAATAAGTCGGCTATATATACAAATGTATACTCATATATACATATATATACATATGTATACGTATACATACATACATATATATATATGTATGCATATATATGTTTCTATATATATACATACATATCATATACAAATGTAGCTATTAAGGTCACTAGACAAAATCTGATTGAGTGAAAAAATAGGAAAAGAATTAAAGAATAGTTGAATAATAACAATGCATTGTAGGTAGAGTGGGGGGTTGGAGGTTTAGTGTACATAAGGAATTCTGTGTACATGGTTTGGTAAAAAAAGAGCAAACGACTTAAAAGAGAAAAATCATGAAAAACGTGAAAAGTCATGAAGAATCGTGAAAAATCGTATAAATCGCGAAAAAGTGGGAAAAATCGTGAAAAGTCGCGAAAATCGGCGACCGACGTATTAATCGTGGTGAAAATTCGGGAGCCTATAAAATCACAAAAAATTGCCGATTTTTCGTAATGTTCGGAGACTTTTATTACTTTGGTATTGATAAGCATTTCCAAGATTTCATATTTTGCCTTGTTGCCTTAAAATTCAGTTTCTGTTTAGTGGCTATGTTATTAAAAATAGTTAATGCTTAACAATAGATTAATCTTTATTTATATACTAGATCTCAATCTCTTACATTATTTGGAGTTATCTTCTTCTTGTTTTAGCAATATTAAGTAAACCTTTTTAGAAAATCTAATATTTCATGCCTCGTACCAAAAACATATGTATGTCATGGAGTTAACCATAAGTTTATGTACTTACGCATATAATTGTGAAATAAATGTATATGAAGGAGAAACGTTTCTGAAAATCATTAAATATATATTATAGCTACATGTTAAATGTACTAATATTTTAGCTTTTTTTAAATCCGCCTAAGCGACGCATGGTCGCGACTAGTCACAAGGCTCTCTGCCTGAACGCCGTGTCACCTTGCCGCCTTGACAAGTATGATAGACGACCATGGAGGCTGGGATGATGTCTAGTGGGCAGCCAAGCCTAGAAGAGACGACGTCGTTCACAAACGGATCTCTCTTTTCTTCTCTAGAGTTAGGATCAATGCTCTGATACCATGTGAAAAATAAAATGGAAGGCTAATGAGATTATTTATTATTGATAAATGGCACACTCTTCTCCTATATATAGGAAAAAGGCAAGTACAAGGAAGCAGAACTTAACGCTAATAGGCTAGACAGTTAGGTCCATATAACATAATAGACTAAATGACAATAAGTCTAACAAAAACTAAACTAGATGACCCAAAAACCATGTATAACTGATCTCAATTTAGGTTTAATATTTAGAAATGCACTTTACTGTCCTCATTCACAATTTTTGACTAAGAAATCACAATAAATCAAGTTGTAGTGAAGATAAGTGAAAAACCCATATATTTACATATGTTCAAGGCAGTTTGTAATGTTATTGATTCGAATTTAATCTAAGAAAGCATGATAAAGGCATACAAAAATTCTTACTAGGGGACATGCAATTTTCACAAAGGACAATAATAAATAATTTTGATCTATTAAAAAAGAGTTGCTTTCCAAGTAAACATTTACTGAAAATGTTTGCAAGTTGATTTTTGATGTCAACATGTGATATCAATATCCTTATGTGACAACGTGATCATAGATTATATGATAGTGGACCTCTACTATGCAATATAGATTTATATTGCACTAATATTATCACAAAATATGAGAAGGGTCAAATGATATATTAAACATAGAAAGCAACCCGTTCGAGGACTATGTTATCAATCTCTTTAATAGCAGATTTAAGGCTAAGGAGGAAGGTAATAACGCCCTTGCCTATCTATATAAGAACCTTTTGAATTCGCTATACGAAGGTTTGGAATTCACCCTAAAACTTCATCCATAGAACTTGGACACAACAACTACCGACAACTACGCATTTTGATTCGGTCATTCAAAGAGCCATCATGCTTTTCTTCTTGGAGAACCAAGAAGCCAAACAAGATACTAGGAGGAAACAAGTGCCACACTTTCTATAAATTAGATACCATGCATAATCAACATCACTATAGATGGTTGGAGTAAAACCATTTAATTTAGGATACCATAGCCCAAAATTTTTGGGGTTTTGACTAGACACCTTAGAATCCTTTTAGCTGTAATAAGACAAGATATTATAGAGAAAGATTGAAAGCGAGCACAAAAATCCTACACTAACATGATTTCTAGTCTAGAGGTAATAATATATGGTAAACTGCCAATCATACCTCTGTTTAGCTTGTCATACATTTTCTCACCTTCTTTACCCTTATCAAGCTTTGAAGTGTTAGACATGGGAGTGTTGATAGGCTTGTAATTATCCATCTTGAAACTTTTGATGAGCTCATTTATGTATTTGCCTTGGTTGATGAAGTTCTATATTATGTTTACTTAATTCAAAATTCCAAAACTTTTGTTAGCTCCCGTATCATGCTTATTTCAAATTCATTCTTCATAACAAAACTAAAATTCTTACAAAGATGAAGATTGGTAGCACCAAATTTAATATCATCAACATAAATTAATAACAAGAAAATCATTAGAAGTGTGTTTAGAAATAGTAAAATCAACTTCCTCAATGACAACCATTGTTTAGAAAAAGGGTCTTTAGTTTCTCATAACAAGCTCTAGGGGCTCGTTTACAATGCGTTACGCAAAAATAAACATGGTTCGTTTATTTGTCATTTTAAGAGTTGGAGGTTGATCCACCGACTTCCCCTCTCTCCATTCAAAAAATGGGCTTTTAACACCCATTTGATGATTTTTTTTATGTCTAGCAAAGGCAAGTAGCATACGGATGGATTATAACCTTACTACCAGTGTAAATTTCATTAGATTCTATACCTTCTTGTTGGTTATAGCCTTAGGCAACCAACCTTACTTTGTACCTTACCAACTTACCCTGTTCATCAAGCGTGTTGAGGAATACATCATGCCTAATCTTAATATCATGAGGTCTTGGAACAAGTGTCCACACTTTGTTTTTTTGAAAAATTTCCTAGCTCCTTTTGCATTGCCATGATCAAGTCATTGTTTTCAAGAGCTTGCTTTGTGGGATTTTGCTCCAATTGTGAAATTAAGACATGATTGGCCTGGTCCTTATACGCGACACTTGTTTTGATCTTCTTAAAGGGTATCACCTATGATGAGTTCCTTTCATTCTTTACAAAACTTGGGCTGAGATCATTCTTCTCTCCATCCTGGGAGCCTTCCTCATGAACTTTTTGATGGACTACATTCTCTTTGTCATTGTGGTTGAAGTCTAGTTCTGTTAGTTTAAGAATGTGAAGCAACCTGCATCTCGGTCGATACTATCGACACTCTGTCGATAGTATCGAGATCTGTCCAGGTTCATGTTGAAGCCAGCTGCATCTCGGTCGATACGATCGACACACATGTCGATAGTATCGAGATTGGTTCAGGCGCAAGAGAATACTCCGTCGATACCATCGACACCGGCACAGTGGCGGAACGGCAAACCGGCGGCTGACCTATTTTATTTATGAAATGTTGTTTTTATGCTTTTTCTCTCTTTGTACCTCATGTATTTACCCTAATATATAAATACAAGTGTGTAGGCTCAAGCCCTACTCACGTTTGCTGCATCTAGCAGCCGACATGTGATTGGTGTTCCCATCTTCTTCCTCCTTCATTTCTTCTTACATGGTATCAGAGCGGAGATCGATCTAGGGTTTCTCCTCTCTCTCTCTCTCCGGAGGATCTCTCCAGGTCTCTCCTTCCTTGACGGCCGACTGCTCCCCACCCGTCTCCTTGGCGTAATCCACCTGCTGCAAAGGACCACCGTTGGCTACTCTGGGTCTGCGGTAGATATCTAACTCTACCGTAGCCACTATCACAGAGCAGTTGAGGATCTCCAGGTGATCCAACGATCATCTAAAAACACCGCCGGAGGACTAGTTTCATCTCAATCATCATCCTAGTCACACCTCCTCCATGTGTGATTAGGAATATTCTTTGGAGGCTGTGAATGCGTCAGTAACACATTTCTTCTTTCTTTTCGTCTGTGTGTGATGTGTATCTCTCCGTCACCACATCTTCTTTGACGTGTATCAATCCGTCATATATTC
The DNA here is from genome assembly GCA_963693085.1 of Alisma plantago-aquatica. Lineage (NCBI taxonomy): Eukaryota > Viridiplantae > Streptophyta > Magnoliopsida > Alismatales > Alismataceae > Alisma > Alisma plantago-aquatica. The sequence continues at coordinate 209,057,133 of OY856414.1, forward strand.
CGTTCTACAATGGAGGATATCAAGACACCTATGATCTACAACGAGGTGTCACCTATCGCCTCCATCAAACTCAACGGGAAAAATTATCTTCTATGGATGAACGCCATCCACACCGTCTTGGAGGCTCGTGACAGAGCAAGGCATGTTGACTCGGGTCCCAAGGCATCTACTGACGAAGGGTATGGTGAATGGAAGCGACATGATAGTCTTGTGAAGACTTGGCTGTGGAATAGTATGGAATCTGCAATCGCCGCAAGGTTCGTGTTCTACTCTACGACCAAGGAAATATGGGACGCCGTGAAGCAACATTACTCTCAAGAGAAGAATGCTCTCCGTCAGTTTATGATTTATGATCGTTTGTTTGCTGAAAAACAGGGTGACCGATCTCTTGAGGAGTATTTTGGGGCTATTCAGGCTCTGTCTCAAGAGCTAAGTTATTATCATCCTGTGACTGTTGCAGAACAGATAAAGGACAGAGATGATCTTGTTACGGCCAAATTCTTATCTGGGCTTAACTCGACTTGTAGCTCCGCTCGGAGTGTTATCTTGGCTACTGATAAACTACCTAGTCTTGTGGAGGCTTATTCAAGAATCCAGCAATCACTGTTTGAGTCTGCTTCCTTTGTGCCTGATATACCTTCTGGAGAATCTCATGCTTCTGTTGCCACTGCCGCTGCAGTACGAGGAGGACGCCCTGGTATGGGTAGAGGGCGTGGGACACGTCCGAAATGTACCTTTTGTGATAGACCAGGACATACAGTGGAGAGGTGTTGGAAGAAACATGGAAGACCTGCTGCACCACCTGTGGGGGCAGCACATTGTGCCACCACTACAGGATCCTCATCCTCTACAGCTGTGGGTACATCTTCTGGCACCGGCATCACTCTCACTCAAGAAGAATATGATCGGTTCATTCAGGTGACACAACATATGAGTATGGGTTCATCATCATCTTCTTCATCGGCAAATTTGGCATCTACAGCTGGTAATCAGGCTACATCTTTCATAGCATCTGGCTCATCCTCATCTTGGGTGGTTGACTCTGGCGCCTCACAGCATATGACTGGTATGAGGAGATTGCTCCACACTATTGACTCATCAATTCCTCACCAATCTGTTACATTGGCAGATGGTTCAGTGAAAAGAGTTTTAGCTAGTGGATCTGTCTCCCTAACACCCAAGATTGATCTTAAATCAGTTCACTTTGTGCCTGAATTTCCTTTTAATCTTCTTTCGGTTGCAAAACTGATTGACACTTTAAAATGTTGGGTAATATTTGGACCTTCTTGTTTTATGTTACAGGATCTCAAGAGTATGAAGACGATTGGTGGGGGGCCTAGGAAGGGTGATCTCTACCTTTTCAACGGTGACAGTCTACCTCGCCAAATGCCTGCTCCTGCTCCATCCATCCTGTTGAGTGGTTCCCCCTTACTATGGCATTGCAGATATGGACATCCTTCTTTGGAGAACCTGCGGAAGTTTGAACCAGAGTTATCCCAATTATCCTCCTTAGAGTGTCAGTCATGTCAACTGGGAAAGCACCATAGGTTATCCTATCCCAGTCGGGTCAATAAGCGGGCTTCTTGTCCCTTTGAGTTAGTGCATACTGATGTGTGGGGTCCTGTAAAAGACCAAAGTTATAATGGTTTTCAGTATTTTATATCTTTTGTTGATGATTTCTCACGCATGACATGGATCTACCTTCTTAAAAGTAGAGAGTCCGTGTTGTCCATTGTGAAACATTTTCATACTGAAATTAAAGTCCAGTTTGATTGCAATATAAAAATTCTTCAGTCTGATAATGCCTTGGAGTATGTTCAAAAGGCTATGTCTGATTTTTGTAGCTCGGTTGGTATGATTCACCGCACTTCTTGTCCTCACACCCCTCAGCAAAATGGGGTGGCAGAGAGGAAGAATCGCCATCTTCTTGATATTGCTCGATCTATTATGTTTCAATCTAATGTGCCCAAGAAGTTTTGGTCTGAAGCTCTTTTAACTGCTTGTTTCTTGATCAATAGACAACCTTCCTCTGTTCTTCAAGGACAGACTCCCTTTTTAGTTTTGCGTCCCAAGGACTCTCCCTATCCTATTCCTCTTAGAGTGTTTGGTTGCACTTCCTTTGTCCATAACTTTGACCCTAAGACCGACAAGCTCTCCTAGGTCCATTAAAACACTGTTCCTAGGTTACTCTACTACGAGCAAAGGATACATTACTGTCCTAGTCTTCGCCGCATGTTTGTGTCTAGGGACGTCACTTTCCATGAGACCACTCCATATTTCTCCAATGCTATTAGCAAGGGGGAGCAGTTGAGAGAGGGAGAGCCACCAAAAATACAAAATGAGAGACTGCCACCATCAGTGCAGAGTGAGGGAGTGCCACCTATCATTCCGTATTTTACTTCTATTCCGGATGAACAAGCAGGAGATAGACCTACCGTTGAGCATTACGCACATGTATATCATAGGCGAGGCAGGCAGGATCCAGAAGAAGTAGCAGCACCAGTCCCTGAGCCCTCATCATCGCCTTCTACTCAAGAGAATCCTACAGAGACATCTGATCTCAACCTTCCTATTGCTATTCGGAAAGGTACTAGGTCCTGTACTATTAAACACCCTATTACAAATGTATGTTGCCTGTCTCATCTGTCTAAGCAGGCCCGTGCATTCGCTATTGGGATTGATTCTGTGTCTATACCAAGAAACCATTTTGATGCAATGAAGAACAGTGGCTGGACACAGGCAATGCAACTTGAAATTTCCGCTCTCTTGAATAATGGTACTTGGGATCTGGTTGATCTTCCTGCAGGAAAGAAAGTAGTAGGCTGTAGATGGGTTTTCACTATTAAACACAATCCGGATGGATCAGTTGAAAGGTTGAAAGCCCGATTGGTTGCAAAGGGCTACACCCAAACCTATGGTGTTGACTTCTTTGAAACATTTTCTCCTGTTGCTCGCCTGAATTCTGTGCGGATCATTATTTCTCTTGCTACTACCTTTGATTGGCCATTATTTCAGCTGGATGTAAAGAATGCATTTCTCCATGGTGATCTACAAGAAGAAGTATATATGGAGCAACCTCCTGGGTTTGTTGCTCAGGGGGAGTGTCAGAAAGTATGCAAATTAAAAAAGGCTATTTATGGGCTGAAACAGTCACTTAGAGCTTGGTTTGACAAGTTCAGTGAAGTTATTCTTCAGATGGGTTTTTCTCGCTCCAAGACTGATCATTCCTTATTTTACTCCAGCTCTTCCCGTGGATCCATTATTCTTCTGGTATACGTTGATGACATAGTGATTACTGGCAGTGACACCATGGGAATATCTCGTATCAAAGAGGGTTTGCAAAAACATTTCCATACAAAGGATCTGGGCAAACTAAGATACTTTCTAGGCATTGAAGTGCTTAGATCTCATGCAGGTGTCAATTTATCTCAGAGAAAGTATGTGCTTGATTTGTTACAGGAGACAGGCATGGCTGAATCTAAACCGGTAAATACTCCAATGGATTATCACATCAAAGAGGTGGTTGATGATGTTGAGTATCCAGATCCAGAATATTATAGGAAAATAGTGGGTAAGTTGATATATCTAACTGTCACCCGACCGGATATTTCATTTGCTGTGGGTGTAGTCAGCCAATATATGCATTCTCCGCGACAATCACACTGGATAGCAGTCTGCAGAATTCTGAGCTATCTAAAAAGTGCTCCCGGTAAAGGTATCACATATTCTAGACCAAAGGCACCTCCATCTACTCTGTCTCTCACAGGATATTCAGATGCTGACTGGGATGGTGATCATACTGATAGGAGATCTACATCAGGCTATTGTACCTTTCTAGGTGATCATCTTATCACATGGAAAAGTAAAAAGCAACATGTGGTTGCTAGATCTAGCACTGAAGCTGAATATCGTGCTATGGTCCATGCATGCTGTGAATTAAAATGGGTCAAATCTGTTTTATCTGAATTACAAATTTCTCTTCTACCTTCTATGGAGCTCAAGTGTGACAATCAATCTGCCATGCACATCGCCAGGAATCCTATCTTTCACGAATGTACAAAACACATAGAGGTTGATTGCCATTTTATTCGTGATCAAATAAAAGACGACACTATTGTGACTCCATATGTTAGGTCTGAAGATCAACTAGAAGATATTCTGACAAAGCCCTTGGGTTCAGCAATTTTTCAGAAACTCTGTGGCAAGCTGGGCATCCACGATGTGTACTCTCCAGCTTGAGGGGGAGTGTGAAGCAACCTGCATCTCGGTCGATACTATCGACACTCTGTCGATAGTATCGAGATCTGTCCAGGTTCATGTTGAAGCCAGCTGCATCTCGGTCGATACTATCGACACACATGTCGATAGTATCGAGATTGGTTCAGGCGCAAGAGAATACTCCGTCGATACCATCGACACAAGTCGATGGTATCGACACCGGCACAGTGGCGGAACGACAAACCGGCGGCTGACCTATTTTATTTATGAAATGTTGTTTTTATGCTTTTTCTCTCTTTGTACCTCATGTATTTACCCTAATATATAAATACAAGTGTGTAGGCTCAAGCCCTACTCACGTTTGCTGCACCTAGCAGCCGACATGTGATTGGTGTTCCCATCTTCTTCCTCCTTCATTTCTTCTTACAAAGAACAAGATCGCCCTTAACATCATCACAAACAACATCCTTGAAAGTAAAAGGATTAGCTTCAAGAAGTGTAACATGTATAGATTTTTCTACTCTAGCATGCTTTTTATTATAAACATGAAAAGTTCTACTAGATAGACTATTACCAAGGAAGATAGATTTAAAAGAGTTAGCATCAAATTTATTCAAGCTATCCATAGCATTAAGAACAAAGCATGTGCAACTAAAGACATGAAAGTAATCAAAAGAGTGTATACTTCCACACGATAACTCATAGGGGATATTCTTTTAAAATCGGATGAGTCAAAACATATTTTTGTACAAAGCAAGGGGTGTTTATGGTTTCGATACATATTTTTAAAGTATCATATTCCAAAAACAAAACATGGTCCTAGCCATTTCTTGTAAAAATGATTCTTCCTCTCTGCAACCCTATTTTGTTGAGATGTTTGAGGGGAAGAGAAATTATAGACACATCTTGACCATTACAAAAAAATCAGAATAATTCATTTGGGAATTCTCCTCACGGTCACAATGTATAGAAATAGTTCTAGAGGAAGATTCATTTTATTCTACAAAAAGATATGGAAGTTCTAATATTTTCAGCAACTAAAAAGAATGTCGATGTAGAATCTAGAGTAATCATCAACAATCACAAGACAATATATACTACCTTTTAAGTGATTGTGTGCACATTGATCCAAATAGATCAATGTGAAGAAGTTTTGGAGCCATCTTGGTGATAAGGATTCCCTTAAATTTGAAAGAAGATTTAGTTTGCTTCCCTTGTGTGCAAGGTTGGCATTCCTCATCTTTCTCACCATGTCCTATTTGCTCAATTTCTTCATTTGATGCGCATTACATGACCAAATCTTCTATGGCATGTAAGTATATCATTTTTATCAATAACTAAGCATTTTTCAAGAATAGTCTTCAAAGAACTAAGAATAATAATATAAATGTCGCCAATTCCTACGTCCTTTGTATAAAATATTGAAAATAATAGAATTTAGAAAGAGACATTCAACTCAAGTGAAGTACAAAGAAAAAGATATCCATCGTCACATAGTTGACTTAAATAATGACGTTGTTATATAGGCCATCAACAAGAAGTACATTTTTAATGCACAAAGAGTTGCCTACGTGACCCTCACCGAATACCTTTGCTTTACCATTATCACTGAATACCATTGAACCACCTTTCTTCTTCTTTATTTTCAGGTAGCTTTTAACCCCCTTCACGTGCTTGGATGGAAACCATTCAAATGTTTAGGGTTTGGGGTTAGCTTGGGAACCCAAACCATGTTATTCTCGGTTCCCCTTCCTCTTAAAAGGACAAAAGTAGAACAATTATCATTCTTACTACAAAAGTTGCAAACAATCTTAGCTTTAGAACTAAAAGGTTCTTCATGGAACATTGAAGAACCTTTTCTCTCGTTGTTCTCATAACTACCATCAAATTTTATTCCATGTCTATAAATTTGTTTGGTAGCAGGATGCATGATTTAATCAAGATGCTTTCCACCCTTCAATTTTTTTTGCAAAGAAGTCCTATGAAAATGGTTATCTTGAGCAAGAGTAGTGATAGTATAAGAAAGCTTGACAATATCATCATTTTCATGAATAAGATCGGATTTTAAACATAAAATTTTATTCAAATAAGAATAATTTTCTAAGTCTACAACAGCAAAATCACTTTCTCTACTAGGAATAATAGGTTCAAATTCAAGAGCACTATCTTTGCAAATAAAGTAGCATTTTCTTCTCCATGGGCTTTAACTTGACCAAGATAAACATTATTTTCTACCTGAACCGCATTCAATTGCAATTCTAAATCAACATTAAGTTCTTAAGATCACTAGTATCTTCTTGCATGCAAAGGTTTACGTGTTCAAGTTCAAGTTTTATCTTTTAGTTTTGCAAGTATCAGGAGAAGCACAATAGGCAAGAATCATTTAAATTAAGGCATCTTTAAACTCATTTCAATTTTATTTCATTTACCTCATCTTTCACTTGACGTTGCCATGAGAGCAATGTTGCATTCATCTTCATTTTCACTTGACCCGTTTGAAGCTTGCGATGAATCCCAAAAGGCATTGTGAGTTGTTTCTTTGCCCTTGTCGTTCTTGTCCCTCCTTTTACACTTGTTTTCCATCTTGTACTTGTCTTCCCTCTTCTTGTGACCTTTGTGTTGGTGATATTGAAACTTATAATAGATATCGATGTTGCAAACAATTGCAACTGGAAGCCCAGTTGATTACCAAATGAAAATATAAAAGTTGGAATTTACAAATAAGGCTATGATATTGCACTTAGGTCCTAAAGCTGAAACAATTGCAAATCCTTTTTTATGGAAGCTAGGGGGCTATCTACTTATCCCACCCTTCTCTTTCATGCAAACTAAATCAGTTACAATCATAGTACAAGGCATCGACTTCGTGCGGACTTCGGTAGGTGTAGAAGTGGAAGCTTTGAGGAATATGCTGAGCAAAACTTCGATGTGAAATTAGCTAAAGAGTAGTGATAATGTGAGGGAATTCAACCATATAACATATTATTTTGCTTAAAAGTATAGTCATGTTTAATATGAAATGCTTAAAACTAACTAATGTCTAATGTGTATAGCAACTGATTGTATAGGCGGCCAAGCGTTGCCTAGGGACGCCCAGGCAGCCTAGGCACCCAGGTGGAGGCCCAGGCATACATACATATATATATATATATATATATATATATATATATATATATATATATATATAATGGATACATGTAAAATTTATGATAAATAAAGTTAAATCAGTAGATGATTAAATAATATCAAAATCAGTACATAAATAAACACAAATCAGTAGATCATCATCATCATCATCATCATCTAAGCCTCAATCCCAACTATGTTGGGGTCGGCTACATGGATCCTTCGTTTCCATTCAGCTCTATCATGGGCCATATTCTGATTGAGATGTAGAGATTCAAAATCTCTCTTTATAAGCTCATCCCATGTTAATTTAGGCCTTCCTCTTCTTCTATTTATAGTGTTTGGCTCAATAGCATTGTTTCGTATAGGCGCACTAGTAGGTCTGCGTTGCACATGTCCGTACCATCTGAGTCGGCCCTCACGCAACTTGTCCTCAATGCTCGCCACCCCCACTTTATTCCTGATATAGTTAAGTAGATAACTAAATAAAAAAAAGTAGCTAAATGAATACAGATAAGTAGATGAATAAATACAACTAAGTGGATAAATAAATACAAATCAGTTGATAAATAAAGTTACATCAGTAGATGATTATATAATTTCAAAAGCAGTACATAAATAAATTCAAATGAGTAGATAACAAAATAAAAAACAGTAGACGAATAAATTCAGCAGATGAATAAATACAAATAAGTAGATGAATAAATACAAATCAGTTGATAAACTAATATAAATCTGTAGATGATTAAATAATTCCTAAATCAGCACATAAGTAAATACAAATAGTAGATGTATAAATACAATAATACAAATCAGTTGACGATTAAATAATATTAAAATTAGTACATGAATAAACACAAATCAGTAGATAACTAAATAAAAAAAGTAGATAAATAAAAACAAATAAGTAGATGAATAAATAAATACAAATCAGTTGATAAATAAAGTTAATCAGTAGATGATTATATAATTTCAAAAGCAGTACATAAATAAATTCAAATGAGTAGATAACTGAATAAAAAACAGTAGACAAATAAATTCAGTAGATGAATAAATACTAATAAGTAGATGAATAAATACAAATCAGTTGATTAACTAATATAAATCAGTGATGAATTAATTAGTTCCTAAATCAGTTAATAAATAAATACAAATAGTAGATGAATAAATATAATAAATACAAATCAGTTGATAAATAAAGTTAAATCAGTTGATAAATAAAGTTAAATCACTAGATGATTAAATAATAACAAATCAGTAGATAACTAAATAAAAACAGTAGATAAATAAATCATAGTTTAAAATTTCCACAATTATTTCCATACCGAAGGCCATCGGAAATCGAAATGCACTGTCGAAACGCACTGTCCATCGAAAATTTTCTTTCTTTTTAATGTATTATGGATTGCCTAGAGCATTTTTTTTGCACAGTTTTGTGTCTTTAAGTTTATACATTGTGCTTGCAAACTATAATGACTTAATTCATTGATTTCACCATTGAAAAATGACATCAAAATTCTCCATCGAAATCCCCATCGAAACAGTTCAAGGTCCTTCACTCACACATGAGGAGAGACCCCCACCCCCACATATCCAGTATGAAATATTATTGCATATGTGAGTAGATCTACACTAGTAGATAATTCTGGTAAAATTTCATAAATTAATTCTTTGATTTTTCCGTCGAAACATTAGGAACACATTTGTCGAAATTTTCATCGAAATTTCGGTAAATTTCTGTTTCTGTGGCCAGCGAAACAACATCGAAATTGGACATTTTCTTCTTTGAAATAAATACAAATAAGCAGATGAATAAATACAATTAAATAGCGCCTGGGGGGTCGCCTGGCCCGCTTGGCATAACCTTTGATGCTGGGCGCCCAGATATGGAGACCCCGTTGGCCGCCTGGGTGCCGCCCGTAAAACACAGGGTACTATATCTACATGAATTGAAGTATGAATGAAGTTAGACTTACAAAAACATTAGTTTATATTGAGAATAAAGGGACGGGAATGTATTAGACCTACGCTAAATCTTGTGGTAGATCTAATGAAAGTATGTACTATTCTTTGGATAAAAAATGTATCAGAATCGGTTACTTCTAGGTCAATATTGGTTTTCTATCAAGCTCCTCTAAGCCTTCACTATGTATGAAACAACAACTACTACAATTAAAATTAGCAAAAAAGTAGTGATGTTGTCAGGGAATTCAACCATATAACATACAATTTTACTAAAAAATTATAGTCCATGCATGTTTAATATGAAATGCTTAAAACTAACCTTTGTCTAATGTATATAGGTCTTATATCTACATGAATTGCAGTAGGAATAACGTTATACTAACACAAACATGCTCATGTGTTTTCCCGTTTGCAACCAATTGATCCCGAAGTCGTCCTACATTACCATGAGTTAGATGTTTGATAGTAAACACCTATCCGTAGCCAACAACCTTACCACCAGTAGGCAAATCTTTTAGATCCAAGTGGCTTGTAAGATAGATCTTGCATGTCATCCTTGGCGATGTAGGACAAAAATCCCCTTGACAACTGAGTAGGTGTCAACTACGTGGATACTTCTTTTCCAATAAGCTATGATATTGGTTACTATTCGTATTTATATATAAAGCATATAAATCACACTTTATTAACTCTCCCCAAGTTAATATTGATCCAACTCTCCCCCTTTTACTGTGGCGGACTCAATGGCTTTAATATTTTCCCATCTATTAGTTTATGTTGCAAATGCCCGTACTATCTGAGACGAACCACAATAACTTTGTTCCTTTTGCAGCTATCTATTAAGTGATCTTTCCTTGGTCTCCCCACACTACCCATATGAAAATTATCATGTATTACACATTCATCTTGTAGAGATTTTGTTTCTTAATGCTCAACATTCATTTCACTACAACATGCCCATTAAGTTATTTTATAAAGTTTCATTTCAATCAGAGTGGGATCTTCTGGTCACACATGATTATGGTTGCATTCCATGTCATCCATCTTGTTGTCATTCTATGACATACATTATCTTGAACATCACCATCATACTAATGATATAATCCAAGTAATGAAACAAATCACATTCTAGTATATCCACTCATCCACCTTAGTGTCAACATCAGATGTATGACATGTTCCTTCTTCAATATCCTAAAGTTCAATTAAATAATGCATGCTAGCAAACATGGTCTTCTCAAAGAATCTATCATTATCTTGTTGTGTTGTTTGATCCTTCTTCTGATAACTAATTCCTTGATATGTTCACAAATCTCCAGATATCAACTACACCTGACATTATCTTTATCATTGGTGGTGTGTTGCTTGAAAACGATCCACCCCTGTTTATTGCATCTACGAAAATTACCATTTTTCTTTTTGTTCCAATTAATTAGTGAACAGTATGCCCACACAAAGTCAAGTTATTGAGCATGGTTGGAATTAGACTTGGAACCATGAGTAAGCTTTTAACACAAGTGCAAATGGAATTATCAAGCACTAAAGCTGAAATAAAATTGTATGAGGATATTAGAAAATTAGATACTAAATACAAAGTTCAATTTCTCTATGGTGTTATAGTCACTACTCAGTAATTACTATATGATTATTAACTAGTTTATAATATTACATAAATCGAGGAGCCTCGAGTTACAAAATATTATACAGAACTTGGTTATTCAAAACAAAGGAGGCCGTTTGGTTTATCAGATTGCAGGTAGTGGAAACATCAACCCAAAAAATCTTATGAACATGGTGGTGAAACAAAATTGTCAGAGCGACCTCTAGAAAATAATGATTCTTCCTTTCGGCAATACCATTCTACTGAGGTGTGTACGAACATGAGGTTTGATGAATGGTGCTCAGATTTTTACAAAATATACTGGCAGTGTTGCAAAAATTCAAGGGCATTGTCTGTCTGAAAGTTTTTTATGGGCTTATTAAATTGAATTTTAATATCAACAAAGAAACGGTAATGGTATCAAGGTTGTGTGCCTTATCCTTAGCAAAAATAACCAAGTGGCCCAAGAGTAATCATCAATAAAGTCATAAAGTAATAAAATCCAGTCACACCTATCACAAAACATGGTCCCCATATATTGGCATGCACAATATCAAACACAATTTTGGAGGAAATATTCGTTTTTCTAATAAAGACACATCTTGTTTGTTTGTCAAGTTGGCATGCCTCACATTTAAACATAGTTTCAGATATAGTTGAAATTAAATGCTTGATCTTTGAGGCTGAAGGATGACTCTGCAAATAGTACCACTGAAGACCAGATTCATATGACGATAGCATGCACATCAGTTTGTGGAACTTCAATAAATTATAAGCCTCTGGTTCCTCATGGCCTGAACCAATCCTCATCCTCATGCAAAGATTCTGAAAACACCCATCAGAGTCAAGTAATAGAATACTGAAGTTGTTTTACAGTTTTGGTAATAAAAAGCAGATTAAGAGGAAATCGAGGAACATATAAGGCAGATCATCATCATTATCACCATATAAGCCTCAATCCCAACCATGTTGTGGTCGGCTCCATGGATCCTTTTTTTCTAATCTGCTCTTTTATTGGTCATAATCTGATCAAGATGTAGGGATTCAAAATCTCTCTTTATAAGCTCTTCCCAAGTTAATTTAGGCTTGACTCTTCTTTAAATTGTGCTTGACTTGATCACATTGCTTCATATAGGCGCGTTACTCAGTTTCTGTTGTACATGTGCATACCATCTTGGACGACCCTCACACTTGTCCCCAATACTCACCACCCCACTTTGTTCTTGATATAGTCATTTCTCAAGCAATCTTTTCTTATCTTCCTATACACCCATCGTAGCATACGCAATTTGGCCATTCATCTTGTTGAGACCTTGCATCTTCACCGCCCAACATTCACTCCAATATAGCATTGTTGGCTGTACATCTGTTCTATAGAACTTACTTTTTAATCTGACAGGGATCTTCCAGTCACATAATACTCCAGTTGCACTCCATTTCAACTATCCTGTGATCCCGTGACAAACATCATCTTTAACATCCCCATCCGTTTGAATAATAGAACCCAAGTAACGATATTTATCACATTTTGGTATGTCCACTTCGTCCAACTTGCCTCCCGCCATTCACAATTCTAGATTGGCTGAAATCATAATCCATATGCTAAATTTTGCTCCTACTAATCATCAATCTATTTGATTCGAACATGTTTCTCCAAAGTTCAACTTTATCTTTCAATCCTTCTTTAGTTTCATCAATCGACATATTGAGATATATTGATGTGCTTTTATTTACTATTTTCTCATTGTTACTTATCTTGTAACATGAGCCTTTGTATAAAGAGGCCCATTAGGATTTTCTGTTTGCTTTCCCGTACACCCTCCTCCTATTTGTAGGAGTGAGTTTTCTCTTTTCCAAAATATAGAAAGACGACACACTTTCATTATTTCATATGGTATTAGGGCAGGATACCTAGTCCTGATCTCCACCAGCTGCCGCCACCTTCTCTCTCTCTTTACCTCCATCCGCCGCCGCCGTCGCCGCTAGCATCCTCCATCTTCACTGTCGGTGCGGATCACACTTGAGGAGTGGCAAACTAAGTCTCCACTATCAGTGTTGATGGAGAATCTACATATGCCTCTAGTGGTGCTTCTCAGATGGTAACACTAAGTTCATTTGACCTTGACGAGCTAATAAAAACCGCTTCTACTGTTACTACCACTCCTCAGGCGAATATTGCTCAAAACTCAGGTGATCCTTCTTGTCTGCAAGCATCTTCTTCTTTGACAAAAGAAGATTTGATTGTTGATTCAGGTGCTACGGCTCATATGATCGATAATAAAAATATCTTCACTTATCTAAGAAACCTATCATTCTCTTGTGCATTTGGCGGATGGATTTTCTTCTCCTATCACTGGAATAGGGGATATTAATAACACCCTTCTTAAATCTGTTCTGTTTGTGCCCATATTTCCTTTGAACTTGATGTCTTTCAGTAAAATTACAGTCTTGAAATTGCAGTGTAACCTTCTTCCCTTATACTGTCTTCATGCAGGATCTCAGGACAAAAGAAGACGATTGGTGGGGGATATGAAGGTGGAGATGGTTTGTACTATCTACAGACCTCGTCAACTTCGCCTACTACTGCTCTTGTAGCCCAGTCTACCTCTCTTTATCAATGATATCTGTGGCTTGGTTATCCTTCCACCATTAAGTTGAAGTCTTTATTTTCTAGTTTGTTGTCTGAAAACTTTACATGTCAGTCTTGTCAACTGGGAAGACATCATCGATCTGTGTTTTCTCCTCGTCATGATAACATGAGTCCAAGTTTATTTTATTTAATTCACTTTGATGTCTGGGGACACGATATCATCTTGAACATACTTTCTCAATATTTAATTCATCGATCTGATACGACACAATATCATCAACAAATAACATACACCAAGGAATATCATCTTGAACATACTTTGTCAATTCATCAAAAAACAAATAGATATGGGCTCAGAGTTGATCCTTATGTGTCCCAATTGTGATAGGAAATGTTGACATCTCTCCTCCAGGAGTCTTCACACTTGTTGTCGAGCTATCATACATGTCTCTAATCAAGTTAGTATTTGATTGGTACACCTTTTTTCTCTAAAATCATCCACAACACCGCCCTGGGTACTCAATCATATGCCTTTTCTAAATTGATAAAAACCATATGAAGATCTCTTTTGCTCTCTCTATACTTCTCCACAAGCCTCCTTTAAAAAAATTGCATCTGTTGTTGATCTTCCTAGTATGAAACCAAATTGGTTGTTTGACATCGGTTTTATAGATCTTAGCCTTTGCTCAATAATGCTCTCCTAAAGCTTCATAGTGTGACCCCTCAACTTGATACCTCTATAGTTTTTGCAGCTCTGGACATCTCCTTTGTTCTTGTAGATGGGGACTATAATCGTAACGACCCCCCCCCCCCCCCCTTTTATCCCCATTTAAGGCGGGCCGAGAGGGCAAGGGCCATTATCCATATTTCCAGGATCCAGGTTTAGCAAACAACCAATAATAATTAGAAGTCTCATTGAATGGAAACAAGTTTGATAACAATATGAAGATAAAGCTCATCTAGAGAGTTACATGGAAAGAGAAAAACTAAAGTTTGCAATGTAAAGGAAATCTATCTATAAATTCTCCAATAGACTTTCCTCATCTTTTCTTTTGGTGTCATCTTCTCTGGATGTCCCTCTCTTCTGATTATTTACAGTTTAACCTAAAACAACGTGGAACAAAACACGGTCAGTATATCTCTATACTGTGTATGTGGGGGAAACAAAATATACGCATGTAGGTGTAACAACATAAACAACCATAACAACAATTATGATTACATAATCAAACATGCATTTTCTTGTTATAACTTCTCAACTCATAATTGCTCAATCTATGTGGTATAGCCTCTCACAGGGTCTTGTCCCTATAGTGGACGCATATAACCTTCCCTTCCGAGCTTGGTATTCTATTGGCCTTCCCATCCGGGCTTGACCTCTTGGTGACCTTCCCTTCTGAGCTTGGTATTCTATTGGCCTTCCCATCCGGGTTTGACCTCTTGGTACCTTCCTTTCCATGTTTGGTCATTAGTCATTTCCATAATAACTTTTTTTCTCTTTCCATATTCCACCCACCAGAGATAGCATCTTGGGTTTGAGAAAGTTATGTCATTATAAAGTGATACTGATAGGGACTTATAGATTGCAGGAAGTAAATAAACAACCAAACAATTTAATTGCAATCCATTCGTGAAACTTCAGAAAACCTCAAAAGTTGATAAGTGCGAGTATTCATAGTCGTAACCACATACCTTTCTTCAAGGTTGACTTAATTTCCAAGTAAACAAGAGCAAATTCAATCAACTAAGCAATCAATCTGTAATTAATATTTAACTCCAAGTATTACTTTTATGTTCAGAAAATCACTTAAGACTGACTTGGGCCCTTAGTTAGGGTTTTAAGATCAAATTAGGATTTCATTAGGGTTAGACTTCCCAAACCATAATTATCACATATTAGACTTTTCCAATTTTAGAAACCCTAATTTGGTGACATGAATCCTTGATTTTAGATTAGATCTAGAAATACCATTTTATTACATTAGATCATACTTTAATCATGAAAGTTATCTAATCAAAATATGACTATTAATTTCATGAGATCAGGGTTGATATGTGTTAAACCTCATCAAACTATGCATCTTTATATACTTTTGGAATTGGGAACCGAATTAGGCAATGAAACCAATTCTATTGGATTCCACACATTTTTCTGATCAAAATCATATATAGATTCGATATTATTTGGACCTATCAATGATTTACTAACATATTTGTAAAATTAAATATATTCTGACCAATCAGGACTCACCATCTAAAGCGCTGTCTGGATAAAACACATGCCACGCGGTCGAGGCCGAGCCAATCGACTCGCGCCGGGTGGCAGTCCGCACCCGCGTAGCGAAGGCGTCGAATAGGGTAAAATGTCTAAGACGACCCTTACCTTTTAGCAGTAAATGCGGGGGTAAAGGAGTAAACTCGCGCTTGTTGTCTTCCACCTCTGCTATTCTCAATCATGAACCAAGTTTCGCAACGAGTCAACCCAGTTGTTGACTCTGGATGTTTGAGTGTTAGAGAGTTGACAGCCAATGGCGGATCCTTCACAGAACTTCTCCAAGAAGGCGGCTACCACTTGTCGGCGCACATGGAACTGGAGCAAGGGAGGCTAAAGAGAAGAAGGTAGGGTCAAGGGAGTAGGCTGCGTAATGCCTGCTTTGTTGCTCGTCCTCACGGAGAGATTTCCTAGCTTTGAAGCCAAGGATTGAGGGCCATATATATATGTATGTATATATATATGTATGTATATATATGTATGTATATATATGTGTGTATATATATATATAAATATATATATATAAATAAATAAATAAATAAATAAATAAATAAATATATATAAATAAATAAATAAATAAATAAATAAATAAATAAATATATATATATATATATATATATATATATATATATATATATATAGTCAGGCTAGTGTACACTCGAGTGTACCGGAGACACTGTACACCTCAGTCGTTTTAAAAAAATGTAGTAATTTTTTAAAAAATCTAAACCATTGATCTTCTTAAATATCTTAAGAACATACTATATAATAAATTTCATATCCTTTGGACACTTATAGGTCATTCATCTAAAGGAGACAAAAATCATGCATTTCAAATTAGTTTTGTGCATCGATTTTGTTGTCCTTGGATGAGTGACTTACACTCATCCAAATGAGCTCAAATTTTGTATGTGGCCTATTATTATTGTAACCATGAAGATCAATGGATTAGATTTTAGGAAAATATGGTCTAGATAGGCAAACACCATTGGGGTGTACATCGTGATCTGTACACTCGAGTGTATTCTAGCCTGACTCTCTCTCTCTCTCTCTCTCTATATATATATATATATATATATATATATATATATGATAGGGGTTAGGGTGAAGTTCTAGATATCAATGGAGTCTGGTTCTGCTAGGATTTTGGGGAAATCCCAGATTCAATCCAGGATAGGGCTATCTAGGGATGATTTGGTTCGTAAAACATCTCCCGAATTCACCAGGAATGGCTTTGGGTGTCGACATTGATTAGGGAGAGAGGGAATCGAAAGAGGAAAAAGGGCGTACTATAGCCTCATTTTCCTTCTTTGATTGAAGGTAGGATATGATCTTCAGATCGTCGATCTGAGATCCAAGTGTCGCAGGGCCACACAGGAACTCAAAGGGTCGGACCCTATGGTTTCCTATTCCGATTACATGTGAAACATGAATTATATTTGCCAATTAATCATTCACTTTAGGGAAGTTATAAAATTCATCTCTCTCCTCTTTTTCCAATTGACTCCAAATTTTATGGAAAGCCTTTTAATAACTTAATCTTAGATTGGGCAAGATTTGATGGCATGGAGGTTAAATACCTTTTACTTGCCTCCCAAACATTTTCTTTATCTGAATTATTTAAGGCATATAATAACTCTTTTCCTACACAAACTTGGCAAACAAATTCTATTTTTATATACTCCTTTGGGTGCAAGTTAGGGCCGAATCATGTTTATTAGTTGCCTTCAACTTGTTTTTCAAGAAAACAATGATATTTCCTTATTTCAATTACCAATTATCCATTACTCTTGTGAATTCCCCTATTATCGAGTTTTCCTCTGTTTCTTTAACCAAGAATGAATTAGTGGATTATTGAAAACAACAAAATACACGAAAACCTTTTAATATGGAGAAATTACATTCATCATCCAAAATTATTAAAAGAGAGAGAAAACTCAAACTTTCTAATATGTCCTAAACAATCCATCATTTGCATCCAAATATATGTATAAATACATAAAAATTCAGGTTATGACAGTAATACTATTTCTCCACTTATCTGACATCGTCTTGGTCTTTTAATCTTATTAAAGAAATTTGTTAACCACATAACTCCTTCATCACCCCATACTCTTCCATATATCAATAAGAATACCGTATGGTCCGCATACCTTTCTCATTTTCATCTTTTTCGAAGCATTCCTAGCCTCAAAAAGTAGAACCCGTCATGTGTAAATGATATCTCTTGTATGTATATCACACGAGTCTCTTATATTATTCACAATGTCTGCATTGAAAAGCTTATGAAAGTAATTTTTCCATTGGTACGAAGCGGGGGGGCTGGCGGTAGGAGGCAATCAGGGAGAGGGGGCGCAACAGCATGGGGGGAAGGGAAAGGTAGAGGCTGGTGGCGTGGGGGCTGGAATGGAGAAGGGGAGAAGGAGGGAGGGGCGGGGAAGGAAGGGGAGAGGGAGAGGCTGCGACGAAGGAAGGGGAGAGGGAGATGCAGCAACTAGGGTATAGGAGAGAAAGTAGAACAGCCGGGGGAAGCATTAGGGTTAGGGGGATCATGTTTCTCTCATGCCATGTGAAATACTAAAAGTAGTTTATTATTGGACGATTAAAACAATCATAGACCCTCTCCTTATATAGGATAGGAGATGACAAATATTACAGAGTTCATCAATATGGGATAAAAGACAAGATAACAAACACACAAAAACAATAACAAAAACACAAGTATTAACGAAATAATAAATATACTAACAGGAACAACTGAAAATTTTCTTTTGAACAACTGCGAAATGCTCAAATGTGAGCATCATGATCTGTTGGGGATCATTTTCAGGTGACTATTACTTGGTAAATGCTTATGTTGAAAATTTATGTATTAAGCATAATTTCTGCCCATAATATCTTTTGATTTGGATATACTCTAATCTGTTGTTAGGACGAGGAATACATTTTCTTCACATAAATGCTAAACCATAGGGAATAAGTGCAATTGAGTATTCAGTAAACAAAAGTAGTTCTAATCAGAAAAAGTTGGAACCAATTTTCAATGTTAGAGACATGCAATAGTCCAAAGAGATCTATTTGAGTGAGTTAAAAAAAACTTGCCCCCCTATTCCACCCTATTAGTATATATACTTTACTGTGCTGTGCTGTTTCTTACTTAGTGTATTTTGGCTTTTGTCTATTAGCCTCTTGTACTTTTATCCCATATTGCCTAGCTGTACTCTATGTCTCACTCTCGTCTTATAAAAGAGAGAGCCATGTACTTGTTTTATTCATTTAATAAGAAGAAGCCTTTAGTGTTTTAGATGGTATCAGAGCCACCCGATCCTCCCTAAACCCCCCCTCACCCATGCCCACATAACCCTAGCTGCCACCCCTCCCTCTCTTCTTTTTTCTTTGCTACCCCACCACCCCCCAAATAGCCGCCGGCCTCAGCCCCTGCCGCCACCCCCGCCTTCTCTTTGCCTCCACCCCACCAGCCCCCCCTCCTCCCTTTCCACCCCAACAGCCGCCACCACCATCTCCAACCCCCTCACCAGTCCGCCGCCACACCTCCAACCCATTCCGCCGCCCACCAATCAGCCTGCCGTCACCATCTTCGCTTCCCTCCACAGCCCACCACCACCTTCCAAGCCGCAACCTCTCTGTCATCACCGCACCCATCATCCATTATCACTCTCCCATCCAGTTGGCTACACCATCCAATCCATTTCCTTCCCGCTGGTCTCCGGACATCTTCGGAAACTTTCCAGTTCTGGCACGTTGACGACGTAAATTCAGTTTTGCTTTCTGCCTGCCTGCGCCTCATGGTGGAGTAATTTTTCCTCTATGTTGGCGTATGCTTTTCTATATCCCTTACTACCCCTACGTAGGTTCCTGAGATCCGATTCTTGGATCTCCTACTATTAGCTTGTGCGCCCCGTCTTGGTGTTCCTAGATCTGCCCATGTATTGGGTTTTTTCTTCTGTCTGCTTCTGTTAACTGCTACGTCAACCTTCTGACTGCCTTCTTTTCCTGCCTGCGCCCAATGTTCGAGTTGACTCCTTCCCTCATGGCGTCCACAAATGTTCCCCGCAACTTGTGTGCCACCACTGTCAAACTAGATGGCTCCAACTATCACTTATGGGCAGCCTCCTTTGAGCTCTATGTCAATGCTCAAGGACGCTTCTCACATTTGTCTACCAAAGGTCCAGCGGCTCCTGCTGCAGATGTTGATGACAAGACGAAACAAACCTATGATCTCTGGTCTAAAGAAGATTATGGCGTCATGATCTGGCTGGTCAACAGTGTAGAGCCCAAAATCAGCCAGTCTCTGCTCTGCCTGAAGACGACCAAGGACATGTGGGATCAGCTTTCCCATGTGTACTCTCACCTGCAGAATCCGATGAAAGTATTCGAAATCTTCAAACACTTGGCCAAATAGGAGTACTCTGCTACTGATTCTGTGGCAGACTACTATAATCAATGCTGTGGATGAGTTCGAGGTCTACCATCCCCTATCAACAAATATTACTGAGATCCAGCGACAACGCAACAAGTTACAATTAGTCCAGTTTCTTGTTGGCCTGCCGTCATCCTTTGCGGGGGTAGTTGATCAGATCCTTTCTAGTGACCCTCTTCCTACCTTACGAGATGTTCTGAAGCATGTGCAGTGCCTTCCCTCCGTATCTCAAGCTCTTCCTGATTCCTTTGATGGGACAACCCTTGCTGTTAGGACAGGAGACTCCTTCCGTGGACGTGGCCACGGTCGCGGACACTCTTCTACCGATCCAGGATGTGGGTCTTCCTCCTCTACTGCTAACATTACTGAACAACGCTATTGCACCTTCTGCAAACGAACTAATTATAATGAAGACCGCTGCTGGATCAAACATGGAAAACCTGCGTGGGTAAATCAAGTCACATCTGAACAACCTGACACTGCTGCCTCCTCACCTGCTCCACCGTCTACCGATTGGATCAGATCAGAATTTGAGAAACTGCTTCAAGCGCGTTTGGCCTCCTCTACTGAGACTTCCACTGATGGCAGTACTGCTCTCCTGACCCAGTCTGGTAAAAACACATGAGTGATCGACTCTGGTGCGACCTCGCATATTACTGGCAATCCTACCTTATTTTCAAAATTGTATAAACTACTGCTATTCCTCCTGTTACTCTTGCTGATGGTTCACAAACGCCTGTCTCTGGTTTTTGAAAATATCTGTACTTTTGGCTGCCTACCTCTGTGCTCTGCATTATATGTTCCTTAATTTCCAATAAACTTGTTATCTGTCAGTAGAACTGTTAAGAGCCTGCGATGCTCTATAACGTTTGATCCGGATGGTGTTATTTTTCAGGATCTGCGCATGAGAACGAAGATTGGTTCGGGCCATGAGGGACCAGACAACTTATACTATGTGGATATACCGATGACTGCTGCATTTCTAACTTCTTCTGTGACTGGCATCCAATGGCACTATCGGTTGGGACATCCGTCAGCGGCTAAGTTGAAGCACTTACTACCTGCTATTTCCGATTCTATTTTTCATTGTGAAACATGCCCGTTAGACAAATAGACTAGATCTACCTTTTCTAAAAAGTTATGTATCTGCTCAAAACAATCTTTTGATATAGTACATGCTGATATTTGGGGCCCATGTTCTATATCCAGCGTTTCTGGTTTCCGGTACATAAGTTTTATTGATGATTTCTCTAGAACCACCTGGATATTCTTGTTAAAAGATAGGTCTAACATTCTTGATACTATTACTGCCTTCTTTTCTGAAATACGTACCCAGTTTAGTAAACCTATAAAAATCTTTTGCACTGACAATGCCCTTGAGTTCATGCAAGCCTCAGTCAGTCATTTTTGTCGCAAATTGGGTACTATTCACCAAACCTCATGTGCTTACACACCGCAACAAAATGGAGTTGCCGAACACAAAAATCGGCATCTTCTTGAAGTTGCTCGCACTCTCCTGTTTCACTACCATGTTCCCCACTGTTTTTGGCAAGAAGCTATTTCCACTACATGCTATCTTATTAATCGCATGCCATCTTCTGTTCTTGGCAATCAAGTTTCATATCAGATTCTACATCCTGATGCTCCTTTATTTTCTATCCCTCGGATTTTTGGAAGCACCTATTTTGTTAAAAATTTGCGTCCTGGATTAACAAAACTTGATCCCCATGCCATCAAGTGTGTCTTCTTAGTGTACTCTAGGACACAAAAATGGTACCGCTGTTATGACCCGGTTACAAAGAAATGGATGGTTTCGGCTGATTATGTCTTTTTTGAACATATGCCGTTTTATTCCTCTGCTGGCTCTGTCCTGACATCTGATTTATTTGCGGATACACCGTTACCGATGATTGATGATACTGATTCATCGGATACCACTCCTGTTATTGCTCCTCCACTGAAGGTTTATCAAAGAAGACCCAAGGCTCCAACTCCCTCCATGGCCCCTCTAGATCCTTCCTCCTCGATGGCAGATCCATCTCCATCTCAAGTATTTTCTGACTTAGATATACCGATCAGCTTACACAAATGCACTTGAACTTGTACACAACACCCCATTGGGAATTTCTATACCACTGCTCAAGTATTTGCAAATTTCATATCTGCTCTTTCTATTGTTTCTATTCTTAAGAATGCTTCTCATGATCTTAAACATCCAGCTTTGCGCTAGGCCATGGAATCTGAAATGCAGGCCCTTACTGAACGCAACACTTGGCAGTTAGTTGACCCCCCTACTGATTGTTCTCATGTTGGCTGTCGATGGGTTTTTACGATCAAATATCATCCTGATGGGACTATTGAACGTCTCAAAGCTCGTCTTGTTGCCAAAGGGTATACCCAGACATATGGCGTGGATTACTTTGAGACTCTCTCACCGGTCGCCCGTCTGAACTCGGTTCATATGCTTATCTCTGTGGCTGTTAATTTTGAGTGGCCTTTATTTCACCTCGATGTCAAAAATACTTTTCTATATGGTGATCTGCATGAGGAGGTATACATGGAACAACCTCCTGGTTTTGTGCTTTAGGGGGAGTTCTCAAAAGTTTGTCGCTTGTGTAAAGCAATTTACAGCTTGAAGCAAAGCCCCGTGCCTGGTTTGATAAGCTGAGCTCTATTCTTCAAAAATTCCAGTTTCGTCGTTCTCAGTCTGATCATTCTGTATTCGTCAAGCGAACCACTTCTGGTCTGGTTATCTTGATTGTCTATGTTGATGACATCATATTATCTAGGAGTGACCTTGTAGGCATTCAGACTACTAAACGCTACTTGGAAAATCATTTTGTCACTAAAGATTTAGGCACACTGAGATACTTTCTTGGGATTGAAGTTTCTCAGTTATCGTCTGATCTGTGCTTATCTCAGCGTAAATATGTTCTGGATCTTCTATCTGAAACATGTCTTCTTGGAGCCAAGCCTACGAGTACCCCTTTGGATCCGAACACTAATTGGGATGACAAGAAATCTCCCCCTTATCCTGATCACCATCAGTATCGTCGCATGGTCGGGAAGCTTATCTACCTTACTGTCACTCGAGCTGATATCATATCTGCAGTTGGACTTGTTAGCAGGTATCTCGACAAGCCCAGACAGTGTCACTGGGTTGCTGTCTGTCATATTTTAAAATATCTAAAAAGCTCTCCTGGGAAAGGTCTTCTGTATAAAAATATGGCCATTGTAATCTTGTTGGGTATTCTGACTCTAACTACACTGGAAGCAAGATAGATCGCCGTTCTACTTCCGGTTACTGCACGTTTGTAGGTGGTAACTTGGTTACCTGGCGCAACAAGAAACAAATAGTTGTTGCTCGTTCTAGTGCTGAAGCAGAATATCGAGCCATGACTCATACTACCCGTGAACTCTTCTGCGTACGTGGTCTTCTGAAAGATTTTAGTATCTCTGATTCTATTCCTATTCCTATGTACTGTGACAACAAGGCTGCTATCTTTATTGCCAGTAATCCTATGTTTCATGAACGCACTATAGAGATATGTGTTGTCTTGAGCGTCATGTGCTTAGCATGTGCTTTACTTATGTTGTTTCGTATGTTGTTTAGTCCCATATGGGCTGCTTCTTAACCAGTCTCTGTCTCTAGTTGTTATATAAGAGACTACGATGTACACTGTTGAAATCATCCAATAAACAACACTTCTCCTATTTACATGGTATCAAGAGCAGGTTCTATTTTGTTTCTCCCACCCTAGTTTCCCACCCATGACCTAATCCTCTCAACCCCCCCCCCCCCCCCCCCCCGCCGCCGCCGCCAACATCCCTCCCCTTTCCAGCCGCCGCCGCCACCCCTCCTCTCTCCAGCCGCCGCCGCCACCCCTCCTCTCTCCAGCCGCCGCCGCCCTCCCTCCCCTCTCCAGCAGTCGCCGCCACCCCCCCACTCTCCCCCAACCCCACCCTCCACCACCACCACCGCCGCCCCCCCCCCCTGCCGCCGCTGCTTGCAGCAGCAGGTTGCCCGTCCACCACCACCCCACCGGCCTCCTCCACCATCCTGTGACCCCCCCATCTCTTCCTATCCATCCTCTCTACCTACTCCTATCTTCTTCCGCCTTTTTCTCCACCTATAATCATCTCTCCACTCCTACGTAAGGCCTGAACACTTTCTAATTCTTTTACGTCTACGACCGGGCTTCCGTCAGTTTCTGCTCGGGTCTCTGCTGGACATCTAAGTTGAGAGTCCTCTTTGTTCTTGGGGATTTCTGCCTGCGCCTCATGGGAGAACGTTGAGTTTTTCTCATGTTGGCGTAGGTTTCTATGATTTTTCTGCCCGTTTTTCGGGTCCTTCTGATCTGCTGCGTCAGATCCCTTCTGCCCGGTTCGGGTTCCTCTGCTCTGCCCATTAAGGGTCTGTACTGCTTCTAAAGCGTCATCATCATCTGCTATGGCTTACTCTGAACCCCCCAGATCTCTGTGTGTCACTACGGTGAAACTCGACGGTGGGTCCAATTACCATCTTTGGTCGGCGTCGTTTGTTCTTTATGTCAAGGCGCAGGGCCGATATCACCATCTGACGGCCGACCCTCCTGATGCTCCTACGGCGGATTCCGATGATAAAACTAAACAAAACTACATCCAGTGGTCCAAAGATGATTCAGGCGTCATGTCTTGGCTCCTCAACAGCTCTGAGCCCCGGATCAGTCAATCTCTTCTCTGCCATCATGATGCCAAGGCGATGTGGGATCATTTGGCACATGTGTACTCTCATCAGGAGAATCCAAAGCGGGTCTTTGAAATTTTCAAACAACTTGCCAAAAAGGAGTTCTCTACTGACACATCTATTGATGATTTTTATAATCAATGTTCTGCTTTATGGAATGAATATGAGTTGTATCATCCTCTTACTGCTGATATCAAGATTGCCCAGAAACAACGAAATGAGCTTCAACTTGTGCACTTTCTCGCTGCCCTTCCTGCCTCCTTCTCGGGGGTTGTTGATCAAATTCTATCAAGTGATCCACTACCCACTGTTCGTGATGTCCTCAAAAGAGTTCAGAGACTGCCTTCTCTGACTCCCGCACCTGCTCCTGAGCATCCTGCGCTTGTTGCGCGCTCTTCTGATTCTACTCGTGGCCGTGGCCGTGGTCGCGGTCGTGGTGGTCGACCTCCTCCTGCTGGTGGCCGAGGCTCTTCTACTCCGGGTCGAGGTCTGTCTCAAGGACCACGTCACTGCAACTGGTGTGGCCGCGACAATCACAATGAGGACCGCTGCTGGATAAAGCACGGGAAACCTGCTTGGGCGAACCAAACTGCTGATGATGCTGCTGTGACTGATTCTCCTACCGATTCGACACCTGCGCCACCTAATACTGATTGGCTTCGCTCAGAGTTTGAGAAGATGTTTCAAGAACGTCTTGCACAACTGCCTTCTGCATCCAGCTCGTCTGCCATGCTCACCTCTTCGTCTTCTGGTAACAAACAATGGTGCATCGACTCCGGTGCTTCCACTCATATGACTGGTGCACGTCATTTATTTTCAAAACTTAGTTCCACATCTCCGATATCTTCTGTTACTGTTGCAAATGGCTCGAAAACTGCTGTTCACGGCACTGGCACAGTTCCGTTGTCACAAAAGATGAATCTCAATTCTGTTTTATACATTCCAAAATTTCCTGTGAATTTACTTTCAGTCAGCAAAATGATTAAACAACTACACTGCTCTGTCAAATTTGATCCCTCTGGTTGTATTGTGAAGGATATCCGCACGAAGACGAAGATTGGTTCGGGCCGTGAAGGACCAGACGGGCTGTACTACCTGGATGGGCCACCTATTTCAAGGGCGATGATCTCCACCTCTGTGTCAGGTCTACAGTTGCATGTTCGGCTTGGACATCCATCGGCTGCGAAACTGAAATTTCTTTATCCACATATATCTGAAAATAAATTTTCCTGTGAAACATGTGTTATGGGCAAACATTCTCGTTCTGTTTTTCCTGCTAAAAAAGTTATTTCTTCTAAAGCACCTTTTGAATTAGTACATGCGGATATTTGGGGACCTTGTTCTGTGCCTAGTATTTCTGGTGTGAAGTATTTTTTGACTTTTATTGATGATCATTCTCGTACCACTTGGCTGTTTCTTCTCAAAGGTCGCAATACTGTGCTTGATTGCATTCGTACTTTCTTTGCTGAAATTAAAACCCAATTTGGTCAACCTATTAAAATTCTTCGCACTGACAATGCTCTTGAGTTTATGCAACAAGCTGTTACTTCTTTTTGTGTGTCCCAAGGGACTCTCCACCAGACCACTTGCCCTTATACACCACAACAAAATGGTGTAGCTGAACGGAAGAACCGCCACCTTCTTGAGGTTGCTCGCACCCTCCTCTTTCATTATAAAGTTCCTCACTGTTTTTGGCCTGATGCTGTGTCTACGGCTTGCTATCTTATCAATCGCATGCCGTCCTCTGTTTTGAAAAATAAGGTTCCGTACGCCCTTTTATTTCCTGATAAACCTTTGTTCTCTGTGCCACCTCGTATATTTGGGTGTACTTGTTTTGTGAAAAATCTTCGCCCCGGTATCACTAAGTTGGATGCTCGATCTGTGAAGTGTGTTTTTTTGGGGTACTCTCGTACTCAGAAAGGCTACCGTTGTTTTGATCCTATTACAAAACACTGGTATGTTAGTGCGGATGTGATATTTTTTGAACACTTGCCCTATTACTCTGCCCCGGGGAAACAAGTGACTCCTGATATTTTGGTTCCCACTCCTCTACCTTTGGTAGATGATCCACCTCCTGCTGCGGTACCTTCTGAACGCCCTCTACAGGTCTACAAGCGCCGCTCGAAGCCTGCCACTGCCCCGACCGAACCAATTCCTTCGTCTGCGGATGATCCACCATCGACTGAGGTACCTTCTGACCTGGATATTCCTATCAGTTTACGGAAGGGTGTTCGTTCTTGCACTCAGCATCCTATTAGTCGCTTCTGCTCATCTGCCAATCTCAGTAATGACTTTGCCTGTTTCACATCTGCTATATCTGCTGTGACTATTCCTAAAAATGCGAAGGAGGCGCTCTGTCATCCTGCCTGGAAACATGCTATGGAACAGGAAATGCAAGCTCTGACTGACCAACATACCTGGGATCTGGTTGATCAACCGTCTTCTTGCCATCCAGTAGGTTGTCGCTGGATCTTCACTATTAAATATCAGCCCGATGGTACCATTGAGCGTCTAAAAGCTCGACTCGTGGCAAAAGGATATACCCAGACTTATGGTGTCGATTATTTTGAAACCTTTTCTCCAGTTGCTCGTCTCAATTCTGTTCGTATTCTGATTTCTGTTGCTATCAATAAAGACTGGCCTCTTTTTCAGCTGGATGTGAAAAATGCCTTTTTATATGGCGATCTACAGGAAGATGTCTACATGGAGCAACCTCCCGGATTTGTTGCTCACGGGGAGTCTGCTTCAAAAATCTGTAAACTTCGCAAAGCAATTTATGGCTTAAAGCAAAGTCCACGAGCTTGGTTTGATAAACTAAGTAAAATCTTACTCTCTTTTGGCTTTCGCCGATCACAGGCAGATCACTCGGTTTTTATCAGAAAAACCACATCAGGGCTTGTTATTCTCATTGTGTATGTAGATGACATTATCTTATCTGGCAGTGATAGTGCAGGGATTCAAGCAACCAAAAACTACCTAGCACAACATTTTATCACGAAGGATCTTGGTAAATTACGATATTTTCTGGGCATTGAGGTTGCTAGATCTTCTGCAGGATTGTGCTTATCACAACGGAAATATGTTCTGGATTTGCTGAATGAAACAGGCATGTTAGGCTGTAAGCCAGCTAACACACCTCTGGATCCCAATATGGATAAGGATAGTGACTCTTCTCCCCCATATGCTGATCGACACCAGTTCAGGAGATTAGTAGGCAAGCTTATCTACCTGACTGTCACTAGAGCTGATTTAGCTGCTGCTGTTGGGTTTGTTAGTCGGTACCTTGACAAACCTCGACAATGTCACTGGGATGCTATCTGTTATATTCTTCGATATCTCAAAAGTGCTCCTGGGAAAGGACTATTATACAAGAAGCATGGGCATTGTAATCTATCTGGCTTTTCTGACTCTGATTATGCAGGCAGTCGATCTGATAGAAAATCCACCTCTGGGTACTGTACGTTTGTAGGGGGCAATCTGGTTACATGGCGCAGTAAGAAGCAAACAGTTGTTGCACGATCCAGTGCTGAAGCAGAGTACAGAGCGATGGCTCATACTACATGTGAGCTTCTGTGGGTCCGAAGCCTTCTGAAAGAATTTGACATCTCTCCGACTAGCCCCATTCCTATGTTCTGTGACAATAAGGCATCGATTTTTATTGCGAGCAACCCTACTTTCCATGAAAGAACGAAACATATAGAAGTCGACTGCCACTTTGTACGGGAGAAAGTTATGTCCGGACAGATTCACACTCCATATATCAGCACGGAGAAACAACTTGCAGATATCTTCACCAAAGTGCTACCCAAGACTCGCTTCCAGACATTGACTGACAAGCTGGGCCTCTTTGACATCTACGCTCCAGCTTGAGGGGGAGTATAGAGATATGTGTTGTCTTGAGCGTCATGTGCTTAGCATGTGCTTTACTTATGTTGTTTCGTATGTTGTTTAGTCCCATATGGGCTGCTTCTTAACCAGTCTCTGTCTTTAGTTGTTATATAAGAGACTACGATGTACACTGTTGAAATCATCCAATAAACAACACTTCTCCTATTTACACGCACTAAGCACATTGAAGTTGATTGTCACTTTGTACGAGAAGTTGTCTTATCTAGTCAAGTATCTACGCCTTATACACAGTTTAGATCAAGTTGCAGATATCTTCACCAAGATACTTCCGAAGACCCGATTCACTGCTCTGATTGACAAGCTGAGCATGATTGATATCTATGCTCCAGCTTGAGGGGGAGTATTAATATATATACTTTATTGTATTGTGTTGTTTCTTACTTAGTGTATTTTGGCTTTTGTCTATTAGCCTCTTGTACTTTTATCCCATATTGCCCAGTTCTATATGTCTCACTCTCTTGTCTTATAAAAGAGAGAGCCATGTATTTGTTTTATTCATTCAGTAAGAAGAAGCCTTTAGTATTTTAGACATCCCTTTGGTGGAATCTAAATGGAGTATGGCTAGAAGCAAATCCCCATCACACTGCCGGTAATTTTCCTAGATACTTCAGGAAAAGAGGTTAATGGTTACATTCTAATGGTGTAACCAAGATGACAACAGTTCCGAGCAAGGAATTTTGAATTCTGAGTCATACTGACTCCCACTTATTCCACCGAAGTTTTTACTTAGGTGAAAGTGTGTGCAATTTCCACTGTACTCTTACTTCTCATTTATATTCCTTTGTTTATTACTATAACTTGGATGCAATTTCATTCAAATTGCTTTAAATCAGTACGAAACGTACAAACAATTGGCTTGTTTGGATTCCATGCATGTTTTATCTTTATTTCTGCTATAGTGCAACCAGATCTTATTTTGTATTTTAAATCCATGTAGGTTGCTCTAGTGAAAATGGTAAAAGAAGCCGCTGCTAACATTCCCAATTGGGATGATTTAAGATAGCTCTGCGTCAAAGAGGCGCATTGAAAGGACTGACAATATTAGGAAGCTAACATCCTGTAAAGATACAGAAAGAAATGCTAATACCAGTGCCAGGAAGCTTTTATATGCCCTGACTATAAATTCTTGGGAAGCGAAGTTTTAGAATAAGCAAATTTCTGAACAATACCACCATTAACGTGGGTCCTTACTTCGTGGGTTTAACTATAGTAGAAGCAGTAAAATTTTTATGTACAGAAACGCCTTGAATAAATTTTGATATACACTTTATATTGGGGAAATATGGACTGATGGAAGTTTCTACTTCGATAGATGATATTCTCTTTCAGGCCTGGTTGAGTAATGTATTTTTTTTTTAGTTAAAAGAGATATTACTTTTTATATTGGGGAAATATGGACTGATGGAAGTTTCTACTTGGATAGATGATATTCTCTTTCAGGCCTGGTTGAGTAATGTATTTTTTTTTTAGTTAAAAGAGACATTAGTCTCCCCCCTCCCTCAAACAGGTGCTAGAGTCCGGATGACCCAATGGTTGGTAAATATAATGCGCAACAGGGGGATTCAAACCCGAGCCTCCTGGGGAGGACAAGCCGGACCGAACCACCTGCGCTACACTGACCGGGTTGAGTAATGTGTTTTAATATCAAGTTGATGGTATGGAAAAGTCATTGATTCTGGATGAGTGTGAGCAGAGCAAATAATGATCTCAAATCCCACCGGTTGTGTATGCTACTGGGAAACACTTCTTTGTCTATTAAATAAAGACATTGGTGATATATGTTTCCACGAAAAGGTCAGCACCGAAGCAGCAGTGCATTATGTAAATCCAGCTGTTTTTAAATATCACGTCTACAAAGAGCCTAATCCTTTTGCTTCACATGGTACTTCATAGAATTGATAAACTTGGATTTATTTTATAGTTGGCAGCCCACATATTTGTATTGTTACAGAAACCGCGGATTTACCCCACAGTTTTACCGTTGTTTTATATTGATAGAGAAAAATAAGGTCCAAGTCTGCGTAAGGAAAGTAACGGCAAAGTGTGGTCCCTACAAAGTAGGAAGTAAGAGAAAAGCGAGAACCCTACAAAGCAGTACGAGAATGTGGAGAGAACCGCTTGAAGGCTCGAAAGGCAATGTTCAAAGGTGGAGGGTCCTCTTTGTATGGGTGGCAATCGGGTTCAGATTGACCGAGTTTCATTTTGGGTTATTTGAGGTGGATTTTCGAGTTCTCTTAATCTTAACTGACCAGTAAATATTTTTAGATCTATCAGGTCTAAACAGATAAATCTAAACAAAAAATAAAATCCTAATACAATGCTATAATGTGTATAATTCTAAAAAATGGTAAACTATAATCAATAAATTGCAATGTAAATAAACTTAAAAGTTGATAAAAATGCATATAAATTAATCTGATTTAGATATGAGTTTTAAAAACAAATTTATAAAACAATTAACATAATAGATCATATAAAATTTATATATTTATATAATGAAAAGAGTTAATTTAAAACTAAATAATGTAATAAAAACAATGTAGATTGTTCCTGAATTAACATACCCGATGATGTATTAGTAATGTAATAGGCCATTGGGTCGGTCAAACTTATGCAATTTTTATTTTACTTGGGCATTTAATTTTCAATTTTGGGTCAGTGGGGTCAATTTTATGTCAATCGGGTCAAATTGGGTCTAAAGTCCAAACCCAAATTTGATTGTAAAATAATTTTAAGTTCTTTGGGTTTAAGTCAAATGGAGGTTGAGTAAAAAAAATTTAGACCCTAACACGCTTAAACATTTCAGTTTCAGACTAGGTCCATATGTTCATGCCTTGTTTTGTCAATCCTACCTTTTCATACCAATCATAAATAAAATAAAATAAGAAGGATATTGTCATAGCATGTCTAAGCATCATCATCGGATTCAGAGAGGTTCCAAATCCTAGGTGAACCCAATTATTTTCTTTAAAGGAGGATTATTGGTGGTTGAATGACTTAGATCAACGAGGCACCGTTCCTGGGGACAAAAGATTTACATCCCTCCATTTACTATTAGTATTAAATGGTTGTTTTGGAAAGACCTGTTAGTTTCGCTTGCAACATAGGTTCCAAATGATAAATGAGACTTATTTCTATCAACTAATCCCCATCATTGGTATTTGCATCCACTTTTGAAGTACAAATAGTGGATGGATGTCCGGGGTACACACAACATGAGGAAGCATCGCAGTGGGGCTAACTCCAACGACTGGCTCTCGGCCAACGCTCCCAGTGGGGACGCAAATCTGGGATATTCCCCACAATAACTTTTGGCTCTCCGTCAGCGCTCCCAGTGGGAACGCAAATTTGGGATATTCCCCGCAACACCCTTCCGTCTCTCCCATATATCATTCTCTCATGTTTTCTTTTTCGACAAGGAGGTGGCCAGACCAGATCGTGTGAACAAGAGGACCTTGATGCAAGAGGATGTTCCCAACGCTCAAGCACCAGATGAGGACACATCGATGGCTGGAGAGACTGTCAATGTTTTTTTTTTTGAGCAACGAGTGTCCCCAGAAGGTGTGATGGGAGTTTTTTAATGGGTTGAATACTACCATTAACATATGGACAACACCTGCTTCGTTGGAGCCTTGACCACCATCAAATTGCCTCATAATGTAGTCCCCAAGGTGATAGGGAGATCCACCGTGATGTTTGACAACCAGATCACTACTCCTCTGCCAACTTCTATGCTAGCAAGCATCGTAGGGGACCCTTCTCAGTTCCCATGGATTCTTGCTTTAGGTGCCTTGAAAGGGGACTCTGGAAGAACAATGTCAAGATCAGAAGCATTGCTACCGGTGTCACAACGTGGACATCTAGCTATCTCTTGCCGGGCGGCGATTGGTGTTGCTTCCCTTCAAAGACAATAGACAAAAGGTTCACCTCTCCTCCAAAGATGACTTCTCTCTGACTTGATGATTCGGACCTGACCAGATCAAAGGCAGTCATACAACTAAAGAAGGTGATGTTTGTTGTACCGGTGGATATAAACAAGAGTATTATAAACACAAAATGATATCAGCGTTCAGGCGTGCAAGTATGCACCGTTCTTAAGAGTATTTCCGCCTTACTCGTCGATCAGCAGTAAACGCATCAGCTACTCTCTCAGGATACAACAACGCTGGAGCGGTGAGTGGTGTACACACAGATTGCAGTCTCCGAATAACAATAGTTGATCGTTCTTCTAGCGATCACAAGGAAAATGTTAGCAACAATGGAAAAACATGGCAGGAAACGAGCGAGAGAGTTTTGTTTTTCCTATGTAAAACACTCCAGAACGTTTTTTATTTTATAGAACAATTGTGACGACAGTTGTCAAATGAAAAGACACGGGTGGTTGCCAACCGAACAGACACCTGTAGTTGGTCTCTTCCAAACAGTTCCAACCAGAGATTCGAAAAGTTGTAACACATGTTACAAATGTCACACAGACCAAGTGGAAAAATCGAGCTGGGGCTGTGCCCATGTAAGGGGCTCCGGGAGGTTGGATTTGTACCCGTCTGCGCGCATAATGCGGCATGCACCGACGCACCCAGCTAAAGAGTTTTCGGTCTGGACCGGCGCAAACTCACTTGGGCTACCCCACCATGCACGTGTGTAGCCTAAGTTCCCTTTTATTCCTCAAATATCCCATGGTTCAACATCCATATATAATTAGTAGGAAAGTACTTGAGACTACAAATGTGGGACAATACCTTTTACCTTTTGGTTTAAAATACATCAAAAAATACAACAATCCCCCACTATTTCAAACAAAACAAAATTAAAATTTGAGTAAATCACTGGAAGAACTTAAGCAAATGACATGCATAAGCTTTAGTAGTACTATATTCTTTGAACCACAATATAGAGTAGATGTACGTAATCTGTAGAAGATTGGTAGAACTATGTTCTTGAATCAATTCCCCTTTTATCTGATTAGAGGTTCATTACTCACATGACATTTATAAAATCAATTGACATTCTTACAACTTGGCACTTTAGACCCTGCACCTATTGGGAACATTCATGAGTGCTCTAGAGATCTACCCAAATCTAAAAAAGAGCGGCCCCACCCCACACTCATATAGTTGTACTTTCATCAAGTGTATATTACAGTTATATATACCACCATCAATGGCTATAAAATCCATTAAGAAATTATATTCAACTTATTCACTGTAAATTATTGTTTACATCATAAAAATGAGATATAAAATATTACAATACATCGAGTCGTCTAGTGACTTAGTTTTTCCCATTGAACTTCCTTCTTAGAATCACCATTCGTGAAGGTTGGGTATCCATCACTTTGACTTCTGGTATGGGCATAATCCCATTCTTCTCGATGTGCTATTCTCTAGTCTTTGACTTAATGGCTTTGTCAAAGGATCGACCAAGTTCAACTCTGACTTTACATAATCTATTGAGATTAAGATATCACGTATAAGCTGTCTCACAGTATTATGACGTAGATGAACATGTCTACTCTTCCCATTATAAACTTTGTTTTTAGCTCTTGGTATGGCAGCTTGATTATCACAGTGTATAAACACTGGTGGAGAAGGTTCCTCCCAAATGAGAAGATCCATTAGAACATGTCTCAACCTTCAGCTTCAGTTCCAACCTTTTCTAAGGCAATAAACTCAGATTCCATAGTGGAATGAGCTATACATGTTTGCTTGGTGGATTTCCAAGACACAACACCTCCACCCATGGTGAAGATGTAGCCACTTGTAGATTTCAATTCATCTCAATCGGAAATCCAATTGGCATCACAATATCCTTTTAGTATAGTTGGATATCCAAAAAAATCAATCTATGATTAATTGTGCCGGTTAGGTATCAAAACCCTATGTAGGGCATCCCAATGATCCTTGTTAGGATTTTGACTATATCTACTTAATCTCTCCACTCTATATGCTACATCTGTATGAGTACAATTCATTAGGTACATCATTCTTCCAATTGCTTGTTGAATAGTATTACTTTTATTTTTCTTAAGATTGTAATTATAATTAAAAGCGGGCTAAATAGCTTATAATCAAATAATAAAACCTTTTCAGAATTCTCTGAACATAATGTTCTTTAGAGAGCATGATGTAATCATCACTTTTGAGAAGTTTAATTCCTAAAATTACATCTTCTTCTCCCATATGTTTCATGTCAAAATTAGAAGCCAAGAAATCTTTTGTACTAATTATGATATCAATATTAGTGCCAAAATAAGCATGTCATCCACATAAAGACACATAATAACACAACCTTAGTTATTGACTTTTGAATATATACATTTGTATCCTTCATTTATATGAAACCCATGCGATACAATGACTTTATCAAATTTCTCATGCCATTGTTTATGTGCTTGTTTCAAGTCATAAAGAGATTTGATTAATTTGCATAACATATGCTCTTTTTTCAGAACAACATAACCTTTTGGTTTATCCATATAAATTTCTTCATCTAAATCTCCACTCAAGAAAGCAATTTTGACATGCATTTGATGTATAATTAATTTCTTAATAGATACCAAAACAATTAAAATCATGATTGAAGATATTCTAGTTACAGGAGTAAAAGTATCAAAATAGTCAATATCCTTTTGTTATTTGTATCCCTTGACAACTAATCGAGCTTTATATTTTTTTACAGTCTCACTGGTTTTTAATTTTCTTTTAAATATCTATTTACATCCTATGGTTTGATACCTAGTGGAAGATCCACTAATTCCCATGTGTGATTAAATAATATAGATTCGGTCTCACTATTAATTTGCTTCCATCTATAAGGAGATATTAGATGAATTAATAGCATCATTGTAAGATTGAGGGTCAGTATCTACAATAAAAGAATAGAAGTCATCACCAAGATTCTTTTCCTTTCTCCTCCTTGTGGATCTTCTAGGTTCTACATCATCATGTTCGAAAACATCATTAGTATTGAAAGTACTTGGCACATTCTCTAAAATTTCATTTGAAGGAATATATAAGTTTTCTAAGGGAGTTTTCATAAGAAACATATGCTCAAAAAATTCAGCATTTTTAGATTCAATAATCGTATTAGTTGTACAACATTGTTGTTACTTCTAAGAAGCAAGAATCTATATGCCTCACTATTTTGAGCATAACCTATAAAAATACCATCTACAGTTCTAGATCATTATTTTTATTTCTTAGTTTCAATTAATAAAACCTTAGCTAAACACCCTCACACTTTGAGATATTTCAAATTAGGAGGATATCTTTTCTATAATTCATATGGAGTATTATTCGTCTTCCTACAAGAAATATAATTTTGAAGAAAATAAGACGATAAAATCACTTCCCCCCACAAGTTGTTGGGCGCTCCTAAATTAATTAAAATCAAATTTATCATGTCGTTTAGAGTTTTATTCTTAAGTTCAATAATACCATTTGATTGAGGCAAATATGGAGGAGTGTATTCATGTATCATACCATGACTTATACAAAAATCATTAAAAGGAGAACAATCATATTTACCACCCCTATTCGAGCAAAGATGATTTATTTTCTTATTAAGTTGACTTTGTACTTTTGTTTTGTATTTAACAAATAATTCAAAAGCTCCATATTTTTAACGGAATAAATATAATTTTGTATAGCGTGAGAAATCATCCTCGAAAATGATATAAAATCTTTTCCCACCTCTAGACAAATTTCCTTTTAAATTTTCAAGATTCGTGTGAATTAAATCTAGTAATTCAAAATCTCTATGTGAAATATGAGGACACGGTTTCTTTGTAGATTTAATATCAGCACATACTTGGCATTTATTGTTTAAATAAATAACACCACATATATCTTTTAACAAACCTAAAGATTTCATGTGTTGTACATATTTAAAATTAACATGTCAAAGTCTATTGTGCATCATATCAAAAGAGTCAATGATATAAGCAAAAGACAAAATTTCATTACCAGAAGAGTTTGGTAAATTTAGAAGAAAAAGACCATTTGAACAATATCCCATACCAAGGTAGTCCCTTGACTTAGAAAGAATGACCTTGTTTGATTCGAAAATACCTTGACCTCAACTTATCAAGTTGAGAAACAATGATGAAAATGAGTCTACTGTCTGGAACATACAACACATCTTTGATCAACATGATTTTTCCAGAATTCATCTTGATCATAATGTTGTCCTTTCTGGTCATAGGAGAATCACTTGAGTTGTCCTTGACAATTCGATGCTCATTTCCTCCTACTTTTGAGTAGGCTACGAAGGCATCTCTATTGCCACTAAGGTGGCGACTAGCCCCTGAGTCGATGATCCAATCACGATGTTGAAATGATCCCATCTTGACCAGGTTGATGAATACCACAAATACGTTCTTTGTCACAAGGTTGGTTGTTGGTTCCTTAGAAACCTGGACCGCTTGCTTCTTTCTATACATATATTTAGGAGAGGTATGTCTAGGTTTACCACAAACGTAACAGAAAATATTTGTAACATAATGAATCTTAGATGTAATCTCCATGTAAATCTTTTTCCCAAGTTTCCCTCTCATTTCTATCCTTTATGTCATTTATGTTTAATTAGTGGAATTTGTAGTTGTTTAGTGAACATTTATTCACTAATTGTACCATTATAAGGGTTTGTGCATAAATACCTTAGTGAAAGCTTAATTACCATAAATAAGTGCTCTAAACCTTAATCTAACTTTTTGATATGATTTGAAAACATAAAATGAGGCTAAGTTTCAAATTTGGTTCGATTTGGATGTTGTTTGTGCAAGTTATGCAATTTTAGGTACATTCTGGACTTTATGCAATTTACCCAATTGGGAGGGTTTCTTTGCAAATTATCAACTGGATTTTAATCCTTAGATATTCCCTTACCATTAACGAGATTTTAAACCATTGGAGAACCTAGTTTCACCTTGGTTTGATGGTATTTCTTTCCAAGGGCATTATAAGGATTACCCTCTTTATAAAGGTGCTTATCTTTAAAAGCTATCAACCAATGAGGTTATTTTTTTCTTGAAAAATGGTGGGGATGGCCTAAAAGGATCTGTGGGCTGTTAGAACCGAATTTTGATATCCAAGAAGAGTCTATGAGCTATCCTCTTGCATGGCCATCAAGCCCTAGGCTAAAGATACATGAAAAGTCCCTTAAGACACCTCATGCTTCACCTCTTTCTTTATATAGCCATGTACACCCCTTCCCAACTCACAATTCGAAAACTCTTACTCTCCTTTTCTTTCATCTAGATTAGATAATAGTTCCTTCTATATTTGGCCATGAAGTTTCTGTCCCAAGGTAATAGAGGGAGCCTACCTTGGTGAAGAAGGCTTCTAGGGCTTCCAAATTGCTCTATTAGGGTTTTTAAAGCTCCTCCTTTGTAATTTCAACCAAAACCAGTAAGTTTCCTCCCTTGCTTCCCTATTTTCATAATTTTAGTCTTCCTTAAACCTTCTTATAGGTTGGAACCATGACCATACATGGTAAAACTCCACCTAAAACCCTAAAACATCTCATCTCCATGCTCTTTTGCTAGGGTTTGCACCTCTAAAGTGGAGAAGGTGATCTTTGCTCAAGAAAGGAGCTTAGCTTGGATCAACCATACCTTATAATCTCAGGATCATTTCTTTTTGGAGCTTCTTACATTCCTAGAGGCAAGTTTTGTTAACCCCCTTCTCATATATTGCTTAGTACATGCTTAAAACCCATGCTTCTATGTTGAAAATCGATGATTTCCATCTCTTTTTACCATGTTCTTCTAGAGTTTTGGTTTCTTGCTATTTTACCTTATCTAGAAGCTCTAGTTTGGTTACCTATGCAACTTCAAACCTGATCTTGGGTCAAATAATGTTTTCTCCCTCTCTCTCTCTCTAATTATCTCGATCGGTTTGATAATGTGGCAATTTCCTATTGGTCAGTATTGAAAGATTCATATCTTCTAAACCACTTATCCAAATTTGACAAATAAATATATTTTGGAATTGGAAAATTAATATCTATCTAATAAAAATATTTTCAAGGTCTTATTTCATGGTTTGACGAAGGATAATTTTTGTAAAACGAATTCAATGCATAAAATCCATAAAAATTACATCTTAGTCATCATAACTCCAAAATTAACATAAGAATATGTTTTCTTCATCAGGAGAACCTAATAAGTTCATTGGTTATATTTTCAAAAGCTAAATCTGATTTTTTTCAAAAAAGTTCTGAAATTAGGGTTTCTATATATTAATGTGCACTATATACTCTAATACATGTTAATACATTGAAAATAGGCAAAGTGGAACTTGGACTCAACTAAAGCGGTGAAAGTTAGTAATTGATATCAGTAAGAGAGGTATGTGCATTCCTTACACCCTATGTTGGGATAATTGCAGCCAAACCCTATATTTCCCTAATGAGGCTTAAATGAACCCTAAATATTCTATTCTTGAATCCTAATGTTGTTCATGCCTCAAATTAGATTATAATTTCTTCTTGTTTGAGTCTTATACCCCGCTGCCATACTTATTGAATATTATGACTACTCTTGCCATGACTACTTTTTTAGCATGTGAATTTATGTTCTATTTAATTTAAAGTAGCGATACTTATGTACAACCACCCACAGAGGGCATGTAAATAATCGCCCTGGGGAATGTCTTATTCTCCCCATAATATTGTAGGTGACTGGGAATGTCTTATTCTCCCCTCACCTAAGGTTAGAGGTCCGATAAGTGCCTCAACCCTACTTAGTTAGGTAGACATAATTATATTACATGCAAATCCTTTTTGATATAATTGTTAATGACAAGTTTCTTTTGAATATATCCTCATACTCTTGTTATCTTCATCATATGATGAACCCTAGACTGTTTTTATTTGTTGTAGTTATCTTGATATCCTAGATTAGTTTTGTGACACATACCTTATTTTCTTTCCCCTTTTGCTGGGTGCTTTCCCAACCACCAAGGTGTTGGTGCTGAATAAGTAGAAGGACAAGTTTGAAGGAATTCATCTCAAGAGTAGATCTCAAGCTATCTGAAAGGATGTCTAGGTTGCTATAGTTAGATCCTTTTCTCTTATCTTTTTCTTTTGAGAACAATCATTTAATGAACAATGAAAGCCATGTAATAGGATTGGTACTTTTATTGTCGATGCTATTGACATTTTGTAATGTATCTGGTGCATGCTTATTTACTTGGAATATTATACATGCATCCCTCAATATCTTTTGTCTTTCTAAAAAGATGGATGTTTTGTACTTCCTTTAAATTTTAGTAAGGAGGTGATCTCGCCTCTTTACATCATGGTATCAGAGCCTTTAGGCAACTCTTAGGATATGAAGTTGAAGCAAAGGTGTCTAGAATGGATCAGGGTTTCGGGGGCTGACAATATTTTCCTCCGCACCACTAGCTTGGTTTACGAGGACTCCCGTGCCCATATGATACCGGCCTGGCCTGAGCTGATACGAATTGCCCAAAATAATATGCTTTTAGGCAATAGCATTCTAGATATTCTTTTCTCGTCTATGCTTCTATTCTTTTTCATCTATGATTCAAATACTCCTGGGAACTTAATATGTTAACCCTACCTTTCATGATAGGTGACTTGTTTGACAGTAGGAACAAGGGAAAAGAGTCAAACCCTAATGACTCCAATGTGGAAAACACTCATGTGACTCCTGCCTGCCATAGTGTGGTCAACCCTGCTACTCCGGGCACCCCCTCCTTCACACCGGAGCAAGAGCTGGCAATGCTGTGCCAGGTGCTCTCCACCATGATGGGGCAGCTCTGCACAGTGGCTGCCAATGCCAACAAGCCAAGGGACTTCACCCTCACTGACTTCATAAAGATGCATCCACCCTACTTCAAGGGTGAAAGTGAACACAACATGGTGGATAAAGCTGATGACTGGGTGTTGGCTTTGGATCAGACCTTCGAGGGTATGACATGCCCTCCTCACCAAAAAGTTTGATTTGCAACGTATGTGCTGGACGGACCGGCACGTGTCTGGTGGAATGGTGTCGCCCGCACTCGAGACACCTCTACCATGGAGTGGGACCAGTTCCTAAAGCTCTTCAGGGAGAAGTACATCTATTCTGCCTTCTTGAGGAAGAAGGAAGACGAGTTCTATAGCCTCAGGCAGGGAAGCATGAGTGTGGGCGACTACATCTAACAATTCCTACTTGTGGAACGCTATGCCACTGACCTTGGATCCGAGAGAAGGGCAACATTATTCTTGGAGGGCCTAAACTACCAAGTGGGTCGAAATCTTGTTCCACAACTTCCACTCACCTTCCAGCAGATGGTGAATAAGGCCATGGCCATTGAGTCCTACCCAAGATTCCAATCCTATGGACACAATAATGGCTACAACAACAATAAGAGGAAGAACTTTACCCAGAATGAGAATCGCGGACGTGATCGATGCAATAGGTGCTCTCGCCACCATCCTCCAGAGAGATGTCCTGTCAATAATGCACCTGCTCGTAGAGACAACCAACCTCCTCCGACCTGCCACGAGTGTGGCCAAGTTGGGCATATCCGACCACTCTGCCCCCGTTTCCAGCAAGGAAAGAATAATGCCCAACAGCCACAACAGCCAAGGCAGAATCTGCCTTTACGGAATAATAACAACAACAACAACCAGAACTCGAGACGACCATCAGTAGAAAGGAGGAATGGGATAGTGTTTACTGTCAATGCTGAGGAAGCATGCAAAGATAATGAAGTTATTGAACGTACCTTGCATCTTAATATGCATCCTATAAAGGCACTGTTTGATTTTGGCTCATCCAATACCTTCATATCATGTCAGCTTGCTCCTATGTTAGAAATAGATTCTGAGTATATGGATCATATATTAGATGTAAAAACCCCTAGTGGTAAGATTTTCTCTTCGTATCTCCAAACTCCGACCATGGACCTCTGTATATATGGTATAATGTTTCCCTCATATTTCATCTTTGTCGACATAACCGCCTTTGATGTCATCCTGGGAATGGATTGGTTGAAGAGGTACAAAGTTGTTTTGTTTTGTGAAGAATCAAAGGTTAGTTTATCACATCCTGTTGAGGGAAGATTGTGTGTCAAGGGTAGGAAGTGAGAAGATCGACAATTTGTTATCTCTATCATCAAAGCTGAAAAGCTAGTCTCACAAGGGTGTAGAGCTTTCTTAGCCTCTATAGTCCTCGAGACTACACTTCCTTCTCTCGACCACATAGATGTGGTGAAGGACTTCCCAGACGTCTTTCCTGAGGAGTTACCTGGTTTGCCACCAACTCGAGAGGTGGAGTTCTCCATCAAGCTTGTACCCGGAACTTCACCGATATCGAAGCCGCCTTACCGCTTGGCCCCTGTTGAGCTTGCCAAACTGAAGAAGCAGCTAGAAGAGCTTCTCAACATGGGCTTCATCCGCCCCAGTATTTCACCCTGGGGAGCCCCTGTCCTGTTCGTGAAGAAGAAGGATGGTTCGATGCGGATGTATATGGACTACCGCATGCTTAACCAAGTGACAGTGAAGAACCG
The DNA here is from genome assembly GCA_963693085.1 of Alisma plantago-aquatica. Lineage (NCBI taxonomy): Eukaryota > Viridiplantae > Streptophyta > Magnoliopsida > Alismatales > Alismataceae > Alisma > Alisma plantago-aquatica. The sequence goes on from OY856414.1 coordinate 209,099,500, forward strand.
TTATCCTTTGCCTCGCATCGATGACTTGTTCGACCAGCTAAAGTCAACCACTGTGTTCTCCAAGATGGATCTACGAAGTGGCTACTACCATATGCGCGTGAAGGATAATTATTTACCGAAGACAGCGTTCAGAACTCGCTATGGGCATTAAAAATTCATGGTCATGCCTTTCGGCTTGATAAATGTCCCTGCCGCCTTCATGGACTTGATGAACCGAGTGTTCCGCCCATACCTTTACAAGTTCGTCGTGGTGTTTATCGATGACCTTTTGGTTTATTCTGAGACGTTAGAACAACATCGTGAGTATTTGTGGATTGTACTCAACACACTACGAGAAAATCAACTCTATGAAAAATTCTCAAAGTGTGAGTTCTGGATAAAGGAAGTGATGTTTCTGGGTCATATGATTTCTGCCAGACATATAACTGTTGATCCTGTAAAGGTAGAAGCTGTGACCAAGTGGAAAGCTCCAAAGAATCCCTCAGAGATTCATAGTTTCCTTGGCTTAGCAGGTTACTATCAAAGGTTTATCAAGAATTTCTCTGAGTTGGCCTTGCCTTTAACCAAGCTGACGTGAAAGGAGGTCAAGTTCTCTTAGACACCAAAATGTGAGAATAGTTTTCAGAAGCTGAAGAAGAGCCTGACTTCTGCTCCCGTGCTTGCTTTACTTGTTGAGGGCATACCCTATGTCATCTACACCGACACATCTAGACAAGGCTTAGGGTGTGTTTTGATGCAAGAAGGAAAGGTGATCGCCTATGCTTCTCGACATTGAAACCTAATGAAGCTAATTGGCCTACACATGATTTGGAGCTTGCTGCCATAATTCATGCTTTGAAGATTTGGCGACGCTATCTCTATGGTGAAAAGTTTGAAGTCTTTTCTGATCACAACATCTAAGATATCTGTTGACTTAGAAGGATCTGAACTTGTGACAACGTAGGTGGATGGAATATCTTAAAGATTACGACATCACCATTATCTATCACCCGAGTAAAGTGAATGTCCTAGATGATGCTTTAAGTCACAAGAAGGATGTTGTTTGTGCTGCTCTGAGATGTTCAATATGGGAAAACCTTGAATATGAGGCTAGCTGGAGACCTCAACCTGTTGAATCAGTGGATGAAGACAAGTTGTGTGTTCATATGGCTAGCTTGACCGTTACACTAACCTGGATCTCAGAAGTCATGGTTGTACAATTGGAGAGTTCTGAGCTTGAGAAGATGAAAGCTTTAACTGAGAAACCGCAATCTGACTTCTCTGTCGGAGTGGATGGTGTTGTCCGCTTCAAACAAAGGTTTTGGATTCCTAATGTTGGTGATCTGAGACAGAAGGTTCTGAGTGAAGCTCATGGGTCCAAGTGCACTATTCATCCTGGCACAACAAATATGTATAAGGACTTACAATGAAGCTTCTGGTGGAAGAACATGAAGAATGATATAGCTCTATTCGTCATGAAGTGCTTGACATGTCAGCAAGTCAAGATCGAACATCAACGACCTGGTGGTCTTCTTCACCCTCTTGAAATTCCAGAATGGAAGTGGGAGAAAATCACAATGGACTTTTTACTGGCTTCCCCAAGTCCAAGAAAGGTTATGATGCTGTTTGGGTGGTTATTGATCGACTTACAAAATCTGCTCATTTCTTGCCTTTTAAAACCAATTACAAAGTTGTGGATATGGCTCAGTTGTACGTTGAGTGGATCATACACCTACATGGAGTACCTGAGGTAATAGTTTCTGATCGTGACCCAAAGTTTACCTCTCATTTATGGGGTCAGATTCAGGAGGAGATGGGTATTGACTTGCATTTTAGTACTGCTTACCACCCGCAAACTGATGGTCAATCTGAGAGAACAGTTCAGATTCTAGAGGACTTGCGTCGTGCTTGTGTGATGGATTGGGGTGGTGCATGGGATCAATATCTACCATTAGCTGACTTTGCTTACAACAATAGCTACCAAGCTAGTATTGGTATGCCACCTTTTGAAGCTCTCTATGGTAGACCATGTCGTTAACCTTTGCATTGGGATGATGTCGGTGAATATTCTCTAGTGAAGACCGATGACATGCAAATGATGATAGAAAAGGTGCAGTTGATAAAGAAACGCATGAAAGCTGCTCAAGACCGACAAAAGATGTATGCTAACAAGAAGAGGTCTGATGTTAACTTCCTAGTGGGTGACTATGCATTTCTGAAGATCAAGCCTATCCGTTCTATTGCTAGATCTAAAGTTAAAGGCAAGTTGAGTCCCCGCTATGTTGGACCATTTGAAATATTAGATAAGGTTGGAGACTGTGCATACCGCTTATCCTTACCTCCTTCCTATGATAAGATTCATTATGTGTTCCATGTCTCTGTACTGAAGAAGTATGTGAAGGACTCTTCTCATGTGCTCACTGTTGAGCCTTTGGAGATACATGAGAATCTGACCTATGAAGAGCTACCTGTGAAGATTCTTGACTCCCGAGTAAAGCAACTGAAGAACAAAGAGATTGAGCTGGTAAAATTTTTGTGGAAATATCATGGTCTGGAAGAAACCACTTTGGAGTTGAGAGATGAAATGTTACATACTCACCCTTCTCTTTTTGCTTGAAATTTCGAGGACGAAATCCTTTTAAAGGGGTGGAGTGCTGTAACATAATGAATCTTAGATGTAATCTCCATGTAAATCTTTTTCCCAAGTTTCCCTCTCATTTCTATCCTTTATGTCATTTATGTTTAATTAGTGGAATTTATAGTGGTTTAGTGAACATTTATTCACTAATTGTACCAATATAAGGGTTTATGCACAAATACATCAATGAAAGCTTAACTACCATAAATAAGTGCTCTAAACCTTAATCTAACTTTTTGATATGATTTTAAAACATAAAATGAGGCTAAGTTTCAAATTTGGTTCGATTTGGATGTTTATGCAAGTTATGCAATTTTAGGTACATTCTGGACTTTTATGCAATTTACCCAATTGGGAGGTTTTCTTTGCAAATTATCAACTAAATTTTAATCCTTAGATATTCCCATACCATTAATGAGATTTTAAACCATTGGAGAACCTAGTTTCACCTTGATTTGATGGTATTTTTTTCCAAGGGCATTAAAGGGATTACCCTCTTTATAAATGTGCTTATCTTTAAAAGCTATCAACCAATGAGGTTATTTCTTTCTTGAAAAATGGTGGGGATGGCCTAAAAGGATCTGTGGGATCTTAGGACCGAATTTTGATATCCAAGAAGAGTCCATGAGCTGTCCTTATGCATGGCCATCAAGCCTTAGGCTAAAGACACATGGAAAGTCCCTTAAGACACCTCATGCTTCACCTCTTTCTTTATATAGCCATGTATGCCCCTTCCCAACTCATAATTCGAAAACTCTAGCTCTCCTTTTCTTTTCTCTAGCTTAGATAATAGTTCCTTCTATATTTGGCCATGAAGTTGCTATCCCAAGGTAATAGAGAGAGCCTACCTTGGTGAAGAAGGCTCCTAGGGCTTCCAAATTGCTCTATTAGGGTTTCTAAAGCTCCTCCTTGGTAATTTCGAACAAAACTAGTAAGTTTCCTCCCTCCCTTCCCTATTTTCATACTGTTAGTCTTCCTTACACCTTCTTATAGGTCGGAACCATGACCATACATGGTAAAACTCCACCTAAAACACTAAAACATCTCATCTCCATGCTCTTTTGCTAGGGTTTGCACCTCTAAAGTGGAGAAGGTGATCTTTACTCAAGAAAGGAGCTTACCTTGGAGCAACCATACCTTATAATCTCAGGATCATTTCTGTTTGGACCTTCTTACATTCCTAGAGGAAAGTTTTGTTAACCCCCTTCTCATATATTGCTTAGTACATGCTTAAAACCCATGCTTCTATGTTGAAAATCGATGATTTCCATCTCTTTTTACCATGTTCTTCTAGAGTTTTGGTTTCTTGCTATTTTACCTTCTATAGAAGCTCTAGTTTGGTTACCTATGCAACTTCAAACCTGATCTTGGGTTAAATGGTGTTTTCTCCCTCTCTATCTCTCTTTAATTATCTCGATCGGTTTGATGATGTGGCAATTTTCTATTAGCGAGTATTGAAAAATTCATATCTTCTAAACCGCTTATCCAAATTTGAAAAATAAATATGTTTTGGAATTGGAAAATTAATATCTATCTAAAAAAATTTCAAGGTCTGATTTCATGGTTTGACGAAGGGTGATTTTTGTAAAACGAATTTAATGTATAAACTCTATAAAAATTACATCTTATTCATCATAACTCCAAAACTAACATAAGAATATGTTTTCTTCATCAGGAGAACCTAATAAGTTCATTGGTGATATTTTCAAAAGCTAAATCCGAATTTTTCAATTTTTTTTTGAAATTAGGGTTTTCCATATATTAATGTGCACTATGTACTCTAATACATATTAATACATTGAAAATAGGCAAAGTGGAACTTGGATTCAATTAAAGTGATGAAAGTTAGTAATTGATATCAGTAAGAGAGGTATGTGCATTCCTTACACCCTATGTTGGGATAATTGCAGCCAAACCCTATATTTCACTAATGAGGCTTAAATGAACCCTAAATATTCTATTCTTGAATCCTAATGTTGTTCATGCCTCAAATTAGATTATAATTTCTTCTTGTTTGGGTCTTATACCCCACTGCCATGCTTATTGAATATTATGACTACTCTTGCCATGAATACTTTTCTAGCATGTTGATTTATGTTCTATTTAATTTAAAGTAGCGATACTTATGTACAACCACCCATAGAGGGCATGTAAATAATCACCATGGGGAATGTCTTATACTCCCCATAATATTCTAGGTGACTGGGAATGTCTTATTCTCCCCTCACCTAAGGTTAGAGGTCTGGTAGGTGCCTCAACCCTACGTAGTTAGGTAGGCATAATTATCTTACATGCAAATCCTTTTTGATATAATTGTTAATGGCAAGTTTCTTTTGAATATAGCCTCATACTCTTGTTATCTTCATCATATGATGAACCCTAGCCTGTTTTTATTTGATGTACTTATCTTGATATCCTAGATTAGTTTTGTGACTCATACCTTGTTTTCTTTCCCCTTTTGCTGGGTGCTTTCCCAACCACCCAGGTGTTGGTGCTGAGCAAGGAGAAGGACAAGTTTGAAGGAATTCATCTCAGGAGTAGATCTCAAGCTATCTGAAAGGACGTCTAAGTTGCTATAGTTAGATCCTTTTCTCTTATCTTTTTCTTTTGAGAAAAATCATGTAATGAACAATGAAAGCCATGTAATAAGCTTAGTACTTTTATTTCCGCTGCTATTGACATTTTGTAATGTATCTGGTGCATGCTTATTTACTTGGAATATTATACATAAATCCCTCAATATCTTTTGTCTTTCTAAAGAGATGGATGTTTTGTACTTCCTTTAAATTTTAGTAAGGAGGTGATCTCACCTCTTTACAATATTCTTCTTCTTAATGTCTTTGTTACCTTTGTTTTCTATTTTCTTTTTCTTTTACTTATTTTTTGATTGATCAAAAGAATTATTATTTTCTTTAACTTCATAGATAACAAAATTAACAGTAAATGACAACTCTTTGTTCAAATCAGATTTTTCTCTAGTGTAATTTTGATCTTCAACATGGATATGTATTATTACATCATCCAATGCCATTGTCTTTCTTTTGTGCTTTCAATTGTTCTTATAATGCTTCCAAGAACTAGGTAAATTTTTAATTAAAGACCCAACAATGAAAGACTCAGGAAGATCGATTTTTTCATTTTTCAAACCGTCTAGCAAGATTTGAGAATTATGAATTTGAGTTGTTATTTCTTTATCTTTAGTCATATGAAAGTTTAGGAAATTTACAATAGTAAACTTTTGGGTAGAAGCCTCTTTTAAAAAATATTTATTGTTTAGACTTTCTCAAATTTTGGATGTAATTTTAATTAAAAAGTATGCATTAAACAAGTGATTAAAATTAGTGTTTAAAATCACATGATGGCAAATTCAATTAGGATTTTTCCATTCGGCAGAATCATTTTCAGGTTTGGGTTTTAGATAGAGAAAAGACTATGTTAGAAACTTCCAAAGCAGTGCATACTTTTTCTTGCCAGCAATGTAGTGCAACCCATTAAAAGGTTCAATCTTAGTTACATCAGGCAAAAGTGTTGTTGAAATAGTCGAAATAATGAAAATTTGATTATTAGAAGCGGACGATGTTACATGAGTAAATGCGTTTCAAATCCTTCTATATGAGTACCCATTGGAAAATAGATTATACTCATAAGATTGTTATACTGGTGGATATAAATAGGAGAATTGTAAATAAGAAATGATGCTAGACTCGTTGAGGTGTGCAAGTATGCACTGTCCTTAAGATTATTTCCGCCTTACTCATCAATGAATAATAGTGCACTAGTACATGCAACAACTATTCTCCCAAGATACAAAAACATTAGAGAGGCGAGGTGTGCACATGCAAATCACAGTCTTCAACGAATAATAGTTAACCGTTCTTCCAGCGAATACACAGACAACATTGGAGGCAACGACAAAAAAGGTAGGAAACGAGCGAGAGAGAGTTTCATTTTTCCTATGTAAAGTTCTTTGGGTTCAGGTTAAAATGGGGGTTGAGTTGAAAAACTTTAGACCCTAATCCGCTTAAACAATTCAATTTCAGACCGGGCCCATCGGTTCATGTCTTGTTTTTCCATTCCTACCTTTTAGTACCAATCATACATAAAATAAAATAAAAAGGATAGTCATAGCATGCTAAGCATCATCATCGGATTCAGAGGGGTTCCAAATCCTATATGTACCTATTTATTTTCTTTAAAGAAGTGTTATTGGTGGTTGAATGACTAGGATCAAACGAAGGCAACATTCTTGGGGACAAAATATGTACAACCCTCCATTTAGTATTAGTACTAAACTGTTGTTTAGGAAAGATTTATTAGTTCAACTTGAAACATAGGTTCCGAATGATAAATGATGCTTATTTCTATTAACTAATCCCCTTCATTGGTATTTGCATCCACTTTTGAAGTACAAATAGTGGATGTCTGGGGTACACATGACATGAAGCATCCCACTGGGGCTAAACCCAACCATTGGCTCTCGACTGGCGCTCCCAGTGGGGATGCAAAGTTGGGATACTCCTCAATAATGTTTGGCTCTCGACTAGCATTCCCAGTGGGGACACAAATCTGGGATATTCCCCACAACGCCCTTCCTTCTCTCCTATATCATTCTTTCATGTTTTCTCTTCCAACAAGGAGGTGGCCAGACCAAAATGTGCTGAACAAGAGGACCTTGCCGTAGAGGAAGTCCGCAATGCTCAAGAACCAGATGAGGACGCATCGATGGCTGGAGAGACTATCAAGGTTTTTTCTGAGCAACAAGTATCCCCAAAAGGTGTGATGGGAGTTTTTCCATGAGTTGAATACAACCATTAGCATATGGAAAATACCTTCCTTGTTTGATCCTTGACCACTATCGAATTGCCTCATTATGTACTCCCCAAGGTGATAGGGAGATCCACCATGTTATTTGACAACCAGGTCACTGCTCCTCTGCCAACTTCAATGCTAGAAAGCATCGTAAGGGACCTTCTTCTCGATTCCCATGGATTCTTGCTTTAGTTGCCTTCAAAGGGGACTCTGGAAGAACAATGTCAAGATCAGAAGCATTTCTACCACTGTCTAGCTACCGCTTTCCAGGAGGTGACTGGCGGTGCTTCCCTTCACAGGCGATAGCCTGAAGGTTCACCTCTCCTCCAAAGATGACTTCTCTCCAACTTGATGATTTAGACTTGACCAGATTAAAGGCAGTCACACAACTAATGAAGGTGATTTTGTTATACTGCTGGATATAAATAGGAGAATTGTAAATAAAAAATGATACCGGACTCGTTGAGGCATGCAAGTATGCATTATATTTAAGAATATTTCCACCTTACTCGTTGACAAACGATAGTGTAGTAGTAAACACAACGACTACTCTCCCAAGATACAACAACATTGGAGCGGTGAAGCATGCACACACAAATCACAATCTCCAACAAACAACAGTTGATCGTTCTTCCAGCGATCACACGAACAATGTTGGCAGCAACGACAACACGCGGTAGGAAACGAGCGACAGAGAGTTTTGTTTTTTCCATGTGAAACATTTGACAACATTTTTTATTTCATAGAAGAGATGCAATAATGGTTGTCAAATGAAAAGACACGGGCGGTTGCCAACCAAACAGACACATGCTGCTTCGACAAGTTGCAACACATGTTAAAAACATCACACAGACCAAGTGGCCCCCACACAAGGGGCTCTGGGAGGCCAGATTTGTACCCCCTGCGTACAGGATGCGACATGCATCGACACACCCGATTAAAGAATTTCTGGACTAGAATGGCCCAAACTCACTTAGATTGTCCCACCATGCGCATGCGTAGCCCAAGCTCCCTTTTATTCCTCAAATATCCCATGGATCAACATCCATATATAATTTGGAGGGAAGTTCTTGAGATTACCAATGTGGGATATAACCTTTTGCCTTTTGATTTTGGTTTGAAATACATCAGAAAATACAAAATGTTTGTTAGACGGTCGACTACAGGGCCACGGGAGGAGTCCATCAGTTCTAAATACTTATTGGCCGTTACTACATGAGATTGAACATATTTCAGATGTGTAGGCCCTGATCTTTCTTTAGTTTAAAGATGATGTTGGTAAAGATCTGATAGAGGGGCCACCCCATATGTGTGGAGAAGAGGTTTCTTTTAGGACGGCGACCCTTACTAATTTAGGTGTTGAGAAAGAGTGAATGTTATTGTTGATAAACGAGATATCCTTTGTTTGCAAGAATTTTGGATCCATCACACAGAAGATGTCTTCGTTTGGAATCGATAGAAACATCAACGGTTTACACCATGCCCCTAAGGCTTCGTCAGGTTACCTAGTGGTGTTGGAGGCCTATGTGGATGATGTTCCAGGACGCCTTGGGGTCTCCTTCGGAGATCTTAGAGACATTGTTGTTTTACCTAAGGTTGCTTTCTACGATGATGGGAAGACGCAGTTGTTTCTTACTGCCTTTGGATGGTTTTTGCATACCGTATTTTTTATTCATTACTAGTGAAGGCACACGTGCATATGCACGTGACATATAAAATTTGTTGGAAATGTGTGGGGAGAGAACTCGTCCGTGAAAGGGTCCCTGCGTTAAAAGATAGTTGTGTTGGTTGTTTGAAAAGAGAGAATCAAGGAACCGTTCATGTGGGATGGAGAGATTTGTAGGAGTAAAATTCCTTGAAAAAAAAGGAGAGAGTAGAATGAATCAAGAAGAACGCAACATCAAACTCGCTCTTTTTATAGTAGTATAGATTAGTGCACGTCCTCTTAACCTAGCAGCCCGCATCCGCTTTTATCACGCGACCCCTCCCCTCCCCGACTCGCCCACCCCTATCGCATACCTTGCACACCCTAAGCCCTCATCCCCTATACCCGCCGCCGCACACATACCACTGCTTGTCTCCTGTCTAATGCTGATCGTGCCAACGCGCCCATGACAGCGGTGGCACCCATCCTCGGTGGCCGAACTGGAGTAGAGGATCCACAGGTTTTCTCCTAAATACTCGTCTTATACCCATCTACGGAGGTGCTAAACGGTACGCTTGAAGCCATGAATTTGAAACTTTTGGCTTTGTTCTCTGTTCCCTTCCCATCAGTTTTGTTGCTTGTACGCCGCCTCTGCACGACTATTTGCCCCTGATGTCCGTAATGATGTGCCACCTGAGCTGTTGCATCTGTAGGTCCTCCGTGAACGATTGTGAAGCTAACGAGAATACGAAAACAATCTCGTCATAGTGTTTAAGGACTGCCGAGCCAGGAAGTCTCGCACTCCGTTAACATATTTCTTCTAAATCTGCATCCACTATCGCCTGAATACTTGTGCCCCTTTTTTAATTATTTTTTGAATATGGTGCAGGCAATGTGTTTGATTGATCGTCAACAACAGATATCCACTATGGTCTGACGGCCATCCTTGTATTTGGCAAGCGGAAATGAGCTTAACTTTCCTAATGCGTAACCCGTTGTGACGCGGGGATTGACGCACCGAATACCAGCCTGACAATCCTGCCCCCTGCAGCGTGCTCCTCTAACACCTGTCAGTCCTATCCCCGCCACATCACGGCTTGCCACTCGGCCAGGCTGGTAGCTGACAATTTTTTTTATTTTTATTATATATTTTTTTTTGTTTTGGGCATAACTTTTAAAATATAAGGATTTTTTAATAAAATAAAATGCATTAGAATGCTTACAAAAAATACTTTTAACCAGACCCATATTGACATATTTTTAAAAGAAAAAATATATACACAAATATGTATACAACTATTGTTATCGCGACCTCCTCTACTCAACGTGCCCACTCATCTCCTCAATGCGCCCACTTCTCTCCTCAAATGCGTCAACTTTTGTATGAATACGCCCACTGTAGTCATCAATGTTCTTAATGCGCCCAGTTTTACTTGGATGCACCCACTTTTGCTTGATTGCATCCACTTTTACTTGAATGCGTCCACTTTTACTTGATTGCGCCTACTATTATGTAAATGCGCCCACGTTTGCTTGAATGCGCCCTGTTTTTTCTTGATTGCGCCCACTTTTGCTTGAATCACTTTGCTTGGATGCGCCTACTTTTGCTTGATTGCGCCCACTTTTACTTGAATGCACTCACTTTTACTTGATTGTGCCTACTATTACTTAAATGCGCCCACGTTTGCTTGAATGCGCCCTGCTTTTTCTTGATTGCGCCCACTTTTACTTGAATGCACCCACTTTTACTTGATTGCACCCACTATTACTTAAATACGCCAACGTTTACTTGAATGTGCCCCATTTTTTCTTGATTGCGCCCACTTTTGCTTGAATGCACTCACTTTTGCTTGAATGCACTCACTTTGCTTAGATGCGCCCACTTTTACTTGATTGCGTCCACTTTTACTTGAATACGCCCACTTCTACTTGATTGCGCCCACTATTACTTAAATGCGCCCACATTTACTTGAATGCGTCCTATTTTTTCTTGATTGCGCCCACTTTTACTTGATTGCGCCCACTTTACTTGAATGCGCCCACTTTACTTGGATGCACCCACTTTTGCTTGATTGCACCCACTTTTACTTAAATGCGACCACATTTACTTGATTGCGTCCACTATTACTTAAATGTGCCCACGTTTGCTTGAATGCGGTCAATTTTTCTTGATTGCACTCAGTTTTGACTGAATGCGCTCACTTTTACTTGATTACGCCCATTATTACTTAAATGTGTCTACTTTTGCTTGAATGCATCCACTTTTGCTTGATTGCGCCCACTTTTACTTGAATGCACCCACTATAATAAAAAATACACCTAATTTTGCTTGAATGTCCCACTTCCTCAATGAGCCCACTTTTGTTTGAATGTGTCCATTTCTAATATTTATGTATATTATTTCCTCAAAAATATATTAAATATTGGTCTTGTTGGATTGCATTTTTCATAACAAATCCAACACTTTTTATTTCATAAAAAAATTCATTACAGATCAAAAGTTATGTGCAAAATAAACTTTTCTTCATATTTCCGCCTCAATCTCTCGAAAAAAACTATCAAATCAGCCTGTTACCTACCCCTGCCACCTCACCCCCTACAAAACCGCCTCCACCCACCTGCCAGAGGGCCCCATCCACCAAAATCGGTCACAGGCGGCAGGAGGGGGTGCGTCAAAACACACGTCATCCCCCCTGCGCGTCATGTGCCAATTTCCGAGCAAAGTGTTGGATTTGTTATGAAAAATGCAATCCAACAAGACCAATATTTAATATATTTTTGAGAAAATAATATACATAAATATTAGAAATGGACACATTCAAACAAAAGTGGGCGCATTGAGGAAGTGGGACATTCAAGAAAAAGTGGCGCATTCAAGCAAAATTAGGCGTATTTTTTTATAGTGGGTGCATTCAAGTAAAAGTGGGCGCAATCAAGCAAAAGTTGGTGCATTCAAGCAAAAGTGGACACATTTAAGTAATAGTGGGCGCAATCAAGTAAAATGGGCGCATTCAATCAAAACTGGGCGCAATCAAGAAAAATTGGGCGCATTCAAGCAAACGTGGGCGGGACACAATCAAGTAAAAGTGGTCGCATTTAAGTAAAAGTGGGTGCACTCAAGCAAAAGTGGGCGCATCCAAGTAAAGTGTGCACATTCAAGCAAAAGTGGGCGCAATCAAGAAAAAATATGGCACATTCAAGCAAACATTGGCGCATTTAAGTAATAGTAGGCACAATCAAGTAGAAGTGGGTGTATTCAACTAAAAGTGGGCGCAATCAAGCAAAAGTGGGCGCATCTAAGTAAAGTGGGTGCATTCAAGCAAAAGTGGGCGCAATCAAGAAAAAATGGGATACATTCAAGCAAACATGGGCGCATTTAAGTAATAGTGGGTGCAATCAAGTAAAAGTGGGCACATTCAAGTAAAAGTGGGCACAATCAAGCAAAAGTGGGCACAATCAAGCAAAAGTGGGCGCAATCAAGAAAAAAGAGGACACATTCAAGCAAACGTGGGCGCATTTAAGTAATAGTAGGCGCAATCCAGTAAAAGTGGGTGCATTCAAGTAAAAGTGGGCGCAATCAAGCAAAAGTGGGTGCATCCAAGCAAAGTGGGCGTATTCAAGCAAAAGTGAGCGCAATCAAGAAAAAACGGGGCACATTAAAATAAACTTGGGCGCATTTACATAATAGTGGGCGCAATCAAGTAAAAGTGGGCGCATTCAAGTAAAAATGGGCGCATCTAAGCAAAACTTGGTGCATTAAGGGCATTGATGACTACAGTGGGCGTATTCATACAAAAGTGGGCGTATTTGAGGAGAGAAGTGGGCGCATTGAGGAGATGAGTGTGCACATTGAGTAGAGGAGGGCGCGATAACAATAGTAATATACATATTTGTGTATATATTTTTTTTCTTTTAAAAATATGTCAATATGGTTCTGGTTAGAAAGTATTTTTCGTAAGCATTCTAATGCATTTTATTTTATTAAAAAATTCCTTATATTTTAAAAGTTATGCCCAAAACAAAAAAATTTAAATAAAAAAAAATTGCCAGCTACCAGCCTGGACGAGTGGCAAGCCGTGATGTGGCAGGGATAGGACTGGTAGGGTGTCAGAGGAGCAGGCTGCAGTGGGTAGGATTGTCAGGCTGGTATTCTGCACGTCAAACCTCGCGTCACAGCGAGTCACGCGTTCGAAAAGTTAAGCTCTTTGGCAAGTAATGCATTGCTTATGTAGAGGCAATGTCTTCTCAAACGAAAAATGTGGAGACGATGCTTTTACAAAAAAGATACTTTCCAAAGAACATATTTAACTTATGTTCTTGCTTTGAGTTGGCTTCCTCTCGGTAAGATTTCTCAGTTTTTTTCAGCAAATTCTGTTTGTTCCTACTTAATATGAAAGCCATGGTCATAAATTTTTGAAGTACATATATTTTTAAAATTATTTAAACACCCAGATTTACAATTTTGTATAAGTATTGAGAAGTCATGGGCCTAATATTTATTAATACTGATATACATATCTAAGAAAGTCACATCAATGTAACTCTTTACAGTGAACCCTTCCTTATTTCCATAGAACTAGAACTTCTCAAGTACTTATCAAGTTCTCATGGTATTCCAGTAACCCTTACTGGAACTAGACAGACATCCACTCGTCATGTCCCACATAATATCAGAATGAGCACATCATATTGTCATGTCCTACATACAAGATGATGAATGCATTTTATTCTTGCTATGTCCATACATGCAAGATAATGGGATAATTACATACATGATAAATCCATATCTATTCTTAGTGTTCGCATTCTTCATAAGAATTGGACACTTGGCCTTGGGATATTAACTCCATGTAACATGTACAAGTTTTCTCTCACTGAATCTGTGCACACTGAACCCTTAAGTATAGATTGCCAATGTATGCATTCTCTTTTCAGGTCAAGAGGTTTTCGAGAACCATCTCTATAGATCTCTATTCCTATCACATAGGAAATGTCTCTATCTTCCCTAAAGATAATTTCCACTTTGGATTTCCATTCTAGAACATTTCCATTTCACATCAACATGTGGAATGTGAATACGCTCCCACTAAATCACAGATCTCTCTTTATCTTTGTCATATCATTCAAACCCTTTGACTATATTATCAAAGTAAAGATCCCAGCTCTGAGTTGCTTGTACTCAATCAATCACTTTGATTAGTCCATTGTAATTATAGACTTTATTTGTATTAATGGATTCATAAACCTTATAGGTTGTGTCAAGTACACATCCTTGTTTTATTCTTTATAGGAATGCGGTTTTAGTATTCGTATGCCAAATCTCTTAGTCATTAAGTTGCAATCAACAAGCATCATCCTTCTTAAAATGTTATCCATGTGTCTTAACGCTTAAGACTCATTTTCACTCATGGGTTTCATCCCAATGGGTGCTACCATCAAGGTCATACCTTATGGTTCATATGGAAGTCATTTAGGATGTAATGGTCATAAACCATAACTCAAAATCCGGTTCCTCATATTCATCTAGATAGTTGACTCATCACATGATCAACTCATCACATAGATAAATGAGGTGTATCTGTCAAGGATATAAGAACTCACAACCCTTTGTGATTCTTAATGTCCTTTATTAGTGTGGGGTATTCTTTATTTAAGAAGAAATTAGTTATTTGATAATCATCCTCTAACTCCTTAGAGTATGACTCCTTCTTGATTTAAACATCACCATGCCTTAATCATGAGTTTACTATGATACCCTATCATAATCACTCATAAGGATCTCAAACATTTGGTTCAAGTATTTCATTCATTGATCTCATCAAGAATTAACACTTTACCAAATTCGTACTTCTTCTATGATATTCTTGAACACTTCAAGATATTCATATTGGTATTTCTCTAAACACCGTTTGAAGTATTAGCATTTGCTCCAATAGGTATGTAAATACATCAAATGTATTATACCTAATAGGATAATCATTCTCCTACTACCACTAGTGAAGATTGATTAATCATGTCTAAGAGATTCATGTCTCTTACTGGTTCTCTAACCAAAAGAGTCTAGACTTATCCATCATATGGAATCTAGAAATGAATTTCTCATGATTTATGCTAATTTGATTGTTTGAGTTATCAATAACTTTTAGGTATCATTTTATCTTATGCATACCAAGTATCACAAGATAAATAAGGCATTGCCACAAGGATTGAAACATCAACTTTATTAATTGCCATCATTGTCATACAATATGCAAAAATAATGTGTTTCTATCTATTGGAAAATATGAAATAGAAGTTCATAACTCTATTACATGCCTTCAAGGCTGAAAATAAACTAAAGTACTCCTATCTATGGCGGCAACACTTGCCCAATTTATTGAGTGCTTTACATTTTATATCTTGGTATCATATACCTCAAAAATGTTATAAGTTTATTTCATGACACCTTCAGGTGGAGACGTCCGTCGCCTCCTTCTTCTTTAATTCTTCCAGATAGAGTGAACAATTCCTTTTCCAATGTCCTGGCTTTTGACAATAGTGTCAATTGCCTCTCTTGGTCACACCTCCCTTGGCCTTGAGAGTTGAAGACGACTTGGGCTTCTGGCTAGCATCACAACCTTTTTTAGCCGTGCCCTTGCCCTTGCGCTTTGACTTGCCTTTCTTGCTATTGATCATCATCACAGACTTAGGCTTGTCCTTCTTCATCTGTGCCTCGGCTGCCCTCAACATGCCCAACAACTCTGTCAACAGCTTGTCAAAGTTGTTCATGTTGTAGTTCATCACAAACTGACTGTAGGATTTTGGCAACGATTGCAGTATCACGTCAGTAGTCAACTCTTGGTTCAGGAGAAATCCCAGTCTCGTCAGGTTCTCCTCATACCCAATCATCTTGAGTGTGTGAGGACCAACTGGATCTTCTTCTGTCATGACACACTTGAATAGCACCCTAGAGACATCATATCTCTCTTTCCATGCTTGATCTTCATACATGTTCTTGAGATACTGAATCATCTCAATGAAACCCATGTTCTCATGTTGTCTCTGCAAATCGTGGTTCATGGAGCACAACATCAATCACTTTGCATCAATGGCATCATCAGAATGCTTCTTATAAGCATCCCTTTCTGCCTTTGGTGCGGTAGGAGCAGGTTCCTCTGGAATTGGAGTATCTAGGACATAGAGCTTTCGCTCTTGAGTTTGAACAATTCTCAATGTCTTAAACCAGTCGTGGAAGTTAGTCCCATTCAGCCTGTCCTTCTCAAGGACTGATCACAATGAAAAGTGATTGTTGTTTGTTGTCATTTGTACTACAAAAGGAAATATATGCAATTTAGTCCAAAACTCAATTTTGACTTATATGATTGATTTGAAAAGTCGACGATATAATTAGGACTTTAATTAATTATTGCTCCCACTATTTTGTTCAAATTGATAGCCCTCACCATCAATTCGGAAGATTGCAGCGTACAATCTTCTAGTGGGTCAAGATCCATATTTCATCAAGTCATGAGTCAACTTTGGCTGATCGCCCACAATCTTGACTATTTAGGTAGGCCATCATGCCAATTGCATCATATGAAACTCTTAATGAATGAACATGCACAACACCTTTCCATGAACATTCCATGCCTCTGGGCTTAGACGCTCTAAGAATCACCAGTTAAGTCTAACCCAAAAGCCGACACGGTAAACATGCACCCTGCTTTGGCAGAACCTACATGTCTACCCTTCACACTTCTACAAGATAGATGACACACCACGCTTTGGCGTAACCTATGCTTGGTCGATCAAGTTTTTCATGTGTGCCACTAATGGAAGGCTTAAAAGACTTAATATTTAGATGTGGGATTTGGTTTTATAGGTACATATACATATCCAATCACCACAATACATAGTATGTATCATATACATGCTATATCTCATAGAAAACATGTGAAACGATAAAATCGATGATTATGGCCATCCTAATGTGATTCCTTGAGCCAAGAGGAATCACGATCATCTAGGTCTACATCACATGCAACTTGTCCATGATGAAGTGCTATAGTCGTCTGAGTTGATCAACTCATCACATGAATGACCTACTCGCCCTGGCCAGTCGTCTGGGTGCCACCAGCCGATCGGTTGGCTCCTCCAATCAACCGGTTCTCCTGGTTGTCGTGCATCTCCTCATGGCTGCCATCTACTCGTATCGCTCCTCGAGCCGATCGTCTGGATCGCCAACCGTTCGGTTCACGCCTTGAACCGATCGTCTCAGTCGTTGTCAGATTGTCCTCCGTTTTTTGACATAACAGGAAATAAAAGTTCTATCCTATTTACATTTGAATCGGGAAACCCCGAGTTACATTCAGGGGGAGCAAAGGTAGGAAAGAAATCTCGAGTTATCTCGAGTTACATCAGGAATAGGGAGGTAGGGAATCGGTGCGCAGACCGAGATGTAAACAACCACATTCAACCAAGCACACATACATAAGGTTTATTGGCCATAACCACGCTATACATCCACCACAAAACTCATTTAAGGGCGACGCGTATTGAGTGCATTCATATTACATATCATATATGTATATTGGGATTTGTGGATATAGGATTAGACATGCATAAAACCAATTTTATTCACATCGTATGAAATAAATAAATGCGACAAACCAAAATTGATCATATCGATAATCCTAAAGTATAGAGCATTTGACGTGGCTCTGATACCACTATTGAGTTTTAGGGGAGGCAGAGAAGGCAGTGGAAACAAAAAAAATTCTTCTCCCAAACCCAGAATAAAGGAATCGCGTCAACATCTATACAGTAGGAAGGATGGTTTGTAGAGACATACCTTATCCTGAGGTTTGCTCGGTGATGTTACCTCGTGGCTTGCGTAGTCTTCACATCTGGTCTTGGACGGTGTCTGTGCAGCTCCTGGTCTCACCGGGACTGTCGAGATTGACAGTTGTCCTCCGAGCGGCAGAAGTCTCCTGCCTCTAAAGTAGTCCACATGGACCACCTGGAACTCCGATCTCCTTGTCCCACAAGGAATCGGAAGGAGTCACACCCTCCTGTCAGCGTACTAGTCACCGACACACTCTCCTGCAACCAGTTGCTTTTCTACAGTTGTCTTTCCCTTGTTGTGCCTCTGTTATCGGGTAGCACTTACTCGGGCTCTCTCAGTTACCACAACCAGAGAGAACGACAACTTTACAGAACAATTGGTGTTCTGAGTTGTTGTTCTAAGAAGCCCCCACTACCCCTATATATATAGGAGGGTCATGGGACATGGTTCTCTACCCCGGGCAATGCGGGATTAAAGCAGGAGTAGAAGAGTTCAGGATTTTCCACAAAACAACCAATATGTGCCAACTGAACCGATCGGTTCACACCCTAAAATGATCATTTCGAGCCCTGAGCCAATCGTTTGGGACCTGAGCCGATCGTCTGGTGCTATGAGCCGATCAGCTCATGCCTGAGCCGATCAGTTCATGGTCCCGATCCAACTCAAATTGACTTTCATATTTGTTTCCGATTAATCAAATATTAATCCTTGTCCAAATTGAATTTGTACAAGTGAAACAAATTGTATTTGCAAAATAGTCTTCTGACTTTCCAAATGATCTCGGTTGGTCACATGAATCGACCGGTTCAACAATTGAGCCAATCGTCTCATTGATACATGAGCCGATCGTCTCACCAGTTGAGCCGATCGGTTCACCAACCTGAGCCGATCGGTTCAACCCTGTGAGCCGATCGATTGGGGTAGCAGACCGTGCAAATCAGTCAATTGCAGTTTCAATCAATTCGATACTCTAATCAATCGGTCTAACACCTTGAACACTATGATACTGAGTTATCAATTGATTGAGTGTTTAATTGAACTACTAAACTCCTTTAGTAATCAATCTAAACATCGTTTGTGGATAAACTCCTCTTCCAGGTTAAATCCTATGTGTGTGACCCTGCAGGTCCATTTCACGTTGGCAGTGAAAGTCCATAACATTTATGACTTCACAAGCAAAGAGCGGTGCCTAGTCGCACATCAGTGCTACCCAAGTGAAAAGGAAAGTTGGAGAACAATTTTCAATCCTACAATCCATGAATGGTGTTATAGCAAATGTATAATTCCTTTGTCACTGATATCCCAAATAAACTCAAGGCATGGAACATTCATCCTTTCAACGTTCATTCACTTTCTTGATCTCAGAGTAGATTGGAGGAGATATGTATGACATCAATATCACATATTGATTCACACATGCGTGCACGCCTATCTCAATCCTACTCATCAAGTGGCCATGGATATCAAACTCCCTCGGGAGAGACAAATCCCATATCTATCACTCACCCCTCAAAAGCCCCATGTGTCAAAGCCACCCAATCATCACCTTTATAACAACCCATGTTTCAGGACTGCGTTTGATGATGTCAAAGTGTACCCAACGTCATGTGTTGAGTGTAGTGATTTTAGGTCAAAGAATCACATTCACCACCATCACTGTGAGAACTGACTGTGACTACCATGTCATGGTTCCATGTGTCAAACTCACGGTGGGTCTGTCCGGTACACTTGTTCTCTAACAAGTACCTATGTGTTTGGTTTGATATCTCCATATCATGACTAATGAGATTCTCTCATCAACCAACACCACAATCTAGTCTTGTGTGTCATTGTTGTCTATCTACCTTCCACAATGACATATGACTAGGGACATAATAAGAATGTACAAACTCTTAGCATCCGTATGATCTCATCGTTCAGGTCCTTAACCTGAAAGCATACATCATTGAGTATTTTCATTATCTAGACATTTAATATGTTCTATCATTATCTCATATGACTGAATTAGAAATAATTGGAAGCTTTCCTTTGATACTTATCAAATCAATCTTAATGTATCCCACCAATCATCCCATGATTGGATCTCAGGGCATACATACTAACAAAAGTGTGCAAGTACATAACAACATATAACAATAAATTACTTGCAAATAAGAACTAACATTTTCTTCATATAATCTTTCTTTGTGTGATACTCATAGTGGCATTGTAATTGAACATAATGTAAACAAATAGTCAATAGTTTATCCAGTCAATCTTTGAGAAAACCTTAGCAAACACCAGAAAAATATATTGCAGGTAGTGATAATCGTAACCACGTACCTCAATGGTGAACCATGCAGATTATACAATTATACTTAAATCATATCATCCAATCAAGCAGGAAAATGAGAATCCAATCATTTAATTTGCATGTATGTAAATCCTAAAGTATCACCATAACATTAATTAGATCAAACCATACTCAGGTCCCAATCTAGGGTTCATGTTTCCTTTTTATGGAGTTATCATTAGAGTCATGTTTCGAAACCCTAATTACTATATCCAACATATCCTTTCATGATGATTAGTTAGATTTGATTGGTTTCATTAACAACATAGAAAAATATGACCTAATCCTAATTATTCATTGCATGATTATTCACTTTAGCTATTCTAGTTATCATCATTATGGTCATAATCATGTTTAATCACCATTAAATTTCATACTATCATATTACATCACAAAGAAACATATTTAACATAATTATCAACCTCTTAATTGAAAATGAGGATTTTAATGAATTAATATCCACTTTAATACATATTAGCACTACTTTTGGAATAGGAATAGAGTCTACAAGTATTTTCTCTAGATTTCTCTCATTTTTCAAATCAACTTTTATATATGACTAGTCTTTATCTGGTTTAGCAAATATTTTATGCAAAATACACAAGATTAAGTTACCTGAGCCAATCGAGGCTTGACACGTCAACAACTAAAGTTTTCATTATTCATTTTCCAATGATGGCTCAACATAGAGGAAAAGACATCTAAGTCCATGCCTCTCAAGCATACTCATGGGGGCCTTTCTATCATTTGGTCCTGGGTCTTCTTTTTTGCGTGCTGGTGCTTCTGCACATATGCCGCGACCATTGATCCAGACTTGAAACTCGAACGACCTTCTGCCTAGTGTCTCCATCACTTCAGTTTTTCCAACTCTACCTGCCACCTCCACCATTTTGGTGACACAACCATGGTCTCCAGGTCTCCTACCGAGGTTCTAAAACTACCACCTCCAATTCTACATCCTGATCCTTCCTCCTTGAGCTGGTTAAGGTACTGCATGGAAAGGGGGTGAAGGAGAAGAAGTTCATGGAAGGTGGTCAGACCATTCTCACCAAACCATGGTGAAGTTGTAGGTGGGTTGCATCATGGCGTTTGGCTAGGAACGTTGTTGTCTACTCATTGATGAGCTGTAGGTCTAAGCCAGGAAGGTGGAGGACATGCAAGGGTTGGTATCATCTATGGATCCCCTCCCCAGGGATATCATTGGTCTTCTATACAAGGAGCCAAGTTTCCCCTCCCTTCAAGCCTATGGATATATATATATATATATATATATATATATATATATATATATATATATATATATATATATATATATATATATATATATATATATATATATATATATATATATATATAGAGAGAGAGAGAGAGAGAGAGAGAGAGTCAGGCTAGAATACACTCGAGTGTATTCGGAGCATAATACACTCAAATAGTTTTTCATGATGCAATATTTTTTTCAAAAATCTAATACGTTGATCTTCTTAAACATATTGTGAATAGCTCAAACGCAAAATTTGAGAACATTTAGACATTTATAGGTCATGTTATAAAGATAGAAAAAATTATGCATTTCAAATTAGTTTCACACGTTGATTTTGTTGCCCTTGGATGAGTGAACTTACACTCATCCAAATGGGATCAAAAATTGTATGTATCCTAGTTATAGTATGATGGTGAAGATCAATGGTTTACATTTTGCAAAAAATAGTCTTGATATGCAAACACACTTGAGTGTATTTGTGCGATCTGTACACTAGAGTGTATTCTAGTCTGACTCTCTCTCTCTCTCTCTCTCTCTCTCTCTATATATATATATATATATATATATATATATATATATATATATAAGAATTATGTACCCGAGTACATATAGCTTACATGTACCCATCTTAATTTATGATGATTGTACAACTCTACTAAATACTCCAACCTTATGGATGTAAATTATACACCTTAGATAATATGTGTACAAAAAATCACAACAATATGATATTCATACATCATCCAACAAAAGAAAATGTGCATTTTTTAATCAACGGTAAGTTTCAGAAATTGCATAAACTGTTGAATGATATATTGTTATATCTCATGATCTATATGAAATATGGTTATGATATTTTCAACACATCTAATCTATACAGTGTTGAATCAGTCCATATGGTTGGATTTTATCAACATACTTTGTATGTGCTATTTTAATGGCCAGTACATGTAAGTTATATGTACCGACCGATACACACTTCCTAATACACACACACAATATATATATATATGTATGTATGTATGTATCTATATATATATATATATATATATATATATATATATATATATATAAAACCTAGGATAAACTCTAAGGGTTTCCACAAATAGAGAAAGCGAGGGAGAGGGAGGGAAGCCCCCCGATAAAGTCAAGCTTTCCCCCTTTCCATATACACATGGTGAGAGAGATAGTCATATACCATGATCCCCAATAAAGGAAGGTGATTAAACTCATTAAACACTGACCCAACATGCCTTTCTCTCACAAAAATGACCATATATAGATTCTTAATATAAGACCATCAAATATTACTCACTCCTATCTACTTTAGGATTGGTCAACCCTCTTGACATGAAAAGATTGGGTTAGCAACCCAAAATTATTAAGGAAGGTGTACAAGGAGGATGTAAAGGAAAGGAAAATCACTTTTTCTATTATAACCTTCTACAATGTACCATGACCAACTTTCTATAAGTATCATAAGACATCTCTTTTATTCAACAATTGGTCTTCAACTAATAATAGGAGAATGGCAAGACATCTTGTATAGAAAGTAATTAAACTTATTCTCATTACTTCCCCTTACATGAATCTCTTGGCTTTTATTATTATGAAGACTTGGATTTGGCAACAAAAAGCCATTGAACAAAATCATACATAAAAATGACACTTTATTGGATAGTTTGAGTCATGAGCTCTAGAATATTCTTTTATCTCTTTGTTTGAGATATTCCTCCCATTTCAAGGAAACTCGCTAATATCTTTTCCAAGTAACATTTAGTAATTGGGATTATTTTATATACCAAGCTTGTTCTTTTAAACATCTCATACCATTTACTTCATGAAACATTATTTTTCCACCCAATTTCTTAAATTCTCTTCTCTTCATTATTAATTTCAAGTATACCAAAAGCTATACTAAAAAATACTAATTGATGTCTCAAAACATGTGTTGCCAAACTGGCTAAATAATTTCTCTTTTAATTATCTATAACATTACACGTCTTATTTTCTTTTGGAATCTCATCCAATATTCTATAATTCTAATACTCAACAATTCATAAAGCCATTTCTATTTTATTTATGCATAAAATATCTTGTTCCTTTGACTTGTACCCCAAGGACATATTTGCAACGCAAATAGTCTCATAAGTAACATTATTGTTCTATCAATAATATCATTAAAGCATTTACTGATCTATTCATTGCTTATATTTATATCAATTCTACTAAAATCGAGGATATAACATTTACCCCTCCTTAAAAGGAACTTTGTCCCCAAAATTCACACACAGTAAAGTTAAGGTCAAGATAACTCAACTTGATTTTCCAACTTAGGGTTAGCAACCCTACATAGATATCATTAACATCTTTTATTAATATGCAAAGTTCATCATATATGACAAAGTTTGATACCCTAATTCAATTCAGGGTATTTCCACATTCCCATTCTTTTTATTTGATTATTACTTTGCCATTTGAATTTCATTTTCCACCTAGTGATTACCTTTTTCACCTAATT
Organism: Alisma plantago-aquatica; assembly: GCA_963693085.1. Taxonomy (NCBI): domain Eukaryota; kingdom Viridiplantae; phylum Streptophyta; class Magnoliopsida; order Alismatales; family Alismataceae; genus Alisma; species Alisma plantago-aquatica. Next base: position 209,123,509 of record OY856414.1, read on the forward strand.
CCAATCTATTATTCATATATTACCACATAAGGGTGAGGTAACACCTCAAACCCTATGTCATGTCATTGAAACTTAACTTAAGGTATTCATTTTCATATTTCAATTTGAAGTATAAGATATGTATAACCAAACTCTCTCCCTCATAATGATATGAAATATGCATTTGAATACAACCCAAAAACAAAGTTCATCTCATTCCAAGAGCAGAGATGGTCTATCCACACACATCTTAAAATTTCACATTTTATCTTGAATCATTATCAACATGACTTTAAGTCATATATACTTTTAATTTCCAATATTCTTATATTTCATGAAGTCAAGTGTCTTTCTCACTCTTGAGTTTGTACACAACTCATTTCATCATTACATGACTCCTTACATCTTTTATATTTACACCTCATGTATTATGAGCCTTAGCCACTTCCTTGAGGTCTCTAGGGGTACATGTACTTTTGGAGTGATTTCATCCTTATACATCTGGGAGTGCCTCTCACATTCACCCCTTGGGCCTCATGAACTCATGAAAGTGGCCAATTTACTAATTCATGGGTGTTACAACCCCAATTTTGGGTTCATATGGTTTGAGATGCAATTTCTCCGACAATATGTTTGATTATGGGAATTGTATGAATTATATGTAGTGAATGGATTTCCTTTGCAATATTTCCTTTGTGCATGTGATTTCATGGATCATAAGATGTTAATGAGTCCAATATGATTAAAAGAAAAAGAAAAAATCAATTAATGCATTATGAATAAGGGAATTTGAGATAATAATGAAAATATGAGAAGTATGTGGAAAGATGTATGATTGAATCATCATGGATGATATTTTGAATCCACAAGGTTTCTAATGGTAAAAGGAATCCAAATAAAGAGAATAAAAGATGTAAGAGAGAGAAAATATGTATAAAATATGCCTTATTAGGAGATAAATTGCATATGAATAAAAGTATCTCATACTTTCAAATTTAAGTCTCAAACTTTGCACACATGAAGTTCACATCGTTATGGACTTTCCTTTAATATTTGAGATTAGAAGGATGCTTGGTTTGGGAGATATGATTTTTGGAAGTTTTCCTAAAGTGAGAAGGATATTTGAGCAATGTATTAAATGTCATGATTTCAGTAAATAAGGAATCTAATTTATTTAAGTAGCGCAAATAACCTGTGCCATTGGATGACATATCCAACGATGTCTTCTCATCGTCGAGTTGGAAAAGAACTGGGAATAGAAGGAGTTTTGTTCAATTTGGATTCTCTCACAGCCTGGTTCGTGTGTAGATTTGGAAACAACCTCAATGGCTTCAGGAGCAAATTTTGCATCCAATCGACCTGGGATTAGGGACCTTTCATGGTATGTGTAGCATTTCCCCAAATCGGGAGGAAAACATAGGTGGCCATCCCCTATAAATGGGGGGGCACGAACCATGTGCATGATCCCTGAACTCGTCATCGAGTTTGCGAGAAAGAGCCAAAATGTTCTACACTAACAATTGTGGAAAAGTACCCGACCTGTACCCTGACCAAGCCACACTTCTCATCGGAGAAGAGCACCTTCGTCCTGAAAACTTAGGCGAGCACCAGATCAATAGAGGCATGCTTTGAGTCCGGGGAAGAGAGATGAAGGTGAGGGCGACCTTGCTTTGTGCCTAGGAGTAGTTGATCATGAGGTCAACTTTGGAGTTGACCCCCCGAGTGGGTCTGTTCCGTGAGAAAAGAAGAGCGTGAGGTAGAAGATGAGAAAGGAGGAAAAGACCTCCTTGACCCTGGCAGTTGTGAAGGAAAACAAGGGCAAAAGTGTACAATCGACCCGGGTCAGTGTGTTGCTCATGCAGGGTGCACCACTGACGTTGTGAAGGCTTATTGGCTGAGCCCGATCTGCATGGAAAAGGGGAGAGAGACCGCAATGTTGACGTGGTGACATCCCATTGGTCCAAGGGTGATTAATCTTGTGAAAATTATAACTAATTATTTCTAGCTCTGATCGTGACACGTTATATATGAAAATTGATCGGAAAAATGCAAGGAAGTCAATAAAAATATAATTGAAGCCTATATCTGTTCACAATTTAAAAAGTATATAAAGTTGCTATCTTTAATGCCTTCATGAATGAGAAACCCTAATTTTGATGCTAATGGGATTTAGTAACGTTCTTTGCATAATTTGAGCTGATATTAACATGTTGTTAATAAAAGGGACGTTTTGATCCTAAACGGATGATCTATGTGCTTAATTGGCTAATTTAGGGTTTCATATGAATAAAGTGCATTAATGGGCTTAGAAACCCTGATCTAGGTGTTAATGGCTTTTAATGAGATATATTTTGAGATTATGTGTATAAAAGTGATATTAAGTTAATCCTAAGCCAAATTGATAAAAAGAAGGTTTTAATGTGAATAAGTGAATAATCGGGGTTTTGAACCTAGAACTATAGTTTTAGGGTTTTGTGGGCATAAAAGAGGAAAGTTGTAAATAGATCTAAAGGAGCCTTAATGAAACCCTAATTCGGATTAGAAGCCCTAGAAAGTAATTCCAAGTCAATAAAATAAGTTCTTGATAAGTATGTAGTAAATAGGTTGTACATGCTTTTCAGGATTCTAATCTTTTGTGCGATTGGCTTGCTTGCTTGGTTGGATTGCCTGATTGGATTGGACATCTTACTTATATTTGAGACTCCAAATCAGGTATGTGGTTACACTTGTGACTAATCGCTCTAGTTTCATGGTGATTTCTGAGGTTTTATCGGTTTCTTAGAAATAACTGTTTGGTTGACTTTTATTTCATGCAACTATAAAGTGACTATAACTATCACCATAAATATATGTGCATGACAAGCTCAGATCCTAGTCCTCCTCTGTAGCTTTGATAATGATGATATGGATGACCTAGTACATGGTCTACCCTTGGGGTAGGATCATCAGGTTATCATGAGTCGACGTGTTAGTCTACCCTTGGGTAGGACCATATGACTACACATCCCTAGGTCATGATCTACCTATAAGGTAGGATCAGAGGGGCTATTTGAGATCTACCATATGAGAGAGGTAGTATCCATGTCCACTGCAGGGACATCATAGAGGCAAGGATATGTAGGGATTGAGTTGTTATGTTTAATATGTAAAGTTTGATCTGTTAAGCAATAATTTGGTTGCATTATGTTGTTACATATAGATGCAAGATTTTGGTTCCCCCACATACCGATATATTCATTTATACTGACCGACATTTGGTTTTTTGGCATTTTAGGAATATCTAAAAGGACAAATAGTAAAGTGACATTTGTGAAGATAAAGATAATCTGTTAAAGGAGGATTTAGTTAGATAGAACTCTACAATGGGTAGAAGTTCCAGATTCCTATTTTTGGAAGGTATGTGAAAAGTAAATTTTTATCCTGCTTTAAGCTTAGTCCTTGGTAGAATTTATTAATTATTTTTTATTATTTGCAAAACCATTGATCTTGTTTTGGGATAACGGTTCTGAATTCTTAGTCTTCTTTAATTGGGGGTTACCGAGAAGCGGGTTCGTAATAAAGGGCCTTGGACAAACATAGTTGTTACCTCTTAACCCTATGGTCTTATGCATTCAGGGCACAATCACCTCCTAATCTCACAATCTTATGTACCTTTAATCATACTTACTTGACCTTAGTATTGACTTAGAGCTCTACCCTTTCTAGGGTTTCTTTGATATGTTCTCATTTTGACCACATTATTCTCTCATTTAATTCTTTAGCGTGGATTTCATTCATCTCTCTCTTGGGTACACATTATCCATTAAATGTCCCAACATTGGGCTTGGGCCACCTTCCCTATCTGGGGCTTGGTTCCATGTTGGTTTTCCCTATTTGGGGCTTGAACTCTCAGTGACCTTCCCTATCTGGGGCTTGGTTGTCCACACTGTGAACTTAGGCCACCTTCCCTATTTGGGGCTTGGTGCCCTACTGGTCTTTCCAATTCGGGGCTTGACCACTTGTGTCCCTCAGAGATGACATACTTGGGTTCAAAGAATATATGTGTTTTCATATTTTATATCCTTAATATTTCACACGTTAGGTGACATTCAAGGCTACCTCAATTCATAAACTGATTTGTGAACTCACCCTTCTAGGGAAGGTCCTAACCTAGGGTGTCTTCTTGACTTACATGAGGAGGTTAGGCTCTCTAACCACAATCTGACCCCACAGGTTTAGGGTTTTGCCTCCCCTAGAAGTCCTTTTCTGACTCTTAGGTTGACCCACCCTAGATGGGGACACTCATCCTAAAAGTTGAATTGAGGGTTTCATATTTTTTAACATACATTTTTAGTTACAACTTCTCAACCCTTATCCTTTTTCTCTCATAGTGAGACCTCTCTTTAGGGGAGCCTCTTTATAGGGAACCTTCGCTTAAGGGTTTTAGTCCCTTAAGTGGACATTCATAACCTTTCCTCACCCGGGCTTGGTTTTGTTCGCATGCCTTCCTTTTTGGGCTTGTCCTGAGGTGATCTTCCTTTTCGGGCTTGATCACCCACCATTCCTATAATGACTTTCTTTCACCCCATGCTCTTTAACTCCCCAGAGGTATCTCATTTAGGGTTCGAGCAAGTTATATCCACAAAATTATTTGTTCATAGTTTGCTTATGTTTCTTTAAAATTTTCTCATTAATGCCTTGCTCCACATGTACACATGCATGGGAGACTAGGTTACATCGCTCATTTATATTTTTCTTGTTCTTTTTCACACTAATCAGGGTTCATATGGGTTGGGTTTTCTATCTCATCCCACACTACTCTCCATTTTCTAGGATTAGGGTTTTGGGTTAGGGTTAGAGATTACACCCTGCATCTTAGGGTTTCTATGTCCCTTGACCCACTAGGGTTTTCCCAAACCTACCCTAGTTCCATCTAGGGTTACCCTCATAAGGAAAAACCCATAAAACAATATCCTTTTATTTATCATTCTTTCCACATTACATGTACATTATTATTTCCACATTACATGTACGTTAATTGGCAGAGGATGCCTTAACCCTACTTCTTCTCAAAAACCCTAACTTGAGATGAGGAGGGAAATTACTTTTAGAGTTTATTAAGAAACAGGATGAGAAATGTATGAATCAAAATGAGAAGAAAACCTAAAGGTATTTTACTTTGGGTAAAAACCCATGACTTTGGCCATGCAGGATGTACGGGATCGGGAGTCCTTCAAAGTCGACTAGCGGTGTGGAGGAAAGTTTTACCAACCCCCGGGTGGTGGTCCCTTATAGACACCATCGTCTTTAGAAAATGCCCTAATAATTCCCACATATTTTCACAGATTACTTGAAATTATACACTATTAAATATTATTTGAAAAATATGGGCCTTTGATACCAAATGTAATGATCTCACTTTCTAGCATCCCCCAATGAAGGAAAAACCCAAAAAGTGGAGAGCCATTACTTAAAATTTCCAAGGATCCCAAATTTACCAAATAATAAATTATAGTAAATAATTTCCATTAATTCAAATATTATTTACAGGATGCTCCTCGAAGGAGATACATGAATTTATATCATTGAAACTGTACATATGCAAACTATTTGAGAAGAAAATATGTATAATCCTCCTTACGAGTTAACTTTAATCTCTTCCAGGTAATTTCATCTGTCTTGTAGTCTTCTTATCTAGCAAGTACCTAAACCGTCATGAAACAAAATCACAGATCAACATATCTAAATAAAATTGTGTATGTGGGGTGCAGGAAAATTTTTGCAAATACATAACAACTTATAACAATAAATTACTTACAAATGAAAACTGACATTTTCTTCACATAATCTTTCTTTATGTGATACTCATAGTGGCATTAAAATTGAACATAATGTAAATAAACACTCAATAGTTTATCCAGTCAATCTTCAAGAAAACCTCGGCAAACACTGGAAAACTATATTGTGGGTAGTCATAATCATAACCACGTACCTCAATGGTGAGCCATGTAGATGATAAAATTATACTTCAAGCATATCATCCAATCAAGCAGGCAAAGAGGAATCCAATCATTTAATCTGCATGTATGTAAATCCTAAAGTGTCACCATCAAATTAGATCAAACCCTAATTGAGTCCTAATCTAGGGTTTATGTTTTCTTGTTATTGAGTTATCATTAGAGTCATTTTTTGAAACTCTAATTACTATATCCAACATATCTTTTCATGATGATTACTTAGATTTGATTGGTTTCATTAACAACATAGAAAAATATGACCTTTAACCCTAATTATTCATATGCATGATTATTCACTTTAGAAATTCTAATTATCATAAGTATGGTCATAATAATGTTAAATCACCATTATATTCCATATCAATAGATTACATCATAAAGAAACATATTTAACATAATTATCAACCTCTTCATCAAAAACTAGGGTTTTTATGCATTTATCACTACTTTAACACATATTAGCACTACTTTTAGAAAAGTCTACATAATTAGAGCATGTGAGTATTTTCTTTAGTTTCCTTCCATTTTTATAATCAAATTTCATATATTACTTGTCTTAGTCCGAGTTACCAATTATTTTCTACAATACTCACAAGATTAAGTTACCTAAGCAAATTGGGACTTTACAAGTCATCAACTAAGTTTTTCTTTATTCAATTGCCAAGGATGTATTGGGATAGAGGAAAATACATCTAAGTCCACACATATCAAGCATACTCACCATTACTATCTCTAACTAAAAAAGTCACATCAGAGATCAAACTCCAAATACCCTTAGCATAGGGCACGTGGAATCCCGTGTGAATCAGCAAGGACCACCTTGCAAGGCTAAATACTCCTGGGTGACCGATAGCGAAGTAGTACCGTGAGGGAAAGGTGAAAAGAACCCCCATCGGGGAGTGAAATAGAACATTGAAAGGAAGGAAAAGGATGAAACCTTAAAATGGAATCTGCTCCAAACATATATGCCATGGTTCCTTACTTCGACAGGGTGCAAATATCTAAATTTCATCCTTTTAGATACTTTTTCAAACTCATTGTCGATACTAAGTAGCAGTCCCAAATTTGTATGGTAGTACGGGCCCTCTGACTTCCAGCTATGTGTTGTGTGGCTCCCGCAAAATGAATGAAGGGGAACATTTCCATCATTTGGCCCTAACTCTTCTTCTTCCTCATGTGCTCATGCTTTTGTGCATATGTCGTGGTCGCTGAGCCAGACCCGACATTGCCGATGACCTTCTGCCTAGCATCTTCACCACCTTAGTTCTACCAACTCCACCTACAACCTCCACTATCATGGCAACATAGACACAGTCTCCTATCAAGTTGCTAAAACTACGACCTCCCATTTTGCATCCTGATCCTTCCTCCTTGAGCTAGTCACGGTACTACATGGAAAGGGGGTGAAGGAGGATAAGTTCATGGAAGGTGGTCAGACCCTTCTCACTGAACCATGGCAAAGATGGAGATGGAGTGCATCATGGCGTTGGATAGGAACATTATTGCTTTCTCATTGACGAGCCACATGTCTACGCCAGGAAGGTGGAGGACATGCAAAGGTTGGTACCGTATGAGGATCCTCTCCCTAGGGATCTCCTTGGTTGTCATAGATAAGGAACCAAGTTTCCCCTCCCTTCAAGCTTGTGGTCTATACATACATACATACATACATACATACATACATACATACATACATACATACATACGTACATACATACATACGCCGACAAGGAGTGGCTCAAGTGGTCAAGCATAGTATCCCCTAACAAAGGGAGCTGAGTTCAAATCCCAATTGCCGCCTTGATTTACCACCCTCCCGGGTGTTTGGCCTCCGCAACAGGCATGGGAGAGGGGGGGAGAAATCTTTCTCTCTTAATCCCATACACACATACATACATATTCCAACAAGGAGTGGCTCAAGTGGTCAAGCACTGTGTCCCCTAACAAGGGGACTCATGTTCAAATCCCAGTTGCTGCCTTGATTTACCACCCTCTCAGGCGTTAGGCCTCCGCCACAGGCGTGGGAGAGGGGGGGAATATTTCTCTCTTAATCCCATATATATATATATATATATATATATATATATATATATATATATATATATATATATATATACAACCTAGGAGAAACCCTAAGGGTCTCCATGAATAGAGAAAGGGAGGGAAAGGGAGACCGCTCCAAGAAACTCAAGCTTTCCCCCATTCCATATACACATAGTGAGAGAGATACTCATATACCATGGTTCCCTAGAAAGTAAGGTGCTTAAACTCATTAACCACCGAACCAACATGCTTTCTCTCAAAAAACACAAGCATATATAGATTATTAATATAAGACCATCAAATATTACTCACTCCAATCTGCTTTAGGATTGGCCAACCCCCTTGACATGAAAAGACTGGGTTAGAAACTGAAAACTATTAAGGATGGTGTACAAAGAGGATGTAAAGGAAAAGAAAAGCACTTTTGTTGTCATAACCTTCTAAAACGAACCATGACCACCTTTCTATAAGTATCAAAATACATCTCTTTTATTCATCAGTTGGTCTCTAACTAATAATAGGAGAATGGCAAGGCATCTTGTTTATAAAGCAACTAAATGTATTCTCCTTACTTTCCCTTACATGAAAATCTTGGCTTTTATTCTTATTAAGACTTGGATTGGCAACAATAAGCCATTAAAGAAAAGCATACAACTACATGGAACTTTATTGGATAGTTTTATCATAAGCTCTAGAATATTCTTTTATCTCTTTCTTTGAGATATCCCTCCCATTAATTATCCTTATTTCAAGGAAACTCGCTAATGTCTTTTCCAAGTTATAATTAGTAATTGGGATTTATTGGGATGTCTTTTATATACCAAACTTGTTCCATAAAATATCTCATTAAAGAAATTACCATTACTTCATGAAACATCCTTTTTCCTCTCAATTTATAGAATTATCTTATCTTCATTATTATTTTCAACTATATCAAAAATTATATTGAAATAATCCTAATTGATGTCTCAAAACATGTGTTGCCTAACTGGCTAGATAATTTCTCTTTTAATTATCTAAAACTTTACACATCTCATTTTCATTTTTAACCTTGTCCAATATTCCATACTTCTATTATTCAACAATTCATAAAGTCGTTGCTATTTTATTTATGCATAAAATCTCTTATCCTTTTGTCTTGTGCCCCAAGGACATATTTTCAATGCAAATAGTCTCATAAGTAGAATTATCGTTCTATCAATAATATCATTTGAGCATTTTCTTATCTATTCATGGCTTATATTTATATAATTCAATTTTACCGAAATTGAGGATATAACATGCAACTACGATAAGAGTTTGATCTTGAGGCCACAATAAAAATTGTAGTGAAAATTTGTGGCATGCCACTTCACTGGATATTAGTATGAGTATTAGGATGCGGTATCATGAAATGATTCCTAATATGACGACTAGATGATGGGTTTTTTTACCACAAGCCAGGAGGAATTCTTATTCATCCTACCCTCCTCGTGTAGGCAAAATCAACAAAGATATACATCTCCTGCTTATAAATCGCAGGTATCCCCTTAAAGGCAAAAAACAACATCAACATCTATAAAACTAAAAGATATTAGTTCGCTTCATCCTTATGTACATAACTTGCCTTTTTTCAACCATAATTATAATCCTCGTTGGAAGGTTTCTGGAGTCATAACAAATATATGTCTGAAGTAGATGTCTGCCCCACCTACCTATCTCTTCAGGTATAGAATTCACAACCTTATGAACTAAGGATCCCATCATAGCCAACTCCTTCAACTCCGATCTAAGATCTCTAACATGTGGCGTGGCATGCCATGGTTCTTGTGTATCCTTCCATAGAATTTCATGTCTTACTATCATCTATCTCAATTGCTGAAATGTTCAAGTTATGGTCCTCCGCCATCTTCAGGCCAATGATGCATGCATGAATGTATGCCAAGGAAAAGTCAGGAGTTTTGAGCCATGTGTGGAACACTAAACAGGCATCCACATTGTGATTCCGGATGATCCCAGCTGCCCATATGCATTTTCATGTTATTTGGATCACAACACCTGCCAATTGTGATGTTCAATTTTAAATTATGCAAATCCGACGGATTCCATCTGAGAAGGTTGATCTCCTTGAGTCGCGTCTGCGGTTCATCAATCCTCGCCTCCTTCATTGAATTGTAGAACTCTGCATTGTCTTTCAGAAGAAATGATTTTTTTTGTAACATCTTGTTGATGGTGTAGATGATGTGGTCCCATTCTCTGAGATTATGTTTCCTAATCCCATCGTATCTGGCTGCACATGTAATTCTCCATATGATGTGTGGAATGAGAACAACAAGTCTTCATGTTATTCAATCATGAAGAGAGGCTGACGATCCTTTAGAGCATAAAAATAGAATGGTTTGCATATTTTGAGGAGCATCCAAGCCAATTAAGGTCACAAATTTTTGCCAGAAGAACTTCACAACCTGCCCTTAGAACAACATGTGGTATGCGTCTTCTCTTTGTGGATCATCGCAACAGTTACAATGGGAAACGATGGGTATGGTTCATCTGCGTATGTTATCGTCAGTCGACGCTGCTCTTCTGGCAAACTTCCAAACCATTGTGCTAGCTTTAGGGGATCCTAGATCCCATATCTTGCCTAAATCTATGAAGTCATTATGTTCGGTTGGATTCAGAATCTTCTTGTCCGATTGTAAGGAGAATCTACCTCTTTCATCTGGAGCCTGGACGATGATATCATCCTGGTCTGATACTCGCACACCTGCGATCTTGATGAGAGTCATACCTTCTTCAGTGAGGATTTGATTGAGAGACGTCCAGTCCCACCCTTGTCTGTCTATCCAGAAATCGCTTACCAAGAAGGCACGATTACCGTCTTGAGCAAGTCTTGCAAAATCACACAATGGTCTCTCGCACCATAAGGTATCCCAGAAGGATATGTTGCCTCTGCCTATGACCCATCTGCAGTGTGGGAGGATCCTCGGGAGCATCTTCCATATCTTTTTCCATAGCGGTGAAGGTGTAGCAGTTAGTTTCAGATTAAACGATATCATACCTGATCGGTTGGAGGATCGACTAGCATATTTATTTTGATAGAAACTGACCCAAATTGATTCGCCTACGATGATCTCCCAGCAGGCTTTGGGGATGAAGGCCTCATTGATCATCTTGATCAGATCCATGCCAAGACCTCCTTATTCCGTCGGGGTGGTTACCCTATTCCATCCAACCCATGCCCTCCTAGTGTGGTTGGTTATATCTGCCCATAAAAAATGAGACATCATTGCTTCAATTCTATGCACAACGCTAGCTGGGATGCCCAGAGCTGTAGCTATGTAGACTGTAATGGAAGTGAGGACATGCGTAATTAACATTCAACGGCCCGCAAAGGGTATAAACCTAGCCTTCTAGTTAGAAATCTTTGTGTTAATCTTTCGGATGAGGAAATCAAAATCCGTCAGCTTAGTGCGTCCGATTGAGATAGGCATACCCAGGTATGAAAAGGAGTCAGTTACTGCTTCCACTCCTACTGAAGCGGCCACCGAGTTAGCCTCAATTGGGTCCAAGCTTCTGACCACGCATACCGACTTCAACCTATCGATGCACTGTCATGTGGCTCTCTCATAAGAATCAAAGACTATTTTTGTAAGTGCGAGAGATTGTTGATCAACGTTGATAAAAGTAACAATGTCATTTGCCTATAAAATAATTGGGGGTTCTATTCATCCACCTCACATTCGGAAGCATGCTATCATATCTGATACAACCAAGTTTGACAATTTTCTACAAAGCATATCTTCGAACAGTATAAAGAGGAATGGAGACATCGAATTCCCTTGTTTCAGCCCTTTTTTCATTGGGAAAAAACCTGCTATGACATCCCCCAAGGTAACCGTACCCCAAGTGTGAATAAAGAAACTCATACATATCTCAATGGTCTCTTCCATGAATTCAAACTGGGCTAAAATACGTCGAAGAACAGTCCATTGGATCCAGTCGTATGCTATGGACATGTCAAATTTAAAAATGGCATTCAGATATTGATTACCTTGTTTAATGTCATGCATAAGATCCTTGATCATCCTCACATGGTTTGTGATGTCTTTACCTCTCAGGAAAGCACCTTGAGCTTCTGAAATCATAGCGGGCATAAGATCTGATAGCTTGTTACTTAATAATCTTGCAAGGATCCTAAGAGTCATGTTTTCAATTGAGATAGGCCTGAAATCTGACTCTAAAGATTACGGGGAGTCTTTCTTCGGGATGAGGATGATCCTACTGCAAAAAAGGCTCTTGTGGCATGTCTGCCTCTTGAAGAAGGCCTCCGCAACTTGTAAGAAGTCCAATTTGATGATGTCTCATGAAATGATGAAGAAGCTAGTTGTAAAACCATCGAGACCTAGTGCTGCTAATATGTCCATTCCTTTCACGACCATTTCTATCTCTTCTGCAATAGGAACGGCTGTAAGAGAGAAGTTATCTTCCGATGAAAGGGTTTCTAGGATCTCCTATAAAAAATAGTCGAGGTCCTGCTCATTGATGTTCGGTACTTTGTCATAGAAGGCCTGAAAGTGTGACGTTGTCCTTTCGGCCATATCATTGGTATCCGTGACTATAGTGCCATCAGCTAGGATCAATCGTGAGATTGTTCTCTTCTTTCTTCTCGATTTGACTATGGCATGGTAGAACGATGTATTCCTTTCCCCATCCATTAGCCATTTAGTTCTAGCCTTTTCTTTCCAAATCAATTCTTCTTGGTCTAAGATCTTTTACAACTCCATTTCTGCCTTTCTCAGCGAGGCCTCATTTGTAGAGTTAGGGTTGTCGTCGAATGCCACTTGAGTAGTGAAGACGACATCTTCCAAATCTTTCTTGCATTGATGCACATCACCAAAAACTTCCTTGTTCCAGGTCCGTAGAGCAGCTTTAATTCTTCTGAGCTTCTGGTAGAAGACGTAGGAAGGATGACCATATATTGGCTCCTCCCATTCTTGTTCTATTATCTTTAGACAATCCTCATGCTACAACCAAGCTGAAAGGAAGGAGAAATGGGACGACTTCCTATTATTACTTGGTTGTCCAGATTGGGTAAGAATGAGGTAGTGGTCGGAGACCCTGTATCTAGTCAGGTGAAGAGTGCAGGTGTTCGCCCGCTTGACTAGCCAAGAATCATTGATGAGAGCTCTATTAAGCCTTTCCCAAATTGTATGAGTAAGGTGTTGCTTGTTTACCCATTTAAACCTGCTGTCTTCATAAGGGATATCTTTCACGATGATATCATTAATCATTGTATTAAAGTCCAACATCTCCTAGAAGGGCCTATTGGAACCCCCCCACTTCTCCTGTAATATTCTAATAGTGTTGAAATCCCCTGCGATAAGCCAACAAACGTCCCCAATATCCACTAATATAAGTATAAGCTCCTCCCATAAGGATCTCCTCTCTCAGCTGTCACAGCTGGCATAGATTGCTGTGATGTAAAAGTCAGAATCATCTATGTCTAAGCATCAGATGGTGATATGTTGTCTATGCAATCTGAAAATCGTCAATTTCAGCGAGATATCTGCATAGAACCAAATCTTTCCTTCCTCTAACCGATTGTCTACGACCCAGTCCAAACGTGCAATGTCTAGAAGCTCCTCTGAGTGCACCGCTTGAATGAAAGGTTCAAGAAGGCAGACCACCTTCGGTTTGTGTTGTCTACACAAACGGCCTAGGACCTTTCTTGTTGCATTATTTGTTGCTCCTCTTATATTCCAGAAAATAGAGGACAAATCCATAAAGAAACAATGAAGCGTAATCATCTTCTTGAGATAACCTTAGTGGCTACCTCTCCTCTCCTCCTCCTCATAAAGACATTCATCAAAAGATCAGTCACCTACTGATCTGCATCTTTGGTAGTGATGATTGCGATGTGTATGAAAATAGTGGTCGGTATTGTCTTAGTTCTCTGGGTATCCCGCCTGGCTCTAGTCTTGTATCTGGAGCATCTTGTCCTGCGAAGACTATGATAATCGTCTTCTTCAAAAGATATAAAGTCTTCCAGTCTTCGGTGTGGCAGTCTTCTTCTATTGCCTTCTTCGTCCAGTATCATCCTCTTGGGTGATTCATGTTGTTCTGTTCTGATTGGGGATAAGCTAATAGAGGAATGTGTCCTTGGTGAAGGAGGAGGGATCCCTCCCGCATTTGATTTGTTGTGATTTGACCTCTGTGGACTATCATGTTTCTCTGTGTCATGATCATTCTGATCTGTAGCATATCGATCTTGTGATGCTACAGCTGATGGATGTAGCTGTCTCTTGGTTGTGAGAGCGTGTAGAGGAATACAAAGCTCCCTCCCCACTTTAGTGAGAGAGATGAGAGATGTGTGTATTGGTTCCCTAGCCACCATGTTAAGACGAACATCTGCCCTAGCATCATCGAAGACCATGGATACAAATTGTGGAACGTCTGAGCTAAAATATTCCACCATAACAAGAATCCCAGAAACATCATCTTGGCTTCTCTGCCAGTCAGAAATGTCGATCAGGTGACAAATGATTCAACCATCATCGTAATAGATCTTTCATCTCTACATATAATAGGCACATCCATCATCCAGAACCAAAAAACTTCCTTTCTTTCACACTGTTCCCCCGACCCCATGGGTTGTGTTGTTATTGGAGAGCCATGAACAGAAGCGAGACCTCTTCGCACTACCACATCAACATCCTTGATCATAGGAAAGTGTGCAATAGCCTTTCTCTCTGCATGTCTATATATGTCGAGGGCATGAGGCCATGACTATTTGAGGATGGGGTGGATCTCTCCCCACGCTAAACTAGCCGGCCACATAACCTCCACAGTGTACTTTAATGCATTAGCCTTCTCAGCTCGAGACGGGAAACCTCTATGAAGAACCACTAATGTCCACTTTGGAACATGATGTGGACCTCCCCTTGTGAGTATTCCCCTAGGCAACGGGGGGAAAACCAAAGGCGATGTCAGGTCAGGGATATTCTACATGATCCTCATCAAGCATCTTCTGGCCAGGTGCCCCGGTCTCTGGCACTTGTAGCAGACCTTGGGCCGAGAGCATTGGGAATGCCAATGCCCTTTCCTCATACATCTAAAGCATGTGTCATGGGGAATGTTATAAAAAGGCTTCCTCCTAATATAAGTATCTTGGTCCGCGCCGCCTCTATGGTGTAGATCTTCATTGTGGTTCTCCATGTTGTCAGCCGTCATTTGGTGATCTCTATCAGATCTCTCTTCTCTTATTTCCATTAGCAATCTATCTCTCCAATTGTTGATCCTTAATAGGTCTAGTACCCTTTCCGATTCAGTGATCTGATCTGTGCCCGATCTGAACACATTCCTTACATCATGCATAACTGTATCCGCCTCCATGGCAGACGTTGCGGATGTGACTCTTCTCTCTATGACGATCTTTTGTGCCTGATGTCCATGATCCATCGTTCGCCAAGGGGAGGGAGAACGAATGACTGTCGTCATCAGCTAGAGTGGGGTAGCACCTGACCGACGGGGTGTCGAGCCAGAGTGAGGTAAGGAACAGGTTGGTGTTGCGGCGCCGACGAGGGTGGCCGCCGACCGTGTAACTTTTCTCCTGTCCTAAAACTAACCGCCAATCAAGAAGGTCTTAATGACATTGAGCTCTTAATAACTTTGTTCTTATTCCACCTATGCTCGTAATTCTTGAAGTCTTCTAGTTGGAAATGAAGGTTATCAACGCCCAATCAAAAGGGACATCATTTCGAAGCGCTCTTGACGACTAGATGATGAGAGTATCTAAAATGCTTAAAGGTGGATATGTGTCATGGTATTCAGAAATGGTGAATTATTTCATGGAAAGACTATGAATAAGAATTGCATGGGTAATTTTATAAATGTATTTCTAACTAGTTTGATACATTTTGACACACCCCAAATTTTTGATATGTAACCACATGAATGTGAGGCCTACTACAAAAAAAACTCAAATTTAGTAAGTTTAGAGAGAAATGGGCCAAGTTCCACATGTTTTAGCCCACACTTCAGAGTCCTTTTATGTATACCTAGAACCCAATGGTTTTTGTTAAATTGATCATATTGGGATGTTATTCAGGTCACAAAAATAGTTAGGAGTGATTAATATGACTATAATAAGGTTGTCACATAATTTGGTGACAATAGAATTACCAAGGGTTAATTTGGTCATGAGGATTTTATGCAAGAAGATAATATTTATATAAGGTGTTGGTTAAATTTTGGGACCAATAGAGATTGAGGAGTAGCCTATAGAGATTTTATAAGAAATTGAATGGAATATGGTATTTTAAGTCCTTTTTGGACACTGAACCTAGGAAATGGTAGGCCTAACCAATGGTTCATGGCCAACACACCAGTTCAATGGATGGGTGTTGGCTCAAAAGAAAAAAGGACACCACACTTGTAGAGTCAAGAAGATTATAGACTTCAACAGTACATGCATTTTCACTTGAGATTGAGAGAGGAAGTGTGAGGTTATAAAACCCTCATGGGATTCAAGCAAGGGTCTTTGGAACATGGTGCTAGGGTTTTACAAGGAAGCGTCTTTAGAGACTTGGATAACAAAAAAGAGCCTATACATGGCAGCTGACTGCTCCTGTCTAGTGGCATGCATGGCCATTATTGAGGTTGCCGACGGGCTCCCCTTCAAATTAGAATAGGGGTTGGATGAATATGAAGGTCATGGCAAAGGGTGAATCGAGGCCTTACCTCGATGGTTCTTCTCAAAGGACAAGGTTATCTTCTTCAGGAAGACCCATATGGAGAACTCAATCTATTCTGGGCAAGAATTAGGGGACTTACTGAGCGTGGGAGAGGAGAAGAAGCAGTGCCAAATTTCTTTTTGGCGGCCACCAAAGCATCATTGACAGTGCATATGATGAAGAGGACGATTCAGAGCCAAGAGGAGCTTTGGTGGTCCCTTTCATTTCTTCAATCATTCATAAGAACTAATAAGTTCCAGTCAAATTAATCATTTTGACTGAATGTTTTTACATAAATGATAAGTAAAAAAGCGGTAGGAACTAGAATAAAGAGTGAAATAGAAATAAATGTTCTTGGGAATATTAATGTAATACTTTCTTAGCACACCCATATTATGAATAAAAAGTTAGTTACTTTGTTTTATCTAGAACAGAAGAGAGGTTTACCATCCATGGATGTGAGCAGTGTCGCTAGGAACACAGGGTGTCGGTGCTCTATTCTCATAGAACAAATAGGGGATCACACCCTGCTGTTGTACCTTGAAAGGGGAAGGTACAAATGGGATGAGTTGATCACATTCATCGACATGTGTTTTCTGAGTCACGGGCCTAGAGGAGCAAGGCGTTGTTGGCCTGGTAAAAAAGAATCAAGGTGAGTCAAATTATGTACAATCTTGATCGAGTTGGTCTTAGAAATATCATATAATTCATTGTTGTTTTCGGCATAACATGTGTAAAGGCTCGTTGGAAAGCTTGAAAGATGATGACCATATTAGAAAATATTCCAAAGCATGGTGAGTATTTGAGGATGTAATTATATTGAGGGAAATATAAGATATGTTAGTGTTTTGTTAATTCATCATAATAGGTGATGAAACCCAACTTTGAGCTACATGAGTATACTTTTAACACCTATATAAGGTAAGATAATTCAATGACTTGTTATTTTGAGATTTCAGTTAATGTTTCATTATAATATGATGATATTAGCATCACTTGAATTAGTTAGCGAGGCAAGCCACTCAGGGTGTATATTTTTGTGTGGAAACACCCATGCATTATGTTGATGATTGAAGTAGGTTATGTTTAGAGTAAATGTGGTATGTTGGTAGATACTAAATCATAATAGAGACCCTTCACAGATATATGATAGACCTAAATGCTCACAATATGAGGTGAGTAGTGTAAGCACATGATGAGAAGCTAGTAACTTGGGGTTAAGAGAGAAAGATTCCCCCCCCCTCTCCCATGCCCGTAGAGGAGGCTGAACGCCCGGGAGGGTGGTAAATCAAGGTAACAATTGTGATTCGAACCCTGGTCCCTTCATGAGGAGACACCATGCTTGACCACTTGAGCCACTCCTTGTCAGCGAGAAGCTAGTAACATGATGACTTAGGTGTATGTGTTTGTATGCCATAGGATTATGCAATGGTTTCTTATTAGGTTGAAATGAGATATGGTGTTATCCAAGTATAAAACTAAATAAGACAAATCCTAAAAAATTGCTAGAGTCTATTTGTTGGATGATAAAGTGTTAAACATGGATTATGATGATAAGTAATGTCTTTTTAGGCTTTAGACCTGACCTGAGGAACCTATGGAAGATGTTTAATTATCCGCAACAAAGGTAAGTGGGTGATGTCCATTGAATTTCATTATTATTATTATAAATCCTACACCTTCCTACAAATAACATAAAGATTAAGTTACTATCAAACTTTAGTGTTTCATATCATGTCATGCTTTGAGTCTTTAGATTTGTTCAGTTTGAGTTATGTTGCCAGGTTATCAGATTTTAAGTAGTTGAGACTTATACAACATTTAGATACTCAATATTTCTATGCTCAATTCAGTTTATTTTCTTAAGCCCTTAGACTTAGATGTCATATGCTTGATGTCAATATTTTATTAGGTCTTTCTATTAGATAAAAACTTCACAATAAGATTTACCCATACAATAAGAATCTCGATTTAAGAACTTAGATTCAGATCACTCATTTATGAGTAGTTAGGAATTAGATTCATTTACTTAATAAGGGTTTTAGATCCAATCCCGGTTATTTAGTAATTGAGATAGACATATAGATTTAAATGCAATTCAAAATTAAAGAATAGAGATACAAGTTCAAGGATTATAGATTAAAATTTAGAGATAATAAATTAACAACAGATTCAGAGATAATATATTAACATTTAGAGATAAGAAATTAAGGATAGAGATAGAAAATGACATCACTACATTAACTATGTACATTATAGGATAATTCCTCACTAGAGAGTCTGGAGATGATTTGGAAGGCACACTGCACCAGACATTACAGGTTTCACAGAGGGCACATTGTGCCAAGAGAGGGTGTGTTGCACCATATATGACACTTTGGTGTCAATAGAGGGCACATAGTGCCAACAAAGGGTGTATTGCACTATAGAGGACACTTTGGTGTCATAGAGGAGGACTTATCGTGTGATGGTGGCCACAAATCATACAAAAGACAAAAATAAAAGAGACCTTGATTCAGTTTAAGTTTACAATGTTTAGATCTCAAATCACTTTTCAGTTAAAGTAAAATTATGTTTATCATATTACAAATTCAATGGCATTTACTCTAATAGTAGTTTTCCTATTTGTGGTTGGCTAGGGATGAGATGCTCGTAGATACTAATCTTCAGGAAGATCGGTCAAGATAGAGGATACACCTACAATTTAAGAGGTTTTCTTGGTGGGGTGCCATCTACATGATCCAAGATTTTAAGATAGAATACATGTTTTGAATCATGTATTCAGGCTTTTATTTAAGTTTCATGTAGCCAAGTTTCTTTCCTAAGAGTTTATGAGAATATATTTTGTACACTAGTATGTGATTGGTTTCTTTCTATTATTATTGTGATGAGTATCATGTTTATGACACTCCCAAGTCAAGAAACAAAATTAGCTTCTGTTCTTATGATATGATAATTGGGGTGTTACAATATGGTATCAGAGCAATAATGTAGATGGCCATCAGGAAAATTCTCATATTATTAGTTTAGATTTCCCATTATAAATTAAGTAAGACTAGAAAGATTTAGAAGACAACTAGTAACAATGGTTATAAAAGAAGTGAGTGAAAAACAGTAGAATCGGAGTTAGAGCTTTAGTCAGGATATGAAGTTGGGGTATGTGTTAGGGTTAGGGTTAGTGTCTAGATGCTTTAGAATTTTAATGTTAACTTTAGATTTGTGTATATCATACCCTATCTTTTCCCCACATGTTTGTGGTATGGGACACAAGATTATGGGGTTTTGTAAAGGGATGTTATATGCATATATACTTATTGTGCTTGTCTTACTCTTTCTAGTGCATATGGTATGGGCCATGTGTACTATTAGGTTAGATAAATATGATAAGACATGGCACCTTCAGATGTATGACCGACCGGAACACATTAGGAGGTGGCAAAAAAAATTGATAGAAAAAGTTTGGGGTTGATGGTCACCTAAACCTAATTGTATACCTATTAGAACCCTAGACTGCATACCAAAGGTAGATATTTTGAAATAATTGAGAGACATGGCTTTAAAGTGGAATAATGAGCGGAGGGAGATGAGGTATTTTTCCTACTATACTTGATGAGAACTAGAGAACTCTTGATGTCCTTAGGACCTTCATCCCAAGGAGGGATTATAGTTACAAGTCTAACCATGATGGTTGTTAAAGAAAATACTTAATGACAATAGAATTAATGTTATGAACTGAGTTTAAGATTTAGGTATGATGATTGTTAGAGGTGACTAAAAGTCATTAAGGTTATAGATGAGGATGCTTTAAGCACATGGTGATACAATACATGTGATAATAGGGACCTTTGATCTAGGATCACTATAATATGGGCTTTAGATGATTTTCATATGAGATGGAGACTAGAGAAGTTGCTCGACTAAGGTTTGATTTAGTATTCCCGAGGATAAGAACAGTTTCATGAGAAAGTAGTGAATATTAGTACCTTGGGCTCACTTAGCATGTAGCACCATGATAAGATGAAAAAAGGTCAATAAGAATAATATTAAGAAAGTAATGTAAATGTTTTTTTCTTCCCAAAGCTAAGTGAACACTATGGTAAAATGGGACATTGATGTAACTATGATGTAAGGTTTTGTGAAGAAATCAGCATAGATGACTCACTAATTGCAAGTAAAAGATCATGATAATGATGAAGAACCATGAAACAAGATTTAATGCCTCATCCTCTACTGTCTTAAAACCCTAGATTGGTTCCTTAAAAGGAATGATAAACTACAACATTTATCATAGTGTTTTGAGGGTTGGTAATCTATAACAAGATGGTTAATGCCTCTTATCATCCAATAAGATAACAAGGTCTCAGATATTTGTACCCCTTAGAAAGGTCACTTTGGTCTAACAATGTAGTATATGATTAGAGGAGAAGGGATTCTTAATGAATTTCGTGCAGGATTTCACAAACCAAAGTAAGTGTTCTGTCTCCATGAGTATTCACATATTAAACTTAGTATGTTTACATGTTTATTAAATTAGACTATCATGATTTGTGTGATCTAATGTTATAAGATATTTAGATAAGACATGCATGTAATATTTTTGTAATTTCATGGGTATATCCTTATTGTTCCTAATATCTCAACTAGATACATTTTAATAAGATTTCTTAGAATGATTAGGATCTAAGAATTAAATACACTATAAGATTATAATATTTGAATGCATTTGGTCATGATATGTTTCCAAGTTTAGATCCATGTGTTAATATTTAAGATGAATGTAAAACCATGCGGTTAGAATGCATTAAGATTATATAAGATCAGATTTAATGAGATGAAATGAAACTATGGAGTTAGACCCATGCCTTAGCGCAGGTCAACTCAAGTTACATGATCTTAGTGTAGGTCATGAGGCTCAATCCCTTAGTGCAGGTCGATTTAGATGCATAACTCAGGTCCTAAGTACAAGTTATGTGACCCAAGAACCTTAGTGTAGGTCATGAAACTCAGATACTAGAGTATAGGTCTCCAGAGAAAGATACATAAAAAGAAAGAATCGAGAGTAAATAAAGAATAGTCATTTATGCTTAAGATTTTCCTACATATTTTCATGTTGGTTGTACATGCTAGTTTGATAGGGTAGTTAGACATAGTTAGTTATCTACGAGAAGGTCATACTTTAAAGGTACCTACATGATTTTATAACAATCATCAAGAGTTAGTGTATGTAAGTTATGTGATACCCTGAGGTGGGTAGCCTCCTATAGTTTCTGAATTTTGGGGACAAAATTTCCTCTAAGGTGGGTAGAATTGTCACACCCCAAATTTTTGATATGTACCCAAATGAATGTGAGGCCTACTATGAAAAACTCGAATTTAGTAAGTTCAGAGAGGAATGTGCCAAGTTCCACATGTTTTAGCCCACACTTCAGAGTCCTCTTGTGTATACCTAGAATCCAATGGTTTGTGGTAAATTTATCATATTGGTATGTTATTCACGTCACACAAAATGTTAGGAGTGATTAATATGGATATAATAAGATTCTCATAGAATTTGGTGACAATCAAATTATCAAGGGTTAGATACCTTACCTGAGAGTATATTGGGCATTTTATTGCATTAGGTTCTCAAATGTAGGCAATGAGGAAATCAGGATTAGTAGGATGTTCTTGATGATATATAAATAATAGGTGTGATCTTGATGAAGTTTGGATTTGAATTGATTATTCAATTTGTAATCTAGGTTATAGGACAAGTGAAGTCACATCCACTTTACTAAAGTGGCTTAGGTAATAATTTGGCCAAGAGGATTTTATACAAGAAGATAATATTTATATAAGATGTTGGTCAAGTTTTGTGACCTATAGAAATTGAGGAGTATCCTATAGAGATTTAGAATAAATTGAAAGGAATATGGTATTTTAAGGCCTTTTTGGACACTAAACCTAGGAAATGGCATGCCAAAACAATAGTTTGTGGCCAATCCACCGATTCAATGGATGGGCGTTGGCACAAAAGAAGAAAAAAAAAAGGACACCACACTCATAGAGTCAAGAAGATTATAACAATACATGCATTTTTTGATTAAGATTAAGAGAGGAAGCATGGGCTATAAAACCCTCATGGGATCTGAGAAAGGGTCTTTGGAACCTGGTGCTAGGGTTTTACAAGGTTTATAGACTTGGATAGTGAAATAGACCCTAGACATGGTGGTTAACTATTCCTGTCAGTGGCAGACGTGGCCATTATTGAGGTTGTCGACGAGCTCCCCTCCTAATTGGAATAGGGGCCGAATACATCTAAAACTCATGGAAAAGGATGGATTGAGGCCTTACCTCTTTGGGTCTGCTCATAGGACAAGGTTATCTTCTCCAGGAATACCAAAGCATTAGTAGAAATGTATAAGATGAAGAGGAGGATGATCTGGGTCTAGGGGGAGCTTCGTCAGGTGAGTACCAGCCTAGGACGTGAGTAGTGTTGTCAGGAACACATGGCGTCGATGCTCTGTTCTCGCATAATAAATAGGGGATCACGCCCCACTATTTTTCTTGGGAAGGAGAAGGCAGAAATGGGTTGAACTGATCGTGTGCATCAATAGGAGTTTTATGAGCTATGAGCCTAGTGGCGCAAGGCCCAGTTGGCCTGATAAAAAGGAAACAAGGTCAGTCAAATTAAGTACAATCTTGATTGAGTTGTTCTTAGAAATATCATAGAATTCACTCTGGTTGTTGAAATAACACGTGTAAGCACTCATTGCAAAGCTTAAGAGATGATGAACATATTGGAAAATATTGAACACCATGGTGATATTTGAGTATGTAATTATATTGAGGGAAACATAAGATATTTTAATGTTTTGTTAATTCATCATGACATGTGATGAAACCCAACTTTGAGCTACATGAATATACTGTTGACACATATATAAGATAAGATAATTAAATGACTTGTTATTTTGATATTTGAGTTAATATTTCATGATAATGAGGATATATATTAGCATCATTTGAATTAGTTAGCAAGGCAAATCACTAAGGGTGCATATTATTGTGTGGAAACACCCATGCATTATGTTGATGATTGAAGTAGGGTATGTTCACAGTAAATGTGGTATGTTGATAGATACATAATAGAGACCCTTCAAAGGTATATGATAGACGTAAATGCTCACAATTTGAGGTGAGTATTGTAAGCACATGATGAGAAGCTAGTAACATGATGACTTGGGTATATGTGTTTATATACCATGCGATTATGTAAGCGCTTATTATTAGCTCAAAATAAGATAAGGTAGTATCCAATCATAATACTAAATAATATAGATCCTAAAAATGAATTACGGTCTAGTTGTTGGATGATAAAGTAATAAAGATGGATTATGATGATAAGTAAAGTCTCTTTAGGATTCATACCTGACCTGAAGAACCCATGGAAGACATTTAATTATCCACAACAAAGGTAAGTAGGTCATGTCCATTGAATTTCATAATTATTATGATTTAGCCTACACCTTCCTACAAAGTAACTTAATGATTAAGTTACTTTCAAACTTTAGTATTTCATATCCTTTCACGCTTTAAGTAATCAAATCCATTCAATTTGACTTACGTTGCCTGGTTATCAGATTTTAAGTAGCTGAGATCTATACAACTTTTAGATACTAAGTATTTCTATGCTCAGTTCAATTTATTTTCTTAAGCCTTTAGACTCAGATGTCATATACCTGACATCAGTATGTAATTAGGTCTTTATCTTAAATAGGAGCTTCATAATAAGATTTACCCAGGCAATAAGAATCTAGATTTTAAAATCTAGACTTAGATCACTCATTTATGAGTAGTCAGAAATTATATCCACAACATAATAAGAGTTTTAGATCCAATCTTAGTTATTTAGTAATTGAGATGCATATTTAGATTTAAATTCAATTCAAAATTAAGGAATTGAGACACAAATCTAGAGATTATAAGATCTAGAGACAAGAAATTAAGAACAAATTCTAAAATAATGGATTAAGAGTTAGAGATAAGAGGTCAATAATAGAGATAGAAAATGACATCAGAATATTAACTATATACAATATAGGATAAGTCATCACCAGAGAGAGAAAATAAAATTCAAAGGGTGCACTACCCTAGACATTGTGGGTGTTATAGAGGGAAACTTGTGTCAACAGTGGGTGTGTTCCACCGTAGAGGACACCTCAACATCAACAGAGGGCACGTTGTCCAACAAAGGATGCATTGCACCACATAGGACACTTCTATATCTCAAAGGAGGACATATTGTATAATGGTGACCACAAATCAGATAAAATACATAAATAAAAGACATGTTGATTCAATATAAGTTTATAGCATTCAGATCTCAGTTTAGTTTTTAGTTATAGTAAATTTATGTTTATTATATTACAAATTCAATGCCACTTAGTCTAATAGTAGTTTTCCTATTTGTGTATGGTTGGGGACGAGATGTCCATAGGTACTAATCTTCAGGAAGATCAATCAAGATAGAGGATACACCTATAGTTTTAAGAGGTTTACTTGATGGGGTGCCATCTACATGATCCAAGATATTAAGATAGAATGTAGGTTTTTAAATCATGTATTTAGACTTTTTTTAAGTTTGATGTAACTAAGTTTCTTTCCTAAGAAGTTATGATAATATATTTGTACACTAGTATTTGATTGGTTTCTTTCTATTATTATTGTGATGAGTATCATGTATGTAACACTCCCAAGTTAAGAAAAAAAAGTAACTTCCATTCTTAATTATATGAAAATTGGGGTGTTACACATTTCTATAAGGAGCAGCCCTACCTTTTCAAGCTTTTCTCGAATGGACTCTACAAACACTACATTCTTTAGAATAAATACCTTATCTGTTAGATCATGGCTACTTAGGTGATATAAGTGGGCATATGAGTTCCCAAATACTATCACCAAATCTCTATAGTGTGGATTCTACTGGACCACCATCTTTACACATATGTTTTACTATTCAAAGTCATGCAACCAATGCCAAAGGATAAAAGATATCTCAAAGCAATATGAGATGCCACTTCACTTATGGAAATAGGTCAAGATATACATCATTTGGAGAATGGATTACATGGGACCATTTTACATATTTGATGGATCTTATTACATTAAGGTGGCAGTGGACTATGTCTTGAAGTGGATGGAGGAATTCCCAATATGTTTTGTAACTTAGAGATAGTTACCAAGTTATTCAAGAATATTATTTTTCTTGCTTCTTAGTTCCTACACCATCATTTCATATGGGGATCCTACTTCTTAGAGCATAAATTTGAACCTTTTTGTAGGAAGTGCATCTTCATCATCGAGTTGTGACACTATATTTCTCATAGAACAGAGGGGAGTTGAAGGTCACTAACCATTAAATTAAGCCATATTAGAAAATAAATTGTGAAATACTAGCAAGGATAGGATGTACATGTTAAATGACACTCTATGGGTAATCATGTTTCATTCAAGACACAATTATTCATGGCATCCTTCAGGAGGATCTATAGTAAGATATCCCATATATCTGTGGAGATGAAGTACAAGGCAAGGTTGGTTGCCAAAATATCAACTATGATTTGTTGAAGGTGGGGAAACATTAAAAACTCCAATTGCATGAGTGGTAATTGATGGCTTATAGGAAGTGCCCATATCTACCAAAGAAAGAATAAAGTTGTAGCATAAGGGATTGAGAGATGAAATAATTTTAGTAAGATGACCAAATTCTATTCTACAATTCACGCTTATGATCATATGGGCTATTTCATCCCTTACATCATAAAAACATTCATCTACATCAAGTCATGTATATACATAGTGCAAACACCAGAAAACTAAAGGTCAATAGACAACATACTACACATTATCTCTCCATGGAGGACATGAAGGTGGATATTCCTTTAGAGCTATCTAAATCTTACTCTTTGATTTAAGGAATTTCAGCATTGAGCCATCAATTTTAAACAAAGGTGATGTCAAGAGTACTTCATGCTTTTTTTGTTTTACCATTTTCAATTTGTATTTATAATTCAATTACATGTTAGTTTATTTGTTCTTCAATCAACATTTCATGATAGGTTAATTGATTTTTTTTAAATTTTGTAGAGCACACGAGTCGTGTCAAGTTGGGAAATGAATAATTTATAGACATGGCCAGATGGTCAGCTATTTTTGTTAGGTGATTGTTGATAACACCAAAATTTAGGCATTAATTCTAAGTAATTAACTACAATTTTGTGCCTATAATAGCCTTGATATGTCACAAATGACTAGATAAGTACATTTTCATAATGTATCCCTTTTTGAAGATATTGTTTGCCAAATAGACAATTTTGACACTTGCAAGCACCACACTGAAGCGACGTCGAGTCCTTTAATTTCCAGAATGAATACAAGAAAGATTCAGACTGATCAATCAATCCTTCCAGACAAAACCAACCCCAGTTCATCCAAATTGGACTACGTTTAGTCCTAGCTAGACAATAAGCAACCACCATCTTCATTATCCTAGATCTTCCAAGTTGGTGAAACAAAACTTGCCCCAATTCGTCGAACCCGGCCACGCATTGTGTCAGAAATTCATTGACCCCTTTAACTGATGACAATCGATGAATGTAAATAAATGAAGCGTCAGTCAATGAAACATTGGCCAATGACGTTCAATGATGGAGGCATTGATGGACCACTTCATTGAACTTCACATACACTCTAAAAGCAACTACTAATGGGATGAACCAGGGGTGGGTTCATGAACCAAGCCTTGGTTTTTCAGCAACTAGTCGCAACATGAACTTTGCCTTGGTTCATCACCAGCTAACCGTCACATGAATCTGGAGTGGGTTCACAAACCCAGTCTTGGTTTTTCACCGGCCATCCATCACATAAACACGACCTCAATTAGTCACATCCTAGTCGTCATACGAACTAGGCCCAGTTCATGAACTTGGCACCAATTCACCAGACCAATCATAGACCAAGCCTTCTGATGTTGACCATTTGATTACACCTTCTGTTGGTAGCCATCGTTGACTTTAGAAACTGATGGAAATAGATGCTAGATAGACCGATGCCACAAAATTGGCCCTGATTCATCAAAATTAGGATGGATTCATCCCTTCAATTTTCCTATTGTCATAGGAAACCAGACCCAATTCATCTGAATTGGGTCTGGTTCTTCCCCACTTACAGGTATGTTGTGTACCACTATAAATACCCCTCCTTGGCCATCGGGCCAAGGGTTTTGCATTTTTGGTCCCCCCCAACTTCTGTATTATATTTTTGAGGCTTGAGAGAGCTAAGGATATCACCCTACATCCATTTCCATAGATATATACCATTTTCCATCAACCACCCCCATCCTCAACTCATTTCAACAATTTCCACCTTCACCCATCCATCCATTAGACCAACGAGGCAGAGTTTACTGAACACACATTGGGTTCATCACAATCCATCCATACAACCTATTGTTTGGGACGAAATAAAGGAGAAAGGAGGGCAAGTAGTCTAGAGGACCAAAGAGGATGATGTGAAGGATGATATTCAACCCATCCAGAGGCTAAGGAGAAAGAGACACCTCTCCTCCATGGGATATACTCTCTTCCTCTTCCTCTTCCTCTTCCTCTTTTCTTCTACTATTCTCCTTTGTTTTTTTGCAAACAATGTACTTCCATCTTTGTTTGGTGCCAACTATACTTATCTATAGCTAGTTAAGATCCATGTTGACTACATATCCCATTTTGGACATGTTTATTACTTTTACTATAAGCAAGTAGTTTATATTTATATCTAGCATGCTATTGTTCTATATTCTGTATTTGGTTATGATTGTTGGATTTATTGATTTCCTTCTAGCATGAATTTCTATTTTTGCTAACCTCAAAAGATTAGTTGAAAGAAAGAGTAAAGAAGGTAGGTTGAGTCGAACTTCAAGAGGACAAGGTCCAAGGAAGGATTTGTCCTGAATCCAAGGCCACAAACACCTGATCTGACATGGAAAAATTGACCCTAGGTCATCCAACCCGGTCAGGGTTCATTTTGGTTTGGGTTCCCTAGCAGATCTCTTGCCACTCCTAACACTGTTAGCTATTTTGGATCTGAGAGGCAGTCTAGAATAGTTATGGGTGTTCATTTATGATCCTTGGGAGAGGTATTGGGTTGTTGATGGGGTGTTAGTTAGGATTTGTGAGAGCAAGTGGGATGACCCCATTGGATTAGCTATCATGGTACATGTTGGATTAGGATATCAATTTCTAGGTAGAGTGTTTGAGGGTTCTCTACATTGAAGAGCGAGGTACATTGTTGCCTAATTTATGGTTAAATAGAAAGGAGCTTCTTTTCCTAATTAGTAGGAGTTGACAAAATATATTTTGCTTATTGTACTTTGTTTTCTCATCTAGAATTAATTTTATGCGTATATATACCATATGTTTTTCTTAGACAAGAGCCCAAACTAAGGTGACAAAACATCCCAACGTCCCAATTTTTTACTCCGTCTCACTACTTTGACCTAGTATAACATTGTTGGTGCCCCAAGGGTTGGGTTATAAATTTTAAAGTATGATCCTTAAGGGACTGAGTTTGGTCCCTAGGGTGATCAATCATCTATTCCAACAAAGAAGAAAGAAGGCATTCAAACATAGTTAACCAATTTTCTAACAAGGTTAACTGATCACTGGCCCTAGACAAGGACTATTGACCCCCCCAACTACAAATTTCTAACAGACCTTCTAAAGTGACCAGATAGATGTGTATCAAAGGACAAAGATGAGCATGGCCCATATATATATATATATATATATATATATATATATATATATATATATATATATATATATATATAAAGGTCTATCTAACTAACTATACCAAATATAATCTTACTACCCATGATGCATCCATGGTTTCACCCAACCAGTTGGTGTGGCTTGATACTCCTTAGACACACACAACTGGGTCTTTTGATATTTATAAAACCAAGTTTGGACACACTCTTAAACAATTATGCAAGCACAAGAGCTCAGTGGTATAGGAATGACAAGTCGGGGTTTAACCCATGGGACATAGGAGACACTAGAGATTAGTTCACTTATGCTAGGTTCTTAAGTAAGACTAGGGTTCAAAGGTTTGATCTTGGATTTTTGAGTTATACTAGTGTGAGTGAGAAATTAAGGAAAAGGAAAGAACAAAATTCATATTAACTCGAGCAAGCTAAGCCTAGCAACAAAGCAAGAAAATGAAAAGATACACTAAGGAAAGAAAGAAAGACCTAACACTTAAGGTTACACTAAGAAAGCAAGGCAACTAACTGAACTAGGCATAAGAGACACTACATTAGACATTTAGGCAAAAGAGCCAGGAAATGACTGAACTAGAAAATGACTAGTTAAAGTAAGCAAAAAATACTAATAGCTAGACCTAAATATTCTAGCAAGATTGAACTAGCATGAACTAAGAAAGTGACTAATCAAGCAAGCAAAGACACTAACTAAGCAAGCACTAGATAACCAAGAGAGTAATTATGGTTTCTAGAAATTAATGGAAGTGTGGGATGTTTGGGGTTATGTGACTATCACCTAGGTTTAGGGTCAACTAAGACCTAACAAGTCTAAATTTTTAGGATAGAATCACTTAGGGCAATTGAGGGTTAAGGGTAGTAATGGAGGGTGTACATGAGGTTTTACACCTCCTATCACCTCTTGTAATCCTTTAAGTATATCCAATCCAATATCAAACTAGCTACTTAGATCTCATGCCTAGGAGTAATAGAAGGGATAGATATGCATGAAGATGGGTAGCTAGCTAGGGATCCACTAGTTGGACCTAGGATAAAATCCTAAAATAGATTCATATCACATATTTATCCTACTACCTAGGTGTGTTAAAGCGCAATCCACAAAGTCATCCATGTAAAATTGGTTAAAAGTACAACATAATAATTAGCAAACCAAATCATAGAGTTTACACATTAGTTTCCCCCAACTTGGTAATAAAGTCACATTTTCAACCTCCAACAACCCTCCTATGGGTCTTAGCTACTCATAATACAAAAATGGGAGAAAGAAGGATTAGAAGATTAAAATGTCATGGATTCTAGGTGAATACTCTTTCTCCTTAGATGTAGGTCCTCCTTCATGCTTGATGGATGGCAAAAATGGAAAAGTTGATAGGAATGGTCAAAACCCTAGAAATCTAGGGTTTTGAGGTGGAAGAAGGTCGGAATGAAGTGGGAGTATGTGGGAGATGTGATGAATGATATCGATGGTGGAAATATATTCTAGGGTATCTAACCTCTAGATCTCATCTCTTGATATTGTTTATATAGTGGCTTGGGAAGCATAGGGTTAAGTGTGGGCATTTAGGTAAAAGAACAGTAGGGAAGTAGTAGGGTCTAGGTGGAATCATGGCCATTCTGGGTAGAACATCCATCATGGAACGGGCATGATGAAGAGTAACGTCCATGGTAGTTGAGTAGTGGAATAAGCTTGTTGAAGATGAATGGGCATGGTGGAAGTAGGAAATGTGTAGGGAAATATCGAACAAATATATTAGTGGAAATAAAATTTTATTTTCATATTCCCAGGAATAGGGGTGAGCAAATAATGGTCCAGACTGCAAAACCAGACTGGACTTCTCAATTCGGTCCGGTCCGGTCTGGTCCATTTTGAGTTCGGTCCGGTCCGCGGTCCGGGAATTTTGATAAGTTCGGTCTTCGGTCCGGTCTGGTCCGGTCCGGTCCAAAACCGATCTGGTCCAGTCTAAAACCGATCTGGTCCAGTCCGGACCGCAGATTGACTTTTGTATAAAATTCATATATATTTGAAGGTGTATTCTATAATAACTACAAATAAAGTACATATATAAGCACTACTAGTATAAATGTTTGATACTAAAGTTATATAATTGTTAGAAGTGACTAAGATTATCAACTTTGTACAATTAAATAAGTTGTAAAAAAAGTAAAAAAGGCTGATTACGGTCCAAACGGTCCGGTCCGGTCCTAGCACAAAACGGTCTGGTCCCAGTATGGTCCTACCTTGAAACGGTCTAATCTGCGGTCCATATATTATTGAAATTCGGTTTGCGGTCCGGTCCGGTCCGGTTTTGGACCGATGCTCAGCCCTACCCAGGAATAGAAAGATCACGACAACAACTATGTAATGGGAAGGATGGTTTAATGAGTTCATACCTGGTTTTGGAGAAAGTCCAACGACTATAATTCATTGTAGTTGTTGTACAACTATCTTCTAGTTGCTCTTGATCGGTGTCTGTGCAGCTCTTGTCTTCACCATAGATTGCTGCCTAACATTGCCCTACCATCGATGGGCAAAGGCCTTCTCACCCATAGATAAGTCTACACAGACCAACTAGAAATTATGTCATTCTAGTAGAATAGATAGGAAGGAATTGTCCCTCCTATTAGTGTACTAGTCACCAACTTGATCTCCCACAATTGCTTCTCCCTTGTTATTCCTCCCTTTAGTGGGTAGGACTTTCTCGTGCTCTCTATGATTACCACAACCAGAGAGTACAATAGTTGTCATATGCAATTGAGTTGTGTTTTAGGAAGCACTCAGTACCCCTCTATTTATAGGAGGAGTTAGGGTCTGGGTTCCCAATCTGTGTGGGAGTGGAAAGGACCGAAAGATGCATGAATTTGCACAACCTACGAATTCTGAAATAGTCAGTTCACAAGCGAGCCGGTTGGTTCACATGAGAACTGGTTGGTTCACATGAGAACCGGTTGGTTTGCACTCCAAACTGGTCATTTTTTCATGTTTCCCAATCACATATGAATTGGCAATTTGTTTCCAATTAATGTTAAACATTAATTCCTTGCACCAATCGAATTGAGTTAGGGAAACGATCAACGTTTTCTCAAAAATTTGGGAAAGTCACCAGAACCTTCAGTTGGCATAATTGAGCTGATCGGTTCACTAGGTGAACCAGTCGTCTCACCCAACCTGAGCCGATCGGTTCACCTAGTGAGCCCATTGGTTGGTGCCCTGATTCATGCAAAACTCAGTCAATTCAATTTCTAATCAACCCAACACTTCAAACGGTCATCTCATCACATGAGCCGATCAGTTGGCAATCCATTCAGCTAATTTTTTTCTTGAATTGAGTACATAAACACTTTAGTTATGAATCCAATCATCATTCATGTTTAAACTCCTCTTCTAGGTGAGTTCCTTTGTGTGTGAACCTATAGGTCCCATATCACGTTGGTAGTGAATTTCCATAATTAGCTTATGACATCACAAGCAGAGAGTGGTGCCTAGTCGCACATCAGTGCTACCCAAGTGAATAGAAAGTTGGAGAACAACTTCAACCTACAATTTGTGTAAGGTGTTACAGTGATTGTATAATTCCTTTGAATCTGATATCTGGAATGAATCGAGGCATGGAATCACCATCTCCTCAATCTTCAATCCATGTTTATTGAACTAGAGCATACTGTATGAGATATATGTAACCTCAATATCATATCTTTATTTACATGTGCATGCTGGAATCATCATCCCCTCAATGTTCAATCCATGTTTATTGAACTAGAGCATATTGTATGAGATATATGTAACCTCAAAATCATATATTTATTTACATGTGCATGCACATGCATTTCTCAGTCTCACTTATTAAGTGGACATGATACCAAACTCTTGTAGGAGGGACAAATCCCATCTACATCACTCACAGTCAGTCCCCATGTGTC
The DNA here is from genome assembly GCA_963693085.1 of Alisma plantago-aquatica. NCBI lineage: Eukaryota > Viridiplantae > Streptophyta > Magnoliopsida > Alismatales > Alismataceae > Alisma > Alisma plantago-aquatica. The sequence continues at coordinate 209,156,973 of OY856414.1, forward strand.
ACAGCTACCCAATCATCACCTTGTGGCAATCCTTATTCAGGGTTACGTTAGATGATGTCAAAGTATATCAGACGACATGAGATGAGTGTAGTGATGTCAGGTCTAAGAATCACAATCACCACCTTCACTGTGAGAGATGACGATGACCACCAATGATGGTTTCCATGTATCAATCTCAAGGTGGGTCTGTCTGATACACTATTCTCTAACAAGTATTTGTGTGCTTGGTTTGATATCACATATTGTAACATACATAATCTTAGATGTAATCTCCATGTAACCCTTTTTCTCAATTTTTCCTTTCATTTCTATCATTTATGTTTAATTAGTGGAATTTATAGTGGTTTGGTTAACATTTATTCACTGTTTGTACCAATAAAAGGGTTTATGCACAAATACCTCAGCAAAAGTCTATTTAAGGACCTTAGTTATGTTTTATAAACCTTAATATAATTTATGTGATTTAAATCATAAAATGAGCTTAAGTTTCAAATTTGGTTCAATTTGGATGTTGTTTGTGCAAGTTATGCAATTTTAGGTACATTCTGGACTTTTATACAATTTACCCAATTGGGAGGTTTTCTTTGAAAATTATCGCATGAATTATAATACTTAGATATCCCTTTACCATTATTGAGATTTTGAACCATAGGGAACCTAGTTGCACCTTGGTTTGAAGGTGTTTCTATCCAAGGGCATTTTAGGGATTACCCTCTTTATAAATGAGCTTATCTTTAAAAGCTATCAACCAATGGGGTTATTTATTTGATTGGAGGTCAGTGGGGATGGCCTAGAAGTCTCCATGGGATTTTATAATTGACATTTGATATTCAAGAAGCCTATATGAGTTGTCCTCTTGCATGGCCATGAAGCCCTAGGCTAAGGACACATGGAAAGTCCCATAGACACCTCATGCTTTCCCCCTTCTTTATAAAGTCATATCTACCCCTTCCCACCTCCCAATTTGAAAACTCGTATTCTCCTTCTCTTCCCTCTATCTTAGAGCATCATTCCTACTTTGTTTGTCCATGAAGGTATTGTCCCAAGGTAAAAGAGGGTGCTTACCTTGGTGAAGAAGGCTCCTAGGGTTCTAAATTTGTTGTATTTAGGGTTTCTAAAGTTCCTTCTTGGTGATTTCTACCAAAACTAGTAAGTTTCCTCCTTTCCTTCCCTATTTTCATGATGTTCATCTTCCTCCCACCTTCTTTCAAGTTGGTACCATCGCCTTCCATGGTGAAACCCCACCTAGAGCCCTTAAACATCTCATCTCCATGTTCTTTTGCTAGGGTTTTTCACCTCTAAAGTGGAGAAGGTACTTCTTGCTCGAGATAGGAGCTTTGTTGGAGAAACCAGACTCTCTAGATCGGGAATCTTTCTGCTTGAACATGTACACCTTCCCTAGAGGCGAGTCTTATAACCCCCTTCTCATATATTGCTTTCTACATTCTTAAAACTCATGCTTCTGTGTTGAAAATCGATGATCTCCATCTCTATATACCATGTTCTTCTAGGGTTTTGGTTTCTCATTGTTTTACCTTCTCTAGAAGATCTAGTTTGGTTACCTATGCATATCCAACCCTGATCTTGGGTCAGATAGTGTTTTCTCTCTCTCTCTCTCTCTTTCTTTCTTCCTCTCTCTCTCAAGGACTTCTGACTTATCATTTCATGATTGGTTCATATTGAAAAATTCATATCTTTCAATCCGCTAATCCAAATTTGATAAATAAACATGTTTTGGAATAAAAAAAAGTAATATCTATCTAATAGAAATACTTTTTAGGTCTGATTTCAAGGTTTGACGAAGGGTGATTTGGAAAATGAATTTGATGCATAAAAATCATAAAAAGTACATCTTAATCATCATAACTCCAAAATTAATATAAAAATATTTTTCTTGATCAGGAGAACCTAATAAGTTCATTGGTGAGGTTTTTGGAGTCTAAATCCTAGTTTTTCTTAAAAGGTCTAAAATTAGGGTTTCTATACATTAATATGCATTATGTACTCTAATGCATGTTAATACATTGATAATAGGCAAAGTGGAACTTGGACTCGATTAAAGTGGTGAAAGTTAGTAATTGATATCAGTAAGAGAGGTATGTGCATTCTTACACCCTAATTTGGTATATTTGCAAACCAAACCCTATGTTTCCCTAATGAGGCTTTGATTAATCATATTCCTTCTATCCATGATTCTTTGTTAAATTGCCTCAAAATCAGTATTGATAAAATTATGTTTTTATTTGTGTTATTTATAGTTTGATTGCTTGAAGTTTAATAAATCTTAGGTTTATTATGTAGGAATCATAAAGGTAATAGCAAAGAAGTCTTGAATCCTTTAAATTTCCCTAGAAGTCCACCATAATTCCCAAAATTCATCCACATGAAACTATAAGAACATACTTGGGATTCGTGACACTAACTAAAGACAACTAGAGAGCCTACAGAGTCTTAGACAACATACTACATATTCCCATATCAACAGAAATTAATAAAATAACTAGCCACTTGTCTAAACCAACTATCTAATTTACTCATAATTCAAATAAAGTATATATTATCACTTGGATTTTTAGCGAAGAACCAACATTGTTAGTCGGTCAGGTAACGAATATCAAAACTATAGGAAATTCATCATACCTAACTGATTGGCAAGACACACTAGCTCATTGAATGGTAATTCATTAGGAACCATTATCCATTTGAAGACATTTTATAGAGTAACTCAAATGATTTGAAATATTGATGATCAACCATATTTTATGGGCTCATTTGTGGACCATTTATGAGATCATGTGAAAGACATCTCGCAAGTCCTTTTAGCCTATCTTAGATCCAATCATAATTTGCAACAGAATAAACAAAAGGATCAAACTTATTGACAGATGCACTCAACACAAAAGATTCAAAGATCAAAGTGTTTGTTTGGAGTTAATTCCTCACATCAAGGTCCTTTCTCTCAATGTCTCTCCATCATTAATGATTCTCTTACACATCTATTTGCATATATTTCATCATGACAATGTGTAATGATTAGTTCTATAGATAGCATGTGGGAAGTACCACCTTTACCAACCATTTCTTAGTATCTCTCTATTTTAAAAATTGAATGAATTTCATTTATTATATATTTATAGTTAGTTATCATGATTTGTGATTGATCAATATATTGTATGCATGCCAACTTATACAATATCATGAGAATGTGATATGACTAAGAATGTTGAGAAGTTTGTCTTAACTCCTAAATGCTACAATGTATAGGTTATTTTTTGGGAGACAATTAAGGAACCTCCTGAATATCAGATAGTGTAACAAGAGTGGTATTCATTCATTAATGAATCCTTGCATTTGAAATAATTAGGATAACATAATTTCTCTACTAAATTAATTTTGATATACCTATCAATCATAGAGAGAGATAGTATTGGGTGGTGAGCATAATATTCAACATTTTAGGGCCTTTATAAGTTTTATTATCATGTTATTTAATCATTTATTTTATCATTGATCTTAATTTAATTAAATATGAAATCAATATCCTATCCTAGATCATATGTTTTAGTTGATAGTCCAATTCATTTTTGACAAATGTCTCCTGAGTTTGACCCTCAATTATAATGTGGTAAGATTCGTCTGCATGGTGATGCAATGAAAATCGTTATTTTTAATACCAAAGCTAGGATTCTCATTCTAGTGAGTTTTTATATGGTAAGGAAACACATCACACGACGCTCCAAATGGCATCAATGGCCCTCAAACTCATCTTTGGATGTGGCTTAATGCATGTGATTCAAGGATCATGCCTTCTCATTTAGACCAAAAGGGAAGGGGATGTGCAAACATTAAACAATACCCTCCCATACGTCAAGCACCCTCCTAGTGTTCTTCATTGGGTGGTAGTAGATCTACGAGTATATACTAATATAACACTCTCATATGTAGTTACTCTTCTCCACCTCCATTTTGCCTCAAGAAATAGTCACTTGTAGTAAGAACTATTTGAAAAGTAGAAACAATGTTTATATTTTTCTATTATAGCTCCATATCCATCTATTACCATCACCCCATATTGTCTAGAATCATTGACCACTCATGCATCTTTCACATCCACTTGATCTCACCTAAAAGAATCCTCCATTGAGGAGGTTCTTGTGATTTTAGTAAATGTGAAGTGATGTTAATAAACATGTATGTCCAATTTAGTTCCTTTGAGTTTCTCACCATATCTATGAATTCATTCTTGTCAAACCTTCCATATTCATCTCTTATGACCCCCCCACTTCGTTCCACACCATAACCATCCATCTCCGTCCACCTTTGAGTGGATTTGCTCACTTATAGTGAGTGGATCTAGTTATTAATGGAATCTTTCATCCATAAATAATTTCATTACATTTCACTACCCATATACCCCTAGAGGAGTGTTGAAGACCATATATCATCTTAAAGTGAATGAGCCACAAGCAAGTCAAGATAACGATCGAGGATGAGCAATGATGTTGGTGATATTATATATTGTATCACTCATCTCCTCCCTGATGCTCATTTGTAGCATTTCATCATTGTTTCTTTGGTCTATGATGTATATGGATAGATTAATCTTCCTCTTGGGGCCTACAAGTTCTCTATACTAGGTTGAAACTTATTTTTCAATTGATATAAGTAATGAAATATGAGATTTATGCTTATTTTGCAATTATCATTCTTTTATCCCTTCATTTCCATGTGATACTATTAGTGGCATGTATTGAATCTCACTTGTTTGGTCAATACCCATTTTACATGCTTATTTTGTTTTTGTACATTTAATGATGCTTTGACTAGTTATGTCTTCAGATAGATAATACCCTACATCTTTAGTGTGCTCTACCATATTGTATATATCTTGTTTTGATTGAATAGTGTAAATGCCTTTCCTTATGGGTTTGTTTTCATTTGTTAATTGCATGATCAAAACAAGTTAGGGTCTTAGTTAAGAATTATTGAAGTGTCGTAAGCTATCATATCTTTTGTTTATCCTTCTAGATATCCTTTCACAATGAAATAACCCTTTCTTTACTTTCTTTTTCACATTTACATTATTGATAATTAAACTCTATTATTTTGAAACATGTATAGCTACCAGATTACTAAAATGACATGATAAGTTATTGTTAAATGGGTAGATAAACATTGCAATAAGCTAGTGTAGTGTGTGTAATATCCTTGTTTAGGATGTAGGACGTGGAAGACCAACAAAGATCATGGACCGATCCTCATGCACACACGATGAGAAAGTTTGAAAGAGTTTTTCTGTAAAAAATTCTAGTGCATTGATATATAAATGTAAATTTGCAACTGCAAGATTGGAGAGAACATAGAGCACAGAAAGGGAAAGATAGATTTATTTGATTAGATAGAGAAACAAAGAGACAAGAAAAATAGTAAATTAATGTGGATACACCCCACAACAACCCTCTAGAAATGTAATAAGAGAGATAACATAGTTTCATAGTCAATCTTCATCATCATCATTGAGAATTTGTTTAATGCTGAATGTTCTCTGGCAGTCTCAGTAGAACTCATCAGATGTGTTGATTTCCTTTCTCTAATAATGGATTTGATTCCAATATTAGTTGCATAAAGAAATCATGTTATGGTATAATGCATGAACTTCATGATGAATATACTCCACATGTTGACTTATTCTCCAATTTCCTATAGTTTTCTTCTGTCCAAATCGTCATCAATTGGATAATAACAAGTACAATATGTGGAAAGGATATGATAGACTGTGGCTTTTTCTAGGATAATCCATATAGTGTTTTCTATTTTAAGTTTTTTTTGTTTCATTATAGATTAATAAGGCATTCCAAAGTGATGTGGTGAAAGAACAAAGGAAGAATATGTGTTATGTTGTTTCTTCTAAGGATCTATAAAGCAAATAAATAGAAGGTTCTATACACCCTCTACTAATTAGATTGATATAAGTTATGATTTCATCATGTCCTGTCAACCAAATAAGGGTTTTCACTTTATGAGGAAATTAAATTTTCTGAATCTCTTTGTATTCTTATATGATTCATGTATGTATAAAATATGTATAAAAGAGTTGGAAACCTAGTTTGGGAAACATCAAATTAGATCCTACCACATGGAAGAAGAGAAAATGTATTCCGTGCTCTCAGAAGAAAGATAGTTAGAGATAAAACCCTAACACTTTACATATTAAAAATATAAATAAATAATACACAAGTATGAGAAACTAGTAGATTTTTGTATATGGTGTCTCAAAGTAGAATATAGACAGATTAGTCAAAGGTACATAAGAGAAAGAAATTAGGGTAGCATAGACCCAACTATAGAAAATGGAAATGCAGTCATCATCAAAGGAAGATGGAATATTCACCTAGGTCATACATGTAAGGAAATTTCCTCATAAATAAAAAAACCACCACAATAGAGGACATTAGAAGCGAATAGGATAAACAACAAGTACTATCTACTTACGAATGAAACAAATATTGAATAATTGGAATAGGATACTGAGAAATAAGGAGATGAGGAGATCACACACGAGGAAACAAAGAGGAATATCCTGCAAGAAAAGGAATAGGAAAGTGAAACAAGCGGCATTAGAAGAAACCAGTAGGGAAGGATAAAAAGATGCCATATGCAAAAAATGACCAATTACAACCATTATGAAAATAAAATGAATACATGGATAGGAAAGACACCAAGTGACCAAGCAAAAGGCAAAGATGGAAGAAGGAAAGAAAAATAACATCACACAAGACAATCCATGTATTTTTGAAAGAAAAAAATTGAAAATTTTACAAATTCAAGCAATGTCAAGGTTCATTTTTGGGAAGGGAGAAGTGATTGAAAGAACTCTTTGACTTAATCCTCCCAAAAATTGAAGATGGAAGTGTAGGTCTTCATATGAGTAAAGATAAAGGTCATTGAAGTATTAAATAGGGTATTCCCACCACCTCTGGAAAACAAGGTAAATAAACACATTAAATTTACTTGAAATAGAAGCAAATAGAGAAAACATGAAATGCATGACATGAGGTGATGAGAAGACAATCTATCTTGTAAACACATCCTTTAACGTGATTAGATTTAGTGAATTTAAAATGGAATGTATAACGAATAGGAAACAAATAATACAAAAACTTTGAAACACATCATAAAATATCAACCAGATGTGTTGTGTAAATGGAAACTGGAAGAAGGGGAAAAGTTGGTACAAGTACCATTAAATGTCAGACTCTGACCAACCTAACCACATAGAAGTGATTGCCTATGCGTAAGCTATATGGTGCTATGGGATGGGGAAACTATAGAGATACATGTTATCAAAAACCATAAACAATACATTCATAGTGAATTTGATAAGGACTTTATGGCACCTTAGTGTATGGGAGCTGACAGCCTACACCAAGTAAGCTCCTTTGGCAAAATAGTTGGATAATAGGAGCTAGTATGAGAAACATGTGAATACGAGAAGGAGATTTCAATATGTTGCATCTCAGGAAAAGAATCGTGATGAAAACTTCAACCATATTGTTTCCTAGACTCTAGATGACTTTTGCCTTGAATATCTAGGAGTGTGATGCAACTAGATTTTGCCTTCCCAAAAGCTCATGTGATCGATAGGTTGAACTTCAAAGTTGCCAGACAAATGTATGTCATAGTGCAATGCAAAAGCACTAAAGCATAGCATTCATAAAAAAAACTATTAATGCATACACCAATAACATTCTCAGCATTCATTACTATATTATTTATTTATTTTTATGTTGAGGAACCTCTTGTGGGCAACCACATTTGACCCACCCCCGAAAGGGTAAATCCTGTGACCAGACACGTGGTGGAAAGTCACCCACATGCCATGTCTGATAGTGTGGACTTGCAAGGTTATCCCTTGACTTGTGTGTCCATAGAAGATTTATAATTAAGTATGAACATGCATATGACTAGCAGATTTATTCATCATTATATTATTACAATATCAATTACTACAAATATACAATTACAAATTGAAAAGAGAATTATAAGTATGAAAATGGATACTAACTAGGATATTTATAAAAAATGTACAACCTATACACTTTCTCTCATGCCATCTTTTCTCCCATTCTATCTCTAAACCTAAAACATAAGTGAAAAAGGTGATCAACACACAAGGTGTTCGAATATGGGTAGAAATATAGATATATTTACATAAGTTGAAAAGTTTTACCAAAGAAAACAAATAGGAGAAACAATAAATAGTTCTTTATCAATATAGAATCACCTATTTTAGTGAGTTTTCCATTATACCCAACAATCACTGTCATTAGACCTTTGACCAGCTTTCCATTGGAAGGGTCTCTGAGGGACCTCAAAGGTTAGAAGTCAATAGTTGGTCATGTTTCAACTTGAGGGGCCTCAAGGCTAAAATCAAAGAGCTAACCCTATTTCCAATGTTGTATTATGGAGATCTATATTGTATTTTCTAGTGACAAAACCATGAGTACTACACAATAATACTATTTATCAACATTTATAAATAAAAGAGCCTAGAGACCTATCTAAAATCAACCAAGAATATTCATATAACTAATAAAAAATCACATACCTAATTCTAAGAGTTCCTAATTATCTTGGACCATCTATATCATAGTCGTGATCTGATTAAGAACAATTACTCATCATTAATACAAGGATCATCACAATTCTTAATTATTAGGTCCAAAGTTAGGATAATGGTTAAAACTAGGCTCAAATTGATCTTAACAGTTTTATATTTATTAGGTGTTCATAATAAATGTATGGTTCAATTTTCATATTTTTGCAATGTCTAGTGTGTTTTCTATGATTATTATGAGGATTAAAGCACTTAAATACATTTTAATGCCAAAGAACCTAATATATATCAATGTAGTCCATATCATTGACCACACAAAATATATCAAGATCTGATACTAGCTTTAAAATAGTAAGATTTAGTCATGTGAGTAATCTCATGAGGGTTGGATGATTCCTCTTAATCTAAGTAATATTTCACTTCCAAGATTGGTTTCAACATTGCCAAAGTTCATGCAAGACTATCATTAGGGTCTCATATTACCCATGGACTATACTTGTCTTAAGATGAAACATCTTAAAATATCAAAGATTTCAAATTATGATTTCCTTAATAAAAAAATGGAAATATTATATAATATTTAAATCGGTTAATCATCAAGATCCATGTCATAAAAACATATCACGTCACCAAAGTGTCACAAGTGAAAATGTAAGATCAATATTTGATTTAGTGTCACACATTATTATAAGTTACTGATTAAGAGTCACTGGCATTGATATGAGTCATTAAAATATAAAAATTGGGCATGAGGTATTATTCATTTCAAAAATATGAAAGAACATGCATTTTGGAATATTAATGAAGTTACAAGTAGATCTAATCTTTAAAAGTATTTGAATTGAATAGCTTGTATTATTTGGATTAAGATGGCATATACAAAGTCTAAATTTGTTTTAGGGTTTGATTTAATATGATTTTTGTAATATCTAGTCAATTTCTTGATTTATGAGTAGAGAGGAAAACTTATTTACCAAATTCAAAAAATCATTTGTTGTTGGATCTTGGTCTCCTTTGACTGGATCAACTAGATGGCACATGTTTGGTTTGTCCACTATCTGAGTCAGATAAGAGGCTGGGTCAAGGATCTTGGGTTGGCCCACTAAAGAAATTGGTGAGAGAGAGAAGGCCCATGAGAGGGGTCTCTTGAGATCTATATGACGATCGTTGATGATCTTATATATCGCATATGCTCACGTAAGGAGACCAATGCTCACATAGTTGAGCTTGTTGGAGCTCTAGAGGAAGGGGAGAAAGGCATCACGGTGGTCTCCTAAACATGTCGCCCACCCTCATCATGGTCATGTGAGGTTGTTGCAGGTTTTGATCTTCATATGAGAACCAAGGTGTAGATGCCTAAAATGGTTAATGTGGAACCACCAAAGGTGTTGGGGATAAGAAGAAGAAGAATAGGGGAGTTATGATGCATGAAAAGTGGAAAAAAGGGGGATGAAAGAAGAATGAGGTGGTCAAGTCGATTTGAGGGTCAACTGCGGCAAGGATAGCATGTGTGGGTGTGGCATGGTGGTCGTCAAGATGCCATGCCCTAGTAACTATGTGGCATGGAGAGGGGGAGGATGACAAATTGAGGGGCTTTGGATATTTCTCGACCAAGGCCTTGAATGGATGAAGTGGCCTGTGTAGCCCAGCTCCACTTAGCACAAGTCTGGTAAAGAGAGAGGCACATATGGATCCACCCTCTAAATAGTTGAGAGGAGTGCTCATGGATCACTTAAATGGCAAGGGGCTAGGGAAAAGATATTATAAAGTGTATTTCATGTATAAATTCAAAACTCATAATTTTTAAATCATAACTCTAATTAAGGTGAAATTTTCACTGTTGATTCACAAATTTTGTCCTCTTATTGTAGAATAAGATTGAGATTAAGATGAGGATACTAAATGGTTTTGATATTACTAGACATTTCTAAAGTTAATTAATTCACTCAACATTATACAATTGAGTATCAAAATGACAACTCATCAATCTCAAAAGAAATTTAAGCAACATGTGATCCAAAATTTATCCAAGATATGGAAAGGAACATCATTGAGGCAAAAAGGACATCTTATGAGTGAGAAAGGAATAATCTTTGAATATAAGTCACCTCAACTTGGGATTGGCCAAAAGATGTCATTTGTGACCCTCTAAAATATATGTTGGATATCAAACTCTTAAAATTTGGATCACAACATCCACACCACCTTATACTAAGTTTCATTTGCAAAATTCATATAATATCATACTTAAGAGAATTTAGTATGGTTTCTACTATGTTAAGGTCCGCATCTGGGTGTCTAGGAATTGATAGATATGGTATGGACCCCTAGGTTTTCATCTTATGATCTGAAAGCATATAGGGTGTACCCATCCTGACTTGCAAAGATTGAAGCATCACTTGGCGTCCCATTCTAAACATGGAATTCTTTGACATTAGTATTGGGTTCAACATTATCATAGTAACCACGCACTAGGTGGCTCAACTCATATACTCAAAAGTAGTCTATCTGGGCAATCATTATCACATATTTCATCATTAGCATATTTCTAATTTCACATATATTTGTAGGTTAGGAACTTTGACCTTCTCCTAAGTCAGGTTCACCCTCTCTGAAGTTCACCCCATCAAATGTTCCATGCTAGTGGTCCTCCTTTGTAAAGAGATTGAGGCTCGTGTTGGTCCCAAACCATATATCATCTATCACATCTTAACTTATATAAATCTACATACATGCATGCATGTAAACCCACTAGATATGTGTAGCATAAACAAACAAGCCATATGTATCATATATGGTGCTACACTGTCTGGGGTTGCATGATTAAAACTCATCTTATATCATCAAAACATACATTGCATCCTCCAAAATCAAACTTAGATCATCATTCAGCATACACATATTGTCATAAATATCAAACTTAGACCATCTAGACTATAAATCTAGCCTAGCCTTTGTCATGGACCTAGACAATCTAGACTCTACATCTATCACCTAGGGACTCACATTTGAACTAATTTTACATCTCTTTCTCTTAGGTCACATGGACATATATTGACTTTCTATGCACGGTAACATTTTCATATGCACATAAACATATGCTTAAAATGGGTTTTCTTCAACTATTAAACATGTGATAGAAAACCACCACATTCCTTTTGAGTGGAAAAAATAACAAAAACCAGATACCACACATATTAGGCAATCGAGTATCGTGACACATATAAAAAAAGTAAGAACATGGTGTTTACTAGTGTAGCTACCCTAATCACATGTTACAATCATATGTATTGGGTTTGCACTCCATACGACATTCCCTCCCTCACTCTTCTGCATGTGTCCCATACCACAAGACATTACAAGAGGAAGAGAAAGACCTCAAGAATTACACCATGTTCTATAACATCTAGATTCTAACCTAGAGGCTAAGTCAAAGCTAGCCCTCATACAAAAACTTATTAAGTCTATAAGTTTCAAAATGCAAGGTTGAGTTTATTTTGTGTTTCATGGGTGAGCAACTTCTAGGTGTAGATATTGTTCATTCTCTGATATAATGTGTAATGGAATTAGATTTTTCCTTCCTGAGAATCCATGGGCCTAGAGGACAAACTCTAAAGGTTTCATACAAATATATATCATAGTGTAATGTAGAGCGTTAGAGCATAGCATACATGAACAAACTACTGCATGAATACACCAATAACATTCTTAACATTCAACATGTATATTGTTACAACATCAGCTATTACAAAATTATAATTCTACAGTGAAAAGAGAACTGTACTCGTCTAAATATGTATACTAACTAGAGTTGTTACACAAAATGTATAAATATGCACGTTCTCTCATGTAATTTTTCTCTTATTCTATCTATGAACCTAAAACATACATGAAACAAGCGGTCAATGCACATGGTGTTGGTACATGGGAAGAAATAGATATGTTTAAGGTTTAATAACTTAAAAACTTTCATATAATGGAAAAAATGAGAGAAAAGTAATCATTATTATCAGGCCTTTGACCAACTTTTTATCATAAGGGTCCATCAGGACCTCAAGGAAAAAAGTTAAGAGTTGTTTTGATGTGAGGGACATTGAGGCTAAAAGTCAAGAGATAACCTTGTTTTAAGTGTTATATAATGGAGATATATATTATGTTTTCAAGTGATAAAACTATAAATTTCTACAGATCATTGCTACATGTAAATATTTGCAAATAAAATAGAAGACATACTTATCATGAGTTCAACCAAGAAACCCATAGTCCTAAAATTAATAAAGACTGAAGTACTTGATTAAGAGGTTTCCTAATTATCTTGGATTATATAGATCATAGTCATCACCTAATCAATAATTAATTACTTATCATTAATATAAGGATCATTATTATTCTTGATTTCTATGTCCAAAATGGGTTTTGATCAACCCTAGGTTCAAACTGATCTTGAATGTATTTTGATACTTCTATAATGACTCAGGGTTCATAATAAAGGTTTGGTTCAATTTTCATATTTTCTTGAGTCTTATATATTTTATATGATATTATGAGTATCTAAGCACCTAATTGTAATTTAATGTAAAAAGACAGGATATAGAGAATTGTAGCTTAAATCATTGGTCACATAAGGTTCCAAAAGATATAGAGGTCCGATATTGATAAAAATAGTAAGATTTTGTAACGACCCCACCCTCGGTAACCCCCAATTAAGGAAGATCAAGAAGCTAGATTTGTTATCCCAAAATAGGATCATATGGTTTTGCAAATAATCAAAAGTAATTAATAAATTCTACCACAACTAAGTTTAAAATAGTATAAAAATTTCTTTTCACATACCTTGCAAAATATAGGATTTGAGGAACTTCACCCAAGATAGGACACTATATATCTACAATCCTCCAATCTTTATTTAACTTCTATTCTTTCAATGTCACTTTAAATAATTATCCACTTTCCGATAAGCATATAATTGCATGACCTAAAATTCCGACAAACAAAACGTCGGTCAGTATAATGAATTATACCAGTATGTGGGGGGGCTAAAAGCTTGCATCTATTTGAAACAACATATTTCAACCAAATTATTGCTTAACAGATCAAACTGTACGCCTTAAACATAACTAATCAATCCTAACATATCCTTGCCTCTGTGATGTCCCTACAGTGGACATGGATACTACCTTTCTCATATGGTAGATCCTGAATATCCCCTTTTGATCCTACCCTACAGTAGATCAAGACATAGAGATGTATAGTCGTATGATCCTACCCAAAGGTAGACCAAACATCGACTCATGATAACCTGATGACCTACCCCAAGGGTAGACCAATAACTAGGTCATCATCCATCTCTCACAAGTACTCAAAGATACAGAGGAGGATTAGGATCTAAGCTAGTCATGCACATATATTTATGTTGATAGCTATACTCACTTTATAGTTGCAGGAAATAAAAGCCAACCAAGCAGTTAATTTCAAGCAACCGGTAAAACCTCAAAAATTGATGTTAAACTAGAGTGATTAGCCATAAGCGTAACCACATACGTGATTTGAAGTCACAAAAAGATGCAAGATAACCAATCCAAACAAGATGTCTAAGCAATCAAGTCAAGCAACCAATCAAGCAATTCTTGATCCTGAAAAGCATGTATACTACTAATTGTTACAAATATATCCCAAACAACTCCTTATTGACTTGGGACTCCTTTCTATGGTTTCTAAGCCTCATCAGGTTTCATTGGGGTTTCTTATATCTATTTTAAAACCTCTATCCTTTTGGGACAACCAACCATAAAATAGCTTTTCTACTCATAAAAAACCTAATTACTCAAATTATTCATTTAAGGGTCTTTTACTCTCAAATTGGCTTAGGATCATCATATCTCTGTCCTATTCATGGATTTTCGAAATAAAAACCATTAAAACTCACAATTACCAAAATTAGGGTTTTTAGGCCCATTAATGCACTTTCATATACACGGAACCCTAACTTAAGCAAAATATGTACAAAGATCATCTTTTTGTATCTAAATCTTCCTTTTATTAAAAACAGGTTAATATTTGCTCAAAATATTCAAGGAACATTACTAGATCTAATTACCATCAAATCTTAGGGTTTTTCATTAATAAAATCATTAAAGGTGTCAACTTTATACACTTTTCGAATTACATGTAGATTCATGCTTCAATTCTATTTTTAATTGATTCTATGTATTTTTTAGATCAAAAATCATATATAACTCTTTATCAACTGATGAACCCATAATTAGTTACGATTTTCCTAATTTAATTACTTTCCTAACCAATCAGGGCTCACCACATAGGTAGAGCAACCCCAGGTCTCGCCTACTGGCTAGTCCGGCCAACCCGCGCCTGCTATCTCAGTGGCCCGGCTCACATCTAAGCACTGGTCTACGCACAAAATCAAAAGTGTAAACAGATGGAAAGCATGTGCCTTCTCTACAGAGACGCGAAGGGCAATTTGATAATTCTCCAACTGATTGTCTTCCTCCTCTCACGCGATCTGCCGCCTAAGTTTGGTCAACTCCCTAGTTCACTCGAGGATTGTGACTCAGCACAAGTGAAGAATCCTTCACCTCCACCGTGACTCCACAAGTTGAACGAGCCTGTCAATTGCTCGTCAGGCCTTCTGAAGCATCGGGGTGACTACTGGCTTCTCTGGTGAGGTCTCTGACCCAATGATAGTGAAGATCAAGACAAAACTTGCAATTGATTGCCCAGAACTCTTCGCAAGATCGAGAAAATTCCTTGAAGAAATTTGTGGCTCTATTGGTATGGTGTAGCCCCCTGTTTATACTCGAGGGTCAGGTACCCTCAGCGGCCAATTTGGGAAAATCGCTAGGACAGTCCCAATCCCATTGGAACTTGGGATCAATCGGTGTGTTTGGCTCTCCTACAGCCAACAAGACTCTTCCCAGGATTGCTCGTCCTCTGTCCAGTGAGCATTTTGACTTGGAAAAGGCTATGTCCCTATTCCAGTCACTCTGCGTGACTTGGAGGTGGACGATGATCCGGATCCATCGGATGTTCAGATCCAAGGGATCACATCACATGTGCATATATATATATATATATATATATATATATATATATATATATATATATATATATATATATATATATATATATATTTATTTATTTCCAATTAAATTCAATTCTAATCCGATTACAATGTGACATTTATGCATATCCCTCTCACTTTAGGAAATATTCCAAAATTCATAACTCCTAAACCATACACCTTTTTAATCCCAAATTTTAAGGGAACCTCTTTGATAACTTAATATACTTGTGTGACAAGTTTGGAGTTAAAACTCAAAAATAAGATAGAATTTTCTTCATATGAAAGTTATCTATTCAAAAGGCATATTTTCTCTCTCCTGGTCTTCTATTCCTTTATTTGGATTCCTTTTACCATTATTGACCAAGTGGATTCGAAACCTAATCCATGAAGGTCATTCATACCACTCTCTAGAGGATTGTACATAATTCTCACCATCATCTTTATTTCTTTTTCCTTTTATCTATTATTATATTTCTTTTATCTTTTTCTTCTCCATCACATTGAACTCACTAATTTATTAGGATCCACGAAATCACTCATTCAAAGGAAATATTGCAAAAGAAACCCATTCATTGAGCATAAATCATATGATTTCCATGCATACACATTTTATTGGGAAAATTGCATTTCAACCCATACAAGCAAAAGTTGAGGTTATAACATCCTCTCCCCCTTAAAGGAATTTTGTAACAATCAAGCAAACAAATTAGGATAGGTCTTTTCCATCTTCGTTTTCAACTCCCATGTGGCTCCATCCTCTCCATGGTGCTTCCAAAGAACCTATACCATCTCTATCTTTTTATTCCTGAGATCTTTCACCTTGGTATCCAGTACCCTCACATGTGACTCAGGGTATGTCAGCCTCCCTTGGAGTTCAATAGGTTCAATGCTTAGCACATGGCTTGAGTCCTTCACCTAGCGCTTCAGATTGGACACATGGAAAACAACATACATCATACTATAATGAGGCGGTAAGGCCAAATGATAAGAAGCTTCACCAATCCATTCTAAAATCTCAAATGGACCCACGTATTAGGGACTCAACTTTCCTATATTCTTAGCTATAGCTCGGAGGGGTCAGATTTTCAAAAATACATGTTCACCCATAATGAAATTCAAGTCAATCTGATTCGCATCAACATATGAATTCTGTCGGTCATGGGCTCTCTTCAGCCTTTGCTTGATCAAAGTGACTTTGTTAGCATACAACTGCATCTCCTCTAACCTCAACAAGGTCCTCTCACCGACATCATCCCAGTGAAGCGGTGACCGACACAGCCTCCCATAGAGAGCTTCATATGAAGGCATCCTGGTACTGGGCTGGTAGCTATTAGTATAAACAAACTCAGCGAGGGGTTGGTACTGCTCCCATGATCCTCCCCAATAGAGCAGACATGCTCTCAACAGATCCTCTAAAGTTTGGATTGTCATTTTTTATTGTCTATCTGTCTGGGGGTGATAAGTTGTGCTAAACTTTAGTCTAGTGCCGAGTTCTTCTTGCACCTGCTTCCACAACTTGAAAGTGAACTTTGGGTCATGATCAGAAATGATCAAACTCAAAACATCATGCAGTCATCCAATCTCTTTGATGTAAAATTCATCTAGATCCATCACTTTGGTAGAGGTCTTTAAGGAAAGGAAATGCGCCGACTTGGTAAGGTGATTTACCACAACCCATATCGTGTCATGCCCTCTCTTGGTCTTGGGGAGACCCACCACAAAGTCCATGGTGATCTGTTACCATTTCCACTCAGGAATCTCAATCGACTGTAGTAATCCACTAGGTCGTCGGTGTTCAGCCTTCACCATCTGGCAAGTGAGACAGCTGGCCACAAATGTTTCTATATCTCTTTTCATTCCAGGACACCAAAAGTATTGTTGCAAGTCCTTAAACATTTTGTTAGTGTCAGGGTGTATCGTGTACTTAGAACCATGAGTTTCTTGCAAGATATGATCCTTCAACGGTGAATCTATAGGAACCCAAACACGAATCTTGTAGCAGATTCCACCATCTACTCCCATAGAGAGATGGTTCTAAGGTTTCTCTAACAAACCTTTCATCTTATCAAGCTCTAGGCTGGAAAACTGGGCATCTACCAACTCAGTCAATAGGTCTAGTTTAATTTGGATGTTAGCCACTCAAATCCAGTCTTCTAGAGGATGCAGAGTCCACATAGAAAATTCTTCTAGTCCTCTCCACTGGCTAGATAAGATAGCTGCACACTTGAGTTGTTTCCTTCTAAGAGCATTTGCTATAACATTTTCCTTTCTAGGGTAATAGGTGATGCTGAAATCATAGTCTTTCATATATTCCATCCACCATCTCTATCTCAGATTTAGGTCCCTCTAAGTTAGGAGATACTTCAGGCTCTTGTGGTCGGTGAAGATTTGAACTGTGTCTCCATATAGATAGTGTTGCCAAATCTTTAGGGCATGTATAATCGTAGCCAACTCTAGATTGTGTGTTGGATAGTTCACTTCATTGGGCTTCAACTATCTGGAGGCATAAGCAAAAACATGCCTATTTTTTCCGAGCACACATCCAAGTCCCATCTTCGATGCATCGGTGAAGATCATAAAACCTTCATTACCAGATGGTAGAGTCAACATTGGAGTTGTAGTTAACTTCTCCTTCAACTTTTGGAATCAAGCTTCACATAAGTTTGACCACACAAACTTCTCATCCTTCCGGGTGAGCTTGGTGAGTGGAAAAGCAGTCTTTGAGAAATCTTTTATGAAGCATCAATAATATCTGACCAATCCTAGAAAGTTGGGATCTTAGAAGAGGTCTTCGGTGTAGGCCAATCTCAGACGGTCTATACTTTAGCTGGATCTACTGTGATTGTACCTCCAGATATGATGTGTCCAAGGAACATGACACGATCTATCCAAAAACTCACACTTTGAGAATTTCCCATAGAACTTCTGCTTCCTCAAGATATCAAGGACTCTACCCAGGTGGTCATGGTGTTTCTCTAGGTCATCGAAATAAACTAAGATATCATCTATGAACACTATGATAAACAAGTCAAGGAAAGGTTGGAACACACTGTTCATGAGGCACTCGGGGCATTGGACAACCCAAAAGGCATAACCACAAACTCATAATGGCCATAACGGGTTCGAAAAGCAGCTTTTGGGATGTCCTCACTCCTGACTCACAAATGGTGGTACCCGGACCTCATATCAATCTTTGAAAAGATTCAAGCAGATTTAAGTTGGTCAAACATGCCATCTATGTGGGATGAAGGATACTTGTTCTTAATGGTAGCCTGATTAATCATCTGGTAGTCTATACACATCATGAGCGACCCATCCTTCTTCTTCAAAAAGAGGAATGGTGATTCCTATGGTGATGTACTAGGTCTAATAAAACCTTTGTCTAGTAGTTCATGTAGTTGCTTCTTCAACTCGAGCAACTCAGCAGGGGCCATCCTGTAAGGTGCTCTTGAAATAGGGTTTTTCTCGGGAACTATCTCTATCAAAAATTCTAACTCTCTCTTAGGAAGAATCCTAGGCAAATCATCTGGGAACACATTTGTGTAGTCCCTGACTACCTCTATTTCCTATAAGGGTTGCACATTAGGCTCCGGCTCGATAACGACTGCTAGAAAAGCTTGACAACCCTTGGTTATCATCCACTCTACCTTCAAGGCTGAGACATACATGCTAGTGATAGCATCCTTCCTACCTCTAACGGTGAACGGTGGATGATCTCGTCTCCTTATTATTACTTTCTTTTCCCTACAATCGATACTTTCCTATAAGTATAGAGTCAATCCATATTGATGATTACATCAAAGTCGTTCATATCAAGGAGGATAAAATTTGTAGGGAACTCATGATCTCGATACTTCACAAGTATTATTGGGGTTTTTAAAAGAGATGTAAAGATATGACCACTCGGGGTTGTGACATCCAAAATATATCCTAAATACTTGATATCCAAACAAAGCATAGTTGCAAGATTTCTCAAAATGAAAGTATAAGTAGAACCAGAGTCAAGAAGACATTTTACATTGTGTCCCATGACTTCAAGTATGCCTACATTATTTTTCATAATATGTCAGACTACTACTTGCTTATCTTAAAACATAAAAGAAAACTCTAAGGGTTATTACCCTCTATTAACCGATTAGCATTAGCTTGAGCCTCCTCATTATCAATAGCTAAAACTCGGGCTTGTCTTCGCTCTTCAATGGGTGGGGATGTGGCTACAGGCTGGGTTGCTATAGGCTAGGCTGCTACAGGGCCTGGACCTCTCAGGTCTAACAAAGGGCAGTTGGCTTGGAAGTGTCCCTCTTACTGGCACCGGTAACACCTTCTTCTTGTAGAGACACTCGCCTGAATGCCATTTCTCATAGGTGTGACAACTAGGATGGTTGTTGCCATTGCGGGGTTTTCCCTTAACTCCATGGTTTCCATTGGCATGATTTTGTTCTTGTCCTTTCTTATGATCATTCTTCAGGCCAGAGGTGCCTTCAGTGAAACCCAAGTATCCTTTGGACGGGTTCTGAGCAGGCATCACCATCTTCTCCATGTCCAAGGTAGTGTTGTAGGCATCGATGAAGGTTTTTGGTTTTCTCTCCATAAAATGAGATTTGATGCCAGGGTGTAGACGCTCTACAAAATGGTCAACCCTTCTTTCATCAGTCATCATGTATTTGAATTGCTCCAGGAGGTGAAACTTACGACCAAAGTCCGCAACAGATAGGCTACCTTGGATCAAGTTGGTGAAGTCTCTTTCCTTCTCCTTATTAGTTGAGATTGGAATGAATCTAGCTGTGAAGATAGTCCTAAAGTCAGTCCATGCCATCGGGTCCTCATTCAGATCTCGACCCATGATGTCATTCTCCCACCAGATCTTGGCAACTCCTTCCAGGAGGTGAGCAACAAATGGGACCTTCTTATTTGGTTCCACCTCCAGCATGTAGAAACCGTTCTCGACCACCAGTAGCCAAGCATCTACTTTTTCGACCACCTCGGTCTTATCCTTCCCCATAACTTCTCAATGTTCAGCTTGACAAAGTCCAGAATGGTGACTCCAAGTCGGGGACGAATAGGAAGCGGCTCACCATTTCCATCTCTAGCTATATCCTTCAGGGCCAGGGCACTAATGGTCTCAGTTAGCTTCTTTTGTTGTTCCATCCAGAGGGCATCAGGAGTGTGGACTATTACTACCAGTCCTGGGCCACCAGTCGGGTTCTCCTCAGGCTTGACTTCATCTTCGGACATTAGTTCCTCCTCCTGGTTCATCTCTGGATCGTTTAAGGGAACTGGCTTAGGGTCCGAGCCTTCCTCTGAGGCCTCATCGGGTCTCTTCCTCTTCCTTGAGGACTCATCACCACAGTCTCTCCTCCTCTACTCAGAAGATCCCTTCCTCTTGTGAAGGGGCCTACCTCCAGAAGGGTTCTCTGCAACGTCGTAGGGAATAGCTACAATCTTGACATGGGTCATGCTGGTTCACACAAGTTAAAATATTTTAACCACATATTTATAACGTGGAAAGATATATAAGCTTTAAACTTACAATTGTGTAATCTTATATACATGCATTTTTTTGTTTGGTGGAGGATTCTCTAATCCTTGACACCCTGAATTCCCAAACACATGAGGTGGTGGAGAGAGAAAAAAAACCCTAAGCACTTATAGTTTCTCTAGAGATAAGAGGTAAAGAAGGGAAAAAAGTAGATGAGAAAACCTAGAGGTATCTTATTTTGAGTCAAATCCTCATATTTTAGTCAGGAAGTCACACGGATTTCGGGAGTCCTCGTAAACTGACTAGCGGGGCAGAGGAAAATCTTGCCATCCCCTGGATCGTGATCCTTTTCTAGACACCTCCATCTTTGGAAAATTCTCTAATAACTCCCTTGGGCTCTAAAGAATTTGTAAAATTTAATAATTATTAGATATTATATGGAAAACCATGCTATGATACTAAATGTAATGACCCCACCCCTCGGTAACCCCCAATTAAGGAAGACCAAGAAGCTAGAGTTGTTATCCCAAAATAGGATCATATAGTTTTGCTAATAATAAAAAATAATTAATAAATTCTACCACAACTAATCTTAAAATAGGATAGAAGTTTTCTTTTCACATACCTTGCAAAATATAGGATTTGAGGAACTTTACCTCAGATAGGAAACTATCTATCTACAATCCTCTAATCTTTATTTAACTTTATTCTTTCAATGTCACTTTAAATGATTATCCACGTTCTGATAACAATATAATTGCATGAGCCAGAATGCCGAAAAACAAAACATCAGTCGGTATAATGAATTATACCAATATGTGGGGGAACCAAAAGCTTGCATCTATTTGTAACAACATATTGCAACCAAATTATTGCTTAACAGATCAAACTTTACATCTTAAACATAACTACTCAATCCAAACATATCCTTGCCTTTGTGTTGTCTCTGTAGTGGACATGGATACTATCTTTCTCATATTTAAATCCTAAATAGCCCGTTTTGATCCTACCCTATAGAAGACCAAGACATAGAGTTTTATAGTCGTATGATCCTACCTAAAGGTAGACCAAACATCGACTCATGATAATCTAATGATCTTACCCCAAGGGCATACCAATAACTAGGCCATCCATCTCTCACAAGTACTGAAAGCTACAGAGGTGGACTAGGATCTGAGCTAGTCATGCACATATATTTATGGTGATGGCCATAGTCACTTTATAGTTGCAGGAAATAAAAGTCAACCAAAAAGTTCATTTCCATCAACCGGTAAAACCTCAGAAATTGCCGTAAAACTAGAGTGATTAGCCATAAGCATAACCACGTACCTGATTTGAGGTCACAAAAAGATTGTTGATATCCAATCCAAACAATATGTCCAAGCAATCAAGTCAAGATACCAATCAAGCAATTCTTGATCATGAAAAGCATGTATAATACATAATTGTTACAAACATTTCCCAAACAACTTCTTATTGACTTGGGACTCCTTTCTATGAATTCTAAGCCTCATTAAGTTTCATTAGGGTTTCTTAGATCTATTTCTCAACCTCTATCCTTTTTAGGCCAACCAACCCTAAAACAACTTTTCTACTCATAAAAACCTTAATTACTCAAATTATTCATTTAAGGGTCTTTTACTCTCAATTTGGCTTAGGATCATCATATCTCATTCCTATTCATGGATTTTCAAAATAAAAACCATTAAAACTCATAATTACCAAAATTAGGGTTTCTATGCACATTAATGCACTTTCATATACATGGAACCCTAATTATGTACAAAGATCATCTTTTTGGATCTAAATCTTTCTTTTATTAACAACAAGTTAATATTTGCTCAAAATATCCAAGGAACATTACTAGATCTAATTACCATCAAATCTTAGGGTTTTTCATTAGTAAAACCATTAAAGGTGTCAGCTTTATACACTTTTCGAATTACAAGTAGATTCAGACTTCAGTTCTATTTTTAATGGATTCTACATATTTATTTGATTAAAAATCATATATAACTCTTTAGTAATCGATGAACCCATAATTAGTTATGATTTTCCTAATTTAATTGCTTGTTTGACCAATTAGGGCTCGCCACATAGAGAGCAACCCCGGGTCCTGCCTACTGGCTAAGCCGGCCAACCCATGCCTGCCATCTCAATGGCTCGACTCGCATCTAAGTGCTAGTCTACGCGTGAAATCAAAAGGGTAAAAAGACGGAAAACCCACACCTGCTCTATAGATACACGAAGGGCAATTTGGTCTTCCTCCTCTCGCGTGATCTGTTGCCTGAGTTTGGTCAACTCCCGAGTTGACTCGAGGATTGTGACTTGCTCTAGTGCAAGTGAAGACTCATTTTCCTCTGTCGTGACTCCACAAGTTGAACGAGCCTGCCAATTGCTCGTCATGCCTTTTAAAGCATTGGGACGACTACTATCTTCTCTAACGAGGTCTCTGACCCATTGATGGTAAAGATCAGGACGAAACTTACTATTTGATCACCCAGAACTCTTCGCAAGATCGAGACTATTTTCTGAAGAAAGTGGTGGCTCTATTGGTATGGTGTGGCCCCCTATTTATACTCAAGGGTCAGGTACCCTCAATGTCTGATTTGGGAAAATCACCGGGACAATCCCAATCCCATTGGAACATGGTCAATCGGTGTGTCTGGCTATCCTATAGCCAATGAGACTCTTCCTAGGATTTTTCGTCCTCTGACTAGTGACATTATGACTTGGAAAAAGCTTTGTCCATGTTCCAGTCACTCCGCCTGACTTGGAGGTGGACGATGATCTGGGGCCATTGGATGCTCATATCCAAGGGCTCACATCGTGCACGTATATATATATTTCCAATTAAATTCAATTCTAATATGATTAAATGTGACATTTATATGTTTCCCTCTCACTTTAGGAAATCTTCCAAAATTCATAACTCCTAAACCATACACCTTTTTAATCCCAAATTTTAAGGGAACCTCTTTGATAACTTAATCTACTGCCAAGTTTGGAGTCCAAACTCAAAAATAAGAGAGGTTTTTCTTCATATAAAAGTTATCTATTCAAAAGGCATATTTTTAATTTATATTTTCTCTCTCTTTATCTTCTATTTCTTTATTTGGATTCCTTTTACCATTATTGACCAAGTGGATTCAAAACCTAATCCATGAAGATCATTCATACCACTATCTAGAGGATTCTAAATAATTCTCACCACCATATTTATTTGTTTTTCCTTTTATCTATTATTATATTTCTTTTATCTTTTTCTTCCCTTTTATCACATTGAACTCACTAATTTATTAGGATCCGCAAAATCACTCATTCAAAGGAAATATTGCAAGAGAAACCCATTCATTGAGCATAAATCAAACAATTTCCATGCATACACATTTTATTGGGAAAATTGCATTTCAATCCATACAAGCAAAAATCGAGGTTATAACAGATTTGGTCATGTGGGTAATCTCATGAGGGTTTTATCTTTCCTCTTAGTCTAAGTATTATCCTGATTCACATTGGTTTCCACATTTCCAATGTGCGTGCAAGATCATCATTACGGTTTCATATTACTCATTGATGAAACCAGTATTGGGTTAAACACCTCAAAATAGATGAAATTTTAAGTTAGGGTTTCCTTAATCCAAAAAGGGGAAACATAAGATTTTGTAAGATTTAAATGGATTCAATCATCAAGATCCAAGTTATAAAACATATCATGTCACTAAAGTTTCACAAGTGTACAAGTAAGATCAAGATTTGATTTCATGTCACAAGTCATTATAAATTAATGACTAAGAGTCAACAAAATTGATTATGAGTTTTTGAAAGATAAAGATGAGCATAAAAGATATTATTCATTTGAAAAGATGAGATACATGCATTTTGGTATATCACTGGAGTTATGAGTATATCGAGCATGTGAAAGTATTTTTAGTGGATAGATTACATTTTTAATTAAAATGGCATTAGGAAGTCTATATTTTTCAAAGGGTTTGATTTAATATGATGTTTGTAAGATTTAGCCATTTTTTTATTTTTTTAGTAGAGAGGAAAAACATTTACCAAATTCATGGAATATGTTGGTTGTTGGATCTCGGTCTCCTTTGATTGGTGCATCAGATGGTCCACACATGGCGTGTCTACTATCTGTGTGAGATAGGAGGCTGGGTTGAGGTTCTTGGGTTGACCCACTAAGGAAGACGGTGAGAGAGGGACGGCTCACATGATGGGGTGTCAGATCATGATCAGATTATCATTGATCACCTTCTCTATCATGCATGCCCATTAAGGAGTCCAACGACTGCACAACTGAGCTCACTAAAGGTACAAAAGAGGGGGAGAAAGGTCCCATGGAGGCACTTCCAAAGATACGGATCACCCTCTTCGTGGTTTTGCACGATTGTTGTCAATCTTAGTATTTTTCAAGGAGAACCAAGATATAGATGGCCAAAATAGCTAAGGTGGTGATGTTACGGGTGCTAAGGAGAATGAGAAGAAGGAGAGGGGGAGATGCGATGCATGGAAAGTGGCAAAAAGGGGTGATGAAAGGAGTAGGTGGCATAGTTTATTAGAGAGTCAATTTGGATGAGGAGAGTGCATGTGGGCGAGATGTGGTGATCAGTCAGACACCATGCCCTAGCCACTATGTTGCATGGGCAGGAGGAGGACGACCAATTTGAGGGTCGTTGAATCTTTCTTGGACAAATCCTTGATCATATTGGGTGGCATGTGTAGCCCGCCTCTACTTGGTGAGAGTGAGGGAGGGAGGTGTGGATAGATCTGCAACCTATGATCCAAGCCCTCTCATTGGTTGAGAGGAGCATCCACAGATTGTTGATGTGGCAAGTTTCTAGTGAAATGAACGTTAATAGTTCTCAATGAATAACCATCATTCTAAAGTTAATTAATGCACTCAAAGTTGTATAATTGGGTATCAAAATGATAATTCATCAACCACAAAACAAATATGAGATATATGTGAACGAAATTTACCCAAGATATGGAAAGGAACATAATTGAGTGAAGAAAGACATCTTATGAGTGAGTAAGGAAACATATTTGAATAAAAGTTATCTCAACTTGAGATTAACCAAAAGAGAACATTCATGACCTTCTAGAATCTATATTGGATATCACACTCTTAAAGTCAGGGCCATCACAAGGAGCATGTTTCTCTTGAATCACTTTTACAAGAAGAAACATGCAAGACCACTTAGACTAGTCAGTATATAAAGAAACCTAGTTAGACCTTTCCAAACTCTGTTGTTGAAGTTTTACCTTATGTTGGATCGGACCATGTCCTTTTTCCTATCCAAAAGACCCACAGCAAGAAGAGAGCACAAAAAACTCTTCTAAGTTTTGCCTTTTTGGAAAAGTAAACCAAACTTCTACATGTTCTTTGGTGAGGCTTGAAGGAAAAGAAAAGTTTGATAAATGAATGAGGAATTCATAATAATAAAAGACATGGGATAAAATAACATGTTGAATAAAACATAAAAAATAATAATTCTTAGAAGAATGCATAACTAACAACAAATCATGTCTTCCAAACATAACCTAAGAGTTTATAACACTTTCTAGGAATTGCATGTAGAACATGAAGGCAACTGCAAAGAATGAAGCCTAATAGTGGAAAAATAAAACCCACTTATATTGGATGAATCTACATGCGAACACTAAATTCTTTGTAACTATGTGAAAATGGGAAGAATGAAAAATCAAACTACCAAACTAAAAGACGATGTGGAAGAGTGGAAGGACAGTGAGAATAATATAAAAACTCTCAACACAAAATCATGTCAATAAAAATTTCATTGAGAACAATCAGTGTCGATGCACGTTTTAGTAAGAAATGTGTGGGCACCTCTGGTAAGCTACCCCAAGCCTTATTTGACAATTTAAGGAAATGTTCAAGTGTGGATAAAACTAATACATCACTAATGAGTATGGTTTTAAAGAAATTAACATGTTCCATTAGGCATATATACAATATTCCTACATGTGAATTGAGAACTATGAAACACACTATTAAAGATATTCTTGGCCATTCTTTCAACAAGCAATAAACACAATCAACCAAATGGTTTAGTATCGTGATTGTTACACCTAACATGTTCCAATTAACCAGACTTATATCCCTTGATATTTTTAGTGCAAAGCTACTTCCCAAGATAGTACTGGAACATTTCAAGCCACTACTACTAAGTTCGTTTTTTTCTTACCACATTAGATTTATACTCGGAAGAAAAAATAGACAATATAGTATTGGTCCAAGAGGTATTTTACATAATGGTGAACAAAAAGCTTGTGGAAATCAAAGCAGACCTACTCAAGATGTATTACAAGATAAGTTGGCCTCATTATAGACACATTGGTCAAAATCACACGACCTGGATACATCAAAACACCATCATGTAGTGATAGTGAAAAGTAAAATATAATTACATGGGATGGAGAATTTTTAGACCCATTAAAACCTAGTAGGGGTGTCCACTAAGGGAACATGATCTCCACATATATCTTTTTGTAATGTCTAGTTGGCCGTACAAGCCATAGCAGACCTAATAATAAAATGAAAATGGAAATCAATCACCTCAACAAGGGGTGGGCAACCTCTTCCACATGTATATTTCATGTATGGTATTGGTTTGTTTGGAAATTATTAATTAGTCAAGAAAAAGAATATGATGCAATGCTTAAAAGAGCATTGCAAGGTATTGGGATAGTAGTTATCTAGTGAAAAAAACTATTATGTATGTATCAAGATGTACGCCTACTTGCATTTGAAGTTGAATAAATACAACTATGGTTATTTCCATAATCATAAAACTTTATGGAATCTTTGTGTTATTATCATCCATGAGAGAGTCATTAAAACCACCTAAATCACCATAGTAAACAAGATGAAATATTGAATATCAATATGGGCTAGCTAATCAGTAAAGAAGGTAAGGATCATATTGGCCCAAGCGAGAATTAATGAAATTATGACTTACACCATGTAAATGATGAAGATACATAGGTTTACATCCCATGAAATCGATCAAATTGTAAAGAATTTAAATCAAAGGAAACATGAATATACAAGTTTTTAGTAAAGCTTCTTGGAGTGTAATATCAAAGAGAGAGTAAGGTAGTTTATCCATCAAGTTGAAAAATGAATAAAATGAGGCCATGTTATGAAGCTGACATGAAATTTTCCAACCAACCATAATACACAATGGCGCCAGATGATGAAACATAAAATACGATTGAAGATACATAGGAAATGAATTAGGATCCATTGTGTAGAAGTTGTTAGAGTCTAAATGGGATAAATGATGAAAGGATCTTCCAATGAATCATGAATGACAACACACAATAGTGTGAGATGAAGGTGGATCGTTGGGTCAGGAAATAGTGCTACTAACATGGAAGAAGAGTTTACTGGTGCTAAAATCCTACAATAGCTTCCATGACATCCATATAATGAACATAAAATTGAGGAGTTTCCATAGGAGTGTCTCACAAAAGGGATAATTTAAAAAATCACATATATTCTCCCTAGACCAAGCCACCAGAGAATATTGTTGGACTTGGAACATAGACAAGTGAGAAACATTCACCATGAAAATGGTTTCTAAAAAAAATGTTCAATGGGAAAACATCCCAATCATAGGAAGACGTAAGACCAAATGAGAGGTTGAAGTATTAAAAATATTGAATGCATTCCTATGTGTGTACATTCACAACTCACTGATGAAAATCCAAAACATGTGTAGCATGCAAATTGCTACCAACCCAACATGCAAATATTGTTTCTAAGAAAAAGAAAATACCATGCATGTTATGAGATATTTTTCTATCACTTGCCATGTACAGAGGTTAATCAAGTCATATCATTATGATAGTATTTTCAATAAAGAAAACTTCATTTAATGGTTGGAACTCAACATAGACTTACATAAAAAGGAGAACGCATGGCTCCCAAAGTTCATGCAGATCTGGTAGGGCTTATGGAAAGCAAGAAATGAAAGAATCTTCTAAGATAACATAAAAGACATGACACAAATAAAAGTTGCATTACCATGAAGTTAATAGAAATTAAACTTGCTCTAGTAAAAGATTTGAGATGGGGAAGCAAGCTTTCAGCGATACAAGTCCTCATACTCAAAGGACAAACAGAAAGGTTGTTGACCTAACAGTTATACGTTGTCCATATTTTGACAATTATGTAACCATTCCATTCATATGTATCTAATATGTCTATTTGTGATTGATTTCAGGTATTAGGAACAAGAAAAGGATCAATTCAATCAAGTTACAACTTGACTCAATACAAACCAAAGTCAATGCAAATGCACTTTTTTCGGAAATAGCCCTAAATGACTTAGGACAATTTTGTAATCATTTGTAGTGATGTTATGACTTGTAGTTAAGGTGAGAAAAAATCAGGATAATAATTTGAATGTTTGATCACTTTAGTGACATTTTCCAAAATACATCACAAGTTGTTTGATCGGCTGAGTTTCCCTCCGAAAAACTCGACCGACGCCTAGGATGGGTCTTGGAAATGTTTAGGTTCAGCCGAGCTTACCTCAGGATAAGTTGGACCAACACGCTGCACTAGAAAACTGATTCTAAGACATCGGTTGAGTTTCATCTAGACAAAACTTGGCCAACAACTAAAAATTAGCTTGTTGCATAGTGTTATCGGTCGAGTTACCTTTAGGCTCTGATTGGTTTGTTGTAAATAGTCCTAAAGTAAGTGTTGGAACTTGAGTTCCTAAAGTAAGTGTTAGAACTTGAGTTACTAAAAACTAATGAACTGGAGTTCCTAAAGTAATTTTTCATGATTGGTTTAAAGTAAGTGTTGGAACTTGAGTTCCGTGAGCTTCGGTGAGTTACAGAGTTACATACAAAATAGAGTTCCTGAGTTCCCTCTTAAAAAGGGTAGAAAATGAGTTCTGGAATAATTGAAAACATTTCATGTACAATTATATATTTCATTCTTCATAAATGACGTGTAAAATATTTATGACTAGGATTGTTAGAGGTGTGGATATGGTTTATTGCCATAATCATAACATAATATGACAAAACACTATACAATATAAGCGGCACCATGTAAAATATTTTATATTACAACTACTATTATCAATGTGGTCAATAAAATAAAAAATATATGTACACTACAAAAAAGTAATTACACCCCACAATGTGACATAAAATATAATTTCCCTAACATATTTTCATACTTTATGTTTAAATAATATAATGTGAAAAATGATAATGAACTATAATTGTACACGAAAAGTTGAAATATTGTTCAATAATGATGAAACAAAACTTATAGTTACAAACACATAAAATGTACATATCATTACAATAGTTTATACATAAATTAAAATATCATAATATGATTTCAATCATAATATTTTTATAAAAATTATAATTGTATCTCATCAAAATATTTTCAAAGGAACAGCATCCACATCACAATCGCTTGTTGATGTTATTATGGTTAAAAATATTATGATTAATCACAGATATATTTTTTCTTTAATTTTTTGTCGTCCTTACTTTTTATATATCACACAATAAAATTAACATTTTTATTAAATTTCCATATTTACACTTACAATAAACCAATCACATGGAATTAAATGGAACTTAAGTTCCAAAAATTGAACTAGAGTTCCCAGAAAATGAGTTCCACAAAATTTATGACTTACACCAAACCAAACGGAGCCTTATGGAAACTCGACCGAATGCAATGTACGGAATGTGTAGAAAAATTGATTATAGGTGTTGGAGTGTTGCAAACATCAAAAATAAATCTGTTGCAACACCCCAAATGACTAGATTTCATCCCCATGTGCTTTAGTGGCTAGTGGACATCCCCAACCATAAATAGGATCCCTTAGACTTCATTCCAAGTTTGCTCTGTCATGCTATTCAACCTGCTAGCTATAGTTGAGTGATTTTGTCCATATACAACCTCCTTTTGTCTCTTACTTACAAATCTAAATGCCCATATGAGTGAGATAGGTTATTTGTGAGAGAGATACTTCATTGTAATCTTGTGAAGCTCTCAACCTTCTCTTTCCCAAACCCCTTTCTTCAAACTATGTTGGTGAAAGCTTCTCTAAGTTAAAGGAGAAGGTGAAGGTTGAAGATCCTTGAGAAGAGTGGGTAATTCCTTCAAGGTGGAAGACTTGTTTCAAGAAGGGGAGCTCGTTGGCAAAGGTGTCCAGTTCCTTGCAAAATTGGGTAAGCCCTTGTAGAGGTTGAAGACTCTTGCTCGAAGGATAGGTAAGACCTTGTAAAGTTTATTGGCTCCTTTTGGTCCTTAAAATGAAGGCTAGGAATCCTTGCCCTGTAAAAGGAAGGTCTTATTGTATGTCCTATAATGGAATATAAGTATGCAATTTTTGCAAAATCCTAGAGCTTGACCTATCTAGGTAGTGGACTGACTTTCTCCTAGTTTGGAGATTGGAACCACTCTACATAGCTTGTTCTTGATCTCATTCAATGTCTCTCATCCTTGCTATGTATGCTTAGTTGCACATCAAATTCCATATTTAAAATCCTACTTCTTAGAGTAATTTGAAGGTCTAATCGATTTTGTTTAAGTTTTTTAGCTCTATTCACCCCCTATAGAGCCCTTAGATCTAACAAGTGGAATCTGAGCAACGTTCTTCTCTGATAAGATCTCCCACAAGACAAGAAGATGGGATACAACCTCTTATGTTTTCTCAACTTGGAGGGTAGATTCTCCATGAGGCCTTTAATTTTTGAAGATACGAACTTCCTTTATTGGAAGAGAAGGATGCAGTTCTATGTGCAAGGAATGAGCATAGAGTTAACATAAATACAAGTTACTTGATCGACTGAGTTTCCCTCCCAGAAACTCAACCGACACCTAGGATGGGTCTTGGAAAGGTTCAGGTTTGTCCGAGTTTACCTCAAGATAAACTCAACCGACACCCTACATTGGCAAGCTAATTTTAAGCCTCAGTCAAGTTTCATCTAGGATAAACTCGGCCAACAACTCAAAATTAGCTTGTCGCATAGTACTATCGGCCAAGTTACCTTTATAGAAACTTGATCGACTGTATTATACAGAATGTGTAGAAAAAGTGATTCTAGCATTAGAGTGTTGCAAACATCAAAAATAAATCTGTTGCAACACCCCAAACGACTAGATTTTGTTCCCAAGTGCTTCTACTGGCTAGTGGACATGACCAACTATAAATAGGACCCCTTGGACTTCATTCCAAGTTTTCTCCTTCATTCTATTCAAGCTCCTAGATATAGTTGAGTGATTTTATCCACATAGAGCCTCCTTCTCTCTCTTGATTACAAATTTAGACATCCATATGAGTGAGATAGGATATTTTTGAGAGAGCTACTTCATTGTAATCTTGTGAAGCTCTCAATCTTCTCTTTTCCTAACCCCTTTCTTTCAAGCTATGTTGATGAAATATTCTCCAAGTTGAAGGAGAAGGTGAAGGCTAAAGATCTTTGAGAAGAGTAGGTAATTCCTTCAAGGCAAAAGACTTGTTGAAAGAAGACGAGCTCCTTGACGAAGGTGTCCAGCTCCTTCTAAAAGTGGGTAAACCCTTGTAGAGGTTGAAGACTCTTGCTCAAAGGATAGGTAAGACCTTATAAGGTTTATTGGTTCCTATTGGTCCTTAAAAAGGAAGGCTATGAATCCTTACCTTACAAAAGGAAGGTCATATTTTATGTCTTATAATGGGATATAAGTATGCAATAGTTGCAAAATCCTAGAACTTGACCTCTCTAAATAGTTGACTAACTTTCTCCTAGTTTGGAGATTGGAACCACTCTACATAGCTTGTTCTTGATCTCATTCAATATCTCTCATCCTTGCTATGTATGCTTAGTTTCACATCAAATTCCATATTTGTAATCCTACTTATTGAAGTAATTTGAAGGTCTAATTGACTTTGTTTTAAGTGCTTTTTAGCTCTATTCACCCCCTCTAGAGCCCTTTGATCCAGCAAAGGCAAGTCTCGATAATGGATGGCAGAAGCCACAACTAAGAAGGTTAACAGGAAATAGGATAGAACATTGGCATATCGTGTGTGTCATAGCTAAGAATGTAAAACATAAATGGTTGTATGCAAAAGAATTTTTTATTAAGGCTCGCGAGGACTGTGAATTGAGCTAAACAAGTAAGAAAAATTGATTAGACTGTCAATGTTACAACCCCAGTTTTGGGTTCATTTGCTGTGAAATGTAATTTCTCATATTAAAGATAAATGAACAAATAATGAATGAATGCATGATTTTTCGTTTAAAATAGCCTTGTTGATTTATTTGTGGGCTTTATTGGCTATTGGGCCCAATAACATGAAAGGGATAAAAGAAATTCCACTATTATCGAGTAAATAAGAAAATAGAGAAAAAGGAAAAGTGTGGAAACCTTTAGAAGGCAAATCCAGAGAGGGATTTCGTGCCCCTTGGGTTCCTTGGGTTCTAAGGAGTCCAAGGTGGCATAGAGAATACAATAATAAAAGAAAAGATCAATTAAATATTTCCTTATCGAGAAATAAATTGAAAATAATGGTAATATGTGGAAAATAAGTGGAAAAAGGTATAACTGAGTTATCCTTGGGGGAATTTCGTATCCCAAGGATTCTTAATAATAAAAGGAATACTGATGAGGAAAATAGAAGAGAAATAAAGAGAAATCCTCAAAAAGGAAATATTTTAAAAAGAAATGAACAAGATAATGAGAGATAAAGAAGAATAATGCATTTATATGCATCTAGAAGGATAATGAGTATCCTTAATGAGGAATTTCGAAATCTTTGAGTTTCTTGGGATCCAAGGAGTCCCAATGAAGAGGAAAGAAAGAGAAAATACCAAATTGCAAAATAATGGGATAATAGGAATACATAATTAATGGATTATGTAGCATTGTTAAAAAGGAAAATATTTTCTAAAAGAAAATAGAAGTTTGTGCCCATGGATTAAAAAGGCAAGAATAAAGGGAATAAGTGAGAGGTTTTTCATATTTATTAGTATCCAAGAAATAAAGAATGTCAAGGAAATAAGAAGGATAGAAAAGATTTCTTCTCATTAAAGGAAAAAGGGTTCCTATTGGGAGAAGGACTTAGTAACTCGTGGATAGCCGACCTAAGGCTTTGCTACTCACCCCTATATAAAGGGATAAGCCTTGGTTCGACTTCAGGAGAAATCCCACATCTCTCTCTCTTTCCCATCCTCTTCTTCACCAAGATTTCACTCAAAACCCTAACCTTTGAATTAGCTCTATCCCTAGAGTAGCAGGGAGTCGTGAAGGATTATAAGGGGTGGGCATGGTGATTCCACAGATGATCTAGGGAAGCTCCGCCCTCGACTTGTTCCTCTGACCCTACGCAATGCCTGTAAGGGGTCTCTAACCTAGTTGTAGATCGCAGCTCTGGCCCTCTTAAGTTTGGACATCTCAGCCATGGGTCGAGGTGTTTCTGGGCGTGGTGGAAGGCGGCGGAGACAGGGTGTTGGTCCCCTGTGATCTCTGGACCTTGGGGAAAGAGGAAACGGCTCTGTGGCCGACTCCAGACGGCGGCAAGTTGAACCCTCGCGAGGTGGAAGATGATCCAGCGGCGTTGGACAAATATACCCCCTGGGGTATGAAGAGTTGGCATTTTATGCGGGGGCAAGCCCGTCATTTCGTCATGATTTCAAAACCACCGAGCGACGTTGCATGGAGACAACTACGTGGCATCTCCTGATTCGCTAGAGTAAGTGAAATTTGTTTAATTCATAGTAAATAAATGGTAGGTCGAATAAGGACATGTTATACATGAAAGTTGATCAGAAAATCGAGAGGAATCTAAATAAAATATATTTGAAGCCTAATTCTGATTGCAATTCGAAAAGTAACGGAGGTTATTAGCTTTAGATGTAATAATGTTTAAGGAACCCTATTTTGATATGATTAAAGTGATTAGTAGGGTTCAATAGATGTTTAAAGTTGATATTAGCCTGTTAATGATAAAAAGGAACATTAGGAAGAAAAAAGGATGAAGTTTGCATATAATTAGTTAATTTAGAGTTTCATATGCATGGATATACTTTAATGGGCTTTGAAACCCTAATGTTGACTAATTCGACTATTAATGGCTTTAATTGATTAATTTCATGATTAAAGTTGGAATATGCTGAATCTAAACTATTTCGAGCATTAAAGTTCCTAATTTGTGGATGAATACCCTAAGTGTAGTAATTAGGGTTTTCTTATGGATAAAAGGTGGTATTTAATAGCAAATCGAGTTCATATGTGATTTGGACCATAATGAACTATGAATTGATGATAAATGCGTATAATGATCTTGTCATGGATTAAAGGGATAAAAATGGTAACTCTAATGAAAAGAGGTTCGAGGGGCTTAATTAATGGATAATTATGCCTTTAATCCAAAATTGAGTATTAGATGTTGAGATAATTAGGGTTTGTAATCAATTGCGTTAAATTAGGGTTTAAAATAGTAAAAGATGAAGGGAAACCCTAATTGCAATGGAAACCCTAAAAGTAGACTAGAAACCCTAAGAAGCGAGCTAGATTTAATAGATCTTAATGATATGAGTAATAAAAGGAAATTTTATAATCGTTTCAGGATCTTATTGAATGCTTGCTTGCTCATTGTTGTTTGGATTATTCCTGCACCTGAATCTACATGTACAGGTATGTGGTTACGCTTATGACTACCCGAATTAGTTTTCCGAGATTCTGTCGATGTTTTCATCGCGACTTGAACTAAACTGTTGGATGTTTTAATTCATGCAAATTCTAAAGTGAATATGACTATCACATAAGAGATATGCCTACTAGCTCAGATCCTAGTCCCCTCTGTAGCCTAATGGGTTGACCTAGTAAATGGCTACCAATTGGGTAGGCCCATCAGGTCATTGAGTGACTTAGTAAATGGCTACCAATGGGGTAGGTCCATCAAGTCACATTGAGTTAGAGATTGGACTACCTATGGGTAGTGCCATGTGACTCAACCCTAGATATTGATCTACCTATTAGGAAGGATCATGCGGGGTCTAATAAGGATCTACCTAGAGAGAGGTAGTATCTCAGTCTGCTGT
This sequence comes from Alisma plantago-aquatica, assembly GCA_963693085.1. NCBI lineage: Eukaryota > Viridiplantae > Streptophyta > Magnoliopsida > Alismatales > Alismataceae > Alisma > Alisma plantago-aquatica. The sequence goes on from OY856414.1 coordinate 209,193,255, forward strand.
AGGGACAGCACAGAGATAGGGGATAGGAAAGGATTGAGTAGTATGGTTTAAATTATAATCTTGGCTGTTAAATGATAATTAGCTGATTACTTTGTTGTTATAGTTGCATGATTATTGTTTCCCCCACATACCAGCTTCTTGCTGACCGACGTTTTGTTTGTCGACGTTTTAGGTACAAATGAAAAGAACAAACAGTAAAGTGGCAGATGTGGAATTAAACGAGAAACAACGTGCACAGGATGATTAGTTAGTTTAGCATCTTCATGGATAGAAGTTTAGAAATCCCAGTTTTTCCAAGGTAAGAAAAGTTTTATTTTATACAAGTTTTCGGTTTAGTTTGTAAAGTTTATTAATTGTTATTGATTATTTGTCGAACCTTTGATCATGTAATTGAATAACGGCTCTGTCCTTCGGGTCTCCCTTAATTGGGGTTACCGGGAGGCGGGGTCGTTACAATTGGTATCAGAGCGAAGGTTCCTCACTTAATCTTTAATAATTATTAAATTTTACAAATTCTGTAGAACCCAAGGGAGTTATTAGAGGATTATCCGAAAGACAGAGGTGTCTAGAAAAGGATCACGACCGGGGGCTGGCAATATTTTCCTCCGTACCGCTAGTTGGAATACGAGGACTCCCAGATCTGTGTGACTGCCTGGCCAAAGTCTTAGGGTATGATTCGAAATAAGATACCTTTAGGACTCTCTCATCTTGTTCATCCCTTCTCAACTCAAATTCTGTTAAGGACCTTAAGGATTAGGGTTTCCTCTCTTCTCCTCGCCCTCTTGAGGTATGGATAAGGTTGATAAGTATTAAGGGATCCTCCACAAAATTAATAAAAAGCATGTAAATAAGATGTCATGGACATAAGCTTAATAGAGTAAGCGTAAAGAAATGGATACATGCTTAGGTCGTATGACACGAGTTGTCAGTGCCCTCGGGAGAGATCTGAGCATAGACCTCCTTGGCAGGAGGAGTAGAGAGAGTTAGTCATGGAGGTAGAGATCTCCATTAAAAGTAGAGACCTGGCACATCCTTTGTGGATGATGTCAATCCTAACCCTAAGTGAAGGTTAGAGAAGAGAGATGACATGATGAGTTAGATGTCATGGTAGACCAGGTGTTTGGATAGACATGCCTTGGATGTCATATGAGCCATGAGAGGTTAAATGGCCTAGCACCTTTGGCAACCCAACCCTAGGAGGGTCGTGCATGTTTGAGCGAAGGATTGATCCTTCATGGATGAAGTTAGAGAAGAACCTACAGAACCATATGGGCTTGTGCAAGTAGGGTGTAGCTTGCACCCAGAGTACGTCAGTAGTGCTGATAGTAGGATGAAACCCTAGACAAGGAATCATGATGGACGTCTTATGAGATAAACATAAAGAGATAAGGATAATCTTAAGTAAACATAGGTTCGAGCATAGGCTACACAAGGTAGGGGCATGCTTATGAGCTTGATCCTTCATGAAGAAAGGACCTCTTATAGAGAGGTTGGTTGTAGGATTAGCTCTAGAGAGAGAGCAGACCTCAGGCAAGAAGGTTGGAAGCCTAAAACCCCAAAATTTGAGGAACAATGGAAGGTTGAGGATGATGCGACCTAAGTGGATGATAGTGGTTGCCTCGTGCTTGATCCATGGAGGATGATATTATCTTGGTGGCCTTAGGGGAACCAAACCCTAAAGAGAGGATGATGCTTCTGGAACCTATGTGCCTATGGTATAGGAGTTTACCTGCTGAGATGAGACAAAGAGTGCCTTAGACCTTGAGGAGGTTCAAGTGACCAGTTGTGGGGCTTTATACCTAGTTGGTTGTCCTTGAGGAGGACTCAACTCTGAGGTGTTTCTCATATAAAAGGATCATGGGAGTACATGGCATACCTTGGACATGCTTGATTCGTGGTTAAGAGGTTGAGCATGTAGTTGGACATCCAAAAGTGAACCTAGGGTTCCTGTCCAAAGAGGGGAAGTGGTGTACCTAATGCTCATGATGAGGATTGAGTCTCTATAGTTTCGACCATGGTACTCTTCATGTATAGAGGAAAAGGAAACCCCTTAAGTTAAAGGTATGTTTGATGAACCCCTCACAACTAAGTTGGTCTAATGTTGAGGATGAGAACAAGTGTGACCTAGCATGGTTTAGTAGTTACGATTTTGCCTTAGTAGTTGTTGGATTAAGCATGCTCATGTGAATGTAAACCCCAAGAACGGTTGTGACCTTGTTGTCAAGAGTTGTAGTTTCCTCCCATCCTGGGAGAGGGACCCTTTGGTAGGGTGTATACCAGTTTTGTTGGTTTTGAGGTAACCTAAAAGAGGTTCGTAGGATCTTGAGAAGCTAAGTGAAAAGTACATAGTGTGAGAATGAACCTGTAAGACCCATAGATAACCATCTCTATGTGCATGTGGATGTATTACCATGGAGGTAACCGGTATGGGGCTTGATCAAGGTAGACAGGTTGCCATGACCCCTATGAAGGGATGAAAGGCAGTCGTGAATGCAGAGAGAGATGATGAAGGCTTGGGTAAGGTTCTAAGTTGAACATGTACTATAAGAAATCCTAAGTCTATCCTAGGGTCAGGTAGGGATAAGACCGATGGAAGTAGGAGTTGCCTAATTCCCTAGTTGCACATGACCATAGGGTCGGGAGGTAACAACTATCATTGTCTGAGGGTCATGGGTTAGGAGATTGATCACCTTCATGAACTCATGGGACCCAAAGGGCAGATGAGTAGGGCACTCTCTGATGCATGAGGGAAGAGGGATGACCCCAAAAAGTGTCGGCACCCTATAGACCTAGAGGGGATGACCGAGGATTGTGTAGTAACCCAAGTAGAGACCATTTTTCCATGGAAGCAACTTTGATATCATGATGTTGGTGATGTAGAGACAGGTGTGGCACATTTCAACTCAGCTTTAAAGGTGTACTGGCAAGGTGGGACGTACCATCTCTACTCTTGGAACATGAAGAACTCTGTATTTAGACTGCAGCCAAATGCTTATTTCCTCTTGTTATGTGAGTGAGAGATAGGACAGTACGCATGCCATACACCAAGGATAAAAGATGATGTGAGTTGGAATGTTGCTACGAGGTATGAGGATAGAGATGATAACATACCCTAGTAGATCGAATGATACATGGATGTTTTACAAACACTAAGAGTATTAAGGAAATCATCTTTTGAGGATGTCTTATCTTGAACTAAGTGGATTTTTACAAGTGTTACAAGGAATAACAAGGTGGAGCCAGATAACTAAGAGGATGAGCTCAGAGTGTTCTTGATGAAGATAGACTTAGAGTTTGAGATGAGATGATAAGTAGAACACATGGAGGTGTATGTCTTCAACCTTACCTAACACCTAAGGATGAGAAGTGGTAATGAATGCTCTGGTTGAGATATAGCTGCCTAGTTAGCTGGATGCTAGAAGAAGTTGAGGTTGTTCGACTAACCCTATGTTTGGAAAGAGGATGTGTTTTGGCTAACACACAGATGTAACAAGATATATTGAACAAGATTAGTGGTTGTTTGGATAGCTAGAAGAATGGTTGTGGAACCCTGGACACACTTCTTTGGATAGGAAGGTAATAAAACCCTATCGAGAGTGGTTTAGGGTTTTCGAGGAGTCGATCTTGAGGAATCATGACATACAGGAGATCATGGTTTTAAGATCAGAAAACACCGTGATACTACAAAGATAGTAAGTGATAGTAGCACGTCGGTTGCTTGATGTGAAGTTGCATGTAGCATGTGGTCATGCAAGCCAAGAGTGAAGGATGAACACCGGTAACCCAGTGCATGGATATAAAGTATAGAGAGTCCCCGAGAGAGAATGGGAGTTCATTACTATGGATGTTGTGGTAAGACTCCCCTAGACCAAGGAGGGTCGAGGTGCAATATGGGTTATGGTAGATCGCCTTACCTAGATGACATGGGGAAGAAAGAGTACTGTCAAGGGACAGATCGGGTTGAACTAACATAAGAGAGAGATGGTTCAACCACACCGTGATGCGAGTTCAAAAGTTCTTGGGTATGACCAAGGTTCACTTCCATGAGGTGGAAGTGGATGCATGAAGAACTCGATGATAGTACAGTTTATCACTCCTAACTAATGTTTGGTATGGTCCAGACTAGAGGGTCTGATGAGAGCAAGTGCGCTTGTTCAGGGTGATACAAGGAGACAGCTCTTAAGATGTGATGTTAACCACCATAGCCTTTATCAGGATGCAAGAAGTTCCATAAGGAGGTAGTGTCGGTCACCACTTCATTAAGATGATGTTGGTGAAGGAGGCCTCTCGAAGGTCAGAAAAGAACCACAGTGTGTGCAGATGATGTCGCTTGATCGAGCAATGGCTGAGAGAGAGCCCAAGGGTGACAGAGTCACGAGCTGATGCAAAGCAGACTGACATGCAGTTCACTGTGGGAGAATATGTGACGTGAAAATCCGACCCCTCTGAACTACAGCTGAGAAAGCTGAATCCCCAATATATGGGCCCTTTTGAGATGGATTGGTGGAGAAGGTTGTGTTTAGCCTTACCCCTCAGGATAACTTGATAAATAAATGTGTTCCATGAGTCCGATCTAGAGCACTATGTGAGGTACCCAAGCCTTGTGTTGAGCCCTGAACCTATTCAGCTTTTGAAAGGTTGAAATGTCCTGAGTCACCTATGAGGGTACGATATACCAAGGTAAGAAAGAACTCAGATGGAAGAATATGAGATGATGAAGGTTCTTGGGAAGCACCATGGAAAGGGTGAAGCCACATGGGATCCATGATGGACATAAGAAAGGATTATCATGTTTGTTTGCTTACTTGATGGAATTTTGAGGGAAAATTTCTTATAAGAGGGGAAGGATGTTACAACCCCAGTTTTGGGTTCATTTGCTGAGAAATGTAATTTCTCATATTAAAGATAAATGAACAAATAATGAATGAATGTATGATTTTTCATTTAAAATAGCCTTGTTGATTTATTTGTGGGCTTTATTGGCTATTGGGCCCAATAACATAGAAGGGATAAAAGAAATTCCACTATTATCGAGTAAATAAGAAAATAGAGAAAAAGGAAAAGTGTGGAAACATTTAGAAGGCAAATCCAGAGAGGGATTTCATGCCCCTTGGGTTCCAAGGAGTCTAAGGGGGCATAGAGAATACAATAATAAAAGAAAAGATCATTAAATATTTCCTTATCAAGAAATAAATTGAAAATAATGGTAATATGTGGAAAATAAGTGGAAAAAGGTATAACTGAGTTATCCTTGGGGGAATTTCGTATCCCAAGGATTTCTAATAATAAAAGGAATACTGATGAGGAAAATAGAAGAGAAATAAAGAGAAATCCTCAAAAAGTAAATATTTTAAAAAGAAATGAACAAGATAATGAGAGATAAAGAAGAATAATGCATTTATATGCATCTAGAAGGATAATGAGTATCCTGAATGAGGAATTTCGAAATCTTTGAGTTTCTTGGGATCCAAGGAGTCCCAATGAAGAGGAAAGAAAGAGAAAATACCAAATTGCAAAATAATGGGATTATAGGAATAAATAATTAATGGATTATGTAGCATTGTTAAAAAGGAAAATATTTTCTAAAAGAAAATAGAAGTTCGTGCCCATGGATTAAAAAGGCAAGAATAAAGGGAATAAGTGAGAGGTTTTTCATATTTATTAGTATCCAAGAAATAAAGAATGTCAAGGAAATAAGAAGGATAGAAAAGATTTCTTCTCATTAAAGGAAAAAGGGTTCCTATTGGGAGAAGGACTTACTAACTCGTGGATAGCCGACCTAAGGCTTTGCTACTCACCCCTATATAAAGGGATAAGCCTTGGTTCGACTTCAGGAGAAATCCCACATCTCTCTCTCTTTCCCATCCTCTTCTTCACCTATATTTCACTCAAAACCCTAACCTTTGAATTAGCTCTATCCCTAGAGTAGCAGGGAGTCGTGAAGGATTACAAGGGGTGGGCATGGTGATTCCGCAGATGATCTAGGGAAGCTCCGCCCTCGACTTGTTCCTCTGACCCTACGCAATGCCTGCAAGGGGTCTCTAACCTAGCTGCAGATCGCAGCTCTGGCCCTCTTAAGTTTGGACATATCGTCCATGGGTCGAGGTGTTTCTGGGCATAGTGGAAGGCGGCGGAGACAGGGTGTTGGTCCCCTGTGATCTCCGGACCTTGGGGAAAGAGGAAACGGCTCCATGGCTGACTCCAGACGACGGCAGGCTGAACCCTCACGAGGTGGAAAATGATCCAGCGGCGTTGGACAAATATACCCCCTGGGGTATGAAGAGTTGGCATTTTACGTGGGGGCAAGCTCGTCATTTCGTCATGATTTCAAAACCACCGAGCGACGTTGCATGGAGACGGCTACGTGGCAGCTCCTGATTCGCCAGAGTAAGTGAAATTTGTTTAATTCATAGTAAATAAATGGTAGGTCGAATAAGGACATGTTATACATGAAAGTTGATCAGAAAATCGAGAGGAATCTAAATAAAATATATTTGAAGCCTAATTCTGATTGCAATTCGAAAAGTAACGGAGGTTATTAGCTTTAGATGTAATAATGTTTAAGGAACCCTATTTTGATATGATTAAACTGATTAGTAGGGTTCAATAGATGTTTAAAGTTGATATTAGCCTGTTAATGATAAAAAGGAACATTAGGAAGAAAAAAAGATGAACTTTGCATATAATTAGTTAATTTAGAGTTTCATATGCATGGATATACTTTAATGGGCCTTGAAACCCTAATGTTGACTAATTCGACTATTAATGGCTTTAATTGATTAATTTCATGATTAAAGTTGGAATATGTTGAATCTAAACTATTTTGAGCATTAAAGTTCCTAATTTGTGGATGAATACCCTAAGTGTATTAATTAGGGTTTTCTTATGGATAAAAGGTGGAATTAATAGCAAATCGAGTTCATATGTGATTTGGACCATAATGAACTATGAATTGATGATAAATGTGTATAATGATCTTGTCATGGATTAAAGGGATAAAAATGGTAACGCTAATGAAAAGAGGTTTGAGGGGCTTAACTAATGGATAATTATGCCTTTAATCCAAAACTGAGGATTAGATGTTGAGATAATTAGGGTTTGTAATCAATTGTGTTAAATTAGGGTATAAAATAGTAAAAGATGAAGAGAAACCCTAATTGCGATGGAAACCCTAAAAGTAGACTAGAAACCCTAAGAAACGAGCTAGATTTAATAGATCTTAATGACATGAGTAATAAAAGGAAATTGTATAATTGTTTTAGGATCTTATTGAATGCTTGCTTGCTCATTGTTGTTTGGATTATTCATGTACCTAAATCTACATGTACAGGTATCTGGTTACGCTTATGACTACCCGAATTAGTTTTCCGGGATTATGTCTATGGTTTCATCGCGACTTGAACTAAATTGTTGGATGTTTTAATTCATGCAAATTCTAAAGTGAATATGACTATCACATAAGAGATATGCCTACTAGCTCAGATCCTAGTCCCCTATGTAGCCTAATGGATTGACCTAGTAAATGGCTACCAATGGGGTAGGCCCATCAGGTCATTGAATGACTTAGTAAATGGCTACCAATGGGGTAGGTCCATCAAGTCACATTGAGTAAGAGATTGGACTACCTATGGGTAGTGCCATGCGACTCAACCCTAGATATTGATCTACCTGTTAGGTAGGATCATGCGGGGTCTAATAAGGATCTACCTAGAGAGAGGTAGTATCTCAGTCCGCTGCAGGGACAGCACAGAGATAAGGGATAGAAAAGGATTGAGTAGTATGGTTTAAATTGTAATCTTAACTATTAAATGATAATTGATTAATTACTTTGTTGTTATAGTTGCATGATTATTGTTTCCCCCACATACCGGCTTCTTGCTGACCGACGTTTTGTTTGTCGGTGTTTTAGGTACAAATGAAAAGAACAAATAGTAAAGTGGCAGATGTGGAATTAAATGAGAAATAATGTGCACAGGAGGATTAGTTAGTTTAGCATCTTCATAGATAGAAGTTTAGAAATCCCAGTTTTTCCAAGGTAAGAAAAGTTTTATTTTATACCAGTTTTCAGTTTAGTTGGTAAAGTTTATTAATTGTTATTGGTTATTTGTCAAACCTTTGATCCTGTAATTGAATAATGGCTCTGTCCTTCGGGTCTCCCTTAATTGGGGGTTACCGGGAGGCGGGGTCGTTACAGTCAAAGTTTATTTAAAAAAAATATAAACCAATAGATACAAAAGACACAAGGATGTATGCTAGTTTTGACCTTAAATGGCATAGTTCCAGTTCTACTTGTTGATGTGTATGTCTTGAGAGGCAATCATATGATGATTGTAGTAGGATACTTTGTATTTTTTGTGTTACTAATAAAAAAATGCATTCATCATGTTTGGTTTTATATGAGATAATAAATAAACATAAGTGGTACACCTGCATCCCATGATTACCACTAATCATGAGATTAGGCCATAAGTTTGAGCATTATACTTAATACAAAGTTCACACCTGACTTTTTTTCTTTTATTTCATTTCAAACTCTGTTTTTTCTCACATCCAATCACATAAACAAACTGTACAAGAGAATTAAACTTTGATTACTCTAATATGATCTCAACATTAATGATACACATCCATACATTCATTCTATTTCTCACACTTCCATGTGCATACGACATGATAATCAGATACATTCTCTCTTATTAAGGAAACAAAGATACAAAACATCATTTACAACTCTCTCACATCTATACAAGGACATAGAGTGACAGGGACTGACTGAACTAAACTAATCGCATACTTAACTCATGTGGAAGATCTACGCTGATGCAATGACATCTTCAGTCCATGAGGTTTCCCTAAAAATTATGAGTAGAGGGGTGAGCCTACTCACTCAGTGAATGGGTACTTCAAAGAAATAGTTTAAAGCACTTAAATAATTACAGATATACTATTTAGAAACTGATATTATAACAACAGTAAGCTTTAAAGAGACTAATCATTCTCAAACATAAATATGGAACAATACTCTAGACATCTACAAGAGTGAATCAATATATGAACATGCTTGATTGATCATAAAGAGAACTAATAATTCAAAAACATACAAAGAATAATTGAATAAGCGTGCACACTTGTTTAACCTCTCATTCATCTTATTATGCCCTAAACCCACATGAGGTGTACCACAATATGTGAAAGAATCACAGCAAGCTATGATCTCACTATACAAGGCTTAGAAGCATGCCCAGGTTCCTAAGCATGTCTCTCGAGTAAGACCTCGTCTGCAGCATGCCTCCAGCATGTCTGCCTCTTGGCGTCTAATGGGAGAGGTCAGATATCTCAGACTCCACCTCTCAACCTGGGTACTCAGGCGGTGAGTCAAAGCCCTCAGGCTTATTGTGCATCAGTGGACGTATTGACCACGGATCACTACAACATGTAACATAGGTACCACCGGCATCCTCGGTTGGTGTTGGATACCACACAAGTGTAAGGAGTCTGCCCTACTGGTGAAGACCCATGCACCCTAGTGGTTTGCTCCGGCTTACCTTGATATGGACTACCTCCACTCGAGAAACTATTTCCTCCCCCACAGCGCAGGCCTCATCCTGTGAGGATTCTACAGTGTTCAGGGCATCTAAATGTCTAATTCACTCTTTAAGTTCACAATTCAATCATCACATCATCATATCTTAGTTCAGCTTTGTAAAGTGTTCATTTCATAAACCATCTAATAACATTTACCACAACTAAATTGTTAAGCATAACCACATCTCATAATGAGAAACATTAATATCACAATACTTGATTCATTGAACACCCTATCCTTAGGGTTTCATTTACCTCATTCACTTATCACATGACTCGCATAAGGATTTAATACATCATAACATCACTCAATAAAGATTGCTCTCAGTAGTTCACATATAATTGAATATATATATATATATATATGAAACCATGTAATGATCTGAACCAAGGTTTCCACGCCATTTACTAAAACATCATACATCAAGAATAACATTGAATCAAGATGTCTATTTGCAAACCTCCAACTTTCCACTCATTTAGGGTTTCACCATCATTACTTATATATCAAGCAAATATTGATATCATCGAATGAAATCGAAGATCTTATCTGACATATATGTAATACACATACAAATAAAACAATCATTTGTAACCAAGGAGATTCAACTAGGCAAACTTCTTCATTCAATTATACAACAATTTTAGTCATAGCCGGAAACTCTAAATTTCAATTTACTCTTACAACCTCTGTAAATACTTTAAGAATTATCATTTAGATAGATTGTACCCATTTCTAATATGATTTCATCATCTGAAATTCATCACAATAGATAAATAATCCATTTCATATCAACTTGCAAGAGCTAGATCAAAAAGACCATTTATAGTTTGTACTCGCATATCAAGCAATTGAAAATTATTGATGATTTAACTGATTTTTGTGCAATCTACTGTTTAAAAGAAGTACCTACTCACCCTAAGGTGTGAAAACACCTTAATAACGCAGCCCATCTCTGAAAATCTTGAATCCATATCAAAACCCTAACAAGTCACTGGTTTCTTCTTCCTTTCAACCCTAAAGAAGGTTTGCAATAGGTAGAACATGAAAATCGGATATTAAGCCAAACTTTAGATTTGTTGGATTAGGGATACCGAGAAAGGGGAAATAAGGAGAAGGAAGAATCAATGGTTAAAACTACTTACCAAGTTGAATCTATGGCAACTCTTTTGGATTTCCACCGTTCTTCCCCAAAAATCACCCCAGAAATTGCTTTCTAGGTTACCCCTTGTTGAGAAAAGAGTCTGAGATGATGTATGATTGAATTGCAGTTCTAACGCACTTTGTTTCATTGAAAACGGATAAGTATAGCCCAAGATATGATCGTTTTATGATTGGTTGTCCTGAGCGGCATCTGTCACGGCCGCGACAAAGTGTCACGGTTGCGGCACACAATACAGCGTCGCAGTCGCGGCACATGACACAGCGTCGCGGATGTGGCACTCTGTACATGTTTACTAAAAATGGCATAACTCTCTCATTTCAACTCCGATTTAGTTCATTTTTTTATTTATAATTGAATTCTCTATAATCCTACAATATTATTTTGATATTCTCACATGAAAATTTATTTATTAATTATTTCTTCCAATGTCTTTAACTCTCTTCTTGCATACTTGTATGGGTTAATGCTATATTAACTCCAACTCGGATCTTTATAGTATGCTTAAGTCATGATTATGAGTTTCCCATACAAGTATTTAAGGTTACTAAAGTTAAGATAAAGCACAACATAGAATATTACTAACAAAAGTATGATAAGCATTAAGATTATCTTAAACCTCTAGGATTACCAACAAAGATAGGAACGGGTTGTAACAATTCTCCCCCTCTAATAAAAATTTCGTCTCAAAATTCCTAAAAGAGGAAAGGATACTTGTTAAACATATATGTCTCCACTTCCCAAGTAGCTTCTTCTACACCATGATTCCTCCAAAGAACCTTTACTAGGAGTATCTCTCTCCTTTTAAGCTTTCAAATTCTATAGTCTAGAATTTTATTTTCAACATTGATTCATTTGTTTCTCTTTTAATCACAACTGATTTTAAGAAAGTCTTCTCAATGATAATAAAAGAATTTTCTATGCCACAATCAATCATAGGAAAGAGAAAGAAAAACAACTATTTTCAATATTTTCATACTCTTGAGGTGTTACCTCAACATTGATAATCTGATCCAACTATCTCAATTCATACGACTAAATATGTATTATTGTTTTGTATTACCTCTGAGTCACAAAAGAGAGTTCATCATGTTGTTTTGAATTTTACTATTGTGCTACTCAAATAGAAAAGCACTCATGAGTTGGAAGACTAGATTCAACAACAATTGTACAATACAAAGTTGGATTACTGGTATAAAGGATTAAAACTATCAGACACCTTTAATTAATGTATTGCTTGCACATGTACACTAAAATCATACGTAGAACCAATTTACATCCCTTAATATACCTTCAACAAATTACACTTCCAAAAAAACAAATTCACATATTGTTGAAAGCCATTTATTTTCTCTGACTTCTCTTCTTACGCATTACAACTTCTTCTTACTTATCCTTCTCATTTTGATCATATAGAATAAACATCCCTAACATTGAAACATTCAAGGTAAGAATAGATTATTCATCATTCTTTCTATCACTGCAAGAATTTATTATATATTACACTTTGATCATGTTGCACTTATCCTTTTGTTCAAATCACACTTCTTATATTTCAAATCTATTACTTATCCTTCATTCATACTCATTTCCATATTGTTTATCTATCTTTCACATTTGCAACCTTTAAACCCATGAATACTATAATTGCTATCTTCTTCTCATATTGATGATCTCAGGAATTTATTTTATAGAGATGTCCATGCTCAAGGTCAAATCACTATTGACATCCCTTTAACTTCTACAACCCTAAACTATCTAGGGTTTGATCCTTATCAATAACATGCTTGTGACATGATTTTACTCCCGTATTTCGATATACAAACCTTAGCTCTCTTGAGGTTTACTAAAGTCTTCCTTGTCTTTACCACTTTAATTTTCTTTCTCTTACTTGACCATTTTGATAGATTACTTTCTTGATCTACCCTTCTAGGATTTCATCATCATATTATGTGTCATAGTATATTCAGTAGATGTGTCTCTCATGACGGATGTGTATCATTTATGATTTAATTCATTATCCCTTCATCTCATGTTACACTCACTAAGGAGGATACAGAAGAGAAGCCGGTTTGAGACATAGAATTAAAATCTTTGAGTATTCACTTAACATAATTCTCGTATTAGTCATCATCAAGGAGACTAGACTATTTCATCTTTCCTCACATCTCTTACTCTCTCTCTTTTATCATCCATATTACTCCCTCATGTTTCAGCCCCTTCTTTATTTTGATTCATCGGCTACCTATTTGCTACTCTTCCCTGTGTCATTATTTACTTTTACTTATTCTCACTCTTATGTATGATTCCATATTCCATGCCATATAAACCTTCTTATCATCCTTTTACTTTTATCTAGTTGAAGTAATAAATAAATATTCTCTCTACTAGCTTCATATTATGCATAATACATTACATGTCCCTCATTTCAAATCAAACGGCTCATGCAGGGGTTAACCATAGTTTCCTTTTCAATCAAGCTTTTACAATCTGAATACAATTTACCTTTATATGAGTTGATTCATTTATTTAGCTGCATCTTTGTTCTTCTTTAAGAACTAGTTCCATTTCATCATTAGAAACTTATTGAACACACTTGATGTCAACTAGTTTGCTACTAAATAGAGACTTTGAATCAAAATCTTGTAAGGATGAATTCTTTAAACTTGATGATGAAAGTACACATTCTATGTTCCTTGTTATATCATGTAACCCTTCTTTCTAAATCAAACTCATCATTTCCATCACTTCTTTTTTTGTTTCATCTTAGTTTCTTATCCTAGTCTTATAATTTACACGTTTATCTAGTTCTCTTCACTTTCATTCTTTTGAACTTCACTTCTATGTACTTATTGCATACTTAACTTTTTTCTCCTATTTTCCTTTTGTTGTAGAGTACATAAGTATATCTTACTCGATTATATGATACATTCATTCTAATTGGCTCTTTCTATCTCAGCTTTCCATGTAGTCTTCTCTTATCTTTCCTTGATTTTAGATTGGGTAAAGTGCCTCATTTAGTTATATGATTCAGTTATCATTATCCATCCTTTCTTCTTCATTTTGTATGTTACATACTAATGTATGTCTTGTATCTATATCCCTCTTCCTTCATTCCCAATTTAGGGTTTCTCATATGAGGCCCCATAGTTGGATCTCAGATATTAGTTCCAATTGAGTCTTAGTTAATCCAGCCTTTCTCTTATATTTCAACATATTAATGTTTTTACATATTCGTTACATTCTAAGTTTACCTATATGTAGTTTAATTACTCTTATTAGATTAATTAATAGGACTCATTAGATCCCGGTAACGCATCATGCCAGCCGGACCAGGCCAAACCTGCAGTCCTAAAACCAAAAGCTACTGAGATTAACTGACTTCTATATATCTCAAACATATAGAAAGAATATCCACTCAGGGTAAACTCATTAAAAAAACCTTTGGTCTAGTTGATACAAAGAATGTAAAAAAAAATGAATTAACTTCATAGTGTACAAGAATCTTAAAGGACGACATATATTTCTAAGAACTGAATATTTGAATTCAAATATATATATAAGATCATTTATATAGATCTCCAATAAAAAAGCAATATATAACAAGAGTTGCATCACATTCTATTCTTATGCTCAATTCATTCATTACATTCTATTCTTATGCTCAATTCATTCATTTCTTTCTAGTCTTCTAACCCTAATATTTCTAGGATTTCTCTCTAGCCCATCCTTTCACTGCATGCCTGGCCAGGGCATTCAGAGAAGAATAGATAGAGTAGCTCAATACTGGTCAACCTAGGTATCTAGATACTGGGCCAGGGTATCCAAATACCCAGACTTCCCAAAGTTATTCACAAGCCACCTCTTAACTGCCACACTTATAACTCTGACTTTCTATCCTAATGATCCATGACGACTCAACCTAAGCTCTGATATCAAGCTGTTACACCCGCGTCCCACGATTACCACTAATCATGAGATTAGGGCATACGTTTGAGGATTATACTTAATACAAAGTTCACTCCCGACTTTTTTTCTTTTATTTCATTTCAAACTCTTTATTTTCTCGCATCCAATCACATAAACAAACTTTATAAGAGAATTAAACTTTGATTACTCTAATATGATCTCAACATTAATGATACACATCCATACATTCATTTTGTTTCTCACACTTCCATGTACATATGACATGATAATCAAATACATTCTCTCTTATTAAGGAAACAATGATACAAAATATCATTTACAACTCTCTCACATCTATACAAGGACCTAGAGTGACAGGAACCGACTAAACTAAACTAGTCTCATACTTAACTCATGTGGAAAATCTATGCTGATGTAATGACATCTTCAGTCCATGAGGTTTTCCTAAAAATTATGAGTAGACGGGTGAGTCTACTCGCTCAGTGAATGAGTACTTCAAAAAAATAGTTTAAAGCACATAAATAATTATAGATATATTGTTTAGCAAAGGATGTGTTCTTAGATATCATTCTCTACTTGTGTATACAAAGTAAGCTTATGACATCACTACCAACATAATGTGGAACCCCTAGGGTCAGACGCACATGATGCATAGAGAAAAAAATTATAATTGTGAACATGGATGGAAATGTTCCAATTGATAAAGTTTGAAATTTGATTGATTGCCAACATATTAGGACTAGGTTGTATGGTACCCTAAACGGACAGCTAGAGGATCTAGCAATCAAATAATACAACTACCCAATCAAGTATCCATGACATTGTTTTTCCAAAAACTTTTAGCCAATTGACAAGCAAGTCAACATGCACCCACATAAATATAGTCTACAATTGTGTGTTTCTCAAGTTTAAATTAAAATATGTATCTTCAGCCTCCCCTATTTAAAAAGGTATGACAGTCAAGTCCTAGGTTACACACAATCACACTAGAAGTCTAAGCCATCATCACTCATATAGGGAAAGCAAGGAGAAGATAGAGCGACACTACCACATCATTGTGAGGATGCTCTGTCACAATGGTTCAAGTAGTGTGTCATGGAGTTCATGTCATCTGCGAGGATGACTTACAAATGCATGCATCAAGTGACTATATTAGGAAGACATGACCAACATGCATCAAGTGATCAACACCATCCCGCGAGAAGCACTTTGTTGGATTTACTCCACGACAAGATTTACCTCATGCCCCTTTTTCTAAATATGATGTTGTTGATACGATCTGCTTGTCGAGTTTTGGGGCAATTAGTCATTTATGTCACATCTGTCATCATCTCACAACCCTACGCTACTACCTAGTAGGATCTCCTACCAAGACTTGTTGATCAAGAGAACTACTTTGTGTTAACCACCGTATAATCTTAAATCATGTTCCTTTTCAACTCAAGGGGAGCTAGCCTCTTGTTCAAGTAAAGAGCCACAACCTTACCAAGGGTCACCTTACCCTTTCTAAGGGATGCCTACCCTAGCACCTCTCTTCAACAAGAGAGAAACCATGTGACAAAGGGTTAACGTTTGGGGAGAGTGAGCAAGAGATTTATAAGTAGAGAGTTAGGGCTAGCTCTCATATGATAGTTCATATTCACTCAATTGATACAGCAAAAAAATCACAATTACTCAATTAGTGCTAGCTACCATACAGTGCATTCAGTCATTTCAATCTATTTTACAATTGGAGCATTTGGACTGTGTCAAACATTCCTAGAACCACTCCAATAGACACATCAAACACAAAGTGGAGTGGTTTGATCATCATCAACTATGAAATTGGACATTGTAGCCTTGGGATCAACATGCTCAAAAACCAGAGGCACATACATTAATGTCGAGCTACTAGTTATATGGAATTGGGTTGTACAGAACTAGTTATAGTTGGCAAAGAAAATGCAAGAACATAGGGTCACAAAATCTGACTCCATATCAACCTATGATCTATTGAAATACGGGTTGTTATTCCATCCAACCGTTAAAGTCAAACACACGTTGATGACAACCTAGGAGATCAGCTAGCAAAGTGGCACCTAGAACGACCTACCCACTAGGACAACCTACCCATAAGTTTGAAAGCCGCAAATGCCCGAAGTGAATGACATTGGCCTATGAGGTCAAATTTCAGAAACTCATTTTGTGGTAAATTTTGCTGCTACAAGAGAGCGGATGAATAAACTCATGCTATGCTGGAAAGACTAAATTTTAATAAATCCTCAAAAGTATATGATAGGGTACAAATTGTGGACAGGAAGACTTAAGTATTTACATTACAAAACATAATGTTAGTGATGTTTCCAACTATACAGCAAATGAACAGAAATGCGATGGAAGAAGGCAAAAAAGTTTAAGACAAGCGCAGTTGACACTGTCACTGAACCTCAATGGTGGGTAAAGAGTATAGTAACCAGAGAAGGAAGCTAACAAGTTATTGTGCTATAGCAGATTCTGCCACAATGACAATGGAGAGGTGACCATCCTGAAAAGGATGAAAGGAGGTAGTCATCCGCTAGGTTGTGGCGTTATAGACGCAACCAACCAGCAATAAGGCATGCACCATAGTTGTAAATGTCACCAACAATTGGATAAAATGAGAAAATCCTGTATCAAATCCTGGGTACCAACTACTAGAGAATCAGGGGTAATATATAGGTATACTCATACACTTCGTGAGAAAACCGGACAGTATTGCTTACCCTTACTTTTATGTAAGGTCCTGTCCACAACAAAAAGGTGAACCAATACGCACGTCGTTGCATCAAATTTAAATCAAGCACAGGTCACTTTGACTCTAAAAGGTCGTTAAGCCAAAAAGAAAAATCTAGAAACAAAATAATAGTGTTAAAACACGTCAAAAATGCAGGCGTCCTGAGCCTCAGAACTAGGTGGTTTGGACTCGAACTGTGTAGATGGGCATAAAAAAAGTAGCTCGTTTAATCGGTCCGAAGCCTTAGAACTTGGGGCTCAAATAGTTTGGATGTGCATAGAAAAAATAGCTCATTTATAGGCTGAAATGCTCCAGTGTCGCTTGTGCAAACACATCATGAGCAATACCATTATAACCCTACTGTTTAGCCTCTTAAAAAAATTATTTACATTTAACACACCAAAATGAAAGAACTTATAAACATAAACCTAAATGCACGTCATGATAAAAACAAACGGAAAAGATTGAAATGCAAAAAAAAAAAAAAGACAAGGTTTAATATCATGGACATCAGAGCCAATAAAACTATTAGAACCCTTGCTGATTTGCAAATGTTAGTCCAGCCCGTATATATAGATATCAGATAACTGTAGCATTTTAGCTTGTAGAAAATAGGAGACCACTAGAAACAATCACAAGTGGCCGTCAGTATCACTGCTAATCAACAGCTTTATATTAAGGCTTGCTGTTAGGCTCTTCCAGTGGAGAATAAACCAAGATAGAAGGATGGTGAAAGGTTAAGGACTTGCACGGCATAATATACATTGAATCCCAATATGTGCAGTACGGTTGCTAGCCAGAGCAAAGTTTTTCCAGTGCCATGTTTTCATCCCCGCCAACAGTCTCCAAAGTTGTTCTTACGAGTTTTTCAGGGAAGCCCATCTCCACTAGCTTCTGAACCTGAGGATGAACAAGTGAAACCCTTAGTGAGATCAAGGATTATATTAAGACTCATAATGGATCTGGCTGGTAATAAATGGAAACCCAACTAGTGGTTTAAATCAAAAGCTTCACAGCACTTTTCCTGTCCATTTAAAGGTCATATTCTGACAAAATGTATATTCTCTAAAGTCTAAATTCCTATTTTCTGCTTATACTATTTTTCAAATGGGTATAGTTAAAGTTTGAAACTATTTGAAGCATATGTGAATTCGTGAGAATATAGTTTGCTTGTGATTGAAAACTAGTACACACCGAAGATATAATGTTTAGTGATTGGCTTGAATTTAATGCATAGATTATAAGAAGCCTTAACCACTTCAAAATTAGTTCAGAATACGTGAATTCGTGAGAATATAGTTTGCTTCCATAAATACTAGGTTTGTGGTGTTGACTCCTGTCCAAACCATGGGTTTAAGGCTGTGTTTGGTATGTGGTGACAAAATACGTGGTGATGGTGACAGTGAAGGTGACGGTGATAGTGATGATTATGGTGAAATTGTTAAAATTTGTTATTTGGTAACACCTGCATGGTGATGATGAAGGGGATGGGGAAATATTTAAAAAGTATTGTTTTTTGCATGGTTACGGTGATGGGGATAGGGAACTATTTTCATAGAAAATGCCTCATACAAATATAAATTTTATTTATTAAACACCTCATACATGAAAATTTCTTATGACATGAATAACACAAACATTCTGTCATCAAATTTTAGTATGGGTATGAACTATTTAATTTAAGAAAATATCAAGGAGACTCTTTCGCATGCGAGTTATATTTCTTAATAATTATTGCATAAAAATACTTCATTGAAAAATTATGAACATAAAAATATTTCATCATAAATATTTTTTTGATAACAACACTATAAACACAAAAAAATTAGTAGAAAACTTTATCTTGGGGGGAAAATAGTGTGGCGGGAAATGTTGTCTTGGTTGGTAAAAGATATCTTAGAGGAAAGAGATGTGGTGAGAAACTTTTTCTAAAAGGGAAAAAGATTTGACGGAAAACTGTCTTGTAAGAAAAAAAATTAGTGGGAAATTTTATCTTGGAAGGAAAAAGGCGTGGTGGAAAACGTAGTCCTGGAGGGAAAAAAGGTGTCTTTGAGGAAAAAGGTGTGGCGGGAAATTTGGTCTCAGAGGGAGAAAACTCGTCTTGGAGAGAAACACTGTGGTGGGAAATTTTTCTGTTAGAAGGCAGATTTTTAAATTAAATAAATATTTTTAGTTGGCCGATAGGTACATTAACAAATAAAAAAATAACGAGAAAAAAATATGTTTGAAAAAATAAGATATATAAATAATATTTAGAGTAAAATAAGTTTTGGTGGGAAGTCAAAATTTGTTGGCGGGAAAGAAATTTTGGAAGGAAACATGATGCATAGGGAGGGAAGGAAAAATGTAGTAGAATTTTTCTTTGAACATAAATCATATATTAATGAAGACTTGGAAAGAACTTTTTTCACCATCATTCACCATGCTTTTCCATGGGGACAAAAACAGGCCAAAATCCACCATGGATTCACCACAGAAAAATTCCTTATCACTATCATCATGTGTACCAAACAACATTTTTGTTTCACCATCATTCCCTATCACCATGATTCACCACGTACCAAACGCAGCCTAAGTATTTTACCTATATTAAGGAAGAACTTTCATGTAGCAAACAAAATTTCCTACCTTCTCATCCATCCCAATTGAGGCTCTCTTGGCAAATACATCCGTCCAATAGCGAGCGGTACCAACAAATGTTGTGTATTCACGGAGATACTGAAACAGACATTGTCAAACATGTCATTATTTGGTGTCTCATTAATATTATATGTATAGATCTATTGAACAAGTGAGAAGTCTAAGAACCACCACACCTGCTGAGCGACAACAGCATCCTGAGGATCATCAGCTTGAGGAGCTGACAGCAATGCCTGCAAAGACAACAGTGCTGTTTTCAGAGTTAAGGCAGGGCTCCACTGATCTTTTAAGATGTCTAAGCAAATTGCACCATTTTGACTGCTGATGTTCGGGTGCCTGCAATTAAAATGTGCACAACAAATGAGGTAAAATTATATTGAGATTAAGACGGAATGCAAGCAACATGCAATGACAAGATGTACTTCACCAAAAAAGTATCCAGTCAAAAATTCGTGATTATGCGTGATTCTCACTGATTTGAAAACATTAGAAAGAACTCATCATTTGGTATTCAACTAAATTAAGATGCGAACCCTGTAATCTAAATTCTAAACAACAAAAAAGATTTTACAAAAAAAGGATCAAATGAAAAGATCAGTACTATAAGGTCATGGCGTAGGCTCCCATTAATGTGGAATCACCTTTGGGACATAATCGACATACCAGAGATTTAACCCCTAAAGTCATATTGTTATGGCATGAGTTGAAATACCAACTTTTACAATGTAATACAAAAGTCCCACACTCACAGTGACATGGTAAAGTTTCCATATCGTTCTATATTCAGTAGGTTTAAGTCTGTAATTTTTTGTGTGTGTGGTGTTTGTGTGTGTGTTGTTGTTGTTGGGGGGGGGGGGGGGGGGGTTGTTTTTTAATTTATTGTTCAAATCTTTAGAATTGAATTTACTTTATGAACAAGCAATGTATCCCTGTCTAAAGCTATGGGATCCCCAAATTGAGAGTAGCTAAGTAGGTGTTGATTATTGGGCGAAGTAATAAAGATGAGTTGTTTCTCCAGTTATTAGTGTAGTTCAGTTCCGTGATTGACCCTTCTACCTAGTATGAGATAATTTTAAGTTGAATAAGTTTACTGAGTCATTCCATATTTTCCTTGAAGGCATATGTCAGTTCTCCCTAATATTTAATAACATATGAATCGATTAAAAAAATATGTTAATTTCCTCAGTATTGGTATACAAGGAACCAGAATAAATTTTATTTTTCTGAAAGTCAAAACAAGAACGAACGTATTCAGAAAAGTACAAGAACAGCAAAAAGCCACATAAACCACTTCCTGGTAGGAGTGAAAACATTAAGCTTGTGGGTGCCCACAAGAAGATTCATGTATTTACTATTTGTTTAACCTAGCAAATGTGATAATGCCCAAGCCATACATTTGAGGCGGCCGACTAGTCGAGGGAGGGGTACCAACTAGCCAACCGCCAATCGGGCTTCAGCTTGTCGCCCGCACAGGCCGACTGGTGGACTAGTCGGCCTAATTCCCAACTGGGCGGCCCCTTAGTCAAATATAGGCTTTTATTTATTTTTTCATTTTTTTCGTGTTTGACTATTTGTGTTTGTCTTTTACCATCATTTGATTTGAATATCAATTTCATGCACATTGCACTAGTTTATCATATAACTTTATTTATAATTGCAACCATGGTGCAAGACTTCGACTTCGTGTCGACTTCCCCAGCCCCAAGGTGTGGAAGTGGAAGTTTGTGGGAACTTCGAGGAAGTTTAGACACAAACTGCGATAGACTTTGATGCCTTTTTTTTGAAAAAAAATTATGTAAATTTGAAGAACGAGAAAAAAACTTCTAATTATGTTAAAACCCTATCTTAGATGTGAATTAAACACAAAAACATGATTCATAACTCTCTAGCCCTATGTAGGTTGATAATGTAATGTGTACTTATAGTTGCAAGTGTCAAATGTGCAGTACAAATATAGAAAAACAACCCACCATATGTCCTACATACAATATAGAGTCAAATAGTAATTACAACATCTTCCCTAACAAAGAATGGCAACCAACAAACTTAGGAATTGATACTAGAAGTTGTGAAGAGGGTTGGAGGTGCCACGCATGCTTTAGATGGCCTTTAGGGCACTAGTTAGGATTGATGTTCTAGGTCGTATCAACTTCGCCCCAACATCGCCAACTTCAGGAAAACATCGACAACTTCGAGGATGTAGGGACGGAAAGACATTGTACAAACCCAACTTCGTTGACAAGGGGGAAACCTCGATTCGAAGTTCAGACCAAATCGATATAGCGGTGCTTCGACATCACCTGGGGTGGAAGTTGGAAACTTCGGAGAATGTCCGCCCAACCGCGGAGAAGTTTAGTTCCATGGTTGCAACAATTGAACAAGTACTAAGAGTTTAAGAGTTTGTATTTAACAATGGTATGTCACTCTTCTTTTTCTAATTATACTTGTTGAATTCAACTACATTAAATAGTCTTAATTGAAAATAATTTGTGGTGTTTATGACATTATTACCAAATCTGGATTATTATATGCATGGATATATGCTTACATTAGTGGATTTATATAAAGTATTGTATTTGTATATATTCTTATAAGGATCCATGTCATAGAAAGAGTGACAATTTTTATAGGCTGGCTGTCAACCTAGCACCAACCCTCCTCCTTTACCCGGGCTTGGGACCGACTACATTTACACAAAATATGAAAACATAGGCGGAGTTTACACTATAAATAGAAGAAGAGGAAGGCCTAAATTAACATGGGATGAGCTTATAAAGAAAGATTTTGAATCTCTACATCTCAATCAGAATATGGCCCATGATAGAGCTGAATGGAAACAAAGGATCCATGTAGATGACCCCAACATAGTTGGGATTGAGGCTTAGATGATGATGATGATGATGATGATGATTGTATTTGTATATAACTATATGTACTTAAGTAAAATTATGTATATATTATACCTAAAAGTGAGCGACCGACTAGTTGACTGGTCGACAACTAGTCGGTTGGTTGCCTACCCAAGGAAGGTGACCGACCTGCCGCCTTAACAACTATGGCTCAAGCGTGCTACAAGAAAACGCAACCAAAAAACTAATAAATATTATAATATATCCAAGATCACAACAAGCAACGTTCAGGAAATCGGACTGTGCAACCGCATAATCAGTTCGGCCAAGGGACCGTTGTGCATAATGCAAATCGCCACTCCAGACGGGCCATACCCAACTACGTGCCTTATTACCTGCTCATGTGGCCGAAAAATCGGCACTTTTCTAATAGCCCAGGCAATTTTTTTCCTTCAAAAACAATTCATTCAACCTCTAAACACTGGGGGGGCCTCCCCCCAACGCCTCAGTCAAGCCCGGCATCCACAAAATCCCCCCTGACCCCTTAGGGTTCAGGGAGAAAGCAATGCTCCTTTGCTGCCGGAAACGAATCTCGGCAGTCCCCTCCATCTGCGGCGGTCACCTCGAACTACAGCGGTAATATCCTGGAGCTGCAGTGGTGCTCCATCACCATCAGCAGCAGCGTCGCTCCATCTACATTGACCCTCCATAGCAGTTGTGGCGGCCACTCCCCCAGCAGCAACAACACCCCAACAGGTTGCTGCCACTCCTCAAGTAATGGTGCCACTTTGTCTTCAGCGGTTCTTCCAGCTTGGAGCCATGGACAAAGCTCCTTCCAAGTGGTGCGGCCTCATCTATGTTTGGTTGAGTTTTTTTTTATGTTTGCTTCTTCTTTTCAATGTTTTCATTGCATGATGCCCTGCTACTCTTTCTTTTTTTTGTCGATCCATCGTGTTCTCCTCTTACGTTCTTGCTTCTACTTCCTCCCTCTTCTTTAATTTCACTTTTAATGGATCTTCCCCTTTTCCAGCCTCTATTCTTCTCTATGTTCTTCTACCTCCTCCTTCTTACTTCTATCTATGTTTACTAGTTGCTTGCCATGCTCTCAATTTATTCTTCTTCTCATTGACCTCTTCTCATATTTAGAACTCCTTAACTGAATCACTTCTCGATTTCTCCATTTTGCCTTCTTCTTACCACCCCCCCCCCCAATTTCATCTCTTCTTTGAGTTTCTCTTCTTCAACCAAACAGGATGTCAGTAAGTCTGCTGACTTACTGCTGTCCTTCTCTTATAAATTCTCTTCCTCAATCAAGTAGGACGTCATTATTGCCCCCTCCTATTAATTATATATTCTTCTAACTCCTCTTCCCCTTATTTCTCTTCTATTTTTATTTTTCAGCTAACCTTCTTGTCCCTGTTCCAACCTGTGTTCCCTCCTGATTTCTGTTCCATCTCAATTATCAACTTAAAAGTAAACATTTTATTCCCCTCTTCTATTTTTTCTTCCACTCCCACTCACCCCACGTCCTCTTTTCTTTCTCCCGCCTCCTCCCTGCTTCAGTCAAATTCATGCTATTCCACCTCCTCCAATGACTCATTCTTCCGAGTACAATTTTGATTACTAGTTTATTTTTTTCCATCATTAATGAGATGGTGATTGGTTTAATTTTAGTCATTTGTGTATAGACGCCCAATTGATTAAGATTCCTGATTGCATTTTAATACATGCCTAATTGCATATTCATCTAATTGCTGATTTGTTGTTCGTCTAATTGCATGCTCATCTAATTAGTTCCATTTCCCTTATTGCATAAATTGTATTGTTTGGTTGTTGACTTTTTTTCATTTATAATTGACAATCGTGATTGTATATTGTACAAGTGTTTAGCATATGTGAAATTGTGATTGTGTTTGTTTGTTGTCTTTTGTTTATTGTCTCCAGTGCGAGCATGGAGAATCTTGGATCAGCCCAAATTGGGGCTAACACCCAATCAGACACACCCCATTTGTGCAATTGCTTTTTCCTCTCCAATTAACTAATAATGCAATAGCTGCCCGGGGGTGGGGTGGGGGTGGGGGTGGGGGGGTGTTGAGTCGTCTGAAGCAACACTTGTATTGTTTGGTTGTTGACTTTTTTTCATTTATAATTGACAATCGTGATTGTATATTGTACAAGTGTTTAGCATATGTGAAATTGTGATTGTGTTTGTTTGTTGTCTTTTGTTTATTGTCTCCAGTGCGAGCATGGAGAATCTTGGATCAGCCCAAATTGGGGCTAACACCCAATCAGACACACCCCATTTGTGCATAATTGCACAAGGGTCAAATGATCCAGCGTGGAAATGCAGCTTCCTCAAAAGATAAAAACAACTCCAACTGGGTTGTCTTCCGCCTATGATAGCAATTGCTTTTTCCTCTCCAATTAACTAATAATGCAATAGCTGCCCGGGGGTGGGGTGGGGGTGGGGGTGGGGGGGTGTTGAGTCGTCTGAAGCAACACCTAGCTCACATAAAGGGCAATGTCTCATCATGCTCGAGTATTGCACTTGGGTCAACTGATCCGGCATGGAAATGTTGATTCCTCAAAGATAAAAACAACTCCAACTGGGTTGTTTGTTGTCCATGGAGGAAGGAGATCAAAGGGGGCGTGAATCGTTTGAAGCAACACGTAGCTCACATAAAGGGCAATGTCTCATCATGCGCTGAAGTTGACAATGACATTAAGCAGGAGATCAAGCGGAACGTGGAGGATATACAGAAAGAATAAAGATGAAAAGTCAAAAGGGGTTGTAGTTCGAGGATGAAGATTATCATGAGTCTGTTTTGTGGAGTTTGAGGACGAAGATCTAGTAATGATGATGAATATGATCATGAGCCTATTTTTGTGGAGCTTGAGGATGAAGACAGAAGACAGATACCTTGATTAAATTTGAATTTGTACCATTATGTTAATGTACTATGTTGTGTGATTTAGACACGAGTAGTGTGGTTATTTGGTGCTTGGTGTTCACTTGTTTTGTAAAATTTAATTTTGAGACGATTTAAACTATTTTCATCTTTATGATTCTTAGCTAACATTCTAAATGAATTTTTGTTTCTTGTTATATCCTCATTAGTTTTTGTTGACTTTATATATATAATTATATAGGGTTGTTATATAAATTTATCTAAATATATAATTAATTTGAAGAAAAAGAATCCAAAACCGCATATACTCCGTCATAGTGTATATATTGTATCCGGTAATGTCCGTCCGTACACCGATTATCGCTTTTCTGAACGCTTACGACAATGTGGTAACGGTCCTCTAGATCATATGATGGTTGAGAATTGACAAAGGATGTTGTGCCCCAAATACTAATTTCAAGAGCCACTGACGTAAAAATGGTAGAAAAGAATATCTCAATAACAATCCCATATTCCCAATCTCTAGACGTAGCTAGTATTGGACAAAAGGACACTATGATATGCACTTAGCAATTGTGTTGATCTACTTAACTATAGCAACTAAGAAAACAGAGACTCATAAGTTTACTACTATAACCATTTTCATGGGTGTGCTTTGTCATGTCATGAAGGAGCCCAAGGATTCAAACTCAATGGAAAAGCAATAAGCTTTAAAAATTGCAAATTACAACCTTTCACCCAAGAAGAAAGTGGCAAAAGAGAATCAATAGAAATTTACAATTCAAATAAGGACTATTAAATTGGGTTTGTATAAAGAAGACATGACTAACCACAAAAAGCAGAGGGGCCCAGCTCAAAAGGTGATACACCAGTAAACCACCCAGCACCTATACCCTCAAAGGATTATAGGAAAAACCCATGCATTTATGGGTCCCCTCCAAATACATCTTATGCAATAGCCAACACCTTTAGCACCCCATCCCATCTTCTACCCCATTGATGTCCCACATGTTTCCTTATGCCCACCTTGTAAAGCACATTGTTTGCATTTTGATCAGTTAAAGAAACTTCATCTCCCTCTAATCTCCATCAAAAGACATTAGAACAACATTACATAGATCAATTACACTATGTATCATCCATTCATGTTAATCACGAATTTTTGCTTGTTGTTATATCCTCATTAGTTATTGTTGACTTTATATATATAATTATATAGGGTCGCTATATAAATTTATCTAAATATATAATTAATTTGGAAAAAAAGGAATCCAAAACCGCATATACTCCCGCATAACGTATATACTGTATTCAGTACCATGTCCGTCCATACACCGATTACCGCTTTTCTAAAAGCTGACGACAATTTGGTAACGGTCCTCTAGACCATATGATGGCTGAGAATTGACAAAGGATGTTATGCCCCAAATACTAATTTCAAGAGCCACTGACATAAACATGGTAGAAAAAAATATCTCAATAACAATCCCACATTCCCAATCTCTAGACATAGCTAGTATTGGACAAAAGGACACTATGATATGCACTTAGCAATTGCGTTGATCTACTTAACTATAGCAACTAAGAAAACAGAGACTCATAAGTTTACTACTATAACCATTTTCATGGGTGTGCTTTGTCATGTCATGAAGGAGCCCAAGGATTCAAACTCAATGGAAAAGCAATAAGTTTTAAAAATTGTAAATTACAACCTTTCACCCAAGAAGAAAGTGGCGAAAGAGAATCAATAGAAATTTACAATTCAAATAAGGACTATTAAATTGGGTTTGTATAAAGAAGACATGACTAACCACAAAAAGCAGAGGAGCCCGGCTCAAAAGGTGATACACCAGTAAACCACCCAACACCTATACCCTCAAAGGATTATAGGAAAAAACCACGCATTTGTGGGCCTCCTCCAAATACATCTTATGCAATAGCCAACACCTTTAGCACCCCATCCCATCTTCTGCCCCCATTGATGCCCCACCCATTTCCTTATGCCCACCTTGTAAAACACATTGTTTGCATTTTGATCAGTTAAAGAAACTCCATCTCCCTCTAATCTCCACCCAAAAGGCATTAGAACAACATTACATAGATCCATTACACTATGTGTCATCAATTCATATTAATCATGAATGTCAATCAACTCAAAAGTCTCATTGTTGCTTGATTCAAATAGAGATTCCTAAACTCAATTCCCGCCGAGACCTGATTTGAGTTCACATCTATGTTACTACTTTTCTATTCAAATAGATGGAAGAAGCCAGTGGTTGAAAATCCAAAGCTCAGTGGATCTGTATGCTCCACTGAGCTATTTAAACTATTTTCATCTTTATGATGCTTAGCTAACATTCTAAATTAATTTTTGCTTCTTGTTATATCCTCATTAGTTATTGTTGACTTTATATATATAATTTATATATAGGGTTGATATATAAATTTATCTAATTATATAATTAATATTTGCTTCTTGTTATATCCTCACATAACACTATGTATGTCATCACTGTGATTTGGCTTGAAGGATTGCTGGCACCTGCAGGTTTTTAACAAAAGCATTCTAGGGGTCTCCTCCATGTATTCACCGGCGTTAGTATTGAATCACTCGATCCATGTAATTGATGAAGCACAATTAACTATTACCAAGAAGAGGGTCATGGACCAACAACCCATGCCTTTAGAGATGCAGCACCTGGGAAGCATGGACATTTCTGTAGGGTCCATCTGGGCGAGTCGGGCGCATTTTAGACAGACACGGCCCGAATACAGTCCAAAACATGTTGGATGTGTCCCAGTCGTGCAAACTCGTTTGGGGCATTTTTAAGTGCCTGGACACAGATTAAGAGGTTTGGACACCTCATGGATGCAGCCCATTGGGAAAAAGACCCAGTAGAACCAACGCAACAGAGCTCCCCACTACACCCACCACTCTCCCCCGTAGTCATGCGAGTCCTCCAGACCCCGACCATCTCCCTATTGACTCCCATCACGTGTGTTGCTCAAGGCCCTCGCCTTGGAGGGTTAAGGATCAGGAGTTGTTGTGTGCAGCATCAATCCCCCCCCTCTGGTGGCCTTCGGCGTCAAGCAAGCCTCAGCTGGCTGTCTGAAGCAGCGACCAATTCTTTCCAAGTTACATCTCACTCTCGACCTCTCTTAACTCCCTGCCTCCGTCTTAGAGGGTTGGGGTTCAGGAGGTGCTACACGTCGTAGTAACCCCCTCTCCGGGGACTACATAGCTTCACTTAGGCACACCTTGGAGCAGCAACAACGCCTGGCCTTCTTCTTATTAGATGCAAGACAGTAAGAGGGCAGAAGCGTCAAATCCAAGTTTGTTTGTTTTTAAAATTGTCTTCTACTTCTTTGTCTCTTCTTCTTCCTTTTTTTACAGTTTCACTTCTTCAGTTGAACGATTTATTATTCCCCAACTCATTCCAAGTTTCCAACTTTTTTTAACCTGTACAGCACATCCTTTTCTGATTGCTCACTGATTTAGCCAACGTCCTCTTCTCCTTGCTTTGGTATTGCTGTCACTGAGTAAGCAATGAAGCACTAACTAGTGTTCTACTTGTCTAGAATTTAAATCTGCTTAATTCACATTTTCATTACTTATTTTGTTAATTCAGAATACTCTTTCTTCTTCCTAATTCAGCAAGATTGCATTGTTCCCTTGTTCTTTCTTCTGTCTGTGGTTCAGAGTGTAGACAATTATCTTCTTGGACTTCTTTTGTTGGGATTTTTATCTTCCTATAAGACATGTACTCTTTAGAATTCTCTGACTTCTTTGGAGATCTTAAGTTCTATGAGCCTTCTCTAGACTTCAAATTTCACTGCTAGTGTCTATCAATTCTCAGTAAGTCCTCTCTGTGTTCTCTTTTATTTCCTACTGCATTGTCTTCAAAACTTCAAGCTAATGCTAATATATGTGCAATATATTTTATTTAAAAGTTTGTATGTTTATTGTTTTCATTAGGAATATGAGGGTCTAGCTTAGAACTACCTCATAGTGCACCATTATCAATTCCAGTGCAACTATTGCAACAAATATTCAAGGGATCATGTTCTAGGGTGAAAGATCATCTTCTTTGAATACCACTATTTGGAATCAAAGTGTGCCCTAAAGAGATTCGAACGAACATCTTAGTACAATGCCAAATGTAGTAGATGCAACTGCACAACTTAATGGCCAAAGAAGTCCCTCTACCTTCATTTTCTGCCAACCTAGAAAAAAAGAGGAAAACCACCAGGAAGTCACAAATAGAGGCTTTAGACCTTGACAAGAGGGACAAGTTGCCTTGTGAAATTGCTTTAGGATATTCTACTCTATTGGTTTGCCTTTCCATCTTGCTAGAAATCCTTACCATGCAAGCTCATATACCTTTGCAGCTAATTATCCAATCTCAGGCTACATCCCTCCTACTAACAATAAGCTTAGAACAACCTTGCTATAGAAAGAAAAGGTAAACATTGAAAGGCTCTTATAACCCACCGATGTAAAATGGAAAGATCAAGGGTTGAGTCTCGTGAGTGATGTATGGACTGATGCACCATTGATAAATTTTGTGATAGTTTATGAGAATGGTCCAATGTTCTTGAATACGAATTGTGAAGAGTACATGGATGAGTTTTGTATTGCAAATTTGATTGAACAAAGCATAATGCCCTTATATGTAGAGCAACTAGCATGCTAGTTGAAGCAATGTATTCATATACCTTAGGGACACCTTGTATGGTGTATTACACTTCATTAGCTCTCAAGAATATTTGTGCAGCAAAAAACACAGAAGCAAATGAAATAGCTCGTGGTGAGTGTACGTGGATGACTAGAGTGGCATTTGAAGCTTTCTCCAATTGGGATTTTATCATAAATCATTTTGTGACTTACCGTTTTAAAATGAATTTGTGAGGTTGAAGTTGCTAACTAGTGCAGAAAACTCGTTTTGCTTCTATTGATGTTAGCTAAGAAGGATGATGAGTATCAAATATAGTGGTCGACTGGTCGGTAAAAAGATGAGCCTTTTACAAAGACAGTGTAGAAGAAGAATCTATCAAAGAAAAGACTTTAGATGATATTTGGTGGTATAAAGTGGAGTACACAATTGCTATTACAGAACCTATCTATGGAATGTTAAGGGAGTACTATATGGAGAACCTACTTTCAAATGTGTATATGTACATGTTTGTGTGTATTATATGTATGTATACCACGATGTATTCATATAATATATACA
Organism: Alisma plantago-aquatica; assembly: GCA_963693085.1. Taxonomy (NCBI): domain Eukaryota; kingdom Viridiplantae; phylum Streptophyta; class Magnoliopsida; order Alismatales; family Alismataceae; genus Alisma; species Alisma plantago-aquatica. Next base: position 209,224,317 of record OY856414.1, read on the forward strand.
TATATATATAGAGAGAGAAGGAACTTTATCGATAGATATACATATGTATATACATATATATATAGAGAGAGAGAGAAATTTATTGATAGATATGCATATATATACATATGTACATGAGGGTGTGTGAGTAACTAGCTTAAATTAAAGTGAATCAAATTATAATAAGAAAAACATGTCTGCGGAAATTCCATTCAAAATGCAACCACATAAGCCTCGCATATGAATCGCACAGGGCCGCATATTGGGCAGATTATACATATACGGTGCAGCCAGAGAACCGCATGCACAGGGCTGGTTTTTCAAACATTGGTCTATACCACATTTCACTAGGGATGAGAACAGATTATATGTAACCACATCAAGGCATGGGGTGGTACTGATACGTAGGACTACAAGTGGATAAGCCTCTCATACAATTTGAGAGTTTGCTAAAAAAAGTATTTAAGTTCCACTTTCTTGTCTTACAATCTTATTTTATATTACCTATTTTTTTTTTTTTTGGATCTGCATGGGCCGAAGCCCACCCCCTCTCCAAACAGGTGCCAGAGCCCGGATGACCCAAGAGGTTGGTAAATACAGCTGACCCGAGCGGGGAATCGAACCAGCGACCCTTCATGAGGGGCGCGCTGGCTTGACCGCCCGGGCTACGCTGGCCGGGTTATATTACCTATTTTTAGTTGACTATGGCTTGTTATGAATTTACGACATTGATTGCATACATGTTAAGACGGCAAGGCGACAAGGAGTCGGGGCAGGGAGCCTTGCGCTAGGGGCGCTTAGGCGGCTTTAAGAAAATTAAATTTCTATACAATTTACTTATATCTATACTATATAAGAAAGCCCGCAGAGGGTTTTCTCTACAATTTTCTCTTTTCATAATTACAAATTAATGCTTGTGTTTTAATTTATACCATGGTGTAGGACTTCGACTTCATGTCGACTTTGCCAGGTGTGGAACTGGAAGTTTGTAGAAACTTTGAGGAAGTTTAGATGCAAACTTCGATGTCGTTTTTACAGAAAATGATGAATTTGAAGGAAACTTCAATTGAAAACTTCTAATTATGTTATATGTCTATCTTATATGTGTATTTAACACAAAAACACGATTTACGACTCTCTAGCCCTAGTTAGGTTGATAATACAATGTGTTGCTTGCAAGAGTCAAATTCGCAATACACATATACAAATACATGTCATTGTATGTATTGTATGCAATATACAGTTAAATAGTAGTTACAACACCCTCTCTAGGAAAGAAGGCAACAACAAACATAGGAGTTGAAATTACAAGTTGTGAAGAGGGTTGGAGGCGACACTTACGCTTTATATGGCCATTAGGGCACCAGTTAGGACTAATGTTCTCCATCTCAACTTCGCCAACTTCGAGGGAGCTTCGACAACTTTGGAGAAGTTGAGACAAAAATACACAAAAAAGTCAACTTTGCTGACATCAGCGAAACTTCGCCCTGAAGTTTGGACGAGGCCAAAGAATTTGGTCGACTTTGCCTATGGTTGAAATTTCAAAACTTCGGCGAACTTTGCCTAACTTCGATGAAGTCGTGTTCCATGATTTATACTACATAGGAATGAGTGTGAGAGGTATTTTATTCCAAAAAAATATGTTTTAGTTACAAATTAGTCTTTTATTCTAAGAAGGCAGTCGTGTGGGTGTATAGAAGATTTCAAAACACTCATATAGGTTTTCTTTACAATTTTTTCTATAATATATAAGAAGACCCACATAGGGTTCTCTCTGTAATGTTTTTCAATTTTTCATAATTTTTCTATACTAGCATTGAGGACAAGTTGTGCGAGGGCCAACTCAGATGGTATGGACATGTGCAACGCAGACCGACTAATGCGCCTATACGAAGCAATGCTATTGAGTCAAGCACAATAAATAGAAGAAGAGGAAGACTTAAATTAACATGGGATGAGCTTATAAAGAGAGATTTTGAATCTCTACATCTCAACTAGAAAATGGCCCATGATAGAGTTGAATGGAAACGAAGGATCAATGTAGCCGACCCCAAAATAGTTGGGACTGAGGCTTAGATGATGATGATGATGATGATGATGATGATGATGATGATGATGACGACAACGACAAAGTAGTACTTTTGTTCTAATTTATAATATACAGAAAACAGTATGAGGTATTCTATGCAAAAAAATATGATTTTGTTACAAGCTATTTTTTCCTTCAATTTTCATAATTACAATTCGTTCTTGTGTTTTAATTTATACTATATAGGAAAGAGTGTGAGAGGTACTTTATTCAAACACAACTATGTTTTAATTACAAATTAGTCTTTTATTCCAATAAGGCAGTCGTGTGTGAGTATAGAAGGGTACGGATGCACCCATGGATAGTTTTGTTTGCAATTTTTTTCTGTACTATATAAGAAACCCCACATAGGGATTTCTTATATCAATTTTTTATGTGTGGATATTGTTTAGCGTGAGCTAACCTTGTATGGGTTGGAAGGTTTTTACCAATTGGATGCTAAGGATATTCTTCTAACTTAATAGTTTTCTTATACATTCACCCTTGTTTTACCAATGAATTGAACCTGGTCTTTGATCCTTACAAGAATCAAGACTCGAGAGGAATGACTAAAGATAAGTAAAGAAAATATTTCCTAGTAACCAGACATATTTTCCATTTTCAAGAAAAAAAATACACTTACCAAACTTTTGTTATGAACTGCATTTTAGGAGGTTCGAAGGGATACCCATCTGCAAGCACAAAGCATAGTGATTAAAACATCATAAGCAAGCTTACACAATCTAACAAGTAACTCGCAGAAACAAAATGACAAGCAAACAAATGATAGATAGCTGAGAAAAACATAAAAACTTATACTGCAAAGGTAATCAATCATAGAAACAGACAACCAGGGCAAGGTAAAAACGGGAATACATAATAATTTAAAAAAAATGTCAAAACATTCCCATGGAAGCCCAATGAAGATACTCAGTCACATGCATACGTCAAGAAAAAAAGCGTTAACATATATTTTGACAAGGGAAGAAGTATGGTAGAGGCCTGCTTTCTTGCATTTTCCTTACACATTTTGAAGACGGACAACAAAGAACCCAAGATACCACCCCTTGAGTGTTTAGACAAGCACCTTCGTAACAATGGTCCCAAGTTGTTTGTTTTTCAAGCTACGGTAAACACCATTAAAAATCTTTAAACAATAAGGAATAGATGACATATCTTCTCAAAAGAGGGTTACTCTAGAGCATGTTAGATTCAATGGTGCAGGGAGAAAAAAAATGAGCAGCTAGTAGCAAGTCGCAAGGGCACACTTTAAAGCTAAGTCACATGAATCCATGTCTACACACAAATACAACTATAGGTATAATTGGCACTTTGCCAACCCTACTGAATATGAACCAAAGTCCTCTATGAAATACTTAGCACCATTAACACCTCATCGCCATGGATACTCCCTCTTCCTCAAAGAACCTACCATCCATGTAGTGCCTTATTTGCCAAGGTTTTGGACATCATTCTTCATAGTGTCGAAATTACTTCATGACAACTGCGGCAACCAACAAGGAACCCTTTGAGAATATGGGATATATTTCCTATGAGTGGGTCCAGTGATGGAGTCGATGATCATGAACCACAACAACAATGTTTTGTTGACAACACAATAAGCTCAAACTAGATCTTTGTCACTTGTCTCAATTCTTCTCTCATGTAGAGCGTAACGATAGAATGTGCATGTTGGTCATTGATAGCAGAAGCACAGCAAACCTCATTTTTTCTTCAGACGTGGAGGTGCTTAGATTACACACTAACCCCTTCCCGACCATACAGCATGTGATGGATCGATCACATTTACTGCTTAGTGACTTAGAGATGTCTCATCCACTTATCCTATCATGGTGTGTACATCGGTGCATTTTTCTGTAACTTTGTGATAGGATGTAGCACACAGTGTTGGGACGTCGTGGTATTATGACCGCCAAGTGCAACACAATGGGTGACACCCTATTACTTTCGTGTTCAAGAAATCGGTCCGAGCGACGTACGGCCAGTGTGTCGCACCGCTTATGTCAAATCGAAGCTCTAATCAGACCAGACCCGATTATGTACCCGAATACCAGATTATTTGGGCGATTAATCGTCATTTTCCAGAATAAACCACTTAAAAAAATTAATCAAACTCACTTACAACATCGGATCCCTAAACCCAGTATCCCGGCTCCAGACCCCGACACTCCCAACACTAGATCAATAGCCCTAGAGCTCTTCAACAATAGAGCTCTCCAGCAACACAGACAAACCCTCCCTCTACCGACGGTTTCTCTAGGCTTGCTTCACTGCTCCTATGGCAACAAGGCAGCGAGGAGGTGCTCTTCTCGAAGGAGGAGCTTTCCCTGACGGCTACCAAAGGAGGTGCTCTCCCCAATGGCTACTAAGGAAAGAGGTGGCTGCTCCTTTGTGACTTTGCCTTCTCTGGCGGCCGGCACTCCACAGAGAAGACATTGTTGATATGACTATTGACGGCCTCCTTCACCCACTATGGCTTCTTCTTTACCCTTTGCGGCGACTTTTCTTAGGAGTCCTAGTACGCGGCCCTTTGCTTCTTTTTATTCCTTTTTTATTTACTTTTCTTATTCTTATTTTCTCAAACACATTTGCTGCTTTTCTTCGTAAATGCCTAGCCACATATCGTTTCTTGTCTCTTCCTCCTATTCTCCTTCCTCTTCCAATTTTGTTCCATGGTCTTCCATTTGTTATGGTGTTCATTTCACGCAGCACATACAGAAGCCTTCTCCACTCCCCTTCTTCCTCATCTAATTACTCTACTGACTTCTACCATGCTCCTTTTATTCTTATTCAACTTCTTCCTCAATTCCTCCCATTTTCTATCACAATTCTAAAGTTTTAACAGACCAAGCAGTCCACAGTAGGGTTACACCACACTACATGTATGTATTCTTGGTGCCATGTTCCCTTCCTCATAGCAGTCACATTTTTTCTTCTATCTCATACTTCACCTCCTCCTGTCATTCTCTTCCTCGGATTTTCTCTTCTTCCGACCCTTACCTCAATTTCACCCTTCTCCTTTAAAGCCCTGGTATTTTTAAAATCAGTACTCCATTTCAGTTCATATAACTTAATTTAATTTGTTATTGCCATCATTATAATGTATATACATGGTTCATTTCATGTTCAACTAATTGTTTGTCATACATTCCTAAATGCCTCTTCATCTGATTGCATGTTCATACATGCCTTATTGTCTTTTCATCTAATTGTTGTTCATGTAATTGTTGATTTGGTGTTCATCTAATTGCATAGTCATTTAATTAGTTTCATTTTCCTTTATTGCATAAATTGTAATGTTCAATAGTTCTGTATACAATTATATAGGGTCATCATCATCATAATTTATATATTGCTTAATTATATAGAATCAATATATAGTTTATTATTAAAAAAATCCAAAACCGCTTATACTCCTGCATACCGTATATATTCCATTTGGTACCATGTCCGCTTTTCTGAACACTGATTTTTTTTTCTACTTGGCACCTTCCGTTGGTCTCCAACACAAAGATCACAACTTCAATGCGTGCTTTGAGATTTTCCACCCACCACTACATACAAAGGTATTTGAGGGCCAAACCCTCGTCTGTCAAATGGGAGAATGATAATGGAGTGCACATGATGTGTATGATTCCAATCCACTAACAGACCAAATTAGTTTCAAAGTCCAACTTAGCTCTTCTTAGTGGAGTTTCTACTTAACCATTATTTTAGAAAATTTTCAATTACAAAATTATATTATAAGATTCTTTTGCATTATTGATCCATGTTCCAATGGATTAGGATTATTTTTTCCAGTAAATATCCAATTGGTGGATGTCTCAACAGTTAATACTATTGATTTACATATTGATTAGTTAATATTACTTTCACCTTTCCCTTCTTCCTCTAGAAGCATGTTGTGTCACTTTTATTCCCAACCTCATAAGTACTCCTGATCCCAAATAGTTGTTGCCTAAACTCAAGACTCCTTCGATAATTGTTGGTTCACCAGTGCACCAAACATGGAAATGCCTCTTAGGCTCAGTCACATTATTTGGCGCATTTTCGAATTATTTGCGTATAATTCACGAATTTTTCATCAAACGTATGCTAAGACCGAATTTCGCATTAAACCCGCACTTCTCCCAAAATTTATGCATTATTTGTGTTTTATTCGTCATTCCCGGATAGAACAAACTTTTGTCGAACTTTTTGAGAAAAAAACTGCCAGTTAAGATTTCTTCCTGTTTCAATATTTTCTTAATCCCATTTCAATATTTTCCTGGATTTGTGACTACGCTCTTAGGTAGCATCCTCCAATCTATGCACGGGAGGAAGACGAGGGAGAATGCCATAGTTTAAAATGTCCCAACTTGACGCCATTTCCGATGGTCCAGAAATAGAAAATTATAGAAACTTTGACCTAAATTTCAAAAAATCCATTTTTTTTTACACGGGGTTTTGACATAAACTTCGGCGACCAAATAAAGAATTAAATCACAATTTTACCAGAATGATGTGTGTTAGAATATGAGATTGATTGAATAGAAATAGATTGATACAAGACTGGACACCCATGTCCTATATATAGGAGCAAGGGAGAAACCCTGAGACTTGTATCCCAAGTAATCTAAACTAGACGGGCCGGAATATAAAGGCCCACTAAACTAATTAGCCTATTTAACTAATAGACTAAGTCTCAAGCTGGAGCATGGGTGAAACACATGTCCAAGCTTGGAGAGTTACAGGACTCGATAAAAAGAAACGATAAATGAAAGATGAAGATAAATATCACTCCCATACAAAATATGTTACTCCCCCTTAATCAATACTCCCCCTGAATCAAATAGTGATGATAACTTTGCAGGCTGAAGATACTCGAGCTTTGAAGGTCTTCCTTGAAGTGCATCTGAAATGAAGACATCTGAAGATACCCTGCAGGCTGAAGAATGTGCCACTGGAACACATGCTTAACGCGGCACGAACGCGGATATAGTGTCGACGAATGGACCTGATACTACAGCAACTCACCACTGGAATACGTGCTTAACACGGCACGAACGCAAACGGACGATCTGCTGCTTGATACGATGCAGGAACCATGTGGGCTTGACAGGAAAATAGATATCATCCATCAAGGAAAGTCCCAAGAGGATCAGCTACAGGCGATGTCGATACAGCAGATGCGGCTCGGAGAAGACGTGATGAAGCAGCTCGGTGAAGATAAAACTCTGAGCTTCTGAAGAAGCACCCATCTGTCTCATGTGAATGCAGTTGAAGGAATACATCATCAACAACGGATATGGTGTCGACACTGGATCTTCACTGCTGGCTCAAGTAGAGAACCGGTGTGCTGAACAATGTGAAGCTCCATGAAGATAGCCTGGAATATATATAATCTGAATACATATATCATCATCTCATCTCATCTCATACTCTCTCTCTCATACATTCTCTCATATGCTCTCATGCTCGCTCTCTCTTCTCATCTCTTTCTCTCCTCTCTATCCCCCCCGCACACCAAATACGACAAGAGTGAGTGTTTGGTGTGGAGAACTGGATATATGACCCCCCCGTAATGTGGACAAGGGATACACATACGATATGGGGGGTGGGAAAGAAAAAGGCTGAAAAGAAAAAAAATATGTGAAATGGAGATGGGTAATATGTGGAGAATGAAACCGATAGCCAAAGAGAGTATACTAAATGGGTCAACATGAGATCTGGGTAGAAAAATAAATGGATCTAGTAACGTCAAAATAGGATCCGATTAGCAAAAAATAGGACCGATAAATGATCCGAATAGAGACAGGGATAATGCATGTGGGGGTAGTAAACATGGTTGTTTGGTAGCGGTGGAGAGTGATGGGTGATCGCCTACTGTAGATGGCAGCAGTAGCATGATGACACACAACGCAACAGCAACTTGCGGATGAAGATCGTCGGGATGATGATGAAGTGGAGGAGCAGCAGCTTGCAGATGATGGCTGGATATGACGCTCAGCTGATGAAGCACTTTGTCGCAACATAGGAGATGACAAAGGGTCTCATGCGTGACTCCGGAGATATTGCATGCCAAGAGGATGCATGCGGAGCCAAGGCGGACCCTCTCCAAAGCGGCGATGAAGGCTGATTTGAAGACTTCATGAGATGGAGCGCCGATAGAAGAAAAGAAATGCGATCAAGATTTGGAATAGATGTATCATTTTCACATCGCCACTGATCAACTGTCGATACCATCGACAGGACTGTCGATGGTATCGATAGACGCTCTTCTGTCATTGTGATAAAGTCGATACTATCGACCTCCTGTCGATAGTATCGACGCCGGGAATGCAGGTTGCTTCACGGATGGTCGGCGGCTGTTCCTTTGGGATGGCGGCTTTGGATGATGGTCGTTTGCTGGAGATGGCGGCTGCTAGGGGCGGTGCTGCTCCTGTTGGCTGTGGCGGCGGCGCCCGCTGGTGCTGCTGTCGGCGGCAGCGGCGCCGGCTGGTGCTGGTTTCGAATGACGCTGGAAGAAGATTACAGCGGCGGATGCCTACGGCGGCGACTGTTGCAGATGATGATGGAGGACGGCTGCTATGATAGGCAGCGGAGGTGTAGTATGGAAAGAATGAAAGAATAAAGAATAGATGACCATGGAAGCCGGGATATGCCTAGCGGGCAGCCGGCTAAGCCATGGAGATGGCGGCTGCGGCCGCCCGCAGGCGGGCGTTCGCCCGGTTGTCCTCTTGGAGAAAGGAGCGGCGGTGGCTTGAAAGGAGAAGACGGCGGCTTGGAGAGAGAGGGAAGCGGGGCGGCGGATTAGGGTTCCCTCAGGAGCGACGGCTCTGATACCATGTTAGAATATGAGATTGATTGAATAGGAATAGATTGATACAAGACTGGACACCCATGTCCTATATATAGGAACAAGGGAGAAACCCTGAGACTTGTGTCCCAAGTAATCTAAACTAGACGGGCCGGAATATAAAGGCCCACTAAACTAATTAGCCTATTTAACTAATAGACTAATATAGACTCTTTAACAAGATGCATACATAAATACACCTAATTATGCAGTAATATCATATGTTGATATTAGGTGCGAACTCCAACATGTGTGAGTGAAAAGATACGGATTTGTTTCAAAGGGATTTCAATCATGCAATCTACACATATTCTTATGCAATAACATGTTATATCATATCTCTTGCATTCAATTCAATAATAGATAATAATTCTCATTTTCCTGTTTTTTTTTGTTTAATCAATAAAAAAATTGACAACTAGTATGTAGCTTTCTTTGTCTAGTGGTTGTCGAAACCGCAATTTCGGTCAAAATTGCAACATTTTGATTGGAATTTTAAACCATGGAGGATGCAAAATGGCCTATTGGAACATACAAATATATATGGGTTCATCATTAATACCCATGCGGGTAGTTACCCTTCTCCAGAAATAGTTACTATTTCTGGAGTTTCTTACTTTACACGTGTACAGGGTTACATTACCTTCCAAATAGTTACATTACAGGCATAATAGCTACATTTGTAACGGATGTACAATTACATATTTGTTCTAGTATTTTTATTGTTTATTCTGCCCAGTTTTAACTTTTTAGTCGAATAGTTACTTTTTTGCCAACATAGTTACTTTTTTGTCTGAAGAGTTACTTTTCTGACCAAAAAGCTACTTTTCGGGTTGCATGGGTAGCGAAAACTTAGTTACCCGTGCGGGCAACGAATGAATGTCATATATATATATATATATATATATATATATAGAGAGAGAGAGAGAGAGTCAGGCTAGAATACACTCGAGTGTACAGATCGCACGCTACACTCAAGTTGTGTTTGCATATCAAGACTATTTTTTTTTAAATGTAAGCCATTGATCTTCATTGTCACACTATACTTACGATACATACAAGTTTTGAACTCATTTGGATGAAAGTCACTCATCTGAGGGCAACAAAATCGACACACGAAACTAATTTGAAATGCATAATTTTTGTGGTTTTCATAGCATGACCTATAAATGTCCGAATGGGTTCAAATTTTATATATGAGCTATTCACAAGATGTTTAAGAAGATCAGCGGATTAGATTTTTAAAAAAATATATTGCATCATGAAAAGCTACTTGAGTGTATCATGCTCCGGATATATATATGGGCTTATTTTTTTTACCCACTCCAAAATTAATTACTTTGTCTGGAGTTTTTTACTTTACACGTGTATAGGGTTACATTACCTTCCAAATTGTTACTTTACATGCATAGTAGTTACAGTTGTAACAAATGTACAATTACATATTTATTCCAAAAAATTTACTATGTATTTTGCTGGCTTTTACTTTTTTAGTCGTATAGTTATTTTTTTTCAACATAGTTACTTTGTCCAGATATATACTTTTTTGACCAAATAGTAACTTTTTGGGCACGAGTAGCGAAATCCAGGTTACCCTCCTGGACAACAAATGAACGGCCTATATATAGAGAGAGCCCATATTCAATACCCGCGCGGGTAGCTACCCGCTCCCTCTTTTGGTTACTTTTTTTGGAGTTTCTTACTTTACACATGTAGAGGGTTACTTTACCTAGCAAACTGTAACTTTTCATGCATATATAGTTACATTTGTAATAGCTATAACAAATATACAATTACATATATACTTGTTGTGTACTCTGCCCAGATTTACTTTTCGAGTCAAATAGTTACTTTTTGGTCAGTATAGTTACTTTTTTGTTCACAGAGTTACTTTTCTAACCGTATAGTTACTTTTCGGGATGCACGGGTAGCAAAAATCCAGGCTACCCACCGGGCAACGAACGAACAGCCATATATATATATATATATATATATATATATATATATATATATATATATATATATATATATATATATATATATATATATATATGAGGATCGGGAGCCTATACCCAAGGGTATAGGAAATACCCTATACCGGAGTCTATTTAGCATGGTTTAAGTGGTAATTAATGTAATTCAAATGTACATATGCAAAATATATGGTTTAGATTAGATGTTGTTAAAATTTCATGATGATTAGATTTTTAATTTATTAGATATAAACCAAAGCATTTCAATGGTAGTTTCTGATTTTCGGAGTTACCATTCATTTGCATGATCATTAAACTTGTAGATGAAGGTGCTATACATATATATATATATATATATATATATATATATGAGGATCGGGAGCCTATACCCAAGGGTATAGGAAATACCCTATACCGGAGTCTATTTAGCATGGTTTAAGTGGTAATTAATGTAATTCAACTGTACATATGCAAAATATATGGTTTAGATTAGATGTTGTTAAAATTTCATGATGATTAGATTTTTAATTTATTAGATATAAACCAAAGCATTTCAATGGTAGTTTCTGATTTTCGGAGTTACCATTCATTTGCATGATCATTAAACTTGTAGATGAAGGTGCTATACATATCTGATTGGAATGAATTTTGAAACACAACTTATCTACCTAGTGTACTTTATATCCATACGGTTGGATCATGCCAAAGGTCTTGGGAAGTGTGCAAAATAAGGTTTAGGTATAGGAAATTTCCTATCCCCTAGGATAGAGTCCCTTTTCTATATATATACATATATACATATACATATATACATACATATATATATATATATACATACATATATATATATATATATATATATATGTATATATGTATATATATATGGTATGTATATATGTATATATATATATGTATGTATATATATGTGTATATATATATGTGTGTGTATATATATATATGTCGACTTGACATGATAAAACACCACCTTAAACCAAGAAGTAAAACCAAAGGACACAGCCAAACTAATAAAAATCTGTGATTAATACCAAATGATTAGGTCCAAGGGTCAAGTGGGGAACATTTATCATAGACTTGGCAACAGCTAGACATGATGCAAAAGAAGCACATGCAAGGGTCCAAGATCACAACAATGAGTTTGTTCCACAGCTGCAATAAGCTTCAGGCAGTAAGGTAACAAGAGTGATTGCAAAGACACGTCTCTATATTGGCGAGCATCAATTTATGTAAGGGTCCAAACCAGACCACACTCTGTAGGGGTGGACTCTATAACACCATCCCACAAGTGGTCAAAATCCAAGAAAGAAAAGTAGACAAAATAGGACCAAAAAGGGAAAAGAAAGACAGCTTAATTGAGAGTCAACAATAATCCAGGCTCAGGGGCACACTCGCTAAGTACATGAGACATCATTCAAAACCTCATTCATAGACAGATTCAAAACAAGGGAATGTGACATCTCAATTTCTAGAAAACACAGCCTTTAGGCATAGGCCTTGAGGCGATGTTGTCCTATTTGCGCCTAGAGACTTAGACTTTGGTGCACAGGAGTGGCAATAAGGTTGCAAGGTGCATTTGAGGCACAAGATTTTGTTACAGACTAGAATGTCTTACGTGAAGCACAATGTTTTTAGCTTTAGAGATATCACAAAACTTTCCTATAAAGTTTTCTTTTTAATTCTATTGTAGCTGATTATCAGTATCACACTAGTGATATATAATCTTTTATTTGCCAAGAGAATCATAACTCAAAGCACCAATTGAAATTTTTTCAATCTTTGTTGTTAATTTTTCCTCTCAGGTTAAAAAGTAAGTTTTATAGAACAGCTATACGGCCAGCCATGCTTTATGGGAGTGAATGTTGGGCGGTGAAGAAACAAGGTCTCAACAAGATGAATGTGGCTGAAATGCGTATGCTGAGATGGATGTAAGGGAAGACAAGAAAAGATTGCTTGAGAAATGATTATATCAGGAATAAAGTGAGGGTGGCGAGCATTGAGGACAAGTTGCGCGAGGGCCAACTCGAATGGTACGGACATGTGCAACACAGACCGACTAATGCGCCTATACAAAGCAATGCTATTGAGTCAAGCACAATAAATAGAAGAAGAGGAAGACCTAAATTAACATGCGATGAGCTTATAAAGAGAGATTTTGAATCTCAACCAGAATATGGCCCATGATAGAGTTGAATGGAAACGAAGGATCCATGTAACCGACCCCAACATAGTTGGGACTAAGGCTTAGATGATGATGATGATGATGATGGTAATGGTGATTTGTTGTTAATTTTAATTTTTTGCTACCTTTGTATTTACTATGCCAGAGCTCATATCTTTATTTATCCATGTCTAGGTTGGGGGGTGGGGGGATTCTACTTATCTGTGTCAATGCACTTTATGAGCGCCTAGTACATTTGAGGCTTATGAGTCCCATTGTATAAAAGAACCCGCCTAAAAGGCTCTAGAGGCTTAAGCCTCAATGCTAGATTGTCCTATTCGAGCTTTGGGTCTTACACCTCAGTGTTCGGGATTGAGGCTTACACCTCTAAATGTTTGAGGCTCGCCTTAAAAAATTGAGGCTCAAAGGCGTAATCCTCTATCCTGGATGATGATGTCTAATGTCAATCGCCAAATTGAGATCAACGACACCTCTAAATGTTTGAGGCTCGCCTTAAAAAATTGAGGCTCAAAGGCGTAATCCTCTATCCTGGATGATGATGTCTAATGTCAATCGCCAAATTGAGATCAACGCATACACTTTTAAAAAAAAACGTTATCATTATGTCACTAATGAATTTACATTTTTATATTTGCTTAAAGGCTCAACACTCAAAGGTTAAGAGTATTCATTTCTATATTTATTTTTGTGCTACCTTTTTCTTTACTATGTTAGAGATCTGCACATCTCATTCTTATCTACTTTGGTTCCTTGTTCCTACTAATTATCAATCATGTTTCCCCTTACTTTATTTTATTGTGGCAAGTCAACCATAAATTCTTCTAATTTCAATTATTTATCCTAAAAATAAATTGATCTGACTGTACTTCGCGCTCCGAATTATTGATGGTTCAATCAATCTTTCTTGGGCGAAACATAATATATCTCGATCGGGGAGTTACACATTTGGATCTAATAGTACAAAGCATTAAAAGCTCATTATTTGCCACATATATCGTTTATTATGTTGTTGGTCTTTGTTATGAACTTTGTTCTTATTCCCAATTTATCCTTGTTAAGTTAGGTAAAAAGTGATGCTACATTAAGTTTAAGTTTTGCTTATACAAACATATTTATATAATGCAAACACACATGCATATATAAAACACAGATAAACAAATATACACACATCTAAATATGTACATGGATGTGTATATTTATTTGTTTATGAATGTCTCATACATATTTCAAGGCTTGCGCCTCGCCTCACTCGGACAAAAACGCCTCATTACACTCCATGCACTTTAAAACCTTCCTTATGACTAGTCTACTCTCACCAAGACGAAAAGACATCATTATGCTTTTCATACTTTCAACCTTGGATATGTTACTATCAGTGAGGGTTGAATTGTTCCCAGCCAAGAACAAATGTCTTCTCAAAATAATCTTTTTCAGGAAACCCTAGCAGGGTTTGCTCACTCAGAGAAAAGGGTCTAATTAAACGAAAAAGAAACTACAAGAAGACCCTCCAAAGCCATATCCAACCAATCACAAGGCTCTATCAAACCGGTATTATCAATCCCGAATGCGGGTGCACCCTCACTCTACTCCATCCACTCTCTGTGTTTGGTTTTGTGTACTTCCAACCCAACCCAGGATTCCAACTGCATCCAGCTATTCAAGTCAGAAGAAAATTAGCGGAAAGCAACTGCTTGTTGCCTCATGGCTGCTTAGCCCACACATCCCACCAGCAATAGATGAACAAAACATCTTGAACTTTATACAAACAGATGTTATCAGGTCCATTAAATACTTCCAACCAAACAATAACAAGTCAAGGCCTGAACTTCAAGTCACTCACAACCTAACAATAATGACTGGGTTTGTTTCCTTCTCTTTGCATTTCCTGGTTTAGAGAACATACTTAAAAGTGAAATTACACTCAAGCAAACGAGGCCCTAAGTGCGGATATTAATTTCACAGGATGTCTGAGAATTCATCGTGATTTCAATTTCCCTACATGTATAATCGCCAAAAAATCACGAAAGCTTCTGGTGATAGCTACTCATAGCAAAATCGTATTGCCAGCGCAAGCCAGAGATGGGGACTTTTTTAATGGTCGACCACAGTAGAGACTTTCAATTCATGCCCCACGTTAAAAGGTCTACATAAGTCCCTATTTTGCTTTGTTGTCTATGATGACCAAAATAGATCTAACAGACTTTTCACTCAATTGACAGGAAACTCAGTCTAAAACAGTAAACGAGCATAGAGTGTCAAACAAAATAAGTGCAATAAAAGCATTGATGCAATAGAGAAAAGGCCTATAGGTACAGTTGCTGCAATAACCAACAAATTGTCAATCCATTAACCGCAGCAGCATATCCCTCAGAGGAAAGGGCTTTCATACCGGGAAGGCGGATGTCGATCCGAAAGATGCCGCCCTCGTAGGGGGTGCCCACAGGGCCAGAAATGGTGCCGGTGAGGTGGTATAGGCTGCTGCCGCCGCCTTGGAGGTCGATACTAACGCCAGATATATCGCTGTCCTTGTTGCAGTCCACCAGCTCCTTTTGCACCCTCGATGTGTCCAACATTGCTGCCCTCGTCAATCCTCCTTTCCACTCTCCTTCTGTGTCAGTTTTTCGGGATTGGATGGGAAGGAAACCCTACCAATGGAATTGGGCGGAGGAGACAAGGGAGGCTGCGCTGCCGTTACAGCTTTATACCTCTTGCTCTATCTATGCCTCTTTTTTCCTTTATCCTTTGCTTAAGCTCTCCACTTCTTTAACAGGAAAACAACTGCAGCAGAGGAGTAACGAGGAGGAATTGACGGATTCTGCAAATTGCCGAGTAGAAAGAATATGTGTTGGGAGGGGCCGAGCCGCTACCGTGTGACAGTGATATCTGATATCTGTACTACCATTGAAATACTACTAACGTCTATATGTTATCAAACGACGGGAAGGGGGTCTTTAAGGGAACGGATGTGGAAATGTAGTTAATTTTTGTCTTTTTTAGATTTAGGAAAGGGTGGGAATAATGAGGAAACGTTCTACCGGGAGTTATTTCTCCATTATACTTGTTTACACTGAGTTGTAACCTTCCATTAACACTATGCATGATTCTCTCCAAAGAGATAATTTTCCAACCAAAATTCTTTCCCAAGTAAATATTTCTCTTTTGAGTGCCATCCAATAATAGTTATAGTGCTTGAAAGTTCCTTTTTACATTAAGCAAAGAATTCTCCAATAAAGAAAATTAATTGAAATTCCCTCAAATTGGAAGCATTCTGGTAAGACTTGGTCCCGCATCTTCTCCTTCATCCATTAAAACATTTTTTTCTAACGAAAACTTCCCTTCAACTTAAATCGTTTTTTTCATAATACAAATATATTACTAAGAATTTGCGTTCCGTGAAGAAAAAGGAAATCATACAAAGCTTTGTTTCCCACTGAAACTTTGGTCTTTCTCATGTATTTAGTTTATATCTCCAATTAAAGAACTTCCTAACAAAAAATATCTTACATATATTACTTCGCCTCTAACAATTTGATTCCTTTTAATATAATGGATTTCTTCAAGCAAAAATTATTCATAATAAAATTACTTCCATCTTAAATTTTAACACAAAAATCTAATTTTTTTCCAAGGAATAGATTTCTTTCCACCGATAAATTTTATCCCAAATAAACATGTTCCGTCAATAATTTTCTTTCAAAGAAATAGTGGCATCCCATATAAAAGAAATTCAACCTAATGTTATGAGTCAAATTTATGTAGCTAATCACCGAATGTTCTTTGCTTTGTTAAGGATAGGGGCATTTCTGATATTTCTCTATATTTTGTTAATATATGTGGTATTTTTTATGTAGTTTCTATGTGTGATATATAATTTGATTAAGTTTTTATGATATTATAATCAACGATAATGTACATATGATGCACTTTAAAACGTCCTTTTCTAATGGACCCTATATCAACATAACAATGAGCTAGTTTCAATCATTTTTCTTTCTCTTTCTTTTTCGCGTTCTCCTTCTATTTTCTCCACATGTACCACATATAGCCTAAATATACGTATTATTTAAATTTTGAAATAAAATTATTATTTTGCATTGGGAATGCATGAAAAAGGAAAAGTTTTTGATAATTCCACCTCACCTTGGTGTGCCAACCAACAAAATGTGTAATGGTTTACGACCAACAAATTACCAATCGGGCCAACTAATAAGTGCTAAACAAATAAGGAAACTTTAAGGAACATCATTTGTGATGAGACGAGCGACCAACAGTTCACATGGCCCTTTCTTAAGCACTAGAGCACCTATGAACCCAAAATTGCTTATAAGTTTGCCTCTCTCCTCAATATCAGTTCTTATTTTTCGAATGATGACTATATCTCTTCCTTACTTTTCTTTCGTTATGTGCCTGACATGAGTGTATGCAATAGTAACATCCAATATATACATGCATACACACATATATGTCTATATATGTCTATGAGTATTATGTGATATTCATTTATTATTACTTAATAGAAGATATTATGAGTTATGTCAACAGATCGTCACCATAATATTCATATAAATCTCAATCGCAACCATGTTGATGTTAGCTACAAGGATCCTCCTTTTCCAAATCAGCTATATTATGAGTCATATTGCACTCAATATGTAGGAATTTAAAATCTCTCTTTTTAAGTTGTTCCAAATAAAATTTAGGTATACCACTTCTTTTCACAATGTTCCATTCAATTGTATTACTTTGATAAGGTGTGTTATTTGGTCTTTGTTGCACATGTCCATACATCTTGAGAGATTGCCACGTACCAAGTCCTCAATGCCTATCACTCAAACTTTATTTCTGAATCCCTACTTAGTAATTTTTCAAGTTATATTTTTTTTCTTCCCATGCATCTATTCCTACATACCCATTCCAGCCATATCATCTTGCTAAGACCTTTTTTCTTCACCACCATTATTCACTCCCATATATCATGGTTGGTCATGTAATTTCTCTATAAAACTTCTTTTTTTATGTGAGAGAGATTTTTGGTCATAGTTGTTGCTCGAAAAGTGGGTACAGACACAAATTAAAATGTAACATGGTAGATGATACCAACAGTGTAGGACACGGAGGCAGGAAAGATGCATTGCCATTGAGAATATTTTCACAACTATGGATGAAGAAAGTTGATATAGTAGATTAGGATAGCGTCTACTCTGTGAATTTCGATAAGAAGTGTGCACATGAAAGTCAAGAGGGTGGTTGAATGACATCAATTGACGATGAGGGAACAAGAAAAATGAAGACAATGTCCACAATACAGAAAGCATTTTTCTTCTTATTATCCTTGTTACATTTATTATTTTATTATTTATTTTTCCTTTCTTGTAGTTCAAATAATTTTCAGATCAATCAAAAGAATTAATATTTGGGTTAATTATACTATCAACAAAATTTGTAGGAGATGACAACTCTTTATTTAAATTAGATCTTTCTCTAAAATAATTCTCGATCGGGATGTATATTATTACATCAACCAGTGATATTTTCTTTGTTTTGTACTTAAAATTATTCTTGCAATATTTCCAAGAACTAGACAATTTTTTTTCAATTAAACAAGTGACAATGAAAAAGTCGGGAAGATAGAATCTTTATTTATTTTTAATCATTAACTAAGATATGAAAATTGTGAATTTTAGTTGTTATTCTTTGTCTCCAGTCATATGAAAATTTAAGATATTTACATCAATAAATTTTTTACATAGAAGCCCCTTCAAGATCACAATTTTTGTTAATATTTTTAAACAAAATTAGATGCAACCTTAATAGGAAAGTATGTGTCAAATAATAATTAGAAATGGTACTTAGAATAAATAGCAAAGAAACCACCTTTCTTCTTTCCAATTGAAAATATCAATTTTGGGCTTTGATTTGGATAATGCAAGTGCGATATTTAAAAATTACAATGGTATAAACACTTATTCTTGTCAACGTTGATAATAATATCCATAGAAATTTTAGTATAATGAGTACTTGTATGTGTGATTATACCCAACTTTAGGTATCTGGTCTAATCCTTTCTTACCTTATGCCTTTTTAAGATTATTGGTATG
This sequence comes from Alisma plantago-aquatica, assembly GCA_963693085.1. Classification (NCBI taxonomy): domain Eukaryota; kingdom Viridiplantae; phylum Streptophyta; class Magnoliopsida; order Alismatales; family Alismataceae; genus Alisma; species Alisma plantago-aquatica. Next base: position 209,243,491 of record OY856414.1, read on the forward strand.
AATATTCTTTATACTAAGAGTATCCAAGTATGTTTATAAATCAAGAAACATGGTGTTTTAACTAAAAGTCATCCTATTTGAGACTTAAGTGTAAGTAACTAAGACAATGTTATAACTAGGGATTAGTTTGATAATTTTACCAACGTAGCATATTTTACTTTAAAATTAAGTCTCTATAATTTTCTTATATCTACATGAGAGAAAGGAAGAGTCAAAATGAAAGTTGGGGACTAAATGACTAATGAAAGAGATAAATATAATAAAGTATTACCTCACTTTCAAGTCATAGTTTTATACATTTAAACTATTGAAAGTGGGAACTTGAGTAAATATTGATGAAAGATGCATATAGGTTAAGACAAACATATTAATACATAATCCCAAACAATAATAATGGTCAAACACGACAATTTATCAAATAATCATACTAATGTTTGTTTAAATAATATAAAAAATCCTTTGTATGCTAGATGGCATGATGTATGTGTTGACCTAGAGGTTGTACATTACCTATATTTTGATAATGACTTAACCATTCCATTCATATGTATCTAACATGTGCGTTAAAGATTGTTTGCAGACATTAGGTACATGAAAAGGATCACATATACAAGCCCTAGAATGGGCCAAGTGCAAGCCAAATTGACTACAAGTGTGCAATTTAGGATTTCCATGTAAATCACCTTAGAACATAAATGTAATCACTTGTAACGATGAATATGCTTGTAACTTAGAAGAGAAAAATGTTTGGGACAAAATTCACCAAGTGCTAATCACTTTTATTGCAAATTAGAAAATCCATTTCAGGCACTTGGTCGGTCGAGTTTCCCACCCTGAAACTCGACCGATCATCCTGAGTCGATTTTCTGAAGATTGCAATCGGTCAAGTTGTGCACTCACAGAACTCGACCGATTGGGTAGTAGGCCAATTCCAGTTGGAATGGTCGGTCGAGTTTCCTCAGGACAAACTCGACCGATCAATTCAACATCGAATTGCCTGCTACCTGATCGGTCGAGTTACACCCATTGATACTCGACCGATTGCACTGTACGGAGTTTGCAGAAAAAGTTATATGATCGTTGGTGAATTGTTTTGGGCAAAAATATAGCTGTTTTCTTAAAGGAAAAACGACCACTTATGTACCCAAGTGTCCCACAACATAAAGGGCCACCCTCAACTATAAATAGAACCCCTTGGACTTCATTCCAAGCTGCTCTTCCATTGCAAACTTGATTCTAGCTTAGTTGAGAGTGTTCCAAGCCCTTGAGCCCCTTTCTCTCTCTACCTTCAAGACAATTTCGTAAGTGAGATAGGTCCTTGTGTATGAGAGCTATCCTTTGTGCTATGTAAAGCTCTCCTTTCTTTCTTCCCACCTCCAAATCAAATTGAAGATTGATTGAAGCCACTTCTCTGAGTGAAAGAGGAGTTGTTGTTGTTCTTCTCCGAGTGAAGGAGAAGATGTGTTGCTGATCTTCAAGAGTGAAGATTGATCGTTGCTCCAGCTCCCTTGGTGAAGGGAAAACGTGGGCAAGCTCTCCAAGTGAAGGAGAGGTGCAAGGCAAGCTCAAGTAAGATAGGTAATTCCTACAAGGCTGAAGACAAAGGTGAGATTGGGTAAGTCCTTTGTAGAAGGCTGAAGAATCTCGCTTTGTGGGTAAGTCCTTGGATAGGTTGAAGATCTTAGCTTGTGTAATTAAGCCCTTGGTTGTGTGGTTTATGTTTCTTGTAATCTTATCATGATAAATAAGAGGACCAAGTTGCAAATCCTAGAGTCTAACCAACTCTAGGTAGTGGACTGACATAGCTCCTAAGTTTAGGACGTGGAACCACTCTAAACCACCTGTCCAAGTGCATGATATTCATTATCTCTTATCCTTGCTTTGTATGCTAGAATAGGATATCAAATTGCTGCTTGCATTAGTTTTTACACTTCATTTAAATTGGTGGTCTAATCGATTTTGTGAAGTGTGTGTAGCTCTATTCACCCCCCCTCTAGAGCCCATCGATCCAACAGTATGATCCCAAAATAGTATATTAAATTCAAATTCTACACATTATAGTTAAGAAACTTGTAGAATTTCACTTAATTGGATGATGTTAGTTGCCTTAAATGAATATGAGAAAATAACAAGATAATGTTAAAGAGCCCTAATATATTAAATAACCTAACAAACATCTCTAAAATTAGAAATTAATAGAAATTTTAGATTCTATATACATTAATTAGCTAGGTTGTCAATGTAATAGTATCAGATAAGGTTTTTTTGCCTCAAATGAAATAGATATGAAAATAAGAAGAAAAAGGAAATTGCATGTATTTTATCTATTTTATCTAGTAATTTTTCAATGTGACTCACTATGGTCTCGTTTCCTGGAACTTTGCTTATGTGGGGTGCCTTCCTTGGCCTTTAGATGTTGATGCAAGGGCTCTTGACCTGTCTTCTAGATTGAGATAATGGTTGTCTAGCTCATACAATAAATTATTCTCTTTTTCCCACTTTCCCACTCCAATATTAAGATCCCATCATGATTTTTTCTATAGTTTATTCCTCATTTAAGTGTATACAAATTGATCCCTACATGGGATCAAAACTCAACTAACAAACAAAACCCCCAAATACATCAACAGCTTCCTTCCTAAACTAAATTCCCAGTCATCCTAGAAACTCACCCCAACTACATATGATGATGCCATATCCCCTCTTCTGGGTTCTCTGGGCTGTATAAGTGCTAGGAAACCCAAGGAAAATGTGCACATGGATTCTCTACCTATCTAGAAAGCAATTTCTTATGGATTATTTTGTCGATAAAACTCATAATCTTACCTTCCGCTTCTTCTTCTTCTATACTTGTTGGCCAATGAGTGTCAGTTGTTTCTCTTTGTGTTTTTTGTAGTGGTTTGTCTTCATGATTGTATACTAGTACTAATGTATGTACATGGATGGTCTTGTGTTTTGGTTACCTGATTTGTGCTCTATGTGTTCTCATGGTGTTCCTGAACACTAGTCGAATCCAGGGAGATGTCTTGTAGGATGTAGTTTCCTTTATTCTTTATCTCCCCTGCTCTGTTACAAATTTAGTCCCGAGGCAAGAAGTCAGCTTGGGTCCTCCAGTTTCTCTTCTAACCTACCTAGAAGGGGTCGGTAGTAGGTTGCAACTAGTTTTCTTATTATATGTGATAGGAGACCTTCGACATTAGAGGAAGGGCCTCACATGTGAATTCTCATTATACCCTCCATACCATGTAATATTGTCATGACGTATTTGGCTATTTTGGTCTTTCAACCTTTGTAATTGAGTTTCCAGTGTGGTTTTGGTTATCCGTTAATGACCTCACATATCGCATCATGCTATTATCTTCTAAGGTGTGGTGTAGGGGCATTTTAGTCCTTTTTCTTGGATTTGCCATTTGTATTTTTAGAAGAATATCAACTTAAATAAATCATCCATATTTACCTAGAGCTCAAAAAACTAATCAAAAATATGATTTGAAATTACAAAAATGAGATCGTTCTAGCAGTGTGAATGTTGTATTTAAACTGATTTGGTTTAGTAGTCAATTTTGGGTTTTTTATAAATCTTATTAAATGCATTAGTCCTAATAAAATCAAATCTAATTTTTATAATGTTTAAAAATTACAATGAAATATGTTTTAGAAATGTTCAAATTTTCTCTACGGGGTTGTATAGGTGTTGTGACCCAACTAATCCTTGTGCAGTCTTGTAACAATCAATCTTTACAACACAAATTTTGTATATAATGTGTTCAGAAGTCAACACAACAATCTTGACATCATACACTACATTAGAGTGTGTGGAAGCTTAAATAATTCATATATTAGAATTGATACATAAATTTTGGCATTTAATCTAATCTAGTCTCTAATAGAGGGCATATCACACTGTTAGACTATGATTGTTTCTGGTTTGGAGGATCTGTTTTGGGTTGTACTCCTTATGGGTCCTTGTGACAACTAGCTAAGAAATTGGGATGCTCAAAGGCTAGACCTTATCAGGGTGGCTAGAGGTAGCCTATGTCAAGCTGTGGTTTTTTTGTGGGTATGCTGAATGTATGTAATCATGGTTTGTAATAGCCTTTCTTCTGGTAGGAGTGTTAGGATCTAGCCGTTCAGTTTGTTTATTCTTCTTAGCTTCCTAGCTCTATATAGGGTTCTTTACCCCCCTGTGTGGGGGTATTGACTCTTGGTTATGTTTGATTAACTCTGTCAGATGTAATGGGGTACTTAGTGCCCAAAGTTTTGGTAATACTAGCAACACGTTTTTTTGACCGACCAAAAAATAGTGGGCATATCTTGCATGTTTCTTGTCATCTATTGTAAGTCATTTTGGAACACTTGATTTGTTCATACACTCCCCCCAAGTAAATATCTTCATGCATTAACCATAATAAAAAAAATGAGTCTGTCACAAGGATAAGTAAAAAATCATTTATTTGAAAAGTAAACAAGTATGCAATTAACTACTATGGATTTTAATAAGAATGTGTGGAAATTAACATATAGTAAAGTATTAGATTATAAACATTATAATAGTGTCTATCCATGTGAACAAGATTCAATTCTGATATGCATGTCTAGGGGTTTAAATATTAAATAGTTAGCACATATCAATGTCTATTTTATTGGAGAAGTCATGTGCCCTCTCCATGGAAAGAGTTTGCACACCAGTTGCATTTCTTAGTATACCAAGGGACCTCATGTCTTATCTGTGTACAGAGTCATGGAAGTGTAATTCCACTAAAACAAGTGAGCACCAACATGTCCTTTTTAACGTTTAAACAATATGCTCTTATTTTTTAAGAATAAATTTCAATGACCTTTCAAAGAGAAATGCAAATGTATAAAAGCATTCTAGGTCGATCAACCTATCTAATCATAAATGCATTCAAGAGGAAAATATACTTTTTAAATAGAAAGGGTAATTTTGTATCCTGACTAAGAGCATACAACATTTATATATTTCTAAACATTGAACTTCGTGAATCAAGTAAGAGATAAATCTACAAATGTAGACCAATATTTATTGAGATTGTCTTGACCTAATTTGGTTACATATGTTCATCTGTGTTACATGTTATTTATTTTATATCTAGGAGTGTGATTCATCTATTTTCCCATTCTAGTCATTTCTAGGGTTTTGACTTAGTCATATATAATCAGATTCTATAATCATGCATAACATCCTAATGCTATATAGTTATTTAATTGACCTAGTGTCACGTGTTCATGTATATCATCATAGTATCTGTAAGGACCCTGACCTGGGTTTTGGGTTAAATCTATTTGTTTTGCCTAAGTAAGTTGTTTAGAACCTTAATCTAATCCCTTGAGGTGTTTTGTGATCATGTGACACACTTATGTTTCAAGTGTAGTTCTGTTTGAATGTTGTTTGAGCAATGATTGCTTGTTTTAGACCAAAGTGCAATTTATCCAAGTTGAGGGGTTATCTTGCAATATGTCACATGATGAGTGTACCCTTAGTGATTTATCATCATAATATATAGAATTTTGCCAAGGGGAGCCTTTTGGAAAGCCTAAGTTCCAAGTTGAGCTTGTATGGTTGATGCTTGTGCTTTATGTGCTAGTTTTGGTGCAAATTGTAAATTACCCACAGTTGGGGGTTAACATGCAATTTACCATCTCTAGAGCATTCCTTTCCTTGTTTGATATCATCTAGAGGATAAAGGAATATGTGTGTGCCTTGTTTGGATATCGGGCAAGGAGTGTCATCCTCACAATGACAAAGTTCTATGAATCATGTGTGTTTTGACCTTGGAATATAGTGTATCAGTTTAGGGTGGTGTGGTGTTTCAGTTTGGGAGAAGTGGTGCCCTGGGTAGGATTCTAAGAGGTTGATACCCTACCTATAGTATTTCACCATGGCGTGCATGTTGATCTAGAGAGGTTGCATGTGGCCTTTGCATGTGGACAAGTGTCACCTAGACTCTTAAGGTGATGACACCTCTCTTTCTTCCCTCAAGTATATAACCCCCTCTTTCTACATACAAGAGAACCCTTTCATCCATTCTTGTTCTCCTCCTCTTGATGGACGAGCTTGGGAGATTAAGGAGCTAGAGGAAGCCCCCATGGAGCTTGGGAGGTCAAGTTCCTTGCTCATGGTGATTCCTTGTTCAACTTCCATCTTGGTGAGTTATGTTTCTTTGATAGCCATTTCTTTGAGCAATCTATTTCATCATCTTCTTCCTCTCTCAAACATGGATCATACCTTGGATGAAGGATGAATAGGATGTGGTTCTCTCTCTCTTTCCTTTTTTCTTGAGCTATTATAACCTTGACACCTTCTTCTTTCTTGAGGTGATGTTGAGGTCACGTTGGGACTCTTGATGGACTATCTTCCACCTTAAGAATGTGTGCTTTAGAGCTATAACCCGTTATGGATACCTTCTTGAGGTGGGTTATATAACTTCCAGCGCCCCTTATTATTTTCACTCTTTCATGTGCTTATGTTGTTTCTCATCTCTGGATCGTTTATCTCATATATACTAGTAGTTGTAGTTAGTTTTGAGAACTGATTTGATGATGGGACCTTGTTTAGTTGTTGTCCATGTCTTGTACCTTCTTTCCATGATAGAAGATGGAATTGTAACCAGTCTTCCTAAGGTTGAAGATGACAAGTTTACATACACATGCACTATGTTAGGAGTGGTCGTCATTACTTGTGGTGTTTAACCCGACACATCATGTAATTAGTCATCATGATTGTTGGATCAAGGGCTCTAAAAGGGGGGTGAATAGAGCTTCACAATTCTCACGAAAAGGATTATACCACCAAATTATATTAAGTACAAAAACATAAACAAACAGCAAATTTGATGTCTTAGCTAGCAAGCACAGCAAGGATGAGAGACAAGGAAGAGCAAGCACTTGAACAGGTGGTTTAGAGTGGTTCCACATCCTAACTAAGAGTTATGTCAGTCCACTACCTAGAGGTGGTTAATCTCTAGGATTTGCAATCTTGGTACTCTTATATTCCATCATAAGATTACAAGACACAACAACCACACATCCAAGGGCTTAGTACCTCAAGCAAATATCTTCAACCTATAGAAGGAGCTTACCCACTTGAACCATGGAGTCTTCAACCATCAACATGGGCTTACCCACTCCTTATTTAAGTCTTCGGCCTTTAAGGGATTACCTATCTTTCTTGAGTGCTTTCCTTGACTATCTCCTTCACTTGGAGATCTGGAACACCTTGCCTTCTTCAACCTTGAATAATAGCAACCTCTTCTCCTTCACTCAGAGAAGATCTTCAACCTTTTCTTTATTAGGAAAGAGGGTAGGAAGATGGTGGAGGAGAGCTTTACATCAATACATGGAGTAGATCTCTTACAAAGGAACCTATCTCACTCATACTCACGAATTTGACTTGAAGGTAGAGAGAGAAAGGGGCTCAAAGGGTTAGAATACTCTCAACTAGGCTAGGACCAAGCTTGTAATGAATGAGCAACCTTGGAATGAACTCCAAGAGGTCCTATTTATAGTTGAGGGTGCCCCTTTAAGTTGTGGGACACTTAGATACGAAATATAGCCATTTTTTCTCAAAGCAGCGACTCTATTTTCGCTCAAAACACACATCAATGGTCACAATCACTTTTTCTGCAAATTACGTACAGTGCAATCGGTCGAGTTTCAATAAAGGTAACTTGATCGATAGAGTAAAAGACAAAGATGATATTCAAATCATCGGTCGATTTTATCCTGGGGAAACTCAACTGACCAATGAAGATCAAATTGGTTAGGTACTCGATCGGTCGAGTTCTGTGAAACCACAACTCGACCAATGCTATCTTTAGAAACTTGATCCAGGAGGATCGATCGAGTTTGCAACTCGATCGATTGACTGCTTGTGGTCAATTTTCTAAAGTGCATATAAAGTGATTAAAACTTGGTGTTTAGTGTCCCAATCAATTTTATCAACTAAGTTACAAGTCAATTCATCATTACAAGTGATTACACAAATGTTCTAAGGTTGTTTACATAGATTTCCAAAATTGCACACTTGTAGCTCTTTTGACTTGAACTTAAGCCAATCTAGGGTTTTTGATTTTTGATCCTTTTCTTGTACCTAACATCTGAAATCAATCTTTAATACACATATTAGATACATATGAATGGAATGGTTAAGTCATTATCAAAATATGGACAATGTATAACATCTATGTCAACAATGACTAGGGGATGCTAAATTGATATGCTTTAATGGGTGCTAACTCATCATGCCCTAGAAATGCTTAAACTAATATGCTTGCTAAACTTACATGCCTTGAGGATGCTAACTCATCATGCCCTAGAAGGGTTCAACCATCATGCCCTAGAAGAGCTTGACCAATATGCTTGACACCTTAGAACGATATGATTTTGAGGGTGCTATCCTGTCATGACCAGGTGGGTGTCTTGAGCTGGAGTGTCAAACCGTGATGCCTTGGTTGAGTAAGAGGTCGACATGGAAAACCCTAACCCTAACAACCTGACACACTTAGGGTTGCCCGTCACACCTTCATGTAGGGTTGTCCGTCACACCTTCAAGTAGGGCTAAACCATCACGGCTTGGGAGGTTAGCCCCTCGTGCCTTGCATAGAGGTAGTCGACATGTTATGGTTGTGACAAGTCGACACCCTATGGCAAGTATCAACCTGACACCCGTTGTGCTAAACCGATACACCTCATGTGTGGTTAGCCCGATACTATGATGGTCTAAACCGATACCCTTGGATGAGCTTTCCCGACACACCTTGGTGTGGTCAGGTTGATACATGAGTATGATGAAACCAAGATACCTCTAGCCACATGAAACCTATATGTCAAGGCCAACCCAAGATGCTATAACTCGAGACACACCTTGATGAGATAGACCGATACACCTAGTGGGTGTTAAGACCATGTTGCAATGTGTATGTCAAGCCGACACACCTTGGGAAGGATGAAACTGATACCTAGGGTTGATGATAAATTGATGCCTTAAGTTGAAGGTGAAACTGACATCTAGGATTAAAGGATAGACCGAGATGCCATGCATTTGATTAGTTGATACATGTGTAATAATGGGTCGTTTCACCTATACTCTTGTGTGTGATGATTTATCTAAGATGTCATGATTATGAATGATCAATCCTTAATTATGATGCTTAGCCCTAAAAACTTCCCAATGAGGTGGGAGGTTATAGAAGTAGGGTTTTGTGGTAAAGTGGCCATATGTTAATCCTAAGCATAAGATGGTAAGACTAATGTGCACACCTTAGTGAAAGATTCTAATCCATGACAAGTGTCTTCTATATTCTTTTCTACATGATCATAACTGATGAGAGAGGTTAATGAGATCCCTATGTGAGTACATGATAGTGGTGGTGAGCCTTATTGGAATCAAGGGGTGTTAGTTTTGTGTAGAAATCATATGAACAAGTTTAATGTTCTAATAAGTGCCCTGTGTATAATTTGAGTGAAACCCTCTAGTTACGTAATCTAAGGCTTGACATTCCTTGGTATGATAATGGGGTGATAACTTGTGAAGAGTAACAACCTACGGGTCACGTAAAAATGAAACATCATGGTGGTATAAAGGTCAACGTGTTTACATAATACATTGTTGTAACCCAAGAATAACTTAATGAGATAATACACATATGCCTTTATGAAATGATGATACCTAATGCTGATGACACAATGAGATAGTCATACCCAACTAATGTTGATCAAACTTAAATCAGTTCCAAGAAGGTAGAAATAGTGTGTTTAGGGTTTGGTGATAATAACCATGATGTAAAACCCTAATCGATTGTATGTGAAAAGCATTGACCCTGATTCTATGGGTATGTCCTATTATTGGATGTGTATGAATGGAAAGCATGATATTGTACTCTCTCTCTCTCTCTTAAATTACATGACTTTAACCTAGTAAGTTAATTGGGTGTTTTAATTAGTGGATACTATGAAAATGGTTAAATAATATTATAAACCCCGATAAGGGAACATGGGAAGTATGAATATGTGAATGTGCATACTTGGTTATATTGTCTAAATATTCTCCAACCTATGGGAGGTAGTGAAGTCAGGGTTTTGAGATAGAATGATGTTTGAGAACCCTATGTGGAATAAGCATGAAGCATAATCCTCAATTTGAGAACTTATGATGCATTGCTTGCTTTATTTAAAAGGTGTTTAATGTGTTCTAACATATTCTCTCACTGAATGTAATAGCTAATGATTGCTTTGGCAAGTAAATGTGATGTGGCATAAGTGATGATTGGCATAAGTAATGCTTAAATGCCCATTGAAACATCATGAGATAACAATGAATCACAAGTGTGATGTGATGGGTCTTAGGACCTGGAAAGGGCTTAGTGCCTAGTTGAGGTGATATCCTCTGGTACTGGATTGAGGGATTGCTATCCCATGGTGATGTGACATTGGTGATAACCTTGAGAGGTTGTGTAACAGTGGTGATGGTATTGTGAATGGCAATGATACAAGCATTATGTGGTGATAGCGTGACAAGCCCACACCTTATGTGTTTACATCTGTGGAAAATGTGTTATGCCCTTATTTCATAGAGTTTGCTATGGTTTTATACATTGTAACTTGATTGATGATAAAAGAAACTTTAGTTGGTCTATTTAATCAAGTGGGATCTAATCATGTAGCTTACCCTGTGCCATAGATCCATTCAGTGTCAGCAATTGTTGGATGGTGAAATGAGTAACTCCTACGGGAAACTCGGAGTGCATACTATTGAGTATGCAGGGATATCTTGGTACCCTAATATCAAGAAATCGAGGGTGACTTCGGCCATGCATGAGCCCCAGATCATGCCTCAAGATATGTGACATAGGATTGGCTGCATGCCATACCCTGGAAGAGTGTGGCTTCGGACCGTAACTTAGTGATATTATGTTTATGAGATTGCACAGGATTGGCTACAAACCATACTCTGGAAGAGTGCGGCTGTGAGCCGTATCTCAGTTTCACTAGTACCGTGGCATGTACCAAGGTGGGCTAGGTTTGTACAACTGGACTATATGTTTCTGGAAGCAGTTGACTCATGATGTCACTACAGGTTCACTCGTATACTAACCACGAGGTGGTGAGGTCATGGATTCCGACTCTTCCACTAAACTTTGTATGGCACCAATTTTGAATTAGCAGTGGCCAGTTGGATTTGGGTGGTACGACTCAAATCCTCAGGGTATAATGAAATATGTGATCAACCATGTAGTATACATGTATAGGATCAAATACGAGGACATTGGATGAGGTCTTGCTTTGCTTTTGTACTGCTTAGTTTGTAATAGTTATACATGTCCTTCGTATTCCTTTTCAAGCTTAAAGATAATCTATTGTGTAGTGTAGATGCCTAAACTACTTAAACAAGTGATAGTTTCTCTTCTTAAGAGAATTTGCTGAATCCACTCATCTTATAATAATATTCTTTTCTTCTTAGTTATCTATGCTAATAATAAAGCTGGCAAAGAGTTATATCTCTCACTGGGACTTTTGTCTCACCCAATTGGTTAAATATCTTTTAGGTGGGCGTGCATGCCAAGCTAAAGATAGGATAGCTAAGGACATAATATGAAGAATAACTATACCTGGTGGATCAGGGTATATGGGTAATGCCTAGTAATAGAGTCCTATGTGTCGTCCCTATACACTCAAGTCCTTGGGGGTGTTCTCCATGTGTTTTGATGACATGATGATCGATATGTGGTTTTTAGCTTGTGTGCCTTTGGTGGTATGTACATACACGTGGAACTGTTCTCATATGTAACATGATGTTTGGAAAATAATGATGTAGCACTTTGAATATATATTATGAAATGCAAGTGTTGACTCTTATGGAATAAATTTTAGTTCATGATGCTTGCTGCAAATTGGTTTTAAATTTCCCATGGTTTCGGTAATCCGCTACAAATGGTTAACCCTGGTTTAAGTTTTGAGTAATTTTGCTTTTTGTGGAAAAGGGTGTCACAATATCCTCTTATCCGATAAATGACCCTGACATATTAATATTGTTATATACCTCATCATGTTACTGAGATACTAACATATTGTCACTCTAAAATTCTAGCCTTATATACTAAGTGAACATCTGAACCACTATATGCTTACAAATGTCCATATGGGTAAATTTTACATGTATACTAAAGTATGAGATTATATTTGGCCGCACAGATTCATCCATGGTTACAAGTATCAATATTAGTAAAAGTATCAGATACCACATAAGGCTATATATTCGTATTCAAGTTATTTTATTGTCATGCCTCACAGTTGGGTTTTGATCTATATTCTCTATCTAATAGACATCTTTATTGAAATAGATACATAGTCTCTTTCTAAACTTTTGTCTTTTTCAACATATATTTAAGTATCTCAGAGTTATCCCTACCCAAGAAAGAACAATGTATTTTCTAATTTAGATATTTTGCTATCCTATAATTCAATTGGGTCATCTTGGGTCAAATCCTTTCATTGTAAGAGAAATCACCTACCATGATACCCTTGTTAGGAAATTTTAAGGTTTAAAATGCTTTATACATGCACAATGAATTACTTATATATCATTGTATGCCCCATACTAGATAACCAAACCATTAGCCCATAATGAAATTTTTAAATGACTTCTGTAATTTTCTTTCTACCATAAAAATATGGCAACAAAAAACACTAAGTATTATATAATTATTTGCCATTCAAGTATCCCATATAGTAAGTTATATTAAGAGTCATTTAAAATCACATATAAACTTATAAGGTGTTCAAACTTGGACAGTACTATCTAAAGGAAGTATTATAGATGAAAAGTATCACAAGTAATTTATATATTACTCAATTGAACCTCCAATGCTTGAATTGATGTTCAAAAGGACTCAAGAGCAAATATAAACCACATCATTATTTATCATAGGATTATATATAATAATAATTTCTCAATGACGACTTCTACACGGGAGGGGAGAAACTATAGGTCCTCACACTCCCCCTCCATTTTCCAATCCCAAAGTGGTTTAATGATATGAGAACCAATGATTGATGATCCTATGTATATTATCATTGTTCTAACCCTTCTTTATTTTGCTATCATCATGCATGCATGTAAATTTTCCTTTATTTTTGTGTTTCTTATATGAAAGCCTATCTTCTATATAAGAAAATTTCTTTTTACCTCATCAGGATTGGAAATACCGAATTAATATATTGTGGGGGTGCCTACACCTTATTCACATATAACCCAATGCCTTACTCTTTTCTTTGATTTTGTCTTCATGTCCTATCCACCTACTCTCTAAATCCCATCTGCTTATAATTTTACTTATTTTCCCTCATAGATGTGATGGAGGTTTCATTATTTATTTTTCTTTTAAACTGACCCAACCAACATACATCCCACTATTCCTAGATTCTAAGACACACCAAAACCACCATCCACTATGGGTTGAACTCCACGCTCCTTTTTTGTAACAATTTTGCACACTTATATTTATTCATCCTATAGTATGGAGGATGCATCTCTTATTCTTTCAAAAGAGGGCATTCCATGGTTTAGGGTAGAGTTTATTGTGGTTTCAATCCAATGCCTTTTATGGAATTAATTTATCCCCCTTGACTTCATGCACACATCTCCACTCGAGCATACATTTGTTACTAACCGTATTATTCAAATATGATGTTCTAAATTTTACATGATTATATGAAGCTGAAAAAACTACAAAACCTTCGAGCAGGTTTACAATCTAATACATGATAAATATGAAAATTTAGATTAATTAGCCATTGGAGACTTAATAATGGTGTGTGGTGTGATCTAAAATTTTAGAAATGAAAATGAATTATTTATTTGTTAAAGACTCTATGTGTGTTGTTAACTGTTATGACTACACTAGTATTTAGACTAATTCTAGAATATCTACATTGGAATTATATGTGAAAGGTATTTGTATATGTTCTAAATGATGGTTTTCGCTTGAAATTTGGATCATGGATGTCAAGAGGTATACCATGCCTATTCATGAATATCAAAGTAAGATAATTCACTTATTTCTCTCTAAGAAACGTATTCATTATGATTTGATATTAAATGTGATATATTTTTCTCTTATTTATATCGAAAGTAATGATACTACATGTTAATAATGATATCAATTTTAAAATTAGTAACATATGTATATGCTAAAGCTAATCATAGAGATAGACGTTTGAATATCATGTCCCTTTCCTCGAGGTCCATATTTGGGAAGTGAAAGTGGTTACATTATAGCAACTCACAAGTATACTTTGAGAAGGAACCCTGTGTATGATCCTCACCCAAGTGAGTTGGATGGAACATGAGGACCTATAAAGACCTTTCAATTGTGGTGTGTCTTGTAGCTTCTTAACATCAATACTTTAGATAAATAGAATTTCTATCTAGACTAAATTTCATGATGTGCCCCTAGTGGAACATGGATTTAGCATACACATACAAAATGGATGGAAAGAACATGTATTGAATGAGTGTATATGTGTTCTTATCTAGATTTAACCAAAAAATCCAATAAAAATGTTATAAAACATATACATGTTCTTCATATATTTCAAGTGTAGGTACAAAGATAATGGTGGAAGGTGTCAAAATAAACACTTCGTCTTAAGGCCAAATAAAATTGTAGCGGGAAATGCTGAAAGTAATTTTCCATGGAAACAAAAATAGAAATGCAAAAGTAGAAGGCACACGGGAGATAGGATGTAGAGAAGAAAATAAGGAGAAAATGAATTTTCCATCACTTAAAAAACATCATGAACTTCCTATCACAGACTAAGATATAGTTTCTTTACCAACTTCCACTACATGAGACTTCACATCCATGTCTTCCACCTTGGGATGATGGTCAGTGATAGAGTTGTCCCATGCTTTGATAAAGAGAATTACTAACACTTAACAAGGCCCTGGTACTTACCCATCAGACAACCTACTTCCATGCTAAAGACTAATATCTAACACATCAATCTGGAGGCAAGATCACATTCTAGTGCATCACTCATACTTGCATTCATGGTGAATGGTAGTAGGATAACACCCATGGAGTAAGGAAAACAAGCAATAAAACAAAGTAAGAATAAAAGTGAATATAAGTTAATAAACAACAAACCGAATTTAAATGTCATTTTTCATTGAAAAGTAAATGAATTATAAATATTATAATGTAATTGGAAGGGAAGAGTCTTGTCTGGGAAAAATCTATCACATAGTAGGGTGGAGTGAAAGGGAGGTTCATTCCATTTATAGACTAAGACAACCTTAAATGAGGCTTTCCTAGGTGCCTATTTATATAAGGGTGGATTATTTCACATATTAGATATTATCTGATTATATTAATTCTATGATTTATGGATCCTTTAGTAACTTGATAACAATAGATAGGTTGATAGGTTTCAAGTTGGGGCAGCTACTGGTAAAATTTCATCCTTCCATTGGTGGTTAGAATGAGGCATCTTAATTGCCTCATACAAGTACTATTGAGATGGAACTACTAGTGAGAAAATCATCTCTCTTTGTGAATGATTTGAATTAGCACTTGTGCATTTAGAAAAGTTTTGAAGTTGTGTAGGTTGTGATGTTAGTATCCAAGCTTTAAATGAATGGCCTAATGGTGTCATATCCTTTTGAGGCAACCTTGAATCCAATTGATGTAGTGTCCTAACATGGATTCCCAGGATGGTCATATATTTGAGAAATAGATATATGGTAAAAAGTACTAATAGAAAAATATGCACCAAAGAGATTGTGGCATAATCTTAAACAAGGTTGTTGATTTATACAACCGGTGTGTTCTAATTTAGTTTTACATACCTACCTAACATGTTAGATCAATTCATGATTGACTCTTGACATGATATTTATATGGTCGGTGAGTTGTCCCATTTTGTGATCTCCTATCATTCTCTTGAGATGTTAATGAGTAGAAAATCCATATTTCCTCTACAACACCAGATATGGAAACCTCAATACTGGATAAGGTTTGTGTACTAGTTCTAGTGAGGTCATTGTGCCCTGAGATTTGTACATAGGGTCATTCACAAGTAAATAAGACATGTCCACTTTACTTGGTGGATACAACATAAGTAAATACGTGGAAAAGCTAATAAACATGCTTATATTAAAGAAGAAGTCTTATGAGAAAAATGTATTTCAGATATATATATATATATATATATATATATATATAAGATTTGAATTTGAAAATTATCTTGCTCACTTAAGTATACTTACTTGATTTACTGGGTTCCTTGGACATGTTTTTATGTATAGTAGATTATTAAAGTATGATTTCTTTTAGTATTTTATATTACATCATGTCATTTCATATCTCTTGAATAGAAATGTACACTCATGACAAAGTAAAATAAGAAATTCTAAGTGAATTTTCAAAATAACCAAACAAGAATGACTCAAGATACAAGATAGTCAGAATTCTGTCGTTTCAGATACCTCTTCAATTGAGGTCAACTTAATAGTTTAGAGTAGGGTTTTAATATATCTCCTTGAATTTTTTGTACCCAGGATTGATCCCCTCATTACTTATTGAGTAATACAACACATCCCGACCTAAACAAATGAAAACATGTGAAGTAAGGCATGCATTTTACATTTAAAAAAAGTATGATACATAAAGCATTACAAAATTATGATATATAAAGCATTATGATTATATATTGGTGGAAAGATAAACTACTAAAACTTTTTTTTTGCATTTCATCATTGTCTGTTCCTCACCGATATTGGTGGTGTTACAACAAAAAAGATGTACAAAAACCCAAAAAGAAGGGACCAATTGTAGAGGAAAACTTAGACATCTCGAGCTATCCAAAGACTAAGGTTGTCGAGATGGATCTTTATGATTCTCCTCTCTTAGAACACCCGCACTTGGGTGGTTTGAGAACAACACCCAAATTGGAGAAATGATAGAGATGATTATCAATTTAAGCAATATATTCTAGATTACCAAACATTGGGCAATAAATGAGTAAGGTTAAACACAATAGTTGTTCCCATTTTAGAAAAGGTGTAAAGTGTATCAGAGTTTATACAAGAGAATGTATAATACCAAGAGTTATGTGTATTCTAAGAAAAATATTTAGTCACAATAAGAGTTCTTTTCTTAAATAATATTCAACCACATTAAACTATAATTCTTTGTGTGTAGCTTATAATATGGTCAAAATTGCCTAAAATTAGGGCAGTAAAACCATTTTATTCCATTACTTAGGAAGGAGGAACCACCACCTCAATCCTTTGTATAAAATATATTAAAATGAGTAATAACATAAATAAGGGCCAGACACCACCACCTAAATCCAAAATAAATAGTTGTGCACTGGCCCCAACATCTAAGAACCACTACTATAGATAACCTAGTAAAATATATGTAAAACATGTAATAATTGAGAAGATAAGTGTAACATACCAGATCTTGGACCCTACCCTAGAACTGTGACCTTTTGGGTTTGACCAAACAATATTGAGGATAGATTGATCCAATAATCTAATGCATGAACAATGTAATCTAATATGTCATATAATTCATTTGGTGATAATAAAATGATAAATAACTTAATTTCATGCATAATATGGTTAATGGGACTCTAATGGGCTAGATGTTATAACCCATGAAAGAAATTCTCAAAATAAATAATAAACTTCAAATTTGTAATCTACACATTAAAATAAGTCTACATGTCAATTTTCATTTAATTTGGACAATCTTGAATTAATATGGTTAGATAGGAGAGAGAAATTGCCTAAAAGGTGTAATTAATAAATAAATATAATAATTGACCCCAAAAGAGTAAAATAATGTTAGATTCGTAATCTACATAATAAAATATGTCTTTGGGTGAATTTTTACCCAATTTGGAGAAAGTTTGCTTAAAAGGTAATATTAGGAGAGAGAAAGTGTGTAGAACCTTCAAAATATTAATTAAATACTCAAACAACTCCAATATGTAAAATTTATGGAAAATTCGTATTCAACATATCAAATATAACTTTAATTATCCTCTATGCAAAATTTCATCTAATTTGAGTAACGTTTGGACTCTCTATTGAAGAAAGAGAAAAAGGTAAATATTTTATATAACACTTTAAACAATATCATTGTCCGATTATAGTTTCTAATTTTTATTCTATCATGTGCCTGTTTGAGTTTTTTTTTCTGTAACGATCGATCTCATCCCCTTGTTCTCGATCAGATGGCGGGAGACTTATCTCCTACCTCGAGTAGGAGTGCCCGCCTGTGAACAGTACGCTGGGCTAGAGTCTCAGTTAATCGCAGATTTCTCTCTTCCTGCCTCTTCTCAACTTTTGATTTCTTCACCCTCGCTTTCCTCATCTTCTTACAAACCCAATGGGTATAAATACCCTGGGGTTCCTCGTGTTTCTCACTTAACTCGCAAGGTGCGGCCGGGTTGGTCTGTTCCCTCCCCTGTTTCCCGCTTCTTCGCTTTTCCTCACCACCTCAGGTGATCAGACTGTTGGGGGATTGTTCCCAGTCCTTCAGCGGACCATTGTTTTCCTTTTCCCATCATCAGATCGGTCTTGTGGGAGCCCATGGGTGATACCCCTACTCCACCGGCTCCTATTTTGTTGGCTTCAAGTCGTCACCAGGCTCCTGATCGACGAAGAAGCCTACTATGAGTCGGAACACCATCAGACCCGCCGACAATCCTAATGGGACCATCTGGTGTTCTTAATTTGTTTGTTGTCTTTTGTTTCGACCCTTAATGATGGAGATTTCAGCTTTGGGCTTGTGGCTCACCACCACGACTCCGTGTGCTGCCCAAATTCAATCAAGGCTAGATGTGAGATCATGAATCTTTTCCGGTTACCTTCGTTCTTCTAGTTTTGCGATAAGTTGGCTATTGAGGTTTTGCCCAATTTCTTTCCCAGTAGCTTGGGCTCTTCTGCGCAGCCATGGTGGACGCTCATTTAGAGAAGAATACCTCGCATGATTTCTCGACTCTACCCTCCAATTTTCCTATTTTGCTATGTTTTTTCAATCGGGGCACTTTTGTCTTTTTGCCTCTGTTTTTCTTTTGTTTGGTTGCGAGTCAAGCAAGCCTTTGACTTGGTGACATGGCCGCCTCTAGTTGGACCATGTCATCTAGGCCGGCCTGGATTCTCTCTCTTTCGCGAGTCTATTGTTTACATGGATTTTTCTGATTGGTTGTGCTTAAGAAATTGATAACTAATTATCAATTTGGCCAAAATTTTCAAATAAATACTCGTTAGATTCAGAAAATGCAAGCTTTCTAATGGTTTTGGTTTTGTTGCCTGAATCTAATGTTTTAAATAGGTGTTTTCAATGGATCTATTTAATAATGAATTAACTTGTATAATTCATAACTAATAATTTATAAGTCAGAAAAATATAATAAAATATGTTTTGAACTAAAAAAAAGTATAACCTCAAATATGGTATGGTTTTGATAACCTAATTCACTCATAATAAAAAGGGTGGTTTTTAGGGTTTTGAATAATTGATGGAAACCTAACCCTAATTCCACATATATGCTTAATAGGTTCCTTGGCTACCTAGACTTGGACCTAGATGTGACTTTGGATCGTTTGAATTTGATGTTGAGGTATGTTTGCATCCTCGATTATTCTTCTTGAGCAATTATCCTATTTTAGTCTTACTTTGGTCCTATGGACATTGACCTACACATTATCTTGTTCTCTTGAAATCGTGCTTCATGTGAAGTATCTTATTTTATTATTGATCTTGTGATCATGGATATTCTCTTGGGAATCTTATATTGTTGCCTTGGTGCAAGTTTGACTTTTGATATTATATACCCACTGTGATGTGGATGTTTACTTTTTGATATGCCCACTGTGATGTGGAAGTTACTGGTTGACATGTGATGTCTCTTTCCCACTTTGAAGTGGATTTATTTATATATTTGTGTTGTCCATTGTGTGATGGAAACATTGTATAATTCTGACTATACTTTTCTACTTGCCTCTACATTAACATGCTATGTGATTCAGTAGCACTAGAGTAGTGTAACTACATTGGTTTTTGTCTCATTGTGCAATATGGAAACATTGTGATATCTTTGGGATGGAGGATGTGTGATTCCCCATACCCGGGAAGGATGTGTGATTCTTGGCCCATGTTATATATATTTGTATGGTGGATGTGTGATTCCCCATGCCAAGGCAAGATGTGTGATTCTTGGCCCATGTCCCACCAGGTTCAAGATGTGTGATTCTTGACCGCCATTGTTATTTATATTGTTCTAGGGCTATGTTTATCTCACATGCATGCAGGTTGATGATGATATGTGCTTTGTTTCCCACCATGGTAGTGGATGTTTATATTGATAACACATTCTTATTATTTGTTGGTTATGGCAAGTATCCCTTTTGTTATGATCTTTTCTCTTGATACCCGATTGGGTGGTCCTTATCTCTTGCATGGGAAGCCTTTTATTACGATGTCTCTTATTATTTATAAATTGCTCAATTTTCTTTTTAGTATGCACATACCAGCCTTTGCTGATGTCTCCTTTTGTTTCTCTTTTGCTGGGGTATGCTTCCAACCCTAGGTGGAGGACATGGATGGCTTGACATGTGGACCCGGCCTTAGATTGTAAAGTTAAAGCTTGGAGACAATCTTGAGGTGGTTTAGATTTCCTCTACATGGATCCTTATGAAGTAAGTTTAAGATGTTCCCTTTGTTTTATAATTGAATATAGTCAAATATTTTCTTCCGCTGCTATACTTTGGTCTTTTGATTACCATTATATAAAGATTTGAAAATTTTACCACCATTCCATCATACCTTTTGAGTATGTTTGGACTGGAGGTTCTATTGTTCAAATTTTTAGTAAGGAGGTGATTTCACTTCTTTAAAACATGGTATCAGAGCCCATGGTAGTCAGAATTGACTATTTCAATTTTGTCTCCCTATAGAACCCTTGACTTTTCTAAATAGCTCTAAGTGAGATGTTGACCCTAGATTTGATCTATGATGATCTTCTTATGCAAAAAGGTTTTGTTTGAGGATAAGATTAGGTTATGAGGAAGTATTCATATGGAAATATTGTGACTTGGTTTTCACAATTGATTTTGGATCCACTTTTTGTTTCATCTCAAAAAGTTTTCATCGCCAACAATTATTTTCAATTATACTACTATATGTACAAAAGTTTTCTTTGATTTATAAAAGTTTTCTTTAAATAAGTCACAATTAAGAGAAACTGTAGTTTGAGTAGAATCTAACCCTAGTTTTGTGACTAGGATTGATATAATGATGTAGTTGACCTACCCTATGACTTTTTGCATGTTCATGTAGGGTTGATAGGTTAGAGACACGAGGACCTAAAAACTCAGCCCTAGATGGTGACTTTAGTTGGATACATGAGAAATATTAATCTCTAAATACTTTCATAACTAAGAGATGAGGGTAGTTCTAAAAAGATGTTTAGTTTGACTTGTTAGGTTGAACCCTTTAAGGGGTGGAGAATAGTTGATAATTGATGTTTAGATCTATAGATTTCGAGGACGAAATCCTTTTTAAGGAGTGGAGTGTTGTAACATACCAGATCTTAGACCCTA
This sequence comes from Alisma plantago-aquatica, assembly GCA_963693085.1. Classification (NCBI taxonomy): domain Eukaryota; kingdom Viridiplantae; phylum Streptophyta; class Magnoliopsida; order Alismatales; family Alismataceae; genus Alisma; species Alisma plantago-aquatica. Next base: position 209,265,131 of record OY856414.1, read on the forward strand.
CCCTAAAACTGTAACCTTTTGGGTTTGACCAAACAAGGTTGAGGATAGAGTGATCCTAATAATCTAATGCATGAACAATGTAATCTAATATGTCATATAATACATTTGGTGATAATAAAATGATAAATAACTTAATTTCATGCATAATATGGTTAATGGGCCTCTAATGGGCTAGATGTTATAACCCATGTAAGAAAGCCTCAAAATAAATAATAGACTTCAAATTCGTAATCTACACATTAAAATAAGTCTACATGTCAATTTTCATTTAATTTGGACAATCTTGAATTAATATGGTTAGATAGGAGAGAGAAATTGCCTAAAAGGTGTAATTAATAAATAAATAAAATAATTGACCCCAAAAGAGGAAAATAATGTTAGATTCGTAATCTACATAATAAAATATGTCTTTGGGTGAATTTTTATCCAATTTGGAGAAAGTTTGCTTAAAAGGTAATATCAGGAGAGAGAAAGTGTGTAGAACCTTCAAAATATTAATTAAATACTCAAATAACTACAATATGTAAAATTTATGGAAAATTCATATTCAACATATCAAATATAACTTAAGGATGAAGTTTCACCTAATTGGATAATCCTAATGTCATTAATGAAGGAGGAAAGAGAAAATAGGTTTTGATTTATTTGACATATTAAAAGTTCTCAAAAGGCAAATCTAATTACACAATCAGAATCTAAATGCCTTAATTAGCCTCTATGCAAAATTTCATCTAATTTGAGTAACGTTTGGACTCTCTATTGAAGAACGAGAAAAAGGTAAATATTTTATATAACACTTTAAACAATATCATTGTCCGATTATAGTTTCTGACTTTTATTCTGTCACGCGCCTGTTTGAGTTTTGTTTTTCTATAGCGATCGATCTTGTCCCCTCGTTCTCGATCGGATGGCTGGAGACTTATCTCCTACCTCGAGTAGGAGTGCCCTCCTGTGAACAGTACACTGGGCTAGAGTCCCAATTAATCACATATTTCTCTCTTCCTGCCTCTTCTCGACTTTTGATTTCTTCGCCCTCTCTTTCCTCATCTTCTTGCAAACCTAATGGGTATAAATACCATGGGATTCCTCGCGTTTCTCGCTTAACTCGCAAGGTGCGGCCTGGTTGGTCTGTTCCCTCCCCTATTTCCCGCTTCTTCACTTTTCCTCACCACCTCAGGCGATCAGACTGCTGGGGGCTTGTTCCCAGACCTTCAATAGACCATTGTTCTCCTTTTCCCATCATCAGATCGGTCTTGTGGGAGTCCAGGGGTGATACCCCTACTCCACCGACTCCTGTTTTGTCGTCGTCAAGTCATCACCAGACTCCTGATCGACGAAGAAGCCTGCTATGAGTCGAAACACCGTCAGACCCTCCGACAATCTTAATGGGACCATTTGGTGTTCTTAATTTGTTTGCTGCCTTTTGTTTTGACCCTTAATGATGGAGATTTCAGCTTTGGGCTTGTGGCTCACCACCATGACTCCGTGCGCTGCCCAAATTCAATCAAGGCTAGAGGTGAGATCATGAATCTTTTTTGGTTACCTTCGTTCTTCTAGTTTTGCGATAAGTTGGCTATTGAGGTTTTGCCCAATTTCTTGCCCAGTAGCTTGGGCTCTTCTGCGCAGCCATGGCAGACGCTCGTTTGGAGAAGAATACCTCGCATGATTTCTCGACTCTACCCTCCGGTTTCCTATTTTGCTATGTTTTTCGATCGGGGCACTTTTGTCTTTTTGCCTCTATTTTTCTTTTGTTTGGTTGCGAGTCAAGCAGGCCTTTGACTTAGTGACATGGCCGCCTCTAGTTGGACAATGTCAGCTAGGCCAGCCTGGATTCTCTCTCTTTCGCGAGTCTATTGTTCACATGGATTTTTCTGATTGGTTGTGCTTAAGAAATTGATAACTAATTATCGGTTTGGCCAAAAATTTCAAATAAATACTCGTTAGATTCAGAAAAATGCAAGCTTTCTAATAGTTTTGGTTTTGTCGCCTGAATCTAATGTTTTAAATAGGTGTTTTTAATGGATCTATTTAATAATGAATTAACTTGTATAATTCATAACTAATAATTTATAGGTCAGAAAAATATAATAAAATATGTTTTGAACTCAGAAAAGTATAACCTCAAATATGGTATCGTTTTGATAACCTAATTCACTCATAATAAAAAGGGTGGTTTTTAGGGTTTTGAATAATTGATGGAAACCTAACCCTAATTCCACATATATGCTTAATACGTTCCTTGGCTACCTAGACTTGGACCTAGATGTGACTTTGGATCGTTTGAATTTGATGTTGAGGTATGTTTGCATCCTTAATTATTCTTCTTGAGAAATTATCCTATTTTTGTCTTACCTTTGGTCCTATGGACATTGACCTACACATTATCTTGTTCTCTTGAAATCATGCTTCATGTGAAGTATCTTATTTTATTATTGATCTTGTGATCATGGATATTCTCTTGGGAATCTTATCTTGTTGCCTTGGTGCAAGTTGGACTTTTGATATTATATACCCACTGTGATGTCAATGTTTACTTTTTTATATGCCCACTGTGATGTGGAAGTTACTGGTTGACATATGATGTCTCTTTCCCACTTTGAAGTGGATTTATTTATATGTTTGTGTTGTCCATTGTGTGATGGAAACATTGTATAATTCTGACTATACTTTTCTACTTGCCTCTACATTAACATGCTATGTGATTCAGTAGCACTAGAGTAGTGTAATTACATTGGTTTTTGTCTCATTATGCAATATGGAAACATTGTGATATCTTTGGGATGGAGGATGTGTGATTCCCCATACCCGTGCTGGATGTGTGATTCCTAGCCCATGTTATATATATTTGGATGGTGGATGTGTGATTCCCCATGCCAGGGCAAGATGTGTGATTCTTAGCCCATGTCCCACTAGGTTCAAGATGTGTGAAGTAAATCTCCTTTAATGAAGTAAATCATAGGAATTGATTTCTACATTTGGTAAAACTAGATCCAAATAGATACACCAATTGATTAGTCTGATTTTTATTATTTTGCAACCATATTTTTACTAATAAATATTTAGTGATGAATTATTTACTATGAATGTATTTACACACTTTATAACAAAAAATCTAATTTCAATAATAATAGTACCCTTACAACAAGTTTTAAGCCTTATTACATGATAGGGTAACTCAGATCATCTAGGCCATAATAAACCAACATGGCCCATAAGAAAAAGAAAGTACAAGGATTGTTATATCTCATACTAGCATGACAAAATATTAAAATAAATTAAGGGAAAATGCTAGACTTTACAAGTGTGCAAGAAAGAAGACTTAACCTCCATGGTCAAGAAACTCATGATAGCTTTTTTCTTTCTTCCACGAGCTAGAACTCTACATCCAGTATATATGTAGTAAGGTCCCTCAACAATGGATCTAGTGTGGATAACTTGCCACCAGCCCTTCTTGTACTATTGACCAAGCCAGGAAGCAAGCAAGGGTGTAAAGGAAAAAGTAGAGTGAAGAAACATAACAAGAGGAAGGAGAAAGTGACAGTGCAGGAGTTGGAGAGTGGAGCAAAATTGATTATCAAAACACTTGTGATACCTTCATAACAAACTCATAACTATAACTAGCCCTAAAAATAATGATGAAATTGAGAAACCATGATTTGTATAGACCATGTTGTAAATAAGCAAAGAGGGAAAACTTAGTTTTGACTATTTACTAGTAGACATTAGAAGTTTCCATAGAAAAGGCTTTGATGAGCTCCCTCAATCCATTATTGTTGAATATGTAGGTTTTGGTGATTAAATCATGTTGGCTTTGCCCTATTATAGGTCACTTCCAAACAAAGTTGAGGTAGCAAGGAAAGAAGGCGATGTTAGGGTTCAGGAGCACAGGGAATGGAAAAACTGGCGAAGGCGGCGATGGGGTAGGGCACGACGCTAGGCATTCGAATGAAGGTGATGGGGGAGGACATAACCAAGTTCTAAATCCACCAAAAATGAGGATCAAGGCAACGACGGTCCTGGTGTCACCAGAAATGCCCATGAATAGGGAAACCTACTCTTGCAAGTGGTGATGAGCAAGACTAATACGCAACGGAAAATTCTGGAGAGGCTAGGGATATCGTTGAATTACCAGAGTCAAACAAGTAAAATAGAAAGTAAGCAAAAGGACAACGCAATGGAATCTGCGATGGTGATCGAGACTACCACAATGACAGAAACTCAATTTTCGGAACTGACCAAAGGAAGCACAAACAGTGGAGGAATGACCGATCCCCAGAATCCCCGTACACTGGTACATACAAAGACATCGCCTACATGAACGATGGAATAAGAAGGCTTTCGTTTGTGGGTTTTGACGACCCTAGCACCCGACTATTGAAGGAACACATATCCTCGAGCAATATGGAAGGAACCCCAAGTTTTGTAATTGACGAGAAGGTATTCGAGGATCTAATGCAACCTTGGATGTTTGTTGTAATTGTAAAGGTGATAGAGAGAGACATTGGATTCCTAACTCTATAGGACTGCATCAAAATAATGTGGAGACCAACTGGGGCATTTAAACTGATCGATCTGGAGGAAAAAAATTTATCGTCCAACTTACTAGAGAAGATGATTACTTACATGCATTGACTGGAGGTCTGTGGCCAATTATGGGATCTTATCTAAGTGTCCAACTGTAGGATCCATCCTTCTCACCCTCATCCATAAACCCAAAATTCATAGTGTCTTGGTTCAGAATCCCCAACCTACCTATCTTTCTGTATCAAAGCCAATTCCTGGAGGAAATCGGAGATGCCATAGGCACCACTATAAGAGTGGATACTAATACGGACCAGAAGAAGTGAGGCAAATTCGCTAGAATAGCTGTGAAACTAGATACCAACAAGCCACTAACACCAGACATCATGATCCAAGGAGTGTGATACAATGTTGAATAGGAGAATCTCCCACATATCTTCATGTTATGTGGACGAATCGAACACACCGCCAATATGTGCGATGAGAAGAAGGCAACATTAATAGCACAAGGTGCTAATGGCAAGCAAGTGGAGGGGGAGGTCTGATAACCTCCCATTTTGTGATGTTATCTTACTAATTTTTCTTAGTTTTCCATACTCTTTTTTAGATAAATTAGATTAATTACTTAACTTTCTAGCTTTATTGTGAATATACCAATAGACTGATATTTCTCTTTTCTTCTTATAGATAAACCCAAAAAAATTACAAAAGTCTGAACCAAAACGGTCCCAAGACCGTGACGGTCCAACCGGTCCCAAGACCGTGAGGACCCAAACAATCCCAAGACCGATTGAAGGCCTATCGATCCTAAGACCGAGTGAAGGCCTATTGGTCCCAATACCGAATGAAGATCCATCAGTCCCAAGACCGAGTGAAGGCCAAACGGTCCCAAGACCGAGTGAAGGCCTATCGGTCCCAAGACCGAGTGAAGACCCATTAGTCCCAAGACCGAGTGAAGGTCTATCGGTCCCAAGACTGAGTGAAGGCCTATCAGTCCCAAGACCGAGTGAAGACCCATCGGTCCCAAGATCAAATGAAGACTCATCGATCCCAAGACCGAGCGAAAGGCTACTGGTCCCAAGACCATGAGGATCCAAACAGTCTCCAGACCGTGAAGATCCAAACGACCTCAAGACCATTCAAGACCCCTTGGAGCCTATAAATAGGACTCAAGGGGTCCTCATTGAGAGAGGAGGTCATAGACGCCCAAAGGATGCTTCCATTGTTTGAGAGCTACTTCATCCTCCATCCTTTACCCCAAGGATGTCAGTCTAAGATCCACACTCCATCCATAAGCCTACTTTCTCTCTCATCAACATAAAATATGAGAAGTGAAGGATTCATCACCAAGGCAACCACGTAGTGTGAAGATAGTTGTTCTCTACTCCAAGGGGTCGACCTTCCTCCCTCCTATGTGGAGATGATGTTTTCCTTCTCCTCTTCTATCTCCTTATTTGTTCTTGCCATGAGCGAGTAGTTCCATACACTAGGGTGCAGAGAGTAGCCCCGCTACCCATGTTTTCATTCCATGCATTGTAATTCATGACTTTGCAATAAAAAATACTATCTTTTCAGTTTAACATCAATCATTTAATGAATGCTAGTTTCTTGATCACCAACCTACATTACTTATTATTTGCTAGTACGAATTGTCTATGTTTGTGCTTTTAAATTCGATTATTGATTGTATGTTGGTTCTTGATGTATGTAGTCACCATATATCTGTTTCGGTATCTAGAAGCACTTTTCAAGGAGTGGAGTAAACTCACCATCATTTTACTTTCATACTATGAAATGAAATCAGTTGACGTATGAAAGTACAACTTTGATAGGTCGAAGAACACATTTTGCAAAGGAAGTGATGCAAAGTAAGTGACCATTCATTCAGGGATGGCTGGCATTGCAATACTCTCACATTTCTCGTAGTTAGCTATTCGAAAGGAAGCTAAGTCTACAAAGATACTAAATTTTTAGACTCTTATTGCAAGCTATGTTATTATGATGCTTGTTGTGATCCATGTGTAGTGGTGGTGAAACTCGATCACATCCTAGTGGTTTCCAAATATTGTTTACAACCTTAAGTTTACATTCCTACCATTCAATTTACATTTGTATATTAGTTTAATCATCAAATCAACTCTTCGATCTAGATATTTTTTTTCCTCGAGTAGATAAGTGGAAATATAACGTTTTCCATCTTGTTAATCTTTAACAAGACTGTTGTCTTGTGGATTCGTCCCTCAACTGTACTACGATAAGACTTCCACGTACCTTAGCGTACGTGGGTAGAGATCTTATTATAGCACATGCAAGGCTAAACTTAGATACTTACTATCTCTAGGATTTTTAGTGGTGCATGCAACTCCACACGAGTGGAGGCTCCATCAAAAAAATTGGCGTTGTTGTCGGGGAAAACATAACATTTTAATTTCATTTATCAACTTGCTAGTTCATATCTTTTTGATTCCATCAATTTTCCATACCATCTAAAGTGTGATTTTTCTTCTACTCAAGTAGAAAACATGTATGCAAAACTGTGGATTCTCCCCTGAACCAGAGTATGACTCTGAGGTAGAATGAAACTTCTACCGACGCATCAGACTCAACCGCCAACAAGCCGGATAGATGGCTGAAGAACAACACCAAGCCGCCTTGACACTGGAAAGAGTCAACACAATTATAACAGCTCAAAGAGCACAACTCATCGCGGATACACATGCTCAAGTCCAAGACGAAGTTCGAACTGAAGAGCAAGCTCACATCTAAGATGAAAATGAGGCAGCCACAACAGCTGCTCAGTTATTGATAAGGAACAAGCATCTTAGAGACTACGCTATTCCTAAGAATTCTGAGGATAATCACCCAGTTCAGCCTCCACTCATTAATGTTTCTAACTTCTAGATTCGAACACAATGGATCCAAATCATACAAGGCATCTCATTCTCTGGAAACACTGGAGATGATTGCATGGACCATCTGAAGTGATTCAAGGCACTCTGTCGATTGGTACCACAAGCCGGAGCTACGCTCGATGCAATCATGCTCTGACTTTTCAACTTCAATTTGTCTGGAAAGGCACTAAGCTGGTATAACTCTTTAGATGGAGAGCCAATTACCACCTGGGCTCCCTTGGAAGAAATTTTTTGGAGAAGTTTTTTCCTCCCTCATTGACTTACCATATTAGGGGACAGATCAACCAGTTCCTCCAACTTCCTGGAGAGTCAATAGTAGAATCATGGGAAAGATTTAAGGAACTTCTGAGAAAATTCCCACATCATGGAATCTCACAAAACCAGCTCATAGAAACATTCTATAGAGGGTTAAGTGATGAAATAAAGAAGTTTTTGGATTCCTCTTCTGGAGGAAATTTCATGAGACAGAATTACAAGGATGCCTGGAAGATTGTTACGCTCGGAGCTGAGAACCAATCTAATTGGGGAAGGACATCTACAGGAGGAGTCCTAAAAGTCTGCAAAGCTGAAGAATCTGTAGAAATGAAATCCATTGTTGAAGCTCTGAAAACCATAGTTCATAAGCAGCAAGCCCTTAAAACATCATTTGGAGAATATGACAGGAAGAAGAACTCCCAAGTTCATGAAGTCAAAGCAGTTACTGATACTTGTGAAGCTTGTCATGCATCAGATCACCCCACATTATTATGTGGCCTTTTCATATGATGTGATGATGAATCTACAGACAACTCAGCCACAATATGAACTAATCATTAAACAACCCAAGGATCAGCTGCCAGAGTAGGTTAACTCTATCCACACCATACCGGGTCAAGCATATTATAACCTGGATCAACTGAGAAACCGCCTTGGGTTTCAGTATGGGAATCCCGCGGGAACTGCCAACCCGCAACATCAAACACAAGGATGGTCTTCTAATAGACCACCACCTGGATTCCAGAGCAATTATAACTGAATCCAAGGAAACTATAGTGGGTTTCAAAGATTTGTCTACCCAAGAAATTCTTCTTCATACTATCAATACACTCACCCTCCGTTGCACCCACAATTGCAACAACCTCAGTCACAACAGCCGCTAATTCAACAACTTCAGTTGCCAGCACCTCAACAGCAGCAACCTCAAGGACAACAACAAATTACACAGTATCAATAAAAGAATGCTCAACCTCTGTCAACAGATGAGTTGTCTCTCATAAGGCAAATGTTGCAATCTCAACAGACCATGCTTGCCAACCAACAGGCTCAACGGAAAGTTGTATAGACCCAATTGGCACAAATTGCAGCTTAGTTGAAACCACTGGTGGGTACTTTCGTCGGTCAGCCGGAAATAAATCCGAGACATGATCAACACAAACCAGAAAAATTGAATGCAATTACCACAAGATCTGGTCATGTTCTTACTGAAGCTACCAAATTCATTTAGGAAGATGAAGATACCACTAAAATCATCCCAACTATAAACATAAATCAAGAAACTAAAAAATCTGTAGAGGCCGAGAAGGAGAAGGACAAAGAACTAGTTTCCAAAGAACCAGAAGTCCCACCATACAAGCCCAGGATACCCTATCCAGGTAGATTGAGAGAGACTAAATTGGATACTAGATTCCTAAAGTTCAAAGAAGCGATGAAGAAGCTATATGTTGATATCTTGTTCCTTGACGCTCTCTCTGAAATCCCAACTTGGTCTAAATATATGAAGACTTTGCTATCAAAGAAAACCATGATCGAAGAACACGATACCATCAAATTATCTTAGACTACTTCTGATATCATCCTCAACAGAATGCCAAAAAAACAGAAGGACCCTGGCTCCTTCGGCATCCAATATTCTATCAGAAACACCTCTTGCAAGAGAGGATTAGCTGATTTGGGGGCCAACATATCTATTATGCCCTTTTCTATGTGTAAAAGATTGGGCTTTATCAATTTGCTACCCACAACAATGACAATCCAGTTGGCTGATTCTACCATTACTGCACCTTTGGGAATTATTGAAGATATCCCAGTGAGAGTAGGAAGAGACTCTTAAGTCCCTTGTGATTTTATTGTCATGGACATAAAAGAAGATCTGAGATATCCAATAATATTTAGTAGCTTTTCCTTGCGATAGCCAAAGCACTAATTGATGTCAAATCAGGCACAATTACCTTAAGGCTAGGGAAGGAAACTGTTCAATTCATAGTCTTTGACCACCTAAAAAGTCCCAGCATCCACGAAGAACTCTTTCTTCTTGAGGCAATTGATAAAATGTCCCAACATCCACGAAGAACTCTTTCTTCTTGAGGCAATTGATAAAATGTCCCAGCTAAAGCAAGAAACTCCCAAACCATCTGATGCTCTAGAGAATGCCCTGATGAACCCAGATGCCAAATTTTTGACCGATGAACTAGATTAATAATGTCTGAAATATCTAGAACAAGCTGAAGAAGACCCGAAAGCTACCTTTGAGATGTTGAAATCTGTCACCACTCTGGAGACTATTGAAGTGCCCAAGGCACCTGAAATGAAAGTCTTACCAGCTGGACTCAAACACGTCTTTCTAGATGAAGAAAAACTATGTCCGGTCATTATCAGTTCCACTTTGATAGATGACCAGGAAGAAAGACTCCTTGTTAAATTAAGAAAGCACAAGAAAGCCATTGGATATAAGATGACTGATCTAATCGAGGTAAATCTAGCTTTGTGCATGCATAGATTACCTATGATGGAAGAGTTTAAACCATCACGGGAGCACCAGAGGAAGATAAACTTGAATCTTAAAGAGGTAGTTTGCCTCGAGGTTCTAAGCTTCTAAAAGCTGGTATTATCTATCCAATTTCCGACTCCCAATGGGTAAGTCCAGTCCAGGTAGTTCCTAAAAAGGGGGGGACACCATTATTTTGAATGATAAAAATGAACTGGTACCCACCCAGACTGTTACCGGATGGAGGATGTGCATCGAATATAGAAAATTAAACAAGGCAACAAGGAAATACCACTTTCCTTTACCTTTTCTTGACGAAGTCCTTGAACGTCTACCTCACCAAAAATTCTTTTGCTATCTTGATGGCTACTCAGGATTTTATCAAATTCTGATACACCCTGAAGATCAAGAAAAGACAACTTTTACCTACCCTTTCAGAACTTATACATTCAGGAGGATGCCCTTTGGGCTATGTAATGCACCCGCAACATTCCAAAGATGTATGTCCGCCATATTTGCAGGTTTAACCGAATCTATCACAGAGGTATTCATAGATGACTTCTCAGTCTATGGAGATTCCTTCGATAACTGTCTGCTTAATCTCGGTAAAGTGTGACAAAGATGCGAGGAAACAAATCGGATCCTTAATTGGGAAAAATGTCACTTTATGGTGACAGAAGGTGTTGTCCTCAAGCATTGAGTGAGTGAACGAGGGATTGAAGTAGGCAAAACAAAAACATATGTCATTTCAAAGTTGTCACCACCAAAAGACATTAGAGGAGTACGAGATTTCCTGGGCCATGTTGGATTTTACCAAAGATTCATTCAAGATTTTTCAAAAATAGCAAATCCCATGACTCACCTGTTAACTAAAGATGCGGACTTCAATTTCAATCAAGAATGTTTACACAACTTCACGACTCTAAAAAAAGCTTTAGTCTCTGCACCTACACTAAGAGCTCCTGATTGGTCACAGCCCTTTGAGATAATGTGTGATGCCAGTGACTACACTATAGGAGCAGTACTAGGGTAGAGGATAGATAAGAAGCCTTACGTGATATATTACACATAAAAAACACTTGATGAGACCCAAAAGAATTATACAACTACAAAAAAAGAGTTCTTAGAAGTCATTTATGCTTTTGAGAAATTCTGTTCTTACCTGATCAGATCAATGGTTATAGTTTACACAGATCATTTAGCAATAAACTATTTGATTCAGAAATAAGATGCCAAACCTAGACTTATTCGTTGGGTGCTGATGCTTTAAGAGTTTAACCTGGAAATAAAGGACAAAAGTGGGGTGGAAAATGTTGTCGCTGATCACTTGATTCACATTGAGGCTCAAGATGAAGATAATATACCTATCCGAGACTCTCTACTTGATGACCAACTCATGAAGATCACCATTGGATTCCCCTGGTATGCCGACATAGTAAACTATCTGGCTATAGAAATTGTTCATCCTTCTGCTTCCTATCATGATAGGAAGAAATTTTTCCATGACGTTAGCAGTACTTCTGGGATGAACCATACCTCTTCCGCCTATGCGCAAATGGATTATTCTGTCGTTGCCTTCCTGAAGAAGAAATCATCCCAGTCTTGGAACACTGTCATTCTGGCCCCACTGGGGGGCACATGAGTTCAAAGAAGACTGCTCTTAAAGTCTTATAGTCAGGTTTCTTCTGGCCAACAATAGCAAAGGATGCACATGAATTTGTACAATCATGTGGTAAATGTCAGATCTCTGAAGGGATATCCAAATAGAATGAAATGCCACTAACTCTGTGGTAGGAGATTGAACTCTTCGATGTATGGGGAGTGGACTATATGGGTCCATTTCCCTGATCATATGGAATCTCCTATATATTAGTCATTGTGGATTACGTATCCAAATGGATAGAAGCTATACCTACGGTATCTTGTGAATCTAAGCCGGTTATTAAGCTATTCAAGGACATTAACTTTCCTAGATTCGGAATTCCTAGAACAATCATATCCGACCGAGGGTCACATTTCTTGGAACGAAGCTTCGAAGCCCTTCTGAGAAAATGTGTAGTAAAACACAAGGTCACCTCGCCTTATCATCCACAGACAAGCGGCCAAGTTGAAGTCTCAAACAAACAACTGAAAGCTATTTTAGAGAAGACTGTCAACATGAACCGCACAGATTGGTCCACCAAGCTTCGTGATGCTCTCTGGGCATATTGCACTGCTTACAAGACACCAATAGGAACAACTCCGTTCCATTTGGTGTATGGAAAATCATGCCATCTTCCAGTTGAATTGGAACACAAGGCTTGATGGGCTATTAAACAGATGAATTTTGATTTCAAAAGTGTTGGCGAATACAGACAACTTCAATTACAAGAACTTGAGGAACTAAGAATGTCTGCTTACCAGAGCGCCATGATTTACAAAGAGCAAACTAAGATGTGGCATGATGGCCACCTTAAATGAAAGGATATTATAGTTGGAAACAAAGTCCTCCTTGTCAACTCCAGGCTCAAAATGTTTCCCAGTAAACTTTGCACTAAGTGGTAAAGGCTCTTCACTATCAAGCACATCTACCCAACTGAAGCCGTCATCATCTTGGATGACAATGGAGGAGAAAGGACAGTCAATGGCCATCGACTGAAGAGATATTATACTCCAACTGATAAAAGTCCAAGACAAACCATCGACATTCATGACTCCGCTACATCAACCTGATCGAGCCAGAATCTCATCGAGCTAGCGACGTAAAACCAAAGCGCTACTCGAGAGGCAACCCAAGGACTGAGTATCACCTTTCTATCTCTTTTAATTTATTTAGTTTCTTTCATTAAATTCGTTCTCAATTTTGATTAATTCTCTAGATTTATCAATTTCTTACATATATAGTATTTTCTTTACTTAGTCATTTTCTTTTCATACATTTTGTTTAGAAAATTTAAAATTAACATAAACAACCTTACAAAAATCAAAATATCAAAATCTATAACCAAAACAACCTTCTACCAAACGGTCCTAAAATCATTTGGACCCTCATGGTCTTGAAACCATTTGGATCCAAACGATCTTGAAACCGTTTGAAGCTTCACATAATATGAGAGGTAGCCCTCCCCTTTTCTATAAATATAACCCTACCCCCTATCTTTTCATTTCTTCAACTCTCGACTTTCTCTTGTGCGACTTCACTTCTACTGCTTACTTCTATTCCTCTCCGCCTACAACACCATCACCATATGTGCCTCTTCCTCTGCTACCTAGAACACCATCATCATCCGCGCCCGCCTCTATCACGGTCGTGCCATTTCTTCCTAGCTTCAAGCTTCTTCACCCTTTTCCACGGCTGCTCGCATAGCCAGGTAGAGAGGTGATTTCTACCATCATCTTCACCGCCATCATCACCGACTTCTCTTCTTCGCCATCACCGTACCTCCGGCCATCGCCGCATACATCCATCGCCGCCAATGCTTTCATCATCGTTGTCGCTTCACCTCCCCTCTTCCATAATCAACCACGTGCGCGCTTCTCACGGTCCTAAGACAGTGAGACCTCCTCGCGGTTTTGAAACTGAGTGATCCTCACGGTTTTGCAACCAAGTAACCCTCACGGTCTTGAAACCATATGGTTTTGGCCCTTCGCAGTTTCACTCCACATGGTTTCACCCTTCACAGTTTTTACCCCTCGCAGTTTCACTCCTCGCGGTTTCGCTCCTCGCTGTTTTAACCCTCATAGTTTCACTCCTCGCGGTTTCACTCCACGCGGTTTCTCTCCTCGCTATTTTACCCCTCGCAGTTTCACTCCTCACGGTTTCACTCCATGCAATTTCACTCCTCGCTATTTTACCCCTCGCGGTTTCACTCCACGTGATTTCACCCTTCACGGTTTTTACCCCTCACGGTTTCACTCGTCGCGGTTTCACTCCGCGTGTTTTCACTTCTCACTGTTTTACTCTTCACGGTCTCACTCTTCACGGTCCTAAGACCGCATGGCCTTTTCACGGTTCTAAAACCATGTGAGCCTCTTCACGGTCTTGAGACTGTGATGCTTACACAATCTACACACCACTCACCATTCATATAGTAATTCTATTAGCATTAAATCTCAATTCTTTCTAATATATGATTCCTTGTTAACACTTTATAGGATGGACCCACCTGCAAAGAAAATCACTGAAGCAACCCATTGAACCAAAGAACAGTTGTTGGAGCACCGAGATAGGCTCCAACACATTGTTGACATGTGCGCAAAGACATGAAAAACTCCAATTAAACTGCCCCAGGTCCTTCATGACCTTGAGCACGTCAAAAAATGTCTGGCTGAGGACCCAGTTGAGGACCTCAAAGATCCTTCCTCAACTGATGAAGGCTATGACTACGTAACAAACTCCGGTGAAGAATCCCTAGCCAACAAGTCAAAAGGGAAGAGGAAGACCCAGGAGGCTGCAAAGAAATGACCAACCAAAAGACGAGCAAGGAAACAAGTCCAGCCTACGACCTCCAGGGAACCAATCCTGGCAGGACAAGCTACTCCTACTACCACTGTCGCAGCAACACCAATCGATCTTCAAATTCAACATCTGGAGGTTGGTGACAAAATTTTGTGACTGACAAAGTACATCCGCTCCACCATACTGAAGAAGATGGAAGTCTACAACAGAGTTCTTGCCCTTCTCGATGAGGCAAACCTCTCCAAGCTCTGCTTTATTGCCAAGAATTCTTATCTCGAGCCCACACTGGAATTCTTCACTCACCTTACCAAAGAACCAGTGGAAGCCAAAGACAAACAAAGGGACGGGGGTGAATGCAAACTCGTAACCTCTCTTTTCAGAAATCAAGTTATATTAACTGAAAACTTGTTGAATAAAATCTTTATTGACAACCCTGACCAACTTAAGAAGGCTATGGAAGTAGGTCTGGATCACTCACAGTTCAACAAGCATACTTTCTAGAAGTCTCTGACTGGAATCCCCAGTTATGATTCCAAGACCTACAAAGCCTCCAACATTCACTCATGTCTGGTGTGAACACTGCACATGATTATAACAAACACACTATTCCCTAGAACAGAGGGTAGGAATGTTCTCATCTCAGACGCTTCATACTATGGTCCATCCTAAAGGGGTAGTCGGTCAATATCGGACGACAATTGATACATAAACATACATCTTATGCCCCCAGGAGGGAAATTTGCATCGGTGGTCACGTGACTACAATCTTGAAGTACCACAAGATGGACGGACCACTCAGGAACTACACTTTGATAAAGGGTGATAACCTAACCAACGAGCAGATTCTAAAAAACACCTACATCATAAAAGAGAAGGATGCAAAACTCCACTATGCTTTCTGCCCCACTGTCAAAGCATCCAGGATGCTGTTACCGCTTCCCGAACTCACCGATTACGATAAAGACAAGTATCTCTTCACCGAAGAGGAGCTTGCTAACCTACAAGCCTTTGTAAAAGGGGAGGAACAACAGGCGAAAGACGGACAAACGAAGCAAAGTGCTACTGCCCCCACGACTACAACAAAGAAAATACCGGTGGTACGGCCGTCCAAACTGCGCATACAAAAGCAACAACAGTCAGAGACACCCACCTCCAAGATCACCCCAGGGCAGAGTACCCCCATAATGAGGACAACATCTTGAACCCGACATCACACTCCTTCACATTAGGTCTGGATGTTGGGTCCACACCTACATCTGCCTCCACCATCCTAGGGATAGAGGGGTCGAGACCTCTATCCTCCACCAATCCTCCATCTTCCACCACTCTGCTATCTTCCACCATTCCTCTCTCTTCCACCATTCTACACCACACCACTCTTCCACCATTTTCCACAATACTATCCACCAACATTCCATTCTCCACATCTTCAACTTCTATCAAATCTTCTGATTCACTCCTTTTCTCAGTGGGGGAGACCATTTTCACCTCAATGCCTGATCTTACCTTCACCTCCACCACCTTACCTCCTGCATACCCATTTCCACCTTCCATAATCAAGATGTCACCACCACTCTTATCTGCCACCACCCCGATACTGTTAGTGACTCCCTCTACAGTCGCTACGCTTTTTGCGGGTCCATCAATGGTGTCTCTCTCACAAGACACCACTGCCTTTCCACCTGAACCCCAGCCACCCACCCATACTCCACTGAGGTCCCATTTTCACAAGTTGAAGAGGCATTCAGACGTCAATTCGATGCTATTCAAACCCTCTTTTCTGATCTTTCTAACATCTTACAATCTATTTTTTCTTTTGTGCAGGGGCTTTCTATGTAGGTATCCAACATCGACAAGTGGACTCACGCCTTACCAGACCTTCTCACAAGCATTCAACAATGACAGGAAGCAGCGGTCCAGCAAGTCAACCTCATTGATGATCACTTACGTACCCTACTAGAGTTTATGCTTAGCATGAAAAGCCAACAAGAAACGTTAGTCCAGCAAGTCGACCGGGTCACCAAGCAAACACAACCTTTGTCTGCGACCCTTTGTGAGCTTCAGCAGCAACAAGTTGCAATGAGCACGCGTATGGATCGCATGGAAAGTAGCCTCACACAACTCATCCGTCGCCAGGAGGAGCATGCAAACGACGCTTTAAATCAGCTACAAACAAAAGGGACTGATCTAACAACACAACTCCTCTCCGTAGAAGCAAGATACACAGATCTCAAGGAAAGCCACGATGCACTGCTCGAAACCCATAGGCATGTGCAAGTGGCACTTGAATAATTACAAGCTCTCCATAGGTGATGCAAGAAAGCATCAACAAAAAATAACAAAGACACAGAGGCGAATGACGAAGATGACAAAGATGATGATTCTGACTCCTCGGCTGACTCCAACACCGACAACTCTTCTTCAGACGACCAACCAGATGACCCAAGCAATACTGGGGAGGGCACCAGCTGAGGAGTAGTTAACACAGAAAGGGGAGATGGTGGAGACCACTAGAAAAGTGGTAGCAAAGACCACCATGCTCCCGACACCAACGACGACGTAACAATGTCCTATGTAGACCAATTATTCAATTTTTCTGCTATGGGCTCTCTGGGGGACACAACCAAAGACACAACTTTTGCTGAGTTTCAACAATGCATCCTGGAAACCAGCACTAGCCTGCTCGCATCAGCTATCACTTTTCAAGAACCATTTACTCTAGAGCAAGCTGCAGTCCTTTCCCCAAAATTGGAGGATTCCGACAGAGTGAGTCTCGACACCGACGATAGACTCAACTCTAACTCTGACGAGAATGAAGATCTACCACAATATTTTGATGAAGATGAAAAAAATTCACTTCCTCCTCCAAAAGACCTTCCCCCGCCGCCACCTCTACCTCACAAGATGCATGACTTAGATATGGTGGCCATCTCTACATTAGATGTTCTAGACATCTCCATCCTGAACACTATTATAGACGATGCCAAGGACGGGAGGGAGATCCTCTATAATAACACGAAGACAAAGTGCAAGTTGACACGCGGAGATTTCCGTGTTCTTCTATGACCTCAGTCGGCAGTGAATATAGCCATCTTCCGTGTCCTGCTTGCCAATTCTATAGAGGAATTTCGGAGCCTGAAGAAAAAGCAGCAAATTTTCAACACTTCACATGCTTTAGCATTATGCTTATTAAATAAGGACTTACAGGCAATGTCCATCAAGCGACTACAAACGAGTCTCGCGAGAAAGGCACTCTACATCATGGTGCCTTTCAAAGTTTCCAACCACTGGCTCCTTATAATTGTTGACACCAAGGCCCATGATGCCTATGTGTACAATTTTGACACCAGTAAGCTTGAGGCAGGAAACATTAACTTCGTTGGTTCAGAAGTCAGAGAAGTGTGATGTATTCCCTTCCAGCTTCTCAAAGTCATATGGGCCGCCTTCCCATCTCCCACACACGGCTGGAACCAACCATGGTTCAGAATCATCAACTCATCCATTCAGACACTAGAAGGCTCAGGGAATTGTGCTCTCTGCACAATCAGATTCATTGAGGCGCTTAACAGACACATCCCCTTTACCGAGCTAGCTAAGGAAGACATGCATGCTTGACAGGGACAATACGCCATGGAACTCATTTGTGACATACAGTTCTTCAAGGACCCGACAATGGGACATGACGACGTACCCCACTATCTGTTCTCTATCATCCAACATTCTCAAAAGAAACCATTCAGACAAGTTCTAAAGGAGTTGGAGCAACAAAAACAACAGACCGCAACAGTCCCATAAAAACAACAATGGGACCTCTACACTTTTGATATGGCAGAAGATAAGAGGGACATAGATCTGCTAATAGGAGCTACCATTAATAGATCCTCCAATGATATGATGCCTCTATCTGATATACCACCGACATTCCCAAACTTTGACCTTGCTGTATGCAAGAGTCTTTCAGATAATGAACTTAGACTCATCATGTCTCAGCTATATGCAGAGAATGATGAGCTTGTTTTCCTTGAAGGGAATATTCTTGTAATGACCGATGCACTCCGTGAGACTGTACAAGTGAAAGGTTCAATGTCCATGAGCGTGATGGCTGCCTACCAATATCTTTTAGCATGGGACTTGTCTACAGTTTACATGGTGTCAGCATACCTGAAGGATGATTTACTCAGCTCAAAGAACTTCAGAACCACGAAAGCCCTTATATCATATCTTAAACATACGAATCCAAAGCTCCTCTTGTTTCCATTCCTTCACTCTGAATATTAGATGATGCTGGCAACAAACCTACATAACGGAACTACAATTATCTACAATAGTTTTAATAGCCAGATCAATCTAAACCAGAGAGAGTATGACATCATAGCAAAGACACCCATGGAGGAAGTGGCAAAGGATTGTGCCAAACGACTACACGATCTGCTCGGTGAACACACAAAGGCGTACAACAGAGAACATTTCAAGCGCCCAACCTTCTGCCACAAATGTCCCCAGCAAACTAAAGAATCAAACGATTGCAGATTCCACATCCTTTACTAGATGTATACCCTCACCATTCTTGGAAAATACGTTGAGGACATGAAAGACGTAGACTATCACACATTACGGGGGAAGTTTGCCACCAATCTGCTCTGTTCTCATGGAACCAACAAGGGTTTAACAGATTCTTGACACCCTTGCCCATGTACTTCTCAACCTATCACCTTGACACTCTGGGGACAGAGTGAGTGATAATTTAGGGGGGAGTACACTGGGCAAGGGAAAAGGTATTATATTCAAACCTTCTCTTTCCTCTACCTTTTTCATTTACCTTTGTTTTTTTTGAAATCGCACAGATTATTCTTTTTAACGTTTAGAGTTTCTGATAAATTCTTTGATAGAATAACTTTTGTACATAAGACAACATTCGCTTTGGTAAGAGGACACCCCCAGCTATGTTAGAGACAAAGTAGTCCTCATATGAAGAACCAATAAAGGTCTTTCCTGACTGACACATTTAGCTTCCCTCACAAAGACAGATGTGTCATGCCCGGTAGTAAGATCCTAAGGTCTCCAAATATATAAAAAACTGACAAACGTCATGCCCGACCGGTACATTCAGCTTCCCTCACAAAGGGAGATGTGTCGCACCTGGTAGTAAGACCCTAAAGTTTAGATAAGCCCTCCCCCTCGAAGGGGGAGTTACACAACAACCTTCAGCCAACCCTCATACCTATTTTAGCTTCCGGTAGGAATTTCAAAGAAGTATAAAACTGCTTAGAGTCGAAGACATGCACATAATACAATCAAGGAAAAGATGGTCCCAATGAGAGTTACGTGACACAAAAGAAACCTGAGGACCACACAACTCCCGATACCTGAAAGAGTCAGAGTAAGTAGAAGTCTCGAAAAAAACCTAAGGGGATCTCTGGTATAGAACTGAAGCAAGAGTATGGAAATCTTCACTAAATAAAATCACCTCGCCACTACATGCCTTAGCTTTTTCCAGCTTGAGGACAAGCTAGACTCTAAGTTAGGGGGGGTGATCCCATTTTGTGATGTTATCTTACTAGTTTTTCTTAGTTTTCCACAC
Organism: Alisma plantago-aquatica; assembly: GCA_963693085.1. Lineage (NCBI taxonomy): Eukaryota > Viridiplantae > Streptophyta > Magnoliopsida > Alismatales > Alismataceae > Alisma > Alisma plantago-aquatica. The sequence goes on from OY856414.1 coordinate 209,285,326, forward strand.
TCTTTCTTAGATAAATTATTTTAAATACTTAACTTTCTAGCTTTATTGTGAATATACCAATATACTGATATTTCTCTTTTCTTCTTATAGATAAACCCAAAAAAATTGTAAAAATCTCAACCAAAATGGTCCCAAGACCGTGAAGGTCCAACTGGTCCCAAGATCGTGAGGACCCAAACGATCCCAAGACCGAGTGAAGGCCTATCAGTCCTAAGACCGAGTGAAGGCCTACCGGTCCTAAGACCAAATGAAGATCCATCGGTCTTAAGACCGAGTGAAGGCCAAACGATCCCAAGACCGAGTGAAGGCCAAAAGGTCCCAAGACCGAGTAAAGGCCAAACAATCCCAAGACCGAGTAAAGGCCTATCAGTCCCAAGACCGAGTGAAGACCCATCGGTCCTAAGACCGAGTGAAGGCCTATCGGTCCCAAGATAGAGTGAAGGTCCATCAATCCCAAGACTGAATGAAGACTCATCGATCCCAAGACCGAGTGAAAGGCTACCAGTCCTAAGACCATGATAATCCAAATGGTCTCCAGATCGTGAAGATCCAAATGACCTCAAGACCATTCAAGACCCCCTTGGAGCCTATAAATAGGACTCAAGGGGTCCTCATTGAGAGAGGAGGTCAAAGGCGCCCAAATGCTTCTTCCATTATTTGAGAGCTACTTCATCCTCCATCCTTCTCCCCAAGGCCACCAATCTAAGATCCACACTCCATCCATAAGCCTACTTTCTCTCTCATTGATATAGAAGGTGGGAAGTAAAGGATTCATCACCAAGGCAACCACATAGTGTGAAGATAGTTGTTCTGTAACATACCGAATTTTTGGCTTTTTACCTTTTTGGTCATCTTTTCCATCTTTTCCTTTTATTTATATCCTCTTTGGCCTTTCTGTTTAATTTGTGAAGAATATAATGGCCTAATGGGCATTTGTTCACCTTTTATTCCAATATTTGGGTTTATGAACAAATACCTGAGTAGAAGTTTAGAAATGGGCTTAATACGTAAAATGTCTACTTAAGTAATAAAGATAATAAAATATTTCGTCCTAGAACTTTCTAGTGCTTTTAGAATATGAAAAATAAAATAAATCCCAATATATATATAAAGGAGATGATAAATGCAATAATTGGGGATAATATGGAATATTATGGATAAAAGAAGATAATGAGGAATATATTATTCCAAAAATCCTAAATAGAAACCCAAGAATATAATTTGGATATCAATTTCGTTTTATTGACTTAAAAGTTACTTAATGGCCAAGTATCATCTAATTTGGATAATAAATAAATATATAATGCCTTTAATACAAGATAATGGGAAATAAGCCAAGAAAGAGAGATAAAATATTTAATGTCCTTAAATTGGAAAAAATAACTCCAAATTCGTAATCTATATGTCAAAATGAGTCTATGTGTGAATTTGTATTTAATTTGGCCAATGTTTAATATTTTATTTTATTCAGGAGAGAGAAAATGATTTAAAGACCAAAAATATTAAATATATGTTGGTAAAAATTAATTAATCTCAAAAACATGTTCCTAACGTTTATTATTACTTGTAGACCAAGTTTTATATTTTTAGGAAGTTTCTAAATGCCTCTAATAAATTAAAAGTATAAATAAGTGGTAAAATGTAAATGAATAAAATAAAATAATAAAAGTCTTCAAAAAAATATATTAATGCCAAATTCTTGTTCTACATGTTAAAATAGACCTTTTTATGAATTTTGAATTAATTTGGAAAATATTTGATGAGACGATAAATTAAGGAGAGAGAAAGTGTAAAAAACTTTCAACTCATTATTTAAAATAATAAATAACTTCAACAAATGGAAATAAAGACAAATTCATATTCAAATACTTAATTTGAGTTATGGGTGAAGTTTTGTAATTTTTGGATAATCATAGAGTCATAAATAAATGAGGAAAGAGAAAATGTGTTTTGAATTATTTAAGACATTAAAGCTCCTCAAAAGGAAAAACTAATTTCATATTTGGATTCTACGCGTTAAAATCAGTCAGAATATAAAATTTGATAATTTTTGGACAACATTGGGGCCTCCAAACAAGGAGAGAGAAAAACATTTAAATGTATATGTCCTTTAATCGATTTTAAATAGGAATAACAGTTGGCAACTGTTATATCGTGTTGATCGTCGACCGTTGGATCGCGATCTAAGGATCCACGGATCTTCTTCCTCCTCGGATCGTTTTGGGCAACATGTCCTTTGTTTCCAAAATTTTGAATCCATTTTTCTCGAGATTTACTCAACGAAATTTAATAATTCTTTGCTCTACAAGTTCCTTGTGCAAATCCGCACCAAATTATCCCAAAGTTTTTGAGTTTTGACGGAGATTTGAGAAACGCCCAAAGCTTGCATCGTCTCTCCCTACCTCCATCTAGTTAAACCCTAACTCGGGGTCCCTTGCCTATATATATCTATGCCCCTAGGACCTCCATCACCTTAGCATCTCACCTGTGCCTTTGATTTCAAGTTTCGTGGATAACCTGACCCTCATCTGGCCGCCGTAGGCCCAGACCTTGCGGTGCCTTGTTGTTCTGTTTCCATCGGCCAACGACTAAATTAGAGGTATGGTTGAATTCAGTTCTTCTTCTTCTTCTTCTTCTTTCTTTTGAGTACCTAAACGCAAAGTTCTGTGGTGTATTGCGATTTTGCCCAAACCAAGCCCAAGTAAGCACGAGGAGGAAGACGACTCCCTGTCATTTTACCAAATCGCCCCTGGTTGTTTGCTTTGTTAGTTTTTCACATGAGGGGGCATCTTCGTCCTTTGCCCCTGTTGCCCGCCTTTGACCAGTGCTGACTGCGGCCCACACAACAACAACTGTGGGTCCTAGTCACGGAGACGCGGGCCCACCCTCTGCCCTCTCTTTCTCTCATGCTTTGCCTACGTGGCAGGTTTTGGTTGGTTAAAATAAAATAATTCATATAAATATTCCAATGGTCAAAAATTAAAAATAAATAGTATTTTGAAATCAGGAAGACGAGATCTATCCATTAAAAATGTTTTTGAGTTTTGATTTTGATGTTTGCAAAAACATATTTTTAGAATGATTTAATTAACTAAAATCACCAAAATTAATCCTAAAAGTCCATATCTTCAAAGTATACCATATTATATGTTATTTTGATCAGAAAACCCTAACTAAGACGATGGTGATGTTTTCGAAGTCTAATTCTATGGTTTGCGCAAAACGTTAGTAATATTAGGATTTTCAACCATTTATGAGTATATTTAATTCTATTTCATAGATCTAATGATGAATTAGGGAAAGTGGGTTTTGATCTTCTGTGAAGGGTTGGAAAGAGGGTTCTAGAACACTTGAGGCTAAGGTATGTGCATCTACCCCCTTCAGTTGGGAAAATTTTATACCAATACCCATATTCCTTAATGAGGTTTAATATGAACTAATTCTTGATTCTGGAAACCTAAATTGTTTATTGCCTCAAAATTAGTTGTAGTATTATCTTGTTAGGGTTTTCATACCCCACTTCCATGTTATTTAAATCTTTTAATTAATATTGCCATAACTCTTTGCTAGCATGTAATTAAATGTTCTATTTAATTATAAAGTAGTGATACTTATGTACAACCACCCACAGAGGGCATGTATATAATCGCCCTAGGGGAATGTTTATAATTATCCCCGTTATATTATAGGTGACTGAGAATGTCTTATTCTCCCCTCACCTAAGGTTAGAGGTCCGGTAGGTGCCTCAACCCTACTTAGTTAGGTAGACATATTAATTTACATGCAAAACCCTTATTTACTTTTGTTATTGGCAAGTTTTATTATATAAAGCCTCATACTCTTGATGTCTCACTTTTTAATAAATCTCTAGCCTATTTTACTTGTTACAACTTTCTTGTCACTTTTAGAATAATCTTGTAACACATACTTTTCTCTCTTTTCCTCTTGTTGGGTGTCTTCCCAACCACCCAGGTGTCGGTGCTATGCAAGGAGAAGGACAAGCTTGAAGGAAGTTTCCCTCAGGAGTTGATCTTTAGCATTTGGAAAGGATGGCTAGGTTGCTATAACTAGATCCTGCTTATCTTATCTTTTCTTTTAGAAATCATTCTTGTAATAAACAATAAAGACATGTGAAGGCTTATTTATTTCTTTTTTTTTTATGCTGCTATTGACATTTCATTATGTATCTGGAATCATGCTTATTTACTTGGAATATTATGCAATCATCCTCAAAGTCTCTAAAATTTTGTTAAAATTGTGGATGTTTGTATTTCCTTTAAATTTTAGTAAAGAGGTGATCTCGCCGCTTTACATGTTCTCTACTCTAAGGGGTCGACCTTCCTCCCTCCTATGTGGAGATGATGTTTTCCTTCTCCTCTCCTGTCTCCTTCTTTGTTCTTTCCATGAGTGAGTAGTTCCATACACTAGGGTGCGGGGAGTAGCCCCGCTACCCATGTTTTCATTCCATGCATTATAATTCATGAGTTTGCAATAAAAATACTATCTTTTCAGTTCAACATCAATCATTTAATGAATGCTAGTTACTTGACCACCAACCTGTGTTACTTATTATCTGCTAGTATGAATTGTCTATGTTTGTGCTTTTAGATTTGATTATCGATTGTATATTGGTTCTTGATGTATGTAGTCACCATATATATGTTTCAGTATTTAGAAGCGCTTTTCAAGGAGTGGAGTAAACTCACCTCCATCGTTTTACTTTCATACTATGAAATGGAATCAGTTGACGTATGAAAGTCAACTTTGATAGGTTGAAGAACACACTTTGCAAAGGAAGTGATGCAAAGTAAGTGACCATTCATTCAGGGATGGCTGGCATTGCAATACTCCCACATTTCTCATAGTTAGCTATTCGAAAGGAAGCTAAGTCTACAAAAATACTAACTGTTTAGACTCTTATTGCAAGCCATGTTATTATGATTTTTGTTATGATCCATGCGTAGTGGTAGTGAAACTCGATCACATCCTAGTGGTTTCCAAATATTGTTTACAACCTTAAGTTTACTTTCCTGCCATTTAATTTACATTTGCATATTAGTTTAATCATCAAATCAACTCTTCGATCTAGATATTTTATCCCTCGAGTAGATAAGTGGAATTATAACGTTTTCCATCTTGTTAATCTTTTACAAGACTGTTGTCTCATGGATTCGACCCTCAACTGTACTACGATAAGACTTCCACGTGCCTTAGTGTATGTGGGTGGAGATCTTATTATAGCACACGCAAGGCTAAACTTAGAGACTTACTATCTCTAGGATTTTTAGTGGTGCATGCAACTCCACACGAGTGGAGGCTCCATCAAGGTCGCCACCGTCAAATCATTGGGGGACTTCATGGAGAACTTACATGCACATCCGTTTCAGAGAAGGCAGTGACATCAGGTCAATCCGGAGAATCAGAAGACACTGGAAACACAAAACAATAATTGGAAACCTTCACCTAGACAAAGGAAGCAATCAACACACCTCAAATGGGGAGGATGCGAAAACACTGAGCAAAGGCTATGAATGGAGGCAATGGAAAGCCAACAACAAGAAGAAGAGATCAGTGGAAGAGAGCAACAATGGGAATGGTGGTGACGCTGGTATGTAAAGCCAGCCGGTCAGACGACCCAATAAGAATCAGGTGCAGTACACGAACAACCATAGATCAACAGTAATAGAGGGAGAGAACACAGTGGTCATCCCAGATGGTGACACTACCAATGAAAGTAGCTTGCAATTTGTCATAGGAAGCTCCTCACTAACCCAAACAGTCTTCAACAGCCCAACGAAGAACCATGTAACATTCGGGTCATCGGCGGGCATACACTTGAGGAACAGGAAGATACTAAGGGCCAAAGACCTCTCAAGGAACGACCCTAGGAAGAAAAACAAACAGGAGACAGATCATGAAGATAGTATTGAAGAACCGGGCAAGGAGGACCCGAGACAGAATGACATGGTTTCTTAATGATCATCGCTGGATGGAATGTCCAGGGTATCTGTGGTTTAGATACCCAAAACACTATTAGAGACCTTATGCAACTGTATAAAGTAGACATATGCACACTCTTTGAGACCCGCACGAGTGGGAAGCAAGTTGATACGATCATCAAATCCCTTAGGTATGATGCATCCTACAGAGTGGAGGTGGCCGGATTCTCAGGCGGAATTTGGGTACTGTGGAAGCAGAGACTGGGATCAGTCGAAATTTTAGCATGCCATAAATAGTTCATGCATTGCCTGGTCAATAACAAGATCCTCATTATATTTGTATACACTAGCATTAGGCAGATGGGGAGAAGATTGTTGTGGGAACACCTGGAGACTATAGCGGTGGCATCATCTTGACCTTGGATAGTGCTAGGGGACTTCAACGTGGTGCTACGAGCAGACGAAAAAGTGGGAGGGGAACCAATTCATCTTAAAAGCTGCCACAAATTTGTAGAAGGTCTAATGCCAGCAAGACTAGATGATCTAGGAACAATGGGACCAAAGATGACGTTCAAGAGAGGATGGTTGCAAGAGCGGCTTGATAGAGCTGAGCCAATCATGAATGGATTGATGCTTATCTAAGGACATCTATTCAGGTTCTCCCACGACTGAATTCAGATCATTCTTCATTGCTGGTAAGCACTGGGGAAGACATTAGACGTCATATTTACAGACCCAAAATAGGCATTACTTGGAAAGGTAGGCCTTCCTTCCCAAAATTTATACAAGGCCACTGGGATGCCAACCACTATTTCCAAAAGGCCCTCCCAAACTTCATGTCAGCGGTCACGAAGTGGGACAATGAGGAATGGAAGAAAACAAGATCCATGAAGGATTGGATCATTAAGGAGATTGGAAAAAGGCAAACTAAGATGAGCATGAACCATAACCCCATTAGCAAGGAGATAAGTCTGAAGCTGCAGAAATAATACAACGACATCATTCATCAAGAAATGGAGGAATGGCATCAGTGAGCACGATGCGACTGGATTACTGCTAGAGATGCAAACACAAGCTACTTTCAATCTATAGTAAAAGCCAAGACAAAGAAGCATCATAGGAATACTAAAGAATGAGCATGGTATATGGGTCGAAGACAAACCAGGGGTGAAAGATCTAATCTGTGATTTCTCCAGCAAGCTGTTCACCAGAGACACAGGACAACCAAATCACAAGGAGATCTCTGCCTATCCTGGAATATTCCCACCCATGTCCGAGTGAAGCCATGACACTCTTAATGTGGCCTCAACTAATGATGATATCCTCATGTCACTAAAAATGATGAACCTGATCAAAGCACCTGGACCCGATGGAGTCAATGCATGCTTCCTGCAGCAAAATTGGGCTCATCTGAGAAACTCTATCAACCTAACTATTAACCAGTGTTTTGTAGGGCAAAAAATCGATGAAGGTATGGCGAGCTCAATGCTAGTGCTAATGCCAAAGACGGTAACCCCTGAATCATGTAATCATCTCCACCCCATTGCTCTTAATAATGTATGTTTAAAGCTTGTCTCCAAAATCATTATAAAATGAATTAAACCACATCTGCCAGAATGGATATCACCTGTCTAGAGTAGCTTCGTCCCCGGAAGAAGGATTACAGATAACATCATCATAGTACAAGAATTGATTCACTTAATGCGCATGAAAACTGGGAAGAAGGCGATGCTAGCCATGAAGCTGGAACTCTCTAAAGCATAAGACAAGATGAATTGGGAGTTTATTCTAGATACACTAAACATGACGACCATACCACACAATCTGGTGACGACTATTATGAACATCATCACTGCTGGGGAGATTGCAATTGCGTGGGAAGGTGAATTGTTATCCCCATTTAAAGCTTCATGGGGGGTGAGATAGGGAGACCCATTATCGCCTTACATATTCGTCCTTTATCTAGAGAGACTAAGATAGGCGATTGCCGATGATGAGCATGATGGAAGATGGAAACCTTTCTATGCTTCGAAAGGAGGACCGTGCATATCCCATGTCTGCTTTGTAGACGACTTGATTCTGTTTGGTGAGGCCACCGAAACCTAGGCCAGAATCATGATGAAAACTATAAGACATTTCAAGAAAGCATCTAGGTAGCTCCTAGAAAAGGAAAAGTCCGCTATCTACTACTCCAAGAACACCAGCAACATAACTCAGAGAAACATAATGAGAATCACTGGTATACACCAAACCACAAACTTGGGGAAGAATTTGGGGGTACCTATCATACACAAACAAGTCAACAAGGAAATGTACCTAGAGACAGAAAACAAGATTGAAAGTAAAATTTCATCTTGAGTCAATCGAACTCTCTCTTTTGTAGGAAGAGTCACCTTAATCAAATCAGTGCTGAACACAACCCTGTTATACATAATGCAAACATCACAGCTGCCCATGTCAATATGCGACAATATCAATCAAGTGGTGCGGACATTCTTATGGAAGGGTGCTACGAAGACGGGGGGAATCCATCTAATGGCATGGGACAAAGTCACTGCATCAAGGAAAGATGGCGGCCTCGACATCAAATTGGATAGATTACAGAATGAAGCAATGCTGCATAAGGTAGGATGGAAACTGTTGTCCAATAGGGACGCTATATGGAAGAAGCTAATGATAGCCAAATACACTCATTGGACCAATCTTGGCGTTAATAATGGCTCATGACTCTGGAGACAACTAGTTAAAATTTGAACCAATTTGTTGCCAGAAGTTGGGAAAGCAGTTCTTTTAGGAGCAAACACAAATGCATGGAAGGAGAAGTGATTGGGGAATGCAAGTGCCCAACCCTCAAAGCTAGCCTAACTATACCAATGGAACTCAAGGCTTAAGAGTCGCATCAACGATTGACATGGAAGGCAACTAGGACACACAATTTATTGACCGGTGGTTCGATGAAACTACAACTAAGGAGATCAAATCTATGATGGCTCCACACCCAGATGTAGGAACGTACGAGGCAATATACCCGAAGGATGCAAGAGGAATCTTCTCTACGAGGAATATCTATAAACAACTGCAATGCAGTAACTCCAAGAAGACACCAGGGTGATGGACGCAAGGCTGGAGATTGGAGGTCCCGCACAGAGTGAAAACAACTATATGGCTGGCACTGCACGATGGACTGATGACCAATACCAACTGCGCAAGAAGAGGCTTCACCCACGACAGTCATTGCCCCAGATGCAAAATGGACACATAGTCCCTTCTACATGAAATGCTAAAGTGTTGAGATATTCAACTCACATGGAGCTTGATCCAAAAGGAAACGGGAGAGACAATGCTCAATACGATGGATCCAAAGGTTTGGCTATCATCAAACTTAAGCAAAAGGAAAAGAAAACCCGAGTGGTCGTACTGGTTTGCCATCACTGTATGGAAAATCTAGCGGGACCGTCGTCAATTGGTATTTGAGAACACTAAGACAACATCAGAAGGCTTCTTTAGATCAATCCATAATGAGGTTGGCATATGTAGGATGACCTTTCAATTACATAGGCCGATGAATCGACCAAACACACTTAAGGAAGAGTTCTAGGAACCACTGAAACGGAATTGGGCCAAAATAAATGTAGATGCGGCGGTTAAGAAGAGGAAAAAAGCTACGACTATCTCTTATGTTGTAAGGAACCATAAAGGCAGATGGATCTGGGGTGGGTGTCTAGCGGGCAACACACTGGATACAATTCAAGCAGAATTAGAAGGCATCTCAATCGGAATCAAGGAAAGCATGCACTGGTTAAGTAGAATCATCATATCCTCTGATAGCCAAATTGCCATCAATATTCTCAAGGGATCCATTGAGACTCCTACTAAGTACAAACCGCTATGTTCAAGTATCAAACATGACATGAGTGGCTTAGAGTCTGTTAGACTAGAATTCCATAAACGAATGTGTAATAAAGTAGCAGATGGGGTTGCTAAATGGGTAGTGTCTCGAGACATAAACTCGTGTCAGTGGCTACAATGTCCTGACTTTATAGCTGAGATTGTTCAATATGAAGCTAATTTGTCCACAGTATTGTATGCTCTTCAAGTAGGCCTGTGATGGGAGCACAAAATGAATAAAACTCTCCCTGTCTCAAAAAAAAATTGAGGTAGCTATCTAGGAGGATAAAGAAGAAAACTTGGTTCAACTTATCGACTATGTGGAGTCAGATTTTGGTTTAGGTATTGTTGATTCCCTTCATATAGCTGGGTATTGAGAAATACCAACTTGGTGTAGACTAGGGTCCACCAAGTGTTGGGTGTTCCATGGATACACCTTCACACTGGATGTGTTAGGGAGCTTTATACTCTGAATGATCTCTAGACTCTAATGCACATTGGAAAACTTTTGAAAGTATTCAGGACTAGAGATAAACTTGTGTTTGTCTTTGAACCAGAGTCCATCTTGGGTTTGATATTGATGACGACCTCCCACTCCAAATAGGATGTACATGATCCTTACAAATCGAGATATGATGGTAGTCCCAAGGTTTGTGTAAGTTGGGCCTATTGCCCAGCTGATCCAGAGTGAATTTTGATGAAATGAATCAAGCTAGAAATTACATATCCTAACTAGTATAACTATGAAGAATCTAATTTTAATGTTAAATCTATATTCTAAGATTTTATTGTAATTATCCAATTAAAGTAAGTTTTCTCCTTATTTTCCTGATACTTATCCATGTATATTACCATTAATCTCAATAGTTAGGATTTAAACCAATGAAAATATAATCTTCTCATGTAAGGAAACCTATTAACTTATTTTCCATGAAATATAACATCCTACTTTTGAATTCATTAAGTCCAAGGATCCACCACTAGCTTGGATAAGGTCAGCATTGTCGATCCATTATTATATTAAATATCCAATGAATACATTTATGTGTGTTTTAAACATATTTCAATCCATATTAGTTAGTTATGCATGACGACACTCATCTTGGCAATATTAGCCCCATTAAATGAATATGTTTGAAAATGAAATGCGTGACATTTGTTGTACACTTTATGACCCAATACTACGTATTAGGTCTTATTAGAGTATTAAATCCACTTATGTGTGTGTTAAGTTATCTCAAGACATTATTCACCAAAGTCCCACAATTTACTCATTATTGTACTAATTATGTATTCCTTGTGGACCACTAGTGTAACTTGGATTTAGGTTAAAAAACATTATTCCCAAACAATTCAACATACATATTCTAGATATAAATATTAGATTATAGAAATCTATATTAGTCATCACTTCATGGTATACATTAACTTACTCATGTCCAAACCATATGTCTCGAGAGTTAGGGTTTATAACTAAGTTATACATTTTTGTGTATTCTATGTCAAACGAGGCATAAATGGGTATATCATGCTTCTCATTGTGTGGTTTTTAATGAATTGAGCTTTTAATATATGTTTCATGATATTAGAGTTCCTAAGATCAATATATCAAGATTTGGTATGTTACATATACCCTAAAATCCTAGGTATTCAGATTTGGTTTCAAATTTTTATGGATTTTGTATGTTCCACATATTTAGCATTTCGATTGTATATTTTTGTGGTGTGACACTAGACTTGATACAAATTTACTTAAATATAACGAGTTGTGACTTATTAATGGAATTGTTATTGTATACAAAATGTAAATTGTTTATTCCAATATTGCTTATGGTTGTATAATGTGGTGTAAACATCTTTTACAATACCTATTGACCAAGAACAATGAGTAGCGTCTTTCTCTTTTTTTCTAACTTGGAAAATGAGTGTTAAATAGACAATTATCACTCTTTCCTCCTTTTAGGGGGAGTTGATTCAATAGAGGGATAAATAGTATCCTTCCCATTTGTATCACTAATCCATTTATTTATTTTTCTTTCCCATTTAGACTGTTATTCTATTTATTTGCTTTTTTGTTTCTCACCTTTCCTTCTACTTGCGCAATGTTTTTCCTTGCACAATTTTTTTAAACGAAAAACATATAGGAAAGGTAGTTACATATTTTTTTGTTACGATTATCTCCTCTTGTGGTTACATTTTGGCTTCCACATATTTGGTTCGTGGAAGCAATATGAGAAGGGATCTGCCTCCCCTTATTCATTGTACATCTTAAAGGATGTCATGTCCTATGAGAATGCTAATCATTCTTGCATAAAAATTTGCAACGTAACATCTTTTTCCTCTCCTACTTGATTTCTACTATAATTTTTTCTTATTTCTATGAGTACTATACCAATGGTAGGGATGGCAACGGTGTAAATATAGTGAGATTTATAGAAAAACCATAACCACACGACATAGAAAAATCAAACACCATATCCGCACCATATCTACTGTGGTTTTTAATATGAGAAACCATATCTGCACCGCTAAAAAATTGCACTTAACTGCCCAGCACCACACCACATCGTGAACAAATTTATATTAACATAGTAATATTATACATAAAACTTATAAAATTTTACATAGTAAACCAAAATAACAACATAGACAACAAAGGAACATGCATGTTTATTAGTTGTACCAAGAAGACAACTATGTGTGTAGTAATTATAGGAAAAAGAATGAAAATTCTTACTTCTCTATACATTAAATTCTATTTTAAAACAGAGATCTAGAAATCTACATAAGAACAACAACAAAAAATATGTTTAAGATAGTATTCAACACATACTTATATATAATTAACATGAATTATCTGTGGTGCAGTTTTTATCCATGGTTTTATCTCTAGAACCATAACACACCACATCATAGCAGTTTCAAAAACTTAAAACCATATCCGCACCATAACCATTTGGTACAGTTATGTGGTGTAAAATGTGGTACGATTATATAATTTTTTGCAATACCATTGTCATCCCTAACCAATAGTTTTCTACATTGCCAATGTTTGAGGACTGGTTTTCTACTTGTTTCTCAACACCTCGCTCCTCTCTAACTTGGTTTCTACCTACACCACTTAAATCATCTTCTCTTGATTTTTTCACATTGTAGATGATCTTGAATGGTTTGCGTCTTGAAGTCCATATTGATAGATCTTGCCATAATCATGTTGCACTAGATAAAGGAAGCACTTGATAATCAAATATTAGAAAAGTAGTTAGGTGATAATGCTCATAATTAGGTCATACTATATCATGTCAGTGAGGTCTTATTCAGCTGGAACTTTTTCTATGGTCTTCCCTCTATAAAAACTATGTGGAATAGTTAAATATTTGACATCTTACAAGTAGTTGGGTGCATTCTCTTTCACTAACTCAACATATTTCAAACATCAAAGAATGAAATTTCTCTATTAAGGGACTCTACAATAAATTTTTCTATATTCAGTGTCATATAGTCTTTCTGGCATATTGTTAGGTCACTGCTTTATATGATTTTAAGGAGAAATGTCATATGTATGCATTTTAAAACTATTTTCTTTTATTTTGAGGCCCTAAAATTCCAACTACATCATTTTCCTACTCCCGATACTATTTAGGATGCTTGCCAATTAATTACTACTGAGAATACCCAGATATCTATTTGATTAGTCAGAAATGACATTATCTAATATCCTTTCCGCATAGTGGACTCTATCACAGTTTATAAGTATACGACTAGTTCACCCTAGGAGAAATGCTCTTTGGTTTCTTTGTAAAAAAGGAAGGTTTAATGTCATTGATTTTGTAATTGGGGGCGTGTTCCAAAATGATGCCGACATTATAGATGTTCTCTTTACAATCTGAAATCATGATATGAGTTTGTTTCCATTGCTACTATAGGAGATTTGTTTGACTCACCATCCCATAAGGTAATGCATAGTCATCATACGAAATGTGTCTCACTCATAGGTTGCTTCCCTAACTGTTATAACCTTGATTTTTGCTTGTATGGTTTGAAAAGCAATTTTCCCAATAAAATGTATATGCATGGAAATTGTATGATTAATGCTCGATGAATGGGTTTCTTTTGTAATATTTCCTTTGAATGATTGATTTTGTGGATCCTAATAAGTTAGTGAGTCCAATGTGATAGAAGGGAAGAACAATAATAGATATAAAGAAAAAGAAATAAAGATGATGGTGAGAATTATGCAGAATTATTTAGAAAGTGGTATGAATGAACTTAATTGATTTGGTTTCAAATCCACTGGGTTTCTAATGGTAAAAGGAATCCAAATTAAGGAAATAGAAGTGAAAGAGAGAAAATATGAATCAAATATGTCTCTTGAATAGATAAATTGAACTAAATCTTGACTTAAAACTTGGCACACAAGTAGGTTAAGTTATCAAAGAGGTTCCCTTAAAATTTGGCATTAGAAAGATGTATGGTTTAGGAGTTATGAATTTTGAAAGTTTCCTAAAGTGAGAGGGTTGTACATAAATGTCACGTTTTTAATCTGACTAGGATTTGATATTAATAAAAAAATAATACTCTCGAGATACAAACCCTTAGATCTGAGCACCCAACGGCTCAGGGTCATCCCTCACCTCATGTGGTGTGAGGAAATAGGTACAATGTAGGGAGGGGTTCCCAACCGGATTCCTTGTGGCACAGAGCGTGAACAGCCATGAGAGAAGTCCCATTGCCACTGAGAGAGGGAGGTGAGCCTACCCATCCCTAGTTCTACTAGGTTTGGGAGTCTTCCGATGAAATTCCCAATCAGCCATCAATGAGACCCGGCCTCATGTATAAATAGGGGTCTACAAATCACCAACAGAGCCACAAATCAACTCAAAGCATTGCCTTGATCTTGTGAAATATTTGGAGCAATCAATTACTAGATTAGTCACGATCTTCACCACCATCTGGTCGAAGACCTCGCTAAGGAAGCTAGTAGTCGTCCTGACGCTTTAGAAGGCATGAAGAGCAATTGGAGGGCTCATTCGATTTGTCGAGTCATGGCAGAGGCAAAGGAGCTTATACTTGCGTCTGGGGAATTTGGAATCCTTGAGTCAACTAGGGAGTTGACTGAGTTTAGGCGACTATTCACACGAGAGGAGGAAGAAAATGGGATGGTGATTTACCGAGTTTCCCTTCGCATCTATGTAGACAAGATGTAGGTTTTTCATCTTTTTACCGTGTTGATTATCACTGGGTAGGATGCGAAGCTGCATGCTGAGCCACTGAGGTGGCGGGCATGGGTTGTCCGACCTAGCCATGTGGGTAGGCGGGGCCGGGGGGAGTTGCTATGCCTATGTGGCGAGCCCTGATTGGTAGAAAGTAATTAATTTAGGAAAATCATAATTAATTATGGGTTCATCAGATGATAAAGAGTTATAAATGATTTTTGATCAAAAATATGTAGAATCTATTAAAAATAGAATTGAAGCCTAGATCTTCTTGTAATTTGAAAAGTGTATAAAGATGTCATCTATACTAGTTTTAATAATGGGGAAACCCTAGGTTTGATGATAAATAGATCTAATGACGTTCCCTGAATATTTTGAATCAAATATTAACCCGTTGACATAAAAAAGGGATAAGATCTAAAAGGGTAATCTTTGTACATAATTTGCTTAATTTATGGTTCCATGTATATAAAAGTGCATTAATGGGCCTAAAAATCCTAATTTTGATAATTGTGAGTTTCAATGGTTTCAATTATGAAAATCCATTAGTATGACAGAGATAGGATGTTCTTGATCTTAATTGAGAATAAAGACCCTTAATGTAGATAATTTGAGTAATTAGGGTTTCATGAATAAGAAAAGTGCTTTTAGGGTTTGTTGACCTAAAAGGGGTAAAATTGGAACATAGAACCAAGAAACCCTAAGGAAACCCTAATTGGACATAAAAACCTTAGAATGGAATCCCAAGTCAATAAAAGATGATTGGATGAGATTGTAACAATTAGGTATTATACATACTTTTCAGGATCAAGATTTGTTTGATTGGTTACTTGACTGGGTTGATTGGACTTCTTGATTGGATTGTATATCTTACATATTTTTGAGACTTCAAATTAGGTATGTGGTTACGCTTATGGATAATCGCTCCAGTTTCACAATGATTTTTGAGGTTTGATCAGTTGCTTGAAATTAACTACTTGGTTGACTTTTATTTCATACAATTATAAAGTGACTATGGCTATCGCCATATATATATATATATATATATATATGCATGACTAGCTCATATCCTAGTCCTCCTCTGTAGCTTTGAGTACATTTGAGAGATGGATGACCTAGTTATTGGTCTACCCTTGGGGTAGAATCATCAGGTTATCACAAATCAATATTTGGTCTACCTTTAAGTAGGATCATACGACTATACAACTCTATGTCTTGGTCTACCTGAAGGGAAGGATCAAAGGGGGCTATTTGGGATCTACCATATGAGAAAGATAGCATCCATGTCCACTGCAGGGACATCATAGAGGGTAGGATATGTTAGGATTGAGTAGTTATGTTTAAGACGTAAAGTTTGATCTATTAAGCAATAATTTGATTGCAATATATTGTTATAAATAGATGCAAGCTTTTGGTACCCCCACATACCAGTATAATTCATTATACTGACCAACATTTTGTTTGTTGGCATTTTAGGTTACATGCAATTATATGCTTACCAGAAAGTGGATAATCATTTAAAGTGACATTGAAAGAATAAAGTTAAATAAAGATTGGAGGATTGTAGATAGGTACCTATCTAGGGTAAAGTTCCTTAATTCCTATATTTGAAAGGTATGTGAATTTTTTTTTTATCATGTTTAAGATTAGTTGTGGTAAAATTTGTTAACTAGTTTTGATTATTTGTAAAACCATATGATCATGTTTTAGGATAATGAATCTAGCTTGTTGGTCTTTCTTAATTGGGGGTTACTGAGGGATGGGGTCGTTACATTTGAGGTTTTCCATTTATCTCTAATAATAATTATATTTTACAAATTCTTTAGAGACCAAGGGAGTTATTAGAGAATTTTCCAAAGATGGAGGTATCAAGAAAATGATCACGATCTGGGGGCTGGTAAGATTTTCCTCCACCTCGCTAGTCAGTTACAAGGACTCTCAGAATCCGTGTGATTACCTGGCCAAAATTTGAGGATTTGACTCAAAATAAGATACCTCTAGGTCTTCTCATATGTTTTCGTCCCTTCTTTACCTCCTCTCTCTAGAGAAACTTTAAGTGCTTAGGGTTTTCTCTCTCCACCACCTCCTGTGTTTGGTAATTTAGGGTGTTAAGGATTAGAGAATCCTCCACTAAACAATAAAATACATGTAAATAACATGACATGAATGTAAGTTTAAAGCTTATATATTTTCCATGTTATAAATATGTGGTTAAAAGATTTTAACTTGTGTGAACCAAAATGGCCCATGTCAAGACTGTAACTGTTCCCTATGACGCTACCGAGAACCCTTCTAGAGGTAGGACCCTCCATAAGAGGAAGGGATCTTTTGAGAAGAGAAGGAGAGACCATGGTGATGAGTCCTCAAGGAAGATTAAGAGACCCGATGAAACCTCAAAGGAAGGCTCGGACCTAAGCCAGTTCCCTTCAACGATCCATAGATGAACTGAGAGGAGGAACCAATGTCTGAAGATGAAGTCAAGCCCGAGAAGAACCCGACTGGTGGCCTGGGACATGGAGTAATAGTCTACACTCCTGATGCCCCCTGGATGGAATAGTACAAGAAACTAACTGAGGCCATTAGCGCCCTGGTCCTCAAGGATATAGCCAGAGATGGAAAATGTGAGCCACTTCTTGTTCATCCCTGTCTTGGAGTCACCATTCTGGACTTCATCAAGCTGAACATTGAGAAGTTCTGGGGAGAGGATAAGATCGAGGTGATCGACAAAGCAGATGCTTGGCCACTAGCGGTTGAGAATGGTTTCTACAGTCTGGAGGTGCAGCCGAATAAGAAGGTCCCATTTGCTGCTCACCTCTTGGAAGAAGCAACCAAGATCTGGTGGGAGAACCACATCATGGGTCAAGATCTGAATGAGGACCCAATGGCATGGACCGACTTTAGGACTATCTTCACAGCCAGATTCATTCCAATCTTAGATAAGAAGGAGAAGGAAATGGAGTTCACCAACCTGATCTAAGGTAGCCTATCTATCACGGACTTTGACTGCAAGTTTCACCTCCTGGAGCGATTCAGATACATGATGATCAAGGAAAGATGGGTGGACCATTTTGTGGAGCGTCTACACCCCACCATCAAGCCTCATGTGATGGTGATCAAACCAAAAACCTTCATTGATGCCTAAAACGCCGCCCTGGACATGGAGAAGATGGTGATGCCTTCTCAGAACCCGTCCAAAGGATACTTGGGTTTCACTGAAGGCACCTCTAGCCCGAAGAATGATCACAAGAAAGGACAAGGATGCAATCATGCCAAGGGAAAGCATGGAGTTAAGGAAAACCCCACAACGAGAATAATCATCCTAGGTGTCACACCTATGAAAAATGGCATTCAGGCGAGTGTCGCTACAAGAAGAAGGTGTGTTACCATAGCCAGTAAGAGGGACACTTCCAAGCCAACTTTCCTTTTCCAAACCTGAGAGGTCCGGGCCCTATAGCCCAGCCTGTAGCAGCCCAACCAGTAGCCGCAACCCCACCTACTAGAGAGCGAAGACAAGCTCAAGTTTTTTCCATTGACAATGAAGAGGCTCAAGCTAATGCTAATCCGTTAATAGAGGGTAATAACCCTTAGAGTTTTTTTTTCTATTTTAAGATAACCATGTAGTAGTCTGACATGTTATGAAAAACAATGTAGACATGCTTGAGGTCATGAGACACAATGTAAAAGCTCTTTTTGACTCTGGTTCTACTAATACTTTCATTTTGAGAAATCTCACAGCTATGCTTTGTTTGGATATCAAGGATTTAGGATATATTTTGGATGTCACAAACCCGAGTGGTCAGATCTTTATATATCTTTTAAAACTCCAGTAATACTTGATAAGTATCTGGATCATGAGTTCCCTATATATTTTATCCTCCTTGACATGAACAACTTTGACGTGAACATTGATATGGATTGGTTTTATACTTATAGGGAAAATATCAATTGTAGGGAAAAGAAAATAATATTAGAGAGACCAGGTCATCCACCATTCACCATTAGAGGTAGGAAGGATGCTACTACTAGCCTATATGTGTCAGCCTTAAAGGCAGAGCGGATGATAACCAAGGGTTGTCAAGCTTTCCTAGCATTCATTACCGAGTCAGAGCCTAAGGTGCATCCCTCAGAGGAAATAGAGATAGTCAGGGACTATGTAGATGTGTTCCCGAATGATTTGCCTGGGATTCCTCCTGAGAGAGAGGTAGACTTTTCGATAGAGCTAGCTCCCAGGAAAAACCCTATTTTGAAGGCACCAGATAGGATGGCCCCTACGGAGTTGCTTGAGCTGAAAAAGAAACCGCAAGAATTGCTAGATAAGGGTTTCATTCTACCTAGTACATCACCATGGGGAGCACCAATCCTCTTTGTGAAAAAGAAGGATGGATCGTTCCAAATGTGTATAGACTATCATATGATAAATCATGCTACCATTAAGAACAAGTATCCTTTACCCTGCATAGATGACCTATTTGACCAACTTAAGTCTGCTCAAATCTTTTCAAAGATTGACTTGAGGTCTGGGTACCACCAGTTGCAAGTTAGGAGTGAGGACATCTCAAAAATTGCTTTCGAACCCGTTATGGTCATTATGAGTTTGTGGTTATGCCTTTTGGGTTGTCTAATACCCTGAGTGTGTTTATGAACCTCATGAACAGTGTGTTGCAACCTTTCCTCGACTCATTTGTCATAGTGTTCATAGATGACATCTTGGTTTATTGTAATGACCTAGAGCAACACTGGGACCACCTAGGTAGAGTACTTGATATTCTAAGGAAGCAAAAGTTCTATGGGAAATTCTCAAAGTGCGAGTTTTGGATAGACCGTGTCATGTTCCTTGGACACATCATATCCAGAGGGACCATCGTAGTGGATCCTGCTAAAGTGTCAGTCGTGCAAGATTGGCCACCACTAAAGAACCCTTCAGAGATTAGCAACTTCCTGGGATTGGACGGATGCTATAGGCGCTTCATAAAATATGTCTCAAAGACTGCTTTGACACTCACCAAGCTCACCCAGAAGGATGAGAAGTTTGTGTGATCAGACTTACATGAAGCTCGATTCAAGAGTTGAAGAAGAAGTTGACCACAGATTCAATGTTGACTCTACCATCCAGTAATGAAGGCTTTATAATCTTCACCGACGCATCGAAGATGGGGATTGGATGCATGCTAGAGCAAAACATGCATGTTGTTGCTTACGCCTCCAGACAGCTCAAGCCCAATGAAGTGAACTATCTGACACACGTTTGAGAGTTTGATGTGATTATACATGCCCTGAAGATTTGGAGACACTATCTATATGTAGACACCTTTGAAATCTTCACTGACCACAAGAGCCTGAAATATCTCCTGACTCAGAGGGACCTCAACCTGAGATAGAGACAATGTATGGAATATATAAAAAACTGTGATTTCACCATCACCTATCACCCTAGAAAGGGAAATGTTGTAGCAGATGCTCTTAGTAGGAAACAACTCAGGTGCACAGTTGTTTTGTCTAGCCAGTGGAGAGGATTGGAAGAGTTTTCTAGGTGGACTCTATTGACCTAGGTGTCGCACATTGCCCATATTTTGATAATGACTTAACCATTCCATTCATATGTATCTAACAAATCTATTTGAGATTGTTTCAGACATTAGGTACAAGAAAAGAATCACATTCAACTCCAAAGCTACTCATCCAGCACATGCAAAACATGTGACTTTTGACCGTTTTGTAATATAGCCCTTAGAGGCTTAGAACAATTAATGTAATCACTTATACTCATGTTTTGTATTGTAACTAAGATGGATAAATTGATTGGGACTCAAAAATCCATCATTTGTACAGTTTTACGAAAATTCCAAAATACCCATAACAGGGATTTGGTCGGCCGAATTCCAAACTCGGCCGATCCATATATTCTGGAATTTTCTGGGCAATCGGCCGAGTTACCAACTCAGCCGATCCCTGGTCGGTCGAGTTCCTATGGTGGGAAACTCGGCCGATCCACTGATCGGTCCAAGTTGAAAGTCGACCGATCGGCCGAGTTTCTCCAAGGGAACTCGGCCGACAGTCTATCTTTCAGACTTGTCATTTAGTGGTTCGGCCGAGTTACCTTTATTGAAACTCGGCCGATCAGACTGTACTGGAATGCAGAAAAAGCAATTCCAACCGTTGGAGGAGTAGGTGGGACTCAAAATAGATCCGTTGCAAGTTGTAAAACGGCTAGTTTGTGCCCCTTAACTCTCCCAACCTCAAAGGGACACCCTCAACTATAAATAGGACCTCTTGGACTTCATTCCAAGGTTTCTCATTCACATATGCTTGGTCCTAGCCTTAGTTGAGTGGTTTCTAATCCTTTGAGCCCCTTTCTCTCTCTACCTTCAAAGAAAATTCGTGAGTATGAGTGAGTTAGGATCCCATGTATGAGAGCTATCATTTGTAATCTTGTAAAGCTCTCCTTTCCACTTCTCCCATCTCCATTCTCTATGAAGATTGATTGAAGTTTCTTCTCTGAGTGAAAGAGAAGAAGGTTGCTGTTCTTCCCCGAGTGAAGGAGAAGAAGGCTAGCTGCTCCAGGCCTCCGAGTGAAGGAGGAAGGTGCTAAAGCTCTCCAAGTGAAGGAGAGGTGCAAGGCAAAGCTCAAGCAAGATAGGTAAATCCTGCAAGGCCGAAGACTAGAGCAAGAGTGGGTAAGTCCTTTGAAGAAGGCGGAAGACTACTTGCTTGGTGGGTAAGTCCTTGGTGAGGTAGAAGATCTTGGCTTGATATATAAGTCCTTGGATGGTTGGTAGTTGTAGCTTGTAATCTTATTGTGTGATATATATAAGAGAACCAAGTTACAAATCCTAGAGCCTAACCAACTCTAGGTAGTGGACTGACATTGCTCCTAAGTTTAGGACATGGAACCACTCTAAACCACCTGTCAAAGTGCATGCTATTCCTTGTCTCTTATCCTTGCTTTGTATGCTAGTTTAGGACATCAAATTGCTGTTTTGATTTAAGTTCTGCACTTAATATAATTTGGTGGTCTAATCACTTTTGTGAAGTTTGTGAAGCTCTATTCAACCCCCCTTCTAGAGCCCATTGATCCAACAAGTGGTATCAGAGCAGGCCTTCTCCAAGCTACTTCAACAAGTAGGAGAAGATGGACGATTCAGCTCTTGGGTCACTCAATCTTGAAGGAAGCTTCTCCATGAGACCCCCGGTCTTCGACGGCACAAACTTCCTATATTGGAAGAGAAGGATGCAATTCTACATCCAAGGTGTGAGCTACGAGATGTGGAAGATAGTCCATCTCAAGTATGAAGAGCCGAAGGGGAACATCACCACATGGACGGAAGATGAGATGAAGCGTGCTCAACTCAATGCTAAAGCCGTGAGCATCATCTACGCCGCCCTTTCACCATCGGAGTTCAACCGAATCTCTTCTTGGGACACGACGCATGAGATTTGGCATAAGTTGTGTGTCACCTATGAAGGGACGGAGCAAGTCAAGGAGGCCAAGGTCTATATGCTCGGCAGCCTACTTGAGAACTTCAAGATGGGGAAGAATGAAAGAGTTGCAGACATGTACACAAGGTTGAATGTCATCTTGAACAGCCTTGCAGCCCTTGGGAGTGTCATGGATAGAGGTACCATCAATGCAAAGATCTTGAGATCTCTTCCAAAGAGATGGGAGCCAAAGGTCACTTCAATTGAAGAAGTCTACAAGCTGAGCGAGTTGTCAACCGAGGAGCTGGTTGGTAATCTCCAAGCACATGAACCAATGCTCGACAAGCAAGAGGAAGAGGAGAAAAGAGAAGAGAAGGAGTCCAAGAAGATGAAGGACACAGCCTTCAAAGCTCAAGTTGAAGAAATGATGCGACAACAACAACTTGCCATGAAGTCTCCCTGCCCTTCCTCAAGCGAAGATGAAGGTGCAAATGATCATGAAGCCAACTATTCAAAAGGAAGACACTTCAAGGGCAAACCATCCTCCTCCACTCCTAGGTGCTACGAGTGTGGTCAAAAGGGCCACTACAAGAATGACTGCCCAAAAGCCAAGAAGGGCTATCATAAGAGCAGCCACAAGAAGGATGACAAATACAAAAGAGAAGCCAAGTACAAGAAGAAGGACAAGAAGGAAAGACGATCCAAAGATGTAGCTCATGCGGCATGGGAGGAGTCTTCTACTTCAAGTTCCTCAAGCTCCGAGGATGGAGAATGTCATCTTGCACTCATGGCTTCTACTAGTGAAGAAGTAATTGAGGTAAGTGAGGTAAGCAAGGTAAGTGATGAAAGTTTACTTGAGTTATCTAAGGAAACCCTCATTGAAATGCTTAATGATTGTCAATCATCTTTTGCTAAATGTAAAGCTAAAAGAAAAATATTAGGAAAGATAGTTGATGATCTCTATGCCAAGATTGATATTCTAGATCAAAATGAGAAATTACATCTTGATAGCATAGATTCCTTGCAAGGGAAATTTCTAGACCTTGAACTTCAATATAATGGAGTAGAGGTTGAGAATGGTACTTATCTTAAAACTATTGAAAATCTTAAGATAGAGAACCAAAATTTCCTAGATGAGCTAGATGTTCTAAAAACTAAAAATGTTGAACTTAAGCTTATTGATGATGCTAGGAGAGATGAAGTGTATTCTTATCAAAGAGAAATTGTTGTCCTTAAATCTGAAAATGCTAAACTTCTTGCACAAACAAATGATTTATCTT
This sequence comes from Alisma plantago-aquatica, assembly GCA_963693085.1. Classification (NCBI taxonomy): domain Eukaryota; kingdom Viridiplantae; phylum Streptophyta; class Magnoliopsida; order Alismatales; family Alismataceae; genus Alisma; species Alisma plantago-aquatica. The sequence goes on from OY856414.1 coordinate 209,309,065, forward strand.
CTAGACCTATCTTGCCTAGAAATGAAGTTGCAAACTTAACTCTTGAAAAAGATTCTCTTCTTACTAAAGCCCTATGTCTTGAGGCCGACCTTTTGCATGCTAGAGAAGATCTTGCTAGTTTATCTACTACCATTACAAATCTTAGTGATGATAATGCTAAATTAAGATCTACTTTGCAAAGGTTTCTTTCGGGTAAGAAGTCTCTAAATGATGTTCTAGAACACTCTACCAAACAAGTTGGTACTAGTGGTCTAGGATACAATGCGACTACTCCAAAAGGTAAGAAGAAGAAGAAGGGTAAGAAAAAGAGTGTGGAAACTCCAATTTTCAATGGAGAGTCTTCCGGCTCTAAAAACCCCATGGTATGTATGCATTGCAAATGTGATGATCATTATTCTACCTATTGTCCTTACAAGCCTAAGGGGACCAACCCAAATATGAAATGGGTCCCCAAGCTAACCCCGGACCCCAAAGTTTGAGTTGGGTTCCGACATCCTCTTTTCTTGCAGGTCACAAAGAAATGGATTGTTGATAGTGGCTGCTCTAAGCACATGACTGGAGAAATCAACCATTTCAACAAATTTGTGAAGAAGAAAGGAGGATCGGTAACCTTTGGGGACAAAAAAAAGGGTAAGGTTATAGGTGAGGGTGATGTAGGTAATGAATTGTGCATTAAGAATGTTTTGCTTGTTGATGGCCTACATCACAACTTAATAAGTGTTAGCCAATTATGTGATAATGGTTATCTTGTGCTTTTTACTTCCTTAGAATGCTTGCTTCTAGATTCCCTGTCTTACAATGTTATATATAAGGGAACTAGAAATGGTAATCTATATGTAATTGTTCTAGATGCTCTAAAGCCCATACTAAATAGATGCTTAGTTGTGGATAAAAACGATCTTTCGCTTTGGCATCGTCGTTTGGGTCATGTGAACTTGCATCAAATGAAGAAACTGAACAAAAAAGACTTGGTTCGAGGACTTCCTAAATTGGATTTTGAAAAGGATGAGGAATGTCAACCTTGTACACAAGGGAAACAAACCAAATCCTCCTTCAAATCCAAAGGAGTCATGAGTACCAAGAGAGTTCTAGAGCTTCTTCATATTGATCTTTTCGGACCTATGAGAACACAAACGCTTCGCGGCTCCAAGTATTGTCTTGTGATTGTCGATGATTTTTCTAGATATACTTGGACTTTCTTTCTCGTTTCTAAAAGCGATACACTTGATGTTTTCTCGAGCTTTTGTAAACGAGTTGAAAACGAAGCTTCTTGCCATGTTGTTTCCATCCGTAGTGATCATGGGGGAGAGTTTGAAAATGATCTTTTTGAGCGTTTTTGTGAAAAATCGGGTTATTCGCACAATTTCTCTTCTCCTCGCACACCCCAACAAAATGGAGTTGTTGAGAGGAAGAATAGATCGCTACAAGAGATGGCTAGGACCATGCTTCTTGAGTATGACACTCCTAAGAAGTTTTGGGCTGAAGCCGTTAGCACCTCATGTTTTGTGCAAAACCGAGTTTTCACACATCGGATTTTTAAGAAAACCCCCTATGAACTATGGCGTGGTAGGAAGCCGTCTATTGATTTCTTTCATGTTTTTGGATGTCCTTGTTTTGTTTTAAACACCAAGGATTCTCTCGACAAGTTTGATCCGAAATCTTACAAGGCTTTCTTCCTAGGCTATAGCACTACTAGCAGGGCTTTTAGAGTGTTTAACATTGAACTATCTAAAATAGAAGAATCTATAAATGTTAAATTTATTGAAACTAACCCTGTCATTGGCAAGCATATTGGTGATGATGATGTTGCAGATGAAATCATTCCTATCTTGAAAGAGCTCAACATCAAAGACAAAGGTAAGCAGGTTGAAGAAGAAGAAAAAGAAGAAGAAAGGAAGGATCCCACTCCCCGCTTTGCAAAGAATCACCCCAAGGAGTTGATCATTGGCAACCCGTTTGAAAGAGTGAGGACACGAGCTGCTCACAACAAAGAACAAGCAGATAGTGCCTTCATCTCTCAACTGGAGCCAAAGAACGTCAAAGAGGCCCTTGGTGATGATGAGTGGATCCTTGCCATGCAAGAAGAGCTTGAGCAGTTCGAGAAGAACCGTGTGTGGACCTTAGTGCCAAGACCAAATGATAGAAAGATCATTGGCACCAAATGGGTCTACCGCAACAAGCTTGATGAGCAAGGAAAAGTGGTAAGGAACAAAGCAAGGTTAGTAGCACAAGGTTACAATCAACAAGAAGGTATTGATTTTGATGAAACCTATGCTCCTGTTGCTAGATTAGAATCTATTCGTATGCTACTCTCCTTTGCTAGTTATAAAAATTTCTTGCTTTATCAAATGGATGTTAAAAGTGCGTTTTTAAATGGTACAATCGAGGAGGAAGTATATGTTGCTCAACCTCCAGGCTTTGAAAATGATAAGTTACCCAATCATGTATATTTCTTGCAAAAAGCTCTCTACGGACTCAAACAAGCACCTCGAGCTTGGTATGAGAAACTAAAGAACTTTTTGTTAGATAACGGGTATATCATGGGCAAAGTTGATTGTACTCTATTTCTAAAACACACTTCTACCCATTTTCTCATAATTCAAATATATGTTGATGATATTATATTTGGCGGAACTGACCTTGATCTTTGCAAAGAGTTTAGCTCTCTTATGCAGAGTGAATTTGAGATGAGCATGATGGGTGAGCTGACCTTCTTCCTCGGCTTTCAAATCAAACAAACAAAGGAAGGAAACTTCATCAACCAAGGCAAATACACAACTGAACTACTCAAACGCTTTGGGATGGAGAACATGAAGCCGATGGATACACCCATGTCAAACACTGCCAAACTTGACAAGGATGAAGAAGGTGAGAAGGTAGATGAGAAGCTCTATAGAGGTATGATCGGAAGTTTACTTTATTTAACTGCCTCTAGACCTGATATAATGTTTAGTGTTGGCTTGTGTGCTCGCTTTCAATCAAGCCCTAGGAAATCACATCTTATTGCTGTTAAGAGGATTTTGAGGTACTTAGCCAAAACTCCAAATTTTGGACTATGGTACCCTAAGTCAAGGGACTTTACTCTTGTGGCATATAGTGATGCTGACTACGCAGGTTGCTTGATTGATAGAAAGTGCACAAGTGGCACTTTCTTCCTCTTGGGACCATGCTTGGTGTCTTGGTTCTCCAAGAAACAGAGCACAGTTGCATTATCAACTACCGAAGCTGAGTACATTGCACCCGGAAGTTGTTGTGCCCAGGTCCTATGGATGAAGCAAATGCTCCAAGACTTTAACATTCATTTTGATGCTTCTCCTATTTACTGTGATAATACTAGTGCAATCAATCTTTCTTATAATCCAATATTGCATAGTAGAGCTAAACACATAGAAGTTCGCCATCATTTTCTCCGTGACCACATTGTCAAAAAGGATATTTATATCACACATGTGGATACGGAAAATTAGTTGGCCGACATTTTCACTAAACCGCTTTCTAGAGAACAATTTAATTTTATTAGATCAAAATTGCTCATAATTTCTCTTGATGATATTGAATTGCTCTCTAATTAGTTGGTTACATCTTATATGTGTTGCTCTTGCTTATAAAGGCTTTAATTGCTCAAAATGCTTGTTTTTGCTAATTTTTTCTCTAGTTTCTATCTCTTTTTCGGGCTTTTCTCGCAAATCGGGTTTTAATCGACAAATAGTACCCTATGATGATGGGAATGTGCCTAAATATGCTTAATATACAATATAGAACAAAAAGAAAAATTGCATTCGGTCATTTGAGGCTAGGGCTAGAATTTCGGTTTTTCCACATCAGGGTTTTGGTCGGCCGAGTTTCCAACTCGGCCGAACGGTCAGGATACAGGGCACCTGTGCGCTCGATCGACCGAGTTTCCATTTCCCAAACTCGACCGATCGGCGGTAGACTGGTTTTATATATATAGGAATCGGCCGACTTTCTCCCTCTCAACTAGAGCAAAGTCGACCGAACCCTAGCCGTAAACCCCGACCCTTCCTAACCCTGGTCCTCTCTTCCCTCTTTCCAGCCGTTTTCACCTCCGATCGACCTTGTGCTTTCATTCTTGCTGTTCTAGGGGCGTCGTCTGCTCTCTCTCTCCGCGCGGCTCGACTCTATTTCTTCTTTCTCCTCTCCATGAGGTCCCAACGCCGGAAATGAGCCGTTCCTGCTCCTGCCATGGCGACTCCCCTTGCTCCAAGGTATATGGTGTTCGATAATCTCTCGTTTATTGACAATGCTGCTGTTTCTCGTTTCAAAGAGCTCCTTCCTCGCTCTCCCTTCCCTTTTCGAGCTCTTCATCAACCCAACAGTTTTCACGCCGACCTCCTTGAAGCTTGTCAAATCTTTCGCACCCATCACCTTGAGGCGTTTTGCATAGAGGATGCCCGCTTTTATAATTTGAAATATAGTTCCAAAGCCGTCCGTGAGTTCTACGCAAATTTGCGATGGAACTATGACTCTTTGGTCCCATCCGCAGACACCTCTATTGTGTTGACGTCCATGATCGCCGGACAACCTTTCCATATTACTGAGCGTTCGTTCAATCTCTATCTCAATGGAAATGTTGGCACGGCATCTTGGATCACCGACTACCCTCTCTATCTTGATCTTTTGTACCCCGATGATGTTTATAAGACAATTGAGGTTGACTTGACCGACATCCACAAATTTCTCAAGCAACCCAACTTTCCTTATAGAAAAAGGGGTACTTTGCCTTCCTCCGCCCTTTCTGCCCCTCGCCGCGTCTTGGCGTTTATCCTCAGCTGCAATGTCCACCCAAAGAAGAATCAAACGGACATTGCCGAGAATACGGCGATGATGATGTATCTTCTGCTGAACAATCAAGGAGTCAAGTGGGCCCGTTACATCCTTCATCATATGACCTGTTTTGACTCGGGAAAGAACACAAAGGGCACACATCTTCCATATCCTGCCCTTATTTGTGGTCTTTTCCAGCATGCCACTGGAAAATCTCTCTTTGCCGATTTTCTCTACCGCCCTGATCGCAAAGGAGTTTATATCAGTGAGACCACTCTCCAAAAGAGTGTGCCTACCCCTGGTGCATCATCTTCCTCAGCTGCACCTCCACCTCCACCTCCACCTTCCTCACCTGCACCTCCACCCTCCACAGCTGCCCCTCCTCCACCTGAGCCTTCCTTCCAGCCTCCTCCGCAGCCTGCCTTTGCTGATTTCCACATTTCAAATGAGGCCCTCATGGGGTATCTCATGCACCAGCAGGCTTACAACATGCAGGTCCAGCAACACCATCATCAGGATCTGTGCCACATCATGTCCTCCATGTCTTTATCCTGCCCTCAGCCTTACCCCACCTACGAGCCCTACCCCGGTGGTGACTACGCCTCTTACGCGTATAGCCAGTTTTACCCTGCTCCACCCTTTTCTGCTTCCACTGAACCCTCTGCAGGTGGATGCCCTTCCCCGGTTCTGGCGCTCCCAGGTGGTCGTCTGTCTGAGCTTCTGGCCCAGTACACTTCTTCTGCTCCCCCATTGAGGTTGCCTATGAGTTACATGCTCTAGGCATGTCTTGGTCCGAGCAGAGTGCGAGGTGGCCCAGGCGTGCTTCTGGTCCTCCAGACGAGGATATGCCTGACCAGGAGGATGCTGAGACTGATGCTGATGAGGCTACTGCAACGGATGCTGAAGACGAGGATGATGACGACGATGCTGATCATGATGCCGAGGCTACACCGGCTGCTGCTCCTCCTTCTGATGATGGCGATGAGGACTATCGGCCAGACGAGGACATGGATGCTGCTGTTGATGGTGTAGACATAGAGTAGTTTAGCTTAGGGGCTGATGTGTCTAGTTTTAGTCTCCCATGTTATATCTCTTTGGACTATGATTGTACTATATACATTAGGCACATCATCTGAGTTGTACTATTTCTACTCTATGATATCTGTGTAGTTTTGTTTTATGGTTTATGGAAACGCTTCGTATGGTTTATCTTGTAGTGTTTTCCATATTTTGATTAATGACATGCTTTGCTTTCATGGTTTATCTTGGTGTTCCTCTGTCTTTCTGTGGAGTGATTTGATTGAGTGTTTTTGTTGGAGAAGACCTTGCTTTTATGCTCTTCTCCCCCCCTGCCTTTTTGAGATGACAAAGGGGGAGAAAAAGCTCAATCATATTGTTTTTATTGCTTGTATGGTTCTTTTCTTATCTATTAACTGAAATGCATCTAGACTTGCTTAGAATCATATAATATACATATGTGCTGTGGTTGCTTGTTTTTTAACTAACCATGCAGGAATGAGTAAGCATGAATTGAGGGGGAGCACTACAAATTGATCATATTTGAATCCCCTTGCAATTCCCTAAGAAAAGGTATAACTTTCACATTCTTTTCAATATGTTGAGGAATGGTTTGTCATTGTCAAAAAGGGGGAGAATGTTGACCTAGGTGTCGCACATTGCCCATATTTTGATAATGACTTAACCATTCCATTCATATGTATCTAACAAATCTATTTGAGATTGTTTCAGACATTAGGTACAAGAAAAGAATCACATTCAACTCCAAAGCTACTCATCCAGCACATGCAAAACATGTGACTTTTGACCATTTTGTAATATAGCCCTTAGAGGCTTAGAACAATTAATGTAATCACTTATACTCATGTTTTGTATTGTAACTAAGATGGATAAATTGATTGGGACTCAAAAATCCATCATTTGTACAGTTTTACGAAAATTCCAAAATACCCATAACAGGGATTTGGTCGGCCGAATTCCAAACTCGGCCGATCCATATATTCTGGAATTTTCTGGGCAATCGGCCGAGTTACCAACTCAGCCGATCCCTGGTCGGTCGAGTTCCTATGGTGGGAAACTCGGCCGATCCACTGATCGGTCCAAGTTGAAAGTCGACCGATCGGCCGAGTTTCTCCAAGGGAACTCGGCCGACAGTCTATCTTTCAGACTTGTCGTTTAGTGGTTCGGCCGAGTTGCCTTTATTGAAAATCAGCCGATCAGACTGTACTGGAATGCAGAAAAAGCAATTCCAACCGTTGGAGGAGTAGGTGGGACTCAAAATAGATCCGTTGCAAGTTGTAAAATGGCTAGTTTGTGCCCCTTAACTCTCCCAACCTCAAAGGGACACCCTCAACTATAAATAGGACCTCTTGGACTTCATTCCAAGGTTGCTCATTCACATATGCTTGGTCCTAGCCTTAGTTGAGTGGTTTCTAATCCTTTGAGCCCCTTTCTCTCTCTACCTTCAAAGAAAATTCGTGAGTATGAGTGAGTTAGGATCCCATGTATGAGAGCTATCATTTGTAATCTTGTAAAGCTCTCCTTTCCACTTCTCCCATCTCCATTCTCTATGAAGATTGATTGAAGTTTCTTCTCTGAGTGAAAGAGAAGAAGGTTGCTGTTCTTCCCCGAGTGAAGGAGAAGAAGGCTAGCTGCTCCAGGCCTCCGAGTGAAGGAGGAAGGTGCTAAAGCTCTCCAAGTGAAGGAGAGGTGCAAGGCAAAGCTCAAGCAAGATAGGTAAATCCTGCAAGGCCGAAGACTAGAGCAAGAGTGGGTAAGTCCTTTGAAGAAGGCGGAAGACTACTTGCTTGGTGGGTAAGTCCTTGGTGAGGTAGAAGATCTTGGCTTGATATATAAGTCCTTGGATGGTTGGTAGTTGTAGCTTGTAATCTTATTGTGTGATATATATAAGAGAACCAAGTTACAAATCCTAGAGCCTAACCAACTCTAGGTAGTGGACTGACATTGCTCCTAAGTTTAGGACATGGAACCACTCTAAACCACCTGTCCAAGTGCATGCTATTCCTTGTCTCTTATCCTTGCTTTGTATGCTAGTTTAGGACATCAAATTGCTATTGTGATTTAAGTTCTGCACTTAATATAATTTGGTGGTCTAATCACTTTTGTGAAGTTTGTGAAGCTCTATTCAACCCCCCCTTCTAGAGCCCATTGATCCAACAGACTCCACATCCACTAGAAGACTGGATCTGAGTGTCTAACATCCAGATTAAACCAGACCTGTTGACCGAGTTGGTAGCTACCCAGTTAGCCAGCCCAAAGCTTGATAAGATGAAAGGTTTGTTAGAGAAACCTTAGAACCATCTCTTAGTGGGAGTGGATGGAAGAATCTACTATAACAGTCATATTTGGGTACCTGATGATTAATCGTTGAAGGATCGTATCCTATAAGAAGCTCATGGTTCTAAGTACACGGTACACCCTGGCACTACCAAAATGTTTAAGGATTTGCGACAACACTTTTGGTGGCTTGGAGTGAAGAGAGATATAGTGGCATATGTGGCCAGTTGTCTCACTTACTAGATGGTGAAGGCTAAACACCAATGACCTAGTGGATTGCTACAGTCGATTGAGATTCCTGAGTGGAAATGAGAATAGATCACCATGGACTTTGTGGCAGGTCTCCCCAAGACCAAGCAAGGTTATGATGCTTATGGATTGTGGTAGATTGCCTTATCAAGTCAGCGTATTTCCTTGCCTTAAAGACCACTGCCAAAGTGACAAATCTATTTGAGCTTTATATCAGATAGATTGTACGACTGCATGGTGTTCCAAGTTCAATCATTTATGATCCTGACGCAAAGTTCACTTCCAAATTGTGGAAGCAGGTGCAAGAAGAACTCAACACTAGACTAAAGTTTAGCACAAATTATCATCCCAGATAGACAGACAGTCAGAAAGGACAATACAGACTCTAGAGGATCTATTGAGAGCATGTGTGCTTGATTGGGGTGGATCATGGGAGAAATACCTACCCTCACTGAGTTTTCTTACAATAACAACTACTAGGCACGTATCAGGATGCCTCCATATGAAGCTCTCTATGGGATGTCGTGTTAGTTACAGCTTCACTGGGGTGATGTCAATGAGAGGACCTTATTGAGGTCAGAGGAGTTGTAGTTGTATGCTGACAAAGTCTCTTTGATCAACCAAAGGCTAAAGAGATCCCAAAATTGACAAAAATCATATGCTGATGCGAAGCAGACTGACTTGCATTTCACTGTGGACGAACATGTGTTTTTTGAAAATTTGACCCCTCCGAGCTATAGCTAAGAATAGAGGAAAGTTGAGTCCCCGATACGTGGGCCTGTTTGAGGTTTTAGAACAGATTGGTGAAGCTGCTTATCATTTGGCCTTACCCCCTCAATGTAGTATGATGCATGGTGTTTTCCATGTACCCAATCTGAAGCACTATGTGAAGGACCCGAGCCATGTGCTGAGCATTGAACCTATTGAAATCCAAGGGAGGTTGACATACCTTGAGTCACCTATGAGGGTACTGGATACCAAGGTGAAAGAGCTCAGGATTAAAAAGATAGAGATGGTAAAGGTTCTTTGGAAGCACCATGGAGAGGATGAAGCCACATGAGAGCTGAAGATGGACATGGAAAAGGCTTACCCTGATTTGTTTGGTTGATTGGTTAAAATTTTGGGGGCAAAATCCTATAAGGGGGAGAGGATGTTATAACCTCAATTTTTGCTTGTATGGTTTGAAATGCAATTTTCCCAATAAAATGTATTTGCATGGAAATTGAATGGTTTATGCTCAATGAATAGGTTTCTTTAGTAATATTTCCTTTGTATGAGTACTTTTGTAGATCCTAAGAAGTTAGTGAGTTCAATGTGATAAAAGGGAAGAAAAAGATAAAAGAAATCTAATAATAGATAAAAGGAAAAAGAAATAAAGATGATGGTGAGAATTATGTAGAATTATCTAGAAAGTAGTATGAATGTTCTTAATTGATTTGGTTTTGAATCCACATGGTTTCTAATGGTAAAAGGAATCCAAATAAAGGAAGTAGAAGAGAAAGAGAGAGAAACTATGAATTAAATATGTCTCTTGAATAGATATCTTGCACATGAAGAAAAACCTCTCTTATTGGCACACAAGTAGATTAAGTTATCAAAGAGGTTCCCTTAAATTTGGGACAAAAAAGATGTATGGTTTAGGAGTTATGCATTTTGGAAGTTTCCTAAAGTGAAAGGGTTGTACATAAATGTCACGTTTTTAATCAGACTAGGATTCAATCATCATCATCATCATCATCACCACCACCACCATCATCATCATCATCATCATCATCTAAGCCTCAGTCTTAACTATGTTGGGGTTGGCTACATGGATCCTTCATTTCAATTCAGCTCTATAATGAGCCATATTCTGGTTGAGATGTAGAGATTCAAAATCTCTCTTTATAAGCTCATCCCATGTTAATTTAGGTCTTCCTCTTCTTCTATTTATTGTGCTTGACTCAATGGCATTGCTTCATATATGCGCATTAGTCAGTCTACGTTGCACATGTCCGTACCATATGACTTGGACCTCACACAACTTGTCCTCAATGCTTGACACCCCCACTTTATTCCTGATATAAACATTTCTCAAGCCATCTTTTCTTATCTTCCCACACATCCATCTCAACATACACATTTCAGCCACATTCATCTGGTTGAGACCTTGTTTCTTCACCACCCAAAATTCACTCCCATAGAGCATGGCTGGTCGTATAGCTGTTCTATAAAACTTACTTTTTAACCTGAGAGGGATCCTCCAATCACATAATACTCCAATTGCACTCCTCCATTTCAACCATCCTACAGTGATCCTGTGACAAATGTCATTTTAGACATCCCCATCTATTTGAATATTAGAACCCAAGTAATGAAATTTATCACATTTTGGTGTATCTACTCTGTCCAACTTGTCTCCATCATTCACACTGTGGGATTGGCTGAAACACAATGCATATACTTAGTTTTGGTCCTCAGACTAGGATTTGATATTAATCAAAAAATAATACTCGTGTGAGATATGGACCCTTGGATCTGAGCATCCGACGTCTTAGGGTCATCCCTCACCTCCAGTCACGTGAGGAAATAGGTACAACACAGGGAGGGGTTCCCATCCGAATTCCTTGTTACACAGAGTAAGAGTAGGCATGGGAGAAGTCCCATTGCCACCGGGAGAGTGAGGCGAGCCTACCCATCCCTAGTTCCACTGGGTTTGGGAGTCTTCCGACAAAACGCCCAATCGGCTGTCAATGAGACCAGACCCTCAGGTATAAATAGGGGTCTACACATCACTAGCAGAGCCACAAATCAACTCAGATCATCGTCTTGACTTCAAAAATATTTGGAGTGATCAATTGCTAGATTAGTTGCGATCTTCAGCACCATCTGGTCGAAGACCTCGTCGGAGAAGCCAATAGTTGTCCCGACGCTTCAGAAGGCTTGAAGAGCAATTGGAGGGCTCATTCAATTTGTTGAGTCACAACAGAGGTAGAGGAGATTTCTCTACTGAGGAGTTGACCAAGTTCAGGCGGCTATTCACATGAGAGGAGGAAGAAAATAGGGTGGTGATTTACTGAGTTGACCTTCACGTCTCTACAGACCATGTATGGGTTTTTGGTCTTTTTACCACGTTGACTCTCGCTGGGTAGGATGCGAAGCTACGTGCTGAGCTGCTGAGATGGTGGGTGTGGGTTGGCCGGCCTAGCCGCGTGGGCAGGCGGGGCCGGGGGGTTTGCTCTGCCTATGTGGCGAGCTATGATTGGTCAAAAAGAAATTAGTTTAGGAAAATCATAATTAATTATGGATCCATCAGATTATAAAAATTTATATATGATTTTTGATCAAAAAATATGTAGAATCCATTAAAAATAGAATTGAATCTTGAATCTTCTTGTAATTCGAAAAGTGTATAAAGATGTCATCTTTAATGATTTTAATAATGGGAAACCCTAAGTTTGATGATAAAATAGATCTAATGACGTTCCCTAAATATTTTGAGTTAAATATTAACCTATTGACATAAAAAATAGGGATGATATCTAAAAGGGTAATATTTGTACATAATTTTCTTAATTTAGGGTTCCATGTATATAAAAGTGCATTAATGGGCCTAAAAACCCTAATTTTGATAATTGTGAGTTTTAATGGTTTTAATTATGAAAATCCATTAATAAGACAGAGATATGATGTTTTGAATCTTAATTGAGAATAAAGACCCTTAATGTGGATAATTTGATTAATTAGGGTTTTATGAATAAGAAAAGTGCTTTTAGGGTTTGTTGACCTATAAGGGGTAAAATTGGAAAATAGAACCAAGAAACCCTAATTGGACTTAGAAATCTTAGAATGGAATCCCAAGTCAATAAAAGATGATTGGATGAAACAATTAGGTATTATACATACTTTTCAAGATCAAGATTTACTTGATTGGTTGCTTGACTAGGTTGATTGGACTTCTTGATTGGATTGGATATCTCACATATTTTTGAGACTTCAAATCAAACATGTGATTACGCTTATGGCTAATCGCTCTAGTTTCATGAAGATTTCTGAGGTTTTACCAGCTGCTTGAAATTAACTACTTGGTTGATTTTTATTTCATGCAACTATAAAGTGACTATGGCTATCACCATAAATATATATGTGCATGACTATCTCAGATCCTAGCCCTCGTATGTAGCTTTGAGTACATGTGAGAGATGGATGACCTAGTTATTGGTCTACCCTTGGGGTAGGATCATCAGGTTATCATGATTTGATGTTTGGTCTACCTTTGCATAGGATCATATGACTATACAACTCTATGTCTTGGTCTACCTGAAGGGTAGGATCAAAGGGGGCTATTTGGGATCTACCTTGTGAGAAAGGTAGCATCCATGTCCACTGCAGGGACAACACAGAGGCTAGGATATGTTAGGATCGAGTAGTTATGTTTAAGATGTAAAGTTTGATCTGTTAAGAAATAATTTGGTTGCAATATATTGTTACAAATGCAAGCTTTTGGTTCCCCCACATATGAGTATAATTCATTATAATGACTGACGTCTTATTTGTCGACGTTTTAGGTTACATGTAGTTATATTCTTACTAGAAAGTGGATAATCATTTAAAGTGACATTGAAAGAATAAAGTTTAATAAAGATTGGAGGATTGTAGATAGATACCTATCTAGGGTAAAGTTCCTCAATTCCTATATTTGAAAGGTATGTGAAAATATTTTTTTTATCCCATTTAAGCTTAGTTGTGGTAGAATTTATTAATTATTTTTTATTATTTTCAATACCATATGATCCTGTTTTGGGATAACAACTCTAGCTTCTTGGTCTTCCTTAATTGGGGGTTACCGAGGGGTGGGGTCGTTACACTAACAAAGTCTACTTAACCCCCACCCTCTCCTTCTCTTATGTTTTCTTTGATTCCCACTCATGATGTTACATCTTTAAGTCATTTTGAATATGTGCATCATTCCATATGACACATGTTCCTCAGTTATTGCAACGTCTATGCTTGCACTATATGTGGTACCTCTTTATGTATATCTATACATGATACTCTTAATACTAGTTAGTACATTATTCCTTATGTTTATTATATTCCCAATATATTGATGAATCTTATGTATGTTTTTATCTTACTCATGTGGATTATTTTTGATAATTTAAGTTTTCATGTGCTAGATCTTTCAAAATGAATCTTCATTGGAACCTGTCGTCTTCAAATTTTGTTTTACATGCTTGACTATCTACACCTTTTAAACATTGAGCAATCTATAGGAATTTCCATTGCTCTCTTTCCCTTGCAATCATTAGTTTTACACGATGGAACCATCATTTTGTTCATATATATGGTATGTCTTTGTATTCTCTTATTTAATAGGGTGCCTTAGGGATCAAACCAAACACCTGTTCTTTTCAAGGGTTGTAAGATTGGTAAATAGCAACAACTGCTTAATTATTATTGTTTGTTGTAGTCTGCATCTCCTTTTGCTTTTTTAGGGCGTCAAATAGTATTATTTTTAGTGGATGTCACAAGTATTGTGTTTTGTATATTCGATTTTCCTCAATATTCTAGGTTTTATTTCATTAAGAGTCATATTAAGATTGTTCACAATAGGGAAAAATTCAACCATGGTTCACATTAGTTATATGCTTCCATTAACTTTTTCCCTATAATCTAGGGGATAATGATTCATTAATGAGCTTATTTAATTTTTGACCTATCATTGGATTATTCCTCAACTTTTTGCCATGATGCTCATGTGGAAAATAATGTCGTGGAACATAAATGAAACATTAAGATTGATAGTACTCTTTTATTAGTGTGATATTTCTAATAGATTTTTTGATTGAATCCAAATATACTGCTGTAAGGAGTACAAATTGATAGGGGATCCACTCCTCACTTAATTTGAAGAATAAACCAGCTGATCTAAACACACTAACAAGCACGCTGAAATAGTTTTTTCCTCAAATATGGTATAAAAAAGACCAAAGTACAACAACAAAATAATAAATTATAACTATATTCAATTTTATAAGATTACATATATTCTCCCACATGGGGTTTAAATGAAAGCAAAAACTTTAGGATCTAAGTAAAGGGATATCCAAGCTATCTCAAGTCTATCTCCCAAAGTCAGCTTCACTAGCCAGGTCCATAATCCATATCATCATGCTAAATTTTCTATGTCTTTTACCTTGGGGTTGGAAGCATACCTCACAAGAGAAGACAAAATGCATGTCGTCAACATAAAAGCCAATATGAGCATATTTATAGGAATTGAGCAATATTGTGAAAAAGACATCAAATATAACAAGTCTTCCCATCCAAGAAGATAAGTACCATCCAAGTAGATATCAAAATGGATATGAATTTCAAACAAGATGATAATCAACAGTTGCACTAGCCATTAAACAAAAGTAAGATGTGCCACAAAAGCACACATAAAGATATTAGGACACATAATCCATCATCAACAATATCAACCTCCATGAAATTGAGATAAACACAACACTAGTGTAAATATAAAGTTAGTGTCAGTTAGTGAAAAAACCCATAACATGATAGAGAATGACATATTGCCAAACTCCCAAAAAAATAATATCAGGTGGAAAGGTGCACCCTGGGTGAAATGACACATCCATATATATAATACAAGTGGAAAGGCACACTCGATAGGGAATAAAACCCAAAAAAACCAAAGCATTACATACTCTAGGGATACTAAATCACAAAGCATGCGTAATGTAGATGCAATTGAAAATTCAGTCATTTGAATAGAATTAATGAGATTTCCATCAAATAAATGGACAATAAGAAACATTTACCACATAAATGGGCAAAATAGTTCATATCCACAAATAGTGTTTCATCATGATGCAAAGTATAATTTAGAGTCAATAAGAGTATCCAAAAAAGTAAGATGATCACCAGATCCATATCAATGCATAATTTCTCACATAAGTCCACCTCTTAGATGAGAGAGAATGTATAACAGGTAGTATGTCCAAAAGGACTAAAAGAGAGATAAATATGGGTGATTTTCTCAATATGATAAATAGGGATGCAACATACATCACGAGAGAGAGAGAGAAATTAGGTGTTTGCTCAATATAACTCATAAAGATATGCAACATACCTCAGATAGAGTCTAAATATGTCCACAGTAAAACCTAGTTCCTTATTGCTGTCATGAGCCACCTAATAAGAGCATATAAGGAATTAGGGTTAAGTTTATACTAATTACATAAACCCTAAAAATTATCTTTTTATTATTATTGAATTAAGTTATCAAACCATGTGATCCTATAGATTATATTTTTCTAGGTTCATGCTATCTTTTTACTTTATTTTTCTGACGTATAGATTATTGGTTATGAATTTTAGAAATATTAAACAGTAAGAAAAATCCTTGGAAATCACATATTTATTATATAAGATTTAGGTGATAAAACTGATACCGTTGGATAGAGAATAAAACATTAATTCTAAAACATATTTTCTTTTAACTTTTTTAACTATAAATAATTTAGAATTCATTTTGGAAGCATCAACCAATTAGAAAATCCCATAAATCCATGTATATCATATTATCTATTTTAACAACCAAAGTGATTGGTCCAGTCAAGCTTTTCCAATTGGACCAGGCCTATATCATGCCCAACACACAACTCAACACGAAAAAAGATGATTTTACTCACAAAAAAAACAAAGTAGCAAAGGAAAAGGGAGGGGTAGACCAAGAAAATCATGTAGGATCATCTTCCTTAGCGCCCAGCCCCGTGATGAATGAAAAAACTCTAGGGCTTTGATCCAAAGAGAGAATCGCCACATTATGCATTGCCATCTCATATGTTACCCAAAAAATTCACATCATCATCTTGATCTTGACAAGACACTCTAGGGGTTGCGAGATGGCCGAAAGCCCATAGAAGAGCTTCCGGTATGGTAATAGGTGAAGCTGCTAAAGTAAAATGCTTCAGTGAGCAACCAGTAAAAAGCAACAAGGAACTACATTGTGGGAAAATCTAAAACTCTGTAGAAAAATCAACTATGGGTAAAATGATATGGAAGGAGGTTGAACATCAAGATACCCAGAGCAAAAGCATGATTGTGAAGATGAAGAGCAAAAGAGGAGAAAATGACAAACCTGCCTTAGGAATGAATTGGTCATTTGGGAAACTTCATGTGTACATGAGGATCTATCCTAGATCATCTCTGATCCTAGATAGGTCAGAAGCCATGACTTCGATACGAGTTCTCTAACAAGGGTGGCTGAAGTTGTCACAACCTCCTTCCTAATACTAACACATTTATATAGGAAGCATTTTCACATAATGGGGATCATGGCAAATTGTGAAATGATATAATTAACCAAGCAAAATCCATAGAATAAAAGAGATAACCGCCAGAGTGCCTTATTACATGTCATAAACAAGTGCTACAAGTCTAAACATAAAATAGTTCAAATAAATGAAACTCCAACATAACATAATTGAAAGGAAAGATAACTATCTAGAATGACACCCCACCATGATGGATCCAGTAACTGTCCTTGAGCTGACATCCTTGAGGTCAAATTCCTCTCCTTCTCCTCGTCTACAAACATCTCATCCCCAACCATGTAAAGAAATGTAAAACTATGTGAGTGGCACTGAGTAGTTATAACATGTAAATAACATATAATTAAAATGGCATGAGTTAGATTGAAAAACTCAGTGACTTAACATAGTTGTCATTATTACTTGAGAAACATAATGCGTTGGAATAATTACATAATGGTGTGGATTTTAACTTAAGTTAATATAATATTTCTCTCTTAATGCACCCACAATGCTCATAAGGCCAATTAAGGATCACCTAAGGCTAGTTAAGGCTCACATAATGCTCCACAGAGCTCATAAGATCACTTAAGGCTCACATAAGGCCAGTTAAGGCTCACATAACATGACCGAGATGACACATATTAACATAACATGATTTCTTATACTTAAACATGGTTATAATGGTTTCTTGATAAATTATCATGGCAGTGAATCATAGTGTTCCAAGTGAAGGTATACTCATCTAATCAGTAGAAAACATTAATTTATAGAATGTGCATGATTTTCATGAGCATAACCGAGTAATAACATAATGACACTTTAATTGAGTAATCATAAAAACATAATGGCCCTAAGCTAGCACACATGTGCTTTGTAGATGATATCATCCTTTTCGCAAAAGCTACGCATGGAGAACATGAAGGTAATCCTCAAGTGTTTTGATCAGTTCAAGGCTGCCTCGAGACAATCCATTTCTATCCAAAAAACTCATATATTCTTCTCTCATATAGTGACTAGAAGAGAGAGAAGGAAAATAAGCCGTATTAGCCAATTCACTGAAACTGCAGATTTAGGCAGGTATTTAGGGGTGCCTCTTCTCCACAAATGAGTTGATAAATACACCTATGCAAAAGTACTCAACAAGGTGTCTAATAGAATAAATTTGGGGTCTGCTCGCTGTCTTTCATTAGCAGGAAGAGTGTGCCTTGCAAAAGAAACACTCACGACAATCCCAACATATGTAATGCAGACCTCAAAACTGCATGTTGGCTTGTGTGATCGGATATATGCTACTGTGAGGAACTTCATCTCGGGAGGTGGCCATAAAAAAAGATCGATCTCATTGGTAGCTTGGGATAAAGTCACTAGTGAAAGAGAGGTTGGAGGTCTGGGAGTGAAAACGATGAGAACTTGGAATCAAGCTCAACTGTTGAAAAACACGTGGGAGGTGGCAACGAGGAGAAACACCATCTGGTGTAAGCTGATCAGAAAGAGATATGATTCATACACAACCTCTAAACCCATGACTGGATCACGGTTATGTAGAGCTACACTAGAAGGTAAATCTATTCTCAACAACAACTATATTTCAATCATCATGAACGACAAAGGAACTAATCTCTGACACAATATTTGGTTAAAGAATGGTATACAACTGTCTTTTAAGGTGCTCAAAGTTATTCTACCTGAGCTTGATGACATGCTAGTTGGCAGTCTCATACTGGACAATGGGAATGAGATGGCCAATTCTTAAAAGAATGGTTCCCTGAGGAAACTATTGAAGCTATTTTGAAACAAGAGCCTATTACTCTCCCTAATACTGATGATGTAAAATCTTGGCCCCACACCGAGGATGGTATGTTCTCTACGAAATCAGCTTACAAGATCCTGCAACAAGATACGGAAAATGGTCGGTAGGGGGATTGGAAAGCAATCTGGAATGCCAAAGTTTCTGCTAAAATGAAGATGTTCATCTGGTTACTCAGTCACAATGCCATTCTTACTAACATGCGAAGAAAGGAGAGACACATGACAATGGATGATAAGTGCCCTTGATGTAAATACTACACAGAAAGCATCTTACATGCCCTCAGAGACTGCCCACATGTCAGAGGAATCTGGCATGCGGTGTTTGAAAGCACAATTCCACTCAACTTCCTGACGGCCAGTGATACGAATATCTGGATTAACAACAATATGAAAAAAAGACATCAGAGAGCTCTTTATGATTGTATGCCATTATATCTAGACAAACAAAAACTACTTTGTTTTTGAGGGTGTGGAAAGATCCCTACAACATCAAGATATCTATATAAGGCAGATTGCAAATCACTGTAAACAAGCATCGCAAACTAATACAAGAAATAGTAGCGTGGATAGAACTGGCAAGTGGACCCGCCCGCATGAAGATCAAATCAAAATTAATGTTGATGTGGCTACAAGGGGGATATGGGAAGCTGTGCAATAGTTGCTAGAGATGAGCACGGTGAATGGATGTTTGGGAAAGGTTGTACTGTTGAGGTGAAGGATACTTTAGAAGGAGAGGTTCTAGCTATTCTTGAGGTAGAAGAGATAGCATAAGAAAAAGCTCTCACCAAGATACACATCGAATCTGATTACAAGAATGCAATTATGATTTCTACAGGAGAGGTAGAGAGATATCCAAGATTTGCAAAACAAATTCTCAGGATAAGAAGCTTATGGAAGACAAATTGGTTCATCTCCCACATTGCGAGAGAAAAGAATAAAGTTGCAGATAAATGACTGTACTGGTAGTAGTACTACCATATTTCTTTCAGCTTATGATTACTGTCAATGTATCCCTTTTGATTCTCACCTCGTAAGAGGAGGACGAGATGAATATAACTCCTCCTGACTTCTCCCCAAAAAAATAAAAACATAAACAAATAATGTAAACTCAGAATCCTAGAATTATACTCTGTGTGCATGATCCACTCACCTGAGATTGAGGAGGTACACTAATAGTAGATGAGGTCCTGATTAGTCCTAATATCATGTGTATAACATAATCATGAATAAAATATACTTTCTTAACATAGGTGTATGATTTCTAATTAAATCTAGAAATTGGATTAGGAAACCCAGTCTGATTATAGGTCAGAGATGTATCTTATCTCATAAGCTTTCCAACGACTACTTACAGTTAATTTTTTGATGTCAGAATAAAAAAAATTCATTTTTTAAGTTCCGACCAATCAGAGAGCAATACAAATCATAAAAGTCTTTTTGGGAAAAACCAAAAATCAAGAGGATATTTAAGTGGAAGGACAACTTTGCCCTTACATGATGCACCTAAACTAGGACATGTGATAGGGCGGTGCTGTCATTTCCTTGACTTAAACTAGTGCAACACATCATCCAAGCAAACTGGAGACCGTGATACATCGACATGCAATTAAGGACAAAATCATGTAATCATCCATAACATCTGCACCCTAATCACGCGAAGATCATGGGACAAAAGCTACGATCTTGAACACTAGTCTGTGATATGTGGCGAGCCAGCACAAGAGACCACGGGCACTAGCTTCTTCGTGGTCGATCGGACTCAGAGACCCCCTTGAATTGGGTACAATAATAGTCAGAAACGCTGAGGACACCGGCCACCATGGTGAAAAAGGAGCTGTAGAAATATGTGAAGGTGAGGGGAGACCAAACACCAGGTACTTTTGTAGGAAATACCATCTATCGACTTCAGATGGAGACAACAGTGTGGATAGTCAGACATAAATGTTCTTTAGACCACATAACAACGTTGTTTTTTACAAGGAACAGAGTAATGGAGTTTGAAGTGGAAAACCAAGGTCGCGATAGAAAAGGTTCAATCAAGCACGATACCAACTTCATGGTGGTCTACTGAATTCATTAGATGCATTTTGTAGTGAGAAAGCTACCGAGAAGGCTACCCAGAAGTCATGTTTCTTCTGCCTCATGCTGGGCTCGTGGTTATAGAAAAGGGAGGATCACGAGGGATAAGGACATTAAGAATAACTAGAACGGGGTGTGAGGATGATTACATTGTAAGAAATTTGACTGGGGTAGCGAGGATTGCTGGCTCGAGTTCGCCGTCCTTGGAGGGGGAGACCGAGTCTGCGGTAGTTCCTCAGTTGGCCTCGGCTGAAATTTTGTTATGGAGGAGCATCCCCTACTGATCGAAGAAGATTTCTAGATCTATCAGAGGTGGTCCGTTGCAGTAAGCCAGAGTGAGGGGTGACCACCGTGTTAACTCGAGAAAAAGAGACCTGATTTGGTTGGTGCCAGGATAATAGCAAATTGTTGAGGGGAGAGCGAGTTATCACATGTCATGGGGTCGGGGTTCTATTCCCTTCCTGTGTGCGCACTCTACGTGAGGTAGGGGACGAGGCCCCTCCCTTCTGATCTTCACTTGACGACTCTCAAGGAGCTGAGTTCTATTGCGTTGTGTGTGACAGGCTGTAAAAAGCCTATTATCTTGAACTTCGGCAAATCTAGGATAATTGTGTGTATTATTAAACGATTAGGTTAAAGATTAACATTATATCTCCTTTTCTTCCAAATATCTTTTGGACATTTAGGATTATCCAAATATAACCAAATTTGGTGGGTTTGATTATTTGACAATGAGGAATTCAATTATCCAATTAGATTTTAGATATGAGTCAGGGAAACATGTGTTTTATGTTATTAGCTACTTAAGGTAATTAATGAATTAATGATCACTGAAAGGGAATTGTGTCACTAAAATTTGAGGGACTCTCTAAGATTCTATTATCTACTCATATATCAATCATAAAGATACATTATGGATATATGTAGGAACAAAATATCATTCAAAACCTAACTAGTCATCATTGCATAACTGGGTTAGATTTTGTGCATTAATTGACATTGATGTGAATAAGTGTGGATGTGTTATGTATACGATTTATTCAAGGCTCACAAATATCTTGGTGTTGTATTAACTCATTTTGGGCATACTAAATAATCATGGTTTGACTTATTTGAACACGTGAAAGTCAAATTTGATCAATTTAGGGTGATATAATTATTAAACATAGATAAAATTTGGGACAAGTTATTAATCATTATAATTTAAAATTTAAAATTTAAGGGTTGTTATAGGAGTCGAGGGAACCATGCTCAGGGATGGGAGATGAAAAAAATGCCGGGTACAAGTTTTGTGAGGTGTGATCAACATCGGGGGGAGTTTATTGGGGGTTTGACATACAGAAGGAAAGAAGGGATGGCACAAAAAGGGAAAGCAAAGCAAGAACAAGGGAAGATATGGCAGAGGATTTAATCGAGAGAACAAAGCACCCAAACCCTATATCTATCAGAGTTATCCTACACGAAAGGAAGCGAGGAACATAGAGGAGAAGAATTCAGAATAAGGTATGGAGAGATGAGAGAGATAAAGTAAGAAAATCTCTTCTCCGTCAGGGTGGAAACAGGAAGAGGAGGCGTGTTTCTTATTCTGATCCAAGGTGGGAGACGAAAACAAGGCTATCTGATTCAAAAGTAACCAAATAGAGACAAAACATGGGATGTTAGATGGTGACCTGCATGGAAGGCAAGAGTGATAATATTAGAATCTAAACTTTAGGAAATCGGGATAATAACCCATGTGAGAAACAAAACCCCAGAAACTATAGAAAATTGATTGTGTTAATTAGAACAATTTTCAAATTAGGCTTTAAACTTTATATTTTTTTCAAATTTATTTGGGGGTTAATTTAATGCTCAAATAAGATGGAACTCTACATCTAGAATAAATTTAACATGTAGAATCTAAATCTGCCATAAATGTCTACTTTTAGATTCATTCATTATTTTATTTTATTCTTTTATATCATTTCTTATGTATTCTTTCATTAACAAAATTAAAGCAACTAGGTTTGTTCAAATTATGTGAAACTTGGCACCCAATCTAATTGGAACCCAAGGATAATGATTTTTGGGTTTTTCAATATCCTTTTACTAGTTCTAGTACATGTAGGGTTTAGACTCATTACCATTACATTTATTATATAATATTATATCATTATTATCAACATTCGTTAATTGAGTCCTGTTATCTTTATTTGTTTCTAAAAGAGTTTTCTAATATAGTTATCACTAATTCCCATATTTTACTTATTTATCCCATTAAGTCCTTAATTTAATATTTTTTTAAATAATGGCATATTATTCATATTGATGAACATGGAAACACTAATTGTTATTCCAATTCATGTGTTACACACATTGTGCCTCTTATTAAACATATCTTAGCAATCATGTGAATATTGGTTATCAAAGGAAACATATGTAACTTATCTCATGTACTCACTTACATGTTAGCATACATTTAGTGTATTATGTTAATATGAACGAATTATGATATGTAATGTTAATTATAGATACTAAAGCCAATTAATGTGTAATATTCATTTTCAAGCCTACCCTTTGTCAATGCCTTGCCCCAAAAATTGAAGGGCGGGTGCCGAAAAGGAAGCAGTCCAGCCTTTTCGACGAAAGCGTCTGTGGCCAACCTCCTAGAGAGAGCGATGTGCATGGACCAGGTGAGTAGGGATGCAACTCCGTGGACCGTTCGTTGGGCCTGATAGGTGGTGGTATCACACCCTTCTCAAGGGAACCATACGTGACACTCTCACGTCATACGGCTCCGTCCCGGAATCTGGGCTTGACCAACCAGTCCTCAAAGCTTGATTTATATAATGAGATACCATTAAATAATTCATGTTAAATGTGTTACCTATATACATTTGAGGTATAACTTCATCCTTATTTGATCAAATATAACAAACCAAGCTTACAATCCTCCTAAACATGGAATAGGGTAAGATCCTAGAGTCAAGATGCTAAGTTTTGGTATGTTACAACTACTATCTACCTCATCACTCATTAAACCTTTTCTCTTATTTGAGGCACTAGTGCTGGTGATGTCCATTTTCTACTCCACCATGATATCACCATTGATATGTTTTTGGATGCACTTGGTTTGTCCTTCTTCCTTCATATGCTTTTACCAAGCTTAATGCTCAATATAACCAGTGTGTCCTTCTTGACTGTAACATTGAGCATAAGAGTTATCATTTTCTATGATTCCTTCATTGTTGGATCCATGTTATGTGTAATGTATATTTTGTTAAGGATAGCCCCTTATATGCTACCCTGCTCTTCCACTCATTTTGGTCAATATCCCTTATTTCCTTCCAAAAATTGCTACCACCATTAATAAAATTCATTTGTTTCCACCTCCAAATGACCCTCCTTCACTTGGATAAGCTTTTATTATAAATTCTTGATGAAAATCCACCTACACATTTTCTTCTCTTGAACACTACTAACAAACCTTTTCTTTTAGTTCTCTTGCATCACAATCTTTTGTTTGTGATCATAAGTTTGGTTTGACTCATGATCATATCATCATTTCAAATGTTGAGGGACTCTAGGATGCTTGTTACGACCTCACCTTTCAGTAACCCCCAATTAAGGGAGACTTAGAGGATAAAGCCGCACTCATAATTCCGGATCAAAGGTTCAACATATAACTATAAATAATTATTAAATTCTAGCAGACTATATGAAAAATGGTAATAAAATTTTTCCTTTTTGCATACCTTGAAAAGTGGGAAACTATCTTCTAACCACAACTTATCCACTCTATTTAATTCCTCCTTGTTCTTTAATTCTTGAATTCACATTATGTCGCTTTACTGTTTGTGCTTTTGAGGATTTACCTAAAACGCCGACAAACAAAAACAACGATCAGCCGAAGCTGGTATGTGGGGAGGAGCAGATAATTGTTCAACTAAGTTAACAACATAATCATTCAATTAATGATTTAACAAGCAAGATTACGTTTTAAACCATATAACTCAATCCATACATATTCACAACTCTGGGCTGTCCCTGCAGTGGACATGGATATCACCTCTCTTTAGGTATAGAGTCGCATGGCACTATCCGAGGATAGCCCAATATCTAACTCTTTATGACTTGATGGTCCTACCTCCATGGTAGCCATGTACTAAGTCAACCATTGACCTGATGGACCTACCCAATGGGTAGCCATGTACTAGGTCATCCATAGACCTGATGGACCTACCCAATAGGTAGCCATGTACTAGGTCTTTCTCTAACCTGATGACCTACCATAGGTAGCCATGTACTAGGTTAGCTATTTTGCCACAGAGAGAACCAGGATCTGAGTTTATAGGTATACACATTAAGTGATAGTCATAGCCACACTATATTTGCAATATGAACATCCAAGCAGTTTAGTTGCATCCAAGCGATAAAACGTTCGGGAAACGCCGGGAAACCTAAACGGTTAACCATAAGTAACCACATACCTTATTCCTTGCAGAAACCATGCCGAACATCATAGACTTTATGAGTGCATCCAAACATCCAAGTAACCAAGCATATAATCAACAATATCTGAAACATGTATACTACATATGTGTCACCATGTATTCACATTACATTACTCAGATCTAGATGTGCTCCCAAACTAGGGTTTAGGGTTATTTCTTGTTTGGACTAAGGATTAGGGCTATGAACCCTAATTCCATCATATTATGATTTATAAGATTACAATCTCACTTTTGCTTACTAGGTTAAACCCTAATTATCTTCTTAAGCATATTAGACTACTCATTACATCTAATACACATTATCAACATTAAGATCTTTGGTACTCAATTTACCTTTGAATCGTCATAATTCTATTTTACAATTAAAACCATTAGAATTCATATCAACATAAATTAGGGTTTCTAATCCCATTAAGGCATATTCATGTACATAGAACCCTAAATTAAACCAACTATATAAAATGATCATCTTTTTAGATCCTATCCTTACCTTTATTAACATCAGGTTAAATTCAACTTGAATTATCTAAATAATGTCATTAAGACTATTCACCATCCAATCCAAGGGTTTTCCCTTAATTAACACCCTAAAGATGATAACTTTATGTTCTTTCCAATTTCAAGCATATAAACTCTAAACTAACTAATTATATGCCAAGTCCATCCTTTTTCTTCCAAATATCCATTTTTATCATTAACAGGATAATATCAACTTTAATCATTAATTAAACCTTACTAATCACTTTAATCATACCAACATAGGGTTCTTTAAACAATTAACACACTATAGTTGATATCTTCCATTATTTTTCGAATTGCATAAGGAATCAGGCTTCAATCATAATTTATTTGGATTCCTCTCGTTCTGAGGATCAACTTTCATATATAACTTTTTGTCCTACGAGCTTTGAATAAAAAGATATGATTTTAGTAAAAACACTTACTTTTCAACCAATCAGATGGCGCCACGTGGCTTCCTCCATGCAACGTCGCGGCTCGTTTAAAACATAATCGAATTACCACTTTGCCCCCGCTTAAGTGGTATCCTTCTACATCCCGCGGAGGGCAAATTGGTCAAAGTCCCCTTTGGCCTTCTCCTTCCTTGTGCCAGCGACGGGCTGCGCCCTAGCCGCCGGCCGGCTAACCTAGGAGCCGCTCCAGCTCCTCCTCCTCGGCCCCATCGACCTCCAGGGCGGTCCCTCAGCCTCCGCCGTGCCTCTGCACACGTGAGGGAGCTTCTGGCCGTCGTCAAGGTAGCCACCACGTGCGGAAACTCGTCCGGGTTGCTGCTGCAACTTCTGCATTTTTGCAGACTTCCGGTGGAAGATACGTGAAGATGGAGGGGCTAGGTTGGTAGCCGATCGGTCTTAATGTGTCGTGGGGTTTTCTTGTCCTCAGCAAGACCACGAAACTCCCTTTTGTTGCTCTATAGGTAGAGATACTCCCTCATTAGGGTTTTACGTGCAAAGAACATGAAGAGGGGAGAGAGAGGTGCGTGGGACTTCCCTGGACTCGGCCCTAGGTCGTACCCCTCATATAGGGGAGGGTCTACGAAGCCCTAGGATGTTTTTCCCATAATGAAACGTAATCCCTCTTCAATAGGAATCATCTTTCTTCTAGGAGAAGTATTCTTCTCTCTCCTCATAATCTTCTTAGATATTCTTATTTCTTGAATTCGAAATTCCCTTCATATATTCTCTTTATTCTTGCTTTTTCAACCATTTGCACGAATTTCCATTTTCCTTTAGTAGAAACTATTTCCTTTTTATCAATAACACAAAATTCATTAATAATGAATCACATTATCCTCATATTTTGTAATTTTGGTATTTTATCTTTCTTTCCTCTTTATTGGGACTCCTTGGATCCCAAGATATTCCATTATTTCGGATTTCTTTTTATTGGTTACTTATTATCTTTCTAGATGCATCTTAATGCATTATTTCACATTATCTTGTTTATTTCTTATTATAATATTTCCTTTTGAGGATTTCTTTTTATTTCTCTTCTATTTTCCTCTTTGGCATCCCTTTTATCATAAGAAATCTTTGGGATACGAAATTCCATAAAGGGGTAACTCAATTATCCATCTTTTCACTTAATTTTCCACATCTCCTCAATGTTTTCAATTTCTTTCTTCATAAAGAAATATTTAATTAATATTTTCTTTTTCTTATTTCTTTTCTTTGCAACTTTAGACTCCTTGGAGCCCAAGGAATCCAAGAGGCACGAAATCCTCTTTGGATTTGCCTTCTAGAGGTTTCCACATATTTCTTTTCTTATAAATTCAATTATTCATTCACTAATTGAATTAGCTTTGTTATTTCCTTGTTATTGGGCCCAATAGCCAATAAAGCCCACAAATCAAACAACAAGGCTATTTTAAACGAAATCCAATTATTCTCAACCAAATATATGGTTATTTGTCCAAACATCTTTAATATGAGAAATTACATTTCTCATCAATTGAACCCAAAAATTGGGGTTATAACAATGCTTGTACTTATTAAGAAGTTGTAATAAATTTAGAGTGGTAGCTGGACACAACTGAGGATCTTTCCACTTTGGAGCACATTAGTACATAGTATATTATTCTTTTACTTTGCCATGCTTTTCCATTACTTTCTAGTGGGTCTTCAATACAAAGATTCTCTTGGACGGGTCCACGAAATGATATAAGTATAGTATGGATGTTCCTAGATGTCGAGGGAATAAGGATGTTGAGAATTTTGCTCTTTTTTCCCATATAAAATTTTTCATACTCTTGTTAATATTTTTCTATTCATACGCTTCACAGATGGATGGTGAAGCATAATTTTCCTCAAATAAATTTACAATATGAGGTTTATATGCACCTCCCTAGTGATTCAAAAAAGGAATTAATAAACCAATTCTGATTATAATCCCAAAGACCCAACTAAATCTAAATGGGCTTGTCTTTCATCTTTGTTGTTCTCTATATTTCCCCCAAAATCCTCATGTCCTTCGTTTGAGATAATCTTATAAATATGTTCTAGCTATTGATCATGTATCCAACAATCATGATCCTATCTTCTTTATTCTTCACTATCTAAAAGTATAGGTGATCATTTTAAACTATATTGATGATACGAATATTAGTGGTATTTCTTATATTGTCTTTTTGAATAAACCCCTTTGCCAAAAATTCATAATGTCGGATATTAGGCCTCTTCAATATTTTATAAATATAGAGGTCAATTGCAATGATGATGCCTTTTATTTATCCAAGCAGTGGTATACCTTGGGTGTATTGTGTCATTCTAGCCTTATTATCCCAAGGTATTGCCACACCATGGAGCTTCATCTCTAGATATATTTTACGGATGATACACCACCCCATGATCCATATGGGAATCAATAACTAGTAGGGTTTCTAGTCTACCTTCTTTTTAACGTAGTTGGACATTTACTCCAATTTTGTATTTTCTTGAGACTTGACTTCTTGCATGAAAGACCAAGATATAGAATGTTGTCCCTTGTTCTAATATTGAATCATAGTTACATGATATGTCAAGTATTGTATTTGACATCATCTTGTTATTTTTTTTTGGAAAATTCAGGAGGCTATTTTATTCAACTCGCCCTCCTCTTACATGACTAATCTAAGAGTTAAATACACTGTCTACTGAAAAATTAAACTTGGTAGGACTCCTACCATTACAGAAAGGGAAGAGGATAGGGTGACCCACAGGGTTGAGGGGAGGGTCCGAGTAGGTACGCCATCCTTGTATTTTTTGAGGTGGTGTTTAGACAGAGAGTCTACCAGTTGAGTAGCCTCTCTAGGGAGGTTGATGATGCTCACATCATCCATATTATCAAGCTATTCATGTATAGACTTTAAACAAGGAAGGTAAGCAGGAAAGCTAAGTACCGAACCCTCAATGGCCATGATAATTGTAGCAATATCAGTGACAATAGTTATAGGGTCTTGCTGACTTCCACTGTAACTTTGCAATGCAAGATAAATAGCTCATAGCTCAGGTTCAGTGACTGCACCTATATGGTATGCGCAACACCCCCATAGCATTGCCTGTCTTTGTTAATGGAGATCGATGCTACTGCGGCTCTATCCCCTTTGATAGCAAAATCAACTATAAAACCCCCCGTCCTTGAAGGTCATCGATCCCGATGTGATACTCATTGGATGAGTACCTCAGAGCTCTGTTCTTCTTGTTCCTCCAATCCGCTATAGCCTTACAGAGGGTGTTGATTTGCAGAATTTTCCTATCAGTGCTAACTATGGCGTGTTCAAAGACAGTGGCGTTCCTAGCTCGCCATATAGTCCAACAAGTAGCAGTAAATCTGACTATGTCATTTTCCTTGTCAAGCAAGTGCTTTGTCAGCCACACCTAGATGTGGGATATGTTCTGAGCATCATAGGTCGTAGAAACGTCAAGTTTGGTTCATACCTCCATGGCATTAGGGTAATGCCAAAGAGTGTGTAAAGTGACTTCTTCTTCAGTTTCACATGCTTTCTTCGACTATTGGTCATTATGGCCTCATGGGCAGTGAGCCACATGAATACTTTGATAACATCATGGATAATCTCGCTTTTCTAGTTATTTGATAACATCAATGTTGTACTTTCTAGTCCAACTTTACTATAATGTGATAACACCAATGTTGTTCAAATTATATTATATCTAATGAATCATGAGTTGACCAAGCACATTGGCACTTATTATGCAATTACTCAATCTCACTATCATGAGCACATTATCTTCTTATTTAACCATCTTTTGTGTTCAAGGTTTTTTTTTACAAAAACTATAAATAAGGAGAAACATACATTTATTCTTTCTAAATTTAAGACCTATGATCTATCTTGAGTTTTGTGTGGGGGGGGGTTGTCTAATTGTATATAGAATGTTAATATTCTGGTATTTTATTGTGGGTGGATCTATAGTTTTCCCTATACATACTTTATATATAGGCTTACCGATCTACACCGGTAAAATATCATTTGATTTCCGTCTTTGTATGATTTTGTAACTAAAGTATCTACCAAAGTCTATGACTTAGTTTTAGTTTATGTATATAAAAATTTCTTAATGATTTCAATAATGTGTTTAAACATTTTTAACTTTGTAAGTTTGTTTGTTTTCAATATTTTGGGATTGTGATTTAGTTTTGTCTTAGTTGTCATCACTTTTAGGAATAAATGTTATAGGAAAATCTAGTAGTAGTGTTTTATATGTTCAACATATTGGTCCACATATTATATGAGATTCTAGTAAGGCATAAAAGAATTTGATTGAAAATTAGAATATATGTTGATAGATAGATCCATATCTTAATTTCAACTAGTTCTAGATCCATCTCGGTATACTAGCCTCAAAGGTTTAAGTATTGTCCCAACAACACTTGTGTAAGTTTGATCTTTGCAAAAATTTCATGTATAGAATGACTTGTTCAATTAGCACTCCTTGAATACTTTTAGACTAAAAGATATATATACAAAACAACAACCCTCTAGGGCTACTATGCATAAAATTGATAGTAAAAATATATATTATTAACAAAGTAATTGGCCCTTGGTATGTTCAAATCCCTTCCATAAGTTTGACTTATCATCAAATCATGTATATGGTTTCATATGTAGTACACACATATACTTTTTGTAAAGTGGTATATTGACCATGTCTGTACAAATAGCATATGTGTGATACTTCCTTTGGATATACATTTACCTATTTCCAAAAAAATTAAAACTTATCAAATATATTTCAGAAATGTACCTAGAATACGTAAATTTGGTACTGACACAAATAGATTTATCAATGTCCTTGAATCTTATATATCTAAAATGTGATGCATATTTTTACTCAAAATGTGAAGATAATATTCACGATGTTTTCCATTGCAAAAATATAATTACTTTAACAAATTGGATCGTATTTTATGACCAATTTCCTTAAGGTCTTGTAAATGAAAGAAAACAATAATGGTCCATCTTGCCATGACAACTACACATATAATGATAAAACAACAACCCTTTTTGTCAAGCTACCAATAGAGTTATATGAGGGTAGCCTTTCCCATATTACCGTCCATCACTCAATAGTTTAAACTTGATCCTACTTATTCAAATAGGTTTAACATATCCATCTAGATTTACTTTCAATTATAATGCCACAAATTGAGAAATGACCACCTAGATCCATTTTGAGGTGCATTGCAACTTTGTCCTAGTTGTTCTACTATTGTAGAAATGGAGCATGACAAACAATAAGCACAACATCACAAAACTATTAAGTTCTCATGGTATGGAAGGAAAAGTTTTTTATTTTACATTTCAAAGTGGTGTTGTTAGACCTATGTTTATTCTTCCTTCATGAGAGTACAAATACTTTCTTTTTGTCATTACATAAAGTTTTTATTAAAGGTCAATCAAACCACATAATTGAGATGGGAATTCAGAGGTTTAGTAGTCAAAGAGCTTTTAGTGTAAAAGTAGTATGTAATCTCGTCATTTAACTAGTTATTTTACACCAAATTTTCCACACGACAGAAATGTCCGATGGGGAAGAGAAGGTAGTATTGTTGAAAAATACGATGAACATGAAAAATATAGAAAAAGAAAAATGTTTGGGATTCATAGAGTCCATATCCCACATTTAATTGATAAAATGAGTAAACATAAAGACTTTACCTATACATATAAATGTTTCTCCAAATTAGAAGTTGAAGTATTGATTCTAGTTATGGCTCAGAGAGGGTATACGTAGGCATATAAAACTGGGTCAAAATCCATGAGAGCCAATAGGTCGACCCTTTCAAGTTGGGTTTCGGTGATGAAATTTCCACCTACTTGAAATCACCCCAACTCAGATCCACTCATTTAGTTGGCGTGTTTTACAGGTGATCCAATTAACTAAAGCTAATATATTAATATGCATATAATACATATATACCTATTCAAAAATTATGGCAATTTAGTACAAGTTAATGTTTTATATAAGTATGTAGCAGATGTATTTTCTTTATTTGTAATCTATACTACACAAATGAAATTGCATTTCATATTATAAATATATAATATTGAATGAAAAAAAGTGAAAACCTTTATTATAATCATTATATGAGCTATATTATTTTAACTAATTTAAATGCAAACATAACAACTGATTGATGTCTATTTTTCCTTTTAACTTAATGTAATACAAGTCACAACTAATTCTTTGTGCTCAATGTCAAACACAATAGTTGGATACTTTTTTCTATGGTATTTGATATATAACAAAGTATTGAATTACTATATATTTTTTAAAATATTAAGAGAACTGATTAGAAACTATTTTTTTATTAGACATATATTATATGAGTACCCACATGATGACCCAAAATGTGCAGGGATGGGTCTGATGTGCTTTTGTTCCATCCATTTAAATTGGGTATTTTTTACCTACACCACCAATAATTAAACCCAATCCAACCACCCATTTGACAAGTCTGGAATAGGTGCATTGGCATCACTCAAAATTTTGACTTTTCATGTACTTTAGTGTATTCTAAGTAAAAATAGCATATTGAATTCACATAGGAAATATAGTGATGAAGAAATGAGGCAACCCTAATAAATCATATGTAAAATAAATCCATGAAAAATTAATGTGGTCCTTTGGAGCCATGTCCTTATGGTCGATCTTATATGATCGATCATGTTAAATTTTAAGGATTATAGTATGTGGACAAGTGAAAGAAAAAGATGAATCAAGAAGAAAATGATGTAGTCCCACATGGCCAGAATGATATAGGTTGACATGTTAGGATAACCTAACAAAGTGAAGGAAAATAATGAGATCCTAATCACCTTGTCACCAACTGACGATTTATATTAGTTTTAAACCAAAGTGATGCATGACTTAAATATATTTCCATATTATATCTTTGGGTTCTATGTTTTCTGTGTTTATATTTCAGGATCCCTCAAGCAGTTGAAGAGGGTGTTCAATTATATAAAAGTAAGCATCTTGTGTTGAAGTATGACAATGCATGGGATATTAAGTTACGCTTGCCTCTTTGTTATTATGTTATGGGATGGAGAGTTTGTTCAAGAGGAAAGTTGTCAAGGAACTCTTCATTTTTAGACTTATGCAGGTGATGATGTATCAAGATCAATCTTGAGCTATATACATTTTACCAACTACATCTTGATGCATGATTATTATATGTCATTTAGGGATAATATTGTGAGAGTCCAAGGCAACTAGTTGAAGTGGAAGTAGGTTCATAGTTTGTCCTATATAAGTTGAACAAGAGGAATATATAATATTACAGTTGTTGTTGTATTATCGATTTCTTTCTAACAAATCATATAAACCAAGATGTGGTTTCCTGATATCATTAGGACTGACTCTTCATTTTATAACTTACATAGGTGATGACATATCATGATCAATCATGACCAACTAGAGATTAACACGTGGAAGTCATGCATAATTCATGGATAACATCAAAACAATCTAAGGCAACTAGTTGAAACAAGAGTGGATTCATGGTTCATGTACAAGCTGAACTAGAGAAATACATAATGTAAGATCTTATAGTTCTAATTTCCAATATGGTCTTAGGCCTTAGAAAACTAACTAGATTCACCAAGATGTGGTTTCCTAGCTTCACTAGGAATCTGGGGTATGTGTGGGGACATCACCTCCACAATCAGGTCCAGTCTAATTGGCCAAAAAGAAAACAACCATGATGGCTTAGTTGGGTCGACTTCTTCTTGGTCACCATGATCTAGACTTAAGCCCATGTCAGTTTAGGAGTCTTGGTGTTGTCTAATTCATGAATAATTATGTTAAATATTAATGGGAATAGGTGACATAGGGGTTGCGATACAAAAGTGTCTAAAGGGGTGTGATGTGGAGTGAACTATTTAGAGTTATTCTTTATGAGCAACTTGATATTAATAGTCAATTGGGACACAAGCATAAGTAAGTGTAAAAAACAATGGTATTAGCTTACAACCACTTATACATTTCATCACAATATTCCTATTCAACAAGTGTACATGTATCAATGTCCTTTCAATTTACCCTAGTCAATTATAATCTGAATCCTAAAATGCATGCCCTAGAAGTTTCATGAACTTCTTGCATATTAGTTTTCCATTGAAAGACTCAATGTGCTCCCAAAATTGATACAATGATTGAACCATCCTTGTTATAACATACCTAAAAGACAAGAAAGTTAAAAAGACATAAAATTACTTAATTACTTGCATATGGCATACATGAAATTGTCACAAGCGATTGGAAATAATAGTTTTGAGGGAGTTTAGAAACACTAAACTAGAAGTATTGAGTGGGTAAAAATCAAATAGGAAGAAATATATTAATATTTATAATGAAAGTCTAAATTTGCAAGAAACATCATAGAAACAATACTGATGCTCAAAGTGATACTTTACGGTAGTAATGATTTAGGAAAATAATAAAATAAAAATAAAAACATGGAAATGAAAAAGGGGGAGGAAAATTATTATTCTTTATTTTTTTAACATATGGAAGGGGTGACCCCTAGTGTCCAAGTATCTGCACAAACCCCATGATGAGTGAAAACATGAAGGCTTTGTTTTTTAACAAGAAGAGATGTATATCAACCTTGAACTTAGGGATACTTCATATAGAAACTAATCAAAGAAAATGAAAGGATATGAAGGTAAACCATGTTGGGAAATATAGAGTGAGAGAAAGGCAACGATACAAAAAATTATTTCATATTCCCAAACTAGCAGATCACATCAACAGTAAAGAGGGTGTAAGATATACCTTGTCTTAGAGCAAATTGAGTGACTATCCTTGCACACAGATGTGCTTCCTTCTTTAGTAGTATATGGATGCCAGTCAACAACATCCTCCTAGTACAACACTGAAGCTTATGTACCTCTACGTAATCCATACAGATCACTAAGAACTCCACGTCGTACTTGTTGAGCTAATAGGAAGGAGTAGCCCCTTCATTCATCAACGTGCTAGCTTCAACTTTGATCTCCCTTTTTATTTCTCTCTTTTACAGGTAAGATGCTAGGCTATCACATTACCACAACAATAATGATAAGTGTATAGAGATGCATGACCACACCCTTTATATCAGAGTGGTAGGGATAAGGTTTTCAAAAACCCTCAAAAGACAAAGGGTCAAGTTTCTTTGCAGGACGATGGCTGCGCACACCTAGTCGGTTGACTAGACTGTCCAATAGGTCGATTGTGATGTGGTCAATGACTTAGTAATAATGGATTTTAATGTGATTAATGAACGTAACCATTTCTATCATTATTTGTTTGACCCAGTCGAATTGGTCAATTTGAATCCATTAGTTGATTGAATTCTCCAGTCAGTCAACTGACCATTCCAATAATTTGTTGAGTGATGCTTTCTAGTCATTCAACTGGTAAATCCTATTAGCCACATATGATATTGTCCAGTCATTGACTGGAATTTCCAGTCAATGGGCTGAATCCTCATTTGATCGATTAGATTTCCAATATTGTTTAGTTTGATCTACCAAAAAAATTAATAACCAAACTAAATCGTGTCCAAAATTGAACTCTTTTTCCCAATGCATCCTATGTGTGTGGCCTTATAGGCTCCATACTACATAGGCAACGATGTCTATAATTATAAAGGCAATGAGCGGTATCTAGCAACACCATTTCTACCCATGTAATTGGATAAGTTGGAGGACAACTTCAACTAGAACTTGTGATCAATGTTACAATGATCATATAGTTCCTTTGTCACAGATATCCAGATTGAAAACAAGACATGCAATTGTCTTCCTCTTAACATTCAATCTATATTTCTTGAACTAGAGTGTACTACTGAGATGCATGTGAGCTCAATATCACATATTGATTCACATGAGCATGTCCATGCACTTCTCATTCTCACTTATAAAGTGGTCGAGGTATCACTTCGATAAGAGGGACAAGTTCCATTTGCATCACTCAGAACATTCTTCATGTGTCACAATGTACCCAAGCACCATTTGTATAACAACCCTTTTTCAA
Organism: Alisma plantago-aquatica; assembly: GCA_963693085.1. Lineage (NCBI taxonomy): Eukaryota > Viridiplantae > Streptophyta > Magnoliopsida > Alismatales > Alismataceae > Alisma > Alisma plantago-aquatica. The sequence goes on from OY856414.1 coordinate 209,345,137, forward strand.
GGTCACTTTGAATGGTGTTAAAGATCCATTGAATGCCATGTGATTATTGTAGTTACTTCAAGTCTAGAACCATAATCACCACTATCACATTTGAGAGATGATCCTGACTACCATTCAATGATTTCCATGTATTACTTTCAAGATGGGTCTATATGGTACACTTGTCCTCTAAAAAGTACCTGTGTGTTTGACTCGATATCTAATATTATGACTGATGAGATTCAACCATCGGTCAACACACATTCTAGTCCTAAATATTATTTTTGTCTATATAGCTTCCACAATGATAACTGACTAGGGTCATGACAAGAATATAGCTTCCATAATACTCTTATCATACATATGAACCATGTTTAGGTCCTCAAACCAAACCATATGTCACCTAGTAGCATCATTCTTTTGAAATATATCATGTTATATCATCATCTCATAATTGAACATACATAATATTATATAAAATTGCCTTCATTATTAATCAAATCAAATATATAATGTCCCAATACAATCATCATATGATTGGCTCTTAGGGCATAGATACCAACATACTCCCTCTTAAACTTAGAGCTAATCACTCATGAATCAAATCTCAAGTGATCTAACATGACCATCAAGCTTATAATGAGGAAGTGCTTTTTCCAGTGGGTCTAAGTTGGTACTTTGCAAATCTTCACATCTCCTCATTGTACAATCTCTCGTATGAGATGGAAATACCAAAGTATGTGCTTAGAAGACTGATGCAATCTCAGTTCTTTAGCTTGTTCAATAGCTCCATTGGTTTGATTCATCAAGTTTTATCCTTTTGGTATTTATTTTATATACACTTGTATCAAGATCTAATAATTAAAAACCATAAGACATAGGGGCACTGCCATAAAATATCTCATCTTTAGAAATAGAACATCAACCATTATTTATATGAAATTTGAATTCACTCTTGTCCAAACAAGAAATAGAAATGATGTTCTATTAATGGCAAGTACATAATAGAAGTTCTCTAACTCTATTACAAGTCCACTGGGTAGATAATGATGGATTCCAACTACAGTGGCATCAAATATTACTCCATTTGCAATGGGAAATTCTACCTCACCCATATTCAAGGGTTTACTTCTTATCAGATCCTACATATTAGATCATATGTGAAATCCATATGTTGTAATTAGACATATTTATTTCTATATTATATATACCTGAAGTGGAGATCTCTATCCCATGCTTCTTCTTCCTAAGTTCCTCTAAGTAAAGAGGGCTATTCCATTTCTAGTGTCCATCCTGATGACAGTGGTGACTATAAACCCCTAACAAGGATTTCGCCCCGAAATCCTACGCAAAAAGAGATGGGTATTTTCTACGCATCTCATTCTATAGTTCCCATGTGGCTTCCTCTATGCCATGATGATTCCACAAAACTTTCACTAGTATTATATATATTCTCTTCAACTTTTTCACCCTTCTATCCAAGATCTATACAAGACCCTCAACATAGGAGATATCCTCATCTAACTCAACCTCTACTGGTTGGATTGTCTGGTCAGTATCTGGATGGAATTTCCTCAACATAGAGATGTGAAAGACATTATGCAAGCTATGTAGCTCTGATGGTATCTCCAACTTATATGCTACCTTTCCAACATGAGCTAGGATAGAGTATGGTCCCATAAATCTGGGAGACAACTTACCCTTCTTTCCAAACCTCAACACACCTTTCCAAGGAGAAACCTTAAGATATACTCTATCTCCCACTTGGAACTCAAGTTGTCTACGTCAGTTATCTGCATAAGATTTCTGCCTGTCCTGGGCTACTTTCAACTGTTGTTGTATCACTTTAATCTTTTCCATAGTCTGATGTACTAGCTTAGGACCCAAAAGTTGATATTCACCTGTCTCATACCAGAAAAGAGGAGACCGACATCATCTCCCATACAGAGCCTCATAAGGAGCCATATCCATGCTTCTTTGATAGGTATTGTTGTACGCAAACTCTATCAGAGTCAGATGTACATCTCAACTACAAAGAAATTGTGGCACACATGCCCTCAAGAGATCCTCTAAAGTCTGAATAGTCCTTTCAGACGGGCCATCGGTCTATGGATGAAAAGCTATGCTGAATCTCAACTGTGTTCCCATTGTAGAATGCAGACGCTCCCAAAAATGACTTGTAAACTGTGGACCTCTATCAGAAACTATAGTCACTGGAATGCCATGCATGCAGACTATCCCATCAACATATATTTGTGCCAGTTTCTCTGCTATAAACGTCGTCTTAACTGGCAGAAAATGAGCTGACTTAGTCAATCTGTCTACTATCACCCATATGGAATCATGATCCTTAGATGTCCTAGGAAGACCAACCACAAAGTCCATAGTAATATCATCCCATTTCCACAGTGGTATTGGCAAGGGTTGTAATGTCCCTGTAGGCTTTTGGTGCTCATCCTTCACCTGTTGTCAAACTGAACATTTGGCAATGAACTCTGCCACATCACGCTTTAGACCTGGCCACCTATACATGTCTTTCAAGTTTTGGTACATCTTGATACTTCTAGGATGCATTGCATACATGGAGGAGTGAGCCTCCTCAAGTATCATCTTCCTCAACCCATCAACATCAGGAATTACTATCCTATTGTGGTAACAAATTATACCATCATCTTCCTCATGAAAGCAATCATACTTTTCACCGCCAATCCCAAATCAAATATTATGTATCACAATATCATTTTGTTGTACATCATGAATTTGCTATCTCAAGGTAGGTTTCACTTGTAACTGTGCCAACAATCCTGCCAACAAGGAAACTTCTAGATGTACATTCATCTGGCGAAGATACACTAGCATATCTCTCTTATGGCACATCAAGGAATTTAATTGTGAATTATCTACTATTGATAATGAAGATGAATTTCTACTCAATGCATCAGCTACCTCATTTGCTTTTCCTAGATGGTAGTCTATTGTGCAATCATAATCCTTAATCAGCTCCATCCATCTCCTCTGCCTCATATTCAACTCCTGTTTTGAGAAGATATACTGTAGATTCTTGTGGTCAGTGAAGATCTGACACTTTTCTCCATAAAGATAATGTCTCCAGATCTTTAAGGCATGGACCATCGCTGCAAGCTCCAGATCATGTGTTGGGTAATTCTCCTCATGTTTCTTAAGCTGTCGCGAAGCAAAAGAAATCACATTTTTATCCTGCATCAACACACATCCCAACCCATTCTTTGAAGCATCACAAAAGACAATATAGCCTTTTCCTTGCTCTGGCAGTACTAAAATCGGTGCACTAGTCAACTTTTCTTTCAAAAGTTGGAAAGAACGTTGACACTTGTCATTCCAAGCAAAAGGAACATCCTTCCTGGTTAACCTAGTTAGGGGTAACGCTATAGAATTGAAGTCTTTGATGAACCTCCTGTAGTAACCTGTCAGACATAGGAAACTACAAATCTCTGTCAGTATCTTTGGTTGTTCCCATTCTATTACATATTCCACTTTCATGGGATCAACACAAACACCTTTTGTAGATATAACATGGCCCAGAAAAGACACTTCAGATAACCAGAATTCACACTTGTTGAACTTAGCATATAGTTGATGTTTCCTCAACAAAGTCAATGCCTGGTGAAGGTGTTGCTCATGCTATTGACTATCCTTGAAGTATATCAGGATATCATCTATGAACATGGCCACACACTAATCAAGATAAGGTCTAAACACCCTGTTCATCAGATCCATAAAAGCTGTAGGTGCATTGGTTAGCCCAAATGGCATAACTACAAACTCATAATGACCATACCTAGTCCTTAAAGCTGACTTGGGTATGTCATCAGCCTTAATTCTCAACTGATGGTAACTTGACCTTAGGTCTATCTTTGAAAACACACTGGCACCTCTCAACTGATCAAAAATATCATCAATCCTCGGCAAAGGATACTTATTCTTTATTTTCACCGTGTTCAATTGTCTGTAGTCTATACACAACCTCATTGAACCATCCTTCTTTTTAACAAACAACACGGGAGTACCCCAAGGGGAAGCGCTCGTCTTGATAAAATCATTCTCTAATAGTTCTTGTAACTATTTCTTTAACTCCTGCATCTCTACTGGTGCCATTCTGTATGCTGACTGTGCTATGGGTTGTGTTCTAGGAACAAGATTGATCTCAAACTCAATCTCTCTAGGAGGGGGAATGCTAGGAAATTCCTCAGGAAAGACATCCTCAAATTCTTGATCCACTGGTACCTCCTGGATACTAGGACCTATCACCTTGGCATCCAAAACATGAGCTAAGAAATCCTCACATCCTTGTCTCATCAACTGCTCAAATATCATAGCTGACATCAAACATGTAGGACGAATCTTCCTATCACCCTGGAAAATCCATTATACATCTCCATCATGGAATGTCTCCACCTTAGTATTATAGTCCAAGACTACCTTGTATTTTTCCAAGGTATCCATTCCTAGGATTACATCAAAACCATGCATGTCAAGTGGCAAAAGATCCACTTGAATGTTGTGTCCAGATAAAGAAAGAACACAAGAAGGGCACATTTCCCACAACTCAGCGGAATCAACCAAAGGAGTCTCTAGCCGCAGGCTATCGGATCTAATACTAACAGGTAGATAACAACTATCTATCACCTCTCTGGTGATAAAAGAGAGAGTGTGTCGCACTCAGGTCTACTAACATAGATACAAAACAAGAAGTAGACATATCAGAATGAAATAAATCCATCTGACCTATCACGACTCGTGGATTGACAACTGCTTCTAGCTGGGTCATGGCATAGAACCTAACTGTCGCTTACTGCTATCTACGTCCTCTGCTCGCCTATCCTAAGGATCCTGCATGGGACGCCTGACCACGTCCTCTGCCACTACCAATATCAAACTGTCATTGTTGTGATCCCTGTTGATTTTGCCTTGGCTGTTGAGTCACCTCCTCAACCTTCATAGGGCAATTCCATCTAATATGCCATGTCTGTCCACATTGATGACACACTCGGTTATCACTATGTGGTCTAAACGACCCTATAACTGAGACTGATGATGAACTACGAGCTCCTGTTGGTGGAAAACTGTGACCTCTACCCCTACTCGGGGTCCACTGTGACGGTGCCTGTGATCTTAGTTCAGTGAAGGTTGACCTTGGTTGGGACGACGGTGGGAAAAACCTTGGCTTCTTAAAGCCTCCAGATGATTGCCCTTGAAACTGCATATGTCTCTTCTTAGCATTTGCTTCACGCTTCTCTATGGAAGACCTCTCGATCCTCCTGACAGATTCCACAAAGGTAGAAAACCTTTCCCTGTTCTCCAGGGCTGATGATGTAGTAATCAACTCTATACTCAGACCCTTCTCAAATCTTCAGATCCTTTCCTTGTCCGTTGCTGCCATGTGCGGGCAGAACCTTAGAAGTTCCATAAACTTGGATTCATACTCATTGATAGTCATAACTCCCTGACGAATCTTCTCAAATGGAGAGATTTTCTCATCTAGGTAGGTCTCTGGAAAATATCGGCTAACAAATTCCCTTCGAAACTCCTCCCATCCTATCACAACTCCTGGCCTTTTCTCCTCTTCTATGGCCCACCAGTGGCCAACACTATCCTTCAACAAGTATATTGCATGCTTAACTTTGTTTTCTTCAGCGATGTTTAGGATTTTGAATGCCTTTTCCAGTTCAATCAACCACATGTTAGCATCTGCTGGATCAGAATACCTGCATATATATTCAATCACCCCAACACGTCTAAGACGTTAAAATGTATTCCCGACATCTTGGGACTCCACATTAGAGGCGGCTGCCCTAGCTTGAGGTGCTGGTGCTATGTCAGCAATATGTGTAATTGTGGCCATCATCTGTCTAAACATAGATTGAAACTCAGGATTGGCCATCATTGTCAGGTCTAGATGAGGCATTGCAGGCTGCTCTGGCCCTTCTTCTGGCACTCTCTCATCACGTTCCTGCCTCCCTGCACCTTCTCCTGGTGTAACATAACTACTCTCAATATGTTCTTCATGTCCTCCAGACATATCTGCATAAGCATAAACTATGATCAGATATGTTGGATACATAAGAATAGACTCAAACCTAAGTCCTATGTCCCTGTAGACTCAGTAAACTTAGAGATCTGATACCAACTTAACTATGATACCTCATCACGCTTAACGGGATTACTCAAAACACAAAACACAATCAACTACTAATTTATGACATAGTAAAAAATGCAGAATAATTAAAATTGATTCCAACAATGTAAATAAACTCTAGAACATTTACAAAAGGTCCATCATTCCATTCTCATATACTGTAACAAGTGTTTACATATGGGTCCAAAGACCTCAGTCACATCCTACATACAAAAGATATTTCACATGTACATGCCATATATTTACAAACATTGGCATACTACAAAATCTCGTGTCGATATGAGTATATCATCTAAAAAACACATCCCATACCCGGACATGAGAGTATAGGGACGACCCTAGGACTCTACTACTAACATCTACAACTAACCAACCTTCTGAATCTATTGATCACCATGTTGGTTTTCTTCCACAACACGACCTCGACCTCGTTGCCCGTGACCACCTAAAAAAATGTGGTGACCCACGGGTGAGACCCAGTCCCAGTGAGAGATATAACTCTCTCCAACATATATTGATTATAACATATTAATTAACAATAAATACATTGAACAATTAGGGTATTGAATAAACAATATGAATATATTGAACAGTTTAAGCATACTAAGCAGTTAAGAAAATAAGTTGTAACATCAAGTAGAATTGTACAATTTTCATAAGTTTGCATCATGTAAGAACTATGCAGTGTAAAGACAAGACAAGGGTTAATCAACCAATGTGATACATATTAAACCCTAGCAATTATACTACACAACTAGTATCACTTCTTTTATTACATTGACCTGAGGGATTCGAGAAATACCACTGAAGTCCCAACTGACCACTACTAAGTCAAAATCAGTTCCATACAAGATCTAGGAAGAGATGGACTCCTAATATCTTCCCCGCCTTCGGTCAATATGGGTCCGCCACAATGACACATAAGGTCAAGCTGCTAACATCCTAGTCTGTCCTTGGTATAGGTCATGACACTAGTGAAAGGAGGTGGGTACGCATACCCTACCATCCGAGGTACAACCACAATTGTCCTCCAATCTCATATATATATATATATATATATATATATATATATATATATATATATATATATATATATATATATATATATATATATATATATAATCACCGAGACATGACCGCAACCGTTCTCAAACTGAGGGCTAGGTATGACCACTATCATCCTCCCTAACACTTGAATTCAGGATGACAAGCACCCCGCATACTCATCAGTATGCGCTCTAAGTATCCCTTAGGAATACTCGTTTCACTATCTAGCAATTTCTGGCACTCAGATAGATCTATGGAACAAGGCACTACATGATTAGAGTTTCACTTAATTAGTTATGCCAATTGAGTGAATTAAGGTTAAATCATACAAATGGACATTCAAACCCTAATTCTTTTATAACAAGAGTATATGTATAACAACTTCAAAAGATATAAACATTTCAGATATAAATCTTAACCACATTACCACATGCTATCATTCATTGCAAATTAATGGACTACACTTATCATCATACTTTTACAAGATACCAATATCTTATCATAAGTTCCAGGGTTTTAACCCTTATTGGAACATGAAGAGGATTTCACCTCAATCATGGCTTCAAACATGCCCAAAGATCGTTAAGACCATCACATTATTCATAGTAAGGTTATCATCATCATTCCATGCCTTAAACAAGGCTCAAAAGATCATTAACACATATGTGTCCATAGATATTAACATGGCAAGGTACTATGATATTCAAATAGTACTACAATGTGGTTTCAACACAAAAAGAGTGTAATTCATTATCACATTAATCATTCAAGAGGTCTGATTATAACCAATCAACATCATATAATTACATTAAGGTTAGGTATAACAATCTAGATCACATGGATGTTACACATCCACTTATTATAGCGATTTATCAAATATAACTATATGATGGAAAAGGTAAGACTACAAATTAATGGTATTGAACCATTGAATCATATTCACTAGGACCCACATATAATATCATGTGATTTATTCTAATCCATTGGATGTTAAAGCATCCAATATTATTCCTTGGATTAGGTTCATTGTTCAAGGTTATCAGTTGAAGTATAGGTCTAGCCATTAGATCAATTAAACCAAGGAACCATTGGTTTAAGGTTTAGTCAAATCTAAAATTACATTCCTAATTCATAATATATGGTGATGACCTGATCTACCATTAATTTTGATCATTAGGTCACCATTGGTTGCTAGATCAGTAATACATTCAGTTAACACCATCAAATATTAAGCCAATATCATCATCGATTGATAACATCATTAGAATACTTAGTGGATGATAAGTAAACGTCTAATTGAGTCAAAACCTGACCTAAGGGGGTGACCATAGGTTTTCACCATAAATTTGACCCCCTTGATCACGAACATCAGTTGCCAAAATCGCAACACTATTAGCTATTGAATGGTATGACCATCAGTGGTGTGATAGGGAATGAAATAGCTTGAAAACCCTAATTTGAACCATCAACTATTTTGTGCTTAGCACCATAGGTCGATGCTATCAACCTGTCCCAGATCATGTTACACATTAGAAAGGTCATACACATGTTTAAAATTTCATATATAACTGGAAAAAAATAGGGAATACCACAAAAATTCGTAATTCTAAACAAGCATGGTTTCTCTATGCTTAATTCAACACATTAAGGCATAAACATGAACTAACAAGCTTCTAGTAAACAATATAAGTGAATAGTGTTATATAAATCGCCTCTATAGAGTAGGTAAGATCCCAAGAAGCAAGAATCTCGAGCAAATAGGGCAAGAAAACCTTGGATTCAGATCTGAACTTGGCCAAATAGGTACTTCTCTCCACAAAGAAGCAAACTCCTAGAAAAAGAAACAAGAAGGATAGATTTTTGAGTTGTAGAGCCACTTTCACCATGGAACAGCAGGGTTAAGACCTGGAGAAAGGTATAAGGAAGGATAAGAGCAAGAAAAATGAAGAAAGAAGGAAGAAAACAACTTTCCTTGGTCGAATTCCCTAGAAGATGACCTTGGAAACCCTAGGTAGGGCTAGATGGAGCCCTAGGAGACCTTCTTCTCCAAAAAGGGGTTGTCTTCTACCTTAGAGCAGTTGGTTCTACAAAAAAACAGAGTGGATTCGTTGATCCAGGTTATAGGAAAGAGAAATTAAGAAAAGTTTCGTATTTGGGCAAGGAAGAGGTAAATATAGCCCATGGATAAGGATAGAAGCAAGCATGAGGTGTAAAAGTAGCTTCCCCATGTGTTTATGGCCTTAAACTATTAAGAATATACAAGCACACACACACACACAGAACCCCCACTGTCCCTATTGACCTTATTACCTTTCCTTTGTCGAAATTCCCAGCCAATCATGTAATTCACTAGTTGATAGCTACTAAAGGTAGCTCATCCATGAAGGGGTAAACCCTAAAATACCCTTGATGAAAACACCTTCAAACCATGGTTCAACTAGGATCCCCATGGATCAAAAATCTCAAGAATGATAATATAACATCTAAGGAACATAATGTATGTGACAAATTGCAAATAAAACCCCTCAATTGGGTAAATTACATAAAAGTCCAAAATGTATAGAAAATTGCATAACTTGCTCAAACAGTGTCCAAATTGGACCAAATTTGAAAATTAAGCTTGTATTATGATTTCAAAGCATATAAAAAGGTTATATTAGGTTTATAAGAATTCAATTATGATAATTAATCTTATTCAACTCATTAAGCAAGTTTATTGGCCTTACCGTGACAATCGCCTTCCTTGCTCACTCCTCCATCCACCTTTAGTGCAAAAGACTTAGGTTTTTGGCTAGCCTTAGAACCTTTCTTGTCTTAGCCTTTGCCCCTAGACTTCCTCTTTACTTTGCTGACCATCAACACAGACTTGGGTTTGTCCTTTTTAATTTGTGCTTTGGTAGTTCTCAACATGCCAAGCAACTCAAAAAATAGTTTAGCAAAATTGTTCATGTTATAATTCATGACAAATTGGCTATATGACTCAGAAAAAGATTGTAGAATCACATCCAACAAACTCTTATCCTAAAGGAAATTGCAATCTCTCTAGGTTTTCCATGTACCCAATTAATTTGAGCATATGGGCCCTACTAAATCTCCTTCTTCCATATTGCACTTAAAGAGCGACTTGGGGTATCATACATCTCGTTCCTTGCTTGTTACTAGTACATGTCCTTAAGATGTGTTACTATCTCAAGAACACCCATGTTCTCATGTTACTTCTGAAGGTCATAGTTGATGGAGAATAGAATGAGGCATTTTATATCTATGACATCATTAGAATGCTTATCTCATGCCTCCCTCTCAACCCTAGGGCATTGGGAGTGAGTTCCTCTGGCATTGGTGTTTCCAAGGAAAGAGCTTGCACTCATGAGTCAGAACACTTCTCAAAGTCCTGAACCAGTCATGGAAGTTATTCCCATTTAATTTGTCCTTATCAAAGACCAATGTTAAGAAAAGAGTATTGTTGTTTGCCATTTATTTCTATAAAAGGAAATTTGTACAAGTTAAAACATTTTTATTTGATTTGATTTAAAAGGATTGAAAAAAAAGTTGGCCTTCAATTAATTATCACTCCCATTATTTTACTTCAAGTTAATATCCTTCACTGTTAATACGAGAGATTGCAACACACAATATTCTAGTGGCTTAAGATCCATATTTCATCAATTCATGAGTCAGCTTCAGTGGATCACCCACAACTTGATTATTTAGGTAGGAAACATTTGCCAATTGCATCACATGCAACTGTTGATATATGGTATGCACAACTCTTTGTCATATTCTATTTGTGCTTCTAGGCACTTAATCCGATTAAGGCCAACTAGTTAAGCTTGATCAAAAGCCAACACAATAGAATATGCACCCTGCATTGGCAAACCCACATATCTATCTCTAAGGAGCGGGACCCAAGAGGGGATCCACTCCCTACCTAACTTGAGGAATAAGTCCATCTATTCCAAACATACTAACAAGCATGTTAGAATAGGTGTAAATTTTTCATTTCTCAAATGATGGTATACAAAAGATCAAAGTATATAAGTGGAATAATATTTCATGACTATATTCAATTTATCAAGGTTATATTATATTCTCCCACTTGAGGTTTACACTGAAAGCAACAACATCAGGATCTAAGTAGAAGGATATTTAAACCATCTCAAGTTGTCTCCACAAGAGTCAGCACCATAAGCTAGGTCTATGTCTGCTTGTCATGTCCACCATGTCATACACTTGGGGTTGGAAGAATACCCTACAAGAGAAGATAAAATGGATGTTGTCAGCATAAAAGCCAATATGTGGTATAATATATAGATTGAGAAATGTAAGGGAAAAAGGACGTAAAATATAATAAGGCTCCCCATAGAAGAGGAAAAGTACTATCCAAGTGGATATAAAAAAGAATATGAATTTCAAAATGATGATAAGAAAGTCAATAGATGAGGCATTTATGAAAAGGATATTATTAACATAAAGAATTATTTCCATATAACAACATTAACAAATCATAATCAATGTATGTAAAATAATTAGATTACTTTTATTAATGTAGGGCTGAAACCCATAAAATATCAAGACTAAGTATTTGGATGGAAAATGCACAAATTGGGAGACATATGTGCATCCTTTATATATGTACGAGTGAAATACACGTACTCGGGACAGAGTACACACATCCAAATATTATGGAAATACATATGTACTACTAAAATAAATAAACTTAGTCTATTTATACATGCACAAAATGTAAAGGGAAGAACAAGTTCAGTCAATTTGAAACAATAAGATGAGAATATACAACATTCATTATGTGGGGTCAGAGGACCCAATAAACACATATTCCATCATGTCCATAATTAAGATACATCATAAGAACACAACCACAAGAGGCTATAACATTAGAAAATAAGATTCCATTTAAGTAAATTTCTCAAAATAGATTTCCACATGTAAAAGATTATTAAGATATACATCAGAGTCCAAAAAAATATCCATCAAGTTGAGTAGTTCACAAGAACCACTCATGAATCAAATTCTCAGAAGAGATAGAAATTGTGTAAGGTATATGGCTCAAAAGACCAAAAGGGAGGACATATAGGTGATTGATCAATATGATTAATAGGGAAGAAACATACCTCAAAGATGTTTTTCAACTTGTCAAAGTCTAAATTGTTGATCCAAGTTAGGATCTAAAGTTTGAAACACTAGTGGTTGAGAAAATATCGCCATATGAATTGGTTTATGAGATTACAAGACTTTAAGTAATTTGCCAAGGAACTTGAATAGGAGGATAAGGGAGAAGGTTAGAAGTCATGTCCTATTGGTTAAGTGATTTCTATGTGTGTGAAGGTCATGGGGAGGGGTCTTTATATACAACTATTTAGATTGGGTAGCAAGAAACTTATCTATTTTTCTTTACTAGGAAAATATGTAATGTATATTGTAAAAGGAGAAAAGTTAAGCATTTGCTAACACATAACAAGAAAGAATAAATATAAAAAAATGATATTTCCCTTCCATTTATTTATGTCTACATTTTTAATATATTTTCCTTTTTTTATTCAATAATCTGGTCACATAATTATGGACTACTACATTTTCAATGAAGAGATTTCTAAATATCTCATTATGTAATTATTTACTCAATGTAAACATGTATAATAATTTAATGTACAATTGTGTAGGATATACATATTAAATTCCTTTTCTATCCTTCCATTTATGAACCTCATATATAAACTTATTCATCCCATCACGAATTAACTTTCTCAAAATGTTTCTCTTTTCACTTTATAGTCATTTGAAACATGTATAACAACTTTATTCCAATAAAAGGCATGTATTTAACTAATATTAAGTTAGATCTGAATTACAAATTTGATGCAACCATATATATTGCTAATGCATTCTACAATAATTATTTGTAGAGGAGATAGGTGCTAGTAAATTTTTATATTCAAACTAATTACTATAAACACATGAATTTCATATCAAAAGGTGAAAACATTATCTATCGAATCATTTTCCTTTTTTCCTTATTGTTAACAATTTTAGAAGGTAATAGGGAGGTTTACTAAGGAAATCATTTAGTCAATATTTTTATAATTTCTTATATGGGTTAATTAATTGATACTAATAAATTTGGTAATGTTTATTTGTTTCCAAACAAATAATATAATTAAGTTAAAATATTTGTTTCCTTGATGATATGTTAAAGTGACTGTTTTCATTTATTTATTGCTTTCAAACATTAAGTTGAAAGAATTAGTTTTTTAAAGTTTGTTTTAATTTATTAAAATATCTTGTGTATTCCATATTGTAGCAATTAATTCGATTTATATTTCTATTACTCATATATATTTTCAACCATAACAAATTTTCGATAGATTTACCATGCTTGTATAATATTATTTCCCTTTATGTTATATCACAATTTTATTTATTATAACTTCAAGTAAATTATATATGTATAAGTAATGCAAGTTTTTTTATACTATTTGTTTAACATATTAGAGGAATTTAATTAACAACTAGTTTAATATTGTTGGTCTTATCTTACATTTTCTTTTCTTAATGAAATTAAGATGGTTATGATTGTTGAAATAAGGTGAAACTTGGTACCCAAGGTAATTGGGACCCAAGGAACAAATTTTTACCATTATATTTGGGTTTTGAAGATTCCTTCTATTATTTTTAGTATAATTAGAGTTTTAGGCTCATCACTATTATATTATTATAAGATTACATCATTACCATCATTATTTATTATCATGAGTCCTATGATCTTCACACTACTACCAAAAGGGTTACCTTTGGTTATTATGCATGAAATTCCATATTTTACTTATTTAGCATTTTAGTCCACTAATTCCTCTTTTACATAGATGATTGAACATGAAAATTATAATTATTATTTGAATACATGTTTTAAATACCTTATACTTCTTATTTAGCCATTATATGAAGATTAGTTGGTAAAGGAAGAATATGCGACATATTTCATGAACTTACTCACATGTTAGCACATATACATGTTATTGTGTTAATATGGAACTTAATACATTATATTTACTTTCAGACCTATATATGTTATGTGTTACCATTGAGTTGTTCATGTTACATGCATTCACAATTTACATTAAGGTATGACTTTATCCTTGTTTGGTAAAATATAAAGAACCAAATATTATAATATCCTAATTGGGAGAACAAGATATCTAGAGTCAAGATGCTAGGTTTGGGTATATTACACTATCCTCACACTTCCACGAGATAAACCGCACACCACACTTTGGCGTGCCCATGCATAGTTGATCAACCTTTTCATGTGTGCTAATTTTGAAAAGAATCTAAGGCTTAATATTTTATTGAGGGATTTTATTTATACATATATATAAATATATCCAATCACCACATAATTATAATATGTATCATATACATACTATTTCCATAAATGAAACATGCAATCACAAACATATGAGCGATGGTTATGGCCATACTAATGCTATCCTTTGGGGATAAAAAGAATTTCTATCAACCTAAGGTCAATCATCATATGTATCAACCTACATATGAAAAACTTGGTGTTCTAAAAACAACTCAAATGGTCAACTAGACACCTGTAGTCGGTCGGTTGGGCCTCATGCTGCTTAGGTCAAATGAACCCTTTACTCGATCGATTGGTCATTCCAGTCAGTCGACTGAATTCCTGCTCAATTGGTTGAGTGAACATTTCAGTTGGTCGATTGGGCATCCAGTCGCTCGCTAAAGTTCCTACTCAGTCAATTAGTTGGCTTCCAATCGGTCAACTAGCATGTGCTGAATAGATCCTCCCTTTTGTTGAGATTTCTAAAACTAAATGTCATCCCTACCCATTATTACATGATGTAATGTGTATACCTCGAGCTACATTTGAGGGGAGAATATGGGGTTAAGAATTAATTATATTTGGAGATAAGAGAGAGGGCTTGGTATGCAGACCAAATTTATAAAATAGGAACTAAACCATTGAACCACACAAGCATACAAGGGGTATTGGCCATAGACACCCATAAATCCACCATCGAAACATATTTTAGGATGACATATTATATATATATATATATATATATATAATTTATGACACATTCCCTACTGTATTGTGGTATTTAATCGGGTATGTATATTAACCATTTAAATATTCATATCACATGAAACAAAATAATTGATAAAATAAAGTTTGATCATATTGACTAAATCCTAATACACTATAGATTGGTGTTCCTATGCTATGAATGTTGGGAAATATGAAGTGAGAGAAATGCAGTGGAAGCAAAAGTTTTGTTCCATATTCTCTAACTAGCAGATCTCGTCAACAACGATTTATAGGAAATAGAGTGTGAGATATACCTTGACCTGTAGCAAGTCACACAAATATCCTTATTCAAGAATGTGCTTCCTTCTTGAGAAGCACAAGGATGGTAGTTGACGATGTCCTCCTAGCATTGTAGTGAAGCTTCTGTGCCTCTATGTAGTCCATGTTAACCATCAAGAACTCCACATCATGCTTCTTAAGCCGGTGGGAAGGAGTAATTCCTTCATTTGTAAACGTACTAGCATCAACTTTCTTCTACTTTTCTATGCATCCCTTTCACGGGTGAGATGTCAGGCTCTCATATTACCACAATATGAATGAGAAATGTGTATAGAGCCTTAACCATCCCCCTTTATATAGGAGTGATAGGGCTAGGTTTTTCAAAAATCCCAAAAGATAAAGGTCAAGTTTCTTGGCTAGACGGTGGCTGTGTACAACCATTCGGTTGACCGAACTATCCAGTCAGTCGACTGGTTTACTGGTTTGCTAGCTACACACAACCAATCAGTCAAATGGACTGTCCATTCGATCAATTGGCTTATGGCCAATGGCGCAATAACATTGGCTTTTAATACAATGATTATTGGGAGTAACCATGGGTGTCAAAAATTGTATGACCCAATCCAATTGGTCGATTTGAATCGGTTGATTGACTGGATTCTCCAATTGGTTGACTAACCATTCCAATTATATATTGGGTGACACTTTCCTATCAGTTGATTGAACTCTTCAGTCGATGGTGACTGGTAGGCCCTATCAACTACATATGATATATTCTAGTCAGTCGACTGGACTCTCCAGTCAGTCAACTCAATTTCCCGTATTTTTTAGTTTGATTACCTAGAACACTTTAGTTACCAAATTAAATTTTATCCATTCTTAAACTCCTTTTTCCAGTGCATCCTATGTGTGTGACCCTATAAGCTCCATATTACATTGACAGTTATGTTTATAATCATATTATAACTTTATATGCAATGGGCTATATCTAGAAACACATCATTGATACCCAAGTAATCAGATAGATTGGAGGAAAACTTCAACCTAAAATTGTGATCAATGTTACAATGATTGTATGATTCCTTTATCAGAGATATCCAAATTGAAGATGAGGTATGGAATCATCATCCTCTTAATATTGAATCTATTTTTCTTGAACTAGAGTAGACGGTTGAGATGCATGTGATCTCAATATCACATATTGACTCACATGAGAATGGCCATGAACATCTGAGTCTCACTTATAAAGTGGCCAGGATATCACCTCGATAGGAGGGACAAATTCCATTTATGTCACTCACAACAATCCCCATGTGTCACAATGTACCCACACATCATTTGTATAGCAACCCTTATGCAAGGTCACATTGAATGGTGTTCAAGTCCATTGCATGCCATGTGATGATTGCAGTGACTTCAGGTCTAAGAACCGCAATCACCACTATCTCATTTGAGAGATGATTTTTACTAACATTCAATGGTTTCCATGTATCACTTTCAAGGTGGACATGTCTAGTGCACTTGTTCTCTAACAAGTACCTATGTGTTTGACTAGATATCCAATATCATGATTGATGAGATTCATCCATCTGTCAACACACAATTTAGTCTTAAGTATTATTGTTTTCTGTATAGATTCCACAATAAAAATTGACTAGAGACATGACAAGAATGTATATACTCTTATCCTACATATGATCCCATGTTAGATTCTCAACCCAAACCATACATCATTCTTTAGACATCTTTCATGTTATACCATCATCACATAATTGAACAAACATAATAAGTGGAAATTGCCTTTATTGTTCATTCGATCAATTACATAATGTCCCAATATAATCATCACATGATTGGCTCTTAGGACATACATACCAATAAATCATTGTTGGTCTTTAAGAGATAAAGAAAGAAGAAATTACATCATATGATGGTCGTGGATCGATAAATACAAATGAACATGTATAGGGAGTGAGTTAACTAATATTTTAAAATTTATATTATAGACACATGGAAGAAGGAAGTGAAGATAATTAGGGTCAATGAGGAAAGGATAGTCTTATCATAGGTTAATGAAGCCACAATTTTCCACTATTTGGAAGAGTTTTCAAGAGGTGTAGTCAAACACATACAAAGACAAGGAATCACCATTGAGCAAGTACATGATGTAAGAGGAGTAAATAGTAAAGTAAAAGAATGATAAATGAGGGCAAAGGAAGAAGAAAGTGGGGGATAAGATAATGGGCTTAATATAGTTGAGAAAAACTCGAATGTACGATCCATCTTATCATCATATAAAAAACCATACATACCTTTATTTTTTTACCTCCTTGGTCAATAACATTATTAGAGATCTATTAAGGCCCCATAAAATGGTCAAATATCTCTTAGGTTTGAGACAGTCATAAAAATACAATTTTCTTTCATGAAATATTATATAAGGAGCTCAAAATTCAAGAAAAGGGATCCTCATATTATTACTTTCAAGAGTGGGAACAATTGTAGCCAAATTGATTCTTCCTTACAAGTCAAATAGATCGAGAAGTATGCAAGGATTGTACAGTGATCCCTAGGGAAGAAATCACCACCTAACATAGGCTAATGGTTTTGGATGTGAACATGAAGATAAGCAAAGGTAAGTATAATAGAAGCCAAGATAGAAGGACCCAGTGGTGGAATCTTAAAGGAGGAAATAAATTGACATTTTATGATAAACTTATCAAGGAGAGAGCTTGGAACTTGGATCCTAATGTAAATCTGTCGCAAAGCATGAGCGCATGCATAACAAAATTGACAAAGAGGTTTTGGGAGAGTCCACAGGTTGTGGGCCTCCATAGAAAGAGACTCAATGGTGGAATGATGAAGTATAGAAGGATATTAAACTCAAATAGAAGATCTATAGGATATTTCCTGAATCTAGAGGTGATGTAACTTTCCAGAGATACAAACAAGCAAAGAAAGATGCTAAGAAGGCAGTTTAAGAGGCAAGGTCTATATACTTTGATGAGATATATAAGAAGTTGGACACTTGAGAAGGGGAAAAGATATTTATAAAATGGCTCATATAAGATAAAGGAAAGGAAGAGACTTGATTCAACTAAAGTGCATCAAGAATGATGATGGAAAAGTCTTGGTGAAGGATGATGATATAAATAACCAATGGAGAAACTACTTTCATAAGGTTTTCAATGGAGATACTGGGAACAAAGTTAGAGACTTTGGTGACACGAATGCAAGAGATATCACTTATACATGATAAGTTTCACTATCTGATGTCAAGAAATTCTTTGAAAAATAAGAAAATGAATAAGGCATACGGTCCAAATGGTATTCCCATTGACGTATGGAAGAGTATGGGGGATGAACGAGATATGTAGTTAACACATTTCTTTAACAAGATTATGAAGACAAAGATGTCAGATGAATGGAGAAATAATACTATAGTCTCGATCTATAAGAATAAAGGAGATGTCTAGAGCTGCACAAACTATAGAGGTATCAAGCTGATGAATCATACTATGAAAGTTTGGGAGAGGATTATGGAGCAAAGGCTAAGATCGATAACACATATATCACACAACCAATTTGGTTTTATTCCAGGAAGATAAAAAATAGATGCTATTTTTCTGATAAGGAGGCTTATGGAGAAGTACAAACAAAATAAAAGAGATCTTCATATGGTGTTTATTGAGCTAGAAAAGGCCTATGACCGAGTACCTAGGGAAGTGTTATGGAGGGTGTTACATAAAAGTAGTGAGACGACCGACAAACAAATCGTCACTAATTAAGTGGAATAAACATAAACAACGGAATAACAAAAATCATTAAAAATTAAAACCATTTTGCAAAGAGATCCATTTCTAGAAAAACTCTTTAAGGTAGAACCAAAACTTTATATACATCATTGTTCACATTGTACATACATTGTACCATCTCTTCTTGAGGATATCATATAACAATCGCTTTGTCAAAACATATAATGAAGCAACATAAAAACCTCGAGGCTTCCAAGACAAAACCACAGATCATTCATGAAACCATAATGAACCAACTCCAAGGACCTGAGAGTACAGAGACGACACATAGGATTTCTATCTACAAAACATGACAGACAGTACACTCAACCTGAGTTGTCACTGTTGTCCCTACTGCTGCTGATGTTCTTCCTCTGCAAGATGTTCTCAACCCCCTTCGTGCTTGTCCACCTAAAAATGTTGGATCCCATGGGGGTGAGACAATTGAAAATTGCCCCAGAGAGAGATATAACTCTCCACCAACAATGTTATTATCACAGTTAAATAATATTAAACTAAGCAGAGGATAAGCATTTTAGAACATTCTCATATTTTAAAGCATTGCCACTATCTATGATAGAGTAGTAAATCATTTATTCACTTTATAAGGAATATGAAGAACATGTATATCATTTACTCATCATACTATCTCAAGCTTATCATGTGATACTCATTATCATGGTATGTCATCCATGAATCATTCTCATTTCTATCTATTGGCCTTAGCCAATATGCTAACCAGATATCGAATTGTACCAATCATGTGAGTATACATCATCATATTCTGTCCAGGCATTGGACAATGCCAATCCTGTGCAACCATTCCAGGCATTGGGTTATTATTAATCCTGTGCAATTATTCCAGGTATTGGGATTAAACCAATCCTGTGTTATTATAGGATTCATGCCTCTGCCAGGTATTGGGATTAAACCAATCCTGTGTTATTAAAGGCTTCATGCCTCTGCCAGGTATTGGGTTATTACCAATCCTGTGATTATAGGCTCCACGCCTCTGCCAGGTATTGGGTTATTACCAAACCTGTGATTATAGGCTCCACGCCTATGCCAGGTATTGGGTTATTACCAATCCAATGATTATAGGCTCCACGCCTCTGCCAGGTATTGGGTTATTACCAATCCTGTGATTATAGGCTCCATGCCTCTGCCAGGTATTGGGTTATTACCAATCCTATGATTATAGGCTCCACGCCTCTGCCAGGTATTGGGTTATTACCAATCCTGTGATTATAGGCTCCACACCTTTGCCAGGTATTGGGTTATTACCAATCCTATGATTATAGGCTTCATGCCTCTGCCAGGTATTGGGTTATTACCAATCCTGTGATTATAGGCTCCACACCTCTGCCAGGTATTGGGTTTTACCAATCCTGTGATTATAGGCTCCACGCCTCTGCCAGGTATTGGGTTATTACCAATCCTGTGATTATAGGCTCCACACATCTGCCAGGTATTGGGTTATTACCAATCCTGTGATTATAGGCTCCACGCCTCTGCCAGGTATTGGGTTATTACCAATCCTGTGATTATAGGCTTCATGCCTCTACCAGGTATTGGGTTATTACCAATCCTGTGATTATAGGCTCTACGCCTCTGCCAGGTATTGGGTTATTACCAATCCTGTGATTATAGGCTTCATGCCTCTGCCAGGTATTGGGGTTATTACCAATACTGTGATTATAGGCTTCATGCCTCTGCCAGGTATTGGGGTTATTACCAATCCTGTGATTATAGGCTTCATGCCTCTGCCAGGTATTGGGGTTATTACCAATCCTGCGATTATAGGCTTCATGCCTCTACTAGGTATTGGGGTTATTACCAATCCTGTGAACAGCCTGGTATTGGACTCTACCAATCCAGATTACACAGCCAGGTAGTGGACTCTAACCACTCCTGGCTACATGCTTTACGCCTCTGCCAGGTATTGGTCCGTAACCAATCCTGATTACAGGCTTTACGCCTCTGCCAGGTATTGGACTTTAACCAATCCTGATTACATAGCCAGGCAGTGGACTCTAACCACTCCTGATTACAGGCTTTACGCCTCTGCCAGGTATTAGACTTTAACCAATCCTGATTACAGGCTTTACACCTCTGCCAGGTATTGGACTTTAACCAATCTTGATTACACATTCGTTATGGGATATCAATTCCTTAAATTCATCATTGGTTATCACATCCTTTTACTAGGCATTATATCCTGGGGCAAGCCATCATATCAATTCACATTCTTTACGTACTACAAGTGTTCCTCTTATCTCCTTTAAGCATATTCAAAACACTATAGCCCTTATTTAACTATAAGCATAAAGCATGTATGATCAAGATTTCATTATTATTATAACCATTTATTATTATTATGAAGTTATTGGTTTCCATTTCCCTTAGTTTATTTTGCACATTACCATTCCTTACATTAGACTTTTATAAGCATCTTGTCACCTCTCATTAGGCAACAATTATTCACATGGCTTACCAGGCCCATTAATCATCTTGTCACCTTTCACTAGGAAACAACTATTCACATGGCTCACAAGGCCCATTAAACATCTTGTCACCTCTCACTAGGAAACAACTATTAGGGTTAGGGTTTCCCTTTATAGCCAAATAGGGTTTCAAACTCATATTATCAATCCCAACCCTAATTCATTGCTCCACACATCTAGGAGCATACACTAATATCATAAGTATTCAATCATACTTATTTATTTTCATCATTTATCATTGAATGATTATCAACACAAGGTATGAGTTTCTCTCTCATCCTTACCAGAATATGGTTACATCATACTTCATTAACTTGGCTTAACCCTTTGTCAAGGTATGTTAGCCTACACTTATCAAAGTGCATTAAACTCATTACATTTCAATATAACAATTTACATAACATACTTCATGTATTACTCATCCAAGTATATTGAATTGATGTGTATCAAGGTATATCAACCTTGAAGTGTTGGATGTGATAATTACCATGCCTTGGTGTATCACTTCCCTCATTACTTTTAACTTACTTAAGCTCCTCAACTTATCTTGTATTAGGGTATTCCCCATCCTAATACTTATGCACTAGACCATCACATTTATTCTGTAGTGTATTGATCATGAGTCATACATTTGAATTGTCCAACCATCATCAATTGATATGGACTCATCTCAGGTTGAGGCATTATTGATATAGGATTAACCATTATCAACCACTTTAGGTGTTTCACCTATCAAGGTATCAGTCATACCATTACTTGGTGTTACACTCATTACTCCTAAGAGTGTCTTACTCTCACGTTTACAAGGTGTCTTGGGTTGGAGGTGTATGAACACTCACCATATCGGGTTAGGATTTGTACTTGTCTCCATATTAGGCATGAGGTATCTTCTTGACCTCATATCGGGCACAAGGTGTATGTATGTGTTGCCCATGATACTTATGAGGTTTCAAACAATCACCATGTCGGGCTGGAAGTACATTCAATCACCCTATCGGGCTAGTCACCATCTAGGGTTATCCATGATGAATTAGGGTTGCCATATCATCTAGGGTTGTGTATCGTGCAACCCTATCGTGCAACCATGTCGTGCAACCATGTCGTGCAACCATGTCATGCAACTATGTCATGCAACCATGTCATGCAACCATGTCATGCAACCATGTTGTGCAACTATGTCATGCAACCATGTCGTGCAACCATGTCGTGCAATAGCACTTGTTATACTTCACTTATATCGGGTTACCCAAATTAGGGTTTCTTGTCAACTTATAAGCATACAATTGACCTTGTATCGTGCATGGAGTCTATACTTGACTCCCTATCGTGCAAGAGGTGTATACTACACCCCCCATATCGTGCAACAATGTATTCATTCATATCCATATCGTTCAAGTGAAGTAGGTGCATCATCATATCGAGTTAAAGGCACTTTCTTGTGTGCATGCACCCGATATCACTTTTATAAAGTGATATCACCATCTTCAAGCTCTAGACCTTATTTATAACTGTTATAGTTCATGTCAACAGGTCTAATAAACTACTAGAACTCATAATCTCATCAACTATTTCAGGAAATTTCGGAATTAAAAGTATTCCACTAATTATAGCAATTCAGGTGAAGAATAATAACATGGTTGAGTTCAAGTTATATAACCCACCTTAAGAACGACTTCAAAGATCCAACCTCCAAATATCCACGTTCCTAAGGTTGAAGATGGACTTGACAACTTCTATATATGCAAATAATCACCATGGATAAGCAATTGGTGGAAGAAGAAAAGAAAGGAAGATCAAAACCCTAAATTCATGCTTCAATCCAAGGTTGAAGATGATCGTATCCTCACCTTAGGGTTAAGTATGAGCTCCTTCTTGATCCTTAACACCTTTTCACGATATACTAGTGTCCTTTCACGATATTCCACCCATCTTGAATGATATGGCACTCACTTGGAGTCAAAACTTCACTCTATGGCCGATATCACCCTATATGGCCAATATCACCTACTTGGGTGATATGGTCTTGCCATGGGCGATACCCCAAGGCCCATGCACGATACCACAACATCCCTTCACGATATGGGAGCTATATGCACGATACCTTAGGGTAGGAGGGTGGTAAGGGTCTCAAAATTGCACCAAGGGGTGAAACTAGGGGTATATATACTTGCTGCACATGATGGAAGGTAAAAATGAGGTGTCATTATTTTGAACTAGTAGGTGCCACGTGTCATGCATGGGTGACACGTGTAAATGCATGCATAAACATTTATATTGTCTTGCAAAAAGGTTGAGGATCATCTAGAGATGCAAATTCGTCCATTACTTATCCATTTGGATAAGTTATCTAGGTTTAATCACTATTTTAAGTCAAGCCGATACACTTTTTCTAAGGAAACTTGTTGGCCTTCACACCTCACCTCCTTGAGGTGCTTTTCACGATATGGACTTTTCCAAGAGTTCACAAAACAATATGAGGCTTGTCCTATGGCTCCTTGGCCGATATGCACTCAGATATAAGCTTTTCAACTTGATACAACTCAAGTTAAGCTTTCATATTCAACCCTTTTTCTTGGTCATTTCTTCACCAAGATTACCATCATTCATAATTGATTCAAACATGGTGTATCATTCATTATATCTCCTCTAAATGATTTATAGAGGAAGTATGAACACTCTAGAGGTGGTAATTTGCATACTAACCCCACATTTTGGGTAAATTACAATTTGTACCAAAATTGGTGCACAATGCACCAACATTGTTCAAACAAGTCCAAACTTGGAATTTAGGCTTTCCACAAGACACAAACTTGCATAATTCTCTCTATAATTATGCTAAAACTCATGAGGCATGTTCAACATGTGACATTTTGCATTATATCCCCTCAATTTGGGTAAATTACACTTTGGTCGAAAACAAAGGAAAATTGCTCAAACAACATTCAATCGGGACCAAACTTGAAACATAAGTGTGTCACATGATAACAAAGAACCTTAGAGGATTATATTAAAGTTCTAAGAAACTTTATTAGCCAAAACAAATAGGGTTACCTCATAACCCAGGTCAGGGTCATTACAAGCAGTGTTCCTATTCAATACATTGACCTAATTAAAGACACATATGATGACTCAATTTCAAGTGTTAAGACTCCATGAGGAGAGGCACAAACTTTTCCTATCACCGTTGGGGTACAACAAGGATCAACACTCAACCCATATCTATTTTTTCTTGCTATGGATGAGTTGATAAAGAATTTTCATGATAATATCCCTTAGTGCATGTTATTTGCTGATGATATCATGTTGATTGATGAAAGAAAAGAAATATTACATGATAATGTAAAAACTCAATCTTTGCAAGACCAAAATTTGACATAATTTTATTCAAAACAAAATACAACAATATCTACATCATATATTTCATCAAAGTGTGTGGAAGCTTGAACCACATACACATTGGAACTAGTAAATTAATTTCAACACCTATTGTTGTCTTATTTCCAATAGATGGCAGGTATTGCATGTTTCATGTCATCTTTTAAAAGACATTTTGGAGCGCCTGATATGTCCATGAATTCCCAAAGGGAATAAAACCACACACAGACTAAAGAAAAAAAGATGAATCATTCACAAGGACTAGTATGAAACCAGTTATTTAAAAAGTCATTAAAATATGCAACTAACTACTAGGAATTTTGATTAAGAATATGCAAGGAATTCAATATAGGAAAGCATAAAATTACAAAATAAGGGATATCAATATTAGCAAGATTCAATTACAATATTCAAGACTAGGAGTTCAAATTTAAATAGATATCACATGTCAATGTCTATTTTGTTAGGGAAGCCATATGCTCTCTCCATGGGAGTGACAACACACCAGCTGAAGTTTCCAATCTATTGAGGGACACTTATGACCTTTCTCAATGCAGAGTTGTGGAGGCATAATTCCACTGAAACAAGTGGGCACCAACATGCCCTTTTTGACATTTAAATAATATGATACTATTTTCCAGAAATAAATGTTGGCTTTCTTTCAAAGAGGAAGGCTAAAGTTTGAAAATAAATAGTAGGCAAGACAACCTATCAAAAACAATATTAGGTGATCCAACATATCTAATTATGCATGCATTCAAGAGGGAAATTGTAACAACCCCGACTCCCGGTAACCCACAATTAAGGAAGACCAAATGGTCAGAGCTGTTATCCCAATTAACAAGATCAAAGGTTTGACAAATAATCAGTAATAATTATAAAATTCTACCAACTATACTGAAAGCTGAAATAAAATAAAACTTTGCATACCTTTTTCAAAATATTGGATATCTAACTTCTATCCACATATGGACTCTATTCTAACTAATCCTCCTTGCGCTTTATTTCTTAATTTCACAATATGCCACTTACTATTTGTCCTTTTCAATTTGTACCTAAAACTCCGACAAACAAAATGTCGGTCAACATATAGGAATATGCCGTTATGTGGAGACAACCAAAATTTTGCAAATATGGCTAACAATCTAAATATCACAATCAAGTTAAATAACAAGCAAATTTACACTTTCAATGTGACATTCTCCACCGCTTTTTCCCTAACCCTAGCATACCCACCTTAGGGTTTCTCATTTACTAATGACTTAAGGCCACCTTCTCAATCCCGAGCTTGGTGCCTGGGATCACCTCTCATGGTGCCCATTAGTCATTCAATAAAGACCACCTTCTCAATCCCGATTTTGGTGTTTGGGGTCACCACTCATGGTGCCCATGGCTCTTCCCTCCTATGCTTGACCTTTTAGCATCATCCATTAGGGTGGCATGTAGGTGCTAGAATACACACTTTTATTATTATTGTGATAATCATAGTGACTTTATGATTTGCAAGTATGAACATCCAAACTGATAGATTGCATTCAATATGATGAATCATCCAGAAAACCTTCGGGAAACTAATGCGATTAACCATAATTAACCATATACCTATCAGGATGACTTGAGTGCAGAAATAATCCAACTAAGCAAGAAATCCAGTAAACAAGCAAGAAACAAGATGATCCTGAAACATGCATCCAATTTCCCTATCATTGATTAAGCCATTAAGGTCTATTAAACCTAACTCGCTTCCTAGGGTTTCTAGTCCACTTTTAGGGTTTCCATTGCAATTAGGGTTCCTCTTCATTTTTACTCTTTTAAACCCTAATTTTATACAATTACTCACAAACCCTAATTATCTCATCTATTCTTCATGAAAGATATTAAGGTTACCTTTTAACAACATATAACCTTAATTTTGGATTAAAGGCACAATTAACCATCAATTAAGTCCATTATGCTCTTTTACATTAAAACTACCATTTTTATCCTTTAATTCATGACAATATAATTAGGCCTAATTATCATCTTTGATTCCTTCCGGATTAACAACTCATAGTTCATTATGATCTAATTCACATATGAACTCTATTTATAATTAATTCCACCTTTATCTATTAGAAAACCCTAATTACCATATTAAGGGTATTTATCCACAATTAGGTACTCTTATACTCGAAATAGTTTAGAACCATCATATCTCAGCTTATTCATGAATTTGAACAATTAAAGCCATTAAGAGTCACAATGACTAATATTAGGGTTTCAAGGCCCATTAAAGCTCATTCATGTACATGGAACTCTAAATTAATCCAATTACGTGCAAAGTTCATCCTTTTTGTTATTAATGTACCTTTTTATAATTAACATGCTAATATTAACTCTAATCAACCATAAAACCCTTCTTAATACATTAATAATCTCAATTTAGGGTTTCTTAATCATTGAAGCATTAAAGTTGATAACTTCCACTATTTTTCGAATTGCAAGATGAATTATCTTCTAAATCTATTTTTATTGGATTCCTCGTATTTTTCTGAGCAAGATTCATATTTTATACGCATCCATCCGAGCTACCAATAAAAAGATATGAATTTTGCATTATTTACTTACTTGGGCCAATCACTGAACGCCACGTCTTCCCTTGCATGCAACGTAGCTTGTTTTGGAAGTATAACCAAATTACGGTTTTGCCCTCATTTAAGTGATTATTCCTTCAGCCCGCAGAGGGGCAAATCGATCCAATGCCATGGTCTTCGTCTTCCTTGTGGATGCCTTCTATTGTTGCTAGGTCAGGGGTTGAACGCGACCCGACCGCTACTTCCCGGACCTCGACGACCACCAGGGGTGGTTCCCCTGACTCTTCCGTGCCTCTACACATAGGGAGGTGCCCTTGGGTCACGGCTAGGATTGCCGAGTCGAGCCTGCTTGGTCTGCAACTGCGGCCAGCCTGCAACCCTCCTGCCGCCGTTGCGTAGGTCCTAGGGCCAAGAGATGGTGGTCGAGCTTCTCTCCAGTGACATGGGAGCATCATGCCCCCATCATACTCCCGTCCAAGGCTCCACATCACCCTGGGGCTGCATTATTCCCCATGGTTAGGGTTTTGAACGAAAAGAAGAAGAAGAAGGAGTACAGAGAGAGAGAGAGAGACGTGTGGGATCCCCTTGGGCTTGGCCATGGGCTCTACCTTTATATAGGGGAGGGTAACGAAGCCCTAGGATGCCTATCCACGAGTTAACAAGTCTTTTTCCCAATAGGAACCCAAGTTCCTTCATTAGGAAGCAAACTTCTCTATCCTAATTATCCCCTTAATAAACCATGTTCATTGGATATTTAGGAATTCGAAAATTCTCTCTCTTATTCTCTTTATGCTTGACTTTTAATCCATTGACACAAATTTATATTTTCTTTTAGTAGAAAATACCTCCTTTTTAACAATACCACAAAATTCATTAATTATGTATCACATTATCCTCTTTTTTGTATTATTGATATTTTCTCTTTCTTTTTCTCCATTGGGGATCCTTGGACCCCAAGAAACTCTATTATTTCGAAATCCATTTTAATGGATACTCATTATCCTTCTAGATGCATCTATATCCATTATTTCTCATTATCCTTTTTATTTCTTTATTAAAATATCTCTTTTCGAGGATTTCTCTTTATCTCTCTTTTTATTCTCCTTATTGGAATTCCTTTTAATATTAAAAACCTTATGGATACGAAAATCCATCAAGGATGACTCAATCTTACCTCTTTCCACTTATTTTCCACATTTTATCATTATCTCCAATTTCTTTCTTAATAAAGAAATATTTAATTGATTTTTTCTTTTCTTATTGCATTATTTTTTGCAACTTTGGACTCCTTGGAACCCAAGAGGCACGAAATCAAACTTTGGATAACATTCCTTTGCCTTATATAGGTTTCTACATCTTTCTTTTCTCCATTTTCTAATTTACTCATTTAATAATGGAGTTTCCTTTGTCTTTTCCTTGTTATTGGGCCCAATAGCCAATAAAGCCCACAAAACAACCAACAAGGCTATTGTAAACGAAATCCATTTATTCAAAACAAATTATATTATTATTTGTTCGAATATCTTTAATAGGAGAAATTACATTTCTCACCAAAAGAACCCAAAAATTGGGGTTGTAACATCCTTCCCATCTTATAGGAATTTTGCCCTCAAAATTCCACCAGGAACACAAACAAACAGGATACACCTTTCTTCTGTCCATCATGGATCCCATGTGGCCTCACCCTTTCCATGGTGCCTCCCAAGAACCTTCATCATCTCATATTCTTCCATCTGAGTTCTCTCTCACCTTAGTATATTGTACCCTCCTAGGCAACTCACGACATTTCAGCCTCTCATAAAGCTGAATAGGTTCATGGCTCAACACATGGCTTGGGTACCTCACATAGTGTTCTAGATCAGACTCATGCAACACATTATACATCATGTTATCTTGAGGGGTAAGGCTAAACTCAACCATCTCCACCAATCCATCTCAAATGGACCCATATATCAGGGACTCAACTTTCTCAACTGTAGCTTAGAGGGGTCGGATTTTCACATCACATACTCTCCCATAGTGAACTGCATGTCAGTCTACTTTGCATCAGCTCACGACTCATGTCGCCCCTGGGCTCTCTTTCAGCCATTGCACGATCAAAGCGACTTCATCTGTACACACTGTGGTTCTTTCTTGACCTTCGTGAGGTCCCTTCACCAATCATCATCTTAATGAAGTGGTGACCGAAACAACCTCCCTTACAAAGCTTCTTTACATCCCGATACTGGCTATGGTAGTTATCATTACATTTTACAGAGGACAAGAACTGTCTCCATGTATCACCCTAAACAAGCACACATGCTCTCATTAGACCCTCTAGTCTGGATCATACTAACCATTAGTTAAGGGTGATAAACTGTACTACCATCGAGTTCATCTACTTCCACCTCATGGAAGTGAATCTTTAGGTTATACTCAAGAACTTTTGAACTCGTATCATGGTGTAGTTCAACCATCTCTCTCTCATATGTAGTTCAACCCGATTCATCCCTTGACAATATTCTTTCTTTCTCATGTCATCTAGGTAAGGTGATCTACCATAACCCATATTGCATCTTGACCTTCCTTAGTCTAGGGGAGACTTACCACAACATCCATAGTGATGAACTCCCAATTCCCCTCGAGGACACTTCATCCTCTATACCAACTTAGTGGGTTACTGGTGTTCATCCTTCACCTCCTGACATGAAGGGCGACAATCCACATGCATCTTTATACACTTTTCATCTTAGGCATCAAAGTACTCCTACCACTTATTATCTTAGCCGTACCATGGTGTATGGTGATCTTAAAATCATGATCTCCTGTATGTCATGATTCCTCAAGATTGATCCCTCAGAAACCCTAAACCACGCTAATCGGGGTTTCGTCACCTTCTCTTCCAGAGAAGTGCATCTGAGGTTCTACAACCATCCTTTCATTGCATCAAGGCCTAGGCTAGCTAACCAAACAACTACTAACTTGTTCAATAGATCTCATTACATCCGAGTGTTAGCCCAAACATATCTCCTTTTTCAAACTTAGGGTTAACCTAACAACCTCTTCTAGCCTCTAGCTAACTAGGCAACTACATCTCAACCAGAACATCCATTATCACCTCACATCCTTCTGTGTTGAAAACATACACCTCCATGTATTCCACTTATCATCTCATCTCAGACTCTAAGTCTATCTTCATCTAGAAACTCTGAGCTCATCTTCTTGGTTATCAAACTCAACCTTGCATGACTCACAAATTTCCACATAGCTCATGATAAAAACATCCTCATAAGATGACTACCTTAGTTCTCTTGATTTTTGTAAACCATCCACATATCATTCACTCCATAAGGGTATGTTATCATCTCTGTCCTCATACCTCATAGAAACATTCCAACTCACATCATCTTTATCCTTGGTGTATGGCATTCATACTTTCCTATCTTTCACTCCCATAACAAGAAGAAATAAGCATTTGGCGGCCGTACAAATACAGAGTTCTTCCTATTCCAAGAGTAGAGATGGTACATCCCACCTTGCTAGTACACCTTCAAATCTAAGTTGAAACGTGCAACTTATGTCACTACATCACAATCATGTCGATATCAAAGTTACTTCCATGGAAAACTGGTCTCGAACCTACTTGGGTCACCACACAATCCTTGGTCATCTCCTCTGGGTCTATAGGGTGCCGACACTTTTGGGGTCATCCCTCTTCCCTTATGCATCCTGAGAGTGCCCTCCTCATCTGCACTTTGGGTCCCATGAGTTCATGAAGGTGATCAATCTCCTAACCCATGGCCCTCAGACAATGATAGTTGTTACCTCCCGACCCTACGATCATGTGCAACTAGGGAATTAGGAAACTCCTACTTCCATCTGTCTTATCCCTACCTGACCCTAGGATAGACTTAGGATTCTAACATAGTACATGTCCAACTTAGAACCTTATCCAAGTCTCCATCATTTCTCTCTGCATTCTTGGGCTGACTTTCATCCTTTCATAGGGGTCATGGCGACCTGCCTACCTTGGTCAGGCTCCATACCAGTTACCTCCATGGTAACACACCCACATGCACTTAGAGATGGTTATCTATGGGTCTACAGGTTCATTCTCTTACTATGTACTTTTCACTTAGCTTCACAAGATCCTATGACACCTCCTTAGGTTACTTTAAAACCAACAAAAACTGGTATACACCCTACAAAAGGGTCCCTCTCCTAGGATGGGAGGAAACTATCTCTTGATAGTAACAAAGGTCACAAACGTCCTTATGTCTAGGGTTTACATCCTCATGAGCATGCTTAACCCTAGCAAGCTACTAAGGCACAAGTAGACCACCTACTAAACCATGATATGTCATACTTGTTCTCATTCCTCAACATTAGACCAAGAACAAACCTACCCATGTCACCAACTCAGCTGTGAGGGGTTCATCAAACATACCTTAGACTCAAGGGGTTTCCCTTTCCTCTCAACCTGAGTAGTGCCATGCTTGAATCTATAGAAACTCAAATCTCATCATGAGCATTAGGTACACCACTTCCCCTCTTAGGTCTAATAACCCTAAGTTCACTTTGTAGATGTCCCTCTACATGCTCAACCTTTTAACCATGATCCAAACATGTACAAGGTATGACATGCACTTCCCATGATCCTTCTACTTGAAAAACACTTCAGAGTGGAGTCCTCCACAAGGACACCCAACTAGGTAAAAGGCCTCACAACTTGCTACTAAACCCCTTCATGATCTTAAGGAACTCTTCTTCTTAACTTAGAAGGTAAGAACCTATTTTCATATAGGTACTAGCAACCTCATCCTCTTTCTAGGGTTTGGTTCCTCTAAAGGCAACCAAGATATCCTCAGCCTCCAGGGATCATGCATGAGGCAACCACAACCATCCACTTAGGTTGCATCATCTTCAACTCCCCACTGTTCCTCATATCTCTGAGTCTAAGCTTCCAACCTTCTTGCTTGGGTCATGCTCTCTCTCTCTCTAGAGCTAACCCTACAAACAACCTTACTACTAGAGGTCCTCTCCCCAGGATCAAACTCACAACATACCCCTACATGGGTGAAGCCTATGTTCAAACTTACATTCGTTCAAGATTATCCAGAGCTCCTCATGTTTATCTCATAAGCCATCCAACATACTCTCCTGGCCAGAGTTTCAACCTACTACCCACACTACTGATGTACTCTGGGTGCATGTTATGCCCTACTTGCATAAGCCCATAGGGTTTCTATAGGTACTTCACTAACCTCATCATTGAAGGAGCTATCCTTCGCTCTAACATGCACGACCCTTTACAGGGTTTGTTCGCCAAAGTTACTAGGTCATTCAACCTCACATGGCTCATAACGTCATGGGCATCCAAAAGCATGTCCACACACTTGGTCTATCATGACATCTAACTCATCATGCCATATCTCTCTTTAACCACCACTTAGGGTTAGGGTTATCATCATCCTCAAAGGATGTACCAGGTCTCTACTTATAATGGAGGTCTCTACCTCCAAGACTGACTCTCTCAACTCATCCTCCTCACAAGAAGGTCTAGCATTAGGTCTCTCCTGATGACATGACAACTCATGTCATATGACCTAAGCATGCAACTATTCTTTAGTTTACGCTTAAACTATTAATCTTATGTCCATGCCATCTTATTTACATGCTTTTCATTAATTTGGTGGAGGATTCCTTAAACCTTATCAACTTTACCCATACCTCGAGAGGGTGAGGAAAAGAGAGAAAACCCTAATCCTTATAATCCTTAACAACATTTGAGTTGAGAAGGGATGAACAAGATGAGAGAGTCCTCAAGGTATCTTATTTCGAGTCAGATCCTAAGACATTGGCCAGGCATTCACACAGATCTGGGAGTCCTCATATTCCGACTAGCGATATGGAGGGAAATCTTGTCAGCCCCCCAGGCGTGATCCTTTTCTAGACACCCCTATCTCTCTAAAAATCCTCTAATAACTCCCTTGGGTTCTACAGAGTTTGTAAAATTTAATA
The DNA here is from genome assembly GCA_963693085.1 of Alisma plantago-aquatica. Taxonomy (NCBI): domain Eukaryota; kingdom Viridiplantae; phylum Streptophyta; class Magnoliopsida; order Alismatales; family Alismataceae; genus Alisma; species Alisma plantago-aquatica. Next base: position 209,378,934 of record OY856414.1, read on the forward strand.
GGTATTAAAGATTAAATGGGGAACCTATGCTCTGATAACAAATGTAACGACCCCGCCTCCCGGTAACCCCCAATTAAGGGAGACCTGACGGTCAGAGTCGTTATCCCAATTAATAGGATCAAAGGTTTGACAAATAATCAGTAATAATTATAAAATTCTACCAACTATACTGAAAGCTGGAATAAAATAAAACTTTGCATACCTTTTTCATAAACTTGGATATCGAACTTCTATCCACATCTGGACTCTATTCTAACTAATCCTCCTTGCACTTTATTTCTTAATTTCACAATATGCCACTTTACTGTTTGTCCTTTTCAATTTGTACCTAAAACGGTGACAAACAAAATATCGGTCAACATATAGGAATATGCTGGTATGTGGGGACAACGAAAATTTTGCAAATATGGATAACAATCTAAATATCACAATCAAGTTAATTAACAAGCCAATTTACGTTTTCAATGTAACATTCTCCACTGCTTTTGCCTTAACCCAGGAATACCCACCTTAGGGTTTCTCTTTTGCCAATGACTTAAGACCACCTTCTCAATCTCGAGCTTGGTGCCTGGGGTCACCTCTCATGGTGCCCATTAGTCATTCAATAAAGACCACCTTCTCAATCTTGAGCTTGGTGTCTGGGGTCACCACTCATGGTGCCCATGGGTCTTCCCTCCTAGGCTTGACCTTTTGGCATCATCCATCAGGGCGGCATGTAGGTGCAAGAATACACACTTTTATTATTATTGTGATAATAATAATGACTTTATGATTTGCAAGTATGAACATCCAAACTGATAGATTGTATTCAATGCGATGAATCATCTGGAAAACCTTCAGCAAACTAATGCGATTAACCATAATTAACCACATACCTGTCAGGCTAACTTGAGTGTAGATTAATCCAACTAAGCAAGAAATCCAGTAAACAAGCAAACACACAAGATGATCTTGAAACATGCATCCAATTTCCCTATCATTGATCAGGCCATCAAGGTCTATTAAACCTAACTCGCTTCCTAAGGTTTCAAGTCCACTTTTAGGGTTTCCATTAAAATTAGGGTTCCTCTTCATTTTTACTCTTTTAAACCCTAATTTTATACAATTACTCACAAACCCTAATTATCTCATGGTGCCCATGGGTCTTCCCTCCTAGACTTGACCTTTTGGCATCATCCATCAGGGTGGCATGTAGGTGCGAGAATACACACTTATATTATTATTGTGATAATCATAGTGACTTTATGATTTGCAAGTATGAACATCCAAACTGATAGATTGCATTCAATGTGATGAATCATCTGGAAAACCTTCAGGAAACTAATGCAATTAACTATAATTAACCACATACCTGTCACGCTGACTTGAGTGTAGATTAATCCAACTAACCAAGAAATCCAGTAAACAAGCAAGCACACAAGATGATCCTAAAACATGCATCCAATTTCCCTATCATTGATCAGGCCATCAAGGTCTATTAAACCTAACTCGCTTCCTAGGGTTTCTAGTCCACTTTTAGGGTTTCCATTGCAATTAGGGTTCCTCTTCATTTTTACTCTTTTAAACCCTAATTTTATACAATTACTCACAAACCCTAATTATCTCATCTATTCTTCATGAAGATATTAAGGTTACCTTTTAACAACATATAACCTTAATTTCGGATTAAAGGAACAATTAACCATCAATTACGTCCATTATTCTCTTTTACATTAAAACTACCATTTTTATCATTTTAATTCATGCCAAGATCATTAGGCCTAATTATCATCTTTGATTCCTTCCGGATTAACAACTCATAGTTCATTATGATCTAATTCACATATGAACTCTATTTATCATTAATCCCACATTTATCCATTAGAAAACCTTAATTACCATATTAAGGGTATTTATCCACAATTAGGAACTCTTATACTCGAAATAGCTTAGAACCATCATATCTCAGCTTATTCATGAATTTGAACAATTAAAGCCATTAAGAGTCACAATGACTAATATTAGGGTTTCAAGGCCCATTAAAGCTCATTCATGTACATGGAACTCTAAATTAATCCAATTATGTGCAAAGTTCATCCTTTTTGTTCTTAATATACCTTTTTATAATTAACAAGCTAATATTAACTCTAATCATCCATAAAACCCTTCTTAATATATTAATCATCTCAATATAGGGTTTCTTAATCATTAAAGCATTAAACTTGATAACTTCTACTACTTTTTGAATTGCAAGAGGAATTAGCTTCTAAATCTATTTTTATTGGATTCCTCACATTTTTTTGAGCAAGATTCATATTTTATACGCATCCATACGAGCTACTAATATATGAATTTTTCATTATATACTTACTTGGGCCAATCACTGAGCGCCACGTCTTCCCTAGCATGCAACATAGCTTTTTTTGGAAATATAACCAAATTATGGATTTGCCCTCGTTTAAGTGATTATTCCTTCATCCCGCGGAGGGGCATATCGGTTCAACACCCTGGTCTTCTTCTTCCTCGCGGATGCCTTCTGCTGTCGCTAGGTCAGGGGTTGAACGTGGCCCGACCGCTGCTTCCCAGACCTCGACGACTACCAGGGGTGGTTCCCATGCCTCCGCCGTACCTCTACACACAGGGAAGTGCCCTTGGGTCACGGCTAGGGTGGCCAAGTCGAGCCTGCTTGGTCTGCAACTGCGGCCGGCCTGCAACCCTCCTGTCGGCGTTGCATAGGTCCTAGGGCGAAGAGATGGTGACCGAGCTTCTCTCCAATGACATGGGAGCATCATGCCCCCACCATACTCCTTTCCAAGGCTCCACATCACCCCAGGGTCACATTATTCCCCATGGTTAGGGTTTTGAACGAAAAGAAGAAGAAGAATGAGTAGAGAGAGAGAGAGAGACGTGTGGGATCCCCTTGGGCTTGGCCATGGGCTCTACCTTTATATAGGGGAGGGTAACGAAGCCCTAGGATGGCTATCCACGAGTTAACAAGTCCTTTTCCCAATAGGAACCCAAGTTCCTTCATTAGGAAGCAAACTTCTCTCTCCTAATTATCCCCTTAATAAACCATGTTCATTGGATATTTAGGAATTCGAAAATTCTCTCTCTTATTCTCTTAATACTTGAATTTTAATCCATTGCACGAATTTATATTTTCTTTTAGTAGAAAATACCTCAATTTTAACAATGCCACAAAATTCATTAATTATGTATCACATTATCCTCTTTTTTGTATTATTGGTGTTTTCTCTTTCTTTTTCTCCATTGGGGCTACTTGGACCCCAAGAAACTCTATTATTTCGAAATCCTTTTTAGTGGATACTCATTATCCTTCTAGATGCATCTATATCCATTATTTCTCATTATCCTTTTTATTTCTTTAGTAAAATATCTCTTTTTCAGGATTTCTCTTTATCTCTCTTTTTATTCTCCTTATTGGAATTCCTTTTAATATTAAAAACCTTATGGATACGAAAATCCATCAAGGATGACTCAATCTTACCTCTTTCCACTTATTTTCCACATTTTATCATTATCTCCAATTTCTTTCTTAATAAAGAAATATTTAATTGATCTTTTCTTTTCTTATTGCATTATTTTTTGCAACTTTGGACTCCTTGGAACCCAAGGAACACAAGAGGCACGAAATCCAACTTTGGATAACATTCCTTTGCCTTATAGAGGTTTCTACATCTTTCTTTTCTCCATTTTCTAATTTACTCATTTAATAATGGAGTTTCCTTTGTCTTTTCCTTGTTATTGGGCCCAATAGCCAATAAAGGCCACAAAACAACCAACAAGGCTATTGTAAACGAAATCCATTTATTCAAAACAAATTATGTCATTATTTGTTCAAATATCTTTAATAGGAGAAATTACATTTCTCACCAAAAGAATCTAGAAATTGGGGTTGTAACAGAAATAGATTTTCAAATAGAAATAATAATTTTGTACCTTGAATTCAAAAGAAAGCAATTTCAAATGTGTAAGTACTGAGATTCAAGATCATTCACAAAGGATCTATATTGTAGAGGAGAAGGAGTCACTGTTGGCTTGGAATCATTTGATTACATATGTTCATTTATGTTACACATGATTTATTTTCGATGTAAAAGTGTCATTTGTCTACTTTCCATTCTAGTTGTTGACCTATTGTCTATGAATAGAGTCCTATATAACCCCATAATTAAATTGTGATACTTTATGGTATCAATCGAGGGTTTTTAATCCATTTCATGTCTAGATATTTACCACTTAACACTCATATATCAATATCTAGGTCTGCGACATGTATATAATTACATTAGAATGTTATGCATGACTGGGAGTAATTCCATATATAGCTAATAACATAATGTATGATAAGGTCATTTTTTTAATCCAAATTTTATTCATCACTATAAATATGATAAAATCTTCTTCCATATACTCTTTCTCATAATTACATTAGAATGTTATGCATGACTGGGAGTAATTCCATATATAGTGAATAACATAATGTATGATAAGGTCATTTTTTTAATCCAAATTTTATTCATCACTATAAATATGATAAAATCTTCTTCCATATACTCTTTCTCATATATCAATATCTAGGTCTGCGACATGTATATAATTACATTAGAATGTTATGCATGACTGGGAGTAATTCCATATATAGTTAATAACATAATGTATGATAAGGTCATTTTTTTAATCCAAATTTTATTCATCACTATAAATATGATAAAATCTTCTTCCATATACTCTTTCTCATAATTAGGATCCATAAACATTAATATAGGCCAATATAACTCATAAAAGGATATTGCATCTAGCCCTACCTAGGTTTTACTTCCACAAATGAGACAACTTTATTATATAAAAAATTATTATATAATGACACTAAATATATTAATAAATTGGTTAGCTACTTACTTACCTTATGTAACCACTTTCTAATAAGAGTTTTCTATTACACAGAACCACATGATTAGTACTAATGAAATCAATTGACTAATATATAATAGTACTATAACTATGAACAATTCATTGAAGGTTATAGTTGATATTTATGCTCTTAAACCCAACACATATAAGGTTTTAAAATAAATATTCAATAGATGAAAGTGTTAAAATTCATACTTGTTGCCTACTAATACTCCTACTAATATGCTATTATATTAAACGATGTTAATCTTGACTATATAGGATCGCTCTTATGTAAATATCAGATGTAGTAACAAAAGTGTTGTAACATCCTAGGATTTGAAGCCTCAGATGTAATGATCTTAAAAGGAATGATTGGACTACCCATATCACCAAGGTACACCTCCTTTTCTGGGAGCCCATCACTAAAGAACTCCATAGTTAAGCATTCTCAGCTTGGGGTAGTACTAGGATAGGTGACCAGTCGGGAAGTTGACCCTGACATGCACATGAGTGAGGAAAAAGTGTGTAGTTAAGGCTAGTGCAGTGGGTCCGATCAATACAAATGGTATTAGAGCCATAACTCCCCAGTAGGTGGGGCCCACATGGGCTAGTGACATGCCAATTTTTTAGCCGTGCGGTCCAGGCATGTTGGAAACGGATATCCATGGTGATGGAGCCACCCTTGCACTGGTAGCCATGGTCGGGAGCTGGGTGTACATGGACATGTTGGGTCTGCACTGAAATGGGGAAATGTTATGAGGCCACATAGTCAAGCCTTGATGAGGACGTCAAGAGTCTAAGTGGGGGAGATTGTAACGTCCCAGGATTTGAAGCCTCAGATATAATGATCTTAAAAGGAATGATTGGACTACCCATATCACCAAAGTGCACCTCCTTTTTCGGGATCCCATCACTAAAGAACTCCATAGTTAAGTGTGCTCAGCTTGGAGTAGTACTAGGATGGGTGACCAGTTAGGAAGTTGACCCCGACTTGCGCATGAGTGAGGAAAAAGCATGCAGTTAATGTTAGTGGTGGTCTGTGGGGCCAGTCGTCAATCCTAAAACTCTACTATAGACTAGGGAAGTGGGCCCGATCGTTACAAATGGTATCAGATCCATAACCCCTCCAGTAGGTGGAGCCCACATGGGCCAGTGACATGCTAGTTTTTGAGTTGTGTGGTCCAGGCATGTTGGAAAGGGCTATCTGTGGTGATGGAGCCACCCTTGTGCTGGTAGTCGTGGTCAGGAGTTGGGTGTACATGGCCATGTTGGGTCTGCCCTAAAATAGGGAAATATTATGAGGACACATAGTTGAGCCTTGACGAGGATGTCAGGAGTCTAAGTGGGGGAGATTGTAACGTCTCAGGATTTGAAGCCTCAGATATAATGATTTTAAAAGGAATGATTGGACTACCCATATCACCAAGGTGCAGCTCTTTTTTTGGGAGCCCATCACTAAAAAACTCCATAGTTAAGCACGCTCAGCTTGGAGTAGTACTAGGATGGGTGACCAGTCAGGAAGTTGACACTGGCTTGCGCATGAGTGAGGAAAAAGCACATAGTTAAGGCTAGTGGTGGTCTGTGGGGCCAGTCGTCATTCCTAAAACTATACTATAGAATAGGGCAGTGGGACTGATCGTTATAAGTGCATTGAGTTGTGCACGTGTACGTGCATGTATGTCTACTAACATATACATATTTTAACATATTGGTTGGGCTGAGTAGACTAAAGGTTTAGCCATTAGTAGGTTTGAGACTATAATTCTTCATTAATGTTATCTTTATTATCATGATTCAAATTTTGAATTCTTTAAAATTGGGATATAAGAAAGTGAAGAAATTACTTATGATCCACAATGGGTTTACTGATTTTTTGATCAGTTCTTATTTTATTTCTAGAAAAGTTGAGGTTCACATGGATCCTCTTAACCCAGATGTGATTTCATCATTGGGATGAGTCATCGACATGATAGTCACTCCTACATATCCACCATGTAGTAGGCCTTATGATTTAATTCAATCTTCAACTATAGCATGAATCAACCATGTCCGACATGCAAAGGGAGCTGAGCTCCAGATCTACTAAGATTACGACCAGGATTACCAATGCAAAAGTTAGTGAATGAAGTGTGCAAGGAGAAAAAAAGACATAATCATTTGAAGATTAATAGTAGGGAGGACAGTGAGATGACATTGAAGATGATTTCTAGGAGTAGGAGGCATACACAAACGTGGAGGCATAAAAGGCTATGGTGGACAACATCCTTTGTGACGGAAGAGTAGGGAATGCCGAAGCAGAATAGATGGGATACCTATGAGTCTAGTTTAGAGGGGTTGATTTCTACAAGGCTTGTGGAGACATCAATGGGATTTGGGGATCATCAACGTTGTCATAAGAATCATGCTATTGATGAGGTCTAGGACATGTCTTGAGGAAGCTCTACATATTATGAAGATCCCCGATATAAGAGTAGCATGTCAGAAGTGCCGAAGCCCTAAGTTGCATGTTTATGTAATTGTAGTCGAGACATGCATGTCCGTGTTGGTTGTGTTCCTAACTGCATGTGCATAAAAACTCATCTTTATGGTTACACTTACCTGCTATGCATTAGTCTGAAGCCCAGGGAATAGGGTTTGGGGTTAGGAGGATGGAGAGGAGACTAGGGTGTGATACTTCTGAGTTTATTTGTGTGAGAGGTAGAATGTGTGACTGCATAGTTGTTGACATCAATGCATGTGATTCCATGCATCATGACATTATTTGGTCGTGCCTATAACTTACATGACTAAATGTACTTATTTAAATCTCTTCAATATTTTATAGTTACTATATTTCAAATATAAAAAGTCATAGATTTTTACTACATGCCTAATTCCATTTAAATTTAAGTATAAAAATATAAACTCTAGAAAAAAGGGTATAGTATTTTGATGAATCCAGTCCTCGCTACATAAATGGAACTCAGATAATACTTTTATTTTATTCAAAAACCAATAGTTTCTAAAATGCAACAATTTGGTACTTGTAAGGTATAAGGAAACATCCATGATAAAGTTTTGAAGTTATTTTGAAATGATTGCAATGTACATGATTGTAAACTAGACTTAATAATGAAGTTTAAATGATGTAGGTTCTATCATCTTGTCAAATGAGGAAAAACAGATGATTTTGAAATAATTAATTTGAACGAATATTTAAGAACATCAAATTACATGACATTTGGACAAAAGAGTCATATGAGAGTTGATTAAAATGCCAATTTGTAAAAGGACCTCAAGAGGTGTAAAAGGAACATATCATATTCCCAGGTACAATTTCTAGTATCTTACAACTCTCCCTCCTTTAAAAAATATTTCATTCCCTAAATCTACTTTCTCTTATTTTACCATATACCGGCTAAGATATGATCCACACTACTTACCCTAGACCATTGTATTATCATATTAATTAGGAAATCTATCACCCTTATTGTTGAGTTAAGTTGTGGGCATGGATGGTAAACTATTTTTACAGTAATCCTCATAAAATACCTTAGGTAGTTGGATCCTTTTTTTCTTCTTCTGTGATTTCCATTTTGTTTTTAATCTCAAAATCCAATTATGATAACAACCTCATGATTGGATAATATTTTTTTTTAAATATAGGGGTATATAGGTTGAGATTTTCAATTGAGATGTTGTAACATTGTTATCATATATTATTGTTTTATATACTTGTTACATCAATTATTAATACCAAAAAATCAAGGTCAAATTGAAATTCTAAACCTTGAAATTTCCTTTGGATGGTGTTCTTCAATGATAAGTTTTCTATTTATATAAATAGAAAATTGAAATTATTAATGCCAAAAAATCAAGGTCAAAATGAAATTCTAAACCTTGAATTTTCCTTTGGATGATATTCTTCAATGATAAGTTTTTTATATATATAAATATGCTATGGTCTTCTTGTTTATTGGCATTTGATTTATTCCACTAAATTATTTCAAAACATTTTGTTTATCTTTTAGTTTTTAGAATTACTATTTGAATATTTCTAGAGAATATCAATGTGAAAATTATGGTGAGGTTATATCATCAAAGTAACGAGTTAGAATTATATGATCTATCCAAGTAGGATGTTGGAATTAAATTTTCTTTTAGTAGACAACTGATATGCTGAGTAATTAATTTCGCCTTCATCTATATGTCTTAGTATATTATCCTTTTCTTTTCTTTATGGATGATGATCATAATTTTAAGTGGCTTAACTAACTTATTAAGATATCTTTGCATATAAGAACAAGCAACTATAAGATATTGGTTATTAATTTTATACAAGACTTTATGATATTTCCATATAGTATAAATATATTTTTCTAGTCAACCTAAGCAAGCAAACAGCTGGATGTGGCGCAACATCCTCAAGACGAGAGACAAATGTCTGGCACATGTCCGTTTCAAAATTGGAAATGGCAACAATGTGAAGATGTGGAAGGATCCTTGGGTCAACGGAAGCTTCCTCACGCAATGTACCGATGCCCAAAGCTACGTACAACTCAGGTCGAAGCTAGGACCTAATTGCTACTTGAGTAACATCATTGCTGAAAACAGATGGCATATTCCGGAAGTCAGGGGAATGGATGATATCCGTCGTATATGCAACAACATTTTGATAGCAGGCGGCGATGATTCTTGCACGCTGGGAGGCTGCAAGATCCTAAAGCTGAAAGAGGCGTGGAACATCTGCAGAATCAAGCACGAAGAGGTGGCGTGGGCTAAATGGTTGTGGCGTTCAAGAGCCCCTAGGCGCGCTATCATTTGCTGCTGGAAATTCATGTATGGCAGGTTAATTACTGAAGATCAGCTGCAGGTGAGAGGAATCAGTCTGTCTTCTAGATGCAGTTTGTGTTGTAGACAAGAGGAGACAAATGACCACATTATGTGGGAGTGTGATGTGGCTACTGAAATGTGGGGGAAAGCTGCTCAGTTTTTGCCTATTAGACCAAGGTGCAAGGACGATTTTCAAACCTTGAGGAACAAGAACGAAGCGATCCTTGCTGTTTTGGTGATTTACTATATATGGATTCATAGGAATCATATAGTTTTTGAAGATGCCAAAGTTAATACACACAACTTATGGAGATGCATAGAGAGTGATTATAGAGGACTACATAGATAGTTCCTTTTTGTTATCTTTTTTGATAGTCTGAGCTTATGCTCCCCCCTACTTGTATAGTTTTTTTGTTGGAATGGAAGAGAAACACGCTTACTGACAAAAAAAATATATATTTTTCTAGGTTGATATGTAAAGTTAGGAACCCCACCCCATCCTAAGTGTACTGGAGTAATTATAAAGAACCTTCACTAAACTTATCTTCCCAGATACCTCAAATCATTTCTACTTACTTGGCAATAGTATATACTCAACTAGTCTATATATATAGCCCATACTTTGAAATACTAGTGTAAGATTTGGCTAGTGTTAGTATTTCTTGCATTGAGGATTCAACATCTTTATAAATATTTTTTGAAAACTCAGACCAAATTATAATTTGTGTAAATGAAGTAAGTAATCTACAGTTTGTGAAATGTGTCGATTCTATCTTTTCATTGAGGAGTTGATCATGCATACCTCTACTTAGGAGGAGGCCACAAAACTCTTCCCTCATTCCATACATGTGATGGTAAATGTAATGTCATATTGGTCCCCATTGTCGATCAAATGCACACATATGTATTATTAAAAATATAATTCAATAACAACTTTATGAAATCTATACATAGAGGAGAAATCCAAATACAACAATTTCTTCCCATCAATAATGTTGGGAATAATTCCAAAGAACTAGTGGTGAAGTCCAATAGCCACCAGGAGTCCAATAGATACTACAAGTCCAAGAATCCAATGGAGTAAACCAATAGTGCCACTAGGAGTTGAGAAATCCTACAGAGAAAACCAATAGCCACTAGGAATCAAAAAATCCAGTGGACAAAACCAATAGCCATTGGAATCCATTTATAGATGTGTAGAAGTCCTTGCCGTATAAATAATGAACAAGTCCAATAGTATCTGGATCTAGTCTAGAATTTACATGCATTGATTGACTAGGGTACACATGAATACTTTGATTTCTAGTACTATTTACTTGTATTATTGGTCTACACTATATGTTTTGTCAACTAGTAGCAGGGTTCATTGTCGACTGATTAACTAGGTTTTATTATTCTAATTGTACCTACTAATAAGTCCTACATTTCTATGATGTATGCATGAATGTTGATTGTTCATTGCTCTGATACCATCATGTAAAAATCCAATCTTTGTAAGACCAAATTTGACATAATTTTGTTTAGAAGCAAATACAACAATCTTTACATCATATGTTTCATCATAGTGTGCGAAAGCATAAACTACATACATATTGGAACTAGTTAATAAATTTCAATACCTATTTTGGCCTTCTTTCCAACAGAGGGAGCCTCTTTCTTGTTGCATGTTGTCTCTTCTAAGTCATTTTAGAGTACATGATCTATTATTCCCAAAGGGAATAAAACCACAAATGGACCAAAGAAGAAAAGATGGATCTGTCACAAGGGCTAGTATGAAACCAATTATTTGAAAAGTTATTAAAATGTGCAACTAACTAGTAGAAATTTTCAATAGGAATATGCGAGGAATTCAACGTATGGGTGAGTATTAAAATATAAATAAGGGCTATCAATATAAAAAGATTTTGTTTCAATATTAAACACTACCATTTCAAAATATTAAATATATAGCACATGTACTATTTTGTTGGAGAAGTCATATGCTCTCTCTATAGGAGCGAAAACACACCAACTGAAGTTCTCAGTATACCAAAGGACGCCTATGTCCTTTCTCTTCATAGAGTCATAGAAGCGTAATTCCATTAAAACAACAAGGCACCAATCTGTCCTTTTTGACATTTAATCAATGTGCTACTATTTTCCAAGAATAAATGTGTGGTAGCCTTTCAAAGAGGAAGGCTAAAGTTTAAAAAGTAATGTCAGACCAACCAACCTATCTTATCATGCATGCATTCAAGAGTGAAATAAACTTTTCAAATAGAAATAGTGATTTTGTACCTTGAATTCAAAAGAAAGCAATTTCAAATGTGCATGTACTGAGCTCCAAGATCATTCACCAAGGATCTACATTGTGGAGAACAAGGTGTCACTATTGTTTGGAATCATTTGATTACATATGTTCATTTATGTTACACGTGATTGGTGTTTCTATGTGAAAGTGTCATTTGTCTACTTTCCATTCTAATTATTGGCCTATTGTATATGATTAGAGTCCTATATAACCCCATAATAAAATTGTGATACTTAATCGTATCAATCAAGGGTTTTCAACCCATTACATGTTCGGGTCTTTACCATTCAATATTCATAGATCAATATCTAGGTCTAGAACGTGTATATAATTACATAAGAATGTTATGCGTGAATGGGAGTAATTCCATATATAGTTAATAACATGATGTATTATAAGGTCATTTTCTAATTGAAATATCATTCATGACTATCGATATGCTAAAACCTTCTTCCATACTCTTTCTCATAATTAGGATCCATATGCATTAGTATAGGTCAATATAACTCATAAACATATATTGCATCTAGCCCAACCTAGGTTTTACTTCCATGACTAAGACAACTTTATTATATCAAAGTTCCTTATATACCGACACGAGATATATTGATACATTGGTTAACTACGTATTTACCTTCTTTTTTTTATAGCAAAAGAGTTATACTTCCATGACACATATTTACCTTATGTCACTACTTGTAAAAGAGTTTGTTGTTATGTAGAACCACATGATTAGTACTAATGAAATCAGTTGGCTAATCTATATTAGTACTATAACTATGAACGATTAGTTGAAGGTCCTAGTTAATACTTATGCTCTTAAACACAACATATATAAGGTTTTAAAATAAATATTCCGTAGGTGAAAGTGTCAAAATTCATAATTGTTGCCTATTAATACCCCTACTAATATGTTATTATATTAAACGACATTAATCTTGACTATACAACATAGCTCATATGTAAATATCAGATGTAGTAACGTCGCAAGTGCATTAAGTTGTGCACGTCAAGTTTGCTTATGTTCATTGCACTGGTACGTGCATGTATGTCTACTAACATATAAGTATTTTAACTTACAGGTTGGGCTGAGTAGACTAAGCCCCTGTTTGGTTCGGGGCTGGCTTTATGCAAGCCTGTCTGTCTTGGATGAGTTTAGGCCTGCTGGAGTCTGATTCTGTTTGGCAAACCAGTCTGATTCTGTTTGGCAAACCAGTCTCATTCTGGGGGGCTGGACTCATTTCAGACTCGTTTCAAGCTGATTCTGTTTGGCTGTGCATGTTGCGTTTAGTCTGATTATGTTTGGGAACTGTAGGCAGGATTAGCTGAATCTGTCCTATTCTCGCAGAACTGTTGTTAAAAATGTGGCCTTGTGACGCCGTTTAAATAGAAGTTTAAAAAAAGTAACTAAAAAATAACTTAATTGTTATCTATATCACTTTGGTTTAAGAACTCCCATTTTTTTGTTGAGATGTGAGTCAAGCGTGTTACCCTTTTGTGGGGGTGTTTATGTGGGTGTTTTGGTTATTTTCTTGAGGTTGAATATGCCTAACATAATATGTTTAATACCCCAAGATATGAGGTAACCTGATAACCCCGTCAGACCAAGAAACAAGATTTTAGCCGATATACATTTTGAATATGAGTGGCTAGTCAGCTATCATGATACATGTTCTACTTTATGTGTTCCTTGTAGAAGTACACATATACTTCTATGCTTATGCTAACTATATGATGAAGCACATCAAGGGTTGTGATTAACCCGAGATAAATGCAACCACATATACGTAACCAATCAGGATAAGCTCCTCTAAAAAAAACAGACATCACGACCAACAAAATCATAAAAACTATATTGATGTATTATGGCACATCATTAAAAGTAATCCAACAAAATATGGAAAATTCAAGATTAAACTGGTCAAACATGAACATCGTTTTGTAGTAAAATAGATTCAGCTACATTCGATAAATATAAATTGTCTTAGTGGGGAGGCACCCATAACAAGCCTCAAATGCTATATAAGCAAAATAAAGACAATACACAAAACAGAAAACTAATCCAACTTCTGGAAGATACTAATAATTCTTTGTTGAAGCAATATATTTTAATGGAATTTGTAAACAAGGACATATTTGATTTTAATGCAACATACAAACCATGGCATATTCGTTTTCCAGCAACAATCGACAACACTTATCACGAGAACTTCTAAATAAAAACAATAAAATGTATAACCGATGACGCGAATGAAAAGTATGGCCGCCATTCGACGTTACGGCGTCATCGGGGGTGAAGGAGTATCCAACAGAAGCCTACATTGTTCCTCCAGTTCTTCTACGTAGCGTTCTAGATAATCATACTCATACTTTTTGTTATTGTAAACATCATGGTGGTTGTGATGAATTTTAACAAAATCTTTCAAGTTCATAGCCTGACCCCACACTGACTTGCACTCGAGCGTGAGTAACGCAATTTCAGCTTTCAATGAATCAATTGTAGGCCTGAGATCGATTGCCCAACGAAAGTATCTGCAGCGATCTTTCCCCTAAAATGTATTATGAAGTTTACGTAAATGACAACGAATGTGTAACGTACAGAGTGGCTACCTAATATGTGTGTTTGTACAAGCGCACCTCGCGAGAAGGACATATGTAATACATTTCTCCAAGTCTTTCACTGAGAATTCCAAAGTCATACAACCCTGCATCGTCAGTGTTAAGTCGCAAGCCTGCGTCTAACCCACAGTCACACCGCACAACTTCAGTTGGATTAATAGACATCTACACCATGCATTTGAATCAGTCAAAGGATTTATGGTAATGAAGATTGATTGAAAATTGAAACAATAACATACAAGATAGGCCCTTTGGTTTGTTCAAACATAAAATCAAGGTTATATTATGAATCTTCGACATACATCAAAGATGTTATACATCTATGATGTATTGTAACCGTCCTCATTTGAAGTGTTGTCGTCGCTAGTTATGTGAAGACGTTGGCGAAGATATTGGGACCTCGATCGTAGATCTGTAATTTCTAATTGTAGCCTATCAGTGTCTGCTCTGGTGGAACAGACAAAGTCACACTGGGAAGACCAAAGCTGACGTTCACTGCGTGCATATGCAAGTTGTGAAAGCATTGCAGCCCTAACGACGGTTAGTGTGGCAATTGTGGGTACAACCCGTTGCGCGAGCAACCTCATATGACATCTATTTTGATTCACAACCCTACCACACATAAAATATGGCCTGTGTGGGTTGTTGTCTTCAAAACGTCCGTTTTGTGCATCCTCGACATCCATATATACGCGTACAGTGGATTGAAGGCCGCATTGACAACGAGGCATTTCGTTCTCCATTTGAAGACAACCTATGTTGACACAATGTGACGATTCAGATCAAGATCCAAAAAACCAATTCGGGAATAAATCTATTACATATATTGTACTATCGCGACCCCCAAATGTGATTAGCAATGGATTCACGTAAGACTTCACCCTCCCTTGAATCGGCCTGAGTTGAACCTTGCCCTGAACTCAGGGGAACAACGGGTGGGGGAATAGAAGACGATGAATTCTCATCAAGTGGGTCATCCATTATGGTGTCGCCGTCATTTTTTCGTTGGATGAAATTGTGTAGGATACAACAACCAAGTACGATGCGACACTGCGAATGAATTGGATATGTCGGCCCCTTCTTAAGGTACGCAAACCATCTCTTCAGCACCCCAAATGCTCTTTCTACAATATTACATAGTTGAGCGTGTCTGTGGTTGAACATCACTTTCTTGCTGGTGTAGGAATGTATGTTTCATCGGTACTCAACAATATGGTATGCTGTGTTGCGATAGGGTGCACAAATTGACAAGTGTTGGCATACCCTGCATCAACCAGGTAAAACTTCCCCGGCAGAACTGTAAACCCACTATGGGTCCTTGCCGATTGCAGGACCCTTTGGTCGGCAGCCGACCCCTCCCACCCAGTGAGGACATATGTAAACTCCATGGAGAAGTCTACTACAGCCATGACATTGAGAGAGACATTCCCTTTTCTGTCACGGTATCAATTTTGTTTGTCTCTGCTGACCAAGACAGGGATGTGTGTTCCGTCAATAGCCCCTATGGCATTCTATAAAACAAAATAATGTTGTAAACATACATAATGTTTGAAAATTAATTAAATTTATTAGGGGGGTAACTATTACCTTGAAGTATGGGTAGAACCTTGCATTATGTAAAATGCGAGTATGTGTTGTCGTGCATGTAGTTGCGGTTTGCATGCCAATGTAGTCATGGGTCAACGCACAAACAACGTCCAAGACTTCGTTGAACTTTCTGCTAATGGTCTCACCGGAGTGAATGTAGTCCTCCGCCAAAGTACGATTTGTGTGTCCATGGCCAACCACCTGTAGGAAATAGCAGACTGCCTCAACTGAGGTGACGCCTCTAGTACCTCGCAAGAATCCATGACTCTCAAGCTTGTCGACAAGGGCCATTATAGTTTGTGGACACATCCGATATAGGTCATAAGCCCTTTGTTCGTGATCGGTCAATATTTTGAAGACCTTTATGTGGCCACTCCTGATGCTAATAGACCTAGGGATACGAGGTGGTGTGGAGGCATCAACGTCTACAGCGTCCATGATTGAGTATGCAATAGAGTCAACAATTAAATCACCAACGTGAATCACTGGCCTCAACAAGGTATCTAATAAAAGGTTGTTGAGCATGTCATGTGTTTGCGGTTGGTCATTGGCAGACATGATGCCTACATGTACAATGAAAACAAAACATAATAACTGCTACAACATAAGACAATCAATTCACGTGTGAAAAATAAATTATTACAACACTCAATCAAATGAAATTGTACAGATATGTAATGTGTGTGCAGAAAATAAATTATTACAACAGTCAATCAAATGTAAATATTTGGACGGAAAATAATTAACATCAAATACATACGAAATAAACTGTGCAATTATGTTCCCGATGGGCCAACATCACTGGATGTAGGAGACTACATCGGTGGCATGCCTGGGAAGTTGGGTGGTGGGATAAATGGTGGCTGAGACGATGTGCCTGGGAAGTTGGGTGCAGAGGAAGACGACATAAATGGTGGGTGAGACGATGTGGTATTGAAATTGGGTGAAGGGAATGGCGGCACAAATGATTGTTGAGATGACGTGCTGTTGAAGTTGGGTGAAGGGAATGGTTGCGGAGACGGGAAATAAAATGAAGGCATTGGAGATACAGATGTGCCAAAACTGAATTGTGAACTTTCACAAAGGTCGTTTAACCACAAGGTTATCTTTGCAGGGATGTTTTTGAGGCTAAGGTAGATGTTGCGGTTTGTAGAGTCCTTGATGGCGTTCACAAGTGTAGTAAAAACAACGGTGGGGGCATCAGGGAAATTGTCATTAAAATGTTATAAAATGTTTGCCAACTCTTCTTTTTCATAGGCTTTGGTCAACATGGATGTGCCTAACTCATGAACCTTTGTGTAAACTTGTGTGAACTCAGCCAGAACTTCATTGGAAAGACTACATCGCTCTTGCGGAGTTGATTGTCATTTCCTGCGTGTATGGGTAGAAGGACTCCTGTCCCCAACTAACGGGTTATCTGTTCCCCCAGGCCGCGCACTTTCACCCTCACTTTGCACGGTAGCTGTGGGTACGCTACGCTCGTCTGTTGCCGATTCTGTGTACATGGGTGTATCAGTCGCG
This sequence comes from Alisma plantago-aquatica, assembly GCA_963693085.1. Taxonomy (NCBI): domain Eukaryota; kingdom Viridiplantae; phylum Streptophyta; class Magnoliopsida; order Alismatales; family Alismataceae; genus Alisma; species Alisma plantago-aquatica. The sequence goes on from OY856414.1 coordinate 209,396,659, forward strand.
CCTAAGTCAACACTTACATCATCCTCAGACGCAACATCTGCAGGAATCTGACCGTCTGCTGAAGACATTGCATGATGTCCTCTAGCAATGTTCCTCCCCGCCATTAGCTCTATGTCATAGTAGTGGGGAAACGGGCGCCTAAGCAACCTAGTCAGGTCCCTGTCTGCCTACGCTTTCAAAAATATGTGTATTATGATAATCATGTTTACATGTACAGTCACAATTTGTTAGGATAAAAGTTCTGTATAGTGTGCGTACCGCAATGGCCTCTTTCCACTCAGGGGTGTCCGGTACAATGGGCTTGTGCCTTTCTTCATCCCATCCAACACCACTCTTGTTGGTCAAACCCTTCAAATGGACGTAGTCCTTTTTAAGGTTCTTCCAGCGACATCTTATCTGGTCTAACTTATACACATCGCCAACCCTATTATTGACATCAGAAGTTATTTCCCTCCAAGAGTCCCTAGTAAAATTACCATCAATACACCTGCCTAGGTCATATTATTTGTGCAATGCTGTCACCACAGCGACATCAGACTCTCTTGTCCATACAATATGGTGGTTAGGATCGACGGGAGGCATACTCATATAGTTGCTGCAATATTTGATGACAGCGACTGGTAACTAAGATGTACATAAATATATAACAACAACCATGATGAAATAATTATAAAGATCAACCTGCTTAACTGGGAAAATTTTAACTGAAAACGCAGTCATATGTTCTGCCTTAAAAGAAAAAACCTACAATGTATTGTTGGGATCCAACTCCCATATAATTAATTAGTACAACAAGGGAAATGACTTAAACTATGTTCGATATCTCGACCACACAGTATAGTGTAAATTACATATCTGCTGGTTCAGATTACATGTCACCCACATTTAGGAAAAATTCTTCGAAAGATATTTAAACAAAAGTTGAAAATAAAAATATGGAAAGAAAAGTAGGCAAACACACCTGACTCAGATCAATTACATGGCACACGCATTTTGTAAATATCAGATCTTGCATGTGTAAAATGATTTAAAAAATAGAAACAATGATAAATAAAATCAATAACAAGTGTGGTCTGTGGCAGAGTAAACAAGGCGAATAGCACACCACATTGTGCTTGATTTATAAGGTTATACAAATTACAGATATTATCAAATGACTCCATCTAATTCATAACATGAGATCACTAAAATTAAAGCACATTCATGAAGTTGTAACCAATGTGTTCAAACGCATGTTACTGAAGCACATATACATAAAACAACAAAAACCTAACATGTCTATAGGGTTATAGTTTTTAACATGAGTCAAATTCTTTGTCTGAGATCATCACTCAAATTTTTTGTGCTAAAATACATTTCTATTTTTTAGTACCTTTACATAATCAGTGTAAATGTTTAATACAATTCAGTCATAACAGAAACCATTTATGTGTGTTCCTTCAATACTGATTCAATCATCATATACACAAGCTTCATTGATTAACACCAAAAAACAAATAATGAAACACCAGCGAGCATATAGGCAAGTTACAAATATTATCAAATGAGACAAGCTTGATTGATTAACACCCAAACACAAATAATTTCGTCACATCTTCATATAGGTAGATCATAGGGCATACATTTCCATATGGTTCAAACTTCTACAAAAAAGTATACCTTTACAATTAATTTATACCTTTGAATGTCCCAATGAGAGCACATGATCTCGAAACAGGAGATGGTACAAACTGAAAAAGGTTTGGTAATTACTCCTTAACCAAGATGGAATGCATACCCAGCCCCAGTAAGGAATAATGGATGAACGAGAACCTTTTGTCCGACTGGTTTACAGAGAAAGCATCTCGACTAGGGAATACAGACTCACTAATATGACAGTAGAGGAAAGGATACTCCTTAACCAAGATGGAATACAGACTCACTAAGAAAAATGCATTTCAAGCTTCAAATGCAAGTGGAGTGTGGTGTATGACTAAAACCAAGTCAAGTCTAACATCTTTCTGAAAAGCCAGCAACAGGATATGGTGTATGCTCCATATCACCATATTCAGCCATCAAACAAACGTATAGTACCATCATTTAACATCCCCATCACTTAATGTCTAATAAGAAGACAAGGATATATGAAGTTATAATCCTAGATCACTGTCACATATATAACATTTTAAATTTTATCACATCTTCATATAGGTAGATCGTATGGCATACATTAAATCAACTATTTGTACATATGATAAGGTAACTGCAAATACCTTCATTACATATACAAACAATATTTTTTTCCTATTGAAATCGTGCTTCTTAGACCAACACATACTACAGACCACATCAGTTGAGAGACCATTACAATTAATTTATACCTTTGAATGTCCCAATGACAGCACAGGATCTCCAAACAGGAGATGGTACAGACTGAAAAAGGTTTTGGTAATTACTCCTTAACCAAGATTAATCGATCAAAATTAATTGTCCAGAGTAACATTTTAAATTGTCTACTCGGGACAAATGCCATGCTCGTCCAGAGCATCAAAACAATAAGAAGTATGTTCTGTGCAGAGTAAACAACGGGAAAAGCATCAAAATCAACAACATTAAAAAATTATACGCTTTTAACTAACAAAAGGAGTCAACTATTTCGTACTTAACATCATGTAAACCCAATCTAACAACTGATAAACTCAACCGAAATGACGATAACATCAAATTCAACCGTACATGTTTCGATAAAGAACACGATTTCACAAATGTTTTGGTACTTATTCGATATTGTGCCCTAATCGACATTAACCGAAATAACCCGCTACCCTACCCAGAGACCAACCTGAGCAGAATCTTCCCTTGGAGTGACGACGGAAGCGGCGGAACCTGGGCACAAGCGTCGACCTGGGCAACGCCGACAGACCACTAGCGAGCGGAAACGATCTTCTGCGGAACACCTCGCAACACTTCAACGAAGAGGCTTGTGTAGAAGTCGAGCACCTCGCAGCACCACACCCCCAATTTAAAGGCACAACACTGACTAGGGTTTCAGATTCCTCTGTGCCGCCTACGCCTTCTTCTGTGGACGACATGACCATTCATGGCAGACCTGGCGAATGGAGATAAGTACCGGAACCTTGCTTTTGACCGACCTAGCTCGGCGGTGGCAGGCGGCAGGAAGCGTAGCGGCCGCTTGACCGGGCCAACCATGGCAGATCGAGGCAGCCTACTCGCATTTACTTCACGGGCGAGCATGGCAGAAGGTAGGCAACTGTGGATTCGTGATGAGGGAGAAGATGCCAGCCAGCAGCGGCGAAGCTAGCTGCGTCGGGAGCAGACAAGGGGGGGGAAGCTGCTTCGCCAGGGAGAGAGGGAAAGATGCGTCGCGAGGGACGCGAGGAACGAGTGTCGGGGTAGGATCTCAAACCGGGTTTGAGATTCCAAACCTGCCTCTACCTGTACTGCGTCAAGCTCTAAAATGGGGCCGACTAAACTCAAAACGGGGTCCGAACCAGTCTCCTTGCCAAACGGAAACCCAGCCCGAGCCGGACTGGTTTGGTCCTACGTGTCGCTACGCGACAAGGCCTAAACCCGGTCCATGCCCGAACCAAACAGGAGCTAAAAGATTAGCCAGGAATAGGTTTGAGATTATAATTCTTGTGAACTTCATCTTTATTATCACGATCCAATTAGCGAATTCTTGAAAACTGGGATATAAGAAAGTGAAGAAATAACTTACGATCCACAACAGGTATACTGATGTTTGTGATCAGTTCTTGTTTGATTGCAGGCAAAGTGGAAGTTAACATGGATCCTCTACCTTCTTGGATAACCCAGACGTGATTTCATCATTGGGATGAGTCATGGACGTAGCAGTCACTCCCACATATCTACCATATAGTACGCACTTATGATCTAAGTTGAGCTTCAGTTACAGCATGCATCAACCGTGTCCCACATGCAGAGGGAGATCAACTCCAGATCTACTAAGATTACGACCAGGACTGCCGGTGCAAAAGCCAATGAATGAAGTGTGCAGGGAACAATGAAGTGTGCAGGGAACAGAAAAGACACGATTATTTGAAAATCAGTAGTAGGGAGGCTGGTGAGATGACCTTGAAGATGATTTCTAGGAAGAGCAGGAGGCATACACGGACATGGAGACGTAAAAGACTATGGTGGACGACGTCCTTTGTGGCAGCAGAGCAAGGCATGCCGAAGTAGAGCAGCCGGGGTACTTGTGAGTCCAGTTCGGCGGGTTGGAGTCGGTGGGGCTTGTGGAGACGGCGGCAGGATCTGGGGATCATCAGTGTTGTCATAAGTATCAGGCCGTCGATGAGGTCTGGGAGATGGTTTGAGGAAGCTCTACGTATGAGTTACAGGTTTATGCAATGGTAGTGGAGACCTGCATGTCTCTGTTTGTTGTGTTCATGGCTGCTTGCGCATCAAGGCCCGTCTTTGTAGCTGCGCTTACCTGCTATGCATTAGTCCAAATCCTAGGGAATAGGGTCATGGGGTAGGAGGACGGAGAGGAGACTAGGGTGTAAGACTTTGAGTTCATTTGTGTGAGAGGTAGAAGGTGTGGCTGCATAGTTGCTGGCAGGCGGAGGCAGAACTTAGCTAAAGGATAGACACCTTGTTGCTGCAGGTGAATGGGTAGGGCACAAAACATAATATTGCATGTATATTCTCCAAAATCTATAATAAAATTGTTTTGATCAATGTACATTTTGATAAACACATATGGGGCCCGTGCCCACCTGTGCCTCCACCTCCATGTGACTACGCCACTGCTTTGCTGGCATCAATGGATGTGTTACCATACTTGTGACATTATTGGACCGTGCCTATCACGTACATGATTACATGCACTTATTTGAATCTCTTCAAAATTGTATAACTTTTAATTACAAATTTAAAAAAATGTTAGATTTTGGCTATGTGCCTAATATCACTTAAACTAAATACTAAAAATATAAATTCTAGAAAAAGACTTTATTTGACCAATACGGCCCTCACTACGGAAATCGAACTCGGTTAATACTTTTATTTTATTCAAAAACTGATTGTTTCTAAAATATAATGATTTGATAACTGCAAGGTCTATGAAAGCATCTAAGATTAATTTTGTAGTTATTCTGAAATGATTGCAATCTACTTGATTGTAAACTAGATTAGTAATGAAGTTTTAATGATAGATTAGATTCTATATCTTTTCAAATGAGGAGAAATAGGTGATTTGGGAATAATTAATTTGAACATAGATTTAACAACATTGAATTACATGACATTCGGACAAAAGAGTCAAATGAGATTTGATTAAAATACCAATTTGTATAAGGACTTCAAGAGGTGTAAAAAGAATAGATCATATTCCCGAGTGTAGTTTCTAGTATGTTACAACTATCCCTCTCTTAAAATGACCCCCCCCACAAAAAAAAAATCTACATCCTCCTATTTTAACATCTCCTAGCTAGGATCTGATCCACACTACTTACACTAGACCATATATATATTATATTCACCAGGAAATCTAATAACCTTACCATTGACCTAAGTTGTGGGCATGGTCGGTAAACTACTTTTACATTACTCCTCATGGAATACCTAGTTGGATATTATTTTCTGTGACTTCCCATTTTTTTCTTGTCTGGGAATTCAATTATGATAACAACCTAATGATTGGACAGTATACTTTTTCTAAAAATTGTATATTGGTATGTAAATTGAGATTTCCAACTGAGATGTTGTAACATTGCTATCATATTTTATGTTATTTTATATAATTGTTAGATAAATTTTTATGTCAAATAATCAAGGTCAAGCTAAAATTTTAAACCTTATAATTTCCTTTGGTCAATATTCTTCAATCGTAAGTTTTCTATTTTTATAAATCTGTTGTGGACTTATTCTTTTTTTATTGGCATTTGATTTATTTCCACTAAATTGTTTCAAAATATCTTGTTTATCTTTCAATTTATAAAATTACTATTTGAAATATTTTTAGAGGATATTAATGTGAAAATTATGGTGAGTGTGTATCATCAAAGTCAAAATTCAAAATTATATGATGTATCCAAGTAGGATATTCAAATTAAATTTTCTTTTAATAGACAACTGATATGTTGATTACATTTTTTTCCTTCAACTATATGTCTTAGTATATTACCCTTTTCTTATCTTTATGGATGGTGATCCTAATTATAAGTGGGTTAATTAAATTATAAGATGTCTTTGTGTATAAAATCAAGCAACTATAAGATTCTATCTATATTTTTATATTGGTTTGTAAATTTATACAAGACTTTTGGATATTCCCATATAGTATGAATAGATTTGTCTAGGTTGATTTGTAAAGTGAGGAACTTCACCCCATCCTAAGTGTACTAGAGTAAATATGACAAAACCTTCACTAAACTTTTCTTCCCAAACACCTCAGATCATTTTTACTTATTTGACGATAGTAAATACTCAACTAGTTTGTATATATAGGCCATACTTGAATTTTTTTGGGTAACTCAGGAGACTTGTAAGGCTCGCGCTGAGCCCAACCTGGGGAGCTCAGCCCCATCCTGTAAGGAGCATAGCCCGTTAAGTCACGTAGAGGCCGACTACACTACGGGAGAAACAATTCCGAATAGTACCACCAGGGAGATTCAAACCCGGGACCCTTCATGAGGGGCCCTGTGCTGCGACCACCTGAGCTACTGCTCGCCGATCCATACTTGAAAATATTGATGTAAGATTTGGATACTATTAATATTATTCACACCTAGACTTCAACATGTTTGTAAATTAGTTTTGAACATTCAAATCTAATTATGATTTGTGTAAATGAAGTAAGTAATTTAGATTTTATGAAATGTATTGATTCTAAACTCACCCATTGATGGTGAGTTTTTTTAGTGTCATATTGGTCCCCATTGTTGATCAAATGCACACATATGTATTTATAATACATAGTTATCAATAATAGCTTCATGACATCTGCGCATAGAGGATGAATCCAAATATAAGAATTTCTTCCTGTCGATATTTTTGGGAAGAAGTCCAAAGACCCAATGGTGAAGTTCAATATCTACTATGAGTCCAAGAATCCATGGAGAAAAAAAATAGCCTCTAGGATCAATCTTGACTATATAACATCACGCTTATGTAAATATCAGATGTAGTAAGCAAGCGTGTTGAGTTGTGCATGCCAAGTTTGCTTATGTTCATGCACTGCTACATGCATGTATGTCTACTAATGTATACATACTTTAACTTATTGGTTGGATTGAATAGACTAAAGGATTATCCATGAATAGGTTTGAAATTATAATTTTCCATGAAAATTATCTTTATTGTCACAATCCAATTACTAAATTCTTTAAAATTGGGATACAAGAAAGTGGAGAAATAACTTACTATCCACAACAAGTTTACTGATGTTTGTGATCAATTTTTGTTTGATTGCTGACAAAGTAGAGGTTCGCATGGATCCTCTACCTTCTTGGATAACCCATGATTTATTTTATGATTGGGATGAGTCATGGATGTGGCAGTCACTCCCACATATCCACCATACAGTAGGCCCTTATGATTTTAGTCGAGCTTCAGTTACAACAAGCATCAACCATGTCCAACATGCAAAGGGAGATCAGCTCCAGATATACTAAGATCACTACCAAGACCCAAACCATGACCCCACTTTTCCACATCTCTCAGTTAAGGAAAGACCCCAAAATTTGAGAGCCGTTATCTAAAATTTCCAAGGATCTAGATTTAACCAAATAGTAAATAATAGTAAATATTTTCATTAATTCAAATATTATTTACAAGATGGTCCTTGAAAGATCTACATGAATTTTTAACAAAAAAACTATACAGACGAGAAGAAATATCTAGCTAATCCTCATTTACTTATCTTTTATGCCTTCAGGTAGATTCCATTTGATTCATCATGTTTTGAACTCTTCATGTATAGTATTCACCTAAAACATCATGAAACAAAATGTGGATCAGTAAATTGCTATATTGTGTACATAGGGTGCATGAAAAAGTGTGCAAGTATTATAAAAATACATAATCAATCAATCACTTGCAAATAAGAACTGGCATTTGATTCACATATTCTCATCTTTATGTGATACTCATAGTGGCATTATAATTGAGCAGAACGTAAATAAACACTCAATAATTTATTTAGTCAATCTTTGAGAAATCCTCAGCAAACATCGACAACCTATATTGCGGGTAGTCATAATCATAACCACATACCTCAGTGACAAGTCATGCATATTATATAATTATTCTTCAAGTATACTCAACCAATATAATCAACAGATCTAAGAAATCAACATTTAATCTGCATGCATGTAGATCCTAAAGTGTCACCATCATATTAAATAGATTAAATCCTACTCAAGTCCTAATATAGGGTTTAAGTTTCCTTGTTATCAAGTTATCACTAGAGTCATGCTTCAAAACCCTAACTATATCCAACATATCATTTCATGATGATCACTAAGATCAAATTAGTTTCCCTATATCAATCATCTTTATTTCATGGAAACTCACCAATACCTTTCCAAATTTATATTCATTTTTGAGATTTATTGTGATGTCTTTTATATATAAAACTTGCTATTTTAAACATTTCATTAAAACAATTGCCATTATTTCATGACATGTCCTTTTACTCCCAATTTCTAGAATTTTCATCTTTTCCTTTCTATTTCCAAGTATACCAAATGTTAGATCAACATATTCTTGTTTGATGCCCCAATGTTATGCTTCCACTTGGCTAGAAAATTATTCCTTTAATTATCTACAACACCATGCATCATATTTCCCTTTCAAAAACTAACACAATATTTTATATTTCAGTTTTCTAATAATTCATAAGGCCATTTCTATTTAATTATGCACAAAATTTCTTATTTCTTTAACTTGTGCCATGAGTGTCTGTTTGCAAAGAAAATAGTTTCATGGACATCATGGGTTGCACCCATGCCACAAAGAGATTAAAATTATTATTCCAACAATAGCATAATTGGGAAAATTACTTTTGAATTCATTTATATAATTCAATTTCACCAAAATGGAGTATATTACATTCACCCTTCAAAAGGAATTTTGTTCCTAAAGTTCAAACCTAGTAAGCTTAAGGTGAAAGTTAACTCAACATAGATTCAAACATTAGGGTTAGCAAACCTACTTAGATAACTTTAACATCTTTTATTGATATGCAAATTCTTCACATGATTACTACGTTTGATACTCAAATTCAATTTAGAGTACATCCTTAGTATTTACATGGTATTATCTCTTGGCAATTATCTTTCATTTATGATTTTAAATTTCACTTGGTGACTACCTTTTCACCTAGTTTCCCAACCCATCATTCATTTATTTTGACATAAGGGTGAGGTAACACCTCAAACCCTAGGTCATGTCATTAAACTCATCTTAGGGTATTCATTCTCATAAGTCATTTTTAAGCATAACATGTGTTTACCAATCACTCTCCTTCATAATAAGATGAAATAAGTGCTTGACTGCAGCCCACAAACAAATTCCATCCCATTCCAAGAGCAGAGATGGTGTACACACATTATCCTAACATTGATAGTTTAGGTTGAATCATTCCCAACATGACTTTAAATCATTCTTACTTTTAATTCCACATTATTCTTATATTTCATGAAGTCAAATGACTTTTGTGTACAAGACCCTTTAAGATTTCATTATTACATGACTTCTTGTATCATTTATATTTATAGTTCATGTATTATGAGCCTTAGGCACTCCCTTGAGGTCATTAGGGGTACAAGTACCTTTGATCAACATTATTATTCCCAGCCCCCTTCTAGACACCATTACCATCTATGCCTTTTTAATTCTTCTTATATTTCTATGAGCTACTTGAAATTATAAACTATTAAATATTATTTGAAAAATATGGGGCTTTGATACCAAATGTAACGACCTCACTTTTTTAGCATCCCCCAATTAAGGAAAGACCCAAAAAGTTGAGAACCATTACCTAAAATTGCCAAGGATCCAGAATTAATAAATAACAAATAATAGAAGATAATATCCATTAATTCAAATATTATTTACAAGAATCTCCTGTAAGGAATTACATGAATTTCTATCATAAAACTATACATATGAGAAGATGAATCTATCTATTCCTCCTTCACTTAGCTTTAATGCCTTCGGGTAATTTCATATGATTCATCATATCTTGACATCTTCATGTATTACATTTACCTAAAATGGTGTAAAACAAAGCACTAGTCAACATATCGGGATATGATATGTATGTGGGAGGGTGCATGCAAAAGTGTGTAAGTACATAACAACATATAATCAATCAATTACTTGCAAATAAGCATTATCACCATTTTCTTTGCATATTCTAATCCTTACTTGATGTGCTATCTTGGGTTTGACCATTCTCCTTCTAGGGCTCAGGTGCATCGCCTCTCAATGCATGTCATCCTAGGGTTCAAAATATGATATCTTTCTTTATTTGATACTCATAGTGGCATTATGATTGAACAAAATGTAAATAGACAACCAACAATTTATTTGAACAATATTTGAGAAGCGCTTGGAAAACTTTACCAACTGTTAGTGCGGGTATTCATAGCCGTAACCAAATACCTTTTTTTCCATGCAGAAACCATGTACTTCAAGCATACATGCCAAATATCCAACCATTCAACATAATCAACCAACATTATATGCATATATGTATACTCTAAAGTGTCACCAATCATATTTAAAGTATTAATCGTGATTTAGTCTTGGGTTTACGTTTCCTTAGTATATTAATTCCCATGATTGATTGATCTAATGACTCAAGAACCCTAATCCTTATTATGTGTAATCATGATTATCAAATGTACCATGTTATTGCATCATGAACACTAATATCAGATTATGTGCATTAAGGTCACAACAAGTTACATCATTAGTGTTCAAAATCCTGATTACACATGTTGATAATTATTATTCTAGAAATCCTAATTATTTATTATCCTTATTTTAATCATGTTAGATCTCATTATAGTCAACTATATCAGTTTATATAGAAAAGTAAATGTTTTTAATATACTCAACATGTTAATAATATGATATAATATTTCCATATATTAATCATTACTTAATCATGTGTTAGCCCTACTTTTGGAATTAGGATCAGATCCAACTCATGATACTATTTTATTTGTATTCTACTTGTTCTCCCAGTCAATCTGATATATAGTTCCCCTATATTTGGGTAATCCTAGCAATACCCAATGATTTAAACAATATAAACATCTATAGCTCAAACAAGGGGTGACGTGGCAGCTCTTTCCATGGAGACTCAGAGGAAAAGGGGTGAGGGGCAAAGTACTTCAGAAGATCATGGACTTCTATGTCATTGTGGAAAGCACCATGTTACGAGATACAACGAGACCGTCACAGATGAGCAAGAGCATTGCCATGATGAGAGGAGAAAGAGATTTTCTATCACACTACTATGGAAGGATGCACATCAAGGAAGGAAGGGATGGAGGTTTTCCATCTTCTCCTTTTACCACTTCTTATATAGCACAAGGGTTGGAGATCAATGGGTGTAATTCCATAAAAATTTACTTATACAATTGGCAAGGCATCAGATTAGGAAAGTATTAACTATATTCCTCCCTCCTGTCCTTATAATAACAATCTCATATCTTTTAATTTATAGACCCAAAAGTCACATAAAGGAAACCACCCCTCACATTATTGTTTTAGAAAATCTCTATTCATACTATTTCCTTCCATTGAGAAAAAGAAAACTCCTTCATTATTCCCTTGTTTATTCCCCTATATATATAAAACTTGGTTTCCAAGGTAAAACAAGATGATTACCAAATAAATGACCCATGCCACAAGATATCTTATCATCCTTTGTATTTTCTTCCATAATTCTATATTACTATTATCTATCACATAAAAATTATCTTAAGCATTTATCATGATAACGAAATACCCACTTCCCTATTTTGTATCCCTGTAAACATTGGTTGTGGAAACTCAAATAATTCATACCCCTTTCTCATCTTTACGTTGTTGTTGAAAAATTTGGATACTTTCTTTATTATCCTAGAATCATGTATTGAGAAAAGTTTGCTAACAAAGGGATGTTTGTAGATATCTTTTTCTCTTTCTTCAAACAAGGGAAACATCATTTAATTATTATAAGCAAGTCCCTCTTCTTTCTCGATTTTCCATAGGCTACTTGTAGAGTCCTTTTGCTATGGAATTTGTAGGAAAACTCACTCATGTATTTCTAAACCTATCTCTATTTTTTGGGATTTATTGGGATAACACTCACAGGCAAAACTTGCCCTTTATGTATTTTCTTAAAATAATTACCATTATCACATGGAAAGTCCTTTTTCTCTCAAATTCTAGATTTATCTTAGTTTCTTCGTCCTCTTTACATGTTTCAAAAACCATACCTAATTATCCTTATTTTATGCCTCAAACTTGTGTTACAAGACATGATTAGCTAATTGCTTCCATTTATTATTTAATTTACAAATTATCTTAGAATATTTTGGAAACTTGTCTATTATTCCACAATTCCATTATATAACAAACCATAAAGTCAGTATACTTTATTCATGCATGAAATCTCTCATTTCTTAATCTTGTGCCCCAATCACCTATTTTCAAAGCAAACAGTCACATAGGCCCCACTTGGGCCATGGGTTGCACCCATGCCACAAAGTGGCTGACATTATTATTCTTTCAATTCTTATTTAGGAATTTAATTCAAGACTTATACTTGTATATTTCAAATTTACCAAAATTTTGGTATATTCACCCCTTCTTAAAAGGAATTTTGTCCCCAAAATTCAAACCTAGTAAGGTTAAGGTGAACTTCCAACCTTAATGTTAGCAACCTTTCTTTGATTATCTTTAGAAACTTTTATTGATATGTAAATTCCTCTCATTTTTACTAAGATTGTACATGAATTCAATTAAAGGTATATCTACATCTTTAGTATTTACATGACATCATCTCTTGGTGATTCCATTTTCATTTGTGATTCGAGTTCTACTTGGTGGCTATCTTATCACCTAAGTTTCCGAACTATTATTCATTTATTTCTACATAAGGGGGAGGTAACACCTCAAACCCTAGATCATATCATTAACTTCAACTTAGGGTATTCATTCTCATAGGTCAACTTTAAGAATAACATATGTCTACCCAATATCTCTCACCATAATAAGATAAAATAAGCATTTGGTTGCAACCCAAAAACAAAATTCACCCCTTTCCAAGAGCAGAGATGGCATATCCACACATTATTTTAAAATTTTGAATTTTAGGTAAAATCACTCTCAAAGATGACTCCATACCATAAATACCTTTGGTCCACAATATTCTTATATTTCATGAAGTCAAGTGCCTTTCTCACTCTTGAGTTTGTGCACACCTTCCTTTAAGATTTAATTATTGCATGAATTCTTGTATCTTTGACATTTACACCTCATGTCTCATCAGCCTTAGTCATTTCCTCAAGGTCTCTAGGGGTACATGCACCTTTGGAGTGATCTCCTCCTGGCCTTGTGGGCCTTATGCACTTAGGGAGTGCCTCTCACATTTACCCCTTACACCTTAAGAACTCATGAAGGTGGCCAATCTCCTGACCCATGGACTTTGGGCAGACAAGAATGGTTAAGTCCTAACCTCATGGTCTAATGCACTCAGGGAATGATTACCTCCTAACCTCATAGGTCTTATATACCTTTAAACATCCCTAATTGACCTTAGGATTGACTTAGGGCTCTACCCTGCCTAGGGTTATTATGATATCATAACTTTAGTACATTATCTCCTTATGTAGTTCTTTAATGCGGATTTCCTTCATCTCTTGGGGTACAGATTATTCACTATTGTTGTTTCATCTCTTGGGCTACAAATTATTCACTTATGTCCCTCCATCCGGCTCATGGAGACCTTCCCTTCCTGACCTATTAATGATCTTTCTTTCCCAGCTTGGTCACTAGTCATTGTAATGACTTCCTCTCACATTGGCCTTCCTTTCCCGGCTTGGCCTATTGGCAACCTTTCTATCCCGGTTTGATCACTGGTCATTGCAATGACTTCCTATTATATTGACCTTCCTTTCCCATGTTGGCCTATTGGTGACCTTCCTATCCCAGATTGGTCATCAGTCATTGTAATGACTTCCTCTTACACTTGCCTTCATTTCCCGATTTGGACTATTGGTGATCTTCCTATCCTGGCTTGATTACTAGTCATCCCAATGACTTTCCTTTTTAAATCAACCTTCCTATCCTGGCTTGGCCGATTAGAGACCTTCCTATCCCGTCTTGGTCACATACTTTCATCCACTTCCTTAGTGTCTTTCTTTGTATCCCCAAGAGATGGCATACTTAGGTTCAAAGAATGTACGTGCTATCATATTTTGTATACTTAATTCTTCACACTTTAGGTGACATTCCAAGTTACCTCAATTCATAAACTGGTTGGTCAACTCACCCTTTTAAGGAAGGTCCTAATCTAGGGTGTCTTCTTGACTCACAGGAGGATGTTAGGCTCTCTAGACACAATCTGCCCCCATGGGTTTAGGGTTTTGCCTCACCCTTAGGTCCTTTTCTCACTCTTGGGTCAACCCACACCCAGGCCATGACACCAATCATAAAAGTTCCATATTTTCATTTTTATACAACCTAATTATTCTTTTCTTATTATAACCTCTCAAACCTTGTTTTCTCAATCTATGGGATACCCTCTCATGGGGTTTTGTTCCCACAATGGATTTACACCACCTTCCCAATCATAGGCTTGGTGCCACGTCGTCCTTCCAAATCATGAACTAGACCCTTTATGACCTTCCCCATCTAGATCTTGCTTGTCTATATTGTGGACTCAGGCCACCTTTCCAAACATGAGCTTGATGTCATGTCAGCCTTCCCAATCATGGGCTTGACCCTTCTTGACCTTCCCCTCAATGAGCTTGATATCTTGTGTGTTGGGAAATTAGGGCGACAGATAAGGAAGTGGAAACAAAACTTTAAACCTGATTCCCTAACTAGTTGATCATGTCAATAACAATGTATCTAGGAAGGAAGGTAACAAGAGTTATACATGTTCCTAGTGAAAGTCCAACGACAACTCTTGATGCAGTATCATGCTTCTCTCCAAGATGTAACACACTTCTACTTTAGCATCACTCAAATAGTTGTCACCAATGTCCTTCTGGTGCAACACCATAAATGGCAGTTGATGTTTTCCTCCTAGTAGGAAAAACTCCTTGCCTCTAGAGTAGTCTACGTAGACTACTGGGAACTCAATGTTGCACTACTCGGGCCAAGAAGGAGTGATCACTTCGAACGTCAGTGTACTAGCACCGATTCACTCTCTCACAATTGTCTCTCCCTTTGCTATCCCTCCCTTTATGGGTAGGACTTTATCGGACTCTCTATTGGTTACCATAATAAGAGAGGACAATAATTATCAGATTTTATTGTTGTGTCTGGGAATCTCCCAATACTCCTCTATTTATAGGGGAGGCCAGGGTCAGGTTTTCTAGTCAGTCCGGGAGTTGAAGAGATGGAATTCATGAATTACTAGAAACTTCAGATGGCAAACGGATTAGTTCACCAACCCAAATGTTCGATTCATGCATGAACCGGTAGGTTCATATCATGAGCCAGTGGGTTCATATGTTTTCCTATTTCGAATCATATTGGAAATTAATGCATGACTAACAAAAATCATGACATCAACATCAACCCTTGATCCAATCGAATTGATAATTGAACTGCGCAATTCATCATATGTACTGGTTGGTAGGGACCATGAACCTATCAGTTCATGCCCTGGTTCAGGTATTGTTCAACCAATGTTGATTCTAGTTGACCTGACACTCCAACCAATCAGTTCAACACTTGAACCGGTCATTTCAGAGTCCACTCAGTCAATTTTGAACCTCAATTTTTTAATTGAATACCTAAACACTTTTGGTAATCAAGTTAAATATCATTCGTGAATAAATTCCTATTCCAAGTGCATCCTATGTGTGTGACCCTATCAGTCCCAAATTACATTGGCAGTGAATGCCCATAACCAACTTATTACATCACAAGCAATGAGCGGTGTCTAGCAACAAATTATTTCTACCCAAGTAATTCTGAAAGTTAGAGAACAACTTCAACCTATAATCCATGATTAGTGTTACCGTGATCCTATAGTTCCTTTGTCTTTGATATATGGATTGAACTCGAGGCATGAAATCGGCATCCTTACAACATTCAATCCATGTTTCTTGAACTAGAGTAGAATGTCTGATATGCACGTCAGCTCACATATCACATATTGAGTCACATGAGTATGGCCATACATTTCTCACTCTTGCTTATCAAGAGGCCTAGATATCAATCTCTTGTAGAAGGGAAAAATCTCATCTATATCACTCACACACAATCCCCATGTGTCACATTGCACATGAGCATCATCTTTATGTCAAACCTTATTCAAGGTCACATTGGATGATGTCTAAATACATCAAACAACATATGATGAGTGTAGTGACTTCAGGTCTAAGAACCACAATCACTATGAGAGTTGATTGTGATTACCATTCCATGGTATCCATGTATCACTCTCACGGTGGGTTTGTTTGATACACTATTCTCTAACATGTACTTGTGTTCTTGACTTGATATCACATATCATGACTAACGGGACATTGTTATCAGTCAACATACACTCTAGTCGTATGTATTATTGTCATTTATTTTGCTTCGAAAGTAATATTTGAATAGGGACATAACAAGAATGTATGTACTCTTATCATACATATGATCTTAGTGTTCAGGTCATCAACCTAAAGACATATGTCATCGAGTAACATCATTCTCTAGACATCTACTATGTATGTGTCACCATCTCATGATTTAGATAAACATAATAGATGGAATTACCTTTATTATTATTATCGAATTAGGTATCTAATGCCACATTCCAATCATCATATGATTGGATCTCTAGGCATACATACCAACAGACTCCCACTTGCACTTAGAGACAATCACCCACAAATCTTATTCAAAGTGATCTTAACATGTCCATCATGTTTCTTCTACACAAGTGCTTATGTAGCGAGTTAGCAACATTTTCTTCTAGTCGGTATTTTTTAAGTCGCACATCTCCTTGATGTATGACTTTTTACATAAGATGGAAGTGTTGTAGTATGTTAATTGAGATTCCTTACCTAACCAGTAGCTCCATTGTTGTCACAGTATCACTACTGTGTCATTTAGGGTTGGAACCTCCCACAAGTTCATCTATATGAACTTCTTGATCCATACAATATCCACTGTTGTTCTCATAACACCAAGATACTAGATATGTGGCTTCTATTATAGAATTAAACAACTATCTCTAGCTTGGAACCTTTCTAGCTTACAGTTCTTGTTTAAGGTCAAACAAAAAATTAGATTGCGATCATTAATTTTATTTGTCATTTTGGAAGCTTGCATCGATGTAACCCTTTACACACAAAATCTTCCTTATTACCAAGGAAGGGATCCTTTTAATGCTTCCCAAGTACTTAAGGATGTTCTTTATGGTATTCCAGTAACTTTCACTGGGATCCGATAGATATCCACTCGTCATGTCCAATACATACGAGCTAACATGATGAGTACATAACATCACATGCATTATAAATCCAATTGTTCATTCATATGTCATCTCACTCATGTCTTCATATTCTTCAATGGAGCTGGGATACTAGGCTCTAGGGAGATCAATTTTACAAACTTTCTCTCATTGAGTCTTGCATGTTGAACCCTTCAACATCTTGCCAATGTATGTGCTATTAGGTCAAGAATATTCCAGATCTATCTCTATAGATATCAATTCCTATCACATAGGATACTTTACTTGAATCCTTCATAGAGTAGGTACTTTCCTTTCCAGGCTTAACGTGTGTAGTATAAGGATGTTATTCCCCATCATTGTGTGGAATATAAACAGGCTCCCACTGAATCTTTTGTAATCACATATTTCATATTCATTCTAACTCAAGTCAAACTCTTTGACTATCTTGTCAAATTTAAGATTCTAGCTTTGAGATGCTTGCTTCTGTAAAAGAGTGAATTCACCCTTTTACTAAAAAATTTAAAAATAAAACATCGATCCCAAACATACTCAAAAGGTATCTTGAAATGGGTGTAAAATTTTCAAATCTTTATATATAATATACAAAAGACCAATCTTTATAGCAGCAGAATAAAAATCATGACTATATTCAATTTTATAAAAGTGTACATCATCATTATCCCATATAGGGTTTGCAACAACAAAAGGATCCATATAGAGGGAAATCTAAACTACACCAACTTTGTCTTCAAGAAACAACTTCATGAGATAGGTCCATGCTTAAAGCCATGTACTCCTTATCCTATTCCTAGAATGGTCCTCCATGCCCTTGTTACACAACTATGATCCTAGGCCTTCCTCAACTCCTTGATCAAACCATGGGTGGTTGGGAAAGCACCCATCAAAAGAAAGAAGCAAGGTATGTGTCATACATAATGAACAAGGAAAAAAGATAAGAAACAACATGGAAATAAAGGCTAAGATTTCTTCATAAGATGAAGATGGTCAAAAGTATAAGGCATAAGTAAATAGATGCTTGCCATATCAAAAATAGTAAACATTTGCATGCATGATTAATGTTGATATGTAGGGTTGAGGCACCTACCTAACCTCAACAAATAGGTGAGGGAGAGTAACACATTCCAGTCACCTACAAATATTTTATATTGGGGAGAATAACACATTCCCCTAGGCAAATTTACATGTGCCCTATCTATGGGAGGTTGTACAAAAGTACCACTACACTAGTTAAATAGTCTAATAAAATCAACATGCTAAGAACTATGGCAAGTATAACCATCAAGTAATAGAAACATGGAAGTGGGGTACAAGACCCAATAAATAAGTATCAAAACTGATTTTTGAGGCAAATATAGAAAAGGAATTAACAAAAGAGAAATTAGGGTTTCATAAAAGCCTCATTAGGGAAACTAGGTTAGGGTTTGCATATATTCCCAACTTAGGTGTAAGGAAAGCACATACCTCTCTTAATGAATTCAATTACCCACTTTCACCACTTTAGTTGAGTCCAAGGTCCACTTTTCCTATTTTCAATGTATAACTGTGTATTAGGCTTTGTCATATGCATTAATGTAAAGAAAATCCTAGTTTTGGACTTTTTGCACAAAACCATGATTTCTACTCTAAAAACATCACCATTGATCTTATTAGGTTCTCCTGATTAAGAAAACATAACTATTTTGGAGTTATGAGGAATAAAGTTTATTTTTGGCGATTATTAAGCAT
Organism: Alisma plantago-aquatica; assembly: GCA_963693085.1. Lineage (NCBI taxonomy): Eukaryota > Viridiplantae > Streptophyta > Magnoliopsida > Alismatales > Alismataceae > Alisma > Alisma plantago-aquatica. The sequence continues at coordinate 209,416,052 of OY856414.1, forward strand.
TAAAATCATTTTTAGAAAACACCTTTCAACAAAACTCAAAACCAAGCCTTGAAACTATTTTTTATTGGAAAAACCACAATTTTCCAATTCTAAAACATATTTTACTTTAATTTTTAGACAACCATAGCAAAAGATACGATTTTTACAAAACCGGCCAATCAGGAAAATCCACATCATCAAACACCTCGCGAGAGAGGGAGACCGGGCCCAGTTGACTTGGCCCAATCGGGTGAGGCCAAGTCACTGGTCAAAGATGCAATTGAATTGCCCCAAAATAAATAATGAGGGCTAAATTACCAACTTGGCGAAAGAAACTAAAGAAATGAGAGACGAGGAGGGGGTAGTTATAGGTTAGGGGACCCGTTGAGGCGAGGAACCCCAATAGACATGGGAAATAGGGGATGTGAGAACCCCCTTTTATCGACCGAACAATAGAGATACCCAAAACCTAACAAATCAGGGCTTTCCCAGTTTGGACTCACAGAAGGAACATAGAGAGCAAGAAATCTGGGAGAGAGGAGGAGAGAAGAGAGAGACCGAGAAAAAGATTTCTCATTGTTACTATGTGGAGTCCAGGGAATCTGGGACTCGAGGTAGGAGAAAATATAGGAGTCATGAAATCTTAGATCCGATGGTTGAGAAAGATCTACATATTAAAAAATAATCAAAGATCTGAGTGACAAAAAAATTAAAGAAAACCTTATCCAAATCAAATTCTAATAAAGTGATGCATTAGTTTATTTCCCCTTTTCTCTCCTCTTTTGAGGGTGTAAACATGATCTGAATTAAATGAAAATTGACACCTAGCCTATTTTTGATATGGGGAATCTGAATATGTAATTAGATTTGACTTTTGAGAACTTTTGATGTGTTAAATAAATCAAATCTTATTTTCTCTTTCCTCCATCATTAATGGTTATAAGATTCTCCAAATTTGATGAAACTTCACCCACAGTCACATTAAGTTCCTTGGATATGAATTTTCTATCAATTTTACATGTTAATTTTTTTGTATATTTATTTAATATTTTGAAGGTTCTACACACTTTTTCTCTCCTAACTTAACATGTATATTAAAGATCACCAAATTACATGAAAATTCACCCAAATGCTATTTTTAATTTATAGATTATGAACCCAAGATTATTTTCCACTTTTGGAGTCACTAAATATTTTATTTCATATTTTGAAGGAAAATCACCTTTTCATCTCTAAATAGAAGAGATATAGTTATTATCATCCCAAAATTATAAAACTTGGCCTCCAAGCCAAACCAAACCCAAGGAAAATGAATCTCAACTTATCTTTAATAAATTAGTCTTCCTTTTATGAACTTTAGCCTCTTAACCATTATTTCCAATATTTCAAATATTAAATAATTCGATAATACATTAACATGTTTAAAGCATTATTATTCATTCCTATTTTTCTTCCTTGCTCCATAAGGCTAAGAAATGATCTAGAACGAATTTCTTTTATTAATATGTCACATAAGTGGTCAAATTGCATATTAGGCCCAGATTAAAGCATTCACTGAGGTATTTGTGCATAAACACATTTTTTGGCATAAATAATGAACAAATGTTCACCAAGCCACTATTATTTCCATAAATTCAACATAAAGGCCAAAAAGGATAGAAATGAAAGGAAAATCTTGAAAGAGGGTCAAAAAGAGAATATGTCCAAGTTATGATATGCTACGTCTTCAATCCAAAGATTGACCTTTGTAGCTTATAAAACATCCTCTCAGTATTCCTTTTAAGGAATGCGGTTTTAACGTCCATTTCTCAAAATCTCATAGTCACATTAAGTTGTAATAGCAAGCAATATTCAGAAGGATTTAACCATGGAAAATAGTCAAAATAATTCATCATGTTCAACACACTGAGATAGTTTGAAACCCTTTTCTACCAATATGCTCTTATAGGTTTGTACACTACCATACATGTCGGTCTTTTCTCAAAGACCCAAATGCACCTTATGGGTTTTACCTCTTCAGGTGGATCTACCAAGGTCATACCTTGTTAGTTATAATGGATTCCATCTTCAATCACATGGATGCAAACCATTTCTCTGATTTTGGTCCCTCAATAGATTCTAGGTAGGTTGTTGACTCATCATCTATGATCAACTCACTACCTTTTTGAGTTCTAAGATATCATAATCTTTAAAACTCAAGGCATGTTCTACTAGAACTGTGAGTTTTTGTGTTACATATGGAACCTGAGATTGCACAACAATTTGTGATTCTCATTGTAGGTTCAATATTTTCTTGTTTATCTCAAACATTTTGAGTTCTATTTTCTCCTACAAATTCCTTTTGAATGTGATTCCCTTTAGGAATACATCTATCATGGCAACAAGCAATTTGTTGTCAGATTGGAATATAAACACAGTATTCAACAGAATAGTATTTATGTAATTTATGGACAAATATTTTCAAGAAACTATTTCTTTATATAATAATTCATTCCTAATCACTATAAAAGATATATTGGAACACTTCCCATACCATATATTATATGGTGCCTTTTAAACCATTTTAGACGGTACATTGTTTTAGTGTAAAGCATGTGCCCAAAAGGAAATTGGTAAATTATCTAGATTTTTGATAATCATACCATGACTAACATAGTGTAATTCCTTCCTTCTAACACATCATTATGTTTCATGTGGAGTTCATTGTTTATACACTACCACAGTCTCTAAAAGGTCCTCAAAATATTCGTTTAAAATATTTCAACATCGATCATATCAAAGTGTCTTTATACTTTTACCAAGTTAGTTACATACCTCATTCTTGATCTCCTTCAATACTTCAATAGATACATACCTATATTTCATTGAATACAAATTATCATATCTACTAATAACATTAGTAAATATAACGAGGTACTGGTTACTACCTTTAGCATTTATTCTAAAAGGTCTATATACATCGGTACATATGAGCCCTAATGGAATAGTCATTCTCCTACTACATCTACTGAAGATGCTTGTGAAATAAATAAGACTTGCATACCTCAATTGGTTCAATAACTAAAAGAGTCTAGAGAACCATCACTATGGATTTCTAGAAATGCAATTCTAATTTATGTGCTATAGATGACAAGTCATTCAGTATGTGTGTCATACACATTTGTCTCTACAACCATCGAGTATAGATTGTGAGACATTGCCATATAAGATCACATGTTATAAAATGAAACATCAATTTATTCATAATATTCTTATCCATACAAGATACACGATGTTTTCATTAATGGCAGGTACATAATAGAAATTCATTAATTCTATTACATGCCCATTAGATGAATGACAAATTCTAACTATATGAGCAACAACTTTTGGTCCATACAGTTCTAGCTTACTTCTTCTCAGGTCTTGAAGTAGAGATCTCTATCTCCTTCTTATTATAAGATCATCTATATAAAGAGGGTAGTTCTTGTTCTGGTGTATAGGCTAGTGATAATGGTGGCAATTTCCTTCCTCAATCATTTAAGTAAAAATGATAGATTCATTTTGTACTTACCCATCTCCTTGTCTTGAGTGCAAAAGAGTTGGACTTTAGCTTAGCCTCAGAACTCTTCTCGGCCTTGCCTTTGCCCTTGGACTCACTTCCACTGATCACCATCACAGATTTATCCTTCTTCAGTCGTGCTTCGACATTAATCAACATGTCAAGCAACTCATACAATAGTTTGGCCAAGTTACTCAAGTGATAGCACTTGATAAATTGGCTATATGATTCATACAATGCTTGGATAATCATATCTATGGCCAACTCTTGACCTAAAATGTAATGACTCCATTCCCTAGCAACCCCCAACTAAGGAAGGCCAAGAAACTAGAGTCATTATCCCAAAATAGGATAAAATGGTTTTTCACAATAATAAAAAATAAAAATAAATTCTACTAAACTAACTAAACTTGGCACATGATAAAAATTCTTTTTCCAAAGTTTACAAAAATATGGGTTCCAAAATTTACCAAGAACTAGATCATCTATATATATCCTCCGAGCCTTACTTCATTTATTTGCTTTCAATGTCTTCTTTTCTTGAATGTCCAATTTCCAGCCAAATTATCCTAAAAATGCCGATAATCAAAACGTCGGTCAGTATGACATGTCATACTGGTATGTGGGGAAAAAAATTCCACATGTAGTGGTAACAACATAATTCAACAATTATTGTTAAACAAAACAAATTTAACATGACTACCCAATATAGGTGTCTCCACCCTCTGTCATAACCCCTCAGAGTATCATACTGCAGTATTCACGGTCTTCCTCTATCCAGGTGGATGATTTCATCATGACTCCCCCAATTCAGGCGGGTGACTTCTCATGTACCCTCTATTCAGGTTGTTACCAAAATTTGCCTTCCCCTATTCAGGCGGATGACCTTTTCATAGATCCAAAGGTGGCCTAGAAATGGGCTAGTCATGTCCATACATAATGTGATAATCATAGTCACTTTTAAAGTTTGCATGAAACAAAATAAACAAACAATCATATATCTTTAAACCATGTGAAGAAATCTCTGGGAAACCACGGCAAACTACAAAAATATTCTTAGGCGTAGCCACATACATGTCTCAGGAGAATTTGCAGCCCAAATAAGAACACGTAAGATTAACCACATAATCAACCTAGCAAGTCAACCTGAAATTCAAGGCATACATCCATGTGTCACTACATGATTCTAAAACCTATCAGAGGACTGACTCGGTTCTCAAGTTAGGTTTTTAAGTCCACTTTCTTAAGTCATTATCCATAATACTGCATTAGTCCATTTATTGCTCAGTTTCACTTTCTTAATCCACAAACCCTATTTTAGGTTTCATACACATGATTGTGCTACAAAAAGGTGCCTTTTATAAAAAAAAGTCCCCACCTTTATGCTTTTTAAAGTCAAATTAGGGTTTAGAGAGACAAAAAGATAAACGTTTACAATTTTCATATTCATGGGGTTCATAAACCCTAGTTTCCATCATTTAATGTACATAATGACCTCATTACTCATCTTTTCCTCATCATTAGCTCCAGATTGTCTTTTGATCATAAAAAGTCCACCTTTGATTATCCATATCATGGATTCACCAAACTTTAGGAATTAGGGTTTTGAAAGCACTTAATACATTAAAGATACCAATTTCAAGTACTTTTCAAACTAGAGACATATTTAGGTTCTTATTATAATTTTATTGGACTCCTTGCATTTTTTTGAGTAAAATTCATATATAATATGCCTTAATATGAGTTATCAATAATTAGTTATGATTTAATAAAAATAACTATTGCCCGGCCAATCATAGGAGGCAACGCCAATATTTTAGTACCTTCTCTTATTTTTTGTAGTTGGCTAGTCCAAGATTGGTGAGAAGTACCCTTCTGCCCTTCCTTTCTGTTCTCAATCTACACAGGCACAAGGTTCAATATGGTCTTTTGGGCACTTGCTCGTCTTCCTCCTCACGACGCTGCTGATCACGGCCAGTGATCCACGCCACCCGATCACCCACCTCAACTCCCAAGTCTCGTCGTCCTATTTAGGGTTGGGCACCTCCATGCATCAATGCTGCTCCCACATGGTGGTGAAGGACACTGAGAGTGGCACCAGTGGAAGAGAGAGGTGAGGTCTCTCTCTGGCGGCACTCCACAGTGGATCGCATAGATCTGCTAGGGCAGACAGGCATGGAAGCATTAGGGTCGAGAAAGAAGGTCATCGAGAACCTACTGAAGGCATTCACAACAAACCATGAACCAACATGGATTCCTGTTAAGGTTGGCTACCCCAAGCACTACCTTTCACCTTGTATGTTGAACCCAGAACACAAACAAAGCCATGGAGATTCTGGGGACAAAGTTTGGATAAAAGAGACTAGTAGTGACACCTTCTCTGTTTCTAAGGGTTCCTAGGGCCTTTATATAGGTTCTATTAGAAACGCTAGTAGTCCCTATGTAGGGAGAGGGGAATACATCGGGTTTCCTTTATGGCATATGGTGGTGACAACTGCTGTAGTAACTACTACGTTTTACCTTAATCTTCTCTCTCAAAACTCTTCTCATGATAACACCAATAATTCTCCAAAACAACTACCTTTTCTTTTCATGATCAATACAAAATATGAAAGGACTTTCCAAAAGCATTTCCAAATTATCCTCTCTATTTGAATATTGATTTCCAATTAGAAAAGAAGGAAAGTGATAAGGCATATCGTTTAGGAAAACATATTCTCTTATATTAAACTTTTGTCTTTTATTCCTACAAATATGAATGTCACGACAAGTCACCACTACAATGTTATTAAGACTTGGATTGGGTAATAAAGGGCATAAAGAAAAGCACATCAATGTATGACACTATATTGTATAATGAATTCTATATTATTCTATCTCTTCCTCTCTTAGATATATTCTTTAAACCACTTACAGAAACTCATTATCACTTTTCCCACAAAGTGCTCCTTTTAAACTTTTATTATTGAAAACAATTACCATTAAGTTATGGAATGTCTTTTTATCCCAATTTTTAGAATTCTCTTTCTTTCTTTTCTATTTTCTGTATTTGACTATTCTCTCTATTATAAAGCATGTTGAATTGGAATCTAGTTAGTTGTGGCCATCCATGCCACCTTCTAGAGATTTCCACATTATTTTCTTAAACATGTGCAAATAATATTCATTTTCTTTTGCCTTTTTACTTATTATGAGCTTTTCTCTTATCCTTCATTCTTTTTAATCTTTATATTGTCTTAATAAGATAGGAAAAACATGAAACCCATCATCCAAGGGAATTTTTCAAAGAAACCCAAGTTGTAAAACAATGCATACAAATTGTCAAGAAAGTCCTTTTTCATAAAATACTTGCATAATAATACAAGAAAAATTGAGTTTATAACATAAAACAAATCCCAGTCACTCCACATGACCAATCATATTAAGCATGTGGGGCTCTATTGGATCTCTATGTCATTTTGCACTCATATAACACTTTGGAGACATTATACCTTGCTTTACATGATTCTTTAAGATGTGATACCATATTGGGAATGTCCATGTTTTTATGCTGCTCCTGCAACTCATAGTTCAATCAAAATAGCATAAGGTACTCAATCTTTGTGACATCCTTGGAATGCTTCAAGTAAGCATCTATTTTAGCCTTAGGTGCATTTGGAGCGGGTTCTTCTAGCTCTGGTATTTCAAGGACATATTGCTTTCACTCATTGATGAGAACGTTTCTCGAAATCCTAAACCATGCATGGAAGTTAATCCTATTTAGTTTGTTCTACTCAAGACTGATCACATTGTTTGCCACTAGATTCTACAAAATATATTGTAACTTCATTCAAAATATTTTGACTATTTTGATTTCATAAACTATGGATCCCACTATTTTTGTTTACATTGATAACCCTCATGTATAAATTCGGAAGATTGCAACGTATAATCTTCTAGTGAGCCAAGACCCAAAACAATTGAATTATTACCACTCCAACTCCAGCGTCCATAACCAACTATTAAGGTGGGAAACTTTTGCCAATTGCATCTCATGCAATTATTGGATAGATGGTATGAGAAACTCCTTTCTATAGTCCATCTGCATGCGTCTAGGTGATTAATCTCATTAAGGACACCCAGTTGAGCCTGACCCAAAAGACAACATGATAGAAATTCATCTTGCTTGGCAGGCCCACATAACTACCATTACACTTCCACAAGATAGAAAGTCGCACCACACTTGGTGTGCCCATGCATAGATGATCATACTTTTCATGTGTGTTTATTATGGAAAGCATGTAAGACTTAATATTTGATTGAGGGATTTTATATAAATACATATACATATTCAATCACCACATACTTATAGTATGTATCATATACATGCTATAACCATAACAAAACATGCAATTATAAACAGAATCGATGATTATGGTCATACTATTGTAATTTCTTGGAACCACAAGGAATTACTACCACCTAAGGTCTACATCATATGCAACGACCTGTTATTGGTGAAGATTTGTCTTTCAAGCAATCCAAGTTGATCGGTTCAACTCTTGAACCAATCGTCTCACCTCCTAGCTGCTTGATTGGGTTCTTGAAATAGTCATCTGGTCTTAGGTTCAACCAATGTCTGTACTCCTCCAAAAGATTGGTCGAGCCACCAGTCGATGGGTTTATCCTCTTGTCGTCACCCTCCTCGGTCCCATGGTCGATTACTTTGTCTCACGAGCTGGTTGGTTCATTTTTGTGCATAATGTCTTCTCATGATGAAACATAAGTTAAAACTACCATATCCCATATTTCATTGTAAATGGGAAAACCTAGAGTTACATTCGAAGGGAATCAGGAAAAAGAGCATTGATTTACATTTTGAAAGGGGGAGAGAGGCTAAGTATGCAAACTAAGATATAAATAGGAATAAACAACCACAACCATGCACACACAGATCTAGGGTTATTTGGAAAGGATGAAAGAGGTTCGGTATGCAAGCTGAGATATAAATAGGAATCAGCAACCACGACCATGCACACATGGATCTAGGGTTATTGGCCATACCATGCTAACATCCACCATTGAAACCAACTTTTAGGGAGATGTGTGTGAATTGCATATATATCATATATATATTAGTTTGTAGAATCGTATGTGGTAACTAATTAGATATGCACATTAACCAATTTAATATTCGCATCATATACAATAAAATAAATCCGATCATATCAATTTAAATCAAGATACACTATAAATTGATGTGGATTTAATGCCACTTTTGGAAATGGGGCGACAGATAAGGCAGCTGCAACAAAAATTTAAAGCTTGATTCCTAACTAGTCGATCATGTCAAAAACAACGTATCTAGGAAGGAAGGCAATAATATTTATACCTGGTCCTGGAGAAAGTCCAGTAACAACTCTTGATGTAGTATCATACTTCTTCTCCAAGCAACAACACACTTCTTCTTCAGTAACACTCGAACAGTCTTCACCAACGGCTTCCTGGTGAAACACCACAAACAGCGGTTGACGTTGTCCTCCTACTGGTAAAAACTCCTCACCTCTAGAGTAGTCCATGCGGACCACCAAGAACTCCATGTTGCACTACCAGAACCAACGGGAAGGAGTTGTCCCTTTGAACGTCAGTGTACTAGCACAGATTCACTCACCCACAATTGTCTCTCCCTTTGCTATCCCTCCTTTTATGGGTAGGACTTGATCGATCTCTCTATTATTCATCACAACCAGAGAGGAAAATAATTACCAGAGCTTATTGTTGTGTCTAGGAATCCCCCAGTACCCCTCTATTTATAGGGGAGTGCAAGGTCAAGGTTTCCAATCGGTCTGGGAGTTGAAGAGACAAAATTCTAGAATTTTCTGAAAACTTTAGATGGAAAATCGGTGAGTTCACCAACCCAACTATTCGGTTCATCTCATAAATTGATCTATTCATATGTTTTCCTATTTTGAATCATATTGGTAATGAATGCACAAATAATGCAAATCATGACATCATCATCAATCCTTGATCCAATCAAATTGACCATTGAACCAGACAATTCATCATATGAACTGGTTGGTTGGGACCATGAACTGATCGGTTCACTTGGTGAAATGGTCGGTTCATTCCCTAGTACAGGCATTGTTCAACCAATATTGATTCCAATTGACCTAACACTCCAACCAATCACTTCCATACTTGAATCGGTCGGTTCAAAGTCCACTCAGTCAATTTTTAACCTCAATTTTTTAATTGAATACCTAAACACTTTTAGTAATCAAAATAAAACATCATTCATGAATAAATTCCTATTCCAAGTGCATCCTATATGTGTTACCCTATAGGTCACAAATTACATTTGTAGTGAATGTCCATAACGAACCTATGACATCACAAGCAATGAGCGGTGTCTAGAAACAAATTATTAATATCCAAGTAATTCTAAATGTTGGAGAAAAACTTCAACCTACAATCAATGGTCAATGTTACCATGATCCTATAGTTCCTTTGTCTTTGAAATCTACATTGAACTCGAGGGATGGAATCTGCATCCTCTCAACATTCAATCCATGTTCCTTGAACTAGATCAGAATGTCTGAGATGCACGTGAGTGCACATATCACATATTGAGTCACATGAGTATGGCCATACATTTCTCAGTCTTTCTTATCAAGAGCATGGATATTAAACTCTTATAGGAGAGACAAATCCCATCGCATCACTCACACTAAATCTCCATGTGTCACAATGCACCTGAGCATCACCTTTATGGAAACCCATATTCAAGGTCATGTTGGATAATGTCAAATACATTGAACAACATGTGATGGGTGTAGTGGCTTCAGGTTGAAGAACCACAATCACCACTATCACTATTAGAGCTGACTGTGACTGCCATTACAAGGTATCCATGTATCACTCTCATGGTGGGTCTGTCTAATACACTATTCTCTAACATGTACATGTGTGCTTGACTTGATATCACATATCATGACTAATGAGACACCGTCATCAGTCAACACACACTCTAGTCTTATGTATTGTTGTTGTCTATTTTTCTTGCACAATAATATTTTACTAGGGACTAGGGACATAACAAGAACGTATGTACTCTTATCATACATATGATCTCATTGTTTAGGTCATCAACCTCAAGACATATGTCATCGAATAACATCATTCTTTAGACATCTACTATGTATGTGTCACCATCTCATGATTGAGACAAACATAATAGATGAAAATAACCTTAAATATTTTTAAATCAGGTATCTAATGCCACATTCCAATCATCATATGATTGGCTCTCTGGGCATACATACCAACATTGTGATCTTCCCTTCAAGAGGCTTTATATTTTGTGATCTTACCCTCAATAGGCTTGATGTTTTGTGACCTTTCCCTCAAGGGGGTTGATCATAGTCATCTTAATGACTTTGTTTCCATATCCAAACTTCCAAAGATAGCATGGAGGTTTGAACATGATATATGATATAATGCTTTACTCTTAGGTTTTTTATGTTTCTTAAAACCATTTATGTTAATGCCTTACTTCACATACATGTACGCATATGATATTAGGTCACCTAACCTATTTTTTATCTTTCTTATTCCTTTTTACCCTAATTAGGGTTCTCATGGGTAGGGTGTTAACTCTATCACCAACACTACTCCCATTTTCTTGGATTAGAATTTTGGGTTAGGGTTAATGACTACACAACCTTCACCCTATGTCTTAGGTTTTATGATCCCATTGACCCAATAAGGGTTTCCCTAAACCAACCCTAGCTCTAACTAGGGTTTACCCTTACAAGGAAAAACCATCAAATATTTTTCTTTACTTTATAATTATTTCTACAATACATGTGCATTAATTGACAGAGGATGCCTTAATCCTACTTCTTCTAAAAAAACATGTTACAACCCCAATGTTTGGGTTCATTTGGTGAGAAATGTATTTTCTCATAATAAAGATAAATGAACAAATAATGATGTCTTTTGATTGAATGCATGAATTTCGTTTAAAATAGCCTTGTTGATTTATTTGTGGACTTTATTGGCTGTTGGGACCAATAACAAGGAAAAACCAAAAGAAACTCCATTATTAATGAGAAATGGAGAAAAGAAAAATGTAGAAACCTCTAGAAGGCAATAGAGTTTAATCCAAAGGTGGATTTCGTGCCTCTTGAATTCCTTGGGGCCCAAGGAGTCCAAAGTTGCAAAAAGAAAGAAATAAGAAAATATCAATTAAATATTTCTTTATTAAGAAAGAAATTGAAAAACAATGATAAAATGTAGAAAATGAGTGAAAAGAGGTATAATTGAATTATCCTTAATGGATTTTTGTATCCAAAATATTCCTAATGATAAAAGGGATGCCAATGAGGAAAATAAAAAGAAAGAAAAGAGAAATCCTTGAAAAGAGATGTTTTACTAAAGAAATGAATAAGAAGAAAAGAGAAAATAGATAAAGGATAAGTAAAAGACTCAGGATTATTCCCCAATATGGGAATTCATGCCTTTAGGATTTCTTGAGGTCTAAGGGACCCAAAATAACAAGATAATGGCAAACAGAAAAGGATTACTAATTAATTTTGAATTAATTAAGGGATAACTTGGGAGAGAAGGAAGACTTCTCATCCATTGCAATTTCTTTCCCAAATTTCTTGCAAAGCTATATAATGCTAAGAAAAACCTTCCCTTAAAATTTGAGTTAAAAAGGAGAAAGGGTTTGGGAGATACGAATTTCTCAAGATATTGCCAACTTTGGGATTTGTTCTGAATTAGGAAAATGAATTTCCTTTTGTTTGATCGCGTGCAACTGAGGTCGTTGGATCTTAATCCAACGTCTGGTGCTCATCGTCTAAGTCCCAGGTGGACTAGGACTCTGCAACTCTGGGAGAAATTTCCATCCCAATTTCCTCGTGATCCAAGGGTTATAGCAGCCTATCAATTGTCCCTTTGGACTTGGGAGAAGGAAACGCAGGGAATCATCCCTGGTTCGACTAGGATTGGAGGTTTTTCTGGGAAACACCCAAACCTCGTGAGCTTAACCTCGACCCTATATATAGGGGATGATTATGGAGGGAACCAGCATCTTTTCTCGCTAGCCCAACCTCTGCGGAAGAGTGTGAGGAGTGTTTTTGTGCGCTCAATTGGTCTTTTCATCCTGATCTGCAACTCCGACACATCGGTGACCCTCGCCGGAGTCTGGCGAGTAGGGGATGACGTTGGAGAAGCTCGGGCGAGGAATTGAACCAGCTACCAACTTCGTCAAGGGGAGGCGGAGCTCCCTGGCCGATTGGTGTGGGCAAAGGAAGCTGATAGCTCAGAGTCAACCTCCAGGTTGACTTCACGAGGTTGCTGAGACTGAGGAAGATGACGACCCGTCGCCCTACGATCTGAGTCCACAGTGATCTCAGTTGAATCCAACGCTCCAGAGTGGGAGCGGCTTCTGTTAGGCGCGCGCAACCAGGATCGTTAACTCCAAGAAGCAGATCACTGGACCACAGATCGAGCGGCCCATTATTTTTGGTAATTATTCCTCTCTAATCAAATAATCCAGGAAAAGGGTTTTATTTGCAAAATTCATAGAAATTACTAGGATTGTCTAATGGAAAAACTTTATACATGAAAGTTGTGTAGAAAAATACAAGGAATCTGATAAAAATACTTTGGGAACCTATTTCTACTCCATTTTGCAAAAGTACCTTAATTTTCTAGTAAAATGTATTAAAAGTTGATGAGAAACCCTAATTGAAGACAAAGGGTGTATTTTGGTGAATTAATAAGTCAAATTGATAAGATTAACCCTGTTAATGATAAAGGTGATTTGTTTATCCATTTTGAATGCAATATTGCCTAATTTAGAGTTATAATCCATAAAAGATGGATAATCTAAATGGAAACCCTAATTTGGGATAAAAGGAGAGAAAAATCATATTTATCTAGATTAGGGAAATCAGATGCTTAATAAAGATCCTAAACTTTTTAAGGGTGCTAAAATGAGAAATTAAGGGTTTTACGTAGTTTTGATATATTAAGGATCATGATATTGAAAGAAGAGGTAAAAACCCTAATTCCCAATGAAACCCTAAAATTGAAATTGAAATCCTAAGTAATGTGATGAAATTGGATAAATATTGATAAAAGGAGGATGGAATGTTTATTTCAGGATTTTTGTGCACTTTGCTTGCTTGATTGGATTTTCTCTCTCTACATAATTCTGTCTCCAAATCTGTAGTACAGGTATGTGGTTAATTATGAATAACTGCTTTAGTTTCCCGAGGATTTTCCAGATGGTTAATCGTATTGAATGCAAATTATCAGTTTGGATGTTCATACTTGCAAATTATAAAGTCACTATGATTATCACATTAATAATAGAAGTTTGTATTCCCGCACCTACATGCCACCCTGATGGATGATGCTAAAGGTCAGGCCCAGATGGGTAGACCAATGGGCACCATGAGTGGTGACCCCAGGCACCAAGCTCGGGAATGAGAAGGTGGCCTATGATATTGAATGACTAACGGGCACTATGAAGGGTGACCCCAGGAACCAAGCTCGGGATTGAGAAGGTGGCCTTAAGTCATTGGCAAAAGAAACCCTAAGGTGGGTATGCCAGGGTTAGGGCAAAAGCGGTGGAGAATGTCATATTGAAAAGTGTAAATTGGCTTGTTAATTAACTTGATTGTGATAATTAGATTGTTATCAATATGTGCAAACTTTTGGTTGTCCCCACATACTGACATATTATGATATGCTGACTGACATTTTGTTTTTCGGCATTTTAGGTACAAGCTTGAAAAGGACAAACAGTAAAGTGGCATATGTGAAATTAATTAAGAGTTAAAGTACAAAGGAGGATTAGTTAGAGTAGACTCCTGATGCGAATAGATGTAGATATCCCAGTTTTGAAAAAGGTATGTAAAGTTTTATTTTGTACCAGTTTTCAGTTTAGTTGGTAAAATTTGATAATTGTTATTAATTAATTGTCAAACCTTTGATCATGTTAATTGGGATAAGGACACCGACCTTTTGGTCTCCTTTAATTGGGGGTTACTGGGAGGTGGGGTCGTTACAATTGGTATCAGAGCAAAGGTTCCTCACTTAATCTTTAATAATTATTAAATTTTACAAACTCTGTAGAACCCAAGGGAGTTACTAGAGGATTGTCTGAAAGACTGAGGTGTCTAGAAAAGGATCACGTCTGGGGGCTGGAAATATTTTCCTCCGCACCGCTAGTCGGAATACGAGGACTCCTGGATTGTGTGATTGCCTGGCCGATGTCGTGGGATGTGACTCGAAATAAGATACCTTTAGGACTCTCTCATCTTGTTCATCCCTTCTCAACTCAAATTCTATTAAGGACCTTAAGGATTAGGGTTTTCTCTCTTCTCCTCACTCTCTTGAGGTAGGGGTAAAGGTCTAAGGCATCCTCCACCAACTTAATGAAAAGCATGTAAATAAGATGTCATGGACATAAGCTTAATAGAGTACGCATAAACTAAAGAATAGATACATGCTTAGGTCGTATGATGCGAGTTGGCATTGCCCTTAGGAGAGACCTGAGGATAGACTTGTTTGTCAGGAGGATGAGTAGAGAGAGTTAGTCTTAGAGGTAGAGAACTCCATTAAAAGTAGATACCTAGCTCATCCTTTGAGGATGATGTTAACCCTAACCCTAAGTGAGGGTTAGAGAGAGAGATGACATGAAGAGTTAGATGTCGTGGTATACTATGTGTTTGGATAGACATGCCTTGGATGCCATATGAGCCATGAGAAGTTGACGACCGAGTACCTTTGGCAACCCAACCTTGGGAAGGGTCGTGCATGTTTGAGCGAAGGATAGTTCCTTCATGGATGAGGTTAGAGAAGAACCTATAGAAACCTTATGAGTTGTTACAAGTAGGATATAGCTTGCACCCATAGTACATCAGTAGTACGAGCAGCAAGTTAAAACTGAGACCAGAAAGAAAGGATGGATGGCTTATGAGATAAGCATAAGGGGTTATGGATAATCATGAGCAAACATAAGTTTGAATCACAAGGTGGAGTCTGATAATTAAGAGGATGAGCTCAGAGTATTCTTGATGAAGATAGACTTAGAGTTTGAGATGAGATGATAAGTGGAATGCATGGAGGAGTATGCCTTCAACATTACCTAACACCTAAGGAGGTGAAGTGGTAATGAATGCTCTGGTTGAGATATAGCTGCCTAGTTTAGCTAGAGGCTAGAAGAAGTTGAGGTTGTTTGGCTAACCCTAAGATGTGTTTTGGCTAACACTCAATTGTAATAAGATATGTTGAACAAGTTAATGGTTGTTTGGTTAGCCAGCCTAGTCTTTGATGCAATGAAAGGATGGTGGTAGAACCTCAGATGCACTTCTTTGGAAAGGAAAGTGATGAAACCCTGATGAGAATGGTGTAGGGTTTCCAAGGTATACAGCTTAAGGAATTATGACATACAAGATATCATGGTTATAAGGTCACCATACACCGTGATGCTATAAAGATAGTAAGTGATAGTATCACTTTGGTTGCTTGATGTGAAGTTGCATGTAGCATGTGGTCATGCAAGCCAAGAGTGAAGGACGAACACCAGTAACCCAGTGCTTTGACTTAGAGGTTAAAGAATCCATGATAGGGAAGGGGAATTCATCACTATAGATGTGGTGGTAAGTCTTCCCTAGACCAAATAAGGTCAAGATGCAATATGGGTTATGGTAGATCACCTTACCTAGATGACATGGGAAAGAAAGAATGTTGTCAAGGGACAGATTTGGTTGAACTACTTAAGAGAGAAAGATGGTTCAACTACACCATGATGCAAGTTCAAAAGTTCTTGAGTGTGACCTAAAGGTTCACTTCCATGGGGTGGAAGTAGATACATGAAGAACTCGATAACAGTATAGTTTATCACCCCTAACTAATGGTTAGTATGATCCAGACTAGAGGGTTTGATGAGAGCAAGTGTGCTTGTTTATGGTTATACAAAGAGACAGTTCTTAAGATGTGATGTTAACCACCATAGCCTTTATCGGGATGCAAGAAGTTCTATAAGGAGGATGTGTCGTTCACCACTTCATTATGATTATGTTGGTGAAGGAGGCCTCTCGAAGGTCAGAAAAGAACCACTGTGTGTGCATATGAAGTCGCTTGATCATGCAATGGCTAAGAGAGAGCCCAAGGGTGACATGAGTCATGAGCTGATGCAAAGCAGACTGACATGCAGTTCATTGTGGGAGAATATAATATCCGACCCCTCTGAGCTATAGCTGATAAAGCTGAGTCCCCGATATACGGGTCCATTTGATATGGATTGGTGGAGAAGGTTGTGTTTAGCCATACCCCTCAGGATAACATGATGTATAAGGTGTTACATGAGTCCGATCTAGAGCACTATGTGAGGTACCCAAGCCATGTGCTGATCCCTGAACCTATTCAGCTATTTGAGAGGCTGAAAAGTCCTGAGTCACCTATGAGGGTACGAAATACCAAGGTAAGAAAGAACTCAGATGGAAGAATATGAGATAATGAAGGTTCTTAGGAAGCACCATGGAAAGGGTGAAGCCACATGGGAGCCCTGATGGACATAAGAAGGGATTATCCTATTTGTTTGCTTGATGGAATTTTAAGGACAAAATTCTTATAAGAGGGGAAGGATGTTACAACCCCAATTTTTGGGTTCATTTGGTGAGAAATGTAATTTCTCATAATAAAGATAAATGAACAAATAATGATGTCTTTTGATTTAATGCATGAATTTCGTTTAAAATAGCCTTGTTGATTTATTTGTGGGCTTTATTGGCTATTGAGCCCAATAATAAGGAAAAGACAAAACAAACTCCATTATTAATGAGAAATGGAGAAAAGAAACTCTTTTCTTTCTTTTTATTTTCCTCATTGGCATCCCTTTTATCATTAGGAATCTTTTATATACAAAAATCCATTAAGGATAATTCAATTATACCTCTTTTCACTCATTTTCCACATTTTATCATTGTTTTTCAATTTCTTTCTTAATAAAGAAATATTTAATTGATCTTTTCTTGTTGCTTTCTTTTTGCAACTTTAGACTCCTTGGGCCCTAAAGAACCCAAGAGGCACGAAATCCACCTTTGGATTAAACTCTATTGCCTTCTAGAGCAAAGAGATGTTTTACTAAAGAAATGAATAAGAAGAAAGAGAAAATAGATAAAGGATAAGTAAATGACTCAAAAATATTCCCTAATATGGTAATTCGTGTCTTTAGGATTTCTTGAGGTCCAAGGGACCCAAAATAACAAGATAATGGCAAAGGGAAAAGGATTACTAATTAATTTTGAATTAATTAAGGGATAACTTGGGAGAGAAGGAAGACTTCTCATCCGTTGCAATTTGTTTCCCAAATTTCTTACAAAGCTATATAATTCTAAGAGAAACCTTCCCTTAAAATTTGAGTTAAAAAGGAGAAAGGGTTTGGGAGATACGAATTTATCAAGATATTGCCAAATTTGGGATTTATTCTGAATTAGGAAAATGAATTTCCTTTCGTTTGATCGCGTGCAACTGAGGCCGTTGGATCTTAATCCAACATCTGGCACTCATCGTCTAAGTCCCAGGTGGACTAGGACTCTGCAACTCTGGGAGAAATTTCCATCCCAATTTCCTTGCGATCCAAGGGATATAGCAGCCTGTCAATTGTCCCTTTGGACTTGGGAGAAGGAAACGCAGGGAATCATCCCTGGTTTGACTATGACTGGAGGTTTTTCTGGGAAACACCCAAACCTCATGAGCTTAACCTTGACCCTATATATAGGGGAGGATTATGGAGGGAACCAACATCTTTTCTCGCTAGCCCAACCTCTGCGGAAGAGTGCGAGGACTTTTTTTGTTCGCTCAATTGGTCTTTTCATCTTAATCTGTAACCCTGACACCTCAGTGACCCTCACCAGAGTCTGACGAGTAGGTGACAACTTTGGAGAAGCTCAGGAGAGGAATTGAACCAGCTACCAACTTCGTCGAGGGGAGGTGGAGCTCCCTGGCCGATCGGTGTGGGCAAAGGAAGTCGAGAGCTCAGAGTCAACCTCCAAGTTGACCTCGCGAAGTTGCTGAGACTGAGGAAGATGACGACCCGTCGCCCTACGATCTAAGTCCACAGTGATCTCAGTTGAATCCAACGCTCCAGAGTGGGAGTGGATTCTGTTAGGCATGCACAACTGGGATCGTTAGATCCAAGAAGCGAATCATCAAACCACAGATCGAGCGGCCCATTATTTTTGGTAATTATTCCTCTCTAATCAAATAATCCAGGAAAAGGGTTTTATTTGCAAAATTCGTAGAAATTACTAGGATTGTCTAATGGAAAAACTTTATCATGAAAGTTGTGTAGAAAAATACAAGGAATCTTATAAAAATACTTTGGGAACCTAGTTCTACTCCGTTTTGCAAAAGTACCTTAATTTTCTAGTAAAATGTATTAAAAGTTGATGAGAAACCCTAATTGAAGATAAAGGGTGTATTTTGGTGAATTAATAAGTCAATTTGATAACATTAACCCTGTTAATGATAAAGGTGGTTTGTTTATCCATTTTGAATGCAATATTGCCTAATTTAGAGTTATAATCCATAAAAGAAGGATAATCTATATGGAAACCCTAATTTGGGATAAAAGGAGAGAAAAATCATATTTATCTAGATTAGGGAAATCAAATGCTTAATAAAGATCCTAAACTTGTTAAGGGTGCTAAAATGAGAAATTAAGGGTTTTATGTAGTTTTGATATATTAAGGATCATGATATTGAAAGAAGAGGTAAAAACCCTAATTCCCAATGAAACCCTAAAATTGAAATTGAAATCCTAAGTAATGTGATGAAATTGGATAAATATTGATAAAAGGAGGATGGAATGTTTATTTCAAGATTTTTGTGCACTTTGCTTGCTTGATTGGATTTTCTCTCTCTACATAATTCTGTCTCCAAATCTGCAGTACAGGTATGTGGTTAATTATGAATAACTGCTTTAGTTTCCCGAGGATTTTCCAGATGGTTAATCATATTGAATGCAAATTATCAGTTTGGATGTTCATACTTGCAAATTATAAAGTCACTATGATTATCACATTAATAATAGAAGTATGTATTCCCGCACCTACATGCCACCCTGATGGATGATGCCAAAGGTCAGGCCCAGATGGGTAGACCAATGGGCACCATGAGTGGTGACCCTAGGCACCAAGCTCGGGAATGAGAAGGTGACCTATGATATTGAATGACTAACGGGCACTATGAAGGGTGACCCCAGGCACCAAGCTCGGGATTGAGAAGGTGGCCTTAAGTCATTGGCAAAAGAAACCCTAAGGTGGGTATGCCAGGATTAGGGCAAAAGCAGTGGAGAATATCATATTGAAAAGTGTAAATTGGCTTGTTAATTAACTTGATTGTGATAATTAGATTGTTATCAATATGTGCAAACTTTTGGTTGTCCCCAGATACCGAGATATTCTGATATGCTGACTGACGTTTTGTTTGTCGGCATTTTAGGTACAAGCTTGAAAAGGACAAACAGTAAAGTGACATATGTGAAATTAATTAAGAGTTAAAGTACAAAGGAGGATTAGTTAGAGTAGACACCTGTTGCGGATAGATGTAGATATCCCAGTTTTGAAAAAGGTATGCAAAGTTTTATTTTGTACCAGTTTTCAGTTTAGTTGGTAAAATTTGATAATTGTTATTAATTAATTGTCAAACCTTTGATCATGTTAATTGGGATAAGGACACCGACCTTTTGGGTATGCAAGTATCATTGTGTATAAAGGAGTCCTCATATACCAACTTAATGATGCAGATGAAAATATTACAAGCCCCGAAAGTCATGACCCCTTTTAGAAACCATTACCATTGGATTATTCCTTAATAATTCTCATTAGATTTATATAGATTACTTGAAATTATAAACTATTAAATATATTTTTTAAATCTGGGGCTCTGATACCAAATGTTAGGACCTCACTTTTCAACAACTCCCAATTAAGGACCCAAAATGTTGAATGCCATTACCTAAAATTCCCAAAGATCCAAATTTAGAAAATAACAAAAAAATAGCAAATAAGTCCATTAATTCGAATATTGTTTACAAGAAACTCCTCTAAGGAGTTACATGAATTTCCATCATAGAATCATACATATGAGAAGAAGTATCTATCTAATCCTCCTTTAATTAGATTTAATGTTGTCATGTAATTGTTGGTATGTATGCCTAGAGAGACAATCATATGATGATTGTGATAGCATATTATGTAAAGGATTTGATTAATAATAATAAAGGCAAGCTCCCAATTCATTCTATTTCACTCAGTTATGAGATAATGAGGAAACTTAATAAATGTCTATAGAATGATATTACTCAATGACGTGTGTCTTCAAGTATGTGACTTGAACAATGAGATCATACATATTTTAAGAGTATGTACATTCTTATTATGTCCCTAGTTGAATGTTGCTTTGAAAGGTAAATAGATAACTATAACACTTAAGACTAGAGTGTGTGTTGGTTTATGACAGAATCTCATAAGTCATGAGATGTGATATCAAACCAAGCACACAATTACTTGTTAGAGAACAGTGTATCGGACAGACCCACTGATAATATCTAATTTTATACACTTTTCACACTTATTTTATACCTCTCCAAACATATCCTTTATAGAGTTTTCCACTTATTTTAGTACTTTTATGATGAGAATCTTAATTGCACACTTTTTCCATCCTTGCAGGGTCACATCAAGCCACAGCCGCGGTCAGCAACTTGACCGCGACTCATCGACCAAAGAAGACTCTCATACCACGGACGATGCCACCAATCACCCTGATGATGTTGCGACCACGGTGCAAATGCACCCCTTTTGGTGGCGGCCTACAACACATCCATCTCAACCTCGACCGAGGTAGCGCCACGACCGAGGTAGCGCCGCGACCAAGGCACTGCCATGCCATGACCGAGGAAGGACTGTGACCAAGACGATGGAGTGCCTCAACCGATGAATGCCATGACTGAGGTGGCACAATACCCCGACCGAGGTACTGACTCAACTAGCCACTGTCGTGACCTCGACCGAGGAGAGGCCTCAATCAACCGCAATCAAGCCTTGACTGATACTAAGCCTCAACCGCGAGGTGGGTGGTTAAGTCAGTGGAAAACACCTATAAATAGGCCACCCACCTGGACTTGTCACATCATCAGATCAATCAAGGACCTCAAAGTGCTGCCAAATTCCATACCCACTCTCATCCATCCAATCAGTCTTGCATCTCTAAAGGAGGAAACTGAGGAGAGAGAAGATTGAAGGCCCCTCTCCCTTGAAAGAAGGGGAGCATCCACACCGTCAATTCTAGATCTAGATTTGAAGGAGTACTTTGGTGTATCACCATCTTATCTCTCTCTTCTAGATCTGTCATCTCTGTTACGTTGTACCCCTTTCCTCTTTCTGGTTATGATGTATCTATCATTTTGTAACGTCGTTAATGTGCC
The DNA here is from genome assembly GCA_963693085.1 of Alisma plantago-aquatica. NCBI lineage: Eukaryota > Viridiplantae > Streptophyta > Magnoliopsida > Alismatales > Alismataceae > Alisma > Alisma plantago-aquatica. The sequence goes on from OY856414.1 coordinate 209,438,068, forward strand.
CGTTAACATGTGTGGATAAACACTTAACTCGGGTTGGGAGTAGCCACTAAGGCTCTCCCAACATGTATATTCTTGCTTCCTTTTGAATATATATATATATATATATATATATATATATATATATATATATATATATATATATATATATATATGTATATATATTCATATAAACATTATCTCTGTATGCTTGTTATTAATGCTTCACTTGTATGCATAGCTACCATCTTGTGATGTTTGATCATTGGTACCTCAAAAGAGTAGTATCTTCTTTATCTGGTGTTATGGAGTAGTATGAATGCATGAAAATGTTGGATGATGAAGCTTATGGTCATATGATTTGATTTGTGGTTGTAAGGTTGCTATATCAATACGGAAGCCACCTTAGCTCCTAGATCTATCCTTATATTGAGATAGGAGGGAATGGGCACTTCTATGGCTGCTTGTAATCTTGATAGCAGTATACAAAGGGGAGTGGGTTTTTCCTATTGGTGAGAGACCTTAGTAGGTCAAACCCGATCCAAGTTCCCTTCCATATCTTTGTTCCTTAGCATTTGTCCTTATTTTCACTTGTTGTTATTTTCTTTCTTTATTTTATCTTTCATTTTTTTTTGTTTGAGCACCATCATTCCTTAGGGAACAACCTTTTTAAACCATATATTTATCCGGAGTATATGAGTGTGAGACCCTACGTACTTAACACCTGCTAACCTTGTCCCTATGTTTCGACCCTGATTACTACGTCAGACCCCATATAATAGTTATGGGGGCTTGAGTATCAGGTTATCATCTTAAGAGTTTGACTACTCTGGATCTGCTCCTTTTTGGACGCGTGATTTAGTCTGATCAACATTTTGGTGTCATTTTTGGGGACAAGACAAAATGAAACTATTAAGAGCTTGAGTCCACTCACCATACTCCTGGGCATCAAGCTTAGTAATAAGCTTGACTGCATAGAAACCTTAAATATGCTACCCTACAATTACATAGAGTAGTTCATTTTAACACATCCAGTTTTCTAACTTGATTGTGTGATCTATTTAGGGAACCCAGAGGGAAGAAGACCCGTTCGACTTTTCACCTCAACCTCAAGTCACCATGCCACCTCGAGTGGATGGTACACTCACTGGGGACGAATGGAACGCAAGAGTTCAACATGACCCCCACCACCAGGGATAGATGAAGATAGATATGGTCATTACTTGGACGGTCGTCAACGTGAAGAAGAGCGTCGGGAGGAAGATCGTCGTGAAAATGATCAACATGATGAAGAACGACACTACCATCGTCGTAGAAGGCATCACCACAATCACCATGACAATGAACATGAGTGCGATGATTGAGACAGCGATAGTGATGATGATGAAGTGGGAAAGACTCTTAGAGAGTTGGAAGAAACTAGGGCCAATGAATCTAGATGCCCGATCATCATCCCACACTTCAATGCAACAAACTTTGAGTTGAATCCAGTTGTCATCTCGATGATCCAGAAAAAATCTATTCATGGGAATTTGAGAAGTGAAAACCCATACCATCACCTTGATGCCTTGAAAAATATATGTGATACCATTAAGATGAGGGGAGTCCCTCAAGAAGTGATATATTGTAAGGGCTTCAACTTCTCTCTTGAAGATAAGGCTCTATTATGGTACCTCAAATTCCCCCCCCAATCCATAGATGGGTGGAGACCCCTGGCAGATGCCTTCATTATTAAGTTTTATCCTAACGAGTGAACTATCTGCAACATGCATAAGATCACTTCTTTTTCACAAATTCCAAGAGAAAACTTTCACGAGGTGTGGGAATGCTTTCAGGAATATCAGAGGGATTGTCCACACCATAATTACCGTAAAGGGTTCTCAGTGACCACCTTCTTTAATGGGCTGACTCTTACTGAGAGGACTTCGTTGAATGCAGTTGCTGAAAGTGACTTTCTTGGAAAGAAGCTGAGAAGAACTATGAAGATAATAGACAACATGGCTGCACTTCAAGCAGGCATGGATTATGACAAACATGATAGAGGCTCGGACAAGAAAGTAGGGTCTAAAGGACTGTCTATTAAAGCTAAAGCCTTGGGGACCATAACAGCCCAAATTCAGAAAATAGCCACTGATGTCAAATAGCTGAAGGATATTGGAGCCAAGGGTAAGAAGCATATTGATAAAGCCATAAAATGTGTCACTTGTGGAGAAGGAGGACACAGAATAAAAAACTATATCTATATCGGGCCCGAAGAGAGTGACAAAAGGAAAAGTGAAGAAGAAATAGAGAATGTCTCTTATGTTAACTTCAAGCGACAAGACCACCTTGGGTTTAGTTATGGCAAAAAAGAATCTGTAGAGAACGCACATCAACTGGGTAGTTCATCTAAACCTCCCCTAGGGTTTGAGAAGAAAGGAGTGCCAACACAGTACACCAAGATTACCAGCTACCAGCAGAACAAGAACAACTATCAAGGTCAGAACAAAAATATAAGCAGGCAAGGACAAGGATAAAGCCCAGGGCCAATCCAAGTGAAAGACAATAAACAAGATTACATGATTGCTCAACTATTCAACTTCGCAAAGAGGTAGGCTTCGGTGAATGATCAACTGGCTCAAAGTGTTCTCACAAATTTGGGAGTGCTAACTAACATGCAAACTCAAATGGTGGATATGCAAACTCACCAGAGACAGATTGATCGACAGCTTGCACAGCTGGCCAAACTCATGAAAAATCCTTCAAAAAAGATCCCGTCAAATATTGAGCCCCCCAAAATGGCTACTCTCCAATTTGGGAGAATGTTGAAAAATGCTAATACTAACAACACCGAATAAGGAAGAAGTTGTGCCAATCAGCAGTATGAGAATGAGAAGGGGATAGAAGAATCAAGAGGGAAAGAACAAGCTCACCATGGCAAGGAAGCAAGACCACCTGAAAAGAAGAAGGAAGGAGAGGAAAAGAACTCAGATCCTCTGGGAGATGTTCTTTTGAAGAAAAATCCATACGCCATACGAGTTCCTTTCCACTGTAAGTTAATAAAAGCACACTTGAAAAAGAGATATGAAAAGTTCATGAAAGCTATAAAGAAGCTACACCTAGATGTACCCTTTCTTGATGTAATAGAATAATTAGCATCATAAGAGAGAATGATGCTAAGTGGTGGCTTGTGGAAAGCCTAAAATTCCAAGTTTGAACTTGTTTGAATAATGCTAGTGCCTCGTGTACCAATTTTGGTGCAAATTGTAATTCGTCCAAAATATAGGGTTGATATGCAAATTATCACCTCTAGAGTGTCCCTACTTCCTTTATGTATCATTCAAAGGAGAGATAAAGAAGTAGACACCATGTTTGAATCATATTTGAATGATGATACTCTTGGTGATGAAAATACCAAGAGATGACGTATAGTTGAAGCCCTTACTTGAGTTGTATACTTGATATGGGAGTGCCTATCAGCCAAGGAGCCATAGAGGGGATCCCATATCGGTTTGTGAACTCTTGGAAAAGGCCATGACGGCCTAAGCACCTCAAGGAGGTGATCCATGATGAGTTAGATGATCCTTGTAAAAAGTTGTATCGGTTTGCATAATGTGTGAGATAAAGATGAGATATCTTATCCAACAAGATAAGGGATGGCTGAAATATCATCTCTAGATTATCCTCAAGTGTTTTTCATGTTAATATAAATGTGAGTGCATGCAAGGACATGTGTCAACCATGCATGGCCATGTGTCACCTAGTAGTATATGGTGATGACACCTCTTATACACTCTCTTTCATGACCCCCAAGTATACATACCTCTCCTTTCACCTACCAATGAAAGTTTACGAACCCCACAACTCTCTTTCTTTGAGATATCATGCATACCCTCTTATATATCATGCATAGTAGCTCAAGGATCAAGGGAATCTCGAGCACCAAGCTTAAGGTGAGGCCATGGTCATCTTCAACCTTGGTTGAAGCATGATTCTCGGGTTATAGTTATTCCATTCTTTTCTTCTTCACCAAGTTCTTAAATATGGCGATTCCTTGTATATGGAGGAGTTGTAAATGATGCTTGGACTTTTCATAAGTCATCTTCAACCTTAGGAACGTGAAGCTTTGGAGCTTGGAGCTTTGAAAATTGTTCTTGAGGCGAGTTATATAACTTGAACCCAATTATGTTATTATTCACCTTCAATCTTGCTATACTTGTTGATCTACTTTCAATTTTGAATTTTCTTGAAAGATTGATGATTCTATGAGTTCTAATAGTTTCATGGAACTGTTGTCCATGAACTAGAACAATTAGAACATAGTTCTAGAGCTTGAAGATGATGGTATCACTTTACAAAGTGATATTGAGTTCAAGCATACAAGCAAACACCTCTAACCTGATATGGTCATGTATATACATCATTAGCACGATATGCTTATGTGTTTACACGTCATGCATGATATGGTGTTGAAGGATACACCTAATGCATGATATAGTGTTGAAGGATACACCTCATGCACGATATAGTGTTGAAGGGTACACCTTATGCATGATATGGTGTTGAAGGATACACCTCTTGCCTGATATGATGTTGAAACCCTAGATGGTGATGGTTATACACCTATAGAACAATATGGTGATGAGTATAAACCTTATGCACGATATGGTGACACACTCACCCCTCTAAACCGATATTGGGTTAATCATACACCTCTAAACTGATATTGGGTTAAGCACACACCTCTAAACTGATATTGGGTTAAGCATACACCTCTAAACTGATATTGGGTTAAGCATACACCTCTAAACCAATATTGGGTTAAGAATACACCTCTAAACTAATATTGGTTTAAGCATACACCTCTAAATCGATATGGTGTTGAGCACACACCTCTAAAATGATATGGTGGTTAACCCAATACACTAGATGACAAAAGTGGCAAGGTGGTTAATACCCTAGAACATATGATGGCCAATACACTAAAGTATGGTGTGTCCAATATCTTCAAGTGAGGTGAGGATGTTATACCCATGTGTGGTGAAGATGATACACCATATGCTTGGTAATGATGATACCTTGATGGGTAAGGGTATGAGGGATATGATGATGCCTAGCCCGATATACACCTAACCCAATACATGTGTTCAACTTGACATATATGATTCAACCCGATACACCTTTTAAAGGTGAGGGTAAAACACTCTTAGGAGTGATGAGTAAAACACCAAGTAATGGTTTTGCTAATACCTTGATAGGTGAAACACCTAAAGTGGTTGATAGTGGTCAACCCTATATCAACAATCCCTTAACCCCAGATGAGTCCATATCACTTGATCATAGTTGGGTAATTCAAGTGTGTGACTTATGGCCAATACACTACATGACAAATGTGATGAGTTAGTGCATAAAGTATTAGGAGGGGAAATACCCTAATACAAGATAAGTTGATGAAATTAAGTAAGTTAAAAATGATGAGGGAAGTGAGACACCAAGGCATGATAAATATCACATCCAACACCTCAAGGTTGATACACCTCGATGCACCTCAAATACAATATACATGGATGAGTAACACATGAAGTGTGTCATGTCAATTGTTACATTAAGATGTAATGATTTTAATGCACTTTGATAAGTGTAGGCTAACATACCTTGAGAAAGGGTTAAGCCAAGTTAATAAAGTATGGTGTAATCAATATCCTAGTAAGGATTAGAGAGAAACTCATACTTGGTGTTGATAATCATTTAATGATAAATGAAAAGAATAAATAAGTATAATTGAATACTTATGATATCAATGTATGCTCCTAGATGTGTGGAGCAATGAATTAGGGTTTGGATTGATAATATGAACTTGAAACCCTATTCGACTATAAAGGGAAACCCTAACCCTAATAATGGGAAGGTTGGATTTCTATTATTGCATAAGCCTTATGAGATATAGTTGTATAACAAGTATAATGGTTATGTAGTCTGATGACCTAAAAGATATTTTTTGCCTAGTGAGAGGTGACAAGATGTTTAATAAGCCTTGTGAGCCATGTGAATAGTTGTTGCCTAGTGAGAGGCGACAAGATGTTTCATAAGCCTTGTGAGCCATGTGAATAGTTGTTGCCTAGTGAGAGGTGAAAATATGTTTAAATGAGCCTTGTGATCCATGTAAAATACATGTGCGACAAAGTGTGATATATACTTGGGTCTGAGGACCTAGAGGTAATGGTTACCTGATAAGAGGTAACATTGTTCAGTGATGAACTAAGGGTTGAATACCCATATCGTATAATCATGATGATGATATTGATTAAGAGATAAGAATCCCCAGTAATATGATAAGGGACGGAGATCCCGAGTGTTATGTATCTAAATGTGTTCTAAAGATTGGAAAAGTACTTGATAGATGCATTACACCTTTCTTTGTAGCATTTGTTTATGATTGATGCTTATAACTTGTTTGATGCTAAAAGAATAGTGTAATGCACTTAATATATCATTGGAACCATAAAATTTAGTTGCCCTGGACATATATCCATCAGCGTCAGAATTTGCTGAAATGGTGAAATGGGTTTTTCCCACGTGATTACCTGGAGAGCATATTTTTGAATATGTGGGGGTGATGGGCACAAATATCCTTACATCCACAATCTTGGGGATTGGCTATATGACATATTCTGGCTCGAGTGTGACTACGGTCGTAGACTCAATAATGAGCATGGTGAACTGGAATGTGGCTCAGAGTATGGTTATATGCCATGACTCAATAATTTTATAACTGGGGAAGGTTGTAGGTCTATTTTTTCCTGAAGAGAGTGCATGATGTAGTTGTAACTCTAAGAGAAGAGGCCACTATACCCTGGAAAGCTTTTTTTGTAGTTTGACATAGGATTTCACTGCCAGTTGTCTCGTCTTGACTGAGACGGATGAGGTCTTGGCAGCCGACTCTATCATTGACCTTGTATGGTACTGACTTATGAGAAGTATGTGGTCGGTTGGAGCATGAATGGTATATTTCATCTCCTTAGGGCATAAGTGTGATTGTAAATATGTAATCAGCCGTGTAGCATATTTGCTTAAGGATCGAATACGAAAGACATTGGTTGATGTACACTTCATTTATACATCTTAATTGGATAGATGTTATACATGTTTCTTTATATTCCTTGTAAAGTGAATAGATGATTTATTGCTCTATCATAGATAGTTGCATTACTTTAAGAGAAGAGATTACTCTGTTCTACTTAAAATAGTGATTGGTCTTACTTGATAATATAAAAGAACCTCTGCTCAGTTTCATACTACTTACCTGTGATAATAATATTGTTGGCGGAGAGTTATATCTCTCGCTGGGATAATTGTCTCACCCACTGGGATCCACAATTTTTTAGGTGGACGTGCATGAGGGGGTAGAGACTGTACTGCAGAGGAAGAACAACAGTAGTAGGGACAACAGTAACAACTCAGGTTGAATGTACTGTCCATCATGTCTTGTTGATAGAAGTCATATGTGTCTGTACTCTCAGGTCCTTGGATTTAGTATGTGATGGTTTCATGAATGATATGAGATTTTGGCTTGATTGCCTCGAGGTTTTTATGTTTCTTATATATAGGTTTTGGCAAAGCAACTGTTATAAGTTATCCTCGAGATGAGATGGTACAATGTATCTACAATGTGAACCCTGATGTATCCAAAGTTTTAGTTCTTTCATTAAGAGTTTCCTGGAAGAGGATCTCATTGCAAAATGGTTTTAATTTTAGTGATTTTGTTAATCCGTTGCTTATGTTTATTTCACAATTATTTACTGGTGATGGCTTGATTTGATGTTGAGTCATCACAAAAGGACAACTGATGAAGAGGTTGATGAGATAGGGGAGACAAGGAAAAAGACGTACATCCCACCTCATCAAAGGAAAGTGGTGAAGTCAGTGCCCCTTCCAAACAATCTGAAGGCAACTAAGGCAGACCAACATTTTCAAAAATGCATGGACATTTTTAGAAAATTTCATGTCAATATCCCCTTGATTGATGCAATTGAGAATCCCTCTTACAAAAAAATTCTAAAGGACTTGATCAATAAGAAGAGGAGGATATATGATTCTGAGGTGGTAGTTATGAAGGAGGAAGTCAGTGCTTTTATTCTGGGAACATTGCCACCAAAAAGGCAGGATCCGGACTATTTTAACATATCCTGCAATATTGGGAGGATGAGATTTAGAGAAGACTTATGCGAATTAGGGGCTAGCATCAATCTCATGCCCTTGACCACTTTTAAGAAGTTAGGTATAAAGGAGTCTAGGAAGAGCAATACCATTCAGCTAGCAGACAACTCAGTGGTGAGGCCTTATGATATTTTCTAGGATGTTCTTGTCATAGTGGATAGATTTATATTTCCAGCAGACTTTGTTGTCATGGAGATGCAAGATGATTAGGGCAACAAGCTTTTACTCGGGAGGCCATTCCAAGTCACAACTGATATGAATCTAGAAATGGGAAAAGGAAGACTGACATTGGGCAACAAAGAAGAGCAATTTGAAATCTTGATGCCCAAACCTACACAGACTGTCAAAGGGAAAGCACAATGTCGCATGCTGCAGTAGGTCCCAGATAATGTGTCATTACTTCTGGGGAAGTTGTTTCTTGAGATGGCTCATGTGATGTCACAAGTACACAAAGGCACACTGGTGATGGACATCTTGGAAAACACAAAAGATATATCTTTGATAAAGGCAATTCAGCATCCTAGCGATGAAGAAGAGGACTATTGCCCAACAACAATTGAGGAGGCAGCCTCTACCACTCTTGTTCAAGCATATCCGTAGCAGCCTTTGGAGGCATGTCTCATGAATCTGGTAGATCATTATACAAGGCATTGTTCTTTGGAGGAGTGTGTCTTTCTTCTCAAGACCTTATCGTGCTATTACATCAGACATTTTTAGGACTTGGGACCACCTCCACCGCAATTGGTCCCATGTTTGTTGAGTCTTTTGGGTTTGGAGCTGAAGCCATTGCCACCTCACTTGAAGCACATTTTCTTGGCAACCAAGGAGAAGTTTCCAGTCATCATTTCGGCTTCACTAACCATTCGGGAAGAGGAGCAATTACTTGTGGTTTTGAAGAACCACCATGCAACATTAGGTTGGTCTGTGGCTGACATAAAGTGGATTTCCCCTGGTTTCTCTCAACACAAGATCAGAATGGAAGAAGGAGCCAAAGCTATAGTGCAACCTCAATGTCGACTCAACCCCATCATAACTTAGGTAGTAAAGAAGAAGGTAGTAAAACTTGTGTCTATAGGTATTAAATATGATATGTATGATTCAAATTGGGTTAGTCCAACCCAGGTGGTTCCTAAAAAGGGGTATAACGGTCACTACTAATTCCAATGATGAGTTTATTTCCAATAGACTAGTGACTGGGTGGCGTGTATGTATAGACTATAGACGTTTGAACACTGCCACTTTAAAAGACCATTTCCCACTTCCTTTTGTCGATCAGATTTTAGAGAGGCTCATTGACCGCTCTCATTTTTGTTTTCTTGACAATTATTCACGATACAATTTGATTTTCATCGAGCCATGGGATCAAGAGAAGTAAACCTTCACTTGTCCTTATGGAACATTTTCATATCGTCGTATGTGATTTAGTTTTTATAATGCACCGGCCACTTTCCAGCGATGCATGCTTTCCATTTTTTCTGATATGGTAGAGAGATGTTTGGAAGTGTTCATGGATAATTTTTTGATGTATGGGGAGTCTGTGAGGATACTCACCTTGTTTTTGAATTGGAAAAAATGTCACATGATTATGAGTGAAGGAATTGTTTTGGGACACAAGGTGTCTAATAAAGGAATGGAGGTAGACCTGATCAAAATAGAGGTAATCTCTAAACTACCTCCAGTGTCATTGGTGAAGGGAGTGAGGAGATTCTTAGGACATTTCGGATCTTACTACCATTTTATCAAAGATTTTTCTAAGATTGCTAAGCTGCTCTCTGATTTATTGGAAAAGGGTGTTGAATTTAAGTTTAGCGAGCGATGTTTGAAATATTTCGAGGTGTTGAAGGAGAAGTTGGTCTCCACACTCATTATCTAGGCTCCAGATCAGAGTCAACCTTTTGAGTTTACGTGTGACGTATCAAATTATGTAGTAGGGGTTGTTCTAGGCCAATGCCGAGATAAAGGCCATGTTGTTATCTATTATGTGTCTAAGACTTTAAATGATTCCCAATTAAATTATAGAACAACTAAAAGGGATTTGTTAACAGTTGTTTTCTCTTTTGAGAAATTCCGTCAATATTTGATAGGGGCAAAGGTTATAGTGTGGACAAATCATGTAGCCATCAAATACTTGCTGCAGAAAATAGATGACAAGCCCAGGTTGATTAGGTGGATTTTATTATTGAAGGAATTTGATATAGAAATTAAGGACAAAGACGACACTGAGAATGTGGTGGCGGATCACCTTTCTAAGCTTGAACGGGTGGATGAAAAGGACATTGATATACCTATTGTGGAAGATTACCCTGATGAAAAACTCTTTGCTGTGAAAAGTAAAGACCCATGGTTTGCAAACATTGTGAACTATTTGGCATATGTAGAGATGCCATGAGATTGGGGATACTAGGAGAAGAAAATATTCTTCCACTCCTTAAGTTATTACATACGGGATGACCCCATCTTGATCAGGCAGTGTAGGGATGGTATTCTAAGAAAGTGTGTGCTAGATCGTGAATTTCAGATTATTCTGGAACATTGTCATTCTTTACCTAAAAGGGGTCATCATGCTAGTTCTTAGACTGGAGCTGAAGTTATAGAATGTGGTTTCTATTGGCTGATGATTTTTAAAGATGCATACAATTGTGTTCATCATTTTGATGCTTGTCAATGTGCGGGTAATATTTCAAAAAGACATGAAATGTCTCTGAATGTTTTTCAAGAAATTGAGGTTTTTAACTTATGAAGAATAGACTTCATGGTCCCTTTTGTGTCTTCAAATTTGAATCTTTATATATTACTTGATGTGTATTATGTATCAAAGTGGGTGGAAGCAATTCAAACCCGCACCACTGACGTTGAAGTGGTATGTAGATTTGTGAAAGAACACATCTTTTGCAGGTTTGGGGTGCCCATGTTAATGATTAGCGATCGTGGTTCTCACTTTGTTAATAGAAATCTTGGAGCACTTTTGATCAAATATGGAGTGAAACATAGGGTAGGTACTCCATATCACCCTAAAACCCAAGGGCAGGTTGAAGTGTCTAATAGGGAGATCAAGAAGATTTTCGAAAAGACAGTTCCAACCAACAGGACTAACTAGAGCATGTTTCTCAATGATGATCTTTGGTCGTATAGGACCACCTATAAAACACCTATAGGGACCACTCCTATTAGGTTGGTTTTTGGGAGGGCTTGTTACCTACTTGTAGAGCTAGAACATAAGGCTAAGTGGGCCCTGAGGAAATTAAACTATAACTTGGACAATGCAGGGAAAAAAAGACTATTAGAGTTGAATGAGTTAGATGAACTTAGGTTTGATGCCTATTAGAGCTCAAGAATCTATAAGGAGAGGACTAAGTAAATTCATGATCGCCACATATTGCATAGGGTTTTCACTCCATGACACAAGGTTCTTCTATTTAATTCTAGGTTGAAATTATATATGGGTAAGTTGAGTTCTAGATGGAGTGGCCCATTTGATGTGATTAAAGCCTTCCCCCATGGAGATGTAGAGATTAGCAATGGGGCTGAGCCATTCCTTGTCAATGTCCAGCAATTTAAGAACTACTTTAGGGGAGATGTGATTAGGAAGGAGGAAGAGTTGAAGCTCATTGAGCTTCACTGATCTTATGAGCTTAGGATCGTCGAGCCTATGATGTAAAACAAGGGTACTTGTTGGGAGGCAAACCAACCATCATTTTTTCTCCTTACATTCCAATTTGTAGTTTCCTATCTTTAATTTTTTTTATTTAGTTTTTATATAAAAAAAGGTACCTTGATCAGTTTTGTGTGGTGTGCAGGCTGAGTACCTGTCGCTACTACCACCCAGAAGTTGGTACTACTCACTGAGTCACAGGGAAAAGGCTGACTAACATTATAGAGATCAGTAATATCAACATAATAGTTGGTAGTATCGACGACAGCACAAAGTGGTCGAGCAAAAATTCAAGGTCAACTTGATACTACCAACCTCAAAGTTGGTAGCACTAACTTTTTGTACAGATGAGGTCAGGAAAACTGATAAGGACTCGGTACTAGTGACCAAAAGTTGGTAGTACCAACAAAAGGTGTGCTCCAAGTTTGAGATACCAAGTTCCCGCTCGGAAACACTGAAAAAATTTGAACAAGTCGGTACTACTGACGCTAGAAGATAGGGGTCTGTGGGAACGCAATCGAATGATTGAGACTTTTTGCATCATATGGTCAGTACCACTGATCTGTGGGATGCATCACTACTACCGACACCACATCAGTACTATAAGAAATATGTGATCTGCGCCAATGACATCATTAGATGGGGACCTTCGGTAGCATCGAGCACACAGATTTGAGATGAAAAGTCAGTACTACCGATACATCGTCAGTTGTACAGACATGATAGTAGAGAGGTGAGTTCAGCTATAAAGGGAGGGATTTTGATTCATTTCTCTTCACACCTTATCTACTTCTCCTTCAAGCAAGCACGAGCAAACATCTTTCGGTGTTCAGACTCTACACCAAGCTCTCTTTCTCTCAAATCCCCTTCTATTACCAAGGATGGCACCAAGGCGAGAGGCTCTTCATTGGGGGGGTTCCAAACTTGGTTCCCAAACCAAGCCGGATTGCTCATCCCAATGCCGACATCAAGAAGATCTATTAAGAGCTGCAAAGAGGGAGATATTTGAACACTGTACGGCAATTGTGAATTCATCACCTCCATTGGATTCATCAACATCATGTGCTTGGTCTGCGAGCATCAAGGGCTGGTAGGCAACCATCCCTTCTTCAACGACTGGCTTACATACCCATATCTTGTATGTGAGTTCTTGGCATCATTGGAGGTTTGCATCATCTCTGAGCATGGGGATGACTAGAGGAATGGATGCATCAATTTCTACCTCTACAACACCAACTACACTCTGACGCTACAGTAGTTCAACACCATATATGGAAGGATGAGTGAAGGAGACATCTTCTACCCTGAAAACTTCATCTTGAAGGTGACATGGGAGCTATTGTCAGAGTTGTCAGAGGGACAACATATCATTTGGCATACAAACTCCATCAACGACATAGAGAATCCCTTTACTCACATATTCCATCGCCTCATCACCAACACTCTCCTTGCCAAATCCAGTCAAGGGTAGGGGGAAACCCAGTGGTTTGACCTCTACTTTCTCTACAGGATGTTGGAGTTGGGATGCAGGAGTGTGAACTTTGGGGCCTTCTTCCTTCAGCGCATGATGGGGGTCAAGCGCCAGGTGCAAAGGAAACCTCCAATTCATTTTGGAGGGTTGATCACGCCAATTTCTCTCCATCTCAACCTCAACCTCTCCACTATCAAACCATTGAAGGCCACCCCAAAGCTTGATCTAAATCACTTCAAGGAATCTACCCTCGTCAACACACGCCTGAATACTATATATGCATGTTGTACAGTAGGCACTCAATACAAGGAACAGGCGCTACCAGATGCTTTCTTTGTCTTGCAGGGAATCCACCTTATGTGGTGGAATGTAGATAGCTCGTTATATGAGGAGGAAGAAGATGATGCGATAGAGGACCAGTAGTAGGAGTAGGATGAAGAGGAAGAGGAGGTGGAACCAACCATCCCCGTCATGTGGAGGGTGGTTCCATGCAAGCGTCCACACCACTATGTAGCCTCTAGTTCTTCTATTCCACCACCACCACAAGAGGATGATCCATACTCTATGGTGGGAATGTATGGGATGTTGTAGGAGATACAACAAGGCCAGCAACAGTAAACAATGACATTGGTGGGCATCTACAATGTGCAGGGAAAGTCATACCAAAACCAACAGGTAATATTCCAGAATGAGCAACTTCTCTTAGCCAACCAAGAGAACATGCACATGCATCTATAGAGGATGGAGGGATACCAGTAGCCATTCTTTGATCATTATTGGAACCAAGGGTACTTTTGTGGCTATCCACAACCTGCACCATTGCCACAGAAGTCACCAAATTTTCAGGGGACGTTCTACACCTTTGATCCCACCATGCCAAATCCTCTACCACTACTCATGTGATCCGATACCACTATTCCACCTCTTAAATTATAATTTTGACTATGTGGAGATAGTCAAGTTCAAGCTTAGGGGGGTAGCAGGAAAGGTTTCTATCCTTAGTTTTATTTTCTTTAGTCTTTAATCTTTATTTTCTTTTATTTTCTTTTTAGTTTTATCTTTTAAAGTTGTAGGATCCATGATCTATCTAGTATAAAAGTGGAGTTTAGTTCATGGTTCATGTCAATGTCATGTGCTCTCGTTTGGTGATATGGAAATTTAAATTTTAAATTTTTTGACTTAGTTGCAAATTTCTTGAGTTTAACCACTTAGAGGAAGTGTATGGACAAGTCAGCTTAAGGACATTTAATATGAATGAACATCCTAATTATTCATGAAATGTGGATGAAGATGGGGTTTGAAATTAAATTGATCAAATATTTAATGGGATCTTAAATTGAAGTTTAAGATAGAAATCCTAAGGTTACCCTATACACAAATCATTAGAGAGGGACATATCATAGTTCATGAAAGGCATTGTCTCTTAGTTACGTGATTCCACCCATCCTCATCTCATTTTTGACTCACCACCTTAAGATGAGCAAGTACTACAAATTATTTCCTCTTGCAATCATGACATGGCATAATATGTAACATGATAGATTAGTTTCTTTTATTGCATTCATACAAAAATGAAAAAAATGCATCAATATTTTATGTGCATATCATTTTAGTTGCATAACAAAAACAATGACATTTAGATAAAATGCATTTTGCATCATCAATTGTTTTTATCATGTGGATATATAATTTTATTCTGAAATAGAGTGTGATCATATACATCCATACCCTCATAAATATAGGGAAAAAATGAATAATGTGTTAGTAAAGCCCAAGCATTATTTCCATCATGCTAAAATAGTGGCCCTTTGAAAAAAAAAGTATTTGATGTTTCAAGTGAATAGGGAGAAAGGATGTCTATATTTTGCACAAAAGAGAAGGAAACAACCAAATGATACATTCTTTACTTCATTCTCATTTGAGTTGATGAGATCTTTGTTACATGCATCACTCCACCCATAATTTTAGGCATTAGGATTCATGCATTTTTCATTCAACTTCACGATGTAGGTTAGTCATGTTTTATTTTGCATAAATGATTCTGATGATACTTGTGATTCTCCGCGGCCACCTATTTCATATGATCCATTGCTCTTATTGGTAGGCCACTCGTATGATTTTCTCCTCATTCATTCATATAAGGAGAACTACTTCCAAGTAGTTGGAAGTTAGGAAAGAGCAATGTAGAATAGGGAATCACATAATGCACCAAGCAAATGCCTGATGTTAACTGCTCTTTTAATAGTGTTCATTGATCTAAGGGTGGATGTCTTTTATGATATTTTTGGTCTCTTAAGAGCAGTTAATTGTTCAATGATTAATGAAGGCTGATTTAGGACCGCCAAGTGAGGATAGTTGAGAAATGATATTCATATTTTTATATTCTTTTGTTGACTTGTCTCAAACAAATCTGAGAGTGTGTTGCTTGAGGACGAGCAACATTTAAGCTTAGGGGAGTTTGATGCATTGTTTATTTGTCATTTTCACAAACTATTTTATATTGATATTTTTGCACTTTTTGTTAATTCTCATATTAATTGTGCATGATTTACTTTTATTATCTTGTGATACTTATTCTCATCAAATAAATATAATTTTAATGTTTTTGAATGATTTAGTATATTTCCAAAGCTTATGTTTGGATTTTATGCATTTAGGTGAATGTACAAGAATCTACACATCTCTGTACTACCGACTTTGGAGTCGGTGGTACCAACACATGCTCAAGTTGGAGCAAAAAGAAATCGAGAAGACTCGGTAGTTCTGACTCGGCAAGTCAATACTACCAACAACATCACAACATTTTGATCAAGAATTATCAAAGCAACTCAGTATTATCGACAATCTCATCAGTGGTATCGAAAACTTGACAAGTGGCAACACAAATAGAGGCATTGGTAGTACCAACACCCTGTCGGTGGTATCAAAAACTTGACAAGTGGCCACACAATTAGAGGTAGTCGGTAGTACCGACACCCTATCAGTGGTACCGATGCGTCAGGATCAGGGGAAGTGCAGCCAGACCCAGGTATCTCATGTTTTTCCATCATACGATGGTCAGGAGTGAGGGGAGGAGATAGCAGAGAATAAGATCACGTTCTAGATGATCCAGGCACTTCTAGAAGATAGATTTCCAACCGAAAGGTAGCAAATAGGCATGTGCGTGAGAAGGGATCATTTTAATCGTCTACTTCAGGGGTTCTTCATGTTCTCCGTATTTTTTCTCTTCCCTTTGATGTTTTTGACTACAAAAACCATCCAGGCTAATCCCCACATTCCTTAGGACCCAGGAGTAGCCCAGTTATGCATTGTAATTGACTATTATGCATTAATTCATTAGTTTCACCTAATATATAGATTTATTTCTATGTGAATGAATGAACTATCCATGCTTGATCACCATAGGTAGTAATTGGACCTTTGGTTGCTTTGAAAAAATAAAATTAATGGTCATAACTTCATAGAAATACATGTTCTATAATTCCCTTTAAGAAATGTGGCTTACAAACATTGGGAGATTACACAGAGCAATTGATAAAGCATTTATCTAATAACACAATCGATACAAGAGTGGGGTTGGTATCAGATTAGGTAGTGAATTACGTCATGAGGGAGGGTAATTCTCGCTATAGGCTCTTAATCTAGGGTTAGGGGAGATTTTCATCAATGTATTGATATTAAATTGCAATGTTAATCGTGGTAAAACTGTTATCTTAAGGAATTCACTAAGACTGAGAAAATCAACCAATAATTTAGATTTATTTTCTATTCTAGATAATTAAACCAATCAATCAAGTTTCTTCAGCCTAAGCTGATTGTATTACAGATAGTAATAGTCTCTGAAGTTACGTTTCCCTGTGTTCAACATCCGGGCATCATTGGCCTATATTACTCTGATAGCGTACACTTCTGTTTTAAGCATATAGAAAATACCTATCAAGGGGACCAAGTATGTTGACTTCAACTATATTGTGTGGTCCCAAATGATCTCTCTACACAATGATAAGATTATCTACAACATGAACCATGGGTATCATGGCATCACCATAGAGCTTCCATGTCACACTAGTCTTATAATTAGTGAGGTAGGACCAATAGAAGATTTTATGTAGAAAACTGAATATTGAGAGGAAGATCATCCCAGAGAGGGATTTAGAGCACCATTTATAGATGTACTATGGGAGAAGGAGAAACACATGTTGTAGAGCAATGACACGCTCTTCAGTAGCCTTATCGCACTAGAGCTAGAGAGAATAATTTTGATGCATAGAAACTCCCAACCAATGCATATGGCATGGGTTCTATCCATGCATAGTTGGAGGGAATACATTATATATAGCAGGCCATGTGGTTAGATTAGAAGTAAATGCAACATTATATTAACCACATGTACTGCTTCCAACATTTGTAGGTTTAGAGAAACCCCCAATGTGGGGAGGATTTTTGGGAATCCCTATGTGGATATTAGGAGACATACCTACCTCCATAGGTAGACTATTGGAGACATTACTACCAATATCCTCCACCACATGTAGGACCATCAAATCTGCCATAGCAGTAGTGATTTCTACCTTATCACTCCTAGACTGTAGTGTCATGCTAAGAACATCATGATTCAAAAGTTTGAGGTGGTAGGGTGGTGTACTGGTGTGCGCTCTAGTTATCCTTCTCATTTGATATGCACCTTGTATTTAGATTATTAACGATTGCAACACCTTTACCTATATTAGAATTTTGCTTGTTGTACATGCATGCATGCATATAGCTTACTTTCTTTCATTTTTGCATAACTTTCAAAAAGAATCTCTTTTTGTCATTTCATACATTGCATTGCTTTTCATGTAGATTTTGTAATTTCTTGTGTGTTTTAACTAGGATTTACTTTCTTGTTATCATTGCTTCTTAGTGTAGGTTTGTTGGTGATTTTAGGGCAATATGGCACCATTTTGGTCAATTTTTCACAAACTTGATCGTTTTGCCCAAAAGTGTGTTCTAGCTTAACCTCTATCATGATGAACTAAAATTCAATTATGTCACCTTTAATGAATGCAATCACCTTGTTTCATATGTTAATTTTTTTGATATACTTACATGCTTGATTTCATACATGTGCATCATCTCTCTCTAATTGACTGGATGGTAAGACGCAACCAAAGCAAGCACAAGATGCTTAGTGCTTGCCATGGTTTGTGGAAAATAGTATGGTTGATACAATTTCTCATTTCATTATGATTTGTCCATGACTATGAATTTTGTTGAACCTTTTGTGAAAATCATTTACTAATGACCCTTATTTGACTCAACATTTCTTCCATCATTTTCTTCCCTCTCTAGCTCATGAAAGGATGCTAGAGTGCACACATTAGCCTTAGCCACCCTCTAAAAGCTTGGGCAGCCATATACATACCCCCTCGCTTCTTCCAATCATCATATGACATCTTCACATGTGGGAAAAAGAGAAACAAAAAATAAGAGATGGCTCTATGTAATAGCCTCTCAATAAAAAGAAAATATGGGTTCTCTATGTAATAGCACCTCAACTCCATTCCACAACCCAATTTTCCTTTTATGCCTATTTGGGTTAGAGAAAATCCACCCTATCCCACCTAACCATCATAAGTCAAGTGGGCCACTATGTATGGATTGAACTTATAGGAGAATGCATCCATATGAAATTAGTTCACCTAACAAGCTTGAGTTGAATATCACAAAAAGACACACTTTACCTAGAGCCTTGTTTAATGCCATGTTACTTGCACAATTTGTGATTTCTTATATTTGAATTCTAGGTGATTTGTGCTTTTTTGTAGTCAAACCATGAAGGTAGAGAGGAAGGAGATGGAATGCATGTATCTACTCAAAGGTGAAGTATATCTAATAAAATTGTCATGTTCCATGTTGGTGAATACTATCACCATTTCTACTTGAATGGAATTGAAGAGAGATTGAGTTGTAGCACACTTGAGAACAACTCTACTTTAAGTTTGGGGGGTGATGCAGCCCTAATTTAAGGCTTCATCTTGTGCCATTTTTCTCTATAATCATATCTAAACATATTAGAATGCATATTATTTCTCCTAATGGATGGTTTATTGTCAAATGCACCAATGTAGGTTATTTGCATGTTTTTCATGTACCTTGACCACACTTTAGATGGAAGGAATAGAAAGGAGGGTGATCTTAGTGTTTCTCCAGCCTTGGAAGAACCTAAAGAAAGCCTAAGAATTTCCCCAACCTACCCCTAGTGGCCAAGGATCGAGCTAAAGCAAAGAACTCTAAAGATTGGCAAAATGAAGATCAAAGTGCAACGAAGTGACCTCAACACAACCATGATACTATAGAACAGTCGTGCCACATATGTTGAATTTATAGTGAAGAAGAAACTCAAAATAAGCCCATTAACACAGTGGTACCAAAAGACCTCAAGTACTATCAAGCCATCCAAAACAGTCATGCCACCAAGCACCCAGTAGGCCCATGCTCAAGGGAACAACCACACACCATATCCCCAATTGTAAGGAGTGGGACCCATTAGGGAACCACTCTTTACCTAATTCAATAAAATAATTTGCATAAAACCCCATGAACACAAATATGACTAAATAAAAAGGGTGCAATATTTTTTCTCAAACAGATGAGTGCAGAAACATAGTTTGTGGCAATGAAAAATAAAAAAATCTAGCTATTGCACAAATTCAGGTAATGTGAAAATCTGATTAATAATGTATCAAGTAATGTAAATCTAGAAAAATATGAAAAAGACCTATAGGGCATGTTCAAACAAATAAAGACTGGAGGGTCAAAATCATAAACTCAAGTACAAAGGGGTCTTCTCCCCCCCCACAACCGCATGTCATGATCGCAGCCTACTTATAGTGTAGGTGGTGCGCTTCCCACCAAGGCAACACACTGGCCAACTAGAGGTGGCTAGATGCAACCCTAAGGGAGGACACACATGTGTATCTTTCAAAATTTATATTAACCCTAACCAAGTCGATCACAATACCAAATAGGTCGCCTGTAAGCACACGAGATACTGTTGTAGCATAGGTGAAGGGCAAGTGTAGGGGTCGATCCTCAGGGACAGAGGGGGCACTAGATCTAGGCTAGTGTTCGCTATGTTCCTATTGCGGAGACTAGGGTTGAAGGGTTTAAAATGGGTTTGGTTGGTTGTTAAACTAGGTGAACAAGGAAGTAAAGGAAATTAAGAAAGCTAGATTATCACAACTCTAAATTAACCTAAGCAATCAAGTCTAAGAAATTAGATTAAGTAACTAATAGAGCAAGAGCAAAGGTTAACTACACTACACTAGAAGAGAAATTAGCACTAAGAACTAGATTAACAACAAGGAAGAGAGCAAAAACCTAAGTTAACACTAAAGAACAAGATTGAGCATTTAACTAGTTGGAACAAAGGCAACTACACTAGATTAGCATGAACAAGCTAAGAAAGCAAATTGGGTTTTAAGCAAGGAGATTAGGTAGGTGGGCCATTTGGATATGTGGTTTGATATTAGTTGGGGGTATCAACATATCTTTCAATTTATCACAATTCTATCTAGATTACCAAACCAAACAACAAGGCAAGTGCTATTAGAATGTACCCTATACTACTAGTTGGAGAACTAGTGTTAGGTTAATTCTAGTAGGACTTGTCAAGTCTAGGTTTAGGACAATTAAGAGCCAAGGGTAGAAATGGGAGTAGAGATGAAGGTTTTTCACCTCATGCCACTAGCCATCTAGTCTTTAGGAAGCTCTAGGAAATTACACTAATCACACTTACACTAGACACTTAGATCTCACACTCACTTGTAGAAGGAGGGATGTGTATGTGGGAACAAAGGGGGATAGATAGGGATCCACTAATTGGACCTAGGATCCATTCCTAAGATTGGCCACATACACTCCAATTCCTCCTAGAAACTAAGTGTCATCAAACGTCTTAAAGTAAGAAATCCGTGTTATAAGCACAAACCACATGCGATAAAATAAGAAATGAGATAGAAGAAAGAAGCAATAATCATAGATAGAAATCATGTTCATTACAAGTTATTTTCCCCCCCAACATGGTATCAAAGTCACATTTTGACCCCAAACAGCCCCACTAGGGGCTTAGCTAGACATGATCAAGAAAATAGCAAAAGAAAGGGGAAGAAGGGGGTAGAACTCCATGAAGCTTTAAGTAGAAGCCTCCTTCTTCACCTCCTAGCATCTTGGGGATGTCTTTCCTCCTCTAATGGTGCAGATGGGCATGAGAATATGGGGAATTATGG
Organism: Alisma plantago-aquatica; assembly: GCA_963693085.1. NCBI lineage: Eukaryota > Viridiplantae > Streptophyta > Magnoliopsida > Alismatales > Alismataceae > Alisma > Alisma plantago-aquatica. Next base: position 209,459,636 of record OY856414.1, read on the forward strand.
AGGAAAACCTAGAAAACTAGGTTTCTAAGGTGGAAATGAGGTGGAAATGGTGGATGGAGAGCATAAATGCAAGGTGGAGTGTAATGAATGCTCAAGGGGTGAGTAGGGTGGAGTAGCAGCAGCTAGGGGGTCTAACATTCATGCCCCAGCTGCCACCTATGTATATATAGGTGGTGGGGAGGCACTAGGGTAAGTGGGGGTAGTTTGGAAATTGGGTAGGGTAGGTTGGTTACCACGGTCGTGTTGATGTACCAGGGTCGTGGTGTGGGTAGTGGGGAATGTTCGTGGGGGAGTGTCCACGGTCAAGGTGTGAAAGGAAGGTGAAAAGGCTAAGTATTGGTGGTGGCCATGGCCATGGCGGGGTGCCGCAGTCATATTGGGTAAGTGGAACCATGGTCGTGGTAGTGTACCATGGCCATTTTGGAGGAGGAAGTCTTGATCATGGGGGGTAGCACGGGCATTTTCTCTTTTGCTGGCCACGACCGTGGTGTCTTCAATGGCCCACGGCTGTGCTGATGGCCACAGTCGTGGTGAGTTTGGTGCTGCAACCTCACATTTTAGTTTATTCTTCACAATAATTGACACGACCTATAGCCATGGGGCCACATATGTGTTGAGATCTCTGGTGGCTAAATGAACTTCAATTTAAATCATCCATGGACTTATTTGCTTGATGTTGAACCTTGGCCATTATGGGTAGGTTGAGGGAGCTTTGGGGCCTTCTTTGGATCCCTCCAAGAGTGGAGGAATCCTAGAACTTCTTCTTTCTCTCTCATCCATCCAAAGCACAATCCAAGTATCTAAAAATAGTGCAAAGAATGTCCATTAGTGCATTTGATAGTAATACTCATATTGAGGGATTTAACTTGCATTCTACTATGTTTAGATGTGAATAAAGTACAAAATGGCACAAGATGGAGCCTTAAAATAGGGTTGCATCACCACCCCAAACTTAAAACATACTTGTCCTCAAGTATGCTCCAACTTAATCTCTCTTTTCAATTTTCTTTCAATAAGCAAGAGTGACAAATGCATAATAACAGATTATTATTGACTACATGGTCTTGGAAGTGACTAAGTGCATGTATTCCACCTCTCTCCTCTCCTCTTTCACATACCAATCATGAAATGAGCACTGAGCATACAAACTTCAAATATAAAGCATAGAATACACAAGTTGTCTGTATGTCCTTCATATCATTCCAGGTAAATTGTTTCATTAATCAAAGATGAATAGGAGTATTATTTCACTTTCATGCATTCAATCTTATGCCTCGAACCACACTAAATAACCCACGTGGCTGTGGAAAAGGGTAAAGTGAGCTAGATTTGATGTTTTCTAGCTCAATGGGTATGAAAGTAGAAGAAAGGGTTGCGGAAAGGTTTTTGGAGTGCTTTTACATAGAGCACTCATCTTTTATTTATTTGAATGCTCTTAAACAGGAGCATCTTTTTATTTTCTTTTTTCTTTCTTTTTCTTTTCTTTTCTTTACCCTTGGTGTAGATAGGGCATATGGTGGCTAGAGTGAAGCGGGGAGATAAAGATATGGCCACACCAAACTTTTGAAGGTGGCCAAGGTTGATTATGTGCACAAGGGCATCCTTTCATGAGGCGGAGAGGTATGAAGATGGTAAAAGAATAGTCTGATCAAAGAGGGGTCATTAGTGTAGTCTTCAACATAAGATTCTTTGCATGAAAGCTAATCCAACACTTCATCAAATGATATCATACCACATGATAGAACAACATGACATTCACATTTCTATTAAGTGATTCCATAGGCTTTAAGCATTTGTAGCTTGTTCAATTCACAAAACAACCAAAAATTTCACAATCTTGAGAGAAGTGGTGCACATGTAAAAAGTCAACAAACAAGACCACATAGCAATAAACTCTAAGAAACAACATGCATTTGTCAAAGGATTAAAAATTTCATTTCAAACAATCGAGATTAAGTCAAAACATACTTTTTGGGCAAGAACATTCAAGTTTGGGCAAAATTGGCCAAAATGGTGCCAATTTGCCTTCAATCACATCTTAAACCTACAATATTGAACTTAAAGTAGTAAAACAAGCAAACCCTAGCTAAAACATGCAAAAACTACCAAAAATCTACATGAAATGCAATGCATTGCAAAAAGGAGCAAAAATTTTGAAAATTAGGCAAAAAATGCATGAAATTAACTGCATGCAATGCAAGAATGCAATAAAAAGAGCAAGAATAGGAAAACTAAACTAGATGGAAAAGGTGGAACAAAATCAAAAAAAGAGAGATAGGGTGGTGCATACCACCCTACGCACCCCAAACTTTAGAATCATGTTGTCCTCAGCATGAAACTATAGCTTAGGGTAGATAGGGAAAGTGTCATGGCTGTTGTGGTTGCTGGTCAGACGAGTGAGGAGGATCTAGAGGAGGAGCTGAGCCTGCAGGAGGATGTTGGTAGTAATGTCCCCAATAGTCATCCTGGGGTGGAGGGTATGTATCTGAATATCCAGCAATGCCACCCCAAAAATCTCCACCCCATTCGGGGTTTCTTAATGCTTGGGCATGGTGGTAGTGATACAAGTGGTTGACCTGGTGGTGCATTTGTTGTTGGTCTTGCCACATGTATTGTTGGATCAGCTGCATGTCGCCTTGTGTCTTTTGTATGCTCTCAAGATGTGCCTGGATGGTGGACATGTTGTAGACATTTGTTGAGGGTTGTTGCAGCTGGGATGTTTCCTCATCCCTTCTTCTTGATTTTTGGTGTTGCCTTTGTCCTTCAATTTCTTGCTCATGTCCTTGCATATTAGATTCAGCAATCTCCTCTTGTGCGACAGTGGCTCCTTTGTTGTATGTCTCTCTTGGGTTGTTTTGCTGCCATTCCAACAATTTGGCCTCTAGTCTATGGAGGACTCCCAACACGGAGAGAAGTGGTACAGCATGGTATGGCAGCTCAAGCTCAAATTTTGGCACACTAATTGCATGATATATCATTCTTTGGTCCTTTGTCTTGATAGTGTGAGAGCGGATGAGATAGTTTAAGTCCACAAACTCATGCTCAATTTCATCTTCCAACCTAGAGAGGTCATATCCCAAAGAAAGTGTGATTGAGGTTACAACCCCCCCATAACAAAAGGTGTTTTACTTTTGGAGGGTATGGACCTCATATGATCAATTAACAGCACTCCAAGGTCTATATACCTCTTATGGTGCATTGTTATCATGAAAAACATATCCTTCTGAAAAATTGTGCCTTGATTATCATACCTACCCATAATTATGTTTGCCAAGACCTTTTGCACATAGCAGAATAGGGGGTTGCTTATGGTTGAGGTTTTTGACCTCCCTACATAGTAATCCTTGCTCCCTGTCAAGAGGTTCCAAAAGTGTACATAGTTGAAATCTACCTCTTTCTCTAGCAGGTCGTCATTCATTTTAACGGCTTCTTCAGGATTGGCATCATATATACCATTCAGATCAACTGATGTGAGAGTATCCATGTTTCCTAACATGGCAAATTTGATAGCATCATTTCCTCTCATGTTTGTCTTCTCAAGAGTGGTGAAGAATTCTTGCGTCAAAGAGGTGTAGCTAGCTTGGTTGTTTGTGAAAAGAATGTCCCACAGCCCCATTTTCTTCAAACCTTCTTCTACGGTCACCTTGATTCGAAGTTCCTCAATAACTTTCTTACATCCATACCTTGTCGTGAAGATTCGCCTTATCATTGCTTCTAGGTATGTGAGTGCAATCTTCATGTGCATCTATCCTCTACCATAGGACACTCCAATGGGGGCCTTGCCTAAGGCCTTCAACCTGTCCTCCTCCAATTGAGCTAGAATGTCCTCTGCCTTAGCTGACAGATGTTGTGGCAACACATCCCGCTATCACACAGACAACGAGGTGTTACACAAAAACATGCAGAAATCACCATAACCACAGATTATCAAAAAAACGGGTTAATTAAAACCGATTGTGAAAAGCCGATAAACTGAGAAACTATTACATTTAAGTCATCATTCTGCAAGAAAATAGGTTATATAAACATATTCAAGTCTTGATACGTGTCCACAGCTTAGAGGATCAGTTGTTCCATCACATGAGTTCATCACCTGTTTATATGTACATAAAGGCCCACATCCGGTCAGCAGCAGGATATACAAAACATCAACAGCTATACATCGTGAAACAACGTCAAAACACCTCCAAGGACCTGAGAGTACAAGGATGACTCTAAGACTCTACTACAAAACATCCAAAACAACAGCATATCCATCTCTTGCCTTCTACTACTCATCTTGTTGCTCGGACGCAACTCCGCGACCACCACCACGTCTAGCTCGAACACCTAAAAAGGGTGTAAACCATCGGGGTGAGACACACAGTCCCAGCGAGAAACATAACTCCCCGCTGAAACTACAAAATCTCAGAAAGATAAAGCAACAACAACCGATAACTGATAAGGGTATAACAAGAGCAGATTATAAAGTAAAGCTATTCATACCATCAAGCTTACCAGATGTACAGAAGGCATATACTCAAGTATTTCTTTATAGAACATGATTAACAAGATAAGATTTATAAGGTATTACCACATAACCTGAGGAACATATAAGTAACTGCGAGATGTAACAAGATTAACTACAAGTAAGGCCTCAACCAATGTTCTGTGTTTTGCCTTAAGTAGTAAATACTATTCGGCTAGATTACATATTCGTATGCCCTGAGGAAGTGAGCCATACCACTCAAATCCAACCGACGGCTGCGAAACCCGGAGCCGGTGCCATACAAGGTCAAATGGAAGAGTCGGACTCCATGACCTCCCACCTCATGGTTAGTGCACAAGAACCAAAGTAGGACCGCAGTCTCGTGCTTAAGTGGCCTCAGCCACAGGGTCAGGCTACCCTCTGCCTAGCCCGCCTCGGTATAGGTATCAGCGCTAGTGAAATTGAGCCACAGGCCTGTTCACCGTGCTCTGATCCATGAACGCATTCATGCTCCCATATCACATATCCTGAGCCATGGGCCTGTTCACCATGCTCATATACATATCCCGAGTCTACAACCGCAGCTGCACTCGATTCCCTCTCTATTTTAGGCTAGGAGAAACCTCGCATATTCAACAATATGCACTCCGGGTTAACCCACAGGAGAACCCGTTTCACCATCACCAGCTCCTGACGATGATGGATCTATGGCCAAGGCAAACTACATGATTTGTTCTACTGTGATTAATTAGTATATTTTAAGTGGATTGCAAGATTCAACCAAGCTGTATAACATGCAAACCATAACAAGAGTAAACAGTATGAAACTCAACAGTTTGCTTTCATTGTAGTCAACATCATCCTGATCCATCAGAAGGATCCCACATTACATGTTATCACTGCGCCTCTTGCCAATCATCTGATCCATCTTTAGGATCATCACATTGCCATGGGATCTCAATCCCTTATCCCATAGTGCCACTTCCTCTCAAGGCTTACATCATCAACATGGGATAGCAATCCCAAGCACTTTAGTTAAATACATCATACAGGTTATCTCATTATCAAGAGTAACCATCACAGCAGAGTTACTTAACATATATACCTCATAGCCCTTTACCTGGGTATGCATATGTATGAGACCTGCATGGTTAGTATACATAATCATTATGAATAACTTAGAAGTTCATATTATCAACATAGTGGTGACATTGATGCTTATATGCTTTATCAATCATGCCTCAACTTGAGATCATAGACATTGATCATATTATTAAGCAAAGCATCTTACATGTTTACCATTTGCCCATCATTATTCATAATATCAAAATGATCACATACCTATGTAAATACATGTAAGTTACATAAATGAGTTCTACCATAATGATTACCATTAAGTATATCAAGGGCCACCATCATGACTAGACGTGATACATACACAAGGTTTAGCATAGATGTGGTCTACTATATCGTGCACATCCAGGGTTACTATCAAAACCAAACGTGATGTAAGAACAACATATCAGTTTCTATAAGGGGCAGGACTCTCACTAACAATACCCACTACCCTCACCATAGGTAGTATCGGGCAGGGCTCATCCTATCGTCCAACCACATCAACATTATAACGGTCAAGCAACTACCAAGGATAATGGGCAGCATTTGTGGTAAAATGCGCAACGCTGTGTCGTGCTCTTCATGCATCTTGTGCAACGTTGTGCAGCAAGGTCTGTTGTGCAGCTGAGCCCAAGGAGTGTATCGTGCAAGGTGTGACGTGCACCATATCGTGCAACTCTGTCGGGCATCTTGGTGTCGGGCAACACAGCGTCGTGCTCAGTTATCTAGCCCGAACCTATTGGCTGTCACACAGGGCAGGGGTTAACGTGATGCCCGTCACAGCATCTCAAAGCTAACCAACACTTTCATGCCTCAAGCCAACTACACTAGGCCATCTCTAAGTCATGTGTGTGGGGGGCAAAGTGCTCAGCAAGGTGCAGCTCAAACAACCAGCAAGGAGCCTGTCATTCAACCCACCTATCCATGCCCTATCTGCTGTCACAAGCAAGGACTGGGGTGTGACGCTCGTCACAAGGTCAGGGACCGAAGGGTATCGTCCATCATAACCACTACACATATCATCCAAGGTTCTAGGTTAAGATGGGTATCGGGCAGCACCTTCCCCAAGATTATAACGGTCAAGAAGCAACTCCACAAGGTCGTCATCAACCTCAAGCACAAGGGCACCAAACCCTAATGGATCAAGAGGATGGCTCACCTCTCAACTTAAATGAGAGAGGGGTCTTGCACATCTCTTAACACCAATCAGGCAACACAAGGGCAACCCTAGACGAGGTCCACAACTACCACCAAGCTCACCCTTCAAGTCCATGGTGAGAGGAGGGTGTTGCTCAAGCTACTAGAACACAAGCTCACCTCTCAACTTAAACGAGAGAGGAGTGTTGCTCATGATACTAGAACTCAAGCTCACTCCTCAAGACATAGGAGAGAAGGGAGTATTTCTCACCAAGAAACCCTAGAACACATGGTTCGGCCAACAAGAACAACTTAAGCAAGGAACTAACTAGCAACATATAAGGACATAGAAAGAAGGTAGTGTAGTTAGGGTTAGGAGTCATGTAACCCACCTTAAGCAAGCTCCAAGCTCCTAGCTCCAAGCTCCAAGCTCCAAGCACCACCAAGGAAGAAGGAGACTCCAAGAAGGATCGGCCTCCAAGCTTACAAGAGAAGAGAGTGTGTCGTGCACCAAGGGAGAGGAAGACTAAGGAACTAAAGGGATCCTTAGCAAGGGAAAGGAAACATATATATAGAAGGGGATGGAGGAGAAACCAAAGCAAAGCAAAGCAAGGTGTCACCCACCTAGGGACACTTGTCCATGTGCAAAAACCACCACTCTAGCATGTCTTAAACACATGTCCAAGGCCATTGCCACATGCAAGCATCAAGCACCAAGTGTCCACTAGTGGTGACACAAACGAGGTCAAAGATGGTCAAAGGTCCATGGGTGACACACTTGGACGATACACCACCACCACCACCATGGGCGACACAGCCCTGGGAAACACAGCCTGGGCGACACAAGCACCCACTTGCCCGACACAAGGTTCAACCAAGCAAAGACAAGGCACTACAAGGCCCAACAAGTTCAACCAGGCCCAAAGGAACTCAAGCAACGAGCCCAAACCTTCCTCTCTACTCTAGAGGAAGCAAGGAGAGGGAGGAACACCTCACAAGGTGACAAACTTGCTCACAAACCCTAGACTTGGGTTAATTGCAAGTAGCACCTCCAACTCTCAACAAAGCACAACCAAACCCTAATCACCACTAAAGGTGATTAGCAACCAACTAAGCATCAGGGTTAAGCAAAGCAAACAGGGTATGCCCTAAACAGAGGTCAGGGTCCTTACAGATGCATCTCCTCATCTTTAGTGTCTTCCTCCCCCTCATCCAACATGTACGATTGGGACCTCAAACTCATATCAAGGTTGATTGGCACCCGTTGTTCGGGGTACCAATGTGTGAACTGCTCTTCATCAGAACACAATTGACGCCTAGGTTGTGGCTGCTCTCTATGCTCCACTGTCATGTGAGATGTCGAACGGCATGCTAGAGTTGGCTTCGGTAGGCGCATTGATGAGGACGGTGTTGCTTTTGATTTCTGGCTTCTTTTAGCAACTACCGTCTCGACTTCATCCACCAAGTTGTCCATGTTCTCCTCAGACTCCTCCTCTTCATCTCCCCAGTACATCTCATCAGTTATATGGTGGTTATCGGATGACCATGTACGAGATGAATGCATGAACATCGATCGGGGAAGTAATTGGGTGATGGAATTCGATGATGATGAGGTGTGGGAAGGTATGGAGGCTTGGGAGGATGCTCTTTTGGTGTGAGCCTTGCCTCCGGTAATCATATCAAGGCTCTTTTGAGACCCCTTCTTCACAGCCTTCATGATCCCCTTCATTTTGTGGAGGTGGAGGAGGCGGTAGGGTTGTGGAAAATGGATTTTTGGGTAGATGATGTAATGGAGGTGGATTGAGGGGTGGAATGGAAGGATATGGAGGTATAGATGGTGGGTGAATGATTAAGTTTCAATTAGGGGGAGAAATGGAGGTTTTGGTGGAGGTTTTAGGTGTGGGTGGTTGTAGGGAAGAATGGAGGAGAAAGTGGTGATGGAGGGTGGATTAATGGATGATTTGGTGTGGAAATGGAAGGGGAATGGTAGGGGACGATTTGGGGATGATTGGTGGTGGTTTTGAGGTGGTTTAGGGGCTTAGAGGTGGAGCTTGGAGGAGCTATAGTCATAGGAGCGCTACCACAGCTGTTATGGTGTGAAATGAAGTGTTGAAATGGCTTGGGTCGGGTTGAAGATGGACTTTAAGTTATATTTTTTTGTGGAGTCGGGTCACGCCATAGTCGTGGTGGGTGGCCACGGTCATGGCTAGGGTTTGGTAGCACGGCCGTGGTGGGGTGCCATGGTCGTGTTGTCGATGAAGAAAGCTCCTACCCAACCTTACCATGGCCATGGTCAGTGACACAGTCGTGGCCATCCATCCTTTCCACGGTCGTGTCTAGTGTGCCACGGTCGTGGCCATTTGGCCAAAAACATTGATTTCTTTGACATCTTTGACACAAAAAATACACGACCCATGGCCATGGGCTACGATCGTGGTGAGCTGTCTTTGACATGACCGTGGCTGGTGGCTGCGGCCATGGTCTCTCGGCCAAAAACCCTGACATCTTTGACACAAAAAAGACACAACTCGTGTCCATGGGCCACGGTCATTTTGTGCAACCTCTGTCACGGCCATGGTCAAGCTCTACGACTGTGTTGGGGTCATTCCTTCAACTTTTTCAACTCAAAATCAACAACTTTGTTTCTCTTTGATATTTCACCACAAATTGGTCATAGTGGCCATGATTCACCTTTGATTCCTCTCTCTTTAGTACCTACCACCTGCCATATCATCAAAACTCAAAGAAAACTATTAAACACATGTATGTGTATTTTGTCGAAAAGAAAACAAAAGTATAAAAAAGAGAAGGTTGTGTGAAAACCTCCCAAACCTAGGTGGGTTGACTCCCACTAGTACTAAATTTTATGCCTACATTCGGGCTTATTGATTCTTGACTTCCGTCATTTCGATGGGATTCTTGAAGCATCTTTAAAGTAAATGTCTCTCTCATGTGCATTCAAGCACACCTCTTCATCAACTTGACATTCTTCCACTAACATCACTATATCAAAACTTTGGTTTGCCTTGTTCGGACCCATTTCTACAATAGATTTCAATCTTTGGCCATTCACGGTGAACTCACTTGCTCCTTCTTTTTCACAAATTACTACAGCCCCAAATGGATATACTCTCTTGATGAGATAAGGTCCTTCCCATCTATACCGAAGTTTTTTGGGAAAGAACTTCATCCTTGAGTTGTACAACCACACCCACTTTATGGGCTCGAAGTCCTTCTTCTTGATCAACTTATCATACAAAAACTTTGTCCTCTCTTTGTAGCTCTTAGACATTTCATACACTTCATGGTGCATTTCTTCCAACTCATTCAGCTAAAATCTTCTTTTCATTCTGGCACTCTCTCCATCAAAGTCCATATAGCTTTCAATGCCCATAGTGCCTTGTGTTGCATCTCAACCGGCAAATGGCAGCTTTTCCCATACACAAGCTTGAATGGTGTAGTGCTAATCGGGGCCTTGTATGTAGTTATATATGCCCATAAAGCTTCATTGAGACAAAGTGACCAATCCTTGTGGTCCGGTCTCACCGTCTTCTCTAAAATGAGCTTTATCTCCCGATTGGCTAACTCAAGCTGACCACTTGTTTGGGGGTGGTAAGGAGTAGCCACAAGATGGTTCACCCCATGTTTCTTGAGCAAGCCTTCAAAGGTATGGTGGATGAAATTACTTCCGCCATCACTAATCATAGCTCTTGGAATACCAAAATGGATAAAGATGTTAGATTTCATGAAGTCACATACCACCTTCTGATCATTTGTCCTTGTTGCAACAGCCTCAATCCACTTTGATACATAGTCAACGACAACAAAAATATATACATATCTAAAAGAGGGAGGAAAAGGACCCATGAAGTCAATCCCCCAAACATCAAACACCTCCACTACAAGAATGGGTGATAGAGGCATCATGTCCCTCTTAGAGATAGTGCCCACTTTTTGGCATCTTAGCAACACTTACAAAATTCATGAGAGTCTTTGAACAATGAAGGCCAATAGAATCTGCTTTGAAGAATCTTGGTGGCCGTACGTTTTCCACCAAAGTGGCCTCCACAAATTATGGAATGGCACATAGAGAGGATTTCTTGTTACTCCATCTCCGAAACACATCTTCAGATAAGTTGTTCAGGGCAATACTTGAACAAGTGAGGATCATCCCAAGCATAATCCTTGGCCATAGAAAATAACCTTCGGTTTTCTTCCCTCATCCAAGTGTTTGGTACCCTCCCACTAGCTAAGAAGTTAGCTATGTGTTGGTATCAATGCCTTTGAGTAGATGAGAGAAGGAACAACTGCTCATGTGGTAATGTCTCTTTGATTCTATTCGTGTCATCATAAGGTACTTCAATCTGGGAGAGATGGTCGGTGGCAGAATTCTCTATCCCCTTCTTATCTATAATCTCAATGTCAAACTATTAAAGCAACAAGATCCATCTGATCAACCTCGACTTGGAATCTTTCTTTGTCATTAGATATTTTAGAGTAGTGTGGTCTGTATAGACAATCACCTTGTTTTGTAGAATATAAGATCTAAGATTCTCAAGAGCAAAGATAACTACAAGCAACTCCTTCTCAGTGGTTGTGTAGTTTCTTTGGGCATCATCTAGTGTCTTTCTTGCATAGTAGATAGCATGTGGAATTCGGCCAACTCTTTGGCCCAACACAGCCCCCACTGCCATGTCGGATGCATTGGTCATAATCTCAAATGGCAAAGATAAGTCTGGGGGCTACATGATAGGAGCAGAAACTAGTCTTTCCTTTAAGTGGTTGAAGGCTTCAACACACTTGTCATCAAAATAAAATTCAACATCCTTCTCAAGCAAATGGCATAGAGGTCTCGAGATATTTCTAAAGTCTTTTATGAATCGGTAGTAGAAATTGCATGTCCCAAGAAAGATCAGACATGTCATATGGTGGAAGGAATAGTAAGTGTAGAAATGAGGCCCACCTTGGCCCTATCAACTTCAATTCCATCCTTTGAAACCCGGTGGCCTAGAACAATGCCTTCGAGCGCCATGAAATGGCTCTTCTCCCAAGATAGCACTAGGTGAACCTTTATGCATCTTTCAAAGATAGCAACCAAATGAAGTAAGCATTCATCAAATGTTTTACCAAAGATTGACAAATCATCCATGAACACTTCCAATGATGAATCAAGCATATCTGCAAAAATTGAGGTCACACATCTTTGAAATGTAGATGAGACATTACACAACCCAAATGGCATTCTCTGGTAGGCAAATGTACCACTTGGGCTGGTGAATGTCGTCTTCTCTTGATCTACAGGATGCACAACAATTTGGAAGTATCTAGAGTACCCATCAAGAAAACAATAGAAGCTTTGCCCTTCTAGCCTCAATAGAATCTGGTCAAGAAATGGGAGAGGGTAGTGGTCCTTTTTGGTGTTTTCATTGAGCTTCATGTAGTCAACACACATTCTCCACTTTAATTGTTCTCTAACCAACATAAGTTCACCATCTGCATTTTCCGCCACAGTGATCCCACCCCTTTTAGGCACAACCTGGATGGGGCTCACCCATGTACTATCAGAAATAGGATAGATAATCCCAGCGTCTAGCAACTTCACAACCTCTTGAGTTATAACTCCTTTCAGCTTTGGATTCAACTGCCTTTGCATTTGGCGAGTTGTCCTTGCATCATCCTCTAGATAGATCATGTGTACACAGATGGAGGTGTCAATATCCCTCAAATCATCTATAGACCATCCAATGGCATATATGTTCTTTTTCAAGACTTTCATCAATGTCTCCTCTTGTTCTAGTGAGAGAATGGAGGAAATGATCATTGGGAGGGTGTCATTTGCACCTAGAAAAGCATATTTCAATCCTTATGAAAGTGACTTCAACTCAAGAGTGAGAGGTTCTTCAAGGGAGTTCTTTAATGGTTTAGAAATAGAAGGAAGGTCTTCACTTGCAGCTGCCAAGGATAGCTCGTTCTCTTCATCAACTTCATCATCATCATCATCTAAGAACTCAATTATTGGCTCTAGACCTCTACCTTGAGTGGCAGTTTGAATCCACGTAGGTAGGCATTCATCAACAATTTCATCTAGGTACTCAATGAGATAGAAATCTTCTTCATTGGCACCTATTACCTCAGATGTGGCTGAAGATTTAAAGATGTTCAACTGGATCTTCGTGTGCATGAATGTCACATACATAGTCTCGGTCCTCACATGAATCACAGCATTAGTTGTGGCTAGGAATGGCCTCCCCAATATGATAGGCACCCTCTTTGTATCCTTTTCCATGTCTAAGACAATGAAGTCGGCGGGGAAGAAAGCAGAAGTCTCATCATCAAGTCTCACAAGCACATCATCAACACGCCCTCTAGGCGTCTTTAATGATCAGTCGGCCAACTGCAAGGTACTATGAGCCAGACTCAATTGCCCCATTTGGAGCTCGGCAAACACATCATACGGCATTAGGTTAACGCTAGAACCCATGTCTAGGAGGGCTTGGTCTATGCGATGTGCCCTAATGTAGCATGAAATGATGGGAGCACTGAGATCTTTCCTCTTCCTTCGCATGGTGTGCTGCAGAATTGAGCTCACTTGCTCGGTGAGCTTGACTTTCTTTGGGGTTCTCCCCATTGTCTTTCTCTTGAAGGTGCACAAATCTTTCAGGAACTTAACATAAGAAGGATTTGATTGACCGCATCAAGAAAAGTAATGTTGATTTTCACTTGTTTGAAAGTCTCTAGGATGTCTTCAGTGTGCTTCTTTCTTCTCCACTCAACAGAAGGCTCCTTAATAGCTTCAAGAAATGGGGGAAGTTGGGATCCCAACCAGATCAGATCAACAATATCATTAATGGGAATCACAGGAATCATGGTATCATTGCTCTGTATCATCATATCACTACCTAGTGTCATAGTATCAACTCTGGCTCTTGTCATAATATCATCAAGCTATATCTTAGTATCAACCTATCCAATCATAGTATCACCTCTGTCAACATCAGTATTATCACGAGGGCACTCAAAAGTCCAGCCACTCCTCAAGACAATCACCACCTTCACATGCTCATGGGTAGTAGAAGAAGAGGCTTGTGGAGGTGGTTGTGGTTGTTGGGGTGGTGGTGGCCTTTGGTGAGGTGAATTTGGGTTTTGGAGGATGAATTGCGGTTGTGGTTGTTGTGGAAGTGGTTATTTTTATTGTGGATGGGGGTAGTATTATGGAGGTGGTTGTTGGTATGAATGAGGTGGAGGTAGAGCATATTGATAGTTGAGAGGTGCTTGAGGAGGTGGTGGAGCATAGGGATTCGGCGGTGCTTGGTATGACGGCGGAGCATATGAACTTTGAGTGTTTCCTAGAAAAGTACCATCATTGTTTGGATTCGGCATTGGTTGAGATGGGAGTCTTCCTTCTTCCCTCCTAGCAAGTGAGAGAGAGATTTGATCCAATCTTTGCTCAAGACGACTGGTGGACTACCCATGTGATGATACATCCTTATTCACCTCATCCAAGCTTCTTAATCTTCCAAGCACTTCATCTTCAAACTTAGAGTTGTAGCATGGCTTTGGCTACCCTTGTCCTTACCCATCTTCATTTTGTTGCTTCTATAAGAAATTGGGATGTTTCCTCCACTAAGGAGTGTAAGTGTTGGACATGGGGCCTTGATTGTTTCGATTCCTAAAAGAGTGAAAGGCATGAACTTCTTTATCTGCATAATCGACTGCCATGGTGGATTGTCTAGAAGAACCACCAGCTTCATTCTTCATCATATTCATCATGTCCACCATCATCTTCATCATTTCGGGGTTGGCAACATTACGGGCTGGAGCTACAGAAGGAGGTGGAGGGGCATAGTTCCAGTCGTAATGTTCCCCTTTTGTAGAAACTCGATGGCGGGAATTCTCAGCAAGATGCTCAAACAATGGCCACAACCCCTCAGGTGGCTTTTCCATGAAAGTGTCTTCACATGATGAGTCGATGTTGTTTTGGCACAACTCTTCAAGCTCGGTGTAGAAGGCTTGGACTAGTTGCCATAATAGCACTTCATGGTGGGGGTTGTCACGGAGGAGTTTTTAGAACCTCTCTCATGCCTCGTGGAAGGGTTCATTCTCTTTCTGGGCAAAGGAGGTGATGCATCTTCTCATGGAGGTTAGCTTAGAAATCAGGAAGAACTTTTTGAGTAATTCATTCTTGACTTCATTCTAGGTTACCAACTCTGGCTTCGAAACGTACCACTCTTTAGCTTTTTATTTTAGGGAGAATGGAAAGAGGGTTCTCCTGATAGAGTCATCGATAGTGGCAGGGAACGGAAAGTGGAGTAAGTTTTGAGGAATGCATCAATGTGATGATAGGGATTCTCATTCTCCATCCCATGGTAAGTGGGAAGGAGTCCAAGGAGTGTGGGTGGAGTGGAGAAATGTTGACCCGACATTTGGTCAAATAGGGTGGCAATGGGAAAATAGTAGTTCTCCAGAGTGAAATACTCGTGGAGGGGGTGGTTGGGCTGCGGTGGAGGTTTTTAAGCATTCATATGAGGGTTTTTGTCTGCATCTCGGATTCTCTGTGTTCGTTGCGGTGACTTTGGCATCTCCTTATACCTAACTTGGGGTCGTACAAGACCAAGTCAGTACAAGTGGAACGCATGTGGCGCATGCACAGCTATCACCTGCACAATACACAAACAAGCAACAAGAAACCAAGTTAGAATGGCAATATGAAAAAGTGAACAAAGAATAAAGAATAGCAATGATGAGGGTAAAAGGAAAGGCTAATCTACACTAACTAGCTAGGCCGATCACCTCTATCCCCAACAACGGTGCCAGAATGCTTGGTGCGCTTCCCACTAAGGCTACACACTGGACAACTAGAGGTGGCTAGATGCAACCCTAAGGGAGGACACACGTGTGGATCTTTCAAAATTTATATTAACCATAACCAAGTCAATCACAATGCCATATAGGTCGCCCGCAAGCGCATGGGGTACTATTGTAGCATAGGTGAAGGGCAAGTGTAGGGGTCGATCCTCAGGGATAGAGGGGGCACTAGAGCTAGGCTAGTGTTGGCTACGTTCCTATTGTGGAGACTAGGGTTGAAGGGTTTAAAATGGGTTTGGTTGGTTGTTAAACTATGTGAACAAGGAAGTAAAGGAAATTAAGAAAGCTAGATTATCACAACTCAAAATTAACCTAAGTAAGCAAGTCTAATAAATTAGATTAAGTAACTAACAGAGCAAGAGCAAAGGTTAACTACACTACACTAGAAGAGAAATTAGCACTAAGAACTATATTAGCCACAAGGAAGAGAGCAAAAACCTAAGTTAACACTAAATAACAAGACTGGGCAATTAACTAGTTGGAACAAAGGCAACTACACTAGATTAGCATGAACGAGCTAAGAAAGAAAATTGGGTTTTAAGCAATGAGATTAGGTAGGTGGGCCATTTGGGGATGTGGTTTGATATTAGTTGTGGGCTATCAACATGGCAAGCAATTTATCACAATTTTATCTAGATTACTAAAAAAACAACAATGCAAATGCTATTAGAATGTACCCTATACTACTAGTTGGAGAACTAGTGTTAGGTGTAATTCTAGTAGGACTTGTCAAGTCTATGTCTTTAGGGTAAGTGGTATTAGGATAATTGAGATCCAAGGGTATAAATGGGAGTAGAGATAAGGGTTTTTCACCTCATGCCACTAGCCATCCAACCTTTAGGAAGCTCTAGGCAATTGCACTAATCACACTTACACTAGCCACTTAGATCTCACACTCACTTGTAGAAGGAGGTATGTGTATGTGGGAACAAAGGGGTCTAGCTAGGGATCCGCTAATTGGAATTAGGAGCCATTCCTAAGATTGGCCACATACACTTCAATTCCTCCTAGAAGCTAACTGTCATCAAACATCTTAAAGCAAGCAATCCATGTTATAAGCACAAACCACATACAATAAAATAGGAAATGAGGTAGAAGCAAGAAGCCATCATCAAAGATATAAATCATGTTCATTACAAGTTATTTTCCCTCAACATGGTATCAAAGTCACATTTTGACCCCAAACAACCCACCACTAGGGGCTTATCTAGACATGATCAAGAAAATAATAAAAAAAAGGGGAAGACGGGGGTAGAACTCCATGAAGCTTGAAGTAGAAGCCTCATTCTTCACCTCCTAGTAGCTTAGGGATATCCTTCCTCCTCCAATGGTGCATATAAGCATGAGAATACGGGGGATTATGGAGGAAAACCTAGAAAACTAGGTTTCTAAGGTGGAAATGAGGTGGAAATGGGGGATGGAGAGCATAAATGCAAGGTGGAGTGCAATGAATGCTCAAGGGGTGAGTAGGGTGGAGTAGCAGCAATTAGGGGGTCTAACCTTCATGTCCTAGTTTCCACCTATGTATATATAGGTGGTGGGGAGGCACTAGGGTAAGTGGGGGTAGTTTAGGAAAAACAGTGTAAAAATTGGGTAGGGTAAGTTGGTTACCACAGTCGTGTTGATGTACCACGACCGTGGTGGGAGTAGTGGGGAACAGTCGTAGGGGAGTGGCCACAGTCAAGGTGTGAAAGGAGGGTGAAAAGGCTAAGTATTGGTGGTGGCCATGGTCGTGTTGGGTAAGTGGCATCACGGCCGTGGTAGTGTACCACTATCATTTTGGAGGAGGAAGTCTTGATCATGGGGGGGCAAAACGGGCGTTGTCTCTTCTGTTGGCCACGGTCGTGGTGAGTGGCCACAACTGTGGTGTCTTCAATGGCCCATGGTCGTGCTGACGGCCATGGCCGTGGTGATTTTGGTGCAGCAACCAAACATTTTAGTTGATTCTTCATAATAATTGACACGACCTGTAGCCATGGGGCCACGACCGTGTTGGGATCTCCAGTGACTAAATGAACTTCAATTTAAATCATCCATGGACTTCTTTTCTTGATGTTGAACCTTGGCCATTAGGGGTAGGTTGAGGGAGCTTTGGGGCCTTCTTTGGACCCTTCTAAGAGTGGAGGAATCCTAAAACTCCTTTCTTCTCACTCATCCATCCAAAGGATGGTCCAAGTACCTGAAAATAGTGCAAAGAACGTCCATAAGTGCATTTGACAGTAATACTCATATTGAGGGATTTAACTTGCATTCTACTATGTTTATATGTGAATAAAGTACAAAATGGCACAAGATGAAGCCCTAAAATAGGGTTGCATCAGTAGGTCTTTTTATTTTTGGGGCAAAGTTGTCCAGGCCATTATTGTAATGTCCTGAGATTTGGGGCCTCAACTAAAATGATCTTAAAAGGAATGATTATACTACCCATATCACCAAGGTGCACCTCCTTTTCTGGGAGCCCATCACTAAATAACTCTATAGTTAAGCGTGCTCAGCTTGGAGTAGTACTAGGATGGGTGACCAGTCGGGAAGTTGACTCCGACTTGCGTGTGAGTGAGGATAAAGCACGCAATCAATGCTAGTGGTGGTCTGTGGGGCCAGTCGTCATTCCTAAAACTCTACTAGAGACTAGGGCAGTGGTCACAGGCGTTACAAATGGTATCAGAGCCATTTTTCCTCTAGTATGTGGGGCCCACATGAACATGTGGCATGCCAATCTTAAGTCGTGCATCCAGGCAAGTTGGAAAGGGCTATCTGCTGAGACGAGATGGAGCCGCCCTTGTGCTGGTAGCCGTGTATGGGAGTTGGTTGTCCATGGGACATTATGGGTCTGCACTGAAATGGGGAAGAGAATATGGGGTTGTATAGTTGACCCTTGATGAGGACGTCAAGAGTTTAAGTGGGGGAGATAGATAAAATGATCTTAAAAGGAATGATTAGACTACCCATATCACCAAAGTGCGCCTCCTTTTCTGGGATCCCATCACTAAATAACTCCATAGTTAAGTGTGCTATGCTTGGAGTAGTACTAGGATGGGTGACCAGTCAGGAAGTTGACCCCAGATTGTGTGTGAGTGAGGAAAAAGTGTGTCGTTAAGGCTAGTGGTGGTTTTTGGGGTTAGTTGTCATTCCTAAAACTCTACTAGAGACTAGGGCAGTAGTCTCGAGTGTTACAATGATTGTCGAGATTGACAAGAAAAACATGAATAAGGGAGGTTGAGTGTGCTTACTACAGAAGGAATTTTACCGATATGTGGGGAATAGTTGTTGGAAAAATTGATGCAAGATAGAAACTCCATAAGATGCATCATAGACCAAAGTAGGGTTAGGTATTTATAAGGTTGGGTGTTACAGTTTTGCATGTAGTATTTTCGATAAGATTAGGATAAGATTTGGGAAAATCATGGATAAAGAGTGATAGGGTCATGTACCGGGTTAATCAGATCTGGAATTCTATTTAGAATCCAATGAAATTTATTTTGCAAAGTTTCATGGAGAGTTGAGCGAGCAGGACCTGAATAGTCACCCCCCATGCTCGACGGCACTATTTACAGGCTAGATTGTCTCCTACCCAAGGTAGGAGACAAGTCGTGGACTGCACAATTTGTATCCAATGATCTTGATCGCTCCACACACCCACAAGGACCAGGCATAAAGTGTGACCAAATTAAATGTCCATAACTTTATTCCTAGAGACAAATTGTTACATTTTTTATTTTCTTAATCAATTGAGGGAGCAAACAATGCCCAATTAAGTCAAAATTTGGTAGGTTAACTAATTGAGGGGCAAGGAATTCAATTTTTCCATTATATTTAATATTTGAGACTTCTAAATTCATTAGAACCTGAATTGATGCCTAAGTAGATTTTTGACATATTTATTTATTACTTCATCATTAAATACTCAAATTTTGTATGAGACTCTCTATTACCCATACCCACCCATGGTAAAAAAATATAGGAGATTCATTTTGAACTTATATCCTTCAATGTGGTGAATTTACACAACTATTCTAGATGTAGCATATTATTGTAATTTCTTACTTTAAATCCTCAAATAATTATTTTTATCAGCTACAACTCTTATAGTTGAATATTTTAACATCCTAGTTAAAATCAAATTAGTAAGAGGGGTTCAAAATAAAATATCATATTATTTCCTCAAGTGTGTTCATTACAACACTCCACCCCTTAAAGATGACTTTGTCCCCGAAATCCAAACATCCTAAATTAAAAGTCCATAGGATACTCCTATGCTGTGAGTATAGTTTTATTATGTACATTAATTCAAAGTTTCCTTAAGGGTGCCGGATATGTTACCTAAGGTGGTCCACTAAGAAAGGTCTACTTAAGTACCTTATTTAGGATGTAACTATTGTAGATTTTTTTTACTAATTTCCCAAGAGTTAGATAATGTGTTTAAGTCTAACTTAACTAGTTCTCTACTCCTTAAAGACTAAGGGTTTAAGACCCTACCTAGAAAAAGAGATTTTAAAACCTAACTAGTCGCTCTATAAGGATAGAATGAGGTACTAAAACTATGTCCCAAATACTTCCCATCATATATCTTTTCTAGGTCAAGGGAATCGGTTTGCCTAACAGGTTAGAGGTTTTGTCTTAAATGTTTCTCATCCATCCAAACCCTTACATGGTGGTGACTTGATTTTTGAAAACATTAATAAAATACAAAACTCTTCTTTTATGTTTGTAAGATACATATATACATAAATGCATAGATTATCGTTTGGAAAACATGTGATAGAAATCTAACAATTGGTGCTAAAATCAATACAACACCAAGTCACCCGCCATAACCTCTCAAATAACATTTGAAACCATATACTAATCTTCAGATGATCCTTATAGATATTTCCTTCCTCTATATGCCAATGTGAACAATTATAAATAGGTTCAAGATAAAGGTACTTGAATAGGAAAAGAATATAGTTGCATGTTACCTTCATGTACTTCCTAGGCGCCTCCAACATCTATAGCTTCCATTGTAGAAGCTTGACATGCACGTCTCTCAGCATTAGGTCTTCCTTGATTGTTGGGGTGATTCCTTGGAGGTTGGGTGGTTGCTGTTGTTGCACAAGTGGATGGCCAGGGGGTGGTCCTCTATAAAGTTGTGGTCATTGTTGCCTAATATGTGTAGCTAAATCACAATGGTGGCATATTAAGGGTTTATCATTTCTCCAAACATAAGATTCTCCCAAGTTGCATTTGTCAGAAGGATGATGATAGTGACATTATGAACACCTAGTGTATTTTTGTTCATCACCCGAGTGTTCTCTCTTATTGATGTTTTTACCATCCTCTGAAGCTTGATATCCCAGATAAGATTCAAAGACTAAGGCCTTATCAACCATCTCCTAAAAAGTAAGAGGAAGTTGAGGGACAAGAGCACGACCCACATGGTATTTGAGTCCTTGTAATAACATGTCCACTCTTTGATCCTCGCTCAACCCAGCAACATAACGTTCAAGTAGTAGGAATTTTTGCACATATGCGGGAACAAATAAGGAACCTTGCTTTATACTATAGAATTCCGCTTCCTTCTTCTTAAGAGCAATAGAGCGGATGTATTTTCCATGGAATAATGAAAACAATTATTCCCAATTCAAACTGGAGATGTCACAAGTACGTGTGATCCCGTTCCACCAAACATGTGTTGGTCCATCCAACACATATGAAGCAAACCTGACCTTATAGTGAAGAGGACATGTCATACCATCAAAAGTCTGCTCTATGGCTAAGACCCAGTCATCGACCTTATCGACCATCTCTAGTTCTCCTTCACCCTTAAAGTAGGGTGGTTGCATTTCCATGAAATTGGTCAGTGTGTACTCCTTTGGCTTATTAGGTACAGGAGGGGTGTTCATCTTTCCAAGCATGGTCGTGGTGAGAAACTATCACAGGAAGGCTAACTCCTACTCAGGGATTTCAAAGCAGAGAACATGGTGTCGATGCCCCATGAGCAGAGTTGGAGTTATTCCTAGATGGGGGATCCATGCCAAAACATGGGTTCTGCAGTGTGGATAATTCATCCAAAATGCCAAACTAAGGGGCAGTACTAGCATCACCGAACAGGTTGGATCTCCTACAACATAGGCATAACTTGTAAATGAAAAGGGTTCCAAGGATGAATTTCTAAGATAGTTAGACTGTTGAGCACAATTATGCTCTGATACCATGTTGTGAGGAGTGGGGCCTGGTAGGGGATGACTTCTTACCTAATTTAAGAAAATAATTTACATAAAACCCCATGAATACAAATATGACTAAATAAAAGGGGTGCAATATTCTTTTCTCAAACGTATGAGTACACAAACATAGTTTTTGGCAATGTAAAATAAAAAAAATCTAACGATTACATGAATTCATTGTTCATCTTAACAATGAGCCTTATAGGCAAAGTCTAAACTATGAATATAATTATCAGGATCATACTGTGATGAGCAATGTTCCCATCTTAGAACTCATCCATGCACTTAGTCTTGGGTAGAGTCCTCTCCTCCCTAAACCTTAGACTGGGCTATCTCTGGGTGGGTTAAAAAATAACACCCGAGAAAAAGGAGAATAAAAGAAAGTACGTCAACGGGTGTTGAGTATGCACAAAGTAAATAATTGGGCATTAATTAAAGTGAGAAAAATATTTGAAATAAAGAGATGTCAATAATGAGATGTCCAACAAATGAGAGTTTTTCAAAATGATTTAACATGATCAAAATATGAGGCATTTATTAAACAATGTATGATAATTAAAAGGAATCCTGCCATGTACTTTTACATCACAAAATAAAAAGTTGCATGGTGATAAAAATTCTAACTGGCATATATACGAAAAAGTAGGATGAGAATCCATGTATAACATATGAAGGGCAGGAGGACTAATACCTCAGTGCCAAACAAAATATAATGATGCAGGAGGACTAAAACCTCAGGCATTGGCAGGAGGACTAAAACCCCAGTGCCTAAAATAATGAATTGCATGAGGACTAGAACCTTAGTGCATTTACAGGAGGACTAAAACCTCAGTGCCTAAAATAATGAATTACAGGAGACTAGGGCCTCAGTGCATTCACAGGAGGACTAAAACCTCAGTGCCTACAACATGGTGTCACTACCTCTAGTTATGACTAGTCAATTATCCATGCTAATAAGGTAGGCAAGAACAAGATAAAATAGTATTCGTGAAAAGGGTAAGAAGTAAAAGTTGTCATATTGGGGGATTAGAGGACCCAAATAATTAATAGCATTAGGTCAAAAAAACCATCAAAGTTGATTTCACATATTAATGCTAACAAATTAGGGAGTTATTTATAAAGAAGAGAACCATCATAAGAAGATATGAATGTTCACAATTTGATCAATGCCTCATATGAGAAAAGATAGTTTAGTCATAATAATTTGCCCAATTTATATAGAGTAGATATAAATACCTTATCTTGAGTTTCTAAATCAGAGATTAAATCCTAACCCTCCAAATCTATAGTAACTCAACCTACATATAGGTGTAAATCCATCAGTTAGGGTTTATGTATATGTATGGGGAAAATCCTAGAAATCAAAATTCATCAAAAAAAAAACCAGTTTGTCTCTTGTTATAGACCTAACAATAAGTTATGAGTTTCTTGATGATACATCAACCCAAAATCATGACTTTATTAATCATGATTCTATCTTTAGTTACTTTTAAGATCGTAATTGAAAGCAAAACCCTAAAATCTGAATCTTTGTCAAAATCCTAGATTGAAACATGATTTTATCTCAGAGAGAAAGTTTAAGGTTAGTGATCATGGATGTGACTCCAAGATCTCAACTTTATCCTTTAAAACCTATTTTTAATTATTAATGAAGGTTTAAAATCCTAAAAATTCAATATTTAAAACTTGTGAATTAGACGATGAAAACTATACCAAAGGATAGAGAAAAATCTCACAATCTTAGAATATATTATTATTATTTTTTTGGAGCTTCCAATAAAAATTAATGAATTTTACAATTTTTTACCACTTATTGATTTAAATAGGAAAAATAATGTGGAAGTGACTAAGTATTAATGTCATAAACTAAGGTCATGATTGGTTAGACACGCATCTAACTAACCATGTATCAGGTAATGTAAATCTGGTAAAAGAAGAAAAAGACCTATAGGGCATGTTCAAATAAATGACGATCGGAGGGGCAAAATCAGAAACTTAAGCACAAAGGGGTCTTCTCCCCCAACGATTGCTCGTCATGATCGTAACCTACTTACAGCGCAAGTCTTACTAATTTTGGGGTAAACTCATCCAGGACATGGTTGTCAAGATTGACAAGACAAACATGAAGAAGGGAGGCTGAGTGTGGTTACTCCAGAAGGAATTTCACCAAGATGTGGGGAATAACTGTTGGAGGCGACAAGAATCTCAGACCCGAGTTTGATTTGGTGATAGGATAGGAAACAACTATGGACAAAATTAGTGCAAGAAAACAACTCCACATGATGCGGTGGAGACCAAAGTAGGGTTAGGTATTCATAAGGTTGGGTGTTCGGGTTTTTGCATGTAGTAGTTTTGATAAGCTTAGGTATTTGGGAAAATCATAGATAAAGAGTGATAGGGTCATATACATGTTGAATCAGATCTAAAATTCTATTTAGAATCCAATGAACTTTATTTCATGAAGTTTCATGGATATTTGAGCGAGAAGGACCCAAATAATCACCCCCATGTCCCACGACACTATTCACAGGTTAGACTGCCTCCTACTCGAAGTAGGATACAATTCATGGACCACACGATGTGGATCCAAGGATCTTGATCGCTCTGCATGCCCATAAGGATCAGGCATCAAGTGTGACCAGATTAAATGTCCATAACTTTATTCCTAGAGACAAATCATTACATATTTTCTTTTCGTGATCAATGGAAGGAGCATACATGGTCCAATTAAGTCAAAACTTGGTAGGTTAAATAATTGAGGGGCAAGGAATTCAATTTGCCTTTATATTTAGCGTTTGACGGTTCTAAATCCATCAAAACTAATTCATGCCTAAGTAGATTTTTGACATATTTATTTATTCCTTCATCATTAAATACTCAAATTTTGTATGAGACTCTCTATTACCCATACCTACCCATGGGGGAAAATCTAGGAAATATATTTTGAACTTAGATCCTTCAATGTGGTGAATTTACACTAGTTTAGATGTAGTGCATTATTCTAATTTCTTAATTTAAATCCTTGAATAATTATTTTTAACATCTACAACTCTTATAATTGAATATTTTAACATCCTAGTTCAAACCAAGTTAGTAAGAGGGTTCAAAATAAAATATCATATTTTTTCCTCAAGTTTGGGTTCGTTACATCCATCGCGGTCGTGCTACAAGGCCCCAAAATCTTACTTTCCCACTGTGATTTTTCCATCACCACCATAGCCATTCCTTGTCACCCACAACGATTGTTCTTCCTAGAATGAGCATGTTGCCACCCAAACTCTAATACTTCTTTCTGATCATTTCATCTAAATACCTCCACTTAACCCTATGCTTCCCAAGCCACTATATAAATAATAGTGGCAATATGGAGCTAGATGTTAGCTACCATAGCATTCATTGTCACCCTCTAGTGCATTCATTGCACCTCCTACCTACTCCCACTCCATTTACACATTCCTCCACCATAAAAACCTAGCTTTATAGGGTTTTGTCCATTACTATCCACCATTCCATGCTTTCCATACTAAAGGAGGGAGGAGTACATGCATCTACATCTTGAGATGAATAAAGAAGAGTCTTCACCAAGAATCCATGGCATATTACTCTTGTACTCTTTCTTCTTTCTCTCATTTTTTTTATAATGAGTAGCTCGGCCCTTAGGTGGGCTGTTTGGGGTTGAAAATGTGACTCTGATACTATGATTGGGGGGGGAATAACATGTGAACTCTATGATTTTGTTTGTTAGTGTTAACTTCTACTTCTATCTCATTTCCTATGGGTTATTTTGTGGCTTGTACTTGAAAACACCTATGTAGTAGGAGAAATAGTTGATATGTAGATATTTTGGGATTTGATCCTAGGTCCAACTATTAATCAGTAGATAGCTACCCATCTTCCTACATATCTATCCCTTCTGTTATCCCTCGGTGTGGTATCTAAGTATCTACTTTGGAAATACTTAGTACTTGTAACATCCTTGACCTGGGTTATGCTTTAACCCTAGGTGTTTTGATTAATAAATATGATTATATGCTTAATCTTATATTATTAAAAGTAATTAGGGCTCATGAGAAACTTATGTTTCAATTTTGGTCATGTTTGAACAATGTTGAAGCAATGTTTGCTTATTTGGGACTAAAGTGCAAATTACCCAAGTTGAGGGGTTAAATTGCAAATGTTGCATGATAAGATGTTCCTCATGTGTTGAAGCATCATGAGAATGAAGATTATGCATATGTATGGCTTGTGGTATCCTGAGTACCAAGGAAGAGCTGATAAAGCAATGTTTGTGCATTAAAACCTAGTTTTGGTGTAAAGTGCAATTTACCCAAAACCTAGGGTTCAATATGCAAATTACCACTTCAATAAGGATCCTAATGTTTCTTAGCATCATGTAGAGCAAATAAAATGAGAGGGGAGCCTCATTTGAATTAAGTTGGAGGAGAGAGAATCTTGATATTAAAATAATCAAGATTTAATCCTAATTGAAACCCTAATTCAATTTAGGGCAAAAATGAATGTATTAATTAAAGGGCTTTCAACAAAAATTAAAACGGTTGAGTTCAGATATGTGTGGTCGTCTTTGTTCTTTGCAAGAGCCACGAAATATCTCAAGGAGGTGGAATTTCCACTCACCTTATTTTAAGGAAAAGAAATATCCACTAAGTCATGGATATTAATATAAAAAGGGTTAAGGTACTTAATTTGCTTTTCTTTAAAATGTGGATAATTAAAGGGAATAAGAGGCCAATATGATAGCCTCGTCCCTAAGGAAGGATAGGGGTCAAGTGGCAAGGTAATTGAGGGGATAATTCCTACTTTCTCTCTCCTAATTGAATTTTTTAATAAAATTCACATATAAGCTCATTTATCCATAGAATGAAAGGGAAATTCGGATTTACTTCCACCCTTTGCTTGGAAAACGACCTTGGGAGATTGAGAGCAAGAATAGAACGACCCCAAACCTTTTTTTAAGTCATTGGCCTTCTTTCTCCTTGATTCCATGGTGGAAATCAAAAATAAATCATTGATTTCTTCTTTTCTATACTCCATCTTCAACCCTAGCCAATCTTTTCAACCAAAAGCTTGAGGACGAGCTTAGGGGGAGTTTCAAAAGCATAATACACCATTTTTTCCGTGAGCTTGGAGCTTTGTATCTCAATTGGAGATGGGTTTTATAACTTGAGCCCATGATTTTGTTATTGCATTCAATTCCTTATCAAATAATGATCATTTTTCACATTCACGATAATTGATTTGGTTGATGGATACAATCACCATGGAAACCACAGTAGGTTTTGTGATTTTACAGCTTGAAGATGATAAGCACACACTACTCCAAATATCCAAGGCAAACGGATTACATTTTGTTGCTCAAATGGTTTCCCAAACTGTTTGGGAGCAAACGGTTTCAAACCGTTTAGAAGCAAACGGTTTCACCAAATCACATGAGGCCAAACAGTTTCAGACCGTTTGGTGGTGTTGACCAGGGTTGACCGTTTGGATATCTTTTTAAAATGATCTAGGTTAGTGACCCATCAATTATGATTGATTAGTTCCAAATGGTTCATGTGTTGAAGGTCCATCAATCACCAAAACCCTAATCGGGTTAAGTGTTGATTTCCAAATTGATTGAGTTAGAAACTTGGTTTGATTGACCCAAACGGTTTCAAAACCATTTGAGAATCACCCAAACGGTCTCAAGACCATTTGGGGGTCACCCAAGACCGTTTGGAGGTCTAGGGTTAAGAATGGATTAGTATTTGAAGGTCCAAAGATACCAAATTGAAAGGCAATTAAGTGTTGATTTGATGATCAAACTAATGATCTAAACCCTAATGGAATTTCACAAAATCCAAGTATAGGATGAGGCAAATGGTCTCAAGACCGTTTGGAGGTCATCCAAATGACCTCAAGACCGTTTGGGGTCAAGACATGTTCAATTTTGATGATGGTCCAATAGTTTTAAAGCAACTAGACTCACATCGGTTAATGTTGAAGGATCATCGATTCCAAACCCTAATCCAATTGATTCAAACCCTAATTGATGATCAATTGAGGGTAAAATCAGTTGAAGTATGACCTAATTAACTCAATTGAAGTATGGTGATAGGTCCAATTGAAGATTGGGTACATGAATTCAATGATTGAAGGAATCAACATTGAGAACCCCAAATCGATTTGATAGGTTGAGGCCATATTTGGTCCATGCGGTTTTGAGGAGGTTTGGACCAAACGGTCTCAAGAACATTTAGGACCAAATGATCCCAAACCATTTGAGGCCCAATCGATCTCAAGAGTGCTTTAGCAAATGGTTTCAAGTACTTGCTTTAGCAAACGGTCTTAAGCACCACCTTTACTAAATGGTTTCAAACCATTTGAACTTTGAAAGACCAAGACCGTTTGGGGTTCAAGTAGTCAAAAATTGTTTGAGGACTCAATTGGTTAATCCTTTTAAATACCTAATGTAATTGAGGACTCAATTGGTTAATCCACTTGGACACCTATTGTAATTGAAGATCCGATTGGTCAATTCATTTAGATACCTCATGTAATGGAGGTCCAATGTGATTGAATCTCTTGAGAATTAAGATGATGATTGATCCATTGATCCAATGATGATTATTAAGGTTAGGTACAAAGTTTGAAACCCTAAAGTACCTAGATGATCAATACCTTTAAATTATTTAAACCTAAAAGGTTATGAGAGTAATGTCTTAGTACACTATGTTAACCATAGTTGTATGTACTTGATTGAAGGGTTGATGTAACCTAATCAAGTTGAGAGGATGATGGAAAGGAATTCATAGATGAGTATTGATCATGTGGTGATTAGGTTATGATCCTTAGTAAAGAGATCATGAAACCCTAATCCATAAGTTTAATGAACCCTAACCCTAATTCAGGGTAACATAATGTAAAAAACCCCAATTATGGGAATGGAATAGTAAACTCTAATTTTAGGCAATATGATGAGAAAGCCTAATGAAGGGTGATGTTATATGCAATCCTCACCCTAATGAAGTATGATAGTATGGGGAACCCTAATCCTAATAATGGAATGGTAACTAATACATTGATGAGGGAAATGCCTAAAGTAATTAATTGTAGATACCCTTATAGCAAGCAATGCTTTAACCTGAGATGAGTCCATATCATTAAAGATAGTTGGACCATTCTTATGTGTGACCTATGCACTTCATGGTAAGAGTGATAGGTTAATGGATGAAAGGATCAAGATGGGAAATACCTTAATCCAAGATAAGTTGATAACTTAAGGAAGTTGAAAGTGATGAGGAAAGTGATACATCAATATGTGATAGATATCACTTTTAGCATTCCAGGAATGATATACCTTGATGCACCTCAAATCCAATATATTTGGACAAGAAGCACATGAAGTGTGTCATGTAAATTGTTACAATAAAATGTAATGAGTTTGATATACCGTGATAAGCATAGGCTAATATACCTTGAGAATAAGGGTAAGCCAAACTAATGAGTATGATGTAATCATACCATGATAAGGATGAGGAATGAACTCATACCTTGTACATAGAATCATTTAATGATAAATGTTAAGAGTAATGAACATGATTGAATTCTAAAGATGTGTAATGGACTTATGAGCCATATGGATAGATGTTGCCTAGTAAGAGGTAACAAAATGTTTTAAAGGTTACACAGGATTTGCATAGTTCAATACCTAGAATAATATCACAGGATTGACATAATTCAATACCTGGAATAATATCACAGGATTGATATAGTTCAATACCTAGAATAGATGCACAGGATTAGCATAGTCTAATACCTGGAATAACAACTACACATGATTGGTTAAATCCCAATACTTGGAATAATAACACAGGATTGGTTAAATCCCAATACCTGGAATGATAACACAAGATTGGTTAAATTCCAATACCTGGAATAATGTCATAGGATTGACTTAGTTCAATACTTGGAATGACAACACATGATTGGTAATAACCCAATACCTGGAATAGTTGCACAAGATTGACATAGATCAATACCTAGATTAGTTGCACGGGATTGGCATAGTTCAATACCTGGAATGATAACACGGGATTGGTAATAACCCAATACCTGGAATAGTTGCACAGGATTGACATAGATTAATACTTTGAATAGTTGCATAGGATTGACATAGTTCAATACCTAGAATAATATCAAAAAATTGATATAGTTCAATACCTGGAATAGATGCACAGGATTAGCATAGTCTAATACCTGGAATAACAATTGCACAGGATTGGTTAAATCCCAATACCTAGAATGATAACACAGGATTGGTTAAATCCCAATACCTGGAATGATAACACAGGATTGGTTAAATTCCAATACCTGGAATAATGTCACAGGATTGACTTAGTTCTTTACCTGGAATGATAACACAGGATTGGTAATAACCCAATACCTAGAATAGTTGCACATGATTGACATAGATCAATACCTAGAATAGTTGCACATGATTGGCATAGTTCAATACCTAGAATGATAACACAGGATTGGTAATAACCCAATACCTGAAATAGTTGCATAGGATTGTCCTAGTTCAATACCTAGAATGATAACACAGGATTGGTAATAACCCAATACCTGGAATAGTTGCACAGGATTAGCATAGTTCAATACCTGGAATAGTTGCACAAGATTGACATAGTTCATTACTTGGAATGGTTACACAGGATTGACATAGTTCAATACTTGGAATGGATACACAGGAATAATATAAGTCTAATGCTTGTACTAGTTGCACAGGATAGGTGTAATCCAATGCCTGGAATATTTATATAGGATTGGTATAGACCAATGCCTGAATAAGACATGATGATGTACACTCTCATGTCCAATATAGCCAAAATATGTTTAGCAGATTGGCTAAGGCCAATAAGTTGAAACAAGAATGTCTCATGGGTGACATATCAAGGGAATGAGTGTCACAAGAGAAGTTTGACATGATGGTATAATATGAAGGATAAATGATATAAATGTTCATCCTATTCCTTATTAAAAGAATAGTTGATCTATTGTTCTATCATAAATAGTTACAATGTTTCAAGATGAGAATGCTTTAAAGTGCATATCCTCTATCCAGTTTTATATAATTAACTACAATAATAATATTTTGGCAGAGAGTTATATCTCTCGTTGGGACAATTTACAATTGTCTCACTCTCGTGGGATCCAATGTTTTTAGGTGGACGTGGACAAGGAGGCAGGAAACCTTTAGCAGAGAAAGAACAACAGCAGCATCAAGGACAGCAGTAATATCTCTGGTGGAGATACTGCCTGTCTAGTCTTATAATTAGAAAGTCTTATGTGTCGTCTCTGTACTCTCAGGTCCTCGGAGTCAGTAGTCAGTGTTTTTATTGAATCGATCTGAGATTTTAATTTGATGCCTCGAGGTTTTATGCTGTCTATATATAATGTTGAATAGGACAGCTGATGTTGTAATCCTCGAGAAGAGATATTACAAGTTGTGTACTTATGGAACAAAATGTAAATATTATACTTTGGTTCTTGATGAAAAAGATTTCCTATGTGTAGATCTCTTTGTAAAAAGTTTTAATTTTTAGTGATTTTCAGTAATCCGCTGCAAATGATTCGCTTCCGCTTAAGTAAATCTCATTTTTATAAGTTGGATGCCACAATTTAGTGGTATCAGAGCTCTAGGTTCTCTGAGTCTACAGAGACATTGTTACGACCCCACCTCTCGATAACCCCCAATTAAGGGAGACCAAGAGGTTGAGCCGCACCCATTTATCCCGGATCAAAGGTTCGACATATAACCATAAACAATTATAAAATTCTAACAGACTATACTGAAAATGGTAATAAAATTTTTCTTTACATACCTTTTGAAAACTTTGATCTTTAAACGTCTATCCACACCGATACTAATCTATCTAATCCTCCTTTATACTTTAATTCTCTTTTAGTATCACATGTGCCACTTTACTGTTTGTTCTTTTCATTGTACCTAAAACGCCGACAAACAAAACGTCGGTCATCCGTAGCTGGTATGTGGGGGAAACCAATAATCATTCAATTATCTATAACAATGTATCACATTCAATTATCATTTAACAAACAAGTTTACGTTTTAAGTATAACTACGTGATCCATGTGTACCCTATCCCCTGCGCTGTCCCTGCAGTGGACCTGGATACTACCTCCCATGTGGTAGATTCCCATTTTACCCCTCATGACTTCACCTGATAGGTGAATCAATTTCTAGGGCTGAGTCACATGGCACTACCCGTAGGTAGCCCACTCCTTAACTCATGGTATGCTAAGAGTCTCATGGCACTACTCATGTGTAGCCCAGTTTCTAACTCATGATACCCTAGACCTTTCTCTAGGTTATCCTTAGCCTTTGCATAGCCACAGGGGTGGACTCGGATCTAGCTAGTTATACATGTATACTCATAGTGATAGCCATAGTCACTTTATAGTTGCATGAATTAAATAAACATCGAACAGTTTATTTAAAGCAATCGGTAAAACATTCGGAAATCACCGTGAAACTAGAACGGTTATTCATAAGCGTAACCACATACCTGTCAGGATGATTTTGAGATTGAATAATCCATGCAAGAAAGAAATCCAAGCAAGCACATATATCAAGATCCTGAAATAATTACTCATTTCATCAAGACTTATTAAATCTAGCTTGCCTCCTAGGGTTTCTAATCCAATTTTTAGGGTTTCTATTGCAATTAGGGTTTCCCTTCATCTTTTACTATTTAAACCCTAATTTAATGCAATTGATCCCAAACCCTAATTATATCAACATCTAATTCTCAATTTCGGATTAGAGGCATAATTAACTATTAATTAAGTTCATTAATCCTCTTTTACATTAAAGCTATTATTTTTATCCATTTCATCCATGACAAAATCATTATACGCATTTATCATCAATTCAAAGCTCATTAGGGTCTAATTAACATATGAACTCATTTTTCCATCAATTCCATATTTTATTCATGAAAAGACCCTAATTACTACTTTCAGGGTATTTATCCAGAATTAAGGACTTTCATATACAAATAACTTAGAACTATCATTTAACAATCATATTTTCACATTTTTCAATCTAAATATGATCTTATTTTCTTTTACCCTAAATTAGGGTTTCTAAATTATTTAATCATTCTCATATGAGGTATAACCCTAAATCATGCAATTCTACATTTAGATCAGGTTCGAATCTAACATTACCATTCAACAGGTTATTAACACTTCAATTAACCCATTAAGCATCTTAGATTCAACCTTTAATTACAAATAGGGTTTTTAACTCAACTTTAATGCACTTTTCATCATCTTATAGTACTTTTGCAATTAGAAACGGAATCAATATTTTCTAATATTTTTAATGGATTCCTCTCGTTCTCCTGATCAATTTTCATATATTATTCACATTTATTCGAGCTACGGTTTACGAGATATGAATTTAACAAGGTTTTACTTACTTGGCCAATCGGGAGTTGCCACGTCATCACAGTCCATGCGACGTTGCAGATTTGGAAATATAACGGTTTTACCGTTATACCCTTACTTAAGTTAGCCGCTGCTTTGTACCCCGAAGGGCAAAACCGTCAAACGCGCGTCTTCATCTTCCTCCTTGCGACCACAGCCGGCCGTCGCCCTAGGAGTCGTGGGCGGGGCTTCTCCTTCAACTATCTGACCTCGCCGACCAACAGGGACACATCCCTTGCGTCCGCCGCCCTCCCCCGCGCCTGCCTAAGCCTCCATTGGTGGTGTGGCGGCCGGGTGAGGGAGTTCCTGGCCTGCGACCTGCTGCCATGCTGCAGGTCTTTCTGCAGCCAGTGAGAGGGGCAGCGCGCGTGAAGATGCAAGCTCCGATATTCAGGGTTGCCGTGGTTGCATCCTTCATCCAACACAACGACCCAGAAGCCCATCGTTTTCCTCAAGATCAGACAACCCTCTAGGTTAGGGTTTTACGTGTGAGAACCAAGAAGAAGGAGAAGAAGAATGTGGGATACTCTCTCTCCCTTCGATCCAAGACTCAACCCCATATATAGGGGAGAGCACGGAGCCCTGAGACGTACCTCTACGAGGTCTCAAGTCCTATACTCGAAAGGAAACTTACTTTCCTTCAATGTGAAGCAAGTGCCTCTCTCTCTTTTTTTTTTCTAATTATCTCCTTTGATGATCATTATTCTGTAGATAATTAGGAATACGAAAACTTCTCTCTTAATCTCATTAGACTTGCCCTTTAATTCATAGGCTACGAATTTATATTCCCTTTTATTAGAAAATACTTCCTTTCTATTACAAAATCCATTAATAATGTATCATATTATCTTTTATTTTGCAAATTTGGAATTTTCTCTTTCTTTCCTCTTTATTGGGACTCCTTGGATCCCAAGATACTCCATTATTTCGAAATTCATTTTCAAGGATACTTATTATCCTTCTATATGCATTATTTTGCATTATCATGTTTATTTCTTAATAAAATATTTCTTTTTGAGGGTTTCTCTTTATTTCTCTTTTATCTTCCTCATTGGCATTCCTTTTATCATTAGAAACCTCATGGATACGAAATTTCCCCAAGAAATCTCATTTATGTCTCTTTTCATTCATTTTCCACATTATATCATTATTTCCCAATTTCTTTCTTCATAAAGAAATACTTAATTAATCTTTTCTTCTCCTATTGCTTTCTTTTTTCAACCTTGGACTCCTTGGTATCCAAGGAACCCAAGAGGCACGAAATCTTCTTTGGATTTTCCTTCTAGAGGTTTCCTCATATTTCTTTTCTTAAAAATTCAATTATCCATTTACTAATTGAATTTCCTTTGTTATTTTCCTTTTTATTGGGCCCAATAGCCAATAAAGCCCACAAATCAAACAACAAGGCTATTTTAAACGAAATCCATTTATTTGAAGCAAATTATATCATTATTTGTTCAAATATCTTTAATATGAGAAATTGCATTTCTCACCAATTGAACCCAAAAAATTGGGGTTATAACAGACATAGGACTAAGGTATCGAGTTTGTTCTAAGTTTATTTCAGTGTATCTTATAGTGTCTTCTACTTATGCAGAAGAAGATATATAACTTAAAGATGTCTGAAGGACATGAAGAATACGTTGCTGAGAGCAATGTTGTTGCACCAGTGGGAGGTGTAAGGGATTAGGCAAGGGAGGAACCAGTGCCTGAAAATCCTCATGTTGATGAAATCATGAGAGGAAACCCAGATGTCCATAATCTTTTTGGGCAACTCATGACTACAATGAGGTATATAGCAGACCGGATGCCAATATCGGCACCTAGGGCATCAGTTCCCAATGGGGGATATGGTTCTGGTAAGACCTTTGAACGACTATGTCGTGTAGGAGCCATAGAATATGCTGGAACATCTGACCCATCATATGATGATCTCTGGCTCACTGAGTTAGAAAAAGCCTTTAAGATCCTTAGTATCCCAAAGGCTGACAAAGTTAAACATGCGGTGTACCTTTTGAAAGGTAGTGTTGGACACTGGTGGACTATAGAAGAAATAAAAAGGAATGATGAAGAGGTTGGATGGGAGGAATTCTGTCGAGAATTCGTCAATAAGGATTTTCCAAAGACTTATTTAGATGAAAAGATCTCATAGTTTGAGAAAATACGACAGGGAGCCATGTCTATAAGTGAATATGAGGTTAAGTTCATGGAACTTTTACGATTTTGCCCCAGATGGCTGCTATTGAGGAGGAAAAGATTCGACGTTTTGAGAAATGATTGAATGATGAGATGTCCATTCCGGTATCTACCCTAGAAAGTAGGGAGAGGTTTGCCACATTTGTGGAGTCTATACGGAGGATAGAAAGATCTACGATAAAGAAACATGAGACAAACCTCAAAAGAAAATCTACACAGTCACAGGGACTAATGAGTAGTGGCAGCAGACAACCAAAATCTTCACCAGTCCAACCACAATATAGTACACCTATGCAGGGGTCATCAATTTGGGGTCGAGCTTGTCATAAATGTGGACAGCTAGGACATTTTAGACAACAATGTCCAAGGAGAAACAGTGAGATGACCCAACAGTCAAGGCATAATCTGCAAAACCCACAAGGACCTCAGTCCAGTGGAGCAGATGGTGGAGGACGAAGACAAGTGTCACAGTTTGGTCCATCTACTTATGGTAGTAGAGGACAAAGGCAATAATAAATAACAACTAAGTTCATGTTTTGGGTCAGATAAGATGCTAGTTATCTTATAAAAGGTAGACTTGTCAAAATAGAACTTTCTATTTTGAGCTACCTTCTGTTTCCTACTATAAGAAAAGTAGTTGTTGTTTAGATCATCTGTATAATCCTTTAAGGATATGAGTAAGAGATAAGAAGGATGAAAACTTATGTTTAGTTTGATATTTTTTTATATGTTTGAAAATTTGTCTTTACTTACAGAAAGGGAAAAGATGTAAAACTGAGATACCAAGTAATGAAAATTAAGGAGATGTTAAGAATATGAAACATAATATAAAACAAATACATACTACCTAATTTCAGTTCTTGAATACCCTGGCCAGGTATTCATTTATTGAAGGCAAGGTAAGTATGACATATCTAGATTATTATCTTTTTTACTACCCTGATCAAGTAGTCATTCTGAAATATGACATATCTAGATTGTTATCTTTTTTACTACCCTGATCAAGTAGTCATTCTGAAACAATCTCTAGAGTTTAAAGAAGAAGGAGATGTGGCATGGATATTTCTACCACATTCTAATTGATATATGAAGGAATTTGATTTACTCATAAATCAACTTATAAAGGAAAATGAAGATGTACTGTGTTATCAACACATGTGTATATACCAAGGGAAGGAATTCTAGTATCTGAGAAATATCAGGCTATTTTATGATGGTTTCCTGTAAGGGGTAACTGTGAAATCAGTCCAGTTACCTAATGTAGTATGAACATCGCATGTTAGGGGTTTATGCTTTGCATAAACATAACAATTGAAGATATCTTTGAGATAAGTTCTTGGTTGATAAGTAACAGTTCTTGGTTGATAACTAATGAGATAAATAGTGCAAGTAATAAGGAAAGCTTGTGTTGTGTCATCAGGTAAGATGACACAATCAAAGTATGAAAAGACTTATAGTTCAAATGAATGACAAAATATAATTGTGATCTTGAAAAAGAAATGTTGAACTAACTAAGGAACATAGGAGTATATGTCCCATGTGAATCATTCCATGATAAACTTGTATGGAATAACTTTGTATTGATCAAAAATCTATGGTGTCTCCATAATAATGAGGTTTTATGTGAGGACATGATGATATGATGCATGGATAATATCTGTTTCCCTTTTATCTGGGATTTCGGGGACGAAATCCTTGTTAGGGGTTTATAATTTGTAACATCTTTGACCTGGGTTATGATTTAACCCTAGGTGTTTTGATTAATAAAGATGATTATATGCTTAATCTTATCTTATGAAAAGTAATTAGGGCTCATGAGAAACTTATGTTTCAATTTTGGTCATGTTTGAACAATGTTGAAGCAATGTTTGCTTATTTTGGACTAAAGTGCAAATTACCCAAGTTGAGGGGTTAAATTGCAAATGTTGCATGATAAGATGTTCCTCATGTGTTGAAGCATCATGAGAATGAAGATGATGCATAGGTATATCTTGTGGTAGCCTGAGTACCAAGGAAGAGCTGATAAAGTAATGTTTGTGCATTAAAACCTAGTTTTGGTGTAAAATGCAATTTACCCAAAACCTAGGGTTCAATATGAAAATTACCACTTCAATAAGGTCCCTAATGTTTCTTGGCATGATGTAGAGCAAATAAAATGAGAGGGGCGCCTCATTTGAATTAAGTTGGAGGAGAGAGAATCTTGATATTAAAATAATCAAGATTTAATCCTAATTGAAACCCTAATTCAATTTAGGGCAAAAATGAATGTATTAATTAAAGGGATTTCAACAAAAATTAAAAAGGTTGAGTTCAGATAT
Source organism: Alisma plantago-aquatica (assembly GCA_963693085.1). Taxonomy (NCBI): domain Eukaryota; kingdom Viridiplantae; phylum Streptophyta; class Magnoliopsida; order Alismatales; family Alismataceae; genus Alisma; species Alisma plantago-aquatica. The sequence continues at coordinate 209,497,453 of OY856414.1, forward strand.
GTGTGGTCATATTTTTTCTTTACAAGAGCCACGAAATATCTCAAGGAGGTGGAATTTCCACTCACCTTATTATAAGGAAAAGAAATATCCACTAAGTCATGGATATTAATATAAAAAGGGTTAAGGTGCTTAATTTTATTTTCTTTAAAATGTGGATAATTGAAGGTAATAAGAGGCCAAGATTATAGCCTCGTCCCTAAGGAAGGAGAGGGGTCAAGTGGCAAGGGAATTGAGGGGATAATTCCTACTTTCTCTCTCCTAATTGAATTTTTTAATAAAATTCACATATAAGCTCATTTATCCTTAGAATGAAAGGGAATTTCGGATTTACTTCCACCCTTTGCTTGGAAAACGACCTTGGGAGCTTGGGAGAAATAATAGAACGACCCCCAACCTGTTGGTAAGTCCCTGACCTTCGTTCTCCTTGATTCCATGGTGGAAATCGAAAATAAGTCATTGATTTCTTCTTTTCTTCACTCCATCTTCAACCCTAGCCAATCTTTTCAACCAAAAGCTTGAGGACGAGCTTAGGGGGAGTTGCAAAAGCTTCATCCACCATTTTTTCCATGAGCTTGGAGCTTTGGAGCTCAATTGGAGACGGGTTTTATAACTTGAACCCTTGATTTTGTTATTGCATTCAATTCCTTATCAAATAATGATCATTTTTCACATTCACGATAATTGATTTGGTTGATGTATACAATCACCATGGAAACCATAAAAGGTTTCATGAGTTTAGAGATTGAATATGATAATCACACATCTCTCCAAATATCCAAGGCAAACAGTTTACATTTTGTTGCTCAAACGGTTTCCCAAACCGTTTGGGAGCAAACGGTTTCAAACCGTTTAGAAGCAAACGGTTTCACCAAACCGCATGAGGCCAAACGGTTTCAGACCGTTTGGTGTTGTTGACCAGGGTTTACCATTTTCAGATCTGTTGAAAATGATCTAGGTTAATGACCCATCAATAATGATTGATTAGTTCCAAATGGTTCATGAGTTGAAGGTCCATCAATCACCAAAACCCTAATCGGGTTAAGTGTTGATTTACAAATTGATTGAGTTAGAAACTTGGGTCGATTGACCCAAACGCTTTCAAAACCATTTGGGAATCACCCAAACGGTCTCAAGACCGTTTGGGGGTCACCCAAGACCGTTTGGAGGTCTAGGGTTAAGAATGGATTAGTATTTGAAGGTCCAAAGATACCAAATCGAAAGGCAATTAAGTGATGATTTGATGATCAAACTAATGATCTAAACCCTAATGGAATTTCACAAAATCCAAGGATAGGATGAGGCAAACGGTCTCAAGACCATTTGGAGGTCATCCAAATGAAATCAAGACCGTTTGGGGTCAGGACATGTTCAATTTGGATGATGGTACAATAGTTTTAAAGCAAGTAGACTCACATTGGTTAATGTTGAAGGATCATCGATTCCAAACCCTAATTGATGATCAATTGAGGGTCAATTGAGGGTCAAATCATTTGAAGGATTACCTAATTAACTCAATCGAAGTATGGTGATAGGTCCAATTGAAGATTGGGTACATGAATTCAATGATTGAAGGAATCAACATTGAGAACCCCAAATCGATTTGATAGGTTGAGGCCATAATTGATCCATGCAGTTTTGAGGAGGTTTGGGACCAAACGATCCCAAACCGTTTGAGGCCCAATCGATCTCAAGAGTGCTTTAGCAAATGGTTTCAAGTACTTGCTTTAGCAAACGGTCTTAAGCACCACCTTTCCCAAACGGTTTCAAACCGTTTGAACTTTGAAAGACCAAGACCGTTTGGGGCTCAAGTAGTCAAAAATTGTTTGAGGACTCAATTGGTTAATCCTTTTGGATACCTAATGTAATTGAGGACTCAATTGGTTAATCCACTTGGACACCTATTGTAATTGAAGATCCAAATGGTCAATTCATTTAGATACCTCATGTAATGGAGGTCCAATGTGATTGAATCTCTTGAGAATTAAGATGATGATTGACTCGTTGATCCAATGATGATTATTAAGGTTAGGTACAAAGGTTGAAACCCTAAAGTACCTAGATGATCAATACCTTTAAATTATTTAACCCTAAAAGGTTATGAGAGTAATCTCGTAGTACACTATGTTAACCATAGTTCTATGTACTTGATTGAAGGGTTGATGTAACCTAATCAAGTTGAGAGGATGATGGAAAGGAATTCATATATGAGTATTGATCATGTGGTGATTAGGTTATGATCCTTAGTAAATAGATCATGAAACCCTAATCTAGAAGGTTAATGAACCCTAACCCTAATTCAGGGTAACATAATGTAAAAATCCCAATTATGGGAATGGAATAGTAAACCCTAATTTTCGGCAATATGATGAGAAAGCCTAATGAAGGGTGATGTTATATGCAATCCTCACCCTAATGAAGTATGATAGTATGGGGAACCCTAATTCTAATAATGGAATGGTAACTAATACATTGATGGGGGAAATGCCTAAAGTGATTAATTGTAGATACCCTTATAGCAAGCAATGCTTTAACTTGAGATGAGTCCATATCATTAAAGATAGTTGGAACATTCTTATGTGTGACCTATGCACTTCATGGTAAGAGTGATAGGTTAATGGATGAAAGGATTAAGATGGTAAATACCTTAATCCAAGATAAGTTGATAGTTGAAAGTGATGAGGAAAGTGATACATAAATATGTGATAGATATCACTTTTAGCATTCCAGGATTGATATACCTTGATGCACCTCAAATCCAATATATTTGGACAAGAAGCACATGAAGTGTGTTATGTAAATTGTTACAATAAAATGTAATGAGTTTGATATACCTTGATAAGCATAGGCTAATATACCTTGAGAATAAGGGTAAGCCAAACTAATGAGTATGATGTAATCATACCATGATAAGGATGAGGAATGAACTCATACCTTGTACAGAGAATCATTTAATGATAAATATTAAGAGTAATGAACATGATGGAATTTTAAAGATGTGTAATGGCCTTATGAGCCATATGGATAGATGTTGCCTACTAAGAGGTAACAAAATGTTTTAAATGTTACACAGGATTGACATAGTTCAATACCTGGAATAATATCACAGGATTGACATAGTTCAATACCTGGAATAATATCACAGGATTGATATAGTTCAATACCTGGAATAGATGCACAGGATTAGCATAGTCTAATACTTGGAATAACAACTGCATAGGATTGGTTAAATCCCAATACCTGGAATAATAACATAGGATTGGTTAAATCCCAATACCTGGAATGATAATACATGATTGGTTAAATTCCAATACCTGGAATAATGTCATAGGATTGACTTAGTTCAATACTTGGAATGATAACACAGGATTGGTAATAACCCAATACTTGGAATAGTTGCACAGGATTGACATAGATCAACACCTGGAATAGTTGCACATGATTGGCATAGTTCAATACCTGGAATGATAACACAGGATTGGTAATAACCCAATACGTGGAATAGTTGCACAGGATTGACATAGATCAATAACTAGAATAGTTTCACACGATTGACATAGTTCAATACGTGGAATAATATCATAGGATTGATATAGTTCAATACATGGAATAGATGCACAGGATTAGCATAGTCTAATACCTGGAATAACAACTGCACAGGATTGGTTAAATCCCAATACCTGGAATAATAACACAGGATTGGTTAAATCCCAATACCTGGAATGATAACACAGGATTAGTTAAATTCCAATACCTGGAATAATGTCACATGATTGACTTAGTTCAATACCTGGAATGATAACACAGGATTGGTAATAACCCAATACCTAGAATAGTTGTACAGGATTGACATAGATCAATACCTAGAATAGTTGCACAGGATTGGCATAGTTCAATACCTGGAATGATAACACAGGATTGGTAATAACCCAATACCTAGAATAGTTGCACAGGATTGGCCTAGTTCAATACCTGGAATGATAACACAGGATTGGTAATAACCCAATACCTGGAATAGTTGCACAGGATTAGCATAGTTCAACACTTGGAATTGTTGCACAAGATTGACATAGTTCATTACTTGGAATGGTTACACAGGATTGACATAGTTCAATACTTGGAATGGATAAACAGGAATAATATAAGTCTAATGCTTGTACTAGTTGCACAGGATAGGTGTAATCCAATGCCTGGAATATTTATATAGGATTGGTATAGACCAATGCCTGAATAAGACATGATGATGTACACTCTCATGTCCAATATAACCAAAATATGTTTAGCAGATTGGCTAAGGCCAATAAGTTGAAACAAGAATGTATCATGGGTGACATATCAAGGGAATGAGTGTCACAAGAGAAGTTTGACATGATGGTATAATATGAAGGATAAATGATATAAATGTTCATCCTATTCCTTATTAAAAGAATAGTTGATCTATTGTTCTATCATAAATAGTTACAATGTTTCAAGATGAGAATGCTTTAAACTGCATATCCTCTGTCCAGTTTTATATAATTAACTGCAATAATAATGTTTTGGCGGAGAGTTATATCTCCCGCTGGGACAATTTACAATTGTCTCACCCTCGTGGGACCCAATGTTTTTAGGTGGACGTGGACAAGGAGGCAGGAAACCTTTAGCAGAGAAAGAACTACAGCAGCATCAAGGACAGCAGTAATATCTCAGGTGGAGATACTGCATGTCTAGTCTTATAGTTAGAAAGTCCTATGTGTCATCTCTGTACTCTCAGGTCCTCAGAGTCAGTAGTCAGTGTTTTATTGAATCGATCTGAGATTTTGGCTTGATGCCTCGAGGTTTTATGTTGTCTGTATATAATGTTGAATAGGACAGCTGATGTTGTAATCCTTGAGAAGAGATATTACAAGTTGTGTACTTATGAAACAGAATGTAAATATTATACTTTGGTTCTTGATGAAATAGATTTCCTATGTGTGGCTCTCTTTGCAAAAAGTTTTAATTTTTAGTGATTTTTAGTAATCTGCTGTAAATGATTCGCTTCCTCTTAAGTAAATCTCATTTTTATAAGTTGGATTTCACAGTGCTATTGTCTTAGAGCTACTTAAAGGCTAGATGGGAGGTGACATGAGGTGTAAAACCCTCATATACACCCTCTATTGCTTCCCTTGGCACCGAATTTCTCTAAATGTTTCCATCCTAGAAGCCTAGACTAGTTAGATCTTAGTTGAGTTCCACCTAAACCGTAATAAAATGAGCCTCACAAAGTTGGATAGGGTTGATAGGAACTAGTTGCCCTATACACTCCCTATTCCATCCATGAACAATTAGTAATTTCGAAAAACTCCTTATCATTTAACTTGATTGCTTGGTTTGATAATCTAAATGATTGATTCATTCTTGCATGTTATGATGCCCAACCTAGGTTATAGTCATATTACCCCAAGCATCCCACACATCCATTAATTAGTTGAAACCCTAATTACTCTCTTACTTAGCTAGTGCCTTTTTAGTTAGTGTCTTTACTTGATTAATTAGTCACTTTCTTTGTTCAAGTTAGTTCAACCTTGTTGTAATAGTTAAGGCTAGTTCTTATTGTTTTCTGCTTGCTCTAGTTAGTCAATTGCTAGTCTAGTGCTTTGATTGCCTTTCTTGCCTAGTTGCTAGTACAGTGTCTCTTTTGCCTAGTTTAGTTAGTTGTCTTCTCTAGCTTACTAAGTAGAATTGATTTTCTAGTGTGATCATTAGTGTTAGATCTTTCTTGCTTGCCTTGGTATAGTTTTTCTTTCCTTGCTTTGTTAATTAGACTCAACTTGCTAGGGTTAATCTGGGTCATGTTTTGTCCTTTTCCTTAATTGCTCACTGACACTAGTGCAACTCATAAATCCAAGATCAAACCCTTTACGTCTAGTCTCCACTTTAGGAATATAGCTTGAATGAACTAAGCTCTAGTGCCCACTCTCTCCCTTGAGCTCAACCCCGACTTACCATCTCTATACTACACCTGAGCCTGTATGTTGATGGATTTGTTTACAAGTGTGTCCAAATCGGATTTTATAAATACCAAAAGACCCATGTGTATATATAAGACACATTTGTCCCTATTAATTAGTTGGGTGTACCCATGGACGTATCACTGATTCACTAACCTAATCGATTGACTGTACTAACCAGTCACCCGGTTCATTTAGTCAGCAAGTTGTATTCTGATTTGAATTTCTTAACTCGATTCCATGTTAATCAAGTCTTTCCCATTCTTGTTCAACCCCTGATTTTCACCCAATCTCCCTGTTGGACTATCCACTCAGATGATTGGTCGTTGGTCATGTTCCTAATTTGTGATCAGTCGGCATTGACACTCAAACAACCAGATCATTCGAACCATCCAGTTAGTCGACTAGCATTCTTAGTGGCCCGAGTGGGTAGAAATCAACTTGTACATGATTCGAAACCATTCAAAATGTATGACATTGGGTAGTGTTAAAGTACAGAGAACAATATCTGATCTTTATAGTGACTTCAGGTCTAAGGAATATCACAGTCACCACCATCACATTGAGATATGATTCCCACTGCCAAAACATGACTTCTATTTGTCATACTCAAAGTGGATCTACTTGGTACAACTCGTTCTCTAACAAGTACCAATGTATTTGAATTGATGTTCATATCATGACTAAAGATACAGTCATCCTTCAACATACACACTAGTCTTATATGTATTATTGTTGTCATATAATATCCACAATAATAACTGACTAGGAACATAACAACAATGATCACCCTTAATATATATATATATATATAATATATAATATATGTATATATATGTATATATATAATATATATAATATATGTATATATATACATATATATGTATATATATATGTGTGTATGTATATATATAGTCAGGTTAGAATACACACTAGTGTACAAATTGCATGAATACACTCAAGTGTGTTTGCATATCAAGACTATTTTTTTGCAAAATGTAAACCATTGATCTTCACTGTCATACTATAACTAGGCTACATACAAATTTTGAGCCCATTTGGATGAGTGTAAGTCACTCATCCAAGGGCAATAAAATCGACGTGCGAAACTAATTTGAAATGCATAATTTTTGCGGTTTTTATAACATGACCTACAAATGTCCAAATGTGCTCAAATTTTGTATATGAGCTATTCACAAGATGTTTAAGAAGATCAACAGATTAGATTTTTGAAAGAAAAAAATATTGCATCATGAAAACTACTTGAGTGTATTCTGCTCTGGATACACTCGAGTGTATTCCAGCTTGACTCATATATAGTCAGGCTAGAATACACTCGAGTGTACAGATTGTATGAATATACTCAAGTGTGTTTGTATATCAAGACTATTTTTTTTGCAAAATGTAAACCATTGATCTTCACTGTCATACTATAACTAGGATACAAATAAATTTTGAGCCCATTTGGATGAGTGTAAGTCACTCATCCAAGGGCAACAAAATTGACGCACAAACCTAATTTGAAATGCATAATTTTTGCGGTCTTTATAAAATGACCTACAAATGTCCAAATGTGCTCAAATTTTGTATATGAGCTATTCACAAGATGTTTAAGAAGATCAACGGATTAGATTTAAAAAAAAATGATTGCATCATGAAAAACTACTTGAGAGTATTCTGCTTCGAATACACTCGAGTGTATTCTAGCTGGACTATATATATATATATATATATATATATAGAGAGAGAGAGAGAGAGAGAGAGAGTCAGGCTAGAATACACTCGAGTGTACGGATCACACGAATACACTCAAGTGTTTTTGCATATCAAGACTATTTTTTGCAAAATGTAAACCGTTGATCTTCACCGTCATACTATAATTAGGCTACATACAAATTTTGAGCCCATTTGGATGAGTGTAAGTCACTCATCCAAGGGCAACAAAACTGACACGCGAAACTAATTTGAAATGTATAATTTTTGCGGTCTTCATAACATGAGCTATACATATCAAAATGTGCTCAAATTTTGCGTATGAGTTGTTCACGAGATATTTAAGAAGATCAACAGATTAGATTTAAAAAAATATATATTGCATCATGAAAAACTACTTGAGTGTATTCCTCTTCGGATACACTCGAGTGTATTCTAGCCTGACGCTATATATATATATATATATATATATATATATATATATATATATATATATATATATGTATGTATATATATATATATAGAGAGAGAGAGAGTCAGGCTAGAATACACTCGAATGTACAGATCACACAAATACACTCAAGTGTGTTTGCATATCAAGACTATTTTTTATAAAATGTAAACCATTGATCTTCACTGCCATACTATAACTAGGTTATATGTAAATTTTTAGCCCATTTGGATGAGCCCATTTTTTATAAAATGTAAACCATTAATCTTCACAGCCATACTATATAACTAGGTTATATAGTCACTCATCCAAGGGCAATAAAATCGATACGTGAAACTAATTTGAAATGCATAATTTTTGCGGTCTTTATAACATGACCTATAAATGTCCAAATGTGCTCAAATTTTGCGTATGAGCTATTCACAAGATGTTTAATAAGATCAACGGATTAGATTTTTGAAAAAACAATATTGAATGATGAAAAACTACTTGAGTGTATTCTGCTCCGAATACACCCGAGTGTATTCTAGCCTCTCTCTCTCTCTCTCTCTCTCTCTATATATATATATATATATATATATATATATATATATATATATATATATATATATATATATCCTCAATCTAGACTGTATGTCATCGAGTGAATACGTTCTTAAGAAATTATTTTTATTTATTCATTATCTCAATGTTTTTAGGTGGACGTGGACAAAGGAGGCAGGAAACCTTTAGCAGAGAAAGAAAAGCAGCATCATCAAGGACAGTAGTAATATCTCAGGTGGAGATACTGCCTGTCTAGTCTTGTAGTTAGAAAGTCCTTTGTGTCGTCTCTGTACTCTCAGGTCCTCGGAGTCAGTAGTCAGTATTTTTATTGAATCGATCTGAGATTTTAGCTTGATGCCTCGAGGTTTTATGTTGTCTGTATATAATGTTGAATACGACAACTGATGTTGTAATCCTCGAGAAGAGATATTACAAGTTGTGTACTTATGGAACAGAATGTAAATATTATACTTTGGATCTTGATGAAAAAGATTTCCTATGTGTGAATCTCTTTGCAAAAAAATTTAATTTTTAGTGATTTTCAATAATCTGCTGCAAATGATTCGCTTCCTCTTAAGTAAATCTCATTTTTATAAGTTGGATGTCACAGTGCTATTGGCTTAGAGCTACTTAAAGGCTAGATGGGAGGTGACATGAGGTGTAAAACCCTCATATACACCCTCCATTACTTCCCTTGGCACCCAATTTCTCTAAATGTTTCCATCCTAGAAGCCTAGACTAGTTAGATCTTAGGTAAGTTCCACCTAAACTGTAATAAAATGAGCCTCGCAAAGTTGGATAGGGTTGATAGGAACTAGTTTCCCTATACACTCCCTATTCCATCCATGAACAATTAGTAATTTAGGAAAACTCCTTATCATTTAACTTGATTGCTTGGTTTGATAATCTAAATCATTGATTCATTTGTGTATGTTATGATGCCCAACCTAAGTTATAGTCATATTACCCCAAGCATCTCACACATCCATTAATTGCTTGAAACCCTAATTACTCTCTTACTTAGCTAGTGCCTTTTTAGTTAGTGTCTTTACTTGCCTAATTAGTCACTTGCTTTGTTCAAGTTAGTTCAACCTTGTTGCAATAGTTAAGGCTAGTTCTTATTGTTTTGTGCTTGCTCTGGTTAGTCAATTGCTAGTCTAGTGCTTTGATTGCCTTTCTTGCCTAGTTGCTAGTGTAGTGTCTCTTTTGCCTAGTTTAGTTAGTTGTCTTCTCTAGCTTACTAAGTAGAATTGATTTCTAGTGTGATCATTAGTGTTAGATCTTTCTTGCTTGCCTTGGTATAATTTTTCTTTCCTTGCTTTGTTAATTAGACTCAACTTGCTAGGGTTAATCTGGGTCATGTTTTGTCCTTTTCCTTAATTGCTCACTGACACTATTGCAACTCATAAATCCAAGATCAAACCCTTTACATCTAGTCTCCACTTTAGGAATCTAGCTTGAATGAACTAAGCTCTAATGCCCACTCTCTCCCTTGAGCTCAACACTGACTTACCATCTCTATACTACACTTGAGCCTGTGTGCTGATGGATTTGTTTACAAGTGTGTCCAATTCGGATTTTATAAATACCAAAAGACCCATGTGTATATATAAGACACATTTTCCCCTATGAATTAGTTGGGTGTACCCATGGATGTATCACTGAGTCACTAACCTAATCGATTGACTGTACTAACCAGTCGCCCGATTCATTTAGTCAGCAAGTTGTATTCTGATTTGAATTTCTTAACTCGATTCCATGTTAATCAAGTCTTTCCCATTCTTGTTCAACCCCTGATTTTCACCCAATTGCCCTGTTGGACTATCCACTCAGATGATCGGTCGTTGGTCATGTTCCTAATTTGTGATCAGTCGATGTTTGTGATCAGTCGGCATTGACACTCAAACAACCAGATCATTCGAACCATCCAGTTAGTCGACTAGCTTTCTTAGTTGCCCGAGTGGGTAGAAATCAACTTGTACATGATTCGAAACCATTCAAAATGTATGGCAGTCCTTATTTAGAGTCAACATTGGGTAGTGTTAAAGTACATAGAACAATATCTGATCTTTATAGTGACCTCAGGTCTAAGGAATATCACAGTCACCACCATCACATTGAGATATGATTCCCACTGCCAAAACAAGGCTTCTATTTGTCATACTCAAAGTGGATCTACTTGGTACAACTTGTTATCTAACAAGTACCAATGTATTTGAATTGATGTTCATATCATGACTAAAGATACAGTCATCCTTCAACATACACACTAGTCTTATATGTATTATTGTTGTCATATAATATCTACAATAATAACTGACTAGGAACATAACAACAATGAACACCCTTAATATATATATATATATATATATATATATATATATAATGTATATATATATATCTATATATACATATATATGTATATATATAGTCAGGCTAGAATACACACTAGTGTACAGATTGCATGAATACACTCAAGTGTGTTTGCATATCAAGACTATTTTTTTGCAAAATGTAAACCATTAATCTTTACTATCATACTATAACTAGGCATCAACGGATTAGATTTTAAAAAAAATGATTGCATCATGAAAAACTACTTGAGTGTATTCTGCTTCGAATACACTCGAGTGTATTCTAGCTTGACTATATATATATATATATATATATATATATATATATATATATATATATATATATATATATATATATATATATATATATATATATATATATATATATATATATATATATATATATATATATATATATATATATATATATATATATATATATAGAGAGAGAGAGAGAGAGAGAGAGAGAGAGAGAGAGAGAGAGTTAGGCTAGAATACACTCGAATGTACAGATCGTATGAATACACTCAAGTGTGTTTGTATATCAAGACTATTTTTTGTAAAATGTAAACCATTGATCTTCACCGCCATACTATAACTAGGTTATATGTAAATTTTGAGCCCATTTTTTGTAAAATGTAAACCATTGATCTTCACCGCCATACTATATAACTAGGTTATATAGTCACTCATCCAAGGGCAACAAAATCGAGACGCGAAACTAATTTGAAATGCATAATTTTTGCGGTCTTTATAACATGACCTATAAATGTCCAAATGTGCTCAAATTTTGCGTATGAGCTATTCACAAGATGTTTAAGAAGATCAACGGATTAGATTTTTGAAAAAAAAAATATTGAATGATGAAAAACTACTTGAGTGTATTCTGCTCCGAATACACCCGAGTGTATTCTAGCCTCTCTCTCTCTCTCTCTCGATATATATATATATATATATATATATATATATATATATATATATATATATATATATATATATATATATATATATATATATATATATATATATATATATATATATATATATGGGCCCATCTTTATTGCCCGCGCGGGTAGCTACCCGCCCCCCATTTCGGTTACTTTTTTTCAAGTTGGTTACTTTTGACATGTAGAGGGTTACTTTACCTTGCAAACTGCTAAGTTTCGTGCATAGATAGTTACGTTTGCAACAGCAGATTTTAAAACACGGGTACATATATATCTGCTGTGTATTTTGTACGGGATTACTTTTTTAGTCGCATAGTTACTTTTTGATCAATATAGTTACTTTTTTTATAGCAGGGTTACTTTTGGCCAGAATAGTTACTTTTTTGGCTGCCGGGTAGCGAAATCCAGACTACCCGCGCGGGCAATGAATGAACGCCCTATATATATATATATATATATATATATATATATATATATATATATATATATATATATATATATATATATATATATATATCCTCAATTTAGGCCGTATGTCATCGAGTGAAAGCATTCTTAAGAAATTATTTTTATTTATTCATTATCTCAATATTGAAACAAATATAATAATAGTATTATCTTTTATTAATAATCAAATGATATAGAATGTTGAAGGAGGATAATCACGTAGATTGATATTTCCTTGAAGGATAGAATTTTGGTAGGTCTCGTTAAACTGGAAAGTCCTCGGCATATATTGGCGTGATATATTTCTTCCAAAGAATTGCAGTTGAGTTCATCATCTTATGTAAAGATTCGTTTAAAATACCGAGTGGATGTACCTTGGGTTTGTCACCATTAACGTCATTATGAAATCTCTTCTGGAAAGTGCGAACAGATATCCCAAAGAAATACGTATTCAAAGTCAAACCGCTCCCTATTAGGAAATCACTGGGCGAATGTAAAGTTGTGATGATGTTATTCCTCCAAATTTACCATTGTCTGATCAACGGCAACACACGTCCGTACCAAAATGAACATCGCGATTACTAATATTACTAAACTCTGGTATGCAATTCAGTAGTCGTCGGCGTCCAAGACCCGTACAGCGGAACAGTAGTGTTGTTCTCTTGCGCATTTTGGCATACACCTCCATTCACACGTCATCCACCTCTCCACTCCCATTTCCCCATTCCCTGGCCCTTGGCTACTCCCCCCTACACAGTACAACGGTGCGCCTCCGCAGTTGGACCGCTACTACTTCCTCGAGGGACAACTGACAAACCATGGGTTGCATCCTGACAAAAGAAGCTCCGTCCACCCAAGATGGCGGGAACCATGCGGGCTCCGGTGCCGGTGGTTGCGGAGGAGAAGAAGAAGGTCCATCCTGTTCCACCTCCCTATCAGCGGCAGCAGTCATCTCCGCTGAAACAAGAGCAGCTGCGGCACAGCAGGGAGGTCAGTCGTCGTCGAAAATGGAAATCGGGGAGTACTTGTCAGCAGCAAAGCGGGGCCCTGAATTGATGTCCTCCTGTGGCACGAGTCCTTCCGAGTCCCGCGTCCTGGAATGGCCGCCGTGGCTCTCCGCTGTGGCCGCGGAGGCTCTCGACGGTTGGAGCCCTTGCGACGCCGGGTCGTTCGAGAAGTTATGCAAGGCACGTGACTCCGATCAATGTTCTCTTGTTTTTAATTTGTCTACTTACTGGTTTACCCTCGCCTCTGCTAATATACCGCTGCTGATACCAATTCGTGTGTAGAATTTTAGACTTCCCAAATCCTGTTCTTGTCAAAGGGTAATCTTTTCTTCTCCTCATTTATGTTCCTCTGCAACATGTACAAAAACACAGATTGGAACAGGAACATACAGCAACGTATACAAGGCCCGAGACCTCCGTACAGGTGAGCTGGTTGCTCTGAAGAAGGTCCGGTTCGACAACATGGACCCAGAGAGCGTTCAGTTCATGGTCCGAGAGATCACCCTCTTACGCCGCCTAGGGTGTCACCCGAACGTCGTAGGCCTCCGCGGCATCGCCGGGTCCCGTGTCGCCGCCTGCGGCGGTCTCTACCTCGTCTTCGACTACATGGAACACGACCTCGCCGGGCTCGCCGAGTCGCCGGACGTCCAGCTCTCGCTGCCTCAGGTGAAAAGTTAATTACTTTTTAGGTTAGACTCATTAATTACCATGGTCAATGCCCATCGATCCTGTTCTAGAAGAAGATGACACAATCAAAATCGACCGGCCGAGCTCATGTTCTAACTAACTCCGTGCATCGTTCGCATTGACGGGATGGGTGGTGGTGGAAACATGGGTCTGTGTCTTCTCACGCTATTCTTCATGTCATTTTCCTGCTGAGTCCCGGACTCGTTTGAAAAGGCCAACTAATCCCTTTGAAAAACAGACACCATGCCATGACTTGTAGTTCTAAAGAGAGATTCTTCGTCCAACAAATAGCACTAAGGAATTCTCTGTCTTGGACCCCCCACCGCACCCCTCCTCTCTGTTCTGGATGGGATATGCCCTGTTTTCTTTTTTGTGCCATTCCTTCTCTTTCGAGAAGCACTTGACTGGGGTGAGTGGGCCCCGTCCTGGTCCACTAAATTACGCAAAACGTTAGTAGGGATGGTTCAACTTCTCTACCGCGTCTGTTCCACACATTCTTCGTCCTGTCCACTTCCATCCGCCTAACTCGTCACTTGTCGTCATGTATGCTTCTCGTTAAAGAAGCCATGACATGACATTCAATATCTCAGTGCGTCAAAAATTTTGTATCATGCGTCATCTTTCGAGACTTTGGGACTTTCCCAGCCGAATCAATCACACACACTGTTACCTGAACGAATTAAGATGATTAAACTGTGGGACAAAAAGCTAGTTAATCATCAAAAAGCCTGGTTAAGCAAACTGCTTACTCTGCTTTGGGGAAACGACACTGGTCTTCCTTGCTTCTTCCCTGATGATTCCACCTGTATCTATGTCAGATCAAGTGCTACATGAAGCAGCTTCTTGCCGGGCTGGACCACTGCCACAGCCGGGGAGTCCTGCACAGGGACATCAAGGGCGCGAACCTGCTCGTGAACAACGACGGCGTACTCAAGATCGCCGATTTCGGTCTGGCGTGCGCGTACGAACCCAGCAGCGATCGGCCCATGACGAGCAGGGTGGTCACCCTGTGGTACCGTGCCCCGGAGCTGCTGCTTGGAGCCACACGATACGGCCCCGGTGTTGACCTGTGGAGTGCAGGGTGCGTCCTGGCGGAACTTCTCACCAAGAAGCCCATACTTCCCGGAAGGACAGAGGTATAAAAGTAGTCCCTTTTCGTTGTTGCGCCGTTAGTCTTGTATTATTGCATAATGAGTGATGGTGTTGTTGCCGCTAGCTGGTCGTCTTGTATTGTTCCTATGTCGAATCACCTGAATCCAAACTCCATGACAGGTGGACCAGCTGGACAAGATCTTCAAGCTGTGCGGCTGCCCACCGGAGGAGTACTGGGAGGACCTGCAGCTGAACAAGGGCGTCGGCGAAACCGCCAAGTTCGGCGGCTCCCATTGGCGGACTTACAAGAGCCGCATGAGGGAGATCTTCAAGGACCACTTCCCGCCTTCTTCGCTGCCTCTCATCGAGACCCTCCTCTCCGTCGACCCGGCAGGCCGAGGAACCGCCGCCGACGCACTCAACAGCCAAGTCAGTGAGTGTTGTTGCATGCGCTTCTGTTACAATTTCATCTATCTCGTCGACCGTCTCTGGTGCATGCTTGTTCTGTCAACAAGGCACACTAGAGGTTTAATTGTGGATCAATCTGAGCTCAAGTGTTTTTGTGTTCCATGGGCTTTTATTGTGGGTGTATGTAGTTCTTCTCCACGGAGCCGTACCCTTGCGACCCTGCCAGCTTGCCAAGCTACCCTCCAAGCAAGGAGATCGATATCAGGGGTAGGGAAGAGAAACAGCGCAGGAGGTAAGTTGTACGCTTAGCTGACTGAAGTCGATAAATTGCTCGGCTGCTCATCTGTTTTCTTGCGTATGTGGGTGTGGGCTTGCAGCAACAAGTGTAGTAGAGGCGGAACAACCAAGAGGAGATGTGATACTACTGCAAATCGAGTCAGAAGGGCGGCGGCGTTCCCCGCTACAAAATCCGACGTCGGGATGCAGATCAACAGGAATGTAAGGAATAATACTCTCACCATACGTCGACGAGTACCTCATTTGGGGTAGTATATTCTCTTCAGCTTATATAACCGTCTATGCTGTTCTGGTTCCCCAGCCATGGAAGCTGCCGCCGCCCAGACCCATCAGCAAGAGCGACAAGTTCCCGCCACCACACCGCGACGGTGCCATCGGAGCCACGATCACTCCGTCGCAGCGAGACAAAGTCATCGGATTTGGACCGGCCGCCACAACTACCCCTGCGGAAACGTCACGAGCCCACCACGCCCCTTCTTCACTCACGTATTACGACGCCCCAACGGCGCCGGGAGGCAAGAACCCCGGTGGCCACTTAGCCGGCCATAAGACCATAACCACGAGGAAAAGTCGGGTCGCGCCGTCCCACTCCCAGTTGACCTCTACGCTCCGCAAGCCTCCGTTTGGAGCGTTGATGGACATTCGCAGGTGGGTCTTCCGAAACCATGGACCGTGAGGTGAAAAACATGGATGAGCTGGACCGTCTCTTGTGGTTTTCACGTGTCAGTCAGTCAGTCACGCGTAGCTTGTATATTGAAGTAGCTCCTACTTTTACATTCGCATCGCAGCTTGAATTAATTTTCAACTCCCACGTAGTTGGGACACACATGTATATATTCCACTTAGTAGTTCTTCCAAGACGTCAATTTTGAGAGGAGATTATATATATATATATATATATATATATATATATATATATATATATATATATTAGGGCCGGTTTGGTTCTGCATAAATCGAAAGAACATGGTTAATCTGTAAATTAACAATTGTTTATTCAATATATATGAAACTACTAAAAACCAATGGGCCGAAAGTCTCTCTATGTTTTCCTATAATTTTACTTTCTAAACCTGACTAAAATGTATACTTGTATATGAGCAAACAAGTTGTTTGTGAGGAACACACCCTTTTGGTCAAACCTTGAAGAACGACCAATAGGGAGTGGATCCTCAAATTTACCCCGGCTTAATCTTACATACAACCAGAACTCAAAGAGAGGATATCTATGAACTCCCTAATAAACGAGATCTCATTCCAAAGATAGACATTCCGAAATCCAATGAGACCGAGACGATCTTAATGGTCACAAGGTCACAAGTTGGATATATACATTGAGTCATATATACTCCGCAGTTACAATATGGTTTGCAACCCGATACATATAACATTTTCTATATAAAGAGAAATGTATGGGGAAAAGAAAACACAAAACGATAGCATGATATCAACTACCCACACAATCACTGCATGAAAATGAGAGTACATGGACATTGCAGAGGGATTAACGCATGTCACACTATGTTACACCTTATTCAGCACAACTAATCCTATAACACCATGTTTCCTATTTTGCACATGGTCATGTTACATTGCATTAAGTGTGTGGAATACTTTTGTTTATAGTTGGATGATGATAATAATGTTGGTTTATATTTAACATACTTCACTGACATGTTTTGTATTTGTTTATTCAGGATATAATCGGGTCACGAGTACGTGCAATCTGAGTTGCAGTGACATATTGGTATTTAAACAACAATCAAACAAAAATAAAATATGACTTGAGTACAAAATTTAATGTTACCTTAGTAATTTAGCTCTATGTGTAGCAGTTTTGAATCTTCTTTAGGGTTTATAGACCCTTGGGGTCACTAGCAGGATCCTCATGTTTCTAACTGATCTCTGTTAGCTTTTTTTATTAGTTTTGACCCTTATTCGATTGACTTGGGTAATTACTAGTCCAACTAATCTAGTCTAGGGTCAACAACAGCCTTGATTCACATCATTATTGAGAATATACTAGTCTAAAGTTTCAGTCATTTGACTAAAAATTGGTTATACCAAGTAACATGCCAACTAACATTGAGGGACTAGGTGTCGCTATACTATCATTTAATATGTTATTAGAAGGTAGTTTTGTCAAAAGGATTAGTTAGACCCACGAATAGTGAAGGGTCAGGCCATTGGTCGACTACCTCTATAAGCAAGTTGGACTAGTTTGAGCACTTTAAACATATTGACTAAGCATTTGTTAGCTGACTAATGCCATGTTCTGTAAATCTCTTTTGCAAATGGACAAAAGTGCAATTTTCATGTCGTCTAACCCCTACGTATATGAATCTAGCAACCTCAAACCATATTTCAATGCACGTGGAGAGTTTGAGATTATTGGAAATATAGTGTATTATGGTGTATTTGGTGGATATTGCATGATCTGAGCTCGAATTCAGCTTTCTAACCTAGTGGAGACCTACTCCTGGTAGGTAAGTGTGTGCTTCCTCTTCTAATAATCATATTTATATTCTCTTTTCCCCCTTAGCCAGAGTTCTACATAATCAATGGTAAAAAAAACCTAGTCACTCTTGCTAATTCTTCTCTTTTCTCCTTCTTTGGCCTGGTTGGAGGCGTTGCATTAAAGTTTGGCGGTTGGAGCCATCATTTATGGAGCCCTTGGAGATAAGGTTCTTTCTCCCATGACCTTGAAATGTAGGGTCTTCATTCTTCATTTCAAAGAGTAATTTATCCTATGTTATAGATATCTTTGTGATGAAACTTTTATCTAAATCACTCAAATTCACTTATGTTAATGATTTTTGACTTGGAAATGAGATTTTAAGGTGGTTTTGAATTATATAGCATAAACATCAAAATTTCACCATCTTTATAGAAGCATGTTTGTAAGGAGTGGGACCTGATAGTTGGCCCACTCAATGATACAAACATGAGCCATAAAGTTTTAAGTAAAGAAAAACATAACTATTTACAAAGTTACAAAATATTTCCATGTACATAAATTCTCACCCTAAGGATAGTACAAAAAGATGAAAATGTTACAACTATAAACACATAAGCCCATATACAGAGAGCAAAAAGGCTATCTCAAAGATGTCCTTATGTTCATCAATGAGCTCATGATCATCTTGAGTCTCTGCTCTATAAAGCACCTACGCCTGGGTGGAGGGAACACCCAAAAAAATAGGAAAACAAGGTATGTATCATTAAAAGTTGAGTATGTACATTTAACAATATTTAAATGGGTTAAAGAGCAAAAGAGATGTTCCCATAAAAAGGAGGGTCATCAAAAGATAAGTTTCAACAAGATATATATCAAGAAAATGAATTCCAAAAAAAGGCAAATAAATAAACAAGTAAAATAACACATTTTGCCATTTACCATTCACAATATCACAACAATCTTAATCATTCGCATGTAGATATATTGGACTAAAGTAACTATAGTAGGGCCAAGACACCACTGACTCATCTGTATAAAATGGGTAGAAAAGCACACCCTAGGAGGAAAAGCATGCCTCTATATATATAAGAGTAGAAAAACACACCCTAGGCGGAAAATCATGCCTCTATATATATAAGAGTAGAAAAGCACACCCTAATAGTTATGCATAAGCGTCTAAGATAGTTATCTAGTCAAATTATCTAACACGCATAAATTGAGTGGCAAGATAGTAAGCATTCACCATTCACAATTTTAGAGCAAACAACAAAGCAGGTGGGGCCATAGATCGAAGGCAACAAAATATTTATCAAGCATTATGGAATCAGATGATACAATATCAGGAAATAAGGAATTCACAACATGGTTGAATGAAAGGAGATAATATTCAAAAGATGCCTCATTGTAAGAAGGTTTAAGAAAAATTATGCCCAAAAATAATAGAGAGGAGTACATACCTTATGTGTCCAAAATTTAACTATTATAAGGCATCTGGTCCACTATGTCACCTCTTCCTCCTAGAAGTATATTATTTTATGTCAGTCAAAATAAATCAAACATGTATATTCATTCTCAAATTATCTATATGGATATAGTTCTTACCCTAATGTTGATCACTTATTGTCATATTAGGGTCGTTAATCTCTTTCAGTGAACATGTGATCCATTTGACATCCACTTTGTTTATTAGATCCCTCATTAGGTATATAAGTCAAAGTATATATGCCTAGGTATATTATATGTGTGGTCAGTAGTATTCATTTTTCCAATTCTCTCATCGGGGTGGAATATCTCGGGTGGTGCGGCTCGCAAGCCCCCTGCGAGGGGGCACGGGTTCGACTCCCAGCGTTCCACCGAAGTGAATTAGCCCATGCGTCGACCGGCCAACGATGCGACTACTTGGTGGTCCCTATATGGGCGGGGGGCATCCAGGGGTTTACGCTGCCTGTGGGGGTCACGAAAGTGGCGCTCGTGCGGGAGTGGTTCCCTCGTCATCAAAAAAAATGCCATTCTCTCTCTTCGCATCCTATAGTTCCATTTGGTCAAATAGGTCAACGTTAGGCATTACAGGAGATATCATTGAATCATTATACCCTTTTAGGAAAATCTAGGGTTGAATTCACATGACAGTCACTAGATTGATGTATAGACTAGGTTAGGTTATTATTATTACACTCATATTTCATTTGCAATATTTAACTAGTCTATCATATGAAAATAAAGATTACCAATATAATTCTATGGAACTTTATATATTACGCTATTTTTTTAATTATGCTAAGATACAAACGACAGTGCATATATACTATTATGTTGTGCCAATGTCTGATTATTATCCAACTTTGTAACATGTGGAATATTAGAGATCTTGTTATCATGTGTTTGATACCTAATAGAATTTTAGACATTCAATTTACAAATATTAATGTACTGAGCAAGACCTACATATACTAGTATGTAAAACTAATCGACCAAGTTTTCATACTAATACTAGTATGTCTATGAATCTATGATATGATTAATCGTCTAGGTAATTTAATCATCTATGAATCGTGATAGAGATGAATTGGAAGTTTTGGTATCCATTGGCTTGCACGAGGAGGGAAAGATGAATAAATATCCTCCTGGCTTCCCAAAAAAAAAAGTTTTGGTATCCAAACCTACACTATCATCTTTTCTAGATTGGAGTTCTCTATAGAGAAGAAAGGGTTCCATCTCTGGACTACTAGGTAGGACCCAAATAGGGGGCCATGTCAAGGCCCTCAAATAATTCCCCTTCAGTTGCAACTGGACAAGGAAGTAATCATTTTTTAGGTCAATTAGGTTTAAAAAAATCAGTGGTTTCCATAAAAGTCTTATTTTTTCTTTGAGGGAAATATATCATGTTTCTCTCAATAGAAGTCTCACTAATACCACAAAACTTTAGGGTTTTAACAACCCCTCAATGGACTCCTCCTTAATCTTGAACAATGGTATCCCTCCAATAATCTCAACTATGATATCCTCATGTTTCAGAGTCATGCCCATGTCCAGTACATCAAATAGACCCTTTGTCTGTATGTTATCCATCGCGTCTTTGTAGGACACTTGTGGGCGATATGTGTTGACGATGGGGGTCTTGTAGGGATTATTAGCATCAATGTCCTCCATTGGTGTGACGACCATCGCCACACAAAATGAGAGTACATGGACAACACATAGGACTCTACTATATGGACAACACATAGGACTCTAATACATAACACAAGCAACACATCTAACCTTTAACAACTACTACTCTTGTTGCTCAACCTCAACTGCATGATCTCTACCTCATTGTGCACGACCACCTATAAAGATGTGGAAACCCACATGATGAGACCAAATGTCCCAACGAGAGATATAACTCTCAGCCAGCAACTATTACAAGCACATGGAAACCAAAATAAGTAGATAACAATAACATCACATTGAGAAGATACAGCTAAATGATATGAATAAGACAACTACCATTGTCTAAGCAATTCAGACATCTACTACTGAGCAGTAGAACATCTTATATTTTAAGAAGGAATATGAAGAACGTGTATAATAGTTTATTTCTCTTACCACATTATAATTCAAGAAATTAATACAAGAAAAAGGCATAGGGTCATCCAATGTGAGTTATGTTTAACCCTAAGTAAATATACTACATGGTTGTATTACATCTTTTATTTTCCCTGAGGATATGATTGTACCACCTCAAATCCAACTAATCACTATAGATTCAAAATCGGTGCCATACAAGATAAATGGAAGAGTCAGAATCCATGATCTCGCCACACAACTCTCAGTCAGTATGAGAGACAATGCAGAGACATAACAGTCAACTGCCAACAGCAACACATAGTCAAGCTGACAAGAAACAACTAGTACGACCTCGGTACGTGTAACAACACTGACTTGGGTTATGAGGTAACCCTATTTGTTTTGGCTAATAAAGTTGCTTATAACTTTAATATAATCCTCTAAGGTGCTTTGTTATCATGTGACACACTCATGTTTCAAGTTTGGTCCCGATTGAATGTTGTTTGAGCAATTTTTCTTTATTTTGGACCAAAGTGCAATTTACCCAAATTGAGGGTATATAATGTAAAATGTCACATGTTGAATGTACCCCCATGTGTTTTAGCATCATAAGAGAGATAATTATGCTAAGTGGTGGCTTGTGGAAATCCCAAATTCCAAGTTTGAACTTGTTTGAACAATGTTGGTACCTTGTGCACCAATTTTGGTACAAATTGTAATTTACCCAAAATGTGGGGTTAATATACAAATTACCACCTCTATAGTGTCCCTACTCCCTCCTAGAATCATGTAGAGGAGATATAAATAAGGATACACCATGTTTGAATCATTTATGAATGATGGTAATCTTGGTGATGAAATGACCAAGAAAAGGGTTGAATATGAAAGCTTAAGTTGAGTTGTATCAAGTTGAAAAGCTTATATATGAGTGCCTATCAGGAAAGGAGCCATAGGAGGAGTCTCGTATCATTTTGTGAACTCTTAGAAAAGTCCATGTCATGCAAAGCACCTCAAGGAGGTGAGTTGTGTCGGGTTACAACTTCCTTAGTAAAGTTGTGACGAGTTGTGAATAAAGTGATGAATTAATTGATATATCTTATTCAAAAGGATATGTAATGGACGAATCCTTATCCCTAAATGATCCTCAACCGTTTTGCATGACAATATTAATGTTTATGCATGCATGTACACGCTTCACCATGAATGGACACGTGGCACCTACTAGCTCAAATTGTTGACACCTCATTTTTACCTTCCTTCATGAGCAACAAGTATATATACCCCTAGTTTCACCCCTTAGTGCAATTTTGCGACCCTTACCACCCTCCTACCCTAAGTTATTGTGCATAGAGATCCTATATCATGAAGGGATGTCGTGGTATCATGCATGGGCCTTGAGGTATCGCCCATGGCAAGACCATATCGGCCAGGAAGGGTAATATCGGCTATGAGAGTGAGATATCGGCCATGAGAGTCAGATATCGGCCACAATCAAAGTTGTATCAGCCAAGAGGAATTCCATATTGCCCAAGAGTGGTAGGGTGTCGGCCAAGGTGCTCAGGGGCTCAAATCTTAAATCTAAGGTGAGCCATAGTTGTCTTCAAGCTTGAATTGAAGCATGGAACTAGGGTTATGATCTACCTTTCTTTTCTTCTTCACCAATTGCTTACCCATGGTGATTCCTTGTATATGAAGGAATTGTGAACGAGACTTGGACTTTTTATAAAGTCATCTTCAACCTTAGGAATGTGTATTTTTGGAGCTTGGAGCTTTGAAGTGGTTCTTAAGGCGGGTTATATAACTTGAACTCAACCATGTTATTATTCATCACCTAAATTGCTATATTTAATTATCTACTTTTAATTCCGAAATTTCCTGAAATATTTGATGAAATTATGAGTTCTAGTAGTTTCTTAGACATGTTTCCATGAATTATAAAAATTAGAACTAAGGTCTAGAGCTTGAAGATGATGGTATCACTTTATAAAAGTGATATCGGGTGTAAGCACACAAGCAAGCACCTCTAACCCGATATGATGATGCACCTACTTCACTAAAACGATATGGATATGATGGTATACCTTATATCACGATATGGGGGTGTAGTATACACCTCTTGCACGATAGGGAGTCAAGTATAGACTCCAAGCACGATACAAGGTTAAATGAATACTTATAAGTTGACATGAAACCCTAATTTGGGTAACCCAATATGAGTAAAGAATAGAAAATGATATTGCACGATATGATCATATAATATATCATTGGTACTTGGTATCATGAAGCACACATATCTGGTGAATGATATGAACATTTAAGTAAACCATATTGCATGATATGGTAACCCGATACACAACCCTAGTTGATGTCTAGCCCGACATGGTGATGAGTTGATACCTCTCAAACACCATGGGTGATACATACATGTATCATGTGCCTATCACAACCAACCCTAACCTGACATTGGTGTTACAACCCAACATTGGATGGTCTAGACTGACATGGCTTTATGCCCTTCACGGCCAACCCTAGATGGTGAGCCACCCGATATGGTGATTGAATGCCTCTCTAGCCCGACATGGTGATGGCTTAATACCTCATGCAAGACATGGGTAACACATACAAACACCTATAGCCCTATATGAATAGTGTGTATATACTTCTAGCTCAATATGGTGAGTGCTCGTATACTTACAACCCGATATGGTGAACATATGCACACTTCTAACCCGATATACCTTGTAAAGGTGAGGGCAAGACACTCTTAGGAGTGATGAGTGTAACACCAAGTAATGGTGTGGCTAATACCTTGATAGGTGAAACACCTAAAGTGGTTGATAATGGACAACCTTATATCAACAATGCCTTAACCCGAGATGAGTCCATATCATTGATGATAGTTGGGTAATTCAAGTGTGTGATTTATGGCCAATACTTTACAAGATTAATATGATGGGATAGTGGATAAAGTATTAGGATGGGAAATATCTTAATACAAGATAAATTGATGAACTTAAGTAAATTAAAAGTGATGAGGGAAGTGATACACCAAGGTATGGTAAATATCACATCCAACACTTTAAGGTTGTTACACCTTGATGCACCTTAAATCCAATATGTATGGATGAGTAACACATGAAGTGTGTCATGCCAATTGTTACATTGAGATGTAATGAGCTTAATGCACTTTGATAAGTGTAGGCTAACATACCTTGAGAAAGGGTTAAGTCAAGTTAATAAAGTATGATGTATTCATACTCTGGTATGGATGAGAGAGAAACTCATACCTTGTGTTGATAATTATTTAATGATAAATGATGAGAATAAATAAGTATGATTGAATACTTATGATATCAAAGTTTGCTTCTAGATGTGTGGAGCAATGAATTAGGGTTTGATCATTGATAATATGATCTTGAAAATGTAAATGGTTAATAATGGAAAACCCTAACCCTAATGATGGGAAGGTTGCACTTCTCTTATTGCATAAGCCTTGTAAGGCATGTTAAATACTTTTGTAACAAGTATAACAATTAATGGCTATAACGCAAGTGCACGCGTCAATGTAGTATAGGCCTTTGTGAGGCCCGAGTCGAACTCCGGGACACTGAACTGTCGGTGGACTACTACTAACTGTTCGCAATCATCTAGACCAGTTATAAAGGTTTTAAGAGTTGATTAAAAAGAAAAGAAAATAAAATAAAACAGAGCAATCAATTAAGTGTTTAGTTTAATCAATTCAGGTGGGAATCTTTAGGATTGCGGTTTCACCTCGGGTTTTCATTGTATGAATTTCCACATAGTTAATCAATTCGCCTCTTATTCCGGGTAGTGGCCTGTAGTCAGAATTGTTCACTGTCGTGATACAATTCACTACCTAAGTCTAGGTCGGTTCCACCGTCGTAGTAACCTATACCCTAAACTAGGTGCATTATAATTAACCTCTGGGTTTCCACCATTAACCGTACATCACCTTGTTCAAGGGATTTATTAATTAATGTGAATTTCGTCTCTTTTCAACTGTTAATTCTTCTTTTAAAGAAATTAAAGGCATTAAATTATCATTAGGGTGATCAAGCATAATGATATAATGGAGAAAACGAAATCATACCACAGATTTAAGAGACAAGTTATGAATTGCTATGATAAAAACGCCATACAATGATTCCCCGGGCTACTCCCAGTCCTAAAGAGAAAGGGGATTAGCCCCGCATGGGTGACAATGGAGAACACATAGGAGTATAGAATAAAAATGTGGAAAACATGGAGAAAACTTGTGTAACCCCTGATATGAAGGTGCTCCTGGAGATCCTCCTCGAGAAACGTGCGTTTTGCAGTCTTCCGGTAGCAAAATCGTCCGTCGGAGGTGCCCGGATCGCTCATTTGACGGCCTTCATCTCTCGTCTCCTCCCTCTCCCTCTCTTCTTGGATGTTTTGCAACACAATATGAGATCCCCCTAGGGCCGGCCGTGCTCTTCTTAGGTCATAGGACCACTTTACGGCTCCGAAAAAGCTCAACCGTCGGATTAAAACGCTCCATTTTAGTGCATAAAATCACCATATCCTGATGTTGTCGATAGTATTGACCCCCAGGTCGATGGTATCGACCATGATACGGGTTTTTCCTTCCAAGATTGCATTTTGGGGTTGCTTTTTGATAAAATGTCGATACTATCGACACCAGGGTCGATAGTATCGACTCTGGACAATGCAAAAGTGCCTGAAAAAGTGCTGAAACATGTGTATAAGTCCGGGGATTATATAAAATCATATAAATATGATAAAAGAGTATAATTTGATGCAAAAATAGTTTAAAAGCCAACTATAGTGAATTATGCAAATATAATCAAGAAAATGACAAATACATGCATAAAACAGATATAAAATAAGCCTATAAAAATGACTCAAAACCCATGCATCAAACTCCCCTAAGCTTAAACTTTGCTCATCCTCGAGCAACAAAACTTTGGATCTGGTTGAGATAAGTCAGTAACATGACATAAATACATGAAATACATCTGCACCATCCCCACTTTCTTTCCACAAACCGGCCCTCATTGACCACTAAACACTAACTGCCATCCAGACGACCAAAGACCTATGTAAAAGATGTCCGTCCCCCAATCAGTGAAACACTATCAATTAAAGGAGTTAATATTATAAACTCATCTGGTCCATACTTGATGCATCTTGTAATCTCCTATCTACGTTGCTCATTTCCTAACTACCATCGAAATGGAAGCAGATCTCCTAATATTAATGAATGAGGAGAATATCATGGGTGGCCTACCGATTCGAGCAACGGGTGGATGGGATAGGTGGTTGTGGAAGAGATGGAAGCACATAACATTCAATCATGCAATACAAAAATTAATGACCTATCATGATGCAAAATGCAAGTGAAAATGTCCTAATGTTATATTTTTGGTGGAATGATGCATGCACTTTCATTCCATCTCAAGGTGAGATGGAATATCTAAACAAACTACACCATGTGCTTATTCTTCTTAGTATGTAAGTGAGAATAGGTTCCTTTCTCCCTCTCATTCCTACTTACTTCTCAATTCTTTTTTTTTGTGTTTTTTTTTCTTCTCTTTTTTCAAATTTTTTCAATTTTTTTCAAGCCCTTATTTTCATAGATGACAATTAATTATTTGTCGGGCTCACTTCTTGTTACATAAATTATACATTTGAAGCATTCAGAAGATATGGAACAAGTTCACCACCTTTAATGTTTCAGAAGACATAAGACGCATGATGTACTATATGCACAAAAGATGTGAATGCAGCTACAAAATGATAGTTATGCAATTAAATGACATGCATCTAAGGATAATGTGCATGTATAACTACTCTATATTTTTTTCATACAAAAATATGTGAAAATAGTTGTAATGCAAGACCTATCTACATGTGATGCAATCAAAGAGTGAAAGACAGTAATGTGCTCCCATTTCTTATGGTGGAGTGTGAATGAAATTGCGGTGGATCAGATCACAAGAATAATTGACAGAACCTTCCGAAAATATCATATGTCCCTCTCTAAAGACATGTGTACAGGGTAATTGAAGGATTTATCTCTTAAACTTTAGTCTAAGGTCATGTTAGCATTTGGTCAGTTTGGGCTCAAACATCCTTGTCAATCACTTTTCCTTGGACAATAAAGATAGTCATTCATGTCCCCGTGTCCTGAAGCTGACTCACCCAAGCACTTCCTCAGTTATGCAACTCAATTACTCACAAGAATAAGCTCAAAAAGTTTTCAATATGCTCATATTTTCATGTGCCCACAACCCAAGAGTAAAACTCCCAATTGAAACCATGCATTTATTGCTCCACATATTACACTAGATAGATGTGGATCCTACAAAAGCAATAAACCTAGAAATAAAAACAACTAATATTTCAAAAATAAAAGCAACATGAATAAGTAAGTAAAAACTAAGATAGAGGGTTGTTCCAACCCCCCCCCCAAGCTTGAATATGACTATGGCCTCATAGTCAACATTCTCACTTAAGAGGTGGAACAGCGGTACCATTCGCTTTGAAGTATGGTGAAGAAGGATGGTTAGATGCTCAAGTGGACCAAGTGATGCTTGCTATCTCCCTCTTTTTGGTAGCCCATTTTTGTGTATTAGTGGTTCTAAGACGTGACTTGCTTCATCCATCTTTCCTCTACAAAAAACGGTTCGAAAAAATCTCATTTCGATACCTTTTACGGCCTATTTTATGTAGTTGTCCTGCAGGTGTCGATACCATCGACACCAAGGTCGATGGTATCGACCCAGACTCAACAATTTTGTTGAATCGACGCATCTAAAAGCATGGGAACTCAAAAGTATCGATACTATCGACCCTAGGGTCGATGGTATCGACTTTACTGTCACCAATTTTTCTGTAAATCTTCAGGAACCTCGATACTATCGACCCTAGGGTCGATGGTGTCGACTTTTCTTCAGCGTTTACTGATCCAAACTCGATATTAGTGACATGGGTGTCGATAGTATCAACCTTAACATTCTGCACACTTCAAAACACGAGTTAGGGTACCATTTTTACAAAAATTATCAAAACCTAAGCAAAAACTAAGTACATAAACATAAAAGAACATAACCAAACATAAAAATGAACCGAAAGTTGGGTTGCCTCCCAACAAGCGCCCTTGTTTAATGTCCTAGGCTTGACATAAAGATACATGTAACCTGGGTTGTAATGAGATGTCTCCAATGAGTCATGTGGTAATTTGAATTTAACTCTATCATCACCAATCCCAAGTGTCAAGTAACCTCGCCCAATGGCAGCGATTACATCACCCGTAGCTTGGAACGACCTTCCCAATAGCATCTCACCTCCTTCCAACTCATGCATGTCCATGACCACAAAGTCAATAGGGAAAATGAATTTGTTGACCTTGACTAGCACATCCTCGCATATACCTTGTGGCTTCACAATGGATCCATCTGCCAACTCAATAGTCATGGCAGATTTCTTTAGTGTCTTCAATCCAAGCTTTTGAAACGTGGATAGTGGCATAAGATTAATGATGGCCCCTGAGTCACACTGTGCTTGTGGAAAATGTTGGCCTCCTATGGAACATGGGATGTAGAAACATCCTGGATCTTTCCTCTTCCTTGGTAGCCATCCTTGGATTATAGAACTCACTTTTTCATCAACACACACAACATCTGTATCTTTGATCCATTGTTTCTTGTTGATAATGCCTTTCATGAATCTTCCATATGAAGGAATTTTCTCTATCGCCTCCACTAGTGGAATGTTAATGTGGAGCTTCCGAAACATCTCCAAGAACTTCTTGTAGTGCCTATGCTCTTTCTTCGGCCTCAGACTATCTGGGAAAGGCATGTTTGGGTCCTTCGTTCACTTGTGTGGTGGCACATATGGAACTTTAGGGGTCTCCTCCCCTAAGCTTGCTTCAACGCCACCTTCTAGGATAGGATTTGACACATCATCTGTGGATGGCATGACTTGTGGCTTCTCCCCTCTCTCAGTGACTGTAGCTTCACCATGACGCATGGCCTTCATCTGCTCCTCTTACCTAGGTGTGGGCGTAGCCGCGATGTGCTCTTGGAAGATTTTTCTAAATGGACAACATCCACCCGGTAGTCCATAATGACTGCGAGGATACAGTATCTTTGGTGTAGCCTCCGTATCAAAAATCATTTTTCTTTTGTCCTGGACCTCCACCACTGGGGGTTCTACCTCAGTAATCACAGATATATATTTCACTTGATGATGTGCTTGAGCAACTTCTACATTCCCTACCTGTCTCTGTTGATTGGCATGCTTCATGGCCACCACTTCATTGGAAATTTGGGTCACAGTTGTCTCTAGTGCCCTCATTTGTGCTCCATGACTTTGTAGTGTTTGTCCAAACTTAGTCAAAATATCACCCTGGGACTGCAGTTGCTTACTAAACATACTCATCATCTCTTGATTTTGTTGCACCACTTGACTAAGCAACTCGGTGCTTTTGTCCTCTGCCCTTGGTTTCGGCTTCGCATCTGGATCTTGGAGGAAGTTGGTTGGATCCTTCCATTAGAATTTCTTATCCTTTCTCCAAGCATAATCATTATTTCTATAGCCATGTTGTTGCATAAACTTGGCATGGGCTTCCTCATCGGATTCGGCATCTTCCTTGGCAAGCAATTTCTTAGATAGAAGATATAATTTTTCATTCAGCTCCTTGATGGCCCTGGACTCACCTGCAACTTTGACTTGTTCTGGTGCATCCCTATCGCCCCAAGACTGCTTCTTTGCCATATTTTTCAAGATCTCCCAACACCTTGTGCCTGTGTTGTTCAAGAAAAATCATGAACCTACTGAATCTAGGTTACTTCTATCATGTTCGGAAAGAGCAAAATAGAAGATTTTAACCTATTTTTCCTTATCCAAACCATGGTGTAGGCACCTCCTCAGCATTATCTGAAATCACTCCCAGGTTTCAGAATATGTTTCTCCCGCTTTCTGATCAGATCATTTTTCTTCTCAGGTGGAAAGAATCTTTCAAAGAACACTTCAACCATGTGGTTCCACGATTCCACATATTCATTGTCAAGATTATGCAACCATTCTCGTGCATTTCCCGCCAGAGAGCTCGGAAACAACTTCAGGTAAAGTGTCTCCTGCGGGAACCTGTCTATTTTGATCATATCACAGTTCTCCACGAATTGACTTATGTGAGTCACCAGATCTTCATTTTTAAGCCCGTGAAATGCATTCGATTTAACCAAATTTATCAGTGTTGGGTCAATCTTATAAGTCGGAATATTGACTGCCTGCTTCTTGATTGGTCCCTTTGACGCGAATGAGGAAGAAGCCTTTATCTTCTCCCATATCGTCTGTTCTTCTGCCATTGCTTCTGGTTCAAAATCGGAATCTATTTCTTCAGAATGGTCTTGATTGTAATCCTCCTCATCGTCTGGTCCCAGCAGTGGAACCTCTGGTGTAGGCTGTGTGTAGTCTGTGATACGCGTCCTCACCATGCACCAGTACCTGCAAGATATTGATTTAGGTTCAGTACCGTGCTAGACGACTGCTAGATATGATGGATAAACAATGAATTTTAAAAAAATGATAATAAAAAAATGTGGCCTAGAATGGCCGCTTGCAGCACTCGTAGTGTCGACAATTGTCGTGTCCCCGGCAACGGCGCCAAAAACTTGACACGATTTTACCATGCGTATAACGCAAGTGCACGCGTCAATGTAGTATAGGCCTTTGTGAGGCCCGAGTCGAACTCAGGGATACTGAACTGTCGGTGGACTACTACTAACTGTTCGCAATCAGCTAGACCGGTTATAAAGGTTTTAAGAGTTGATTAAAAAGAAAAGAAAATAAAATAAAACAGAGCAATCGATTAAGTGTTTAGTTTAATCAATTCAGGTGGGAATCTTTAGGATTTCAGTTTCACCTCAGGTTTTCATTGTATGAATTTCCACATAGTTAATCAAATTCACCTCTTATTCTAGGTAGTGGCCTGTAGTCAGAATTGTTCATTGTCGTGATACAATTCACTACCTAAGTCTAGGTCGGTTCCACCATCATAGTAACCTATACCCTAAACTAGGTGCATTATAATTAACCTCTGGGTTTCCACCATTAACTGTACATCACCTTGTTCAAGGGATTTATTAATTAATGTGAATTTCGTCTCTTTTCAACTGTTAATTCTTATTTTAAAGCAATTAAAGGCATTAAATTATCATTAGGGTGATCAAGCATAATGATATAATGGATAAAACGAAATTATACCATAAATTTAAGAGACAAGTTATGAATTGCTATGATAAAAACGACATACAATGATTCCCCGGGCTACTCCCAGTCCTAAAGAGAAAGGGGATTAGCCCCGTATGGGTGACAATGGAGAACACATAGGAGTAGAGAAGAAAACGTGGAAAACATGGAGAAAACTTGTGTAACCCCTGATACGAAGGTGCTCCTGGAGATCCTCCTCGAGAAACGTGCGTTTTGCAGTCTTCCGGTAGCAAAATCGCCCGTCAGAGGTGCACGGATTGCTCAGTTGACGGCCTTCGTCTCTTGTCTCCTCCCTCTCCCTCTCCTCTTAGATGTTGTGCAACATAATATGAGATCCCCCTAGGGCCGTCTGTGCTCTTCTTAGGTCATACGACCACTTTACGGCTCCGAAAAAGCTCAACCGTCGGATTAAAACGCTCTGTTTTAGTGCAGAAAATCGCCAGATCCCGACGTTGTCGATAGTATCGACCCCCAGGTCGATGGTATCGACCATGATACAGGTTTTTCCTTCCAAGATCGCGTTTTGGTGTTGCTTTTTGATGAAATTTCGATACTATCGACACCAGGGTCGATAGTATCGACTCTGGACAATGCAAAAGTGCCTGAAAAAGTGCTGAAACATGTGTATAAGTCTGGGGATTATATAAAATCATATAAATATGATAAAAGAAGTATAATTTGATGCAAAAAGAGTTTAAAGGCCAACTATAGTGAATTATGCAAATATAATCAAGAAAATGACAAATACATGCATAAAATAGATATAACATAAGCCTATAAAAATGACTCAAACCCATGCATCAATGGCCTTGTGAGACATGTGAATAAGTTGTTGCCTAATGAGAGGTGACAAGATGTGTAACGGCCTTGTGAACCATGAGAATAAGTTGTTGCCTAATGAGAGGTGACAAGATGTGCAAAGGCTTTATGAGCCATGTGAATAAGTTGTTGCCTAGTGAGAAGTGACAAGATGTGTAATGGCCTTGTGAGCCATATGAATAAGTTGTTACCTAGTGAGAGGTGACAAGATGTAATGGCCTTGTGAGCCATGTGATAAGTTGTTACCTAGTGAGAGGTGACAAGATGTAATGGCCTTGTGAGCCATGTGATAAGTTGTTACCTAGTGAGAGGTGACAAGATGTAATGGCCTTGTGAGCCATGTGATAAGTTATTACCTAGTGAGAGGTGACAAGAAGTAATGGCCTTGTGAGCCATGTGATAAGTTGTTACCTAGTGAGAGGTGACAAGATACTTAATGGGCCTTGTGATCCATGTGATAATTTTTTGCCTAGTGAGAGGTGACAAGATACTTAATGGGCCTTGTGAGCCATGTGAGATGCTTGTGTAACAAGTATCAAATATACCTTGGTACTAAGACCTAGAGGTATTAATAATGTTCTGTGATGAACTACGGGTTTGAATACCCAGATTTAGTAATCATGATGATGATTATGTTAAAAGATGAGAAATTCTCAATAATGTGATAAGGGATTGAGATCCTAAATGTTATATGTGTTCTAGATATTTGAAAAGTACTTGATAGATGTATTATACTTTTCTTTGTAGCATTTGTCATAATAATTCATGTTTGAAAACATGACTGATGCTAAAAGAATACAACATTGTACTTAATTAACCAAGTGGAATCTCATCATGTAGTGCCCTGACCATAGATCCATTCAACGTCAGGTCTCATTCTGAATGGTGAAACGGGTTGCTCCGCAACATAACCCGAAGACCGCATATTTTTGAATATGCGGGGGTGATGGGCAAAAATAACTGTACACCCTAATGTTAGATTGACGTGAGATCAATATGAGATCTCTCAATCCTTCATTATATGTGTCGGGATGGATGTATCATGAATCTCCCGATGATGAAGGCCGGTATGGATGTTAGATAAACACGAGATCTTTCTCTCCCGAAGAGAGTGCAGTTGACGTTGTAGCTCTATATATAAAAGTTGCCAGTATACCCTGGAAAGCTATTTAGCAGTGACACAAGATGTCTTGCTTGTGGTCTCAGACTGGTCGAGACGATGGAGGTCTTGGCAGCCGGCTCTGCCATTGACTTTGTATGGTACCGATGCTTTACGCCGTCGTGGTCGGTTGGAGTATGAGCGGTATATCTCATCTCCTCAGGGCATAAGTGTGATTGTAAAATGTAATCAGTCGTATAGCATATCTGCTTAAGGATCGAATATGGAAAACATTGATTGATGTGTACTTTAGTTATACATCTTAGTTGATAGATGTTATTTATGCTCTTTACATCCCTTGTAAAGCAGATAGATGATTTATAACTCTACCATGGGTAGATGCAATGTTCTTCTTAAGAAAGGAGATTGTCTTATTCTGTTCATATAGTGAATTATCTTGCCTGTTAATATAAAAAGAACCTCTGCTTAGTTTATAAATGCTTAATCTGGGATAATAATATGGTTGGTGGAGAGTTATATCTCTCGCTAGGACAATTGTCTCACCCCGTGGGATCCACATTTTTTTAGGTGGACATGCACGAGGTGGCGAAGATCTTTCTACAGAGGAGGAACAATAGTTGAGGCAGCAGTGACAGCTCAGGTTGAGTGTATTGTATGTCGTGTCTTGTAAATAGAAGTCTTATGTGTCATCTCTGTACTCTCAGATCCTTGGAGTTGGTTCGCTATGGTTTCATGAACTATCTGAGATTTTGGCTTGTAAGCCTCAAGTTTTATGTTGCTCCAGTATGTGCTTTGATAGAACAACTGTTATATGTTGTCCTCAAGAGGAAATAAATAATGTTGTACAATGTAAATCTTGATATGTATGAGTTTTGGATCTTTTAGTAAAAGTTTTCTGGACAAGGATCTCCTTGCAAAATGGTTTTAAATTTTAGTGATTTTTGTTAATCTGTTGTTTATGTTTATTCTTCTTAATTAGTAACGATTTGTTTGTCAGTTTGGCGAATGTCGTTACAGTACGGGTCACAACACTAGAGATCAGGCTCACACATGGTCGTTCTAAAAGAGGCAATCATGCAATTACACTACTACCTTTCACAAATCACATCAACACGAGGTATGACTACAATCATCCTCCAAACCTATAATTGTGGATGCAAGGGTATCTCATCGACTTGCACTGCCGCATATTTAAAAATATGCACTCTGAGTTTCCCGTAGGAATGACTCGTTTCACCTCCCAATAAGTTCTGACACTGGAATGGATCTATGGCACATGGCATCTACACGATTAGGGTTTCACTTGATAAATTGTGCCAATTAAGTGTCTTCTAGTGCATCAATCAAGTTAAAACATACAAAACCCTAAACAAGCTTTGTAAAAATAGGGGTAAAGGTACAAATCTAGAAGACATAAAGTATATGAAATGAAACTTGTCACTTCATCACATGATACTTGTCTCACTGCCATTCACAAGGCCATCACCAATATCATATGTTACACCTTCCACACAAGTCCAACATCAATATCACATCACTATGGGATATCAATCCCTCAATTACATCTCTAGAGGATTTCACCTCAAACTAGGCACAAGGCACTTGTCAGGTCATTAGACCTAAACACATAATTTCTACACATTCAATATCACAGTGTGCCTCAACAATGCTCATAATCACCACCATGTATTATACAATGATTCACCATAGTATTCACATAGCTATGACATTCATTCCACCTACAATGTTGTGGTTACACAAGTAGGAGAGAGATAATACCATAATCATGCTAAACAATTTAAGAAATATAAGCAAACACATCATTTGTTTCAAAATTAGGGTTAGGGTTTCAAGTACAGTCGATTAGGGTTCCCATAGTATCAGCCAATCACCAAACCCTAGTACATCACCTCCCATATTGTGGAATGTATTAAGGTTAAGCACTATTAATTATGATTAAACATTCATCTTCACATCATCATGTAGTGTCCAAACATATTATGTTGCAATCAATAGGGGTAGATGTAGCTACCACAAGTGTTGTGACCTACTTAGGATTGGCATCTATTGTGACCTCTAGGTTAAGTGTAGTAGTCAAAGGCACTCAAGTGTAGTGACCTACATGCTTGAAACATTATGTTGCGACCACTAGATAGCATGTGTAGCGACCATACCCGAGGGTTAGGGTTGTTGCGGTCGCAACAACCACCCAACTAGTGTAGCGACCATAACGGAATACTACGAGGTGTAGTGATAAGCCTTAAACGTGGGTCTAAAAATGGAGACATGTCTAGGTCATCAGACTTTAATAATTTATAATACCCAAATGTCTAAGACTCCTGCAACTAACATAGGGTCAGAGTAGTTCGGGGTCGAACATAGGGACTAGGAGAATAGCGCTTCGGAACCCAAGTTTTACTTGTCTAAGCACGTCGGAGAGTTGAGGGATTAAGGTTTGTTGTAGTGAAAAAGAATAATAAAGAATTAAACTAAAACCTATCTCTAAGGGGAGTTACCAGAAAGATTAAGGCTTTGGGTATTTTGGGTTTTAGTAGTTTTTATGGTAGTTTTTGCATATAGGAAACTGAGGAGATAGAAGTGTCTTCAGAGTATAGCATGAGGAAAGAAAACTTAATCATAACAAGCAGCAATGGCCTACATCCAACGTCTTCTTCTCTCAAAGAAAATGCCAACGAACCATGCACTTGGTTCCTCCTCTCAAAGGTACCAGGCATGGGCTCACGTGAAAAGATAAACTAAGTGCAGCTCTGGTTCCAGGTGCTCTCATACACCTGAATCAGCCCAAGCTCTAGAAGTTTACAACATCCTTCTCTCGAAGGAGTCAAAACAAGAGACACAATTTGATAGCTAGTCAAATGCGTGAATCAAAAAGAAGAAACTAGAACTCATATGCCAGAAAGAAATCATCCAATGAAATAAAACCATACATAGAATGATATGAGATAAACTCCACATGTTCCAATAATCATAAAGAAGCATAACGGTTTAGTTACAATGTTGTAATTAAATGAAACTAAATGTTGTGAAGGGAAGATAAGTATCAGTCTCCTTGATACACATCAACTGATGCCTAAGATGATGCTAACCCAGTACTGGGTAGAGGCCATATCGGGATATGACCATGTCGGGACATGGACTGTGATGGGTAAGGGTCATATTGGGACAAGACCCCCGCCCGATACGGTCATGTCAGGTTGTTGGTCGTGTCGGGCTGCCACCATAATGGGTATAGACCGTATCGGGTTGGGTACTGTATCGGGTTAGGATACATACTGGGTTAACATTATCTTAAGGCTCTCGGGTTCTTCGTGTCAGGTATAGTTGGGCAAGCCATCTCAGGTTGAAGCCCAGATAGGAACCCGACATGGTTGAAGTGGCCTTGAGGATCATATCATGTTGCTTGCTGCTACCAGAACAGACTCTAAGTGAACTCCACCCATCCCTCTCGGGATGGGAGTGTGCTCACCTAGTTATCACTCTACAGGCTCCTTGGGACTCGTCGCACTAGCTCCTTTACTCCAAGGACTAGCTCTAGCAGGGTCCCGCCCATCCCATCGTAGGTTTATAAATGCTATTTATAGGCAGCAAGTTGATGGGGGTTGTAGTTTTTATTGGCCCATGTGTCTTTCATTTGTGGCTCCGCTCTCGAAGCTTCAAAAGGGCCAATACAATTGTCGCCCATCATGTGTGTCGGGCAGCGGGCGTATCATGTACAACTATGGCGAGTTGGAGCCTTGTCGGGATGCGGCGTTGAGGGGTGGCCATGTCGGGTAATGACCTCGTCGGTTTGTGAACCGTGATGAGTTAGGCACCATATCGGGTAGAGGGTCGCAGCGGGCTGAGACTCCTGCATGACATGCCCATGTCGTAGCGGGTAGTGACCATAATGGGTAAGAGGGGTGTATCGGCCTTGTATGTTGGCGAGCTACTGGGCTGGAATGTGGACTTCATTGCTGATGGGCCTGATAGGCCCATTGGTGCTTCTTTTCTTGTGGAAAAATAGGAAAATCCCTATAAAAGATGAGAAATATTATCAGGGGCGTAGTGTGCATGATTCTTCATAATAAATAGAATAAAATGAAGAGGAAGTTAAGTTTGGAAGCTATTTTTACAATAAAATATAAGTTCTAGCAGCCATAAAGTGAGTCTTATCAACCCCCCCCCCAAAAAAAAACTTAGCAATTTGATTGTCCTCAATAAATATGTACTTATTTTAAAACCTTTTTTTGTAGTACTTTTTAAAAGCCAGGTGTAGTCTTTGGACAAAGGTTAAGTAGATTTTGGAATGCCCTGAAGAAAATTACGTCTGACCACGAACAATGGACTTTTTTCTTGCCTTATTAAACAAAAATTTCTCCCAACTTTTGTGAGACTTTGGTGCATGATGTTTGAAGTTAGCTTTCACACCAAACTTTTTGAATCATGGGGGTAAAAAGTGGGGTTTTCAGGAAGGATTAAGGCTTTTGGGTTTTGGTCCATCCAGGTACGGGTCCGTTAATGGGAAAGTGGTCCATGTAGCCCAAGCCAGTTGGCTTTAGAGTAGTGATTTCACATCCTACGTACCACTGCCCCAGATCTACCATGCCTAAAGATGGGTACCTTTGGGAAGACAAGTGTATATGTTTTTTTTTGGCACAACTCTCATGCTTTTATTCACTCTCATAAGGCTTTTCTCTCATTTGGGATTTTGGTGGGTGGGGAAAAAGGAGTTTGTTATTTGGGCAGCTTTTTCCTTCTCATGCATATCTCTTAGATGGAAGGAGATTATTTTTCAAAGTTGGCATAGAATGTTATAGTCTTTGTCATTTAGGACTACATTTTCAAAAGAGCATAGCAGAAATGTACACAGCCTTAGGCACAGAGAGAACAAAATGGAGGTTGTACCAAGTATTTAAGACAAAGTAATTTTTACAAGTTTGAAAAATAGACAGTGTGTATGTATTGCTTACTATCAAACATGTATATACATTGTATACATGGAGTATGATGAAGGAAGGGAAGGAAAGGGAAGGAAAAAGAGGAAAAATTTTAGAATACCTCCCTCACTGATGCTATGAAGTCCCCCCAAACTTATCCCACACTCTGTCCCAGAGTAGTGAGATGAATAGGAAAGAGTGGTCATAGATCAGTGAGGGTTCGGCGGAGGCGTGCGCCTTCAGTAGATAGAATCTCCATGACATGCTCTCCTCATTGGTTGTGGTAGTTGAGGTCATTGAGCTTCTCCGGTGCCTTCCTCAGTGCTGCTACGCAGGATATCCAGTGGAGCATATATACTCCACAGTCATTTGATAGAGGGGCCTGTTGTGGACTCTGGTGGTAGAAATGAAAGTTGTGTCAGGTTGCTGCTGGATCTTCAAGATATGGATTTATCATGGTCACCACCTCGATGTAGTATTTCCTAGCTAGTCATTCGAGGGGTGTTTCTGGCATGATAGCATACTCCGTCGGCCAGTCACTTTTGGCGTCCAAGCTGTTGTAGAAGATACCAATGTGAGTGTTGGTATATAGCATGATAAGTGTCCAGTGATTGTCATGCAGCATAGGAAAGAACATTATGCACGACAGACGCTCCTGGATTTGTTGTTGAAATAGCTAGCGTGCCCTGATTTCATCGGTTAGGCATAGATCGTTGAACAACATCAGATGGGCAATGTAGAGTTGTCCAATCTTCTCTTGTAAGATAGGGATGTAAGCTGATGCCACCGTCATAGCTAGACATCCTCCAGCCTTGACTAGTTCACGTAGGTCATCCAAGGGTACCACTATAGTATCCTTCTTATAGATAACGTATGTAGTGTTAGAATCAGCAAGATGTAGGAGTATATGATTAACATGTTCCTGAGATAAAGAGTGGTAGGTTGAATGGTCAAAGTTGTTGATGACAGAGTCTGAGATAACAGGCAAAAGAGAAGCACCTTCATTGGAGAGCAGGGCTTGCAAGTTCTCTAGCTGCTTGCATGTCCTGTAGACATTGGGGGAGTCTTCGGCCTCTTTTCTTGGAGGACTTCTTGGTAGAGAGGAGTGAGAATCAAAATCAGTCTCCAGTAGATCCTTGAGAGTTCTGGATCTAGGAGATAGCATTTATCCTTTATCAAAAGCAACATGTAGATGCTCCTGAGGTGATAGAAGTTTGTGTCCTAAAGATGCAACATATATCTGAAAATATTCAGACGCTCCATGGCGTGTAATACGATGAAAGCGCTATTGCCGCTTCCGGAGTCTTACTGGACTGAGAAGTCGCTTATTGCATAGAAGTTTCAAACATCACTGTGGTGTCAGATGCCTTGTTTAATCACCCAGTGAAGTTAGAGAGGCAAAAGCTTCAGGTCTTTATCTTCAGGGAGAATGAAGACCTGATCTATGTGGGGGACCTCCACAGCACAGTAGTTGAACAATGTGACGTCGTGGGAGTGGAGGTCGGCCACGTAGAGAAACCAGTGTTTCCTATGCTTGTACGGGGCCAGTACCAGGTCGGGATTATGCTCTTCTACATGTTTCAGCATGTCAAGCACCGGCCACGATTCATCTGCCCCTGCTAGCACACATTTGGCCAAGGTAGGAATGGCATTGTAGATTGGCTACTGACCTGTCTTGAGCACAATTGTAATGACTTCCAAACAAATCGTTACTAATTAAGCGGAATAAACATAAACAACGGATTAACAAAAATCACTAAAAATTAAAACTATTTTGCAAAGAGATACATTTCTAGGAAAACTCTTTAAGGCAGAACCAAAACTTTATATACATCATTGTTCACATTGTACATACACTGTACCATCTCTTCTCGAGGATAACATATAATAGTTGCTCTATCAAAACACATACTGGAGCAACATAAAACCTCGAGGCATTCAAGCCAAAATCTCAAATTATTTATGAAACCAGTATGAACCAACTCCAAGGACCTGAGAGTACAGAGATGACACATAGGACTTCTATCTACAAGACACGACATACAATACACTCAACATGAGCTGTCATTGCTGCCTCAGTTGTTGTTCCTCCTCTACAGAAAGATCTTCACCACCTCGTGCACATCCACCTAAAAAATGTGGATCCCATGGGGTGAGACAATTGTCCCAGTGAGAGATATAACTCTCCACCGACCATATTATTATCATAGATTAAGCATTTATAAACTGAGCAGAGGTTCTTTTCATATTAACAAGCAGGATAATTCACTGTATGAACAGAATTAAGTAATCTCCTTTATTAAGGAGAACATTGCAGCTACCCATGGTAGAGTTATAAATTATCTATCTGCTTTGCAAGTAATGTAAAGAAACATAAATAACATCTATCTACTAAGATGTATAACTAAATTGTGCATCAACCAATGTTTCTCTTATTCGATCCTTAAGCAGATATGCTACATGGATGATTACATTTTTGAATCACACTTATGCCCTGAGGAAATGAGGTATACCGCTCATACTCCAACCGACCACAACGGCGTAAAGCATCAGTTCCATACATAGGTCAATGGAAGAGCCACACTCCATGACCTCATTCATCTCGGTCAGTACGAGACCACATGCAGGACATCTTGTGTCTCTTGCTAAAATAGCTTTCCAGGATATACTGGCAACTTCGCTATAGAGTTATATCCCATAGCATATACTCTCTTCAGGATATGGCTCGTAGCCAATGCCTGGTATTGTGGTCATGGCCTATAGCCATACTCTTATTGGGATATGGTCCATATCCATTCTTGTGCATAGGATATGGCCCGCAGTCATTTCTATGAGGTGTAAGGATATATTCGCCCATTACCCTCACATATTCAAAAATATGCATTCTAGGAGTTCCCATAGGAAAACATGTTTCACCATCACCAACTACTGACGATGATGCATCTATGGCCAGGGCTCTACATGATAAGATTCCACTTGATTAATTAAGTACATTACCGTATTCTTTTAGCATCAATCAAGTTTTCAAACAGGAATTATTATGACAAATGTTATAAAGAACAAGTGTAATACATCTATCAAGTACTTTTCAAATCTTTAGAACACATATAACATTTAGGATCTCAATCCCTCATCTCATCATGATTATAAATCTGGGTATTCAAACCCTTAGCTCATCACTGTACACTGTTACCACTTATCAGGTAACCATTACCTCGAGATCCTCAGACCAAGGTATACATGATACTTGTTATACAAGCATCTCACATGGCTCACAAATCCCATTAAGTATCTTGTCACCTCTCACTAAGCAACAATTTATCACATGGCTCACAAGGCCATTACACATCTGGTCACCTCTCACTAGGCAACAACTTATTCACATGGATCACAAGGCCATTGCACTTCTTGTCACCTCTCACTAGGCAACAACTTATTCACATGGCTCACAAGGCCATTACACATCTTATCACCTCTCACTAGGCAACAACTTATTCACACGGCTCACAAGGCCATTAATCATTATACTTTTTATACAAGTATTTAACATGCCTTACAAGGCTTATGCAATAAAAGAATTACAACCTTCCCATCATTAGGGTTAAGGTTTCCCTTTCTTATCGATTAGGGTTTTCTCTTACATATCATCACCCTTCATTAGGGTTAGGGGTTTCCATTATTAACCAGATCATATTATCAATAATCAAACCCTAATTCATTGCTCCACACATCTAGGAGCCAACATTGATATCATAAGTATTCAATCATACTTATTTATTCTCATCATTTATCATTAAATGAATTATCAACACAAGGTATGAGTTCCTCTCTCATCCTTACCTGAGTATGATTACATCATACTTTATTAATTTGGCTTAACCCTTTCTCAAGGTACGTTAGCCTACACTTATCAAAGTGCATTAAACTCATTACGTCTCATTGTAACAATTGACATAACACATTTCATGTGTTACTCATCCCAGTTTATTGGATTTGAGGTGAATCAAGGTGTATCAACCTTGAGGTGTTGGATGTGATATCTATCATGTCTTGATGTATCACTTCCCTCATCACTTTTATCTTACTTAAGTTCATCAACTTATATTGTATTAGGGTATTTCCCATACTAATACTTTATGCACTAGCTCATCACATTTATCAAGTAGTGTATAGGCCATAAGTCACACATTTGAATTGCCCAACTATCTTCAATGATATGGGCTCATCTCGGGTTAAGGCATTGTTGATATAAGGTTGTCCATTATCAACCACTTTAGGTGTTTCACCTATCAAGGTATTAGCCACACCATTACTTGGTGTTACACTCATCACTCCTAAGAGTGTCTTACCCTCACCTTTACAAGGTATATAGGGTTGAAGTGTGCATATGTTCACCATATCGGGTTGTAAGTGTATAGGCACCACCATATCGGGTTGGAGGTGTATGAGCACTCACCATATCGGGCTAGAGGTATATGACCATCATCCATATCGGGCTAGAGGTGTTTGTATGTGTTACCCATGTCGTGCATGAGGTACCAAGCCATCACCATGTTGGGCTAGAGGTGCATTCAATCACCATATCAGGTGGCTCACCATCTAGGGTTGGTCGTGACGAATTAGGGTTTTCCATATCAGGCTCAACCCAATATACAATTCAATTGGAGTGTAGGGCACCAAACCATATTGGGCTACACCATCAAACATTAAGTTGCAACACCCATGTTGGGTTAGGGTTGATTGTGACGGGCACATGGTACATATATGTGTCGCCCATGATGCTTAAGAGGTGTCAACTCATCACCATGTCGGGATACCATATTGTCTAGGGTTGTGTATCATGCAACCCTATCATGCAAGGTCATGTAGGCCTCATGATACTAAGTACCAATGATGTATTATATGATCATATCGTGCAATAGCACTTGTTACTCTTCACTTATATCGGGTTACCCAAATTAGGGTTTCTTGTCAACTTACAAGTATACAATTGACCTTGTATCTTGCATGGAGTCTATAATAGACTTCCTATCGTGCAAGAAGAT
The DNA here is from genome assembly GCA_963693085.1 of Alisma plantago-aquatica. Taxonomy (NCBI): domain Eukaryota; kingdom Viridiplantae; phylum Streptophyta; class Magnoliopsida; order Alismatales; family Alismataceae; genus Alisma; species Alisma plantago-aquatica. Next base: position 209,541,574 of record OY856414.1, read on the forward strand.
ATACTATCTTTTTCATATCATTTTAATGGAGTAGGTGCATCACCATATCGGGTTAGAGGTGCTTGATTATATGCTTGCACCCGATATCACTTTTATAAAGTGATATCATCATCTTAAAGCTCTAGACCTTTATTCTAACTATTATAGTTGATGGAAACAAGTCTAAGAAATTATTAGAACTCATAATTTCATCAACTATTTCAGGGAATTTCAGAATTAAAAGTAATTCATTAAGTATAGCAATTTAGATGATAAATAATAACATGGTTGAGTTCAAGTTATATAACCCGCCTTAAGAACAACTTCAAAGCTCCAAGATCCAAAGCTCCACATTCCTAAGGTTGAAGATGACTTATCAAAAGTCCAAGTCTCGTTCATAACTCCTTCATATACAAGGAATCATTGTGGATAAGCAATTGGTGAAGAAGAAAAGAAAGAAAGATCAAAACCCTAAAATCATGCTTCAATCAAAGGTTGAAGATGATCATGGCCTCACCTTAGGGTTAAGTATGAGATCCTTCCTACTCCTTAACACTCTTGCACGATAACCTTGTTCCCTTGCATGATATTCCACCCCTATTGCACGATATGACACTCACTTGCATGATATGCCACTCAACACATCACTCTATGGCCGATATCACCCTATAAGGTCGATATCACCTACTTGGGCGATATGATCTTGCCATGGGAGATACCCCAAGGCTCATGCATGATACCACAGAATCCCTTCACGATATAGGATCTCTATGCATGATACCTTAGGGTAGGAGGGTGGTAAGGGTCGCAAAATTGCACTAAGGGGTGAAACTAGGGGTATATATACTTGTTGTTCATGAAGGAAGGTAAAAATGAGGTGTCATCATTTTGAGCTAGTAGGTGCCACGTGTCTATGCATGGGTGACACGTGTACATGCATGCATCAACATTTATCTTGACATGCAAAACAGTTGAGGATAATCTAGGGATGCAAATTCGTCCATTGCTTATCCCTTTGAATAAGATATATCAATTAATTCATCACTTTTTGCACAACCCGATACAACTTTGTTAAGGAAGTTGTAACTCGACACAACTCACCTCCTTGAGGTGCTTTTCACGACATGGACTTTTCCAAGAGTTCACAAAACGATATGAGGCTTTTCCCATGGCTCTTTGGACGATATGCACTCATATGTAAAGTTTTCAACTTGATACAACTCAAGTTAAACTTTCATATTCAACCCTTTTTCTTGGTCATTTCATCACCAAGAATACCATTACTCATAATAGATTAAAAAATGGTGTCTCCTTCATTCTCTCTCCTCTACATGATACTAGGAGGGAGTAGGGATACTCTAGAGGTGGTAATTTGCATATTAACCCCACATTTCAGGTAAATTACAACTTGTACCAAAATCGGTGCACAATGCACCAGCATTGTTTCAAACAAGTTCAACTTGGAATTTAGGCTTTCCACAAGCCACCACTTAGCATAATTCTCTCTCTTATGATGCTAAAACACATAATGCACGTTCAACATGTGACATATTGCAATATAACCCCTTAACATGGGTAAATTGCACTTTGGTCCAAAATAAAGGAACATTGCTCAAACAACATTCAATCAGGTCCAAACTTGGAACATAAGTGTGTCACATGATGACAAAACACCTTAGAGGATTATATTAAAGTTCTAAAAAACTTTATTACCCAAAACAAATAGGGTTACCTCATAACCCAAGTCAGGGTCGTTACAACAATGTTCTCGATCATTGTGATTTCCAAGACTCTGAAGAGTATCTTTCCTATTATGTGATGTTCTCGATCATTGTGTGATACCTGTGAAAAAATGGTATCGGGTATATGAGAAAGCAATGAACTTGTAAATAATGATAGCTCAAGAATGTGGTACAGCTACGTGATACATGCATCGTGCAGACTTGGAGTGAGTCGGTAGGCTCCCCCAAATTTATTCAACACGATACAGTCGCGCGACACAGATGGAAACCCGACATGATCAGAGTGATACTTAGGAAAACTGATACACATTTGAAGCTTTGCATGATACGGGCAGGAACACGATACATGGTATCATGATACGGTTTATCGTTAAGGGTGTGTGATACATATGGGTGATAGATCTCTATGATAGAGACTGTGCGACACGAGTTATTACCTCATTGGGTAGGGAGCAGGTGAATGTGACACAGGAGACTAGAAATAGGAAACCCGGCATGGGAAACTAGAAATAGAAAACCTAACATAGGAGTTATGAGTGGCTTGAGAGACACAAGAGCTTGCATGATACTGGAGAAAAAGCTTGGTAACTTTGGTGACCTGACATGGTTAATCTTTGTTTCTTATATAGCCATCCACGAAGGGCAGTAAAATAGTAAAACGGGTACACGCGTCACACTTTCACAAGAATCACCTTCCAAAGCAAGGTAAAACCCATCTAATCACGTCATGTCGTGAGTCTCAGAAAGAGGTGGGGCATTGTCCGACATGCATTACCTGACGCACTCTTTGTACAACACGAGTTCGTGTGAAACATCAACGCGACGCGGCACGAGTGCCACCCGGCACGCAGTACGTTTGCTGTGAATTGAATCGGTAGGTGTGCGTGATACGGGTGTGTGACATGGGTTACCCGATATGTCTTGTCCGACATGGTAACCTGACGTGCCATGCATGCACGATATGGATGGCTAACATGCATGTGCGACACGCTTTGTGTTTCAAAAACCATAAAAACTTATTAAAAATGATTACTAAAGTAAAAGGCACTTGATATGTAAAACAAAATTGGCCTAAGTGTAAACCTCAGCCTCAGCTAATGTTACATATTAAGGTGATAAAACTAAGTCAGCGGCCCAGGAAATGCGAGAGTCAGTGTGTGTGGAGCGTGCATAGACTTGGGCCTTATTACAATAAAAGTGTTCAGAATGTTCTTTGCAGGAAAAGGAAATAGCAGTCCTATTCTAAGAAAGTAAAAACTTGGGCTGCCTTCCAAGGAGAGCTATGGCTTCTGTCATTAGCTCGACATCTTCAGTCTTTCTTGGGCTTCTTCAGCGAGTGCAGCTTCGGCATCATTCAGGGGCAACTCAGATTGCCTTGTGAAAGCCTCATCTTCATATAATCTTTTCACCCGATGTTCATTGACTGGGAAGACCTTTGTAGGATCATCCTTATCATATAGCTCCATAATTCCTGATGGGTATATCTTTGGTACCATGAACAGTTCTGACCAGCAAGTTTGTAGTTTCCCTGGAAAAGGTCAAATAGAAGATTTAAAAAACAAAATTTTGTCACCTTCTTTGACATCTTTCTTCCCCAAGTGGGAGTCATGCCAGACTTTAGTCATTTTCTTATAGATCCTCACATTCTCATAGGTGTGAAGCATAAGTTATTCAAGTTCATAAAGCTGTAGGAACCTCTTCTTGCCGGCTAGGGATGGATCCATATTTAAACATTTGATGGACCATAATGCCTTGTGCTCTAACTCAAAAGGCAGATGACATGCTTTCCCATATATCAAATGATAAGGCGTGGTTCTAAGTGGCATCTTGTATGATATTTTGTACACCCAGAGAGCATCATCCATCTTGGTGGACCAATCCTTCTGGGATTTTCCAACCATCTTCTCCAAAATTTGTTTGATTTGCCTATTTGAGACTTCAACCTGGCTAGACGTCTGGGGATGATATGGTGTAGCAACCTTATGTCGAACCTCGTACCTTCACATAAGTGATTCAAATTGCTTTTTAGCAAAGTGTGATCCACCGTCACTGATCACCATTCAGGGACTCCAAATCTTGGGAAGATTATCTTTGTGAAGAGCTTTATAACAAATTTGGCATCACTGATGGTAGTGGGTATGGCTTCTACCCATTTGGAGACATAGTCCACTGCAACTAGAATGTACTAAAAAATGTATGATGGAGTAAAAGGTCCCATGTAGTTGATTCCCCATACGTCAAAGATTTTGACTTCAATCCACTCAAACATAGGCATCTCATTCCTATGGGAAATATTCTCATTTCTCTGGCACTCGCTGCAAGCTTTAACATAGGCGTGGGCATCTTTGAACAGAGTGGGCTAATAGAAACCAGACTGGAGAACCTTGGTTGTAGTTCTCTCAGCTCCCAAGTGTCCTCCATAGCGAGAGGAGTGACACTCATACAAAATCTTTAGGGCTTCATCTTCATGTATACATCTTCTGTAGAGGTTATCAGCACAATATCTGAACAACAAAGGGTCATCTCAGTAATAGTACTTCAAATCATAGAAGAATTTCTTCTTTTGATTATAAGATATTTTTGGGGGCAGTTGTCTGCAGGAAAGATAGTTGCAGATATCAGCATACCAGAGCCCTTCTGGATTAGCTATTTGGGCAACGTAGATTGCTTCATCGGTGTAGCTCTCATTAATCAGCAACGGGTGGTCATCCTCTACTCTGATCCTAGATAGGTGGTCGGTGACCACGTTCTCGGTACCCTTCTTGTCGATGATCTCATAGTCAAACTCTTGTAAAAGTAACACCCAGCGCAGCAGCCTAGGCTTGGCATCTTTCTTCTGCATCAGATACTTGATGGCCCCATGGTCCGTGTGAACGGTCATCCTAGAGCCCACAAGGTAAGAACAAAACTTGACGAATGTGTAGACCATGGCTAGAATTTCCTTCTCCATGGTGGTATAATTTATCTGGGCCTCATCTAACATTTTGTTGGCGTAAAAGATTACGTGATGTTTTTTGTCCTTCTTTTGCCCAAGGACGATGCCTATAGCATAATCACTGGCGTCACACATTAACTCGAACGGAAGTTTCCAGTCAGGTGACTAGATAATGGGTGTAGAGACTAGAGCATCCTTTAAGGTGGAGAATGTTGTGAGGTATTCTTCTGTGAAATCAAACTTAGAATCCTTCATCAACAAATTCAACAACGGCTCTACAATCTTCGAAAATTCCTTGATAAACCTTCTATAATAGCCAGCGTGCCCTAGGAAGCTTCTAATTCCTATCACAGACGTGGGTGGAGGGAGTTTTTAAATTGCTTCCACCTTGGACTGATCAACTTTAATGCCTTTGTTGGACACTTTATGTCTGAGAACGATACCTTCTTATACCATGAAATGGCACTTTTCCCAGTTGAGGGTGATACTTTGTTATTTGCATCTTTTCATTACCAAAGACAGATTGTTCAAGAAATCATCAAAGGAGTCGCCATAGACGTTGAAGTCGTCCATAAAGACTTCCATCTTATCTTCTAAGAAATCAGTGGAGATAGCATTCATGCACTACTAAAAGGTTGCAGGTGTGTTGCAGAGCCCAAAGGGCATTCTTCTTAAAGGTATAGGTTTCATAAATGTAGGTGAAAGTTGTCTTTTCCTGACTGTCTAGATGAATGGGGATTTGATAGAACCCCGAGTACCCATCCAACCAATAAAATTATGAATGATGAGCCAGGTGCTCAAGCATCCGATCGATGAATGTGAGAGGAAAGTGATCTTTATGGGTGGAGGTGTTTAATTTTCTGTAATCTATACACATCCGCCAACCAGTAACAGTCTTAGTTGCCACCTCAACCATGTTATCTCCCTTGACTAGCATGATACCTTCCTTCTTAGGGACTACTTGAATAGGACTCACCCACGTACTCTCACAGATAATGTAGATGATTCCTGCATCATGGAGTTTTATGACTTCTTTACTAACCACCTCTCACAACTTTTCATTCAGTTTCCGTTGTGGCTGGGTGTGGGGTTTGGAATTCTCTTCGAGATGGATTTTGTGCATACACACAGAAGGGTTGATACCCCTTAGGTCTTCAATTGAGTAACCTAAGGCCTTCCTTCATAGTTTCATCTCAACTAATAGTTGTTCCTTCTGATCATCAGTTAACTTTGAATTGATAATAAATGGATTCATTCCTTCATCCAGGAATTTGAACTCTAAACCTTTTGGCAGAACTTTCAATTCAGGCGGGGTCTTCTTTTTTTATTCTCCAGTGGGATTGCTTTGTAGTGCAGCATACATTACTATTTCAACTGGGTCGTTTGCTTCAAGTAGTTCTTCGGCATCCAAAAATTCTAGGAGTTCTTTCACCTCTGGATCATCGACCACTTGTGTGTTGCCAACTAAGGCGTGCATCACCGGGTCTGTTGGGTTTTAGGGGAGACAGAGAAGGCAGCGGAAACAAAAAAATTTCTCCCCAAACCCATACCGAGGAAGCGCGTCAACGTCTATATAATAGGAAAGGATGGTTTGTGGAATCATACCTTGTCCCGAGGCTTGCTCGGCGACAATACCTCGCGCAATGCGCGGTCTTCAACTCCGGTCTTGGACGGTGTCTGTGCAGCTCCTGGTTGCACCGGGACTGATGACTCCTCCTCCTACCGGACTGTTGGATGACAGTTGTCCTCCTGAGCGGCAGTGTCCTCCCGCCTCTGTAGTAGTCCACACGGACCACCTGGAACTCCACTCTCCTTGTCCCACAAGGAAGTGGAAGGAGTCGCACCCTCCTGTTGACGTACTAGTCGCCAACACACTCTCCTGCTACCAGTTGCAACTGCAGTTGTCCTTCCCTTGCTGCACCTCCCTTTTGCGGGAAGCACTTGCTCGGGATCTCTCACGGTTACCAAAACCAGAGAGAACGACAACTTCGCAAAGCAACCGGCTTGCATTGAGTTGTCCTCTGAGAAGCCCCCAATACCCCTATATATATAGGCGGGTCATGGGACAGGGTTCTCTGTGCCCGGCAATATGGGACTAAAGCAGGAGTAGAAGGGTTCGGGATTTTTTTCACAAAAAGCAACCAACTCGCAACCTGAACTGATCGGTTCACAAGTGAACCGGTCGGTTGGGGACCTGAACCGGTCGGTTGGAGCACCAACCGATCGGTTGGGACCCATGAGCCGATCGGTTCACTTCTGAACCGGTCGGTTCGTGGTCCTGATCAGTTCCCGATTGACTTTCCAACTTTCGTTTCTAATTGGTATCGAATACCAATCCTTGTTCCAATCAAATTGGGCAAGTGAAATGCAAGGAAAATTCTCACCGACTTGACTTTCCCAACTTGCTTGGTTGCACCAGTTGAACCGATCGGTTCAACACTTGAACCGCTCGTTTCACCCTGGGCTTGAGCCGATCGGCTCAACTCTTGAGCCGACCGGTTCAGTAACCTCATCCGACCGGTTCAACACTTGAACCGATCGGTTGGGAGTACAGGTTGTGCAGAATCAGTCAAATGCGATTTCAATCAATCTGATACTCCAATCAATGCGTCCAACACCTTGAACCATATGATACTGAGCTATCTACTGATTGAGTGTTTAATTGAACTGCTAAACTCCTTTAGTAATCAATCTAAACGTTGCTTGTGGACAAAACTCCTCTTCCATGTTAAATCCTATGTGTGTGACCCTGCAGGTCCATTTCACGTTGGCAGTGAAAGTCCATAACACTTATGACTTCACAAGCAAAGAGCGGTGCCTAGTCACACATCAGTGCTACCCAAGTGAAAGTAGAAAGTTGGAGAACAACTTTCATCCTACAATCCATGAATGGTGTTACAATGAATGTATAATTCCTTTGTCACTGATATCCCGAATGAACTCAAGGCATGGAACAGTCATCCTGTCAACGTTCATTCACTTTCTTGATCTCAGGGCAGATTGAACGAGATATGTATGACATCAATATCACATATTGATTCACACATGCGTGCGCACGCCTATCTCAATCCTACTCATCAAGTGGCCTTGGATATCAAACTCCCTCAGGAGGGACAAATCCCATATCTATCACTCACCCCTCAAAAGCCTCATGTGTCAAAGCCACCCAATCATCACCTTTATAACAACCCATGTTTCAGGACTGCGTTTGATGATGTCAAAGTGTGCCCAACGACATGTGTTGAGTGTAGTGGTTTTAGGTCAAAGAATCACACTCACCACCATCACTGTGAGTACTGACTGTGACTACCATCTCACGGTTCCATGTGTCAAACTCACGGTGGGTCTGTCTGGTACCTTGTTCTCTAACAAGTACCTATGTGTTTGGTTTGATATCTCTATATCATGACTAATGAGATTCTGTCATCAACCAACACCACAATCTAGTCTTGTGTGTCATTGTTGTCTATCTACCTTCCACAATGACATCCGAATAGGGACATAACAAGAATGTACAAACTCTTAGCATCCGTATGATCTCATCGTTCAGGTCATGAACCTGAAGGCATACGTCATTGAGTACTGTCATTCTCTAGACATTCAATTTGTTCTATCACTATCTCATATGACTGAACCAGAAAGAATTGGAAGCTTGCCTTTGATGTTTATCAAATCAATCTTAATGTATCCCACCAATCATCCCATGATTGGCTCTCAGGGCATACATACCAACAGACTCCCACTTGCACTGCGAGCCAATCACCCTTGAATCATATTCATAGTGATTTTCAAACATGTCCCACATGTCAATGTGCTCTAGTGCCAACATAGTGAGTAATGGCAACATCTTGCCAAAGTCAGTATAAATTGCATGTCTCTCATCTCTTCGCTGTACGTCGCACGTATGAGATGGAGTTGTCGTAATATGCGATCTAGTATTCCTTTGCTAACCTTTAGCCACATTGCATGATCAAGGATTCCAGACTTGTCATCAATGAGTGGAATATCTATAAGTTCATCTCATGAACTTCCAGATCCATATAGTATCCACTGTTGTTCTCTAACACACGAATACTCGGCATTTCCCTTTTAAATGGTTTTATTGGAACACTTCCAATTATCAACAAACTTTTACTTTTATACATCCTATGTATATTTTGCGATTAATTTTCTGTCCTTTCGGAAGTTCGCATCAATGTAACTCTTTACATCAAACTCTTCCTTATCTCCATAGAGCTAGTACTTCCCAAGTACTTATCAAGTTCTTATGATATTCCAGTAACCCTTACTGGAATCAGACAGACATCCACTCGTCATGTCCCACATACGAGTTATCAGGATGAGCACATCATATTGTCATGTCCTACATACAACATGATGAATGCATTTTATTCTTGCCATGTCATACATGCAAGACAATGGGATGATTACATACATGATAGATCCATATCTATTCTTAGTGTTCCCATTCTTCATAAGAATTGGACACTTGGCCTTGGGATACTAATATCCATATAACATGGACAAGTTTTCTCCCACTGAATTTGTGCATACTGAACCCTTCAGTACAGATTGCCAATGTATGCTCTCTCTTTTCCAGGTCAAGAGATTTGTCGAGAACTATCTCTATAGATCTCTATTCCTATCATATAGGAAACATCTCTATCTTCCTTAAAGATAATTTCCACTTTTGGATTTCCATTCTAGAACAATTCCATTTCACATCAATTTGTGGAATGTGAATACGCTCCCACTAAATCACAGATCCCTTCTTTATCTTTGACATATCAGTCAAACCCTTTGACTATATCATCAAAGTAAAGATCCAATTTTGAGTTGCTTGTACTCAATCAATCACATTGATTAGTCCATTGTAACTTATAGACTTCATTTGCATTAGTGGATTCATAAACCTTATAGGTTGTGTCACGTACACATCCTGGTTTTATTCCTCATAGGAATGCGGTTTTAGTATCCATATGCCAAATGTCTTAGTCATTAAGTTGCAATCAACAAGCATCATCCTTCTCAAAATGTTATCCATGTGTCTTAACACTTAAGACTCATTTGCACTTATGGATATGATCCAATGAGTGCTACCATCAAGGTCATACCTTATGGTTCACATGGATGTCATTTAGGATGTAATGGTCATAAACCATAACTCAAGAATCGGTTCCTCATATTCATCTTGATAGTTGACTCATCACATGAACAACTGATCACATAGATAATTGAGGTGTATCTGTCAAGAATATAAGAATTCACAACCCTTGTGATTCTTAATGTCCTTTATTAGTGTGGGGTATTCTTTTATTAAGAAGAATTCAGTTATTTGATAATCATTCTCTAACTCCTTAGAGTATGATTCCTTCTTGATTTAGACATCACCATGCCTTAATCATGAGTTCACTATGATACACTATCATAATCACTCATAAGGATCTCAAACATTTGGTCCAAGTATTTCATTCATTGATCTCATCAAGAATTAATACTTTACCAAATTTGTACTTCATCTATGACAATCTTGAACACTTCAAGATGTTCATATTGGTATTTCTCTAAACACTATTTGAAGTATTAGCATTTGTTCCAATTGGTATGTAAATACATCACATGTATTATACCTAATAGGATAATCACTCTCCCACTACCTTTAGTGAAGATTGATTAATCATGTCCAAGATATTCATGTCTCTTAATGGTTCTCTAACCAAAAGAGTCTAGGTTTATCCATCATATGGAAACTAGAAATGAATTTCTCATGATTGATGCTAATTTGATTGTTTGAGTTATCAATAACTTTAGGTATCATTTTATCTTATGCATACCATGTATCACAAGATAAACAAGGCATTGCCACAAAGATCATATCTTTAAGATTGAAACATCAACTTTATTAATTGCCATCATTGTCATACAATATGCAATAATAAAGTGTTTCTATCTATTGGCAATATATGAAATAGCAGTTCTCAACTCTATTTCGTGCCCTTTAGGCTGAAATAAACTAAAAGATACTCCTATCTATGGACGCAACACTTGCTCCAATGATGGGTACTTCTTTCTTGGTCCTTTCACAAAGGCCATCACTTCTTTGCGGATATTGCATATCATATATGACATATCCATATCTTGGTATCATATACCTCGGATAAAGAAGTGGTTCATTTCATGATACCTTAGGTGGAGATCTCCATCCCCTCCTTCATCTTCTTTTGTTCTTCCAGATATAGAGGGAAATCCCTCATACACCCTTTCCCCTTGTGCCTTGAGGCTGAAGACGGCTTGGATTTCTGGCTAGCATCAGAACACTTCTTAGCTTTGCCCTTGTCCTTGCCCTTAAGATTACCTTTTCTTTGATCATATCAAAGACTATGGTTTGTCTTTCTTCATCTTTGCCTCTACTATCCTCAACATGTCCAACAACTCTGTCAACGCTTGTCAAAGTTGTTCATGTTGTAGCTTATCATGAATTGTATGATTCTCGCAACATTTGCAGTATCATACCAATAGCCAACTCTTGGCTCAGATGGAATCCTTCTTAGTCAGGTCTTTCCACATACCCAATCACATTGAGTGTGTGAATACCTTACTGGATCTCCTTCTGTCATGCCATACTAGGACAGTGTTTTGGAGACATCATATGTCTCATGTTGTCTCTACAACTCATAGTTCAGAGAACACAACATCCAGCACTCCTCATCAATGTCTTTCTCAGTATGCTTCCATAATCATACTTTCAGCCATTGATGTGGTGGGATCGAGTTCATCTGGTTCTGGTATAACTAGGACTTGGAGCTTTCGCTCTTTGAGAACACTTCTCACCATCCTAACCAGTCGCGGAATGATTCCCATTTAATTTGTTGGTTTCAAAGACCGATCGCAAATAAAGTGATTTGTTGATTAACCATTTATTTTAACAAAAGGAAATATATGCAATTTCAGTCCAAAACTCTTTTGACTTATTTGATTGATTTGAAAAGTTGACGATAAAATTAGGCCTTTAATTAATTATCGCTCCCACTATTTTACTTCAAATTGATAGCCCTCACCATCAATTCGGAAGATTGCAGCGTACAACCTTCTAGTGGGCAAGATCCTGAAATCCTCTAAGCCATGGACCAGCTAGGGCTGTCACCCACAACATAGATGTCTCAGGTAGGCAACTTTTGCCAATTGCATCATATGCAACTCTTGATAAGATGTCATATACAACTCCTTGCAATGATCATCTCCATGCCTCAAGGCGCTAGATCCTATCTAGGTCACCTTGTTAAGTCCGACCCAAAGCAAACACGATGAATATGCACCCTGCTAGGGCAGACCCACACATTCATCCTTCACGCTTCCACGAGGTAGACGCTGCACCACGTTAGGGCGTGCCCACACTTGGTCGAACAAGCTTTTCACGTGTGTCGCATTTGGAAGGCATCTAAAACTTAATATTTTAATGAGGGATTTGGTTTTTATATACATATACATATCCAATCACCACAATACATAGTATGTATCATATACATGCTATATCCCACAGAAAACATGCACAAAATGATAAAAGCGATGATTATGGCCATCCTAATGTGATTCCTCGAGCCAAGAGGAATCACGGTCATCTAGGTCTACATCACATGCAACCTGTACAAGATGAACTTTGTGCCTTGCCATCTGAGTTGATCAACTCATCACATGAATAATTTGTACTCTCCAGCCGGTCATCTGGGTGCCACCAGCCGATCGGTTGGCTCCTCCAACCGATCGGTTCGCCTGGTCGTCGTGCATCTCGTCATGTTCGCCACCCGCTCGTCTCGCTCCTCGAACCGATCATCAACCGATCGGTTCACTCCTTGAACCGACCGTCTGGAACGTCAACTGATCGGTTCACCCCTTGAACCGATCGTTTCAGCTGTCGTCTTGATGTCCGCCGGTCTTTGACATAACAGGAAATAAAAATCTATCCTATTATTACATTGCTTTAAAAGGGAAACCCCGAGTTACATTCGGGGGGAGCAAAGGTAGGAAAGAATCTCGAATTATTTCGAGTTATATTAGGAATAAGAGAGGGAAGATCGGTGCGCAGACCGAGATGCAAGCAACCACAAACAACCACACACAGATAGGGGTTTATAGGCCATAATCATGCTACACACATCCACCACAAAACTCGTTTAAGGGCGACGTGTATCAAGTGCATTAATAATACATATCATATATGTAATTAGGGATTTGTGGATTTAGGATTGGACATGCATAAAGCCGATATTATTCGCATCGTATGCAATAAATAAAGGCGACAAACCAAAATCGATCATATCGATATTCCTAAAATATAGAACAGCTGACCTGGCTCTGATACCACTGTTGGGTTTTAGGGGAGACAGAGAAGGCAGCGGAAACAAAACATTTTCTCCCCAAACCCATACCGAGGAAGCGCGTCAACGTCTATATAATAGGAAAGGATGGTTTGTGGAATCATACCTTGTCCCGAGGCTTGCTCGGCGACAATACCTCGCGCAATGCGCGGTCTTCAACTCCGGTCTTGGACGGTGTCTGTGCAGCTCCTGGTCGCACCGGGACTGATGACTCCTCCTCCTACCGGACTGTCAGATGACAGTTGTCCTCCTGAGCGGCAGTGTCCTCCCGCCTCTGTAGTAGTCCACACGGACCACCTGGAACTCCACTCTCCTTGTCCCACAAGGAAGTGGAAGGAGTCGCACCCTCCTGTTGACGTACTAGTCGCCAACACACTCTCCTGCTACCAGTTGCAATTGCAGTTGTCCTTCCCTTGTTGCACCTCCCTTTTGCGGGAAGCACTTGCTCGGGATCTCTCACGGTTACCAAAACCAGAGAGAACGACAACTTTGCAAAGCAACCGGCTTGCATTGAGTTGTCCTCTGAGAAGCCCCCAATACCCCTATATATATAGGCGGGTCATGGGACAGGGTTCTCTGTGCCCGGCAATATGGGACTAAAGCAGGAGTAGAAGGGTTCGGGATTTTTTCACAAAAAGCAACCAACTCGCAACCTGAACCGATCGGTTCACAAGTGAACCGGTCGGTTGGGGACCTGAACCGGTCGGTTGGAGCACCAACCGATCGGTTGGGACCCATGAGCCGATCGGTTCACTTCTGAACCGGTAGGTTCGTGGTCCTGATCAGTTCCCGATTGACTTTCCAACTTTCGTTTCTAATTGGTATCGAATACCAATCCTTGTTCCAATCAAATTGGGCAAGTGAAACGCAAGGAAAATTCTCACCGACCTAACTTTCCCAACTTGCTTAGTTGCACCAGTTGAACCGATCGGTTCAACACTTGAACCGCTCGTTTCACCCTGGGCTTGAGCCGATCGGCTCAACTCTTGAGCCGACCGGTTCAGCAACCTCAGCCGACTGGTTCAACACTTGAACCGATCGGTTGGGAGTACTGGTTGTGCAGAATCAGTCAAATGCGATTTCAATCAATCCGATACTCCAATCAATGCGTCCAACACCTTGAACCATATGATACTGAGCTATCTACTGATTGAGTGTTTAATTGAACTACTAAACTCCTTTAGTAATCAATCTAAACGTTGCTTGTGGACAAAACTCCTCTTCCAGGTTAAATCCTATGTGTGTGACCCTGTAGGTCCATTTCACGTTGGCAGTGAAAGTCCATAACACTTATGACTTCACAAGCAAAGAGCGGTGCCTAGTCACACATCAGTGCTACCCAAGTGAAAGTAGAAAGTTGGAGAACAACTTTCATCCTACAATCCGTGAATGGTGTTACAGTGAATGTATAATTCCTTTGTCACTGATATCCCGAATGAACTCAAGGCATGGAACAGTCATCCTGTCAACGTTCATTCACTTTCTTGATCTCAGAGCAGATTGAACGAGATATGTATGACATCAATATCACATACTGATTCACACATGCGTGCGCACGCCTATCTCAATCCTACTCATCAAAATGCCTTGGATATCAAACTCCCTCAGGAGGGACAAATCCCATATCTATCACTCACCCCTCAAAAGCCCCATGTGTCAAAGCCACCCAATCATCACCTTTATAACAACCCATGTTTCAGGACTGCGTTTGATGATGTCAAAGTGTGCCCAATGACATGTGTTGAGTGTAGTGATTTCAGGTCAAAGTGCTTCCATCACCTTTGATTCTCCAGGGGTAGAGTGACTTTTTAACTCTCTATCATACTCATTGTCCTACTGATTTGTGGCCATATTGTCTATAATCTCCCTGGCTATTTGGGCGATGAGCCCGAAGAAATTGTTGCCTACTACAGACTTCAATGCATATCCCATTGTAGAAGGTTGTGATCAACTAGGGTTCAAAAAAACTATGGTGCGGGCACTCTCGCTAATAGCCTTGAAATCTTTCCCATGTTTGATGCAAGTTCTCATAAACCTTCTGTGAGAATCTGGTTATCTTGTTTTGACATTTTATCATTCTCTCTATAGGGAAGAATTTAGCAATAAAAGCATTGGCCAGATGTTCCCAGTCGGGGAGGCTCCCATCTTGGAGACATGAGTACCATTATAGAGCTTTGTCCCTTGAGGAGTAAGGAAAGCACTGGGGGTAGATATAAGATATCGAGTTCATGTTAATCTTGAAAGTCTTACAGGTCCTCTTGAACATCGTGAGATTATTGTAAGGGTTCTATTCACTGGTGTTTCCTCTGATCCGGTTGTGTTACAACAGCTGGAGTAAAGTTGGCTTCAGCTCAAAGTTAGCCACATTGAGATGTTGCTCCACCACAGGGTTCCTTTCCTCATTTGCTCTAACTTGGATAAAAGAATGAAGAGACCGAGCTTTGTGTGTTTCCTCAACCATAGCTTGTCAGAAAATATGAGGTTTTGAAGAGATGAAAAAGTACCTGAAAAGAAGAGATGTAAAAGTGTGAGTGTGTTGTAGAAACTATGTGCAATAAGTATTTGCAGTATTATATGCATATGTACAAGGTCTTTGGCAAAGTGCAAGTAAAACTCAAGTTCTTAAAATGGTATTTGTTGCCAAGTCCCCGACAATGGCACCAAAAAGTTGATAAGCCTTAAACATGGGTCCAAAAATGGAGACATGTCTAGGTCATCGGACCTTAATAATTTATAATACCCAAATGTTTAAGACTCCTACAACTAGCACATGATCGGAGTAGTTCAGGGTCAAACACAGGGACTAGGAGAATAGTGCTTCGGAACCCAAGTTTTACTTGTCTAAGCACGTCAAAAAGTTGAGGGATTAAGGTTTGTTGTAGTGAAAAAGAATCACAAAGAATTAAACTAAAACCTATCTCTAAGGGGAGTTACTAGAAAGATTAAGGCTTTGGGTATTTTGGGTTTTAGTAGTTTTTATGGTAGTTTTTGTATATAGGGAACTGTGGAGATAGAACTGTCTTCAGAGTATAGCATGAGGAAAGAAAATTTAATCGTAACAAGCAGCAGCAACCTACATCTAGCGTCTGCTTCTCTCAAAGAAAATGCCAACGAACCATGCGCTTGGTTCCTCCTCTCAAAGGTACCAGGCGTGGGCTCGTGTGGAAAGATAAACTGGGCGCAACTCTGGTTCCAGGTACTCTCGTACACCTGAATCAGCCCAAGCTCTAGAAGTTTACAACATCCTCTTGAAGGTATCAAAATAAGATACATGATTCGATAGCTAGTCAAAAGCATGAATGAGAAAGAAG
This sequence comes from Alisma plantago-aquatica, assembly GCA_963693085.1. Taxonomy (NCBI): domain Eukaryota; kingdom Viridiplantae; phylum Streptophyta; class Magnoliopsida; order Alismatales; family Alismataceae; genus Alisma; species Alisma plantago-aquatica. The sequence continues at coordinate 209,557,916 of OY856414.1, forward strand.
AAACTAGAACTCATATGCCAAAAAGAAATCATCCAACAAAATAAAGCCATACATAGAATGATATAAGATAAACTCCACAGGTTCCAATAATCATAAAGAAGCTTAATAGTTTAGTTATAATGTTGTAATTAAATGAAAGTAAATGTTGTAAAGGGAAAATAATTATCGATCTCCTTGATTTAGGAGATCGAAGTACACAACAATTGATGCCTAAAATGATGCTAACTCGATACCGGGTAGAGGCCATATCGAGATAAAACCATGTCAGGTCACTGATCATGTTGGGTCATGGACCGTGATGGGTAAGGGTCGTATCGGGACAGGACCCCCGCCCGATACGCTCATGTCGGGTTGTTGGTTGTGTTGGGCTACCACCATAATGGGTATATACCGTATCAGGTTGGGTATTGTATCGGGTTAGGATATGTATCAGGTTAAAATTATCTTAAGGCTCGTAGGTTCTTCGTGTCGGGTATAGGTGGGTAAGTCATCTAGGGTTGAAGCCTAGATAGGAACCCAACATGGTTGAAGTGGCCTTGAGGATCATATTGTGCTGCTTGCTGCTACCGAAATGGTCTCTAAGTGAACTCATCCCATCCCTCTCGGGATGGGGGTGTGCTCACCTAGTTATTGCCTAGTGGACTCCTTGGGACTTGACGTACTTGCTCCTTTACTCCAGGGACTAGCTCTATCAGGGTCCCGCCTATCTCATCGTAGGCTTGTAGCTGCTACTTTTAGGCAGTGAGTTGACGGGAGTTGTAGCTTTTAATGTCCCACGTGTCTTTTATCTGTGGCTCTGCTCTCGAGGCTTCAGAAGGGTCAATACAGCTATCTCCTGTCATGCGCGTCGGGCTGGGAGAGTGTCGAGCAGCGGGCGTATCGTGTATAGCTATGACGGGTTGGAGCCTTGTTTGGATGTGATGCCGAGGGGTGGCCATGTCGGGTAACGACCTCGTCGGTTTGTGAATCGTGACGAGTTAGGCACCATATCGGGTAGAGGGCTGCAGTGGGCTGAGACTCCTACATGACATGCCTGCGTCAGGTTGCTATCATAGTAAGTAGCGACCATAACGGGTAAGAGGTGCATGTCGGCCTTAGATGATGGCGAGCTACTAGGCTGGAATGTGGACTTTGTTGCTGATGGGCCCATTGGTGCTTCTTTTCTTGTGGAAAAATAGGAAAAGCCCTACAAAAGATGGGAAATATTTTCAGGGGCGTAGTGGGCATGATTCTTCATAAAAAATAGAATAAAATGAAGAGGAGGTTAAGTTTGGAAGCTATTTTGACAATAAAATATAAGTTCTAGCAGCCATAAAGTGAGTGTTATCATGTAGCGACCACAAGTCAGCCACACAACCAACTTCAAAACAAAACAAAACAAAACCATTGTCAAAATAGAAGATTAACCTCAAGAAAACCAAGCCTCATCTAAGTGGAAAACTCCACACAAAGATGACCATCTAAACCTAGGAACATGTGTCATAGAAATCGACATAAAAACCATTATGAGAGAGATGAAAACCAAGTTTCTCATGCATGCAAATAGAACCAAAACCTCCTCTTATACAAGGTATATGAACCATAAACAAGATAATACATTACCATAATTGAAGTGCAAGAGGAAAACATACATTCTATAATCACCACCAAAATCAGGTACCAGAAATTAGGGTTTAGGGGTAGAAGCAAACCATATGTGATTATTACCAAGTATTAAACCCTAGTTCATGATAAATTCATCTAGCATATTAGTATTACATTTTAGAGATGTAAACAGCAACATGCATGCAAGAAAATGGTGCAATAATAGTAGGGAGAAGAGTTATATAGCTTGCCTTATGTCAAGAATCAAGATCCAAAGCCACAAGCTCCAAGAGGGGAGAAGAAACTCCAACCAATATCAACTTTTGGCCACAGGATAATCTCAAGGAGAAACCATACCAAGTTCAAAATATGGCTCAAGATGAAGAAAAACACAAACCCTAGGCCGATCAAGAGGAAAGGAAGAAGAAAGAGAGGAAATATCCATCTCACTTAGGTACCACCATGGTAACGGAATCCATAGTCTATGACCTTAGTGAAGAGAAGATCCTCAAAGAACAACCACCACGGTTGTACCATAGTATTATGGCCAACAAGGAAGAGGAAGATATGGTAGATATCAAAAGAAAATGTGACCAAGGAAAGATCACAACTTACCAAGAAGGAAGGTCACCAAGGATCACCACAAGGAAGGTGATCGAGTTCAAGATCACTACATGCAAGGTTGATCGACCATCAAAGCTCCAAGATCAGTCCTATTTTTCTCCACAAAGATCCAAGGATGAACATAAGGGAGAATAAAAAGAGTAGGGCCAAAGAGGATACTTGCACGTGAGGGAGAGGGGTGATATGTTGGCTAAATTGACATTAGCATAATCCCTTTTGTTTTGATAATGACAAACATTTCATTCTTGTGGTTTTAACGTGCTATTTGAGTATTTCAGGAACAAGCATATAAGGTGGTGGATAACAAAGACTTGGAAGAAACAATTTGATAAAATCGCTTTATTTTCATGATTGTAATCAAATGTAAATGCTTGTACAAGTATATAATGTACAAGTAATTAGATATCATGTAAATCAAGCGTTTAGATCTTCCCTATCCACTCACAACACTTAGATAGACCATTCCCCAAGATAGTGTCACAATTACACATTGATACACACACTTAGTAAATGAATACATTGAGTCAGTAATATTCTCAGTCGACAAATCGTCGATCGAGAAAATATCGGTCGACAAATCTTCGACCGAGAAACTCTCGGTCGACAAAATCTTCGATCGAGAATAGACCCTACTAGCCGTTAGACCCAGCAGACAAAGTGGTTGGGAGTTGGAAATGAACGTTGTAAACACTTGCTCCAGGAGGTCCCTCGGTCGACAAATCTTCGACCGAGAAGGACTCTCGGTCGACAAATTGTCGATCGAGAAAAGTTCTGTCTGCACTTTTCAGGGTCAATTAACTAGCCGTTGCAAATGCAATTAGTGGACACATAACGGCTAGTTGAGCACTAAGAACCCCCTAGAAAGTGTCTAGAATGTCCTTAAGCACTTGTAGGTCATTCCTATAAATAGGACATGCCTTAGGACACCTAAACTCACCTAAGCTACACGTGTGCTACACTTGAGATTGAATACTCATTGGCAATCTGTTTTGAGCAATAGAGCAATTCCTACATTGGCTATTCATTCCCATTGCTCCAACTTCGTGTCCTATAGGCTAGTATCTCCTATCCACAACACTTACACTTCTACATACATTGGTTAGGAGATCAAAACGCTTGATATAGGAAATCAAGCCTTGAGCTACAAGTGGTATTGTAATTTCTGTTTTCTTTCTTGTTCCTTTGTATCTTTTGTATTCTCCTTGCTACTCCTAGGGTTGGAGGCTGCGGATTGGAGAAGGTTCTTCTCGGAGGAGAAGGTGGACTTCAAGCTACTTCAAGAAGGCTATCGCAACGGGAAGCTACTTCAAGAAGGTTATTGCAACGGGAAGCTACTTCAGGAGGAAGGCTGCTTCAAGGTTGGTGCAATTGCTTCTAGGTGAAGGCTGCTTCAAGGTTGGTGCGATTACTTCGAGGTGAAGGCTGCTTGAAGGGTTTAGGGAGAGAATTGTAATTTTATGTAAAGTCCTTGCGAGGTAATAAAATTAAATTCTTTCCAAATCCCGGTTGGGTAAGCAACCGGGTAGTGGACTGACTGCCTTAGTATTTGCTAAGGTAGGAACCACTCTAAATCCTTGTCCCCTTGTCCAATATTTTTGTGATTGGTTGTTTGAGTTAAATAATTGTTTAAAATTGTTTAAAACTCTATTCACCCCCCCTCTAGTAGTTTTCAATTGGTATCAGAGCAGGCTTCAAGGAACCCTAACCAGGTCTTGAAGAATGGAGGGAAATGGTGAAAGGTGCTGTTTGGACAAAACCACAACATGCTGCAATTGGTGTTTAGGAACAAGCCACAAAACAACCGGATGCCCATGGAGATCAAAGGAAGAGCACAAAGAATGTCTTATTGCTACAACTAGTGAAGAAGACGAAGAGGTAAGTCTCTTTGATTTATCTAAAGAAGAACTAGTTGCTATTATTGAAGAGACACATAATAAATATGTTGAGTGCAAAAAGAAATTAAAGAAATCAAATAAAGAAAATGATGATCTAAATGTTAAACTTCTTGCTCTTGCATCTGAAAATGAGGATCTCAAAGAGGGAAATAAATATTTTGATCTTAAGTTAAAATCTATGGAAGCCGATTGCAAGCTCCTTTCTGTTGAAAATTCAAACTTGCAGACTCAAGTAAACGATCTTCAAAAACAACCATTATTGTGCACCCATATAGATTATGACACTATTGTTAAAGAAAGAAATTTATTGTCATCTAATCTAGACCAAGCAAAACTAGATATTAAGAAGAGAATGGAAGAGATTGCCAAGTTACAACAAAAAGTCAGTAATTTAAATAAAAATGGCATTCTTGATCAAATCTTAGATAATTCCTATCATCAAATTGGGAGAAGAGGACTAGGTTATAAGCCTAAAGGGAAGTCCTATCAACCTAGTTGGAAAAAGTCACAAACCCATCAATCTATATATGTACCTAAAGGAACAAATACATTTTTACCAAAGAACAACCTAGAACAAAACCATAGAAAACGACTTGAGGTTGATTTTATATGTTGCCATTATTGCTCACGTCTTGGACATTACTCCTTTTCATGCCCATACAAGAAAAAGGATGTTGAGTTGGTATGGGTTCCAAAACCTCCAAACTAAATGAACGGAATTAAGTTTAGATATGACCAAGGACCTTAGTTGCATATTTCTATGTCTATCTCAACTCAACATAATGGGATAATAAATTAATTCAAGTTTTTAAACACCTAACTTGGATATATACAAAATCTTTCAAATTGCAAAAATAAAATTTTGCCTTACTCATAGCTAAATTGTTAATAAAGATTTGGATACAATTAGTTGGGATTTGATCTAAAAGTTCCTTTGATGTTCATAAAGTCTATCTCAACTAAATTGAGTCCTCAAATTGTTTAATTGAGTAAATAACCATTCATGATTTACTTATAAACAATTACTGAAAATGGTTCTGAAAACAATACAGAAACCTGATCGGTCGAGAAATCTTCGACCGAGCAGTCAGTCGGTCGAGAAATCATCGACCGAGCAGGTTACTGATGTCAGTCTGAAATAAGTCTGCTGAATAATTCTACAAAGGATCAATGTGCTATCTATTTGCTGTTAATAACTGTTTTACATGCACAAATTATGGAAATCATCTTTGGAACACTTATATGAGATCATTTTTATCTATGAATCATATTTGATTTAAGTTAAGGGAAAATTACTGTTTTCATGGTAACCCTTGGAATATCTATACATGAACCATGTGTGTATTGAAATTTGTTTTAAATGATCATAATTATTGCATTTATATGCTGATCATTGTATATGCTTCAATTGTTCTATCATTACACCATGAATATGCTTCATCATAATCGTTATGTTTCATTGGTTTGTCTAAAATAATCTTTGATTCATATATACAAACCATGAATGGATATTATTCTTGATCATTGTGATTCAGATTAGAATAAAAGCATCTTGACATAATAAACAATGATTGTGGACATAGCTTGTGATAAAATAATGATCTTGCTATGACAAGCCAAACGGTGCCTCTTAGAACAAAAATATTAATGTTTTTATCTATTTGTTTGTTCTAAGAAATCAAAAGCAAAAATCTTGACTTTAAGATATTAATCTTGCTTTCAGAATATATGTCTCTAAAGAATCTTATGATTAATATGAAAATAACGGTATAAGAAGAAATGCGATTTAATATGTACCCATAGCAAAGCTTATGAAAACATCATTCACAATGAATGTAAAACATGCATTCTAGAAAAATCAAGGACAAAGACTTCACTATGATGCCCATATTAAGTCTTCATAATAGGTATATCTTAATATGCTTCAAATAGATATTTATTTAAAGCTATCTGCAGAAATTATACTTCACATATGAATGTTTAAATTGGAAATCTGCAGAATTTGCCTCTTGGTTGAAATTAAAATTGACCAAGGGGCGCTATGGTCGTAGTCAAGGGCGACCTAAAATAAGCTTTGACAAAATGCTTATATTGACATCATTTTATTGTACTTAATCTTAGTATACGTTTGATAAAGGTCAAAATCAGAATTTAAAATCATTTGTGACCTTAGAAGCCTTAAATTGTAAGATTAAGGGGGAGCTCATAAAAACAAATTTGATTATTTGATTAAGAAGCGTACAAAAATATTGTAAACATCATTTGAAGCCTATTATGACCTTAGTATTTTTACTCTTGGTTATGAAGAAATCAACAAATTTCATAAAATGATATATCTTGTTCTTAAAGGAATTCTCTAGACAAATTAGGGGTTAACATCCCGTGCATTTGGCTAGAGAAATTTTTATGTACTCTAAGATTAAAGAATTCTCATTTCATTTTTAGGGCTTAACATCCCTTGTAAAATGGATGAGAAATCAATACACAAATGCCATGAACCTAAAAGGAACTCATTTCATTTCAAGGCTTAACATACATTGCAAATGAGTGAGAAATAAATTATGGCTAAATTTAACAATCATTGCTTTGCTTTAATCCCTTGTTTTCTAATTGAATATCTCTTTAAGGGGGAGCATAGCATAAAATTAAGGGGGAGAAATAAAATCTATTATATTGGATATCTTTTTGAAATGACAAAGGGGGAGAAATAATATAAAATCAAAAACATAAAATAAAAATATGAGTTTCATAATATCTCGGCCAACATCCACTTGCAAAACAAGAATGGCTACAAAAGGTAATCTTCAGGTATGAAACTCACATGATTTATATTTCCTTATTTTATATTTAGGAAATGTTTGTCATCTTCAAAAAGGGGGAGATTGTTGGCTAAATTGACATTAGCATAATCCCTTTTGTTTTGATAATGACAAACATTTCATTCTTGTGGTTTTAACGTGCTATTTGAGTATTTCAGGAACAAGCATATAAGGTGGTGGATAACAAAGACTTGGAAGAAACAATTTGATAAAATCGCTTTATTTTCATGATTGTAATCAAATGTAAATGCTTGTACAAGTATATAATGTACAAGTAATTAGATATCATGTAAATCAAGCGTTTAGATCTTCCCTATCCACTCACAACACTTAGATAGGCCATTCCCCAAGATAGTGTCACAATTACACATTGATACACACACTTAGTAAATGAATACACTGAGTCAGTAATATTCTCGGTCGACAAATCGTCGATCGAGAAAATATCGGTCGACAAATCTTCGACCGAGAAACTCTCGGTCGACAAAATCTTCGATCGAGAATAGACCCTACTAGCCGTTAGACCCAGCAGACAAAGTGGTTGGGAGTTGGAAATGAACGTTGTAAACACTTGCTCCAGGAGGTCCCTCGGTTGACAAATCTTCGACCGAGAAGGACTCTCGGTCGACAAATTGTCGATCGAGAAAAGTTCTGTCTGCACTTTTCAGGGTCAATTAACTAGCCGTTGCAAATGCAATTAGTGGACACATAACGGCTAGTTGAGCACTAAGAACCCCCTAGAAAGTGTCTAGAATGTCCTTAAGCACTTGTAGGTCATTCCTATAAATAGTACATGCCTTAGGACACCTAAACTCACCTAAGCTACACGTGTGCTACACTTGAGATTGAATACTCATTGGCAATCTGTTTTGAGCAATAGAGCAATTCCTACATTGGCTATACATTCCCATTGCTCCAACTTCGTGTCCTATAGGCTAGTATCTCCTATCCACAACACTTACACTTCTACATACATTGGTTAGGAGATCAAAACGCTTGATATAGGAAATCAAGCCTTGAGCTACAAGTGGTATTGTAATTTCTATTTTCTTTCTTGTTTCTTTGTATCTTTTGTATTCTCCTTGCTACTCCTAGGGTTGGAGGCTGCGGATTGGAGAAGGTTCTTCTCGGAGGAGAAGGTGGACTTCAAGCTACTTCAAGAAGGCTATCGCAACGGGAAGCTACTTCAAGAAGGTTATTGCAACGGGAAGCTACTTCAGGAGGAAGGCTGCTTCAAGGTTGGTGCAATTGCTTCTAGGTGAAGGCTGCTTCAAGGTTGGTGCGATTACTTCGAGGTGAAGGCTGCTTGAAGGGTTTAGGGAGAGAATTGTAATTTTATGTAAAGTCCTTGCGAGGTAATAAAATTAAATTCTTTCCAAATCCCGGTTGGGTAAGCAACCGGGTAGTGGACTGACTGCCTTAGTATTTGCTAAGGTAGGAACCACTCTAAATCCTTGTCCCCTTGTCCAATATTTTTGTGATTGGTTGTTTGAGTTAAATAATTGTTTAAATTGTTTAAAACTCTATTCACCCCCCCCCCTCTAGTAGTTTTCATGATATACTTAAGGTAGGAGGGAAGCAAGGGGGTTATAAGGTGTCAACACAAGAGAGAACCAAAGGACACTTGTCCACCAAGGAAACAACCATGAAACCACTTAAAACATGCATGCATTAAAGGGTGATACAACCTAGGAAGGGTAGTGACCTTCTAGGTAAGCTACAACCCTTGTTGCAGTAGCAACACATCATGGTACCCATGTAGCAACCTACACTAGGTCACCATGGACAACATTGTCGAAGCACTCCACTAGAGGACAAGCCTTAGCGACTAACCTCAACTTGGGTAAGTGTTGTGGTCACAATACTCATTCAAGAGTGGTGTTTTGGTCGCAGCACACACACAAACCCTAGCAAGGTCGACACACATCAACAAGGCAACCCTAGAATCCCTAATCTTTTCATGTGACATCACATCATCAACCATGGTCCAAACAAAGTGCCCCCTAGATTCTTTCTCTATCTTTTGATGTCAAGGCATAGAGGGAACACTATACATGTGACAAATTGCAAGATAAGACTCACTCATGAGTAAATTGCAACTTGGTCCAAAATAAGCATATCAAGCTCAAACAGGACCAAACTGAAAGCATAAACTTGTCACATGTGATTAAGGCATCTCAAAAAATTAGATTAAGGTTTAAGCATCTTATTAAGAAAAGAGAATAAGTTTAGCCCAAAAGCTAGGTTAGGGGTCTTACAACCATAAACCCATAACAAGGATTTTGCCCCTGAAATCCTACATGAAAAAAGATGGGTACTTCCTATGCATTCTTCCTCAAGCTCCCACGTGGCTTCTTGAATGCTACGGTGATGCCACAAAACCTTAACCAAAACAATATCCTTCTTCTTCAACTTCTTGGTACTTCTATCCAGGATCAACTCAAAGACCCTCCACATAAGACATATCCTCATCCAGCTCAACTACTACAAGATGTAGAACTAACTTAGTGTTGGGGTGACACTTCCTCAACATCGAAAAATGGAATAGTGGGTGCAGCATGTGTAACTCAAGTGGCAAATCCAAGTTATAATCTACCTTCCCAACACGTGCCACTATAGGGTAAGGTCCCATAAACCTGGTAGTCAACTTGCCCTTCTCCCCAAACCTCAACACACCCTTCCAAAGAGAGACTTTGAGATACACTCTATCTCCCACTTGGAACTCCAAGGGTCTGCGACGATTATCAGCATACGACTTCTGCATATCATGAGCAACCTTTGACTATTGTTGAATCACTTTGATATTCTCTATAATTTATTGCACAAGCTCATGGACCAAAATTTGACATTCACCAGTCTCATACCAACACAATGAAGATCTACAACGTCTCCCTTACAAAGCTTCGTACAATGCAATATCAATACTCATTTGACAGTTGTTATTATAGGAAAACTCTATGAATCGAGGTGGACATCCCAACTACCCAAAAACTATAGGAAAACTCTATGAAACTGAGGTGGACATCCCAACTGCCCAAAAACTATAGGACACAAACTCTCAATAGATCTTCAAAGTCAGTATAGTCGTCTCAAACTGACCATCTGTCTGTGGGTGAAATGATGTGTTGAACTTCAATTGAGTCCTATAGCTGAGTGTAGACATTCCCAAAAGAGACTGGTAAATTGAGGACATATATCTGATACAATGATAGCTGGGATACCATGAAAACAAACAATCTCATCGACATATATCTGATCAAGCTTCTCTGTTGTGGATGTTGTCTTTATAGGAAGAAAATGCACTGACATGGTCAACATGTCAACGATCACCCAAATGTAATCATGTCCTTCTACTTTCCTAGGAAGACCAATCACAAAGTCCATAGTAACATGATCCCATTTCCACTGTGGTATAGGCAATCATTGGAAAGTTCCTATTGGCTTCTGATGCTCTACCTTAATTTGTTGACACACAGGACACCTTGCAACAGACTCAACCACATCACGCTTCAAACCAGTCAACCAATACAAATCTTTAATATTATGATACATCTTGGTGCTACATGGATGCATAGTGTACATCAAAGAGTGAGCCTCTTCTAAAATTAACTTCCTCATATCATCAACATCAGTTACCACTGTTCTTATGTGGTATATTGTCCCATCATCTGTCTCATGGAATCCATCACGCTTCTCACTACCAAACTGTGCTTGGATCTGTTGTATCACAATATCACTCTATTTTGTGCCTCTAATATGCTACCTCAATGTAGGCTTCACCTATAACTATGCTAACAATCATGCTAGTAGAGACACTTCCAGTTTCACATTCATCTGACGTAGGGAGACTAACACATCTCTCTTATGACATACCAAAGAGCATAATTGTGCCTTATTTGTAGATGACAAAGAAGACTTTCTTCTCAAAGCATCTGCTACCACATTTATCTTCCATGGATGGTAGTATATGGTGCCATCATAGTCTTTAATCAACTCCATCCAGCATCTCTGCCGCATGTTCAACTCATGCTATGAAAAGATGTATTTGAGATTCCTGTGGTCGGTGAAGATTTGGCACTTCTCACCATAAAGGTAGTGTCTCCATATCTTCAAAGCATGGACCACTACTGCAAGCTCCAAATCATGCATCGGGTAGCTCTCCTCATGTTTCTTAAGCTATCATGAAGTAAAAGAAACCATGTTCTTAATTTTCATCAACACGCAACCCAAATTGTTCCTTGAAGCATCACAGAAGACGATATATTTGTTCCCCTGCTTAGGTAGAGCCAACAGTGGTGCACTAGTCAGCTTCTCCTTTAATGACTGGAAGGCACACTGACATTTGTCATCCTAGACAAAAGATACACCTTTCCTTGTCAGCTTCATTAGGGGTAATGCGATGGCATTGAAATTCTTGATGAACCTTCTGTAGTAGCCTGCCTAACCCAGAAAACTACAAACTTATGTTGACATCTTCGGCTGCTCCCACTCTATCACATATTCAACCTTCTTGGGGTCCACACAAACACCCTTAGCAAATATCATGTGCCCTAGGAAGGACACCTCCTTCATCCAAAACCCGCGCTTGTTGAACTTAGCGTACAGCTAATGTTGTCTCAACACGGTCAACGTCTGACGCAGATGTTGCTCATGTTACTGGATGTCACGAGAGTATATAAAGATATCATCTATGAACACAACCATAAATTGATCAAGATACGACTGAAACACTATGTTCATCAAGTCTGTGAATGTTTTCGGTGCATTGGTTAGCCCAAACAGCATAACCACAAACTCATAGTGACCAAACTAAAACCTGAAAGCTGACTTCAGTATGTCATCCTCCTTGATTTGTAACTGATGATATCCTGACCTCAAGTCTATCTTTGAAAATATTGCAACACCCCTCAACTAATTAAATAGGTCATGTATATGTGGTAGAGATACTTGTTCTTGATCGTCACTTTGTTCAACAGTCTATAATCGATGCACAGCCTCATAGATCCATCCTTCATCTTCATGAACAACATTGGATCACCCCAAGGAGACATGCTCAGTATGATAAAACCTTTCTCAAGCAGCTCTTGCAACTATATCTTCAACTCTTAGCGCCATCATGTATGATGTCTATGCTATCGGTTGTGTTTTGGGTACTAGATTGATCTCAAAATCAATCTCTCAGGGTGGGGAACACCAATGAACTCATCAGGAAACACATCCTATAACTCGCAAAAAACTAGTGCCTCCTAAATACTAGGACTCCTTACCTTAGTATCCATTACATGTGCCAAAAATGCCTCACAACCCTACATCATCAACTTCTCTCTCATCAGCTTCTCTGCTATCATCGTTGATACCAAACATGTCGGAAGAATCTTCCTATCACCTTGGAAGATCCACAAAACATCACCATCAACAAACGTCGCCACCTTGGAACTACAGTCCAAGACTACTCAGTACTTGTCCAAAGTATCCATTCCAAGGATCACATCGAATCCATGCATATCAAGTAGTGTAAGATCCACTTGTATGATGTGTCTCAAGAAAGAAAGAATGCAGGAAGGACACACCTCCCTCAACTCAGCGGAGCCAACTAAAGGGGTTTCTAAGTGAAGACTATCATCTCTATGACTGACATGTAAATAATTACTCCATTTGGCCTATCACAACTCGTGGGTTGACCACTCCTTCCGGATGACTCATGGTGTAAAATCAAGTTATTGCATATTGTCACCCCTTCCCTTGCTGGCTTGTCTAGAAGAACCAACTTGTGATGCTTGGTCATGTCCTTGGCCTCCAGCACTACTGAACTGTCACTGTTGTGACCCTTGATGGTGTTATCACAATTGTTGTGTCACCACTTCATTCTTCATTGGGAAATATGGCCTTGTATGCCCCGTCTACCCACACTTGAAACATGTCTTGCTCTCATACCATAGCCTTGACGACCTTGTCACTGACACTGATGCATCACTATGAGCTCCTGCCGGTGAAAAGGTATGGCCTCTACCTTTGCTTGGCATCCACTAAGATTGAACCACCACTTCTGTTGTGACTGAGGTGTTGAAAACCTAGGCTTATTGAAGCCTCCAGTCGACTATCATTGATTTTGTGCATGTCACTTCTTGTCTTTTGCCTCACATTTCTCCATGATTGACCACTTTATCCATCTCACAAACTCTACAAATGTGGAAAACCATTCCATGCTCTCCAAAGTTGACATTGACATCGTCAACTCAGATCTCAAACCCTTCTCAAAGTGTCTGATCCTCTCCTTGTCTGTAGCAGCCATATGTGGGAAAAACCTCACAAGTTTCATGAACTTTGCCTCGTACTCATTGATCATCATAGACCCCTATCGGATCCTCTCAAACTGGGTGATCTTCTCGTCCATGTAGGTCTACAAGAAGTATTAACTCACGAACTCCCATCAAAACTCTTCCCCACTGATCACCACTCTAGGACTTTTCTGCTCCTCAATGGTGCACCAGTGGCCAACACTCCCTTTCAATAGGTACACAACATGCTTCACCTTATCCTCTTTAGGGATATTGAGGATCTTGTAGGCCTTCTCCAACTCCATCAACCATAGGTCAACATCCACTGGATTTGTCGTACCCAGATACTCCAACGCTCCAACACGCCTTAACCTCTGAAAGGTCTTTCCAGAACCATGAGATTCTACATTGGGGACTGCCTATCTAGATTGGAGTATGGACATCCTATCTTCCATATGCATCATCGTGGCCATGAACTATCCAAACATGGACTGAAAAGGGGAATTGACCACAGTTACTGGGTCGAGCTGAGGCTCCTCATGCACTCCATCAACCCTCTCCTACCTCCTGGAACCACCACCTGGTGTGGCAACACTACTCTCAACAGTGTGTTCTTCATGTTCTCTAGACATCTTTTCTTCTCTTCTTCTTCTTCTTCTGCATAATCAAAAGTTACCATAAGATATATTGGATGACACTATAATAGGCGCAAACCCTAGTCCTATGTCCATGTAGACTCAGTGAACCTAGATCTCTAATACCAACCAAATTGTGATGACCATGGCCACATAAAATGAGAGTACTCAAATCAAAATGCGGAACTAATACTAATCAACCAAGTTACCAAAAAACATAGGAAATTAAAAGTGATTTCACATAGCACAAAAGTCAAAACTTATTAGATCCGAGTCCACAATCTGTGTCATCTGTATTACATATGATGCCAAAAGATATACACATATAATTGTTCAGTGACTAACATGCCACCAACTTGTCACATATGATAACATGTTCACATATATATACAAACCAGGTCTGTACAATCATGGCCTACTGCTAAAACTCATGTCGATATACATAATAACAAAAACCTCCCCAAGGACCTAAGAGTACATGACCGACACATAGGACTTTACTACATAACACTAGAAGCATGTCCAACCTTTAACAACTACTACTCCTCTTGTTGCTCAGCCTCAACCACACAATCTCTACCTCATCGTACATGACCACCTAAAAGATGTGGAAACCCATGGGGTGAGACAAAACGTCCCAGCGAGAGATATAACTCTCCACCAGCAACTATCATAAGCACATGTAGACTAAAATAGGTAGATAACCACTAACATCAGGTTGACAAGATTAAATGATATGAATAAGGTGGCTACCAGTATCTAAGAAATTTAGGAATCTACAACTGAATAGTAGAACATCTTATATTTTAAGAAGGAATATGAAGAACATGTATAGAAATTGATTTCTCTTACCACATTAGCATTCAAGAAATTAGTACAAGAAAAAGGCATAGAGTCATCCAATGTGAGTCGTGTTTAACCATAAGAAAATATACGACACAATTGTATTACGTCTTTTACAGCCTTCAAGATTTGAGTTGTACCACCTCAAATCCAACTACTCACTATAGAGTCAAAATCAGTGCCATACAAGATCAATGGAAGAGTTGAAATCTATGATCTCACCACACAACACATAGACATAACAATCAACTACCAAAAATGACATATAGTCAAGCTGAAAAGAAACAACTAGTCTGACATTGGTACGGGTCACGACACTAGAGAACAGGCTCATGCATGTATTGGTATATATGCCCAGAGATCCAATAATATGATGATTGTAGTGGCATAATTTGTAATTGATTTGATTAATAAATAAAGTCAAGCACCCAATTTATTCTGTTAAATTTAGTTATGAGATAATGATGTAACACTATAAATGTCTAGAGAATAATATTACTTAATGACGTATGTCTTCAAGTACGTGACTTGGAGAAATGTGATCATACAGATGCTAATAGTACACATATATATTCTCAGTATGTCCTTGATTAGTTTCTATTGTGAAAGGATGGTAGACAAAAATGACACACAAGATCAGAGTGTGACTTGATTGATGACAGAATCTCATTAGTCATGATATAGCTATATCAAACTAAGCACGCAGATACATGTTGAAGAACAGTGTTCAGACAGACCCACCATGAGACTGATACATGGAAACTATTACCATGGTAGTCATAGTCAACTCTCATAGTGATGGTGGTGTTTATGGCTCTTAGACTTGAAATCACTGCACTCATCACATGTCGTTCAGTATACTTTGACATCATCAAATGTATTCCCAAAACATGTGTTGTTATAACAGTGATTATTGGGTGACTGTGACACATGAGGACTATCTGTGAGTGATAGATATGGGATTTATACCTCCTCAGGGAGTATGATATCCAAGGCCTCTTGATTATAGAAACTGAGAAATCCATGGCCGTGCACATGTGACTCAATATGTGATATTGAGCTTACATATATCTCAGACAGACTGCTTTGGTTCAAGAAACAAGATTGAATCTTGAAGAGGGTGACTACTCCATGCCTCGAGTTCAATCTGGATATCAGTGACAAAAGAATTATACAAACACTATAACACCAAACACAGATTGTAGGTTGAAGTTGTTCTACAACTTTCCATTTACTTAGGTAGAAATGATGTGTGACTAGGCACCGCTCATTGCTTGTGATGACATAAGTTGTTATGAACATTCACTGCCAATGAAATATGGGATCTATAGGGACACACACATAGGTCTTGGCCTAGAAGAAGAGTTTAATCTTGGATGGTGATTGAATCGATTACTAAAAGTGTTTAGGTATTCAATTCATGCAAAAAAATCAGTTGGCTACACTGACAGACGATCGGTTCACTCAAGTGAGATGATAGTTTGGAGTACCATATGGTTGTCTTAAGGGTTGAGAAGGGCATTTGGAGCATCAGACCGATTGGAACTAAATTTGCTAAGTTCTTCCCAAACTGAGGTGTGAACTGACTGGTTCAATCTGTTAAACCGACTAGTTTAGCTCAACTCGACTCACCAGTCAACCATCTAGGTGTGCGAGACGACTGTCTCACATAGGCATGATCACTCAGTTCGTGGAAAATTCGATTGCATCAAGGATTTGGTGCTGACATCATGTTGTGTATTAATTGGATTCAAATTGCCAATTTTGTATGTGACTGGGAAAGTCCCAGATGATAGTCTCACAACGTGAGATGAACGTCTCGCATGCCAAATGATTGTCTAGGTCACCAAACGGGCATTTGGGTGTTCGTAGGTTATGAAAATTTGAGATCTTTTGGTCCCTTCCACTCCTGCATACACTGGGAACCCTGACCCAACCCCCCCTCATAAATAAAGGGGTACTGGGGGATTCCCAGAACACAAAACAGACGATTGAGAATCAGTTATTTTGACAATTGTTGTCCTCTATGGTTGTAGTAACCAAGAGAGACCAAGCAAGTCATACCCGACTAGGAAGGGATAGCTACGAGAGAGAATAACTAAGGATCATTGTTGTGGGAGAGCAAGTTGGTGACTAGTACGCCGACATGAGGGACAACTCCATACTATTTGTTCTAGTAGGATGACAAGAGTTCTAGGTGGTCCGTGCAGACTACTCTAGAGGCATGAGTCCTTTGGTTGCTACTAGGAGAGCATCATCAACTCTCAATCCATGGTGAGACTGCAGGAGTCGATGTAGAAGTTGTCTAGTCTGTCCTCGGTGGTGAATACCAGGAGCTGCACAGACATCATCCAAGAGCAACTAGTCAACAGTTGTAAATCTACAACGATAAGGAGATGTTGGTGGACTTGCTCCAAGACCAGGTATATTCTTTAAACCATCCTTCCCATCTTATATTTATTGAAGTGATTTGCTAATTTATGAGGAATACGGTAGATAAATTTTTGTTTCCGGTGCCTATTTCGTAGCAATATTTCCCAATAGTGATATCAGAGCCAAGATAAATTTACTATATTATCAGATAATTGATATGATCAGATTTTTGGTTTTGTCGTTCTACTATTGCATGCAATTTGAATTATTTCCTATCCAATAAAAGACCACGATAATCCCAAACTAATATATATATATATATATATATATATATATATATATATACACTTATACATATATATGTATATATATGTGTGTGTGCAATTTACACGCATTGCCCTAAAAGTAGTTTTGATGGTGGATGTGTAGCATGGTTATGACCAATAACCCCTATTATTTGTGCATGGTTATGTGGTTGATTTATCCTTTTATTTTGGTTTGCGTACCAAGCCTCTATCTTATCTTCCCAATGTAAAGTTAATTCTTTCCTACCCTTGCTCCCTTGATTGTAACTCAAGATTTCTCAATAATTATATAAATGTATGATAGTTGACTTTCCTATTATGACAAAGAAGAGGGACGTTCTAATGATGCCTACCAACTATCTTGGAGACAAAATGATCAGATGGAGGACCAGAAGGACAAGCCAAACCTACCGACTGGTGGACCCAACCAATCGGCCAGAGGAGCCAACATATGGTGGATAGAAGAACTAGTCATCTGATGAGACAACCAAACGACCGGCTAAGAGGTGAGCCTACCGGTTCAAGGGTTGAATCGATCAACCCAAATTGTAAGCAAGGACCTTCATAAATAATAGGTTTCTACATGTTATGCGGACCTAGGATGCAATAATTCCTTATGCCTCTAAGGAATTACATTAGGTTGGACAAAACCATCATTTTCGTTTATAGCATGTTTTCATTGTGGGATATAGTGTGTATATGATACATACTATATATGTGGTGATTGGATAAAGTATATGCATTTATAAATATAGATTCTTTAAAGTAACAAATATATTAAGTCTTAGATGCTTTCCAACAACAACCCACATGAAAATCTTAATTGACCATGCATAGTTTGCACCTTCACATGGTGCTCTATCTATCTCATAGAAGTGAGCTCTGCCTTCATAGGGTGCATATCTATCATGTTGGTTGTTGGGTTAGGCTTAAACTGGTGATTCTTAGAGCGTGTAAATCCCATAAGCATGTGTGTGAGTATGGAAAGCAGTTTCGCATAACATCTATCCAGAATTGTATATGATGTAATTGGAAAAAAAATCCTACCTTGGTAATTGATCATGTTTTATGGTGTTGATCGGGTCACAGTTGAATTATCTTGGATCTGGCCCACTAGAATATTATACGTTACAATATTCCAAACTAAATGTGAGACTATCAATTTGAAATAAAATAGTAGGAGTGATAATAATTAAAGACCTAATTAATATCGTCAAATTTTCAAATCAAATCAAAAGTTTTTGACAAATGCAAATTTCTCTTGTAGAATCAAATGACGAACAAATCTCTGTTGCAATTTATTCTTAAGAAGGATAGACTTGACGGGACAAATTTCCATGATTGGTTTTAGAATTTGAGAAGGGTTCTCAATGAAGAGTGCAAGCTCTACGTCCTTGACAAACCAGTGCCACAAATACCTACTCCTGATGCGCTTAGGGCACAAGTGGATGCTTACTGGAAGCATGCCAACGATGCCTTGGAGATAAAGTACCTTATGCTTAGCTGCATGAACTATGAGTTGCATAAGCAATGCAAGGACATGAGTGTTCTTGAGATGGTTACACATCTTAAGAAAGTAATACTTGGCCTTACAAAGCAAGAAATGGACAATATCATAAAGGTGCTACATGAGTCTAAGCTGATAGAGGGAACCTCAGTAGAAGAACGTGTGCTCAATATGATCGAACATGTATATCATCTTGAAGAACTGATATTCACCTTGAGCCAAGAGTTGGCCAAAGATATGATTCTAAAGTCAATGGTAGAATCATATAGCCTCTTTATTCCATTTCATCATATGAATAATGTGGATACCACATGTCAGACTTGCTTGCCATGTTGATTCATGCTAAAGCAAAATTGAAGAAGGACAAGCCCCTTATGATGATTAGTAGAGCTGAGTTCAAAGATCTAATCAATGCCAAGAAGAGTTCTGAGGTCGAGCCCAAATCCAAATCTTCAACACTCAAGATAAGGAGAAACAAAAGTACTAGAGGAACTCATCCTTTGTACTTGAAGACATTAAGGAAGAAGAAGATGGGGATGATGATCTCCACATAAGGTACATACATTATTGAGATAAACCTATCTACTTCTTCATCATGGGTACTAGATATTGGATGTGGATCTCACATATGTTCTCATTTGCAGGAACTGAAAGGAAGTAGGCCTTTGGGAAAGGGGGGTGGAACTGTAAGTTGCTAATGACATAAGAGTTTTGGGTAGCCCAGTTGGAACCTATAGTATATCTTTGCCCACATGGCTTGTAATAAAGTTAAATAACTATTATTATGTACCTTCTATAAATAGAAACATCATTTATATATCTTGTATGGATAAGGATGCATTTGAATTTCATACTAAAAATGGTCGATGTTCTATTTCAAAAGATGGGATCTTTTTTGGTAGTGCCCCAATGTCTTATGGTCTTTATTTGTTAGATCTAAAGATAGGTGTTTATAACATAAATACCAAAAGACTAAAACTCAACAACTCAAACAAGAAATACCTTTGGAATTGTCGTCTAGGGCACATAAATGAGATTCACATATCTAGACTCATTAAGGATGGTTATCTAGACTCTTTTGATCTAGAATCAATGGAGACATATGAATCTTGTTTATTGGGCAAGATGTATAAGATCCCTTTCACTGGTAACAATGAGAGGGCTAGTGATCTATTAGGACTCATACATACTGATGTGTGTGGACCTTTTAGAACAACAACTAGATGTGGGTCTCAATTCTTCATTACCTTCACTGATGACTTCAATAGGTATGGCTATGTTTATTCAGTGAAACATAAGTCAGAAACTCTTAAAAAGTTCAACGAGTTCATGAATGAAGTACATAACCAACTTGGTAAAAGCATTAAGGCACTTCATTCTGATCGAGGTGGAGAATACTTAAACCAAGAGTTTGAGAATCTTATTAAAGCCCATGGGATTGTGTCCCAATGGACTCCACCTGGAACACCGCAACATACTGGTGTGTCAGAAAGAAGGAATCACACATTGTTAGATATGGTGCTATCAATGATGAGTTTAGATGAGCTTCTGATTACCTTCTGGGGGTATGCTCTAGAAACCGCCATGTTTACACTAAATTGAGTACTATCTAAACTAGTTCAAAAGACACCATATGAGATATTGTATGGGAAACGTCCCAAAGTGTCTTTAAGGTGGGGATGTGAAGCTTATGTTAAGAGAATGTTTCTGATAATCTTGGTCCTAAATCTGATAAATGTTATTTTGTTGGATATCCTAAAGAAATAAGAGGATGTTACTTTTATTCCCAATTTGATAACAAAGTGTTTGTTGCCATAGATGTTGCATTCCTTGAGATGGATTTCATTTCCAAAGGAATCGGTGGGAGGAAAGTAGAACTCAAAGAGGTTCGAGACCAACTTGAGAACATAGAACTGATAGATGAATAAGAGGAACCAAGAAAATCATAAGGTGTTGTGGAGTCTCAAATTCCTCAAGTAACACAGGAACCTCATAAATCTTATAGGACATGCCTTGATCCTGAAAGATTTGGATATCTTGTGACTTGAGAAGGTAGTGTATTAGTCATAGATGATGGACCAATAACTTATCAAGATGCTATAGAGGGACCAGAGTCTGAGAAATGGCTTGAAGACATGAAATATGAGATGGAATCCATGTATACCAACAAAGTATGGACTTTGGTTGATCTACATGAATGGGTAAAACCCATAGGGTGCAAGTGGGTCTTCAAGAAGAAGATCAACATGGATGGAAAAGTTCAAACATGTAAGGTAAAATTGGTTGCAAAGGGTTTTTTCAGACAAGTTCGAGGTGTTGACTATGACGAAACCTTTTCTCTAGTGGCCATGGCTAAGTCCATCAGGATCATGCTTACGATTACAGCTTATCATGACTATGAGATTTGACATATGGATGTTAAAACTGCATTCCTTAATGAGAATCTTGTTGAGGATGTGTCATATACACAACCTAGGGGTTTTATAAATCCAAAGTTTGCAAATAAAGTCTATAAGATACAAAGGTCAATCTATTGATTGAAGCAAGCATCTCAGAGCTGGAATCTTCATTTTGACACGACAATCAAAGAGTTTGGCTTTATTCAAAATGAAGATGAACTTTGTGTGTACAAGAAGGTTAGTGGGAGCATAGTGACATTCCTCGTATTATATGTAGATGACATATTATTGATGGGGAATGACATCCCTACTTTACAAAAGGTAAAGACATGGCTTGGAAATACATTTTCTATGAAAGATTTGGGAGAAGCATCCTACATCTTGGGGATAAAGATCTATAGAGATAGATCCAAAAGGCTTCTTAGACTAAGTCAAAGCACATACATTAAAAAAGTGTTGAAGCGGTTCAGCATGGAGAACTCAAAGAGAGGAAACCTACCTATACGTCTTGGTGTCCCCATCTCTAGAGCTCAATGTCCCAACTCTTGCAAAGAAAGGGAACACACGAGTTTGATTCCATATGCCTCAGCAATTGGATCAATCATGTATGCAATTTTATGTACCCGTCCAGATGTCTCATATGCCTTGAGCATGATGAGCATATATCAGTCAAGCATATGTGATGCTCACTGGATAGTCGTGAAGAACATCCTCAAGTACTTGAGAAGAACTCAGGATCATTTCCTATTCTACGACAGAGAGGAATAGTTTGTGGTAAAGGGTTACACCAATGCAAGTTTCTAGACTGATCAAGATGATTACAAATCACACTCAAGATTCGTGTTTTGCCTAAACAACAGAGCTGTAAGCTGGAAGAGTTCCAAACAAGAGATAGTTGTTGATTCTACAACAAAGGATGAGTATATTTCTACATAGAATGTAGTAAAGGAGGTGGTATGGATCAAAAAGTTCATCTCTGAACTTGGGATTGTTCCAAGCATTAGCGATGCAATTGTGCTATGTTGTGACAACAATGGATCTATTGTATAAGATAAGGAATCCAGATTGCATCAGCACTCAAAGCATATTCAAATGCAGTTCCATATCATACAAGAGATCGTACAATGAGGAGATGTAAAGATTTGCAGAGTACCAACTGAGGACAATGTTGTTGACCCCTTGACAAAGGCACTTTCACAATAGAAGCATGATGGTCATGTTAGATCACTTGGGATAAGATTCGTGGGTGATTGGCTCTAAGTGCAAGTGGGAGTCTATTGGTATGTATGCCCATAGAGCCAATCATATGATGATTGTAATGCCATAATTTGTAATTGATTTGATTAATATATAAAGTCAAGCTTCCCATTTATTCTGTTTAATTCAGTTATGAGATAATGATGCAACATTATAAATGTTTAGAGAATAATATTACTCAATGACGTATGTCTTCAAGTATGTGACTTTAAGAAATGAGATCATTTGGATGTTAAGAGTACACATATATATTCTTGTTATGTCCCCGATCGGTTGTTATTGTGGAAGATTGATAGACAACAATGACACACAAGATTAGAGTGTAAGTTGGTTGATGACAGAATCTCATTAGTCATGATATGGCTATATCAAACCAAGCACACAGATACATGTTGGAGAACAATATATCAGACAAATCCTCCATGAGACTGACACATGGAAACCATTACCATTGTAGTCATAGTCAACTCTCATAGTGATGGTGGTGTTATGGTTCTTAGACATGAAATCATTGCACTCATCACATGTCATTCGGTATGCTTTGGCATCATCAAATGCCGTCCTGAAACATGGGTTGTTATAACGATGATGATTGGATGATTGTGACACATGGGGACTGACTGTGAGTGATAGATATGGGATTTGTCCCTCCTAATGGAGTATGATATCCAAGGCCTCTTGATTAGCGAGACTGAGAAATGCATGGTTGTGCATATGTGAGTCAATATGTGATATTGAGCTTACATATATCTCAGTCAATCTGCTCTGATTCAAGAAAAGAGATTGAATGTTGACGAGGGTGACTACTCCATGCCTCTAGTTGGTATGTGTGTACTACTCTAGAGGCAGGAGTCCTTTTACTGCTGCTAGGAGGACAACGTCAGGTTGCAATCTGTGGTAAGTCCACATGAGTCACTGCTGAAGTTGTCCAATCCGCCATCCATGGAGAAGACCGGGAGCTGCACAGACACTGTAAAAGAGCAACTAGAAGATAGTTGCAACAATAACAAGTTGTATTCGCTGGACTTGCTCCAGGACCAAGTATAAAATTGTTAAACCATCTTTTCTATTTCATAGTAGTTGACGCGATCTTGCTGTTATGGGGAATACATATAGATTTTTTTTCCCGCTACCTTACTTTTTGCCCATATTTACCAACACACCTCCCATGTGTGTGGAATGTATTAGGGTTAAGCACTGCTAATTATGATTAAGCATTCATCTTCACATCATCATGTAGTGTCCTAACATATAGTGTTGCGACCGATAGGGGTATATGTAGCAACCAAAAGTGGTGCGGCCTACTTAGGGTTGGCATTTGTTGTGACCTCTAGGTTGAGTGTAGTGGTCAAAGGTAGTCAAGTGTAGCGATAGGCATGCTTGAAGCATTATGTTGTGACTACTAGAGAGCATGAGTAGCCACCATACCCTAGGGTTAGGGTTGTTGTAGTCACAACAACCACCCAACTAGTGTAGCGACCATATAGGAATACCAAGAGGTGTAGTGACCTCAAGTCAACCACACAAACAATTTCAAAAAAAAGAACCAAACCATGGTCGAAACAAGAGATTAACCTCAAGAAAACTGAGCCTCGTCTAAGTGGAAAACTCCACACAAAGATGACCATATAAACCCTGGAGTATGTGTCATAGAAATCACCATAAAGACCATGATGAGAGAGATGAAAACCAAGTTTTACATGCATGTAAATAGAACCAAACCCTCCTCTTATCCAAGTAGATGAACCATAAATAGGATAATGCAGTAGCATAATTGAAGTGTAAGAGGAAAACATACATTCGATAATCACCACCAAAATCAGGTATAAGACATTAGGGTTTAGGGGTAGAAGCAAACTGTGATGACCATCGCCACACTAAACGAGATTACTCAAAACAAAGTGTAAATTATCACTAATTACAAAATTACCACAAAACAAGGTAAATTAAAACCAATTGCAATTTAGTATCTTGGGTGGAGGTATTTACTAAACCATCCTCAACTCAGGCTAGATCTGATTCATATAGATACCAAAGGATGTTACATCTCATATTCAATGGCTATCAAGCCATTACCATCCAACACTTTTAAACTATTTACACCTATGTTCCATTTATATACACACATGGCAGAAAGCCAAAATCTACGTGTCGATATACAAAACAAAAAATCACCCCAAAGACTTGAGAGTACAAGGACGACACATAGGACATCTACTACAAAGCTCTAGCAACATATCCAACCTTTAGGAAATATTACTCCTCTTGTTGCTCAACACCTATACCATGACCTCTACTCCCTCATCCACAACCACCTAAAAAGTTGTGCAACCAATAGGGTGAGATCACATCTTAAAAGGAGATATACCTCTCCACCACATCTGTTATAAGAAAAATAGTTAAGTAAAGCAGTAAATACGGGTTAAGCAATTCAAGTACTTGCTATTGAATAGTAGAACATCATATGCTTTTAAATGGAATATGAAGAGCATGTATAATTGTTATAATCTAAATAGTACAAAGATAAGGCATGAGATCATCCAATGTGATTCATATTTGACCCTAGATAAATATACTACATGACTATTTAACCACTTTAATTATTATGCCATGAGGATTTGAGGTGTACCACTCAAATCCAACTGACCACTGTTCAATCAAAATTAGTTACATACAAGATCAATGGAAGTGACAGACTCCACGATCATCACCAACACTACTTGGTCAGTTCAAGTCTGTAATTTAGTGACATAGTAGTCAAATTGCTAATGACAACAACTTGTAGTCATAGCTATAGTCATGTAAAGATAATAACTCATAGTCAAGTTATGCATCTGTGAAACAACTAGCCTGCCTTGGTACATGGCACAACACTAGAGAACTGGCTCACACATGGTCGTTCTACAACACAGTATCACATTATTATATCAACAGTATAAGGGTACAACAAAATAATTCACTTGCACCCCACATATTCAATAATATGTGCTCTGAGTTTCTTATAGGAATTACTCGTTTCACCATTCAACTAGATATTGACACTGAAGATGGATCTATGGTACATGGCAACTACATGTTTAGGGTTACACTTGATTAGATATTCCAATTGGGTATCTTTTAATGCATCAATCAAGTTACAATGTATAAGCCCTAAACATTTTCTATAAGATTAAGGTAGAATACAACTTTATAAGATATAAAACGTACAAGGTAAGAACTTGTCTTATCATCACAAGACACTTGTATCACAATCATTACAAGGTCATCAATATCTCATCACTATGGGGTATCAACCCCTCAATTCATCTCTTAAACTATGCTCAAGGCGCTCAACAATTCACTAGGTTTTCATTACATGAACCTGTGAAATCAATATCATAAGATATTTCAACAATTGATGTACTCTTATAATCACCACCATGTATTGTACAAGGTTTACCATAGCATTCTCATGGTTATGCATATTTATCTCACATGCAAGGTTAGGGATACATAAACAGGAGAGAAAAAACTCTATTATAGAATAAAAATCTTCAAGTAAAGCAGTCACATACATCACATGAACCATGGATTAGGATTAGGGTTTCAATTACATTCAATTAGGGTTTCATAACACCACTCAACACCAAAACCCTAATGTAATCACTTCCCACTTTGTTGGAGAGTTCTAGATCCAATCACTATAATTAATGATCAACTATTCATGTCACATCATCTCATGTAGGTCATTACACTATGTATTGATCACCTATACATGTATGAATATGTGTGTATTGACCCATCACCATAAAGTGTAGCGACCTAGACACACACCATGTGTCACGACCGTAACACTTGGTGTTTCGACCCTAGACCATGATGATGTATTGACCTCAAACATTCTAGGTGTATTAACCTCATAAGACATGAGTTTATCGACCTTCAATCAAAGTGTTTTGACCTTCACACTTCAAGGTGGTTCAACCTTAGCCATCATGGTTTCAACCCTAATATGAGAAGTGTTTCAAACTCAACCACATAAGGTATATCGGTTGCAACACTCTACATGGTCTTAACCACTATCATCATAAGTGTTTTGACCCTAAACAAAAAGGTATCGGCCATAATAAGGTTCATATGGTTATTACCTTCCAAAACCCTAAGTGTTTCGACCTCTAAACAAATGCATGGTCGAAACCACACATCAATACAAGTGGTATGACCTCATGCCACAAGGATTACGTCCTAGAAAAGGTCTAACCCGCTACCAACTAGTCACAACATTTAGGAGGTCAGGGGAATACTAACTGTCAACCTAAGAAAAAAAACCTACACAAGGGTGTTCTTCAAACCCTAAAATAAGATCACCTTTGGAGTTATGATTAAGAGAAGGAAAGCAAAATTTATAAATATTTAAGCAAGTTTAAAACTCCATGTTATATGAGTAAGAACATACAAATAGATTTAACATGGTTCTATGAATCAAAGAACAAAGATCATCATCTATTTCTCAAAATCTTCAAACCGAGTATAAGGATTTTAGGGTTCCCAAGAAGTATACATCACTTTCAAGATACAAAATAATTCAAACATAACTATCATCACTTTCTTTATTAAGAGAACATGTTTTTAAGATATGAAACAACAATATATGAACTGCATATCATCAAGTTTAGGTTGCACATAATAGAGGAAGAGGGAGTTATAAGCCCCCCTATAGTTGATGATCCAAGCCTCCAATATCTAAAGATCTAAAGAAGAAAAGGAAGCTCCAACTATATTCAAACCTTTAACCATCAGATCTCCTTTAAAAGAGAAGAACACCATGGTTCAAGAAGAGTCCAGGGGAAAGAAAACCCAAAACCTTAACTTCGAACCAAGGTAGAAGATGAAGAAACTGTAAGGAGTGGGAACTGAGGGGGATCCACTCCCTACTAAAAAAATTGAAGAATACAATATCCATTCTGAACACACTCAAAGATATGTTGGAATAGGTGTAAAATTTTCACATTTCAATAAATGATATTCAAAACAACCAAAGTGTAGCAACGGAGTTAAACAAATGACTATATTCAATATTCACAAAAGATTACAAAAGTACATAATAATATCCCATAAGGGTTTACATGTATGATACAACATATGGATTAAGTAGAGGGAAGTCTAAACTACTTCAGATCTATCTCCAGGCAACATCTCTAAGAGTTAGGTCCATGTTGGAAGCTATGTTCTCCTTAGTCATGTTTAACACCTCAATATAAACCTGAGTGGTTGGGAAAACACCCAACAAAAGGGAAAGGAAAATAAAGTATGTGTCAACAAATATGAATAGGATATCAAGGAAAAGAAAACATGTAAATAAATGCTAGTTTTCATCATAAGATGAAGATTTCAAGAGTATGAGGCTATTTTTAAATAGATGCTTGTCGTAAACAAAATATAATAAAAGGGTTGCATGCATGATAATTATGACTACCTTAACTAAGTAGGGTTGAGGCACCTACCTGACCTCAACCTATATGTGAGGGGAGAATTAATACATTCCCATTCACCTACACACATTTTTATGTGGGAGAATAAGACATTCCCCAGGGTGAATTAATACATGCCCTATCTATGGGTGGTTGTACATAAGTACCACTACTATAGCTAAATAATCCATAAAATCAACATGCTAGAAAAGAAATCATGGCAAGTAAAAGCATCGTATCAATTAGAACATGGCAGTGGAGTACAAGACCCAAGAAAAAGAATATCACTACTGATTTTGAGGCAATTTAACAAAGAATCATAGATAGAAGGAATATGATTCATCAAAGCATCATTAGGGAAACATAGGTTTTGGTTTGCAAATATCCCAACTTAGGGTGTAAGAATGCATATACCTCTCTTACTGATATCAATTACTAACTTTCACCACTTTAATTGAGTGCTAGTTCCACTTTACCTATTTTCAATGTATTAACATGTATTAGAGTACATAATGCACATTAATATATAGAAACCCTAATTTTGGAACTTTTTAATAAAACTCAGATTTAGATTATGAAAACCTCACCAATGAACATATTAGGTTCTTATGATCAAGAAAACATATTTTTATGTTAGTTTTGGAGTTATGATGATTAAAATGTAATTTTTTATGGATTTTATGCATTAAATTCATTTTACAAAAATCACCATTCGTAAAACCTAGAAATCATACCTTGAATATATTTTTATTAGATATATATTAATTTTCCAATTCCAAAACATATTTATTTGTCAAATTTGGATAAGCATATTAAAAGATATGAATTTTTCAATTTGAACCAATCAAGAAATGACAAGTCAGAAATCTTCGAGAGAGAGAGAGAAATAATTTAACCCATGATCGGGTTTGGAGTTGCATAGCTGACCAAACTAGATCTTATAGAGAAGGTAAAACAATAATAAACCAAAACCCTAGAAGAACATGGTAAATAGAGATGGAGATCATCGATTTTAAACATAGAAGCATGAGTTTTAAGCATGTAGTAAACAATATATGAGAATGGTGTTATAAAAACTAACCTCTAGGAAGGTGGACAGGTTCAAGTATCAAGGTTCCTAAGCTAGATAGGTTGGTTTCTCCAACAAAACTCTTTTCTTGAGAAAGAAGCACCTTCTCCACTTTAGAGATGAAAAACCCTAGCAAATGAACATGAAGACGAGGTGTTTAAGGACTCTAGGTGGGATTTTACTATGGAAGGACATGGTTCTGACCTGGAATAAGGTGGTAGGAAGAAAAAAAACATGAAAAAGGGGAAGGAAAGTAGGAAACTTACTAGTTTTGGTCGAAATCACTGAGAAGGAGCTTTAGAAATCCAAAATATAGCAAATTCAGAACCCTAGGAGCCTTCTTCACCAAGGTAAGCACCCTCTTTTACCTTGGGACAACACATTCGTGGCCAAAAAGAATAGGAACGATGCACTAAACTGGATTAAAGAGAAGGAGAACAAGAGTTTTTGAATTGTGAGGTGGGAAGGGGTAGATATGGCTTTATAAAGAAGAGGGGCAAGCATGAGGTGTCTATGGAACTTTCCATGTGTCCTTAGCCTAGGGCTTCATGGCCATGCAAGAGGACAGCTCATAAAGGCTTCTTGAATATCAAATGTTGATTCTAAAAGCCCATGGAGACTTCTATGCCATCCCCGGCGTCCTCCAATTAAAGAAATAACCCTATTGGTTGATAGCTTTTAAAGATAAGCTCATTTATAAAGAGGGTAATCTCTGAAATTCCCTTGGAGAAAAATGTTGGGTTTTAGGGGAGACAGAGAAGGCAGCGGAAACAAAATTTTTCTCCCCCAACCCATACCGAGTAAACACGTCAACGTCTATATAATAGGAAAGGATGGTTTGTGGAATCATACCTTGTCCCGAGGCTTGCTCGGCGACAATACCTCGCGCAATGCGCGGTCTTCAACTCCGGACTTCGACGGTGTCTGTGCAGCTCCTGGTCGCACCGGGACTGACAACTCCTACTCGAACCGGACTGTCGGATGACAGTTGTCCTCCTAAGCGGCAGTGTCCTCCCGCCTCTGTAGTAGTCCACACGGACCACCTGGAACTCCACACTCCTTGTCCCACAAGGAAGTGGAAGGAGTCACACCCTCCTGTTGACGTACTAGTCGCCAACACGCTCTCCTACCTCCTGTTGCAACTGCAGTTGTCCTTCCCTTGCTGCACCTCCCTTTTGCGGGAAGCACTTGCTCGGGCTCTCTCACGGTTACCAAAACCAGAGAGAACGACAACTTGCAGAGCAACTGGTTGCACTGAGCTGTACTGTGAGAAGCCCCCAATACCCCCTATATATAGGAGAGTCATGGGACATGGTTCTCCATCCCGGGCAATGCGGGACTAAAGTAGGAGTAGAAGGGTTTGGGATTTTCCACAAAAAAGCAATCACCTCGCAACCTGAACTGATCAGTTCACTGCTGAACCGATCGGTTCGGCCATTGAGCCGATCGGTTGGACCTGAGCCGACCGTTTGGGGCACTCCAACCGATCGGTTGGTGCCCTGAACCGATCGGTTCATGGTCCTAATCCGGCTCAAAAAGACTTTCCTTGTTTCTTTCCCAATTGGTATCGAATACCAATTATATTCCCAATCAAATTGGGAAATTTGAAACGAAAGGAAAATTCTCACCAATCCTACTTTCCCAAGTTGCTCGATTGCACAAGTTGAACCGATCGGTTCAACACTTGAACCGGTCATTTCACTCTATGCATGAGCCGATTGGTTCAATAATTGAACCGACCGGTTCAGCAACCTCAGCCGACCGGTTCATCACATGAACCGATCGGTTGGGAATGCAGGTTGTGCAGAATCAGTCAAATGCGATTTCAATCAATCCGATACTCCAATCAATGTGTCCAACACCTTGAACCATATGATATTGAGCCATCGACTGATTGAGTGTTTAATTGAACTACCAAACTCTTTTAGTAATCAATCTAAACATTGCTTTGTGGACAAAACTCCTCTTCCAGGTTAAATCCTATGTGTGTGACCCTGCAGGTCCATTTCACGTTGGCAGTGAAAGTTCATAACACTTATGACTTCACAAGCAAAGAGCGGTGCCTAGTCACACATTAGTGCTACCCAAGTGAAAGTAGAAAGTTGGAGAACAACTTTCATCCTACAATCCGTGAATGGTGTTACAGCGAATGTATAATTCCTTTATCACTGATATCCCGAATGAACTCGAGGCATGGAACAGTCATCTTGTCAACGTTCATTCACTTCCTTGATCTCAGAGTAGACTGGAAGAGATATGTATGACATCAGTATCATATACTGATTCACACATGCGTGCACGCCTTTCTCAATCCTACTCATCAAGTGGCCATGGATATCAAACTCCCTCAGGAGGGACAAATCCCATATCTATCACTCACCCCTCAAAAGCCCCATGTGTCAAAGCCACCCAATCATCACATTTATAACAACCCATGTTTCAGGACTGCGTTTGATGATGTCAAAGTGTGCCCAACAACATGTGTTGAGTGCAGTGATTTCAGGTCTAAGAATCACACTCACCACCATCACTGTGAGTACTGACTGTGACTACCATCTCATGGTTCCATGTGTCAAACTCACGGTGGGTTTGTCCGGTACCTTGTTCTCTAACAAGTACCTATGTGTTTGGTTTGATATCTCTATATCATGACTAATGAGATTCTGTCATCAACCAACACCACAATCTAGTCTTGTGTGTCATTGCTGTCTATCTACCTTCCATAATGACATCCGACTAGGGACATAACAAGAACGTACAAACTCTTAGCATCTGTATGATCTCATCATTCAGGTCATGAACCTGAAGGCATACGTCATTGAGTACTGTCATTCTCTAGACATTCAATTTGTTCTATCACTATCTCATATGACTGAACTAGGGGTGAGCATCGGTCCAAAACCGGACCGGACCGGACCGGACCGAGGACCGAAAATCAATAATTTTTTGGACCGTTGACCGGACCGTTTGGTGGTCGGACCGGACCGAGACCGGACCGTTTTGACCGCGGACCGGACCGGACCGTTTGGACCGCAATCAGCCTTTTTTAGATGTTTTACAACTTATTTAATTATACAAAGTTGATAATCTTAGTCACTTCTAACAATTATATAACTTTAGTATCAAACATTTATACTAGTAGTACTTATATATGTACTTTATTTGTAGTTATTATAGAATACACCTTCAAATATATATGGATTTTATATAAAAGTTAGTCTGCGGTCCGGACCGGACCGGACCGGTTTTGGACCAGACCGGACCGGACCGGACCGAAGACCGAATTTATCGAATTTATTGGACCGCGGACCGGACCGAAGTTGAAATGGACCGGACCGAATTGAGCGGTCCGGTCCGGTTTTGCGGTCTGGACCGAGATTTGCTCACCCCTAGACTGAACCAGAAGGAATTGGAAGCTTGCCTTTGATGTTTATCAGATCAATCTCAATGTATCCCACCAATCATCCCATGATTGGCTCTCAGGGCATACATATCAACAGACTCCCACTTGCACTGCGAGCCAATCACCCATGAATCATATTCATAGTGATCTTCAGACATGTCCCACATGTTACTGTGCTCTAGTGCCAACATAGTGAGTAATGACAACACCTTGCCAAAGTATGTACAAATTTCATGTCTCGCATCTCTTCACTCTACGTAAAACGTATGAGATGGAGTTGCCGTAATATGCGATCTAGTATTCCATTGCTAACCTTTAGCCACATTGCATGATCAAGGATTCCAGACTTGTCATCAATGAGTGGAATATAAGTTCATCCCATGAACTTTCAGATCCATATAGTATCCACTGCTGTTCACTAACACATAGATACTCGGCATTTCCCCCTTTTAAATGGCTTTATTGGAACACTTCCAATTATCAACAAACATTCTCTTCTATACATCTCATATATATTTTGTGATTAATTTTCTGTCCTTTCGGAAGTTCGCATCAATGTAACTCTTTACATTAAACTCTTCCTTATCTCCATAGAACTAGTACTTCACAAGCACTTATCAAGTTCTCATGGTATTCCAGTAACCCTTACTGGCAGTAGACAAACATCCACTCATCATGTCCTACATACGAGTTATCAGGATGAGCACATCATATTGCCATGTCCTACATACAAGATGATGAATGCATTTTATTCTTGCCATGTCATACATGCAAGATAATGGGATGATTACATACATGATAGATCCATATCTATTCTTAGTGTTCCCATTCTTCATAAGAATTGGACACTTGGCCTTGGGATACTAACTCCATGTAACATGGACAAGTTTTCTCCCACAGAATCTGTGCATACTGAACACTTCAGTACAGATTGCCAATGTATGCTTTCTCTTTCCAGGTCAAGAGATTTTCGAGAACTATCTCTATAGATTTCTATTCCTATCACATAGGAAACATCTCTATCTTCCTTAAAGATAATTTCCACTTTTGGATTTCCATTCTAGAACAATTCCATTTCACATCAATATGTGGAATGTGAATACGCTCCCACTAAATCACAGATGCCTTCTTTATCTTTGACATATCAGTCAGACCCTTTGACTATATCATCAAAATAAAGATCCAATTTTGAGTTGCTTGTACTCAATCAATCACATTGATTAGTCCATTGTAACTTATAGACTTCATTTGCATTAGTGGATTCATAAACCTTATAGGTTGTGTCACGTACACATCCTGGTTTTATTCCTCATAGGAATGCGGTTTTAGTATCCATATGCCAAATGTCTTAGTCATTAAGTTGCAATCAACAAGCATCATCCTTCTCAAAATGTTATCCATGTGTCTTAACACTTAAGACTCATTTGCACTTATGGATATGATCCAATGAGTGCTACCATCAAGGTCATACCTTATGGTTCACATGGATGTCATTTAGGATGTAATGGTCATAAACCATAACTCAAGATTCGGTTCCTCATATTCATCTTGATAGTTGACTCATCATATGAACAACTCATCACATAGATAATTGAGGTGTATATGTTAAACATATAAGAACTCACAACCCTTGTGATTCTTAATTTCTTTTATTAGTGTGGGGTATTCATTTATTAAGAAGAATTCAGTTATTTGATAATCATTCTCTAACTCCTTAGAGTATGATTCCTTCTTGATTCAGACATCACCATGCCTTAATCATGAGTTCACTATGATACACTATCATAATCACTCATAAGGATCTCAAACATTTGGTCCAAGTATTTCATTCATTGATCTCATCAAGAATTAATACTTTACCAAATTTGTACTTCATTTATGATAATCTTGAACACTTCAAGATATTCATATTGGTATTTCTCTAAACACCATTTGAAGTATTAGCATTTATTCCAATAGGTATGTAAATACATCACATGTATTATACCTAATAGGATAATCACTCTCCCACTACATTAGTGAAGATTGATTAATCATGTCCAAGATATTCATGTCTCTTATTGGTTCTATAACCAAAAGAGTCTAGATTTATCCATCACATGGAAACTAGAAATGAATTTCTCATGATTAATGCTAATTAAATTGTTTGAGTTATCTATAACTTTTAGGTATCGTCTTATCTTATGCATATCAAATATCACAAGAAAAATAAGGCATTGCCACAAAGATCACATCTTTATAAATTGAAACATCTCTTTATTAATTGTCATCATTGTCATACAATATGCAAAAATAAAGTGTTTCTATCTATTGGCAAGTATGAAATAGCAGTTCATAACTGTATTACATGCCTTTTTGGCTGAAAATAAACTAAAGTATTCCTATCTATAAAGGCAACACTTGCCCCAAGTAAGAATGCTTTACACTTTACATCTTGATATCATATATCTCAAAAAGTGTTACAAGTTTATTTACATGACACCTTCAAGTAGAGGCTTCAGTCGCCTCCTTCTTCTTTTGTTCTTCCAGGTAGAGAGGACAATTCCTTTTCCAATGTCCTGGCTTTTGACAATGGTGGCAATTTCCTTTCTTTTTCACGCCTCCCTTGGCCTTGAGAGCTGAAGATGGCTTGGACTCCTGGCTAGCTTCAGAACCTTTCTTAGCTTTTCCCTTGCCCTTGCGCTTGGACTTGCCTTTCTTGCTCGTGATCACCATCACGGACTTAGGCTTGTCCTTCTTCATCTGTAACTCGGTTGTCCTCAACATGCCCAACAACTCTGACAGTGGCCTATCAAAGTTGTTCATGTTGTAGTTCATCACAAACTGACTGTAAGATTCTGGCAACGATTGCAGTATCACGTCAGTAGCCAACTCTTGGCTCATTGGAAATCCCAGTCTCTGCAGGTTCTCCACATACCCAATCATCTTGAGTGTGTGAGGACCAACTGGATCTCCTTCTATCATGACGCACTTGAACAGCGCCCTAGAAACATTGTACCTCTCTTGCCGTGCCTGATCTTCATACATGTTCCTGAGATGCAGAATCATCTCTATGACACCCATGTTCTCATGTTGCCTCTGCAACTCATGGTTCATTGAACATAGCATCAAGCACTTTGCATCAATGGCATCATCAGAATGCTTCTTGTAAGCATCCCTTTCTGTCTTTGGTGCATTAGGAGCGGGTTCCTCTGGAATTGGAGTATCCAGGACATAGAGCTTACGCTCTTGAGTGAGAACAATTCTCAATGTCCGATACCAGTCATGGAAGTTTGTCCCATTTCGCTTGTCCTTGTCAAGGACCGATCGCAAAGAAAAGGTGTTGTTGTTTGTCGCCATTTGAACTACAAAAAGGAAAATATGCAATTTTAGTCCAAAAACTCATTTTTGACTTATTTGATTGATTTGAAAGTTTGACGATATAATTAGGCCTTTAATTAATTATCGCTCCCACTATTTTAGTTCAAATTGATAGCCCTCACCATCAATTCGGAAGATTGCAGCGTACAACCTTCTAGTGGGCAAGATCCTGAAATCCTCTAAGCCATGGACCAGCTAGGGTTGTCACCCACAACATAGATCTGTCAGGTAGGTAACTTTTGCCAATTGCATCATATGCAACTCTTGATAAGATGTCATATACAACTCCTTGCAATGATCATCTTCATGCCTCAAGGCGCTAGATCCTATCTAGGTCACCTTGTTAAGTCCGACCCAAAGCAAACACGATGAACATGCACCCTGCTAGGGCAGACCCATACATTCATCCTTCACGCTTCCACGAGATAGACGGTGCACCACGCTAGGGCGTGCCCACACTTGGTCGATAAAGCTTTTCACGTGTGTCGCATTTGGAAGGCATCTAAAACTTAATATTTTAATGAGGGATTTGGTTTTATAGACATATACATATCCAATCACCACAATACATAGTACATATCATATACATGCTATATCCCACAGAAAACATGCACAAACGATAAAAAGCGATGATTATGGCCATCCTAATGTGATTCCTCGAGCCAAGAGGAATCACGGTCATCTAGGTCTACATCACATGCAACATGTACAAGATGAACTCTGTGCCTTGCCATCCGAGTAGATCAACTCATCACATGAATGATCTGTACTCTCCATCTCGTCATGTCCGCCACCCGCTCGTCTCGCTCCTCGAACCGGTCATCAACCAATTGGTTCACTCCTTGAACCGACCGTATGGAACGTCAACCGATCGGTTCACTCCTTTAACCGATCGTATGAGCAGTCATCTTGATGTCCGCCGGTCTTTGACATAACAGGAAATAAAATCCTATTTATTACATTGCTTTAAAAAAGGAAACCCCGAGTTACATTTGGGGGAAGCAAAGGTAGGAAAGAATCTCGAATTATTTCGAGTTACATCAGGAATAAGAGAGGGAAGATCGGTGCGCAGGCCGAGATGCAAGCAACCACACACAACCAATCACAGATAGGGGTTTATAGGCCATAATCATGCTACATACATCCACCACAAAACTCGTTTAAGGGCGACGTGTATCGAGTGCATTAATAATACATATCATATATGTAATTAGGGATTTGTGGATTTAGGATTGGACATGCATAAAGCCGATATTATTCGCATCGCATGCAATAAATAAAGGCGACAAACCAAAAATCAATCATATCGATATTCCTAAAATATAGAACAGTTGACGTGGCTCTGATACCACTGTTGGGTTTTAGGGGAGACAGAGAAGGCAGCGGAAACAAAATTTTTCTCCCCCAACCCAGGAAAGGATGGTTTGTGGAATCATACCTTGTCCCGAGGCTTGCTCGGTGACAATACCTCGCGCAATGCGCGGTCTTCAACTCCGGACTTCGACGGTGTCTGTGCAGATCTTGGTCGCATCGGGACTGACAACTCCTACTCGAACCGGACTGTCGGATGACAGTTGTCCTCCTAAGCGGCAGTGTCCTCCCGCCTCTGTAGTAGTCCACACGGACCACCTGGAACTCCACACTCCTTGTCCCACAAGGAAGTGGAAGGAGTCGCACCCTCCTGTTGATGTACTAGTCGCCAACACGCTCTCCTACCTCCTGTTGCAACTGCAGTTGTCCTTCCCTTGCTGCACCTCCCTTTTGCGGGAAGCACTTGCTCGGGCTCTCTCACAGTTACCAAAACCAGAGAGAACGACAACTTGCAGAGCAACTGGTTGCACTGAGCTGTACTGTGAGAAACCCCCTATACCCCCTATATATATAGGAGAGTCACGGGACATGGTTCTCCATCCCGGGCAATGCGGGACTAAAGCAGGAGTAGAAGGGTTCGGGATTTTCCACAAAAAAGCAATCACCTCGCAACCTGAACTGATCGGTTCACTGCTGAACCGATCGGTTCGGCCATTGAGCCGATCGGTTGGACCTGAGCCGACCGTTTGGGGCACTCCAACCGATCGGTTGGTGCCCTGAACCGATCGGTTCATGGTCCTAATCCGGCTCAAAAAGACTTTCCTTGTTTCTTTCCCAATTGGTATCGAATACCAATTATATTCCCAATCAAATTGGGCAATTTGAAACGAAAGGAAAATTCTCACCAATCCTACTTTCCCAAGTTGCTCGATTGCACCAGTTGAACCGATCGGTTCAACACTTGAACCGGTCGTTTCACTCTGTGCATGAGCCGATCGATTCAACAATTGAACCGACCAGTTCAGCAACCTCAGCCGACCGGTTGGGAATGCAGGTTGTGCAGAATCAGTCAAATGTGATTTCAATCAATCCGATACTCCAATCAATGCGTCCAACACCTTGAACCATACGATATTGAGCCATCGACTGATTGAGTGTTTAATTGAACTACCAAACTCTTTTAGTAATCAATCTAAACATTGCTTTGTGGACAAAACTCCTCTTCCAGGTTAAATCCTATGTGTGTGACCCTGCAGGTCCATTTCACGTTGGCAGTGAAAGTTCATAACACTTATGACTTCACAAGCAAAGAGCGGTGCCTAGTCACACATCAGTGCTACCCAAGTGAAAGTAGAAAGTTGGAGAACAACTTTCATCCTACAATCCGTGAATGGTGTTACAGCGAATGTATAATTCCTTTGTCACTGATATCCCGAATGAACTCGAGGCATGGAACAGTCATCCTGTCAACGTTCATTCACTTCCTTGATCTCAGAGTAGACTGGAAGAGATATGTATGACATCAGTATCATATATTGATTCACACATGTGTTCACGCCTTTCTCAATCCTACTCATCAAGTGGCCATGGATATCAAACTCCCTCAGGAGGGACAAATCCCATATCTATCACTCA
The DNA here is from genome assembly GCA_963693085.1 of Alisma plantago-aquatica. Classification (NCBI taxonomy): domain Eukaryota; kingdom Viridiplantae; phylum Streptophyta; class Magnoliopsida; order Alismatales; family Alismataceae; genus Alisma; species Alisma plantago-aquatica. The sequence goes on from OY856414.1 coordinate 209,596,663, forward strand.
CCCCTCAAAAGCCCCATGTGTCAAAGCCACCCAATCATCACCTTTATAACAACCCATGTTTCAGGACTGCGTTTGATGATGTCAAAGTGTGCCCAACGACATGTGTTGAGTGCAGTGATTTCAGGTCTAAGAATCACACTCACCACCATCACTGTGAGTACTGACTGTGACTACCATCTCATGGTTCCATGTGTCAAACTCACGGTGGGTCTGTCCGGTACCTTGTTCTCTAACAAGTACCTATGTGTTTGGTTTGATATCTCTATATCATGACTAATGAGATTCTGTCATCAACCAACACCACAATCTAGTCTTGTGTGTCATTGCTGTCTATCTACCTTCCACAATGACATCCGACTAGGGACATAACAAGAACGTACAAACTCTTAGCATCCGTATGATCTCATCGTTCAGGTCATGAACCTGAAGGCATACGTCATTGAGTACTGTCATTCTCTAGACATTCAATCTGTTCTATCACTATCTCATATGACTGAACCAGAAGGAATTGGAAGCTCGCCTTTGATGTTTATCAGATCAATCTCAATGTATCCCACCAATCATCCCATGATTGGCTCTCAGGGCATACATATCAACAAAAAACACCTTCAAACTAAGGTGAAACTAGGTGCCCCATGGTTCAAAATATCAATAATGGTAAGGTAATATCTAAGTATTATAATGCAGGTGATAATTTGCAAAGAAAACCTCCCAATTGGGTAAATTGTTTAAAAGTCTAGAATGTACCTAAAATTGCATAACGTGCACAAACAACGTCCAAATTGAACCAAATTTGAAACTTAGGCTCATTTTATATTTCTAGAAGACATCAAAGTTATATTAAGGTTTATATCACTTAGTTATGGTAATTAATCTTGTTCAATACATTAAGCAAGGTTTGTGGCCTTACACTTCTGGCACAAATTTATTTACTTAAGTGGTGATTTTGCATTTTAGATCCTTAAATAAGATTTCACTAAGGTATTTTTACATAAACCCTTCCATTGGTATAGTTATTGAACAAATGTTCACCAAACCACTATAAATTCTACAATTTAAATATCAAGGACAAAAAGGATAGAAAGGAAAGGAAAAGCTTAGAAAAGGGCCAAAAAGTGAATATGTTCAAGTTTTGGTATGTTACAGCACTCCACCTCTTCAAGAAGATTTCGTCCTCAAAATAACAAGCAAAGAGAGGAGGGTGAGTATGAAACATCTTATCTTTAACTCCTAGGTTATTTCCTCCAAGCCATAAAACTTCCACCAAAACTTTCACTAACTCAAACTCCTTATTTTTTAAGTCGGGAGTTGAGATTCGGGAGTTTAGATTCTTCACAGGGAACCCTTACATGTCAGGTTGTCATGGATCACTAAGGGTTCCACTTTTATGATTTATTTTTATTAGATATAAAATACTTAACATTTTAGGCCTATTAATATTATATTCATTATGATATTGTATCATCAATATTATTCTTTTAATTGTGTCATGTTATATTTACTTTGTTTCCAAAAGAGTTATATTTTATTATTATACACAAATTCATATATATTTCTGATTTATCTTATTAAGAGTTTTAACACAATTAGGGTTTACTCATTTATCTCAACATACTTGATTATTATCCTTAATAATTTGGATTTAGTCTCTGTTATCAACATATTATATTGTAATAGATTGTTTTACATGAACTAAGACATTTTATCCACTTTGTTACTCTTAATCCAAATAATGTCACATTAATAGCTTATATCTATATTAAACATTGTCATATTACCTTTTTTTACATTTATGTCATCATTAATCAATTTCTTACATTTATTCACTTCTTATTATTGACTATGCACATTTATGTGAATCCAATTACTTCTTATCCATATGGAAGTCATTGTATGTATTTGAGTGATCAAGGTGGGACATATTACATATTAGTGATTTGATTCACATACTAAGTAATGATTAGGTGATTAATTAGGTGTGTATCAGAGAACAAAGTGATATACATTTCATATCGATGACCTTTTTAATTTATGATTAGGTGATTATATATCATTTATGTGTATTAAAGTACATTATCTGATTATGACACCTAATGTCACTACTGTATTAAGAATGTCATTAAGGATGTATAGGTTAAGGTTAGATTATTACAACTTAGTGATTAGGTCAATATGATCATTATTCTTCATATATACATTCTTAGTATGCATTAAATACAAGATTATCTTACAATTATCTTGCTCATCATACCATTAGGGTTTATTGGTCCAAGACATGTTTAGCCTCATGTGTACCCACTATTAGTATTAATATATGAGTTACTTATATTATGTTCATTAAATATTTATTAGGGTTCAAACATGTGAACTATTCATTAGACGACCATTATATGTTCTTTAGGATAACAACAAGCATGTCAACTTATAACTATGACTTGTTTGGTAAAAACTAAGGATCTAAGAAAACTATCCTCCTAATCATGGAGTTAGGGTTTCTAGAGCCAGTGTAGCTAGATTTGGGTATTTTATAGGACTCCGTCCCCTTTAAAAGGGTTTCTTACTCAAAATTTAACTACCCAAACTATTGGGTTTTGTGGAAGGAAACATGTGTGACAAAAGCAACACAATAAAATATATTGCCACACAACCCGCAATTGGATCTCGTCGACAACAACATATTCAGAAAGAGTGTTCGCGGGACATACCTTGTTGCAGAGCAAGTCCGGCGATGTATTGTTGCATGATGGTGTGCACGCTCTTAGCTTACAAGGACAATACTTCTCTCCCATCCTCCAAATGCGTCGTGGGAAGATCCAACGACACTCCTTTTGTGCGGTGATGTACGCCGCTCGTAGCGCGTATGGACAGTCATTGATGTCTTCCGAATACAAGCGTCTCAGTGTCTGCGTCTCTACTTCATCCACATGGAAGATTGCAGCATACAACCTTCTAGTAAGCCAAGATACAAAATAATTGGATTAATGCCCAGTCAACGCCAGCGTCAAAGACCAAATACTAAGGTAAGCAACTTTTGCCTTTTACATCATATGCAACTCTTGGATATATGATCATGCACAATTCCTTGCCATGATACATCTGTGTGCCTCTAAGTACTTGATCATATCAAAGTTTCCTAGTTACGTCCAACCCATAAGCCAACACGATGAGTGTGTACCCTGCGGAGGCAGACCCACGCACCCACCATCACACTTTCACGAGATAGACAATGTACCATGCAGAGGCCTACCCACACATAGCCAATGAATTTTTTCATGCATGTTGCTTTATGGAAGGCAAAAAAAACTTAATATTATTAATTGAGGGGTTTTATTAATACATATACATATCCAAACACCACATACTTATAGTAATGTATCATATACTACTATATCCATAACCACAAACGATAGGCATGCAATCACTAACACAAAAACATCGATTATGGCCATACTATTGTAATCTTTTAGAGCCACAAAGGATTACGGTCCACCTAAGGTCTTATGCATCTCATGCAACAATACATGTGAATCAACCTATAAGGATCAACATTACAATGAACAACTTCAAGGATGCTCTGTGAGGTTGGAACTTCAAGTTGTTTCTCCATGGATGCTCCTTTAAGTTGGATCTTCAAGTTACTTCTTGGAATTGGATCTTCAGGTTGCTTCTCCATGGACGCTCTTTGGAGTTGGATCTTCAAGTGGCCACCTTACATCAAGTTTACAAAGACTAAAACTAATCATATCTCTATTACATCATATGAGTACAAATATAAAGAGAAAGAATTAATTACACTTTGAAATAAGAGATGAGGCTTGGCATGCAAGCTGAATACTTTATATAAAGGATCCACGTAAAACCATTATACATCCATAGATTCACAAACAAACATATCCATAACATTCATAGTTCATTCAAAACATTCACAAAAGGGGATTCTAGGCCATAACCATGTATGCGTTCACCACATAAAATAGATTTTAAAGGCGACGTGTATGATATCATAGGTATATCTACATATATGTATATACATATTAAAATTGCAGTCCTTTTAATGAGGGACATTACCTATTAAATAAATTTTTGTCCCACACAGACTATGCAGGATACACAGGGGCAGCGCCCCTGTGCGGGGATCCCGCTGAGGGTGCGCCTAAAAGGTCTATGCAATTTTACTTTTGTGCATTCAGGAAAATCATTATTTTCCATAGTGGACCCCGTCTGAAACGTAAAAAATAGAAGCATGTCGTGTATGTAGAATTAGGTTTAGATATGCACATTAATAGTATTAAGTCCACATTGTATGCAACCACAGAAAATAGTATACATCGATTCGATCATATCGAAACGAAACCAAATACGTTCTAGATCGACGTTGCTTTGATACCACTGTTGGGTTTTATGGAAGGAAACATGCACGAGGGAAGCAACAAAATAAAATATATTTCCATGCAACCCGTAACAGGATCTCATCGATAACAACATATTTAGAAAGAGTGTTCGTGAGATATACCTTGTCACAGAGCAAGTCTGGTGACGTCCCGCTGCACGATGGTGTGCAACACTCCTAGCTTACACTGACGATACTTCTCTCCCATCCTCTGAACGTGTCACAGGAAGATCCGATGGTGCTCTGTAAAGAGGCAAGATCACCTCCTTACTAAAATATGGTAAAAAAAACTCATTCAGAAAGCAGCGGAATACAATTTTTTGACTAAATCAATTTCATAAAAGATTGTACAAAAATACATTAAAAAATCTCCCTTTTAGGGTTAATCAACATCTCAAACTAGGATCTAGATAGAGGGAAGTATAACTACCACAGCCTTATCTCCCAAAGCATAACTCCATCAGCTAAGTCTAAGCCAAATCCAAGATCTTCAAGTCCTATTCATCACCTTGCTCCACATCTGGGTGGTTGGGAAGGCACCCACCAAAAGGGAAAGGAAAATAAAAAGTATGTGTCACAAACTATTCTAAGATAGTGAGGTAAGAAAAGCAAGTAAAATTAGGATAATGTTCATCATAATATAAAGAAAATCAAGAGAATGAGGCTATATATAAAAGAATATTTTGATAGATGCTTGCCATAAACAAAGTAAAACAACAACATTGCATGTATGAATAATATTGACTACCTTAACTATGTAGGGTTGAGGCACCTATCGGACCTTCAACCAAAGGGTGAGGGGAGAATAACACATTCCCAATAACCTACACATATTTCATGTGTGGGGGAGAGTATCACATTCCTCGGGGCAATTAAATACATGCCCAACTATGGGTGGTTGTACATATAAGTACCACTACACTAGTTAATTAGTCTAATAAAATCAACATGCTAGAAACTATGGCAAGTAATAGCATCATTTAAATAGAACATGGCAAAGGGGTACCAAGACCTAAGAATAATATTCCAATTATGAGGCAGGTATAGCAAAAGAATCAAGAGTATATAAGAAATAGGATTCAATGAAGCCTCATTATAGAAAAGTAGGTCAAGGCACAAATATTCCCAACGTAAGGTGTAAATGCACATACCTTTAATATTGATTCCAATTATCAAATTGCACCACTTAATCGATTCCATATTCCACTTTTCCTAATATCAACACCATGTTTATGTATTAGAACTATATTCATTCATTAAACGCTTAAAACCCTAAAGTTGTCAACTTTTTCTACAAACCACTAATTTAGGTCTCAAAAACATCATCATTGTCTTAGTTAGAGTTTTATGATCAAAATGACATATACTATTATGTATTTTTGAAGATATGGACTTTTAGATGCATTTTTGATGATTTTTAACTAATTAATTCATTCTAAAAAAACAATTTTTCGAAAAACATAGAATCATGCATCAAAAATATTTTTATTAGAAAGCTCATCTTTTTTTATTCCAGAACATATCTTACTTTTATTTTTTGACCAACGAATCAAAAGATATAATCTTTCTAAAATTGACCAATTAGAAATCGCCACGTAGGAATCCATGTTCGAACCAGAGAGAGCGTGAGAGAGAGGGGCAGGCCCATTGCTTAGCCAATCCTCACGGGCCAAGTCAGCAGCTTACGCCCACTGGCTGCCAAAGTGGCGCCCGGGTCAAGGTCGAGTCAACACACCCAAAACAAATCAGAAAGACCGTAGTGCCCTAGCGTGAAACAGCGGGGAGAAGAAGGGAGCGGCCAGGGGCAAAAACGTAAAAAGCCAATGAGTCATCTCCTTTCTCAAGCTGCGCCATGGCTGCAGCTGCAAGCAGCAAGCTTGGGGGAAAGATTGGGCGAAAATGCTATCCTTAACCAAAATTAAAGTCCAGATATGCAATAGAAAGCTCAGAGAAAGATGAAATCAATGGTACCTTGTATTTGTCCGGAGACGAAGAGAGAAGAGAGAGACAAGTGCCACAAGCTGGACGTCTTCGACGGCTATATGAGGTCCAAACAGAATTGAAACATGAAATCAAAGGTTGGTTTGAGTTGCTAAGGTGACGACAGGGCTTAGGGTATAGGTATTTATAGGCAAGGAAGCCTAGGCTAGGGTTTATCTAGGTGAGGTGAGAGAGGCCGCCAGCTTGCTTAAGGGGTTTCTCGAATTTTCATCAAAACATAAAAATCTTGGTATAAAGTTGAGCGGAATCTCACGAGGAATTCGTAGAAGCAAAATTTATCGAATTTCATCGAGTGTATCTCGAGATATTTGGATTGTATTTTCGGAAAACAACCACATGTTTCCTAATCGATCCGAGGAACAAGACAAAATGTGGATCCTCATATCAAGATCCAACGACCGACGATCAGCGCGAAATCACAGTTAAATTTTTTATTCCTATTCAAATTAGACTAAAGTGATTTAATATTTTTCTCTCTCCTCATTTGGAGGCCCAAACGTTATCCAAAATTAACCAAAATTCATACTCTGACTGATTTTTATGCATATAATCCAAATACGGAATTAGTTTTGCCTTTTGAGGACTTTAATAGGTTAAATAATTCAAATCATATTTTCTCTTTCCTCATGCATTAATGACTCTAGGATTATCCAAAAATAATATAACTTTACCCATAAGTCCTATTAAGTATGTTGGATATGAATTTGTCATTATTTCCATTTGTTAAAATTGTTTGTTATTTTAAATAATGAGTTGAAAGTTTTGCATACTTTCTCTCTCCTAAATTTATCTTCTCAAAAAATATTTTTCAAATTGATTGAAATTTCATACAAAGGTCTATTTTAACATGTAGAACACGAATTTGGCATTATTATATTTTTAAATACTTTTATTATTTTATTCAATTCATTTATATTTTATCACTTATTTAACCTTTTAATTTATTAGAGGCATCTAGAAATTTCTAAAAATATAAAACTTGACCTATAAGCAATGCTAAATGTGAGGAACAAGATTTTGACATTAATTATTTTTTTTCAACATATAATTAATATTTTTGGTCTTTGAGTCATTTTCTCTCTCCTGAATAAAATAAAATATTTAACATTGACCAAATTAAATAAAAATTCACACATATACTCATTTTGATATATATATTATGAATTTGGAGTTATTTTTCCAATTTGAGGATGCTAGATATTTTATTTCACCTTATTGGCTTATCTCCTATTTTCTTTTAATAAAGACTTTAATATATGCATTTATCTTCCAAATTAGGTGATACTTGGCCCTTAAGTTTCTTATAAGTCAAGAAAATGAGATTGATATACAAATTATCTTCATGGGTTTCCACTTATGATTTTTGAGACAATATATTCCTCATTATCTCCTTTTATCCATTATATCCCATATTATTTCCAATTATTACATTTTATCATCTCCTTTATGTATATTTCGAGATTTCCTTTCTTTTTCATATTATAAAAAGCACTAAAAAGTTCTAGGATGAATTTGTTTATTCTTTTTAGCACTTAGGTGGACATTTTATATATTACACCCATTACTAAGCCTTCACTGAGGTATTTGTGCATAAACCCAAATATTGAGAGAAAAGGTGAACAAATGTTCATTAAACCATCATATTCTCCACAAATTAAATTGAAAAGCCAGAGAGGATAGAAATGAAAGGAAAAGATGGGAAAGAGGGTCAAAAGACAAAATGTCTAAGATTCGGTATGTTACAACACTCCACCCCTTAAAGATGATTTTATCCCCGAAATTATTAACAGTTAGGGAAGGGTGAGTGTGCCACCTCACATCACAAAACTTGAGGTTGTTTCTCCAATCATAACTTCCACCAAACAACTCGTCAACATATAAACATCTCAACATAGGTCATGTTCTCAAGGATCACCTAGGGTTCCACTATTAAGATATTTTTTTAGGAGATTTAACATTATTTATATTTTTGGCTCATTAACATTATACTCTTTATGATATCACATTATCATCATTATATTAATTATGTCATGCCATATACACTTTATTGCCAAAAGGGGTTATATTTCACCATCATGCATTAAACTATTTATATGTATTTCTCATTTATCTTATTAAGGATTTTATCACAATTAGGAGTTACTCAATTATCTCAACATTCATTATTATATTTGATCATTGTCCTTAATTATTCAGATTTATACTTACTTATCCTCATATTATCACTTTATTAATTATAAAAAATTACTTTACATGAATATAAGACATTCTATCCAATTTGTGGTTAAGCATATAATTATTCCAATTAATGTCACATTAGTTACTTATATTCATATTAAACATGTTCACATTGTCACATTATCTTTATTGCTCACATTAATGTCATCATTAATCATCTCTCATATTTATTACTCTATATTATTGATTTTGCACACTTATGTGAATCCAATTACTTCATATTCACATTGAAGCCTTTACATGTATTTTAAATGATTAAGGTGAGACATCCTACATGTTAATGAATTGATTCACATTAAGTGACTAATCACATGTGTATTAGATAACAAGGTAACTTGCATTTTATATGGATGACTTGATTAATATGTGATTAGATGATTATATATATATTTATATCATTTATGTGTATCAAAGTATGTTAACTGATTGTGGCACTTAACGTCATTAATGTATCATGAAACTCATTAAGGATGCATTTATTAGGGTTAGGTTATTGCAAGTTAAGGTTTAGGTCAACATAACCATTATCTTCACTTATCCATCCTTAGCATGCATTAGGTTACAATTATCATTCTCATCATATCATTAGAGTTTATAGGTTCATGACATGATCAACCTCTTACATATTGACAATTAGCATTGATATTCATATATTATGTGCATTGGATATTCATTAAGGTTCAAGCATATGAGTTATTCCTTAGATGGCCATTACATGTTCATTAATATGTAAACAAGCATGTTAGGTTATATATATATATATATATATATATATATATATATATATATATATATATATATATTTGGTCACGACCAACGATCCAAGTATACTAACCTCCTATTCATGAGGTTAGGGTTTCTAAAGATAGAGTAGATATATTTCAAGATATCACAGGGTTCCATCCCCCTAAAGAGGATTTCGTCCATGAAATCTAACCACTCAAACATCATCAACTAACCATACTCCACCCTTTAAAGGGTTCGACCCATCAATCCAAACTACATTAGGGTTAAAGGATGAGTCTAACTAAACCATATTCGAGATACATCATGCTTCCACTATGCACTCTGATATCTTCCCAAACACCCAAACTCCGAGGTCTAGGTTCTACGGATAAACTATTCAAGCATGTGGTCCTGAGGGACATAAGGAAAATATCTTGGTATTCATCCTCAAACAAGTCATAAGGTTATCATATAAGGTATCTAGGATAAACCAACATACATGTGAAACTTAAGTCAAACTATTAGGATACCCCAAGATATACAACATAGAACTCTAAGGTTACTATTGCCTAAAAGAAAACTACTTCAGACAATTCATATTAGCTCAGGCCAGGCCGGTATCATATGGGAACAGGAGTCCTCGTAAACCAAGCTAGTGGCACAGAGGAAAATATTTCCAGCCCCCGAAACCCTGATCCTTTCTAGACACCTTTGCTTCAACTTCATGCCCTAATAGTTGCCTAAAGGCAAACCTAAACAACATCAAGTTTTGCACATTTTAGTTATGACTATTTTAGGGTTTTATTTATAAAGGTTCTAATATGTAACTATTGGTTTCTAAGTCTACCTTTCATCAACATATATCAAATCTAGGGTAAGCATGTAACTTGAATGGAAACTATGCAAACATAGGGTTCTAATTTGGGAGACAAAACTGAAATAGCCAGATTCCAACTACCATGGGCTCTGATACCATGCTGTAAAGAGATAAGAACACCTCGTTACTAAAATATGGTAAACAAAACTCATTCGGAAAGCAACGGAATAAAAATTTCTGACTAAATCAATTTCATAAATGATTGTACAAAAATACATCAAAAATCTCCCTTTTAGGGTTACATCAACATCTCAAACTAGGATCTAGATAGAGGGAAGTATAAATACCATAGCCTTGTCTCCCAAAGCATAACTCCATCAGCTAAGTCCAAGCCAAATCCAAGATCTTCAAGTCCTATTCATCACCTTGCTCCACATCTGGGTGGTTGGGAAGGCACCCAGCAAAAGGGAAAGGAAAATAAAAAGTATGTGTCACAAACTATTCTAAGATAGTTAGGTAAGAAAAGCAAGTAAAATTAGGCTAATGTTCATCGTAAGATGAAGACAATCAAGAGAATGAGGCTATATATAAAAGAATATTTCAATAGATGCTTGACATAAACAAAGTAAAACAACAACATTGCATGTATGATTAATATTGACTACCTTAACTATGTAGGGTTGAGGCACCTACCGGACCTTCAACCAAAGGGTGAGGGGATAATAACACATTACCAGTCACCTACACATATTTCATGTGTGAGGGAGAGTATCACATTCCCCGGGACGATTAAATACATGCCCAACTATGGGTGGTTGTACATACAAGTACCACTACACTAGTTCATTAGTCTAATAAAATCAACATGCTAGAAACTATGGCAAGTAATAGCATCATTTAAATAGAACATGGAAAAGGGGTACCAAGACCCAAGAACAATATTCCAAAACCAATTATGAGGCAGGTATAACAAAAGAATCAAGAGTATAAGAAATAGGATTCAATGAAGCCTCATTATAAAAAAGTAGGTCAAGGCACAAATATTCCTAACTTAAGGTGTAAATGCACATACCTTTAATATTGATTCCAATTATCAACTTACACCACTTAATCAATTCCATATTCCACTTTTCCTAATATCAACACCATGTTTATGTATTAGAACTATATTCATTCATTAAATGCTTAAAACCCTAAAGTTGTCAACTTTTTCTACAAACCACTGATTAGGTCTCGAAAACATCATCATTGTCTTAGTTAGGGTTTTTTTATCAAAATGACATATAATATTATGTATTTTGAAGATATGGACTTTTAGATGCATTTTTTATTATTTTTAACTAATTAAATCATTCTAAAAAACAATTTTTCGAAAAACATAGAATCAGGCATCGAAAATATTTTTATTAGAAAGCTCATCTTTTTTTATTCCAGAACATATCTTACTTTTATTTTTGACCAACAATGTAACATACCAAATTCTGGAATTTTGTCTTTTGACCCTCTTTCCCATCTTTTCCTTTCATTTCTATCCTTATTGGCCTTTCCATTTAATTAGTGGAATTTATAGTCGTTTAGTGAACATTTATTCACTAATTGTACCAATACAAGTGTTTATGCAGAAATACCTTAGTGAAATCTTAATTACCATAATTCAGTGATCTAAACCTTAATATAACTTTTTGATGTGATTTGAAAACATAAAATATGCCACATAACTCATTTTAGTGGTAATATAAAGATAAGAAACTTAATTGGATGAACAATTTAGATAATGGTCAGTTAATGGGCCATATGACATATCTCATAAAAAGAAGTCTCAAAAGAGGAAACAAACTTCAAATTCGAAATCTACATATCAAAGTTAGCATACATGTCAAATTTCATCAAATTTGGACAACCTTAAAATATTAGGATAAGTTTAGGAGAGAGAACATCAGTAAAAGGCATAAGTAATTAATAATGTGATTATATAAATTCAAAATATGGAAATAATGGAAAATGGATATTCTACTCATCAAAGATAACTTGTGGATGAAGTTTGGTCCAATTTGGATGTTGTCTGTGCAGGTTATGCAATTATATGCACATTCTAGACTTCTACGCAATTTACCCAATTGAGAGGTTTTCTTTGCAAATTATCACCTCAATTTTAATCCTTAGATATTCCGTTACCATTCATGAGATTTTGAACCATGGGGCACCTGGTTGTACCTTGTTTTGAAGGTGTTACTTTTTAAGGGCGTTATAGGGATTACCCTCTTTATAAATGTGCTTATCTTTAAAAGCTATCAACCAATGGAGTTATTTCTTTGTTTAAAGGATGGTGGGGATGGCCTAGAAGGCTCTAGGGGATCTTAGGACCGACCTTTGGTATGCAAGAAGAGTCTATGAGATGTCCTCTTGCATGTCCATGAAGCCTTAGCCTAAGGACACATGGAAAGTCACATAGCCTTAGCCTATGTACTCTAATACATGTTAATACATTGAAAATAGGCAAAGTGGAACTTGGACTCAATTAAAGTGGTGAAAGTTAGTAATTGATATCAGTAAGAGAGGTATGTGCATTTAGACCTTAAGTTGGGAATAATTTTGCCTTAACCTATTTTTCTATAATGAGGCTTTATAAACCCTATTTCATATACTCTTTAATCTTTTGCTATACTTGCCTCATAAATCAGTTTTGGAGCGTTATTCATGGGTCTTGGTACCCCACTATCATGATTATTGATTCATATAATTATTATTGACATGACTACTTTTTCTAGCATTTGGATTTATGTTCTATTTAAAATAAAGTAGTGGTACTTATGTACAACCACCCACAGAGGGCATGTAAATAATCGCCCTGGGGAATGTCTTATTCTCCCCATAATATTATAGGTGACTGGGAATGTCTTATTCTCCCCTCACCTAAGGTTAGAGGTTTGGTAGGTGCCTCAACCCTACTTAGTTAGTTAGACATAATTATCTTACGTGCAAATCCTTTTTGATATAATTGTTAATGGCAAGTTTGTCACATAGACACCTCATGTTTGCCCCCTTCTTTATAAAGCCATGCCTACCCCTTCCCACCTCCCAATCCAAGAACCAATCCTCTCCTTCTCTTTCTCACATCTTATATCATCATCCCTTATATGTTTGGCCATGAAGTTGTTGTCCCAAGGTAAAAGAGGGTGCCTACCATGGTGAAGAAGGCTCCTAGGGTTCCAAATTTCTCTGTTTAGGATTTCTTAAGCTCCACCTTGGTGATTTTGATCAAAAATAGTAAGAATCCTCCGTTCCTTCCCTATTTTCATGTTGTTAGTATTCCTCCCACCTTCTACCAGGTCAGAACCATGACCTTCCTTTATAAAACTCCACCTAGAATCCTAAAACATCTCATCTCCATGCTCTTTTGCTAGGGTTTGCACCTCTAAAGTGGAGAAGGTGATCTTTTCTCAAGAAATGAGTTTGTCTTGGAGCAACCAAACATTCTAATCTCGGGATCCTTTCTATTTGGACCTTATTACCTTCCTAGAGGCAAGTTTTGTTAACCCCCTTCTCATATATTGCTTAGTACATGCTTAAAACTCACGCTTCTATGTTTAAAATCGATCATTTCCATCTCTTTTTACCATGTTCTTCTAGGGTTTTGGTTTCTTGCTATTTATCTTCTCTAGATACTCTAGTTTGGTTACCTATTCAATTTCAAACCTGATCTTGGGTCAAATGGTGTTTTCTCCCTCTCCCTCTCTCTTCAATTATCTCGATCGGTTTGATGATGTGGCAATTTCTGATTGGTCAGTATTGAAAAATTCATATCTTCTAATCTGCTTATCCAAATTTGACAAATAAATATGTATTAGAATTATAAAATTAATATCTATCTAATAAAAATACTTTCAATGTCTTATTTCATGGTTTGACGAAGGGTGATTTTTGTAAAATGAATTTAATGCATAAAATCTATAAAAATTACATCTTAATCATCCTAACTCCAAAATTAACATAAAAATATGTTTTCTTCATCAGGAGAACCTAATAAGTTCATTGGTGATATTTTTAAAATATAAATCTGAGTTTTTCTAAAAAGTTCTGAAATTAGGGTTTCTGTATATTAATGTGCACTATGTACTCTAATACAGGTTTACATTGAAAATAGGCAAAGTGGAACTTGGACTCAATTAAAGTGGTAAAAGTTAATAATTGATATCAGTAAGAGAGGTATGTGCATTTACACCTTAACTTGGGAATAATTGTGCCTTAACCTATTTTTCTATAATGAGGCTTTATAAACCCTATTTCATATACTCTTGAATCTTTTGCTATACTTGCCTCATAAATCAGTTTTGGAGCATTATTCTTGGGTCTTGGTACCCCACTGCCATGCTTATTGATTCATATAATTATTCTTGCCATGACTACTTTTTATAGCATGTGGATTTATGTTCTATTTAAAATAAAGTAGTGGTACTTATGTACAACCACCCACAGAGGACATGTAAATAATTGCCCTGGGGAATGTCTTATTCTCCCCATAATATTGTAGGTGACTGGGAATGTCTTATTCTCCCCTCACCTAAGGTTAGAGGTCTGATAGGTGGCTCAACGCTACTTAGTTAGGTAGACATAATTATCTTACATGCAAATACTTTTTGATATAATTGTTAATGGCAAGTTTCTTTTGAATATAGCCTCATACTCTTGTTATCTTCATCTTATGATGAACCCTAGCTTGTTCTTATTTGCTTTACTTATCTTGATGTCCTAGACTAGTTTTGTGACACATAATTTTCTTCCCTTTCCCTTTTTGTTGGGTGCCTTCCCAACCACCCAGGTGTTGAGCAAGGTGATGGACAAGACAAGAAAGATCTTAGCTTTTGGCTTGGACTTGATTGATGGAGATGTTTCCTGGAGACAAGATTGTAGTAGTCTAGACTTCCCTCTATCTAGATCTTGATTGTGTGTCTTGATGTAAACCCTAATGGGAGAATTTGATGTATTTTTGTAAACCTTTTATGAAATTGAATATAGTCAGTTATTTTTTATTCCACTGCTTTCTAATGGTCTTTTGTATACCAATGTTTAATAGATTTGGAAAATTTATGCCCATTCCATCATACCTCTGAGAGTGTTTGGAATGGATGTCAATTCTTCAAATTTTTAGTAAAGGGGTGATTTCACTCCCTTACAACATGGTATCAGAGCCCATGGTAGTCAGAATTTTACTATTTTAGTTTTGTCTCCCTAATTAGAATCCCTACCTTACATAGTTCCTTTAGGTGACATGGTTGCCCTACAGTTCATCCATAAATGATGAAAGGTTGATTTAGGACCCTATAGTTCCACATTAGTATCATGATGAATAAAACCCTAAAATACTCATAACTAAAATATGCATAACTTAATGTTGTTTAAGTTTTCCTTTAGGCAACTATTAGGGCATGAAGTTGAAGCAAAGGTGTCTAGAAAGGATTAGGTTATGGGGACTGGCAATATTTTTCTCTGTGCCACTTGCTTGGTTTAAGAGGACTCCCAGATCCATATGATACTGCCCTGGCCTAAGCTGAAATGGATTGTCCAAAATAGTTTGCTTTTAGACAATAGTGACCTTAGATATCTATGTTGTATATCTTTGGGAACCCTAAGTTTTAGGTGTATGATGACTTGTTTAAGGATGGATACCAAGATAGTCTCCTTATGTCCCTTGGGGCCACATGCTTGGATAGTTTATCCCTAGAACCTAGACTTTGAAATTTGGGGTTAAGTGAGCTATTAGAGTGCGCAGTGGAAGTGTGATCGATGGATCTTGTACATGGTTTAGTTACACTCATCCTTTGACCCTATTATAGTTTGGATTGATAGGTCAAACTCTTTAAGGGGTGGAGTATAGTTAGTTTGATGATGTTGGGTGGTTAGATTTCGAGGACAAAATCCTCTTTAGGGGGATGGAGCCCTATGACATCTTGAAATCTATCTACACTATCTTTAGAAACCCTAACCCCATACTTAGGAGGTTGTTTTGCTTGAAACCTTAGTGGAATCCAAACAAGTTATAGTTATAGGCTAACATGCTTGTTTATATATTAATGAACATATAATGATCATCTGAGGAATAATTTATATGTTCAAACCCTAATGGATACCTAATGCACATAATATGAGTAACTGACTTATTAATCCTAATGGACATGCATGGTGTTGCCCATGTCATAAACCAATCCCTAATGAAATGACGAGTAAGATGATTGTAACCTAATCTTGGACTTAGTACATGCTAAGTAAAATATAGTGATCATATTAACCTGAACCCTAAGTTGTAATCATCTAACCTTAACATATACATCCTTAATGCCTTTCATGATACATTAATGACATTAGGTGCTATAATCAGTTAACATACTTTGATACACATAAATGATATATATAATCATCTAATCACATATTAATCAAGTCATCAATATGAAATGCATGGTATGTTACCTTGTTATCTAATACACACACGATTAGTCAATTAATGTAAATCAATTTGTAATATGCCTCACCTTGATCATTAAAATACATGGAATGACTTCAATATGAATATGAAGTGATTTGATTCACATAAATGTGCAAATCAATAATATAAATGAATAAATATGAGAAAATGATTAATGATGACATTAATGTGAGCAATAAAGATAATGTGGCAATGAGATAACGTTTAATATAAATATATGTAATTGATGTGACATAATTTGGATTGAATGAAGATTTAATGACAAATTGAATTTTTCATGCAAAATAATTCGTTATAACTTAATGTGGTGATAGTATAAGGATAACGAAGTCACAGTTCAAAATATTAACGATAATGATCAAGTATATTGAGGGAATTGAGTAACCTATAATTTTGCTAAAATTCTTAGTAAGATAAATGATATATATATATACGATGTTTCATGGATGATAATGAAATATAACTTCCTTGGTAATAAAGTGATTATGACATGCCATAATTAAAGTAATGGTGATAATGTGATATCATAATGAATATAATGTTAATGAGCCAAAAATGTAAATAATGTTAAATCTCCTAAAAAGAATATCTAAATAATGGAACCTAGGTGATCCTTGAGAACCTGACCTATGTCGAGATGATTGTGGAGTATATGTTGATGAGTTGTTTGGTGGAAGTTAGGGTTGGAGAAATAACCTGAAGTTTTGTGATGAGATGTTGCACACTCACCCTTCCCTTCTTGCTTGTGATTTCGGGGACGAAATCCTCTTTAAGGGGTGGAGTGTTGTAACATACTGAATTCTGGAATTTTTTCTTTTGACCCTCTCCATCTTTTCCTTTCATTTCTATCCTTATTGTCCTTTCTATTTAATTAGTAGAATTTAGAGTCGTTTAGTGAATATTTATTCACTAATTGTACCAATACAAGGGTTTATGCACAAATACCTCAGTGAAATCTTAATTACCAAAATTAAGTGATCTAAAACTTAATATAACTTTTTGATGTGATTTGAAAACATAAAATATGCCACATAACTCATTTTAGTGGTAATATAAAGATAAGAAACTTAATTGGATGAATAGTTTAGATAATGGGCCGTTAATGGGCCATATGACATATCTCATAAAAAGAAGTATCAAAAGAGGAAACAAACTTCAACTTCAAAATCTACATATCAAAATTAGCCTACATGTCAAATTTCATCTAATTTGGACCACCTTGAAATATTAGGATAAGTTTAGGAGAGAGAAAATCAATAAAAGGCATAAGTAATTAATAATGTGATTATATAAATTAAAATATGGAAATAATGGAAAATGCATATTCTACACATCAAAGATAACTTGTGGATGAAGTTTGGTTCAATTTGGATGTTGTTTGTGCAGGTTGTGCAATTATATGCACATTATGGACTTTTATGCAATTTACCCAATTAAGAGGTTTTCTTTGCAAATTTTCACCTTAATTTTAATCCTTATATATTTTGTTACCATTCACAAGATTTTGAACCATGGGGCACCTGGTTGCACCTTGTTTTGAAGGTGTTACTTTCTAAGGGCATTATAGGGATTACCCTCTTTATAAATTTGCTTATCTTTAAAAGCTATCAACCACTGGGGTTTTTTCTTTGTTTGAAGGATGGTGGGGATGGCCTATAAGGCTATAGGGGCTCTTAGGACCGACCTTTGGTATGCAAGAAGAGTCTATGAGTTGTCCTCTTGTATCGCCATGAAGCCTTAGCCTAAGGACACATGGAAAGTCACATAGACACCTCATGCTTGCCCCCTTCTTTATAAAGCCATGCCTACCCCTTACCACCTCCCAATCCAAGAATAAATCCTCTCCTTCTCTTTATCACAGCTTATAGCATCATCCCTTATATGTTTGGCCATGAAGTTTCTGTCCCAAGGTAAAAGAGGGTGCCTACCTTGGTGAAGAAGGCTCCTAGGGTTCCAAATTTCTCTATTTAGGATTTCTTAAGCTCCTCCTTGGTGATTTTGACCAAAACTCGTAATAATCCTCCTTTCCTTCCCTATTTTCATATTTTTAGTATTACTCCCACCTTCTTCCAGGTCTGAACCATGACCTTCCATGGTAAAACTCCACCTAGAACCCTAAAACATCTCATCTCCATGCTCTTTTGCTAGGGTTTGCACCTCTAAAGTGGAGAAGGTGATCTTTGCTCAAGAAAGGAGTTTGGCTTGGAGAAACAAAACCTTATAATCTCAGGATCCTTTTTGTTTGGACCTTCTTACCTTTCTAGAGGCAAGTTTCGTTAACCCCCTTCTCATATATTGCTTAGTACATGCTTAAAATTCACGCTTCTATGTTTAAAATCGATGATTTCCATCTCTTTTTACCATGTTCTTCTAGGGTTTTGGTTTCTTGCTATTTTATCTTCTATAGAAGCTCTAGTTTGGTTACCTATTCAACTTCAAACCTGATCTTGGGTCAAATGGTGTTTTCTCTCTCTTCCTCTCTCTTCAATTATCTCGATCGGTTTGATGATGTGGCAATTTCCTATTGGTCAGTATTGAAAAATTCATATCTTCTAATCTGCTTATCCAAATTTGACAAATAAATATGTTTTAGAATTATAAAATTAATCTATATCTAATAAAAATATTTTTAAGGTCTGATTTCATGGTTTGACAAAGAGTGATTTTTGTAAAATGAATTTAATGCATAAAATCCATAAAAATTACATCTTAATCATCTTAACTCCAAAATTAACATAAAAATATGATTTCTTCATCAGGAGAACCTAATAAGTTCATTGGTGATATTTTCAAAATCTAAATCTGAGTTTTTCTAAAAAATCTGAAATTAGAGTTTCTATATATTAATGTGCGCTATGTACTCTAATACATGTTAATACATTGAAAATAGGCAAAGTGGAACTTGGACTCAATTAAAGTGGTGAAAGTTAGTAATTGATATCAGTAAGAGAGGTATGTGGATTTACACCTTAAGTTGGGAATAATTGTGCGTTAACCTATTTTTTTATAATGAGGCTTTATAAACCCTATTTCATATACTCTTGAATCTTTTGTTATACTTGCCTAATAAATCAATTTTGAGTGTTATTCTTGGGTCTTGGTACCCCCACTGCCATGCTTATTGATTCATATAATTATTCTTGCCATGACTACTTTTTCTAGCATGTGGATTTATGTTCTATTTAAAATAAAGTAGTGGTACTTATGTACAACCACCCACAGAGGACATGTAAATAATCGCCCTGGGGAATGTCTTATTCTCCCCATAATATTGTAGGTGACTGGGAATGTCTTATTCTCCCCTCACCTAAGGTTAGAGGTCTGGTAGGTACCTCAACCCTACTTAGTTAGGTAGACATAATTATCTAACATGCAAATCCTTTTTGATATAATTATTAATGGCAAGTTACTTTTGAATATAGCATCATACTCTTGTTATCTTCATCTTATGATAAACCCTAGCATGTTCTTATTTGCTTTACTTATCTTGATATCCTAGACTAGTTTTATGAAACATACTTTTCTTCCCTTTCCCTTTTTGCTGGGTGCCTTCCCAACCACCCAGGGGATGAGCAAGGTGATGGACAAGACAAAGAAGATCTTACCTTTTGGCTTGGACTCGATTGATGGAGATGTTTCTTGGACACAAGATTGCAGTAGTCTAGACTTCCCTCTATCTAGATCCTGATTGTGTGTCTTGATGTAAATCCTAATGGGAGAATTTGATGTATTTTTGTAAACCTTTTATGAAATTGAATATAGTCAGTTTTTTTTTTTTATTCTGCTACTTTCTAATGGTCTTATGTATACCAATGTTTAATAAATTTGGAAAATTTATGCCCATTCCATCATAACTCTGAGAGTGTTTGGAATGGATGTCAATTCTTCAAATTTTTAGTAAAGGGGTGATTTCACTCCCTTACAAATGAATCAAAAGATACAATCTTTCTAAAATCGACCAATTAGAAATCGCCACGTAGGAATCCATGTTCGAACCAGAGAGAGTGTGAGAGAGAGGGGCGGGCTCATTACTTGGCCAATCCTCACGGGCCAAGTCAGCAGCCTGCGCCCGCTGGCTGCCAAAGTGGCGCCCGGGTCAAGGCTGAGTCAACACACCCAAAACAAATCAGAAAGACCGTAGTGCCCTAGCGTGAAACAGAGAGGAGAAGAAGGGAGAGGCCAGGGGCAAAAATGTAAAAATCCAACGACTCATCTCCTTTCTCAAGTTGCGCCATGGCTACAGCTGCAAGCAGCAAACTTGGGGGAAAGATTAGGTGAAAATACTATACTTAGCCAAAATTAAAGTCCAGATATGCAAAAGAAAGCTCAGAGAAAGATGAAATCAATGATACCTTGTATTTGTCTGGAGACGAAGAGAGTAGGGAGAGACAAGTGTTGCAAGTTGGACGTCTTCGATGGCTATATGAGGTTCAAACGCAAACGAAACACGAAATCAAATGTTGGGTTGAGTTGCTAAGGTGACGACGGTACTTAGGGTATAGGTATTTATAGGCAAGGAAGCCTAGGCTAGAGTTTAGCTAGGTGAGGTGAGAGAGTCCGCCGGATTACTTAAGGGGTTTCTCGAATTTTTGTCAAAACACAAAAATCTTGGTATAAAGCTGAGCGGAATCTCACGAGGAATTCGTCGAAGCAAAAATCATCGAATTTCATCGAGTATATCTCAAGATATTTGGATTTATATTTTCAGAAAACAACCACATGTTTCTTAATTGATCCGAGGAACAAGACAAAATGTGGATCATCATATCAAGATCCAACGGCCGATGATCAGCGCAAAATCACAGTTAAAATTTTGATTCTTGTTCAAATTCGACTGAAGTGATTTAATGTTTTTCTCTCTCCTCATTTGGACTCCCAAGTGTTATCCAAAATTAACCAAAATTCATACTCTGACTGATTTGTATGTGTAGAATCCAAATAGAGAATTATTTTTGCCTTTTGGGGACTTTTAATAGGTTAAATAATTCAAATCATATTTTCTCTTTCCTAATGCATTAATGACTCTAGGATTATCCAAAAATAATATAAATTCACACATAAGTCTTACTAAGTATGTTGGATACGAATTTGTTATTATTTACATTTTTTGAAGTTGTTTGTTATTTTAAATAATAAGTTGAAAGTTTTACACACTTTCTCTCTCCTAAATTTATCTTCTCAACAAATATTTTTCAAATTGATTCAAAATTCATATAAAGGTCTATTTTAACATGTAGAACATGAATTTGTCATTATTATATTTTTTTGAATACTTTTATTATTTTATTTAATTCATTTAAATTTTATCACTTATTTATCCTTTTAATTTATTAGAGGTATCTAGAAACTTTCTAAAAATATAAAACTTGGCCTATAAGTAATGCTAAACGTGAGGAACACAATTTTGACATTAATTAATTTTTTGCAACATATATTTAAAATGTTGTCTTTGAGTCATTTTCTTTCTCCTGAATAAAATAAAATATTTAGCATTGACCAAATTAAATAAAAATGCACACATATACTCATTTTGATATATAGATTACGAATTTGGATTCATTTTTCCAATTTGAGGATGTTAGGTGTTTTATTTCACATTATTGGCTTATCTCCTATTTTCTTTTAATAAAGACTTTAATATATGCATTTATCTTCCAAATTAGGTGATAATTGGCCCTTAAGTTTCTTATAAGTCAGGAAAATGAGATTGATATCCAAATTATCTTCATGGGTTTTCACTTATGATTTTTGAGATAATATATTCCTCATTATCTCCTTTTATCCATTATATCCCATATTATTTCCAATTATTACATTTATCATCTCCTTTATGTATATTTCGAGATTTCCTTTCTTTTTCATATTATAAAAAGCATTAGAAAGTTCTAGGACGAATTTATTTATTCTTTTTAGCACTTAGGTGGACATTTTACATATTACACTCATTATTAAGCCTTCACTGAGGTATTTGTGCATAAACCCAAATATTGAGAGAAAAGGTGAACAAATATTCATTAAACCATCATATTCTCCACATATTAAACTGAAAAGCTAGAGAGGATAGAAATGAAAGGAAAAGATGGGAAAGAGGGTCAAAAGACAAAATGTCCAAGATTCGGTATGTTACACGCTCCTTTTATGCGATGATGTACGCCGCTCATAGCGTGTATGGACGGTCGTTGAGTCCTCTAAACATATGTGTCTCAGTGTCTGTGTCTCAACTTCATCCACGCGAATGGACTAGAACTCCACATCGTGCTTAATTTCTAAGCCGACAGGAAGGAGTAGTCTTTGTGTGATGACGTGCTAGCGTAGCGGTGCTCTCCTTTCTCTCCTGAGGACGGTGACGACTAGGGTTTATGTACGTGAGCATAAACTGAAAAGCCTCTCTCAATATCTTATATAGACATCGGCCGTAAAGCCCCTTTAAATAGGAGATGAAAGGAAGTAGGATTTCCTAAACCCATCGATAAATAGAAAGATTGCGTTAATTAAAATGCTCATAGATTAATTAGAATATTCTGGAATTAATTAATTAACCAATTAATCGTATTAGTTGATTAATTAATATCTAACTCTATGAAATGCTAGGGATGGCTCTATGGGCATACATACCAACACAAACATCATCAAACCAACTACTCTCTTCCCCTTAAAAGGTTTGACCTACCAGGCCAAACTAAAGTAGAGGTAAAAGGGTGAGTTTAACTAAGCCATGTATAAGATCCATCACGATTCCACTGTGCACTTTGATTGCTTACTAAACACCAACTTTAAAATCGAGGTTCTTAGGGATAGACTATCCAAACATGTGGTTCTAGGGGACATAATAGAACTATATTGACTATCCATCCTCAAACAAGTCATTACACTTGTAAGGCAATGTCAACATATTATGTTCTTAGGATTATCCAACTTAGGTGCCTAAGGCTACTATTGTCTATAGGCATGCTATTTCGGACAGTCTATATTAGCTCAGGCCAGGCAGGTATCATATGGATTTGGAAGTCCTCGTTAACCAAGCTAGTGGTGCGGAGGAAAATCTTGCCAGCCCCCAAACCTTGTTCCTTTCTAGACACCTTTGCTTTCAACTTCATGTCCTAATAGTTGCCTAAAGGCTCATCACGTTACGGTTAACTAAAAATGTTTCTAATGTGAAACTCTTATGATACTAAATCAAATCCTCTCATCATCTCAAGATTAGCATAGATCAATTATAGGGCAAACATGTGACTTAAAGAGGAACTATATGAGGCAAGGGTTCTAATTAGGGAGACAAAGTTGAAATACTCAGATTCTGACTACCATGGGCTCTGATACCATTCTATAAGGAGGTGGGACCCAAGAGGGGGGATCCACTCCCTACTAAAAAAAAATTAAAGAATAAAACATCCATTCTGAACACACTCAAAAATATGCTGGAATAGGTGTAAAATTTTCAAATTTCAATAAATGGTATTTAAAACAACCAAAGTGTAGCAGCGGAATTAAACAATTGATTATATTCAATTTTCACAAAAGATTATAAAAGTACATAATAATATCCCATAAGGGTTTACATGTATAATACAACATAAGGATCTAAGTAGAGGGAAGTCTACACTACTTCAAATATGTCTCCAGGTAAAATCTCCAAGAGCTAGGTCCATGTTGGAAGCTATGTTCTCCTGGTTATGATCAACACCTCAATCTAAACTTGGGTGGTTGGGAAAACACCCAGTAAAAGGGAAAGGAAAACAAAGTATGTGTCAACAAATATGAATAGGATATCAAGGAAAATAAAACATGTAAATAAATGCTAGTTTTCATCATAAGATGAAGATTTTAAGAGTATGAGGCTATTTTTAAATAGATGTTTGCCCTAAATAAAATATAATAAAAGGGTTGCATGCATGATAATTATGACTACCTTAACTAAGTAGGGTTGAGGCACCTAACGGACCTCAACCTATATGTGAGGGGAGAATTAATACAGTCCCAGTCACCTACACATATTTTTATGTGGGAAATAAGACATTCCCCAAGGCAAATTAATGCATGCCCTATCTATGGGTGGTTGTACATAAGTACCACTACTATAGCTAAATAATCCATAAAATCAACATAATAGAAAAGAAATCATGGCAAGTAAAAGCATCATATCAATTAGAAGATGGAAGTGGGGTACAAGACCCAAGAAAAAGAATATCATTACTGATTTTGAGGCAATTTAACAAAGAATCGTGGATAGAACGAATATGATTCATTAAAGCCTCATTAGTGAAATATAGGGTTTGGTTTGCAAATATCCCAACTTAGGATGTACAAATGCACATACCTCTCTTACTGATATCAATAACTAACTTTCACCACTTTAATTGAGTCCAAGTTCCACTTTGCCTATTTTCAATGTATTAACATGCATTAGAGTACATAATGCCACTAGTACATAATCGACCTTTAGTGTCGGTTATTTAAGGCCTTTAGTGTCGGTTTCTGAGTGACACCTATGTGGGTGACGCTAAAAGCCCAGCCGTTACGCGTCGGTTCACAAATCGACGCCAAACCCCTTCGCGCGCCACCGAAAACGTGCCAGCAGGGCACTATAGGCGTCGGTTATTAGATAAGAAACTGACGCCATATACCTTCGCGCCACAGAAGGACGCCATCTTGGGCACTATCAGCGTCGGTTATTAGATAAGAACCGACGTCATATAAACCCCAACACGGCCGTGCTGGCCAGTACGGCCGTGGTGTCTGGTCTGCTGCCACGACTGTGCACTCCCAACACGGCCGTGCTGGCCAGCACGGCCGTGGTGTCTGGTCCGCTGCCACGGCCGTGCTGGCCAGCACGGCCGTGGTGTTATGGAAATAGACGTCGGTTACTATTCGAAACCAACACTGTAACGATGTGGCGTTGGTTTTATACAAATAACCGACGCCTATTTTTTGTTTTTTTTCTATCAGTCTACAGACCTACTGTATGGCTGGTCGCAGGATGAGAAACCTGCAGTTCAGTTATGAACTACAGGTTTTACGACATTCATTGATATCAGCCAACAACAGGCCACAAACCTGCAAAATTAACAACAAAAATATTCACACATTTAGCAATGCAACCTGCAGTTCCATTTGATTTTCACACATTTAGAAACATTCATGTAGCTAGCAATCTGTAGTTCCATTCATTTTCACATTCACACATATAGAAACATTCATATAGCAACCAACAGTTTCATTCATTTTTACTCAGACATATGTAGAAACATCCAGACATGTAGAAACATTCACACATATATTATAATTCAGAAATTCATTTACAAAATATCATTCTTTAGTCATTATTCGCTATCAACATCCCAATTATATCTTAAATCCCCCACTACTTGTATGGTTGTTGCCCATTCTTCTCTTACTTCATTTAATTCTCCCATCGTATAGGGAGCATGTACATCTGGTAAGGCCGTTCCTGTAGTGTGGTCAGTTTTAAACACCTGTAAAGAGAATGATGTATATATATATAATTAATGAGCTATAAATAAGATTGATATATTTCATATTATCTAATGAGACTATATAATACCTCAGCAATACAATCGATGTCCATTGCGGCATATTTGATAATCATGTGCATAAATCGCATCACATAGTATCCACATGCCCATCCGTTGTCTTGTGTAGCACACTATAAATTCAAACATACAAAATATTAAAAAATACAACTAATTAAGCACTGTTCACATAAATAATATATACATATATTGCAGTCGGGAACTTACTTTCACATTCTTCCAAATTATTGGCTGGTTCTTTTTCGTGGGGACCTTTCCTCCAGCCTTTTTGAACTCATCAAAACCCCTACATGTTAATGTAACACAATATATTGCATAATTAAATAGTAATGTAATAACATATGTTAACGGATATGAAAATGAAATATTTCTCACCGAAATAATGCCATTTTCATTATGTGTCCATATTTTGTATTCAATTTACTCCCCTTAGGATCTAGATAATAGACAGTTAATGTCTCGAGGACAATAACCAGTAACTCCCAATGCATACCACTAGAGGTAAAAAAAGTTAAAAATTAATATCTCAAAATCCACAATAAAAATGTAATTTTCTTAAGTCTAAATTATAATAAGCAAAGTAAACTTACTCTACATTGAATGGAGCCATTATCATCATCTTCTTATTTTGAGCAAAAATTGTAAAAGCCTCACAACAGTATTGTTGAACTGACGGAGGGTCTTTAGCTACTAGACTAATCAAAGATGGAATAAAAAATCCTACATGTTCGAATGCAAAATCTGCACATATCTTGTCTAAGTAGCTGCAAAATATGTATTAATTACGCATGCATTAATAAATAAGAAACCAGATCACCAGATCCTACACAAGGTATATGGATGTATAAAGAAGATCTCACCTTATCCATAGCTCTATCACAGATGTATTTAGCCAATCATATCGAAACAACTCCAAAATATCTTGTATAAATAGTTTGTTTTCGTATGATTGACCTGCAATATCTGAATCTATAGAGATAGTTATAGGGCAATTTATATCATGTTCGCCTAACCATATTGCCATACCCCTACAGTTAGGACCTAACAGGACAGGTAGGTCCTGTGGAACCCAACTGGGTAATGTAGGAGGTGGAAGTGGAGGCCTAGATGTTGTGGGTGTCTTCTTTTTAACCTGTATATATATATATATATATATATATATATATATATATATATATATATATATATATATATATAGGGCAACGATCCAGTGAGAAACAAATCTGGTGAGAGCATGATAGGCATTTGAATAACTCTCCACATAGATCAATTTTTCCTAATCCAACCATACAGATTACAAGTATACCTCAATATCTACCTTCCTATAAAATTTTATCACCATACAATTTGTAGATCATTCACAACAACCAAATATTTTTCGACGCTCTATATTGGATTTTAGGTTGACCGTTGGATGTAAAAAGTGTATATTGTACATATGGACATGTAAACAATGTATGATTGTAATGATTTTTTTGCGATAAGGTAAATGAAATGATGCTTTTTCCATCTATACGGTTGGATTTTAAAAAATAGTTACTAATTTGTAGTTATTCAAATGCCTCTCATGCTCTCACCGTAGGATGTTTCTCACTGGATCACTACCCTATATATATATATATATATATATATATATATATATATATAATTTCAGATCAACTGACATCATATACACACACTAATAATTTAACGTAATGTAAATTTACCATACAATTTCAATAAAGATGACATCCGCTTTTAGCCACAATATCACTCCGCCTTCTGCCTCACCAAGCGTTTCACAATCTGGGTGGGCATATGGCAATGGAAGATCCATCTACTTGGGGAATATATGTACCAGGCTCACACGAATCCAACCAGCTGGTAATGGAGACCCGTGAAACATTTCCCCTGGTAGGGATGGATAAGCCGACGCCTCTGCAACGACATATTCATTAACTTTTAGACGGCATGGCTTCAACCCCTACAAATTTTTGTGTAAAGAATGTTATATACATATATACATATCATCTTTTTTTGAAACGCCTACAATTTCATATATACATATCATATTGAAAACATATCATCTTGAATTAAAAAAATAGTTACTATGTCATAAAAATACTTACAGCGGATTTGCTAGGTGGTGGGTCTACAGGATTACTCCCAACCTCTGCAGTAGGAGTAGAGCCCGCAGTAGGAGACACCATAGGTATTGTCTGGTAAGTGGCAGTCTGAGATGCCTGCCACTTTTTCATTGCTTCTTCGAGTTTCCTATCAAATAGCTTATCTACCTATACATGGATAAAAGAAACGTCAAATTCTAATTATTGAATTCTCTTTTACAGTAACATCTACAAGGAAAAAATATGTTACCTCTTCCTGTGAAAGTCCCACTTTTGGGACATGTTTGCGCTGGGATGGCCCAAAAAAAGCTTTGATGCCCACACCAGCGCCTACAGCCCTAACACGTCCAGGATGCTCTGGGTTACCTAGAGCAACTGTCAATTCATCCCTTGTGCCCTCAGGGACGAACTTGCCTTGTTTCCTCAGCTCGTGCAGCTCCCACTAATCGCCAAAACAAAAATTTGTAATTAAGTAAACACCACAAATAATCAATATTCGAACGATTGTTGTAAGAGTTGTATTTTACCATTTTTGCAGCCGCCTCAGCAGTTGCGGGATTCCTTATTTCTCCCTTCTTATTTTGCCTCCCAGCTATCCAAACATCATGGTGAGGCAGAGGTGTGCTACCTATAGTGGAGGACTCCTGAGTAGCAGCAGACTAAGCAGTAGCCTCAGACTGTAGTCTTTGGCGAATGCCTGCATACCCCTTTGGACCCATTGTGTGGTCATGCACATTCAGTGCACGCCTTGATCTTTGTACTTCACTGAGGGCCTAGTTAGTATGCACATTATATTAATGAGATTGGGACTCACGCCTAATACCTTGAATTCATCAGTTTGTCTTGAAGCAACAAACGCGTCCCATTCTTCTTTGTCCAGGAAGTTCCACTGTTCAGTAGTTGTCTTCTTCCTCTTATCAGCTTCTTTTATGTATTCTCGGGTGAGATTTATCCTATAGTTCCTTAAGACTCTCCCATAGCGTTGCATCACACATTTACGATGCAGCTTTTCATCCAATTCAAATATACTCTGCAAATTAGAATTGCTATTAACTAGTATCCAAAAAATTAGTAATCTACAAACTTTATGCCAACAAATGCTACTCACGCATAAATCCTTCCATATTACGTCTTTATTCTCCTTAGAAACTTTATTCCAAGAATCTATCTTACAACCGCAATGGCTACGAGTAACATACCCAAAATATGAAACAAATGAATTGCGATTCACACCAGATGCATTTCCTGCATTATCAAAATCCACAACAAGTTTGGGTCCATTGCCCTTTTGCGCTATTAACTTCTTCATCATAGTGATGCCCCTTCTCTTGTCAACTTTTTGGTGTTGTTGATCAAGTGTCTCAAGTGCTTCAGGTGGTACATGTGCATCATCAACCTAAAATTTGACAAAATAAACACATTTACAAGATATAACTATAAATGGACATATAGATATAAATATATGATATATTTTTAAAACTTACATTGGGAGGCGGCGCATTGATGTCCTCACCCTCACGGTAATCATCAACATGGTCATCAGGAGAATGCTCAGCCATATGAAAATTCACATTCACATTGTAAAGTTCACATTGTAAAGTAATTCAAATTGTAAAGCTCACATGGTAAAGTTCACATTCACATTGTAAAGTAATTCACATTGTAAAGTTCACATTATAGAGTAATTCACATTGTAAAATTCACGTTGTAAAGTTCACATTCACATTGTAAAGTTCACATTCAGAAGAAAAAAAACATATAAAAAAAATATAAACATGCCTCTAATATTGCAATTTTTTTATCAATTAACAATCCTTCATTGTGATCTCCGCACACGTACAAGTCATCATTAGCTTCAATATTTGTTGGTGTTGGCAACCCGACTGAGAATGGACTGGAGTCATCATACTTATCATAGTATTGTTCTTCATCTATAGGATCTTCAATGAACTGTCTTTTACCATGAAGAACAACCGACCATTTATCATTTGCAGGATCATCGATATAAAATACTTGTTTCGCATGTAATGCCAATATGAATGGTTCATCCTTCTCGCCAATCTTTTCAAAGTTCACTAAAGTGAAACCCAATTCATCCACTATAACTCCTTTGGTGTTATCAACCCAATTACATTTGAAGAGCGGAATTCTAAAATCTATGTAGTCAAACTCCCATATGTCTTCAATGACACCGTAATATGACATTTTAGCTTCACGTGGACTCTTATCCTTTGCACTTGTAAAAAACATAGTCGATGCTTGAAGGGTGACCCCACTATTTTGGACGACACTCTTATCATCTTGGCACTTTGTGTAATATGTGAATCCATTAATGTCATACCCTTCATAAGACATAACAGTCAATTTTGGTTTAAAGGCGAGGCGTTTGATAGTTTCAGTAATATCATCTGGTGTTTGAGATAATTGATGTAAGACTTTATTTTCAAACCACTTAATAAATGTCTTGTTATGCTCTCTAGCAAGCCACGTTGTATTGGCTCGAGGATATTGTCTCTTGATGAAATTGGTATGTTCCTCGATATAAACGTTCACTTCGTCCATGTTGTGTAAAATATACAAGTGACCTTGTTCCAACTGCTCACGGCTGATTACTTTCACACATGATCCCAAAATTCCTTTGCCAAATTGCTCGTCAATATTCTTGTCATTATCAGGAGTGTCATTACCACTGAGAAAGTCATTGCAAAAATACATAACCTCTCTCGCCACATAACCCTCGATAATACTCCCTTCAGGCCGATAACGGTTTCGAACATCACTTTTAAAAATGCTCATGTATCGTTCAAAGGGATACATCCAATGTAAGAAAACTAGTCCCAACATTTTCACTTCCCTAGTCAAGTGGACAACAAGATGTACCATGATATCAAAGAACGACGGAGGAAAATACATCTCAAGTTGACATAGGGTAACAACCACTTCTCTTTGCAATTTATCGAGAGTATCAGGTTCAATAACTTTGTTGCACATACTGTTGAAAAAGAAACAAAGTCTGGTGATTGCAAACCTTACATGCTTCAGCAATATAGATCTAATTGCCACAGGCAATATTTGTTGCATTAGAGTGTGACAATCATGAGATTTAAGACCTGTCAACTTCAGATCTTTCATTGATACCAATCTACGGATGTTGGATGAGTAACCCTGTGGCACCTTAACATTTACCAAACATTCACAAAAAGCTTTCTTCTCCTTTCTAGACAATGTGTAACAAGCGGGAGGTAAGTATGTTCTCCGATTTCCCATTTCACGAAATTCTGTTAATTCTGACCTTATTCCCATTTCACGTAGGTCCAATCTGGATTTTATCCCATCTTTAGTCTTACCTGGTATATTCAAAAAAGTACCAATGACACTATCACATACATTTTTCTCAACGTGCATGACATCGATACAATAGCTACGAGTAACATACCCAAAATATGAAACAAATGAATTGCGATTCACACCAGATGCATTTCCTGCATTATCAAAATCCACAACAAGTTTGGGTCCATTGCCCTTTTGCGCTATTAACTTCTTCATCATAGTGATGCCCCTTCTCTTGTCAACTTTTTGGTGTTGTTGATCAAGTGTCTCAAGTGCTTCAGGTGGTACATGTGCATCATCAACCTAAAATTTGACAAAATAAACACATTTACAAGATATAACTATAAATGGACATATAGATATAAATATATGATATATTTTTAAAACTTACATTGGGAGGCGGCGCATTGATGTCCTCACCCTCACGGTAATCATCAGCATGGTCATCAGGAGAATGCTCAGCCATATGAAAATTCACATTCACATTGTAAAGTTCACATTGTAAAGTAATTCAAATTGTAAAGCTCACATGGTAAAGTTCACATTCACATTGTAAAGTAATTCACATTGTAAAGTTCACATTATAAAGTAATTCACATTGTAAAATTCACATTGTAAAGTTCACATTCTAGAAAAAAAAACATATAAAAAAAAATATAAACATGCCTCTAATATTGCGATTTTTTTATCAATTAACAATCCTTCATTGTGATCTCCGCACACATACAAGTCATCATTAGCTTCAATATTTGCTGGTGTTGGCAACCCAAATGAGAATGGACTGGAGTCATCATACTTATCATAGTATTGTTCTTCATCTATAGGATCTTCAATGAACTGTCTTTTACCATGAAGAACAACCGACCATTTATCATTTGCAGGATCATCGATATAAAATACTTGTTTCGCATGTAATGCCAATATGAATGGTTCATCCTTCTCGCCAATCTTTTCAAAGTTCACTAAAGTGAAACCCAATTCATCCACTATAACTCCTTTGGTGTTATCAACCCAATTACATTTGAAGAGCGGAATTCTAAAATCTATGTAGTCAAACTCCCATATGTCTTCAATGACACCGTAATATGACATTTTAGCTTCACGTGGACTCTTATCCTTTGCACTTGTAAAAAACATAGTCGATGCTTGAAGGGTGACCCCACTATTTTGGACGACACTCTTATCATCTTGGCGCTTTGTGTAATATGTGAATCCATTAATGTCATACCCTTCATAAGACATAACAATCAATTTTGGTTTAAAGGCGAGGCGTTTGATAGTTTCAGTAATATCATCTGGTGTTTGAGATAGTTGATGTAAGACTTTATTTTCAAACCACTTAATAAATGTCTTGTTATGCTCTCTAGCAAGCCACGTTGTATTGGCTCGAGGATATTGTCTCTTGATGAAATTGGTATGTTCCTCGATATAAACGTTCACTTCGTCCATGTTGTGTAAAATATACAAGTGACCTTGTTCCAACTACTCACAGCTGATTACTTTCACACATGATCCCAAAATTCCTTTGCCAAATTGCTCGTCAATATTCTTGTCATTATCAGGAGTGTCATTACCACTGAGAAAGTCATTGCAAAAATCCATAACCTCTCTCACCACATAACCCTAGATAATACTCCCTTCAGGCCGATAACGGTTTCAAACATCACTTTTAAAAACGCTCATGTATCGTTCAAAGGGATACATCCAATTTAAGAAAACTGGTCCCAACATTTTCACTTCCCTAGTCAAGTGGACAACAAGATGTACCATGATATCAAAGAACGACGGAGGAAAATACATCACAAGTTGACATAGGGTAACAACCACTTCTCTTTGCAATTTATCGAGAGTATCACGGTCAATAACTTTGCTGCACAGACTGTTGAAAAAGAAACAAAGTCTGGTGATTGCAAACCTTACATGCTTCAGCAATATAGATCTAATTGCCACAGGCAATATTTGTTGCATTAGAGTGTGACAATCATGAGATTTAAGACCTGTCAACTTCAGATCTTTCATTGATACCAATCTACGAATGTTGGATGAGTAACCCTGTGGCACCTTAACATTTACCAAACATTCACAAAAAGCTTTCTTCTCCTTTCTAGACAATGTGTAACAAGCGGGAGGTAAGTATGTTCTCCGATTTCCCATTTCATGAAATTCTGTTAATTCTGACCTTATTCCCATTTCACGTAGGTCCAGTCTGGATTTTATCCCATCTTTAGTCTTACCTGGTATATTCAAAAAAGTACCAATGACACTATCACATACATTTTTCTCAACGTGCATGACATCGATACAATGCCTGACTGTCAAAGAACTCCAATAAGAAAAATCCCAAAATATTGACTTCTTCTTGAATAAAGATTTGTCACTCCGTGTGGCCATAGTACATTGTGATCTCTTACCAAATTCATTGACAAAGTCTTTTACTCTTTCATAAACAACCGCCCCTGGTATAGGTTTAGGTGCACTCCGTTCCTCATTCAATCCATTGAATGCTTTGCGCTTCCTACGATACAGATGAAATTTTGTAAGAAACCTTCGATGACCGAGATATACAGTCTTACCGCCATGTTTTAGTCTTGTTGAATCAGTGTTCTCTTCACATATAGGACACGCTTTAGCTCCTTTGACACTATATCCAGACAAATTCCCATATGCTGGAAAGTCATTAATAGTGCAAAACAACATAGCATGCAAACAAAATGTCTCTCTTCGTGAAGCATCATAGGTCATCACACCTTCACCCCAAAGTTTCTTTAAGTCATCAATCAGAGGTTCAAGATAAACATCGATGTCATTTCCAGTTTGTTTAGGGCCTGATATCAACAACGACAGCATTACGTACTTATTTTTCATACACAACGAGGGAGGAAGATTGTATATAACAAGCATGACTGGCCAAGTGCTATGTTGGCTGCTCAATGTCCCGTACGGATTCATCCCATATGTACAAAGCCCAAGTCTTAGATTCCTGACTTCTTCACCAAATTCAAGGTACAATAGATCAATCTTCTTCCACTGTGGGGAATCAGACGCATGTCGTAGGATCCCATCATTATTTTTCTTAACATCAGCATGCCACCTCAAATTCTTTGCATCTATCGGATTGGCAAACAAGCATTGAAACCGTGATATTATAGGTAGATACCACATCACCTTGGCAGGAGAACCATTTTTGGACTCCCCCGAAGTCGTCAATTTATACCGTGACGCACCACATTTTGGACAATCTTTCAAATCCACATAGTCCTTTTGAAATAATACACAATCATTCGGGCATGTGTGTATCTTCTTGGCATCCATTCCCATTGGGCACAACAATTTCTTTACCTGGTATGTTGAGATTGGCAGCTCGTTTCCTTCAGGAAGCATTTCTTTCAACAAAGTCAACAATGAAGTGAAGCTTTTGTTGCTCCATCTATTATTAGCTTTCAACTTATACAATCTCATCACAGCGCTAAGCTTCGTAAACTTAGTACAACCTGTGTATAACGATATCTCAGCATCATGCACAATGTTTCTAAAAATTGGAGGTGGATCGGTGTGCTCTACCCCACAACTATCCAGCATCGCATCAACGATGTCTACTGGAACTGGTTCATTCACATCTACGTCATCGTAGGCAATTTCTTCTTCTACACAAGCACTGCTATCGACATCCACTAGTTTCGGGTTTGAAATCTCTCCATGCCAGTGCCATTCTGTATAGCCTTGTATAATCCCGTTGCACATGACATGACTTTTGATTTCGTCACCAGTGCTGACTTTCAAGTTGTTACCGCAATGCCTACATGGACAGTAGAACCTATCTCCAGTTTTTTCCTATGTTCCTCGGAAAATCTAATAAACTGGTCAAGACCAGAAATAAACTCTGAGGTGCAGCGATTGCGAATGGACATCCATGATCTATCCATTCTATGATCAAAGAGAAATCAAATATACATTACAACAAGATTAGGGTCTAGGGTTAACAGATTAGAGTTTTTGCATGGTTAAAATTTTAGGCCAACAAATACATGTGTTGTCATTCTTATATATAATAAATATGTACCACCTATCTCATTCTTGAACACCTAATCTCACTAGTAAGTGTATAATGTGTATTGGGTTTTCAAGAAAATTTTGGCAGCATTTCCCCGCTGTTCTCTAAGTACATATGTACTTAGAGAACAAACGGGAAAATGTTGTCGAAATTTTCTTGAAAACCAAATACACATTATACACTTACATCATAAGTGAGATTAGGTGTTCAAGAACAGTCCCAAACCGGGGACTATCCAAGATTTACTCCTAATGAGTATATCTTGGACGGGTTTCTAGGCCAACAAATACATGTGATGTCATTCTTATATATAATAAATGTGTATCACCTATCCCATTCTTGAACACCTAATCTCACTAGTAAGTGTATAATGTGTATTGGGTTTTCGAGAAAATTTCGGCAGCATTTCCCTGCTGTTCTCTAAGTACATATGTACTTAGAAAACAAATGGGGAAATGCTACTGAAATTTTCTCGAAAACCCAATACACATTATACACTTACATCCTAAGTGAGATTAGGTGTTCAAGAACAGTCCCAAACCGGGGACTATCCAAGATTTACTCCTAATGAGTAAATCTTGGATGGGTTTCTAGGCTAATGAGTACATATCCACTACATGTATTTGCTCACTTACATTGCATCACTCACAATTAGAGCATTATTAAATAATAAATCAAGAATTCAATAGTTTCAAACATGCAATAATTCACAATTAGAGCGATAAGATTCACTTTGTACAAACATACATGGCATAATTTAGGCACAATAGCAGGTGTGGTCATTGACCCGATTCAACATTATAAGAATAATTTTAGAAGAGTAATGTAGCACAACATTATAGGCTATCTGATTATAATTGAGCAATATAGCACAAAATCAACCAACATGGTCGTGCTAGCACGACAGTGCTATGCAGCACGGTCGTGCTACCAACACGCCCGTGCTTCCCAGCACGACCGTGCCAACCTGCGATTTCACACACCTCGACTGAGGAAGAAGAGGAGGAAGAAGAGCATAGCAGGTACCTTCGGCGGCGTTGGCAGGGAGAGTAGCAGCAGCAAGTAGCAGGAGTAGGAGAGCATGTCGCCGGAGCAAGATAGAAGGTCATCGGAGAAGGAGAGAAGGCCGCCGGAGCTGGGGCAGAGGGCAAGCGGCGGCGGAGGTAGGCAGAGGACCACCCAAGCGAGCGGAGCAGCGCACGGACAATGGTGGCGGAGGTGGGGGCAGAGGAGAAATCACCGGAAATCGCCAAACCCTGGAGTAGCAGCTGCGCGAGACAATGAATGAAGCAGAGAAAGAGGAAGAGTCGGGCTCGCGGGTGTTGTTAAGTTATCAATCGTCGTCGGTTATTAAAAACAACCGACACGTAAACCTAAAGGTGTCGGTTCTACAAACCAACCGACACCTATTCTTAATGATAGTCGTCGGTTTTTATTAGAAAAAAACCGACGTCTATCTACATACGCCGATTAAAAAATGTTCTCGATTAATGACCATAGTCGTCGGTTTCTTTCTAAAACCGACGCTCAAAAGGGTGTGAAAATTTTCCCGGGAAAACGCGCGAAAACCCATACGCGTCGGTTCTTGTAGTAAAATCGACAACCAAAATGTTCCCAATTTTTGTATCACGAATAACCTTTCGTCTTCAGTTTTTTAGTAAATAACCGACGCCATATGTCAAATTTTGGAGGTAATTTTTTTCACGCGAAATTTGGGATTTGGCGGTTAATTTTAGGCGTCGGTTGTTTATTCTACAACCGACACTAAATAGAAAGTGATACCCATGTCTGGCCACTCCTCTCCGATATATGTCGGTTTGTGTTTTAAACCGACGTAGTAGGTTTTAGGCGTCGGTTCTTAGTTAATAACCGACGACTGGAAAGTGACTTCATAAGCCATTTCTGTAGTAGTGTGCACATTAATGTATAGAAACCCTAATTTTAGAACTTTTTAGCAAAACTCGGATTTAGATTCTAAAAACCTCACCAATGAACTTATTAGGTTCTCCTAATCAAGAAAACATATTTTTATGTTAATTTCGGAGTTATGATGAATAAGAGGTAATTTTTATGGATTTTATGCATTAAATTTATTTTACAAAAATCACCATTTGTCAGACCTCAAAATTAGACCTTGAAAATATTTTTATTAGATATATATTAATTTTTTGATTCCAAATCATATTTATTTCTCAAAGTTGGATAAGCAAATTAAAAGATATGAATTTTTCAATTTGAACCAATTAGGAAATGACAAGTCATAAATCTTCGAGAGGGAGGAAGAGAGAGAGAGAAATCATTTGACCTAAGATCAGGTTTGGAGCTGCATAGGTAACCAAACTAGATCTGCTATAGAAGGTAAAATAGCAATAAACCAAAACCCTAGAAGAACATGGCAAATAGAGATGGAGATCATTGATTTTAAACATAGAAGCATGAATTTGAAGCATGTAGTAAACAATATATGATAAGGGGATTATAAAAAATCACCTTTAGGAAGGTGGATAGGTTCAAACAGAAAGGTTCCCAAGCTAGAGAGATTGGTTTCTCCAATAAATCTCTTCTCTCGAGAAAGAAGCACCTTCTCCACTTTAGAGGTAAAAAACCCTAGCAGATGAACGTGAATATGAGGTGTTTAAGGACTCTAGGTGGGGTTTTACTATGGAAGGCCATGGTTCCGACCTGGAAGAAGGTGTTAGGAAGACGAAAAGCATGAAAAGGGGGAAGGAAAGGAGGAAACTTACTAGTTTTGGTCGAAATCACCAAGAAGGGGCTTTAGAAACTCTAAACAGAGCAAATTTGGAACCCTAGGAGCCTTCTTCACTAAGGTAAGCACCTCTTTTACCTTGGTACAACACCTTCGTGGCCAAAAAGAGTAGGAACGATGCTCTAAGATGAAGTAAAGAGAAGGAGAACAAGAGTTTTCAAATTGGGAGGTGGGAAGGGGTAGATATGGCTTTATAAAAAAGGGGGGCAAGCATGAGGTGTCTATGGGACTTTCCATGTGTCCTTAGCCTAGGGCTTCATGGCCATGCAAAAGGATAGCTCATAGAGGCTTCTTGAATATTAAATGTCAGTTCTAAAAGCCCATGGAGACTTCTAGACCATCCCCACGGTCCTCCAATCAAAGAAATAACCCCATTGGTTGATAACTTTTAAAGATAAACTCATTTATAAAGAGGGTAATATCTAAAATGCCCTTGGAGAGAAACACCTTCAAACCAAGGTGCAACTAGGTTCCCCATGGTTGAAAATCTCGATAATGTTAAGGGAATATCTAAGGATTATAATGCAGGTGATAATTTGCAAAGAAAAACCTCCCACTTGGGTAAATTTATAAAAGTTCAGAATGTACCTAATATTGCATAACTTGCACTAACAACATCCAAATTGAACCAAATTTGAAACTTAGGATCATTTTATGTTTTCAGAAAACATCAAAGTTAGATTAAGGTTTAGAACTTAATATTGGTAATTAAGCGTGTGCATAAAACTTTCCATTGGTATAATTATTGAACAAATATTCACCAAACCACTATAAATTCTACAATTTAAACATCAAGTCCAAAAAGGATAGAAAGGAAAGGAAAATCTTAGAAAAGGGCCAAAAAGAGAATATGTCCAAGTTTCGGTATGTTATAGAAACCCTAGGTTAAAGCATGATTTTGACCCAAGAGGAGAAGAAATCTCCAAGAGAAATCACCATGGACCATGTACAACCCTCATGATAAAGATGGAGGAAGAAGAAGAAGAAGATGAAAGGGGAAAACAAATCCAAGTTTCGAATCACTTACCAAGAGAATAAATTTTCCAATAAACCACCACCAAGAAGATGATCTAGCATCAAATCCACCACATGCAAGAAGAATCAACTACCCTAGCTTCAAGATATGTTCCTTCTTGATCCTAGAGCTCTAAGGTCGGTTCACGTTCAAGGGAGAAAGAAGAGGAAGTCGAAAAGTCTCTCACACATGGGGATATATACCCCAAGGGAGAGAGAGGAAATGATTTGTGAGATGTCACCATTTTTAGATCACCTAAGGACACATGTCCTTCAATCCCATGGTATTATCCTCTTCCACATGAAAATTTCATATTTATCCAGAAAGTGTAGTGTCATTAAGGTCGCAACACATTCAAACTCACCTTGTTTCGACCTGAAACCCTAATCTATCAAAGAAAGGTAGAAACACTAAAGGATAAGGGTTTGTTTTGACCTCTAGGTCATCTAGGTTGAAACCACAACCCTTAGGGAAGGTGTTGTGGTTGCTATCCTCACCTAAGTGTAAGGTAATGGTCGCTACACCCAAACCCTAGCCAAGTCACCACTTTAACATGATAACCCTAGAAACCCTACAACACCATGAAGTGTTCCATCAATAAACATTAATCAAACAAAGCACCCCATGTCGTCATATTATCTCTCATGGTGCCAAGGTATAAGAATCACTCTCTTCATGTGACATTTTGCATGTTAACCCTCAATTATGGGTAAATTGCAAACTACTCCAAAATAAGTACTTATATAGAAAATATGGTTCAAACCTCAATCAAATTGAAGCCAAAGACATGTCACATGATATTAAAGCATTCCACAAGATTAAATTAAGGTTTAAGAATCTTATTATGCAAAGGATATATATTTAAGCACAAAACTAGGTCAGAGAGTCTTACACAAACCATATGTGATTATTACCAAGTCTTAAACCCTAGATCAAGATTAATTCATCTAGCATATTAGGATTACGTTTTAGAGATGTAAACAACAACATGTATGCAAGAAAATGGTGCGTTAATAGTAGGGAGAAGAGTCATATAACCCACCTTATGTAGAGAATCAAGCTCCAAAGCCACAAGCTCTAAGAGGGGAGAAGAAACTCCAACTAAGATCAACTTTTGGCCACAAGATCATCTCAAGAAGGAGCAAACATACCAAGGTCAAAAGATGGCTCAATATGAAGAAAAGAACAAACCCTAGGCCGATTAAGAGGAAAGGAAAAAGAATGAGAGGAAAGCTCCATCTCACTTAGGTACTTCCATGGTAAATCCATAGTCTCTGACCTTAGTGAAGAGAAGATCCTCAAAGAATAGCCACCATGGTTGCACCATAGTCTCATGGCCAAGAAGGAAGAGGAAGATAGGGTAGAGATTAAAAGAAAATGTGACCAATGAGAGATAACAACTAATTACCAAGAAGGAAGGTCACCAAAGATCACCACAAGGAAGGTGATCAAGCTCAAGATCACTACATGCAAGGCTGATCTGCCACCAAAGCTCCAAGATGAGTCCTCTTTTGCTCAACAAAGCTCCGAGGTCGAACACAAGGGAGAATAAAAAGAGTAGGGCCGAAAAGGATACTTCCATGTCAGGGAGAGGGGTTATATACTTAAGGTAGGAGGGAAGCAAGGGGGTTATGAGGTGTCAACACAAGAGAGCACCAAAAGGACACTTGTCCACCAACGAAACAACCATGCAACCACTTAAAACATGCATACATGAAAGGGTGATACAACCTAGGGAGGGTAGAAACCACCTAGGTCAACTGCAACCCTTGTTGCGTCTGCAACACATCACGATACCCATGTAGCAACCACTACACTAGGTCACCATGGACAACATGGTCGAGGCACTCCACTAGAGGACAAACGTTAGAGACCAACCTCAACTAGAGCACCAAGGTCGAAGCAACTACACCTAGGGTAAGTGTTGCGGTCGCAACACACACACACAAACCCTAGCAAGCTCGACACACATCAACAAGGCAAACCATAGAAACCCCTAATCTCACAATGTGATGTCACATCATCAACCATGGTCTAAGAAAAGCGCCCTCTTTTGATGTCAAGACATAGAAGGAAAACAATACATGTGGCAAATTGTAAGATAACCCTCACTCATGGGTAAATTGCAACTTGGTCCAAAACAAGCATATCAAGCTCAAACATCATCCAAACAAGACCAAACTGAAAACATAAACTTGTCACATGTGATTAAGGCATCTCAAAATATTAGATTAAGGTTTAAGCATCTTATTAAGCAAAGAGAACAAGGTTAGCCCAAAATCCAGGTCAAGGGTCTTACAGTTGGGTGTTGCTCGTGGTTGCGACTATGGTTTGTGACCGTGGAGATTGAATTGCTATTGGTGGGGGAGATTCGACATCCATTGATGCATCGTGGAAGATCTCCCAGCTATCCACCGAGGGACTTCTACAATGCATGTTGTAGTTCATATTTGGTCCCATTTTCTCAAGAGTCTACTTCTGGGGTATGTTGCAAACTTCCATGTTTTGAGAAGACGGTGCTGATACATCCTCATATCCCACTCCTCCTATGCAATTGTGTCTCCTTTTTCTCCCCGGTCAACACCTTCCTTCCCATGGTCTAGTGGTCTTCCCTGGCCTCATCCTCCATTGTAGAATCACCCACCACCACCTCCTCCAAACCCTAAAATCATTGCCACAAATCTTTATTTTTATTTTGCTAAACCATATATAAGTGTTTTGATAAAACAAAAAAAATGATACTTAACTTTAACAAAACTTACCGGAGCTTATTATAGTAGAGGATATTTATGAAACATGATTATTTGAATGTAACTAATTTAAGTGTATTTAAAATTAGGAAAAAAGTACTCAATATTTGATTAAAATGCATAATAAAAAAGAAAGGACGACTCTTGTACCTAGACATGTGCATGTTACAAATACTTTTGTTGGACTTTGTTTGCTTATGTTTACAATTTTTGTAATACATTTTGTATTATGGGTACTACATGAAAAGATTGATATGTGGCAAAAAGAAAAGTTATGTCATTGGAAATTATATCGTTACCTCATAACATATCTATTTTCACAAAACACACGTGTATGAAGCAAGTGTAACGATACATATAGAAAATACAAGAACCAAATTTGGAACCACCAAAATCACTAGTGGTTGTCAGTTGTCCTAATTTATAATTGATCTACTTTGATAATATAGAAAAATGTAAGAAAATTTTACAACTACATACAAATCTAACAAGAAATACACACCCAATTCGACAGGTTCAAGAGTTGTTAGGTTGTTAGTACAACATGAATATATCATGATATAGAAGAAAGTTTGTGAAGATTTTTTCTAAAATTCTTTTTATAATTTTCAAATTAAACATCAATCATTGTATTTAAACATACAATGTAGGAAGAGTGAAAGAGTGTAGTATATATTATGTGTAATAATTTTATATTTTTAGTTACAATAGCCTTTTGTTCCAGTAAGTCAACCATGTGAGACCATAGAATGGTATATATGGAGACTTTCTCTTCAGGTATGTAAAGAGTTTTCTATGTATTTCTATTTTTTAGATTATAGAATAGTATTTA
This sequence comes from Alisma plantago-aquatica, assembly GCA_963693085.1. Lineage (NCBI taxonomy): Eukaryota > Viridiplantae > Streptophyta > Magnoliopsida > Alismatales > Alismataceae > Alisma > Alisma plantago-aquatica. Next base: position 209,639,717 of record OY856414.1, read on the forward strand.
CATTTTAATATATTATTAGGAAGATGGTAAGAAGTATTGTGTAATCATTTATATTTTTAATTACAGTCATTTTTTATTCTAATAAAACAATCATGTGAGAGAATAAAATGATATGCATAACAATAAAACTATATAAAAGGCCGTAGGAGTTGAAAGTACAATCATAAATTGACCCTATTGTTATATAAAAGATCATTAAAATTTTGTATGTCTCTTAACTTCTTGAATCAGTGGTCTTGTGTATTCTAGAAGAATTGTACATACCCCCACCATAGTGTGAGCTTACTATTACCAATCTCTAAATTTACGTTGTGTTTTTACAGTGCTAAGATTAGGAGTGTGATAGAACTATGATTGGACTCCACAAACATCATGAGCGATTTGTCACTAACATTACTATCGAAAAAATTATTGTTATTTTTGTCATTAGTGATCTATGTCTGGTACCATATTAGTCAAAATATATGTTTCAATTAGTCTTTTCCTTCCCGTCTTACTTTAATTTTTATCTCTATGATGCAACACTAGATTTACGATATATAAAGTAATTCAATATTCTCAGTTCGATACTGTGCAAAGATATGTCGATGTCCAATTTATAACTAGAAAAAATTATAACTGGAGTTGCATAACATTTTATTAGAAGGATTGTATAACACAATTTTCTCTCCCTCTACTAGCAGCAGCACCAGGTTAATCAGCTCCCTAGGGTATTCTCAGATTTATCCTCGCTACATTTGTTGGGGTTTTAGTTTTAGTACGTATCTGCAACCAACAAGGTTCAACAGCCCCAGTTGAAGAGTCAGCTACCTGTGGACAGCGGCGGCGACATGGCGGGGTTTGGGGGTCCATTCTGGGGAACACGGGTGCTTGAGATCGTGAAGAAGAACGACCGCGCCGGCCTCCTCTGGAAGAGGATAAAGCTCACGACTACTCGCAAGGCCAATGCTAAGAAACGTCTCAGACGGTTATGGCAGGTACGCCATCAGCTTGTGCTCAATTTTGTATACCACTAATTCTTTTCTCTCAGTTACTTCCGTCTTCATCGGCTGCGATTGTAATGCATCTCCTCAAGCACTGGCTCCTTTCTCCCCCTTTTTTGTCCTTTTGGTTTTACAGTACGAGCTTCTGTTTTCTGGCGCTTGCGGTTAAATGTCGTGGCCGTCACGATTCATCGGCCATCGTTCCGGCTCGTACACTTTGTATTGTCTACTCCTCTCATTGCTGCAGAAATCCTCAACAATGTCTGTAACGCCCCAAAGATACAAACAATCACCAGGGAAGCCCTAAACATAGGTCAAAACAATCCACTGACACGAAATATTCATACCAGTCTCATTTTAATACCAAATGTCATTACTAAGCACCGTTCACAAAGAAATAAAGAAACAAAACCAAGGCAAAATATAAAAGAAAATGAGAATGACATAATTAACTAAAAGAAATCTCGCATCTAGCAAGGAAACACGTAAGCCGATTTTATTTGGTATTACACAGAGGAGCATCATGCCGACCATAGTCACATTCAACTAAGTACCTGCAGGCATCCAAATGCAGGGGAATAAGAATTCAAATCAGGTATGCAACCACATAAGGAAAAGAAAAACAATAACAATCTAATCAAATAATATGGCAGTCATCGGTCAGTCTTTCATCATAGTCATGGCAAATAGTTATCACATTTTAATTAAGTCAAGGAGCGGTTTTGGTGCTAGGAATGCAAACAAGCAGTCTATGAGAGGGAACAGTCTAGACGACCTAGAAGATCTCACTCAACCCTAAGGTTGACATTAACTGTCAACTCACAAGTTGCTCTCTACCTAGAGGTTAATGTCAAACCCAAGGTTGTAGTGTACCTCAAAGAACAATACTTCTTCATTTCACTCACTCATATCTGGCCCCTATCACCTAATGGGTGCAAAAGTCAATGCCATGCGAGAAAGAATTACATCCTTACTAAAATGGAAGGATCATTAGTTTGTGCTACACTAATAATTTTGTTCTAGGATACACCTACATATTATCATCACATGCAATGGAATCAAAATTGAATGTGTTCTTCTATACTAACATGCACATTATCTCATGCCTTTCATTGTAGCAATGGCTACTAGAAAAAAGAAAAAGGCCATGTGAACATGTATCCGGTCATAAAATTTTTTAGATGGCAATATTTTTATGTTCTTCATGTTAGGACATCATAAATATTACTATTCTAACTTGGTAGCGTGATGTAAGGAAGAAAATGTCCGGTTTCGATGCCATTTCGCTGGCTACAAAAACATAAATTTATCGAAATTTCGATGGAAATTTTGTCAAATGAGTCCCTAACGTTTTAACGGCAAAATCAACAAATTAATTTATGGAATTTAACCAAAATTATCTACTAGTGTAGATCTTCTCAAATATACAATAATATTTCATACCAAATATGTGGGGGTGGGGGTCTCCTCATGTGTGAGTGAAGAACCTTGAACCGTTTCGATGGGGATTTTGATGGAGAATTTTGATGTCAATTTTTAATGGCGAAATCAATGAATTAAGTCATTGTAGTTTGCAAGCACAATGTATAGACTTAAAGACACAAAACTGTGCAAAAAAAAAGAAGCTCTAGGCAGTCCATATTACATTAATTTGGCGATTCATTCACCCCGTCGCCTGGGTTTGAACTCATGACCTCTGGGTCTTACATCATCACTTTTACCACTGGGGTGCCACTTCATTGGCAGTCCATATTACATTAAAAAGAATACAAAATTTCGATAGACAGTGCGTTTCGACAGTGCATTTTGATGTCCGATGGCCATCAGTATGGAAATAATTGTGGAAAGTATGACAATTTTGTCGAAATTTTAAACTATGGCGTGATGTATAGGAATTGTAGGTAGAGCCGTTTTGATAGACATGATAATTAGTATTTAATATAGATTACAACTAAAATAGGGGGTATCTTGTCGATTATTCATCATCATAGAGTTAAAAGCTTTATTATGCCTTCCAGCTATTAACGACTCAATGCACATGCGTTTCTTCTAACTCGGAGATAAGAACGACAATCAAGTAGACAAGAGGAAACAATTACAGATCTGAAGGAATTTGGATATATCTATTCTCTGGATCCAACTACATACCTTTAGCTGAGAGTGTTGTCCAACTCCGCAAACGCCTCCCCTTCCCTGTCCTTGTCAACCACTACCCCTGCACCACATGCAAGACAGTGTGCGTCATCGCCTTCCTCGTGAAGATAATTGTGTCTTAGTTCACTGATCCCCTCCGTTGTTCCTGTTAGTGGCGCTCCCGTCATCTCCAACTCGAAGTCCACTCCCAGCCTTCAATGTCTATTGTAAAAAAAGGAAACAAGGAGGGAGAGATATTGGCTTTAGCCAGGGTTGTGGGAAGGGGAAATAATATATGTGAGAGAGCTAGCTGGTCAGGGTTGGGAGAGAGACCAACTCATATTGGTATGTTGTCAGCCTAATCAAAACAAAATTTCATTTTAGAATAAAGCGAGATTTACAATGTCTCCATGCAAAATATATCTGATAGTGGGAAGTCTCAATTTTCATTTTAGCATCCATTAGAAATTTAGTCACGATGTCGAACAATTATTTGATCTATTTTTCTTTTCAATTGAGGTGGCTGATGGGGTGGGTGAAGAACATAACTTATTCCATCACATCATGAACAATCATTCTAAGAGTCCCAATTAAATGTATGAAGACCAATAGATTGTAAAAGAAGATGCATAAGTAACCCTGAGTATTTATAAAGTGACCTAGTGATTCGATGATTGGATCTACATAAACATTCCATTCCAATACCACTAACGATACAAAAGAAAACCACGTTAAGGGCTTGAAAGGTTGCACAAATCACCAACGATTATTTGTCTCCATGCATATGAATACCGTACCAGAAAACACAGAATTTGCAGTGGTTTATTGTAACACCCAACCACCCATGAACTTGGATTGTTAATTTTTGGAAATTGAGATAAGCTGATTAATCGGAAATGGGAGTTCCCTTCAAATTTGGTTTCCACTCCATTAGCTTGTTGTAAATGTGAGTAGTACATGAAGTCCAATAAAAGTGATGTAAAAATAGGTCATGCACTTTTTTTTTTGAAAATAATGCCATTAACCACAAACCTAAAGATTCAAATGTCTACTTAGGCTCGGATTGATTCGTTGGTCCGGAAAACTTATGAACTAGAGTTCCTTGAGCAATTTTCCTTGATTGGTTTAAAGTAAGTGTTAGAACTTGAGTTCCGTGACTTCGGACGAGTTCCAGACTTATATACAAAACAGAGTTCCCTCTTAAAAGGAGTGGAAAACGAGTTCCGGAACTACTAACAACATTTTCTATACAATTATATTTCTCATTCTTCATAAATGATAGAAGTAAAATATTTTAGAGTAAAAATGTTAGCGGCGTTGGTATATTTTATTGCCAAAACAATAACATTATATCAAAAATTCTATACACTATAATCATGTTATGTAAAATATTTTACAATGTAACCACCATTGTCAGTGTGATTTCTAAAATAAAAAATTATATGAACACTATGAGAAAGTAAATCACACTGCACCATGTGAAAAAAATTATCTAACATATCTTTATTCTCTATGTTTAAGCAATATGATGTAAAAATGACAATTACTATAATCTTATGCAAAGAATATACCAAAAATTTCAATATTGTACATTTTTGAACGATGATGAACCAAAACTTATATTTACATTCACATAAAATGTAGATATTATTACAATTGTACATACAAAGTGAAATCAAAATATTGTGATGTGATTTCAACAACTATAGTTTTATTTAGATTATAATTATACAACATTAAATATTTTTTAATGGAGCGACATCTGTAACATGTCCAGTTGTTGAGATTATTATGGTTAAAAAGTATTGTGATTATTCACGGATATAATTCTTTATTCATGTCTTTTCCGTCCTTATTAAAAATCAACAATATTTTTCAAAGATGTCCATATTTAAACTCACAACAAACCAATCAAATGGAAGTGAGTAGAACTTAAGTTCCAGAAATTGAACTATAGTTCCTGGAAAATGAATTCCACAAAACTTATGACTTACACCAAACCAATCGGAGCCTTAAAAAATCCTACACACCTCAAAACAAGATCAAACTTGATGGTTTCTATATAGGAGAACAAATTTTTAATTAAGAACACAATTGCCATAATTTCATTGGTAGGCACGTCACATTTTTATTGTTAGGTCTGGAAAAGCATTACACAATAAGTGGTCATCACATCTCGTGCCTACTAATAAAGCAAAAGACAAAGATGAAAAATAAAACAGAGGAGCAAGCCACATATCTTATCTAATGTGGGAGGATAAGATTGTGTTTTACTTTTGCTTTTGCTTTCATTGTGAAATTTTATCTGAGGAGCTGTCTCTATGCTACGCAACTTGTTGCCTATGGTCCATACTACCACCTACTGTTGTTATGTTCTTAGGGGTTAATGTTTTAGGTTGGAACTTGTTTTCTCTTTGATTTGGGTAGAAAGCTATAGTTAAGTCCACTATTTTCCGAACTGCAACGAAGTAGGATTCTCACCCACTTATGGGTAAACAGTCACAAAAGATTACTTGAGAAACTTGAGTTCATCAACTCACTGACTAATGTGAAACAAGATAAGCCCTAAGGAGCTCAAGAAAACTTGGTGAACTGATATTAATCTTCTAGGAACTTGTTAGAAAAACCATGACAGAGGGAGTATCTTTATTTAAATGGAAATGGTTAAAAAGCTCAACGGTTAGGCTTATATCAACTTGGGGAGGGCTATGAGGAGATATTTGGCTTCACAATATCTTTGTGAGAATAAGACTCAAAGCCTAGTGAAATGGAAAAGAATGATCGATGTAGCTAAAAACAACATGGTATGGATCAAGGTGTAGATGATAATGACGATGGTGATAAAAATGATGCATACCCAATTGGTTAGAGGTCTAGAAGTTTCATTTTCTTAGTTTTTGCAACAAATTGCAATGTATATTGTCACCCATAATCGCAAATGTTAGCGGAAATACTGAATAGACCATGTGTTCAATACAAAAGAAACCCTCTTCTATATATAGTAGACATGGACTCGATCCCTGACCTGACCATACTCTATTTGACCAATTGACTTTTTGGACTTTGACATAATTGGGCCTCTAGAGACTTTCCCATACTAAATATTGATTTAATAACTCCTTTTACTCCTACCCCCGTCAAGCTGGAGCCAGGGATAATCACTTGACCATCTTTCATATAGATGAGACCGATACAAACGCAACACATATAATGACAATGGAGTTAAAGATGAGTACGTGACCAATAGACAAAAATGAAGATGTGCTTCACACAACATGTACACTCCTGAATTTGATCTCCTCAGATTTTGACATATTGCTATCTTTGATGCCCCCTAAATTTGATAATCACCGGATCAATAAGTGGACTCGAGAAAGTTGGAGTCTTGGAGCTTTGATCACGTTGTAACTTGTATCTGGACTAGAAGACATATAGAAGCAACCTGCAAAATGTTTTGAGTCACCAACTAGTCACTATCGTCATTGAAGTAGTTTGCAGATGAAGATTACTGCCAGAATGATACAAAGTAGTCTAGAAAAGATCTATGCCACAAATAGATTATGTTGCAACAAACAATTGACAAAGCATAGATAAACAAACTAGGATCTGACTTCTACAAAGACAAGTGTGTCGGATCAACACAACTAACTGCACAAATACTTCGAGGTGCTTCCAGTGCTAGATGACTGATGTGTCACCTGATTAGAATGGACCAAAATGTAGCCAAGAGACATATACACCTGAGATTGCAAGCTAAAATTGTTGAAGGCAATACACAGAGAAATCATCTTCTCGCCTTAACAACATTAAGAGAAGATGGAAGTTGATGTTAGTTTACTGGATGGCAACTAAAAACTATACAAAGAGACTTGACATTTGCCTCGAAATCTGGATGATGCATGAAGTACTTGAGGCTCCAAGATAATAGACAACCTGCATGAGAGATAGCATGAGATAGATCATAGAGATCTACGTTGCCGCCACCATACATGTCGGCTTCATTTAGATCTAATGCCAAATCATGGCAAAGATCCGCCTTTATGTTGCTATTGGGGATAATCAACCCCTATCTTGCCATGGTGGGGATCCTTGAGGATTTTTCCACTATATTGTTGTGTATTTGGGATTTTATTTATTTATTTTTGCCACGTCACATGTTGTGTCGTTTTCAGACACGACGTGTGTGCGATGGTCTGTTTGTTCACTACTGGCGTATCAAACTTCTACTCTTTGACAAGGTGTGTCAATTGCGTTGCACATCATGTTATTGTGACATGACATGTCGGCTCTGTCACACAATGTCTTGCTTGCCTTGCCGGCTATCATGTGATACGACGTTCACCACTTAAAGCATGGCTTGTCTACTGACGATGTGCCTCTGTTTCAATACATTGTCACCTACTGTCTTCATTGGCTGTTGCCCACACTATGTGTCACATGCTATTTTCACATAATACTACATTCGAAGACATGCAAGTTCATCTACTGGTAGTCTATCACATGGTGGAGATCTTCAATACATGGTGTGCCCCTATTCTATCCATATCGACAACACATATCTTTCATTTCTAACAAAATTTATGTTTTTACATAGATCCTTTTGCCCTCCCTTTCTAGCCCTATATACACACAGCCTTATCTCCCACAATCCATAGTTATCCAGGCTCCCGCCTGGGCTCTGCCTAGGTGCGCCTAGGCCCCCTAGGCTCTAGATGGGCCGCCTTAAACTGGGCACCTAGGCTTTCATATAATAAAGTGGATGCCTAAGGCCTTTTAGGCCCAAATCAAGACACTTAAAGACCAAATTACCGTGAATTAGGTCTGAATTTGGTCAAACTAGCTGAAGTCTAGTTATTTAAGGGAAGAAATAGATCTGATTTAGGCCACATCAAATCTAATTTGGGCAGAGTAAGTCTAGTTTCAGGGGGGGGGCATGTCAGATTTGGGGAAAACATGTCTTATTTGGGGAAATTTGGTCTGATTTTGCCAAATTAAGGCTTGTTTAGGTCAATGTAGGACAAACTAGGGGAATTTACATTTGATTAGGCCATGTAAATGTCAAAATAGGTCTGACTTAGGCCAAATTAGGGCAAACGAGGTTAAATTAGGTCGAATTTAGATCATGTTAGGTCAAATTAAGATTGAATAGGTCTAACTTAAGTCATGACGTGTGATGCAGATGAGGTTTTGATTCATTAAGCTTAGGGATAACTAATACGAATGTACATAGCAATGCATATAATTCTATATGCAAACTCTTTTATGTATACATAAAAAATATAAACTAATACGAAGAACGCCTAGGCTCCCGCCTAGGCGCTTGCCCCCCCCCCCCCCCCCCAGGCTTCCCTTGGGTGGGAAGGACCGCCTAGCCACCTAGACAAGTATGCCACAATCCATGTACTACCCCCCATATATATTACACTTAATCCTAATAGGATTTTTAATCGATTCTATATTTTACTTGATGCAAGTCGCTGGGGCTCATCCCCTCGCGCAGAGAACATTTATTTTTCTACCAAGTTTCATGTTATCGGGTTAAAATTACATCAACTCGTGTTATCACCTACTCTCCACATATTTGCCTACATATCCATTACCTTTGCCTTTGTTTATGACTCTCTACTACTGTATTAGAAAGCGGGAGGCGTGTGGGCATCACGTTGTAACCGATTAAGCGGTAGACGGGCGATTAAGCGGACGATTTTTGAAAAAGCGGGTGCCTAACTTTTATATATTTTTATACAACATTACATGTAAGTGTATATAAAAATATATTTCTAAGGAACTTTTATACATATCTAATTAGCAGATTAGTAATTAACTAAGTAATAATCAATACTTTACTACTAATCAATATTTCTAATTACTAAAATCAGCAAGCAGATCAGTAATTGCAGATACTAACCAGTAGTACCAATCAGTAATCACTGAAAGCAGCAAGGAAATTAATGTTACATGCTTCCAGTAGTATTTAAAAAAAAAGCGGGCAAAAAGCGGGTGAAGCGGGTGATTTTCTTCAAACCTGCTAAGCGGGCGATTAGGGGCTGGATTAAGCGGCTGAAGGTCCTGGCTGCTTAAGCGGCCGCCTGAAATGCTTTTTAATACACTGCTCTCTACCCCAACCACTCTCTTGATTCTGTTCGTGGTTGGCGTGAGAGGGGAGAATAGAGGAAGAGAAGAGATGAATTGAGAGAAGAGATGAGATAAAGGAGAGATGGAGAAAGAGATGAGATGACAAATGAAGGGAGAAAGTTTTTTCTGTTGTTGCTATCTATGTGGATCTTCCTGTTGTTGCTATTTCTATCATACGAAGAGTTTATAGAGCTTATTCATCATCACCCGCCTCATCTGCTGCAATGGAGTTATCTACTTCACTTATGCTATCTGTTCATTTGATGATACTTGATCTGCTTATTTGCTCATGGTCTTCTATCTGACGATGTCATTTTCGCTGCTGTTGCTATGCTAGCACTTTATATCTATTACCTTGTGTTATTGCACTATTTATTATTTGTGATTCATTTGCACGTTGACTATTATGAATTGTGATGTTTGCTACTGTGATGGAAATTATATAAAGGCAGAAGAATATGAAGGTGTCTCTAGTTACTTTTGCAAATGTTACATATATATGATGGGGCTTCATGTTTTTCTTCTACTATATGCATCTTGGAGTCTTGTTTCTGTGTACTTCTTCGCACAGAGTTATTCATTCTGTACTACTACTATGCTTTCTTGTTGACTACTAGTACCTCTTGTGTGCCAACACTCTCTAGTCTACCTATGCTCTAACATTCTCTAGTCTACTTCATGACGCTAGTGACTGAGATATAGACACTTGCTTCTACATGCTGCTGTTTACTATTTTGCTTCAGATGCCACTTCGTCTGGTCAACCAACTCCTATTGTGCTTTGGTACCTGTTGTGGATTATTCGCTTGAGAGAGAGTGTTTGACTGTTGAGTGTTTGATTGAAAAATTAAGGGGAAGCGATATTCTTGTGCGGACAATTTTTTTTATATTCGAGTCTATCATTTTCTTGATCATGTCGGTCTTTCTGTCTGTCTGTAAGTTGGCCATGTCATATTCCATGCTCCTACTTGAGGGGGAGTGTTAGCATGTAGGAGTGTTTTGTTCATTCTGTATATGGGCTGAAGTCCACTTGGCCCATTAGTAGTTGGACTCCTAGTCCATTAGGCTTTTCTTGTGTCTGGTACTTGCCTCCTCTCCTATACACGGGAGAGGAACAACCATACACGAATACATATCTAGGCATAGAGACAGACACTAGTGTGGACACATGATACGGCAATATTAAAAAATATAGGATACCGACACAACACTAGAATAGGGGAATATTTGTATATAGACATATATGTGTATAATTTATGTATGTATGTATCAAAATTAATTGGAAAACTATCTAAATTATGTATATGTGTATGTATAATTGTATATGAATATGACTATGCATGTGTTTGTGTGTACTAGTAATAATATGAAGCAGACAACTAGTTGTTGCATTATATTAAGTGGTTACACATAATTTTAGATTAATTAAACCAGTTCTAGTACTTGGTTAATCAACTTACTGAAGCAAAATACGATTCATGGAATCAAATTCATCTTAGATTTTTACACAAATTCTTTTTAGGCAATTTTGTTTGCATATTTTATTAGCTCCCGACTTTGTGTTACATTTTCTCAATCATAATACATACTTGAATAATAGTTGTGTATTTAGAATTTTCTTTGAAATAGGTTGTTGTAGTAGCTGTTGATACACTGATATGTCCAGGAAGTGTCTGGGTAGTGTCCAAGAAGTGTCTGGGCTGCAAAAAAGGACCAAAACGGATAGGATACGTCCCGGATGTGTCCAATACATTTTGATTGTATGCGGGAAGTGTTAGTGTCCAAACATGGCCGACACAAACACATGGGCTATATAGAAGTGTCTGTGCTTCCTAGTGTATTAATAATAAAAAACACAACACAAGGGGTGACACATGACAAGTTCTACTAGATTTGAAGGCCAGATATCACATCCTATTAAGCTAATTATTTCTTTTATAATTTGATCTCGTTTTGGGATTTATTATGCAATTGTTTCAGTTTTAGGACCTGCTCATAATATTAGGGACTTGTAAGTTCTTAATTAATTCATTTTATTTGGTATTTTAGTTGGGTCATTAGCAAAAATAAGCAATTCGGCTTCCTACGAATTATCTATATACCCATGCCCCTGGGGGTATTGTCTGGACAAAGTTGAGTTATATGAATTAGTTTCTTTGCAACTTGGGTTGCATTAAGTGTGTGAACAAATAATTAGGGTGTTGCAATGCATCGTGTGTGAGAGGAGCAAGGAATTAAATGCTGATACCGACGCCTTATCGACGACGTGGAAAGACGACGTGGAAATAGATATTTACAGGTATACCGACAGAAATATCGACAGATGCAATCCTGGACTTATAGACGCCTAAATGAACGAATTAAATCATGAAATTTTACAGGCGTGGTCTCAACACCTAGATGCAACGTTTTATGCAATAAAATTCTATATTGGGTATATTGGGGGGGTCCATCATGTGGGAGGTAGGGAACCTATCCTGTTTTTTGCAGATTTCGATGAAGGATTTCGATGACAAAATACTGGAATTAAGATTTGAAATTTTATTAGCACAATCCATAAACATAAATACACACACTTATGCAATAATATCCAATTTACAACACATAAATAGCATAGTAACTTACTAACTCATATCAGTTGTATGTCGAGTTACACACTGATTCTCCATACAATATTGAGTTGATATGGTTGACATATTGCTCCCATGACATGTACATTATGTAAGGTTGGTGGTATCAAGTTACGTGTTGCTCATACACGTCATGTACAATACTGTATAAGTGTATAATACTCGTTCGTATTATGTAATTAAACACGATATGTTTTAGAATTTTACAGTACTATGTCTCCATATGCATCATATCAGATTCTAAAAGAAAATATACACCATGGCTTTCTATTGCTCTTCTTCAATGTGTGACTTTGACAATTAACTTCATGACTGACAAGGAAGTTAGGCACCATCACTGTTGTGACACCTTTTCTCTGTTGTTGTTTGTAGCACAGGATCTTGATATGCAGTAGTGAGTTTCTCCATGGATTATGCACAATAGCGGGATAAGTATAAAAGCCATTATTACCATGCCCACCATATGCATGTCGTGGGGATGCGATAATTTAAAAGTCTAGTTACCATGTCAACCATGTCCATCTTGTGGGATATATGTAGCAAGTGCCATGTATAATCAAATATAAGACTAGAAAGTTACAAAATCTATGTTTTTTTTACAATATTTGTTTGTTGTGTTGCGAACTAGTACATTTTCTTCCTTTGTATGATAAAAATACTAGTTAGAAGAACATATGTATACTTATTAGCTTACTACTAAAACTTTCTCAAAAAAAAAGCTTACTACTAAAAATGATAGCAAATTATACTTATATTTCGTGGATTATTTAGGTATATTACTATGATTATTATGTAGATTATGAGAAAGTGTTGTAGATCTACAAACACATATAATTAGGAAGACATAAAAAAGCAGATGGCGAGATCTTTGCCAATTTAAGGCATTTTGGGACGAATTTACATTTTAATTGAGATAGATGACGTGTAAATGAGAGAAATGGTAGAAAACATAAAGGAACACCTTAGATTAGACTTATCTGAGCCCGAGTTGTCGAGATCCCTTTGCTCCACCATTTCCTCCTCTCAAACAACAGAAACAGACTTAAGCATGCAAAAATCGGTATATCTGTCGGTATACCAGTAAATTTCGTCGATATTTGGCGGTATTTGGCGATATTTGGCGATATTTGGCGGTATATCATCGGTTTACCGATATTTGCAATCCCAATGACAGGTTTGTGTGAACCGATGCCCGATGTTGTCAATATCGGTATACCGACGGTATCGTCGATATCTCTTTCCATGGAGAGGAGCAATATGCTACCTCTCCTATTATAATAACTCAACTGAGAAATTTACATAAGAGTCCAACAATAAAGATAAATGACATAATGAAATGTTAAGAATATAAAACAACTAATATTAACACTGCCGCTCAAGCTAGAGTGTACACATCATGTATGCCCAACTTGCAACTATGACTCTGAAACATTGCTAGACCCACTGGCTTTGTAAGAACATCGGCAAGTTGGTCTTCATATCTGACATGAGGAGTCACCACTTTCCCATTCTTGATTTGATATCTGATAAAATGACAATCAATTTCGATATGTTTAGTGCACTTCATGGAAAACTGGATTTTGGCAATGTAGATAGCGACTTGATTATCACGTCTGAGCTCTACATGAGATATCACAGAAAATTGCAATTCAAAGAGCATGGATTGGACCCACTGCAACTCACAACAAACATGAGCCATTGCTCTGTACTCCGCTTACGTGCTAGAACGAGCCACAACATTTTGCTTCTTACTCTTCCAGGTGATAAGATGATTTCCCAAAAAAGTACAATACCCAGAACTAGACCTCCTGTCATTCAGATTACCAGCCCAATCTGCATCTGCATAGCCAATAAGAACTAGAGTAGATGGAGTTTTAGGTCTATAGTATGTGATCTCTTTTCCTGGAGCTCCTTTTAGATACCTCAGAATGCGACAGGCTGCTGCCCAATGTGAGTGCTTTGGTGAGCTCATATGTTGACTCACCACTCCTACTGCAAAGTGCTAATGAGATGTCAAGACGAGTCACTGTCAATCGGTTTACTAACGATCTTTCTATAATACCATGGATCTGAATAAACTATGCTTACACAGTTATCCTAAACCCTAACATACCACACCCATAGTTATCAAGGTAAATGGGCGGTCACCTAACATGCTTGGGTGCCTACTGGTGCGATTCTGCCAATGGTGTTACACCATACTCAATGGAGTTTGAATAGATGCAACCTCGCAAACAGAAGCACACGGTGGATTAAACTTTTGAATTTATAAATGACCTAAACTCAACACATTCACATAAACTGAAACACTACACCCGCAAGCGCATGGGGTCGTGTCGTAGTATAGGAGGGTGGCAAGCATAGAATTAAATGTCCGATTTCGATGCCGTGTCTGATGGCCCAGAAACAGAAATTTTTCAAAATTTCGCACGAAATTTTGATATTTACGACCCTAACGATTTCGACGACCAAATAAGCGAATTAAATTATGAAAATTTACCAGGACGATCTAAACACCAAGATCTACTCAAATATGCAATAATATTTCATATTGGATATGTGGGGTGGGGGGTCTCCCACATTTGTAAGTGAAGGAAGCTGAACAATTTCGACAGAATTTCGATGGCAATTTCGATGACAAAATGAAGGAATTAGATTATGAAATTTTGCATACACAATGTTTAGACAAAGATACACTAGATTATATATTAAAGTTATATGTTTAGAGGTTAGGGTGGGATCCATGTCTTAATGAGTGAGTTCACAAATGAACAGAATTGTCAAGTCTGTTAGACTGTAAACACCTTATAAACCCACAATTTATCACTTAGACCTTAAAACTTACAGTTGCAAGTTACAAACTTACATGTTACAACTTATATAAGTCTAGTGTTCAAATTTAGTTAGGTTACATGGGTCATGTATACATAGATCAAAGAAAATGCATTATTTTTAAGTCATTTTATGTATACATATGTGTAATCATAACAAATTTATTGTAGAATTGCAGACTTAATACTATTATTTCATAGATCCACAAGTTTGTTTGTAGTTCATGTGATTTTCGAAAGAGAATCGCCAAAATACCTAACATGTAGTAGGTAGTAGTAGCACTTAGAACTTTGTTATTTTTCATAGTATCTCTTCACATCTTTTAGAAGAGTGTAAACATAGAAAGAGGTATACATGGGCTAGGGATAGGGGAAACATACCTTAGAATAAAAGAAAATAGCCTCTATAAGCAAAAGATACAAAGAGAATCGCCAAAATACCTAACATGTAGTGGCAGCAGTCTTAGGAACAAATATTTCAAAATTTCTATCGAAATTTTCTGCCATTTTGCGAAATTATGGCCCAAACTGGGCGAAATTTGCACTGTTTTGCGAAATTTCGCACCTAAGTGCGAAATTTTAGCGAAATTTCTGCGAAATGACGTCCCATTCTCTGCGTACATGCGTTTCGATGTCCGATAGGAAAAAAATCAGAAATTTCGATCGAAATTTCGCAATTTCGATCGAAATTTTGTACGATGGTGGCAAGTATATGGTCGATCCACAGGGAGAAACGGGGCACTAGAGCTAGGTTAGTTTTTGGGTTAGGTTCCTACTGCGGAGTCTAGGGTTAAGGGTTTGAAGGTTGTTTTGATTGTTAAACTAAGGATGAACAAGCAAGCAATTAAAGGAAAGAAAACAAGAACAAAACCTAAGTTAACCCTAAATAGTTAATTCTTCTGAACAAGAAAAGACAAGACAAGTATGGAAAAGAGCAATCGATGCTAAGGCGTGCAAGAAGAGAATTAAACTATACTAGACTAGCAAACATGGCAAAAGAGCAAGTAAAGACCTAAACTAGCATGAACAAAGCAAGAACAAGGCAAGAGGCTAACTAAGCAAGTAAAGAACTAACTAAGCTAATACTATCTAAGCAAGAAGACAATGAGGGTTTTAAAGCAATAAAAGGGTGTGTGGGCTGTTTAGGGGATGCACTTACCAATTAGGTTGGGGGGTGACATGTGAACATTATGATTCCATTTATATTATCAAACCAAACAACAAACTAGAGTCTAAAGAATTATTCTAAACTATTAACTGGCCATGGATATGCTAGGTTGTGTATAGGAGAACTAGTTTCCAACACTCCCTACTACCCTTGCGAGGCTCAATAGGGTTAGGGTTTATGTGTAATTCAATTAGAGTCTAAACAAGCCTAGGTTTCTAGGTTAGATGATCTTAGGATGATTATGGGCTGAGGTTAGTAATGTGAGTCGAAGTGAGGTTTTAGGCTTCCCATCACCCACATTCTAGCCTTGAGAAAGCTCCATGCTAAGCACACCAAATTCATCTAAACTAGCTACTTAGATTTCTCTACTAGGGTTAGGAGAATTGATTAGAATGTAGGAAGAAGGTGGCTAGCTAGGGATCCAAGAATCGGACCTAGGAGCAAATTCAAAAATTCACACATATAAGCAAGTTCCCTAAATTCCTAGGTGATTTCAAGCACAAACCAACAAGCAATTCATGGAGAGTGAGATAGAAATAGAACATAATCATTAGCAAATGAAATTACAATGTTTACATATCATTTCCCCCCAACATGGTATCAAAGTAATATTTTTACCCCAAATAGCCCACCCAAGGGGCCTAGTTACTCATAGCAATGCAAAATACAAAAAGAAGGGAGAAAGAGGTAGAAGAAGCCACGGAGCTTGGTGTAGATGAAGAAATCCTCCACTTTAGCTGCTGCAGGACGTCCTTCTCTCTCCTCTAAGGTGCAATGGCATGTGATTATGGTGGAATAGGGTCAAAACACTAGGAAACTAAAGTTTTGGTGGTGGAAATGGTGAAATGGAGTTGAATGGATGTGGAAATGGGTGGAATGCGAAAATGGGGAGCTAAGAGGTGGTAGAAGGTAGCTAACCTCGTGTTAGAGCCGCCACCTATGTATATATAGGTGTGGGGGAAGCAATAGGTTAAGTGGGGGTAAAGTGGGAAATGCAGTGCAAAAGTAGCTAGGTTTTTGTGAGTAGCACGACCGTGGTGGGGAGGGGTGAGAACGGTCGTGGTAGATGGGAACGACCGAGGTGAGAAGTGGGGAAAAATCACATGAACTTGGTTGGTTTTGAACTGGAAGTGGCACGGTCGTGGTGGTCACCACGGCCATGGTGGGGCAAGGGTAGCACGGCCGTGGTGGTCACTACGGTTGTGGTGGCTTGGATTTCTCTGCCCGTTCTTGGCTCCACGACCGTTGGTCTGAAGGTCACACGACCGTGCAATGTGGCACGACCGTTCTGTAGTCAACCCACCACAACCATTTTGACTGGCACGACCGTGGTGATTTTTGATTTGCTTGGAGGTGACTCTGTTGATTTGCAAGTATGCTAGCACGGCCGTTCTGTGGTACCACGACTGTGCTGGCCTCTGGATCAACACTTGGACTTGTTTCTTTGGATTTTCTTAGACATCTTTGCTTCAATGGAGCTTTGGCCACTAGGGGTAGGTTGATGGAGCCTCAGACTTCACTTTAGGCCTCTCCAAGGGTAAAGAAACCCTAGGATCACTCCTCTATCTCTTCCATCAAGCGTGGGCCAAATACCTGAAAAACATGCAAATAATGTCCATAAGTGCGTTTTATACAAATATGCATATTGAGTGAAATAACATGTAATCTAACAGGTATAGATGTGATTGAAATACAATATGACACAAGATGAAGCCCGAAAATAGGGCTGAATCACCTACAACCCCAGAAGACTGCCTGTTCATAGGCTATATATGTGTGTCTGTGTGTATTCACACAATTGGCGGCCACCAATGCACAAGCTTATGTATATAATTATTAAATGATGCATATTTGATTGTATATACAATACATTACATATGATCAGTAATATAAACATTTACTTTAAACAAATAATGATCGTAAAGGCAGTCGGAAATTGTCCCGTTTGTCGTAGAATAATAGATGTTGGAATAGGGGAAGACTATGGCAAAGAAGATGAGGGAGGAGGAAGCGGAGAAGAGGAGTGGCGTCGACCTCTGTGTCTCTTTGTACTCAGGCCGCCGAGGTTGGGACCTCTTACTCGCTATATAAATAGGAGACATAGAGCAGAGATGATGCCACACAATCCTTTGTTTGCGTTGCATGTGCGGAAGGCTAGGGATCTAGTGTCCAAGATTGACCAATGTCGTTTGGGAGGAGGCAAACAAATAACAAATAAAGAATTACTTAATGGCTCAACGCCACCCATAAAGGGGTATACGACCGTCCACACTCCCTGAGGCCCGCCTAGGCGTCCTAGGCATCCTAGGCGGGCGCTTAGCTACCCTGGCATCCTAGGCGGCGCTTAGCTACCTAGGCATCCTAGGTGGGCACCTATTCATGACCTATTTGTATGCGTCTTGCTAGGTGCTCCTGCCCTCAGGTGACGCCTAGCCGGTTACATTGTGCCTAGTCAAGCAGCTCAACAAATAAGCACTCACTCCAAATGCATCACCATGCACATGGTTATTTGATTACCAACTTGATGTATTCAACTTATGATTATCTTAATATTCTATTATTTTTATACATCCAACAGATCATTAACTCTTGATTTTATCATTAAACATCAAAACATAATCCACGAAAATATTCTGTGGGAAGTGAAGCCAATATCAACCTGTTGCTTTTTAGATTTTAAGTAATCACACTTATTATTTGGAATTCATCTTATTTATCCATCAACTTTCTCTTACTTTATTAAAGCGACAACTACTATTCAATTAGCTAAACTCAATGAAAATTCTCATATAGCCTTATATCTCAAAAACATCCTTTCCATAATATTCTTTTGATTAGCCTTTACATTCTATGATCATTAAAAATTTAGAGTTAGGGAATTCTCAACATGATCTCCTTATGATAAGTCTTGATATAATTGAATTCTAAGCTGTTATCATTAAACACACTACCTCCTTTTGACTAGACCTGTCAAACTGGGTCAAAATCCGTGAGCACCCACTGGTCGACCCATTTAAGTTGGGTTTGGGTGACGAAATTCGCCACCTGCTAGAAATCACCCAAACCCAAACCCAAACCCACCCGTTTATTTAGTGGGTTTCACGGGTGACCCGCGGGCACCCGCGGGTATCAATTTAACTAAATAATATATTAATATAAATATAATACCTATATGACTTAAGACATGCCACACCCATACATTTATCAAACAACTGAATTGATGATGTGTAATGTATACAATATAAAGAGTTAAGAGTCTAACTTTATTGATTGATATCCTTTGTTAATTGTTTATACTAATGGAACTAAAATAGTTATCTTCTATATTGTTGTTTATGTTAATGAACATATAGTGTAATGCATGTTTAATATTCAATCATAAAAGTTATATTCTGTTTGTTCACTTTATGCAGTATTACAATCATAAGAACATGATTTATCACAAACTTTTAACATAAGATGATAAAATATAGTGTTGTTATGGTGATATAGTGTAATGCATGTTTAATATTCAATCATAAAAGTTATATTCTGTTTGTTCACTTTATGCAGTATTACAATCATAAGAACATGATTTATCACAAACTTTTAACATAAGATGATAAAATATAGTGTTGTTATGGTGATATATTATGCTATTTCTAACATATATCATTTAATTTTTTTGATTTGACATTGCAAAAATGGCTGTTTTCTTTTTGTCTCTTACAATTTATTTCAAAACTTCAAAATAGATATAACATTGTGAATGGCGCAAAAAGTAGTAGAAGGTTGCCCACATTTTGCTATGTTGACACCAAAAATTATTAATTAATTATTCTACTTTTTATTGTAGAGCAGAAACTAGCAATATCTTTTCACTGTGCACATACTATATGGGTACCCACGGGCAACTTGCAACCCGTTGGGTCGGGTTTGGGTGTGCTACTTCTCCACCCGTTTAACATTGGGTCTTTTTAACCCGCACCCGCAAGACCCGAACTCGCAATGACCCAACCCACCCACCCATTTGCCAGGTCTACTAAACTGCAAAAATCATCAAAATTTATGCTTGCACCTTGTAGCCATTTATTATTCTTTTGAGCCAAAATCCAAAGTTCTACGATCACTAATTAGTCCATATTTATTCTTCGACCTAAATAGGCCCAAGTTAGGATTTTCACATTCGATTGACCCAACTATTCAACCCTCAAAAGGAAAATTCATTCAATCCTTTTGCATTTGCCCTCATATAACTTATTTTGCATCTTTGTCCAATCAATGGAGGTATTTCCTAATCCTCATACCCATATCATGACAACTCAATCTCCCTCCTAATCATTCCCTTTCCCTTCTCTGCTATAATTCTCTGTCCATCTATTCTCGATACATCTATCTTGTTGCTTCTGTCAGATTTTACCTGTTACCACCATTGAATGTGCCGTGCTTCACCCAAATATCACCAGGGGTTGAGTTGGTTGACACCACTATACATGAGGGCGATCATAGAGTTCTTCATCCCCATCAACTAGAAATATTAGTAGTGCCTCATGTTGTCTAACTTGAAGAAAGAATCTGACTTACTCGAGGAACGCATGTGGAAGTTTTACAACCTGATCTTCAAGACTGAGGTCAACTGGGACGAGATATTTATGATCACTAGGTATCGTTGCCGTCTTATATTGCTGTGATCATTGCTCTGTTGTGCATTTAGAAGGCTTATGGGAAAGAGCATGCAACCTAGAGGCGCCTGCTCTGTTGGACAACACCAAGATTGCCTCACCAACATCATTGTCGAAGACCGCGATCATACCCAACAAGGTCTGCTGCTTTTCATGTCAATGCTACGGGGATTGTTCCAACGATCCCTAGCTCCACAATGGCGGTAACCTCAAAACATGGAGGATGAAGATGACTTTTGAGTATGAACACATCTTCCTATTGCAAGCTTAGCAAAGACATCCGGTTCCTTGCTGTCTCTCTCTCTTCAACTCTGCGGTCGAGTGCATGATCATCATTGACAATGATACTGTTTCCAATGTCATTCCGCTGTGGCCGTCTAGGCTTTATCATTCAATCTAGACCTTCATCCTACACTTCATCAAGGTGTCTACCACCTTCTCCTACCATGGAACCTACGTGGATACCGTTCTTTATGTCTAGACATCCTTCACTTCATCAAGTGTCTCATCACCTTCTCCTACCATGGAACCTACGTGGATACCGTGTTTGCTATTTGGAACAAAGCAATGAGATAACCATGGTAGTACGATTAGCGCACACAATACAATCTCCTCACTAATACCTATTCCTTTAAGATTCTAGACGGTCTCTTCAGATGTCGTGCTTAGGCAATTTCATCTCTTCGGCGTGCTTTATGCCACTTGGTGCGAAACGAACACACATCCTCAAGCCACCACCTACTTATTTACTTACAGGGACCCATTTGCGAGTTTTATGCCTTACAATTATATTTAAGTTCAATTCATTATTTTGGCAATTTTGCATATTTGCCCAGAGTCGCTAAGTTTCAAGACATTACTTGTTGTTAGAGGAAGAGCTAAATATTGGTTTGAATATTGAGTTGTATATGATTTTTGCCTAGGAATACCCCCATCACATGCATGATGCATAATGTTTCATGGTTAATCCCACTAAAATAAAATTATCTAGGTGAAGCTTTGATGATTATGCCAAAGAGATGCACGGTGTAAATAGTAGACTTGATCCAAGGCATTCCTTGATTGGATTATCAATTTTATAAATTACTTAAATTTGTATAACTTGACTAGATTAGGTTTTCTAAAATAAAACTAGGTGGTTTTAAAGATGGCCAAGGATCAGAGAGAAATGGTGCATTTTTGTTAGCCATCTATCTAATGTTTGGATGAAAGGTAAGGCAAGTTGCATGATTGATAAGTTTGTACTCATTAACGGCACTATATTTTTTGAAATCAGGGGTAAGTCTTGTTTTTTACTTAACGTAATACTTGCGTGACTTTGTCAATTGACGTAATACTTGAACGACTGTCTCTCAATACTAGCTTGACTCTTAATGGTTAAATATATTACAAAGAGAAAAAAGAGTGGATGTACAAACTCAAACTCAATTACTTCAATCAATTTCACTGCCTCGTGGTTGGCTAATTAAGGTTTTTGGTAACACAAGCCTAAATAGACACAAATATTGAAATACAAATTAATCAATTAGAAATAAGAAAAGAAAATTCCCATCTTCTAAATCGAAGCAGAATTCTTTTATAAAATATAACTTTATATACCCGAGGCCAAAATAACTGATACAAAAGACGAAATAAGCTACAGTTGGAGACATGTCCATGTACGGATTGGCACTCTAACCTATACTTTTGCTAGATATGTTGCGGTACACATAAATATTGCATGAACTAATGAAATCCATAAAATTTCTACAGATGCGTATTGCAGATACCAAGAATTCGAAGTAGATCATTAAATGATATCCCTGCATCTCTTCCAAGAAACTTCGTCCTAGATACTAGGATCTGTGTGGATGCATAGTAACTTAAGACCTAAATCCATATGTGATAAATTTCTCTGTGGGTAATATATGTCCTAAATTCGAAGGACCTGTCCACTAATGAGACACCTTTGAGCCTCCTCAACCATTAGGTTTTTCCACAAGAACTTGACCAAGCTTCATGGGCAGTAGTTGCTATACTTATTGGTAATTCTTTCCAGACAGCTTCTGGCACCACCCTGACTGCATGACACTGGTTCGTGAGGACCAATGAAATAAGTAAATGACACGGAGTGTTTACACCATATTTTTGGAAGAATTGTCCACTTTTACATGTTTGGTGTACTACCTAGTAGTTTTGCCACCTTTTTTCTGGTCTACTTGAGCAGTACTGCTGTATTGACATTGATGAACTTGAGAATCTTTCTCACTCTTTAGAGGGGCGGGTGAGCTGATTCAGACACATACATAACGGCTTCTTTTATTGATTATGCATTTAATTTTGATGCAAGACGTCCTCCTTATGTTTACCAAAGTTTCCTTCATGTGTTCCCCTATCTGAGTAGGGATTTAAGTGTATAGGGTTTCATTTTCCACTTTCTATATATTAGGTTTTATTTTGCCTTGCTGTTGGCAAAACTTGTGATGATTGGGATGCCGAGTTGTTAAATTTTGCATGGTAGTTGGTATATTGTAGCTTTATCTTTTAAGGTCTAGGTTTTGGAAAGCACAAAGCGGGAAGCGAGCGGCTGGACCTCCTAGGACAAGTGCATTTTGAAGCGGGCGCTTCTTGAAAAAGGGACCATAATATAAAAAAAATGTAGAAATTATATTTTGCAAATACTAGACCCATTAATCAGAGACTAACTTGTAATCTTCAAATTGTTAATTAGAGGCCGGCCATCTAAATGTTATTAAAGTAATTAATTTATCACGATACAATATTTGAAATCACAAGCTGTATAGTAGATCAGCTTAAAAAATAGCAATTATTTTGTAGCTCAATAGTAATTAACATTATCATGGAACGTCCAAAAGTAATAAACGACTACTAAATAATTACTTGGGTGTTGGATTAACCACTTGGTACTCCTAAATAAATAACAACACCTAGAAACGTTGATAAAGTGGATATGAGAACATTTTAAGTTAATTGTGAGAATTAATTGGGTTGGGTCTCTTCATGGTAAAAGACAATTCTGTTGAAGGTTAATATTGGTCCAGAATGCAAGTTGCGAATGGGCTCATCTTAGTAGGTTTTCATGTTGGTATATGTTTTCATCTGATCAATATATCCTCTATTGCATATTAGTACTTAGGCAATTATGTTGTGAAATTTAAATTGGTGCTTTGTTTTTTGTACATAAAATTCAAGGTAATGTTTTAGTGTTTATACATATAATATAAGGAGTGACCGACCTATACAATATATCATGTAAAACAAATAACAAAATATTTTGATTAGACATCAACAACTTTACTCATCAGGTTGAAGCTCATGTGCATGGTGTCGTATATTTTATTAACATCTTTTTGTTAGGCTTTACTTTTTCGTCATGATTTTTTTCCTATGAGTCTCGTTGAATTTGTGACTATGCTTGTCCCATGCCTGATGTGTTCGGTAAACCACCACATATGATTGACAGATCTTTGTGGTGACGTGGAGACTTTTTGATATTAACCTGGATATTAGCTCGAGACATTTGTGACTTAAAGCATTTGGAATTTCATTATTTGAGCTCATTATTCACTTTAGGGAGAAGTACAATAGCAACTTTTGAGAAAGTGGGAAGCAGAAGATCACTGGACATGACCCAGTGGCTGCTTAAGCGCCAATCATATGCTTTAGAGGACGTTTTTTGAAAAAGTTGATAATTAAATTTCATATAATTTTCATATAATTTAAGCCTCAATACATATGTAAGCGTGTGAACATGGTAAATAAAATAATTAATACTACTATTTGCACTATCTTGTGCATATGATCTCATTCTTAACACACTATGGCTGTGTTTGTTTTGCCGTCCTAGTGGCGGCACGACAACTAAACCTGACCGAGTATTTTAACATGTGTTTGTTATGCAGATTAAAAAATGAATAAGTTGACGTATGGGTAAGTTCACCAAGAAATCTCTTGATAACCTACCGCACCAAATCCTTGCTGCAAGAAACAGGTTTATTTGCCATAGATGCCAATTTTCTACAATACCCCTGAACCGACTGCTCAATACATACAACGTTATTTATGTGTAGGGCATAATAGACTTTGTCCAATTAAACACAGCCTACGTGTACATCTACCAAACGGTGGACATCTTGCCTACAAGTTTATTTGTCGTTGCTTCAAACAATAGTCATCTTACACAAGGTTAAGACTTAAGATATCAATGGTTAATTTACCCATGACAAATAAACCTACCATGGTTTTATACCAAACACAGCCTATATATAATGTCAGGCCTAATGACTACAAGATAAAAATTGTGAATATAACTTGCAATATGATTCATAATCATCAATCTGTTTTGAAACTAACACAATACAATCATTATATAGACACAAATTAAGGTGAAACGAGCTATGGACAATGTATGACTAAACCACTTGGCTTTACAAGAGCCCACAAATAAAAGGAAAACAATGTTATGAAAATAATGCAAACTAAATCAAGCCAAACAACAGTGCAGCAACGTCTATGCTCATAAGTACATAGAGGAGGAGCCTATCCTGCATCAACTTCCCTCAACTGTAGAAGACTCGACTTTATTGATTCGGTAACAAGGTAGTGCTCTAGAAGGTTGACATATGACATAAGTTATTCTCGATAATCCATTGGTGTCTTTAGGAGGATGGTCAAGCTAGCAAACCAGGAAATGGCGTATGATGCCCTGACTGGTGAGCGCGATGTGGTCATTAAGAACAACGTTGATGGCTCGGGCGGCTGAGAAAGTTGCGGCAGAGGAGGTAGAGCTACTGAAGACAATGAAGCACTATCATGACCTATAGAATTTGCAACCGGTGGTGGAGGGGCCTTGAATGTACCATTATAAGGAGAAAATCATCCACATTGAATACATCACTAATGATTTAATATGCTGGTAGGTCTAGTATCTTTTTGCATCCACGTCGACTAAGTATTTGGAATGTTCCCAACGTTCATGAATGAAACTTCTTGAATTTTTTTTTGGGTAGTATGCAAATCACTAACATGTTAGAAAAAGGTCTTTGAGATGTGGGAAGGGTGGTCATCAGTGGACAGAGGTACAAAACCTACAGATTGACAAGGTTTGTAACCATGAATAACTTCAAAGGGTTGTTCCCCCATACAGATTGATGAAAGTATTGTAAGAAAATTCAGTTGTAGACAAAAGCAAATCCGAATTGTCTAAACATTTGATCAAAACGCATCACATATGCTTACTCAAACTCCTATCTAATACCTCAACTTGACTATTCAACTGAGGGTAGAAGGTATACAAAATTTGAGTTGGGCACCAAATATTATCTATGGAGTTTTCCAAAAGTAGCTTACAAGTTTTGACATGGCGACCATACACTATGAAGACGGTGCAACTTGACTACCTCATTAAAGAAAAGACAAGCAATATGACAGGCATCAGAAGCCTTACTACAGAGAATTAAGTCTGGCAGCTTAAAAAAAGATCAACAACAAAGTCTTAACCACATGAAGTGTAGGGTAGACCAAGAAGGAAATCCACACCCGACTCCTTCTAAGGTTCATGTGGAATAGGGAGAGGAGTGGGGAAGCTTGTATTTTGTCATTTCGCTTATGCCAGTTGATAAGTATAACATTGAGACACAACACAAACAACATCATGATGTAGAGAATGTTAATAAAATCTACCGTGTTGACTAGGGAATACACAACTGTATGTCGTGGAAGAGAAATCCATCACATAGTATAAAATTGGAAAATCGACTAGGCGTTCTATCAAGGAGGTTGGAATGGATAATCTTAAAGTTAGGGGCTATAGTCTTTCAAACGGTCGAAGCCCATAACTTCAACCCTCTTCACATGGAGATTGGTAAAAGAACGACTGAGAGCGTCGATAACATTGTTCTCAACGCGAGCAATGTTTGAGAACAAAAATGTACTCTCGGAGAAACTAGCACCACTTGGCGTGGTAGTTAGTTAATTTCTTTTGGAGTTTAGAAAACGGAGGGCCTGACGGTCAAACTAGAAATTGAACGCATGATCTAGAATAGTGCCACCAATGACACATGAAATGCACAACAACGTCGAATTTTTTGATCATAGATGGAGTATCTATGCATCACGTCTTTGAGTTTCTCATTCAAAAATGTAATGGGGTGTCCTTGGCTCAGAACACAACCAATGCCAACACCTGAAACATCGCATGAAACCTCAAAAGAAATTGAAAAATTAGGAAGATGAAGTAAACATGGGCTTTTGTGAATTTAGTTTTGTAAGCATCAAAGGCTTGTGCGGCGGATGGCATCCACCCTAACTTGTCACACTTTATCAACTCAGTGAGTGAAGCAATAATAGTACCGGAACCGTAAACACAAGGACTTTGAAAATGTGACCAGCCCATGAAAGCTATAGAGATTAAAACTCATGTTGGGTGGGGGACATTATGTGTTGGTTTTGACTTTGGTAGGGTCAACCTCAATACAATAGAGGATACAAAGTAGCTAAGAGGAGTTTATCCTGTAGCATGTTGTTAAGGTGGCTAGGCAGTGGCCGCACCTGGTTGAGCGCCTACACTGCCTAGGCAGGCGCCTGGGCGCATCCTCCTTTTTATTTCTGCATAATAATATATGATATACAATATATAATACATATATAAGGTAGTATGTGCATTTATTTAGTGTTGTACATCCTAAATAAGCATGTTAGAGTTAAGTAGAAGGCTATTGGAATATGAAATCATTTATACATGTCAAATATGATACTAATATGACACATACAATTTTTTAAAAATTGGAAAAACTAGAAAAACTGTCTAGGTGCCTTAGGTGGTCCTATGCGCCCGCCTAGTCGCTCGAATGCCAATTTAACTAGGTAGAAAGCCTAGGTGTACGCCCAGCCACCCAGGCGGCGTCTAGGCCTCTACCTCAACAACTATGTCCTGGAGAAAGGTACACTTCTTCTGATTGACATTGAGTTTCTCCTAGCAAAGCGTCTCGAACACGAGAAAAAAAATGAGCCAAGTGCTCATCCTTGTTTTACTATAAATCAAGATATCGTCAAAGTAGACCGCTAGAAATTTTCCAATGAATGGCTGCAACACATGGTTCATGACTCTCATGAAGGTGCTGAGTGTGTCAGACAAAACAAAGGGCACGACCAACCATTCATGGGATGCATCTAGGGTTTTAAAGGTGGTCTTCCATTCATGAGACTCCTTGCCACAAATCTAGTGGTAACCACTATAGAGGTTTACCTTAGAGTAATAGCGCAAACTTGTCAACAGACCAAGTATGTCGTCAAGATGTGGGATTAAGAATCGATACTTGCCCGGATGATCTTATTTATGCGTCGATAATATAAACATATTCTCCAATTACCATCCTTCTTAGGGGCAAGGAGCAGAACAACACAAGGATTCTTGCTCTCATGGATTTCACTAATGAGAATAACTTGCAAATGATTCATGATCATCTAGATGTCTAAACATTGACATAATACAACCTCAATATAGGCATGGAATGTGAGGCAGGACTGGCGGTAGCCAATATGGGACTAAACCGCTTGTCTTTACAAGATCCTAAAAAGAAAAGAATAAAGTGCAACAAAAATAAAGCAAATTTAGTGAAGCCTAAACAACAATGCAATGCCTGCGCTCATAAGAATGTAGAGATCGAGCCTGTCTAACATTAATATGTTGTTACATGTGTGTACTTATAAAATATACAACTACATACTATTTGCATTGCATATTAGATACAATTTCATGCCATATATGATAAATCCTTACCATACTTGTTGAAAGTTGTTTCCGACGTATGTATCCTAGAAAATGTTACTGTATGTATTATACGTATAAAGTTATCACATAAGGACTAAATTTTACATTTTTGGTATTTTACACAACTAGATTTATAGTATTATATCACTTTCAAAAAAGGCGACCTATTAAGTAGCCTATGGGGCAAATTAAGCTGTCTAAGCGGTCAATTAAGTGGGCTAGGCGGACAGAACAAGTACTTACTTGCAGCCACCTAGCCACGTTCTTGAGGGCAAAATTAGGTGCTTAGGGGCCTCGGATGCTTAAGTGGCCACCTTAGCTGCTTTTTTAGTATGTGAGGATATATCTAATAGCATCAAAAGGGGGAGGATATAGAAATTTACAAATCGTGATATTTCAATTTGACTGAAAGGAAGTTCCTATGAAATGGCTGTATGTCCTATGATTATTTCGTGATGAATGTTTGGCTGTGCCAATAACATGTGCAGTGGAAGTGAGAATGCTAATATTCATGTGGCTAGGCGAAAAAAACAAGTATTTTTTTGCTGCCACCTAGCCAGGTTCATGAGGCCAAAATTAGGTGCCTAGGGGCCTCGCGTGCTTAAGTAGCCACCTCGATTGCTTTTTAAAATTGTGTACGTTAGGGGTATATCTAATAGGATCAAATAAGGGGAGGATGTAGAAATATATAAATTGTAAAATTTCAATTAGACTGAAGGTAATTCCTATAAAATGGTTGTCATCATCATCATCATCATCATCATCTAAGCCTCAATCTCAACCATGTTGGGGTCGACTACTTGGATCCTTCTTTTCCAATCAACTCTGTTATGGGCCATACTCTGATCAAGATGTAAAGATTCAAAATCTCTTTTTATAAGCTCTTCCCAAGTTAATTTAGGTTGGCTTCTACTTCTTTTCATTGTGCTTGACTCAATAACCTCGCTTCGAATAGGTGCACTTGTCGGTCTGCGCTGCACGTGTCCATACCATCTTAGACGACCTTCACGCAACTTGTCCTCGATGCTCACCACCCCCACTTTGTTCCTGATGTAGTCATTCCTCAAACGAGCTTTTCTTGTCTTCCTACATATCCATCTCATCATACACATTTTGGCCACATTCATCTTATTGAGATCTTGTTTCTTCATTGCCCAACATTCACTCCCTTATAGCATCGATGGCCGCTTACTTTTTAATCTAAGAGGGATCTTTTGGTCACATACTCCTCCAGTTGCACTCCTCCACTTCAACCATCCTGCTGTGATCCTGTAACACATCATCATCTTGGACCTCGCCCTCCTTTTTAATATTAGAACCCCAAGTAACAAAACTTATCGCATATTGGTACATTCATTCCATCTAACTTGACTCCACCATTCACAATTTTAGATTGACTGAAATTGCAATGCATATATTCAGTTTTGCTTCTACTAATCATGAATCCATTAGATTCCAATGCATTTCTCCAAAGTTCAACTTTATCATTCAATATTTCTTTTCTTTCATCAATTAACAATGTATCATCAACAAATAACATACACCAGGGGATATTGTCTTGAACGTGCTTTGTCAACTCATCCATTACAAGAACAAATAGATATGGGCTGAGTGCTGATCCTTGATGTACCACAACAGTGATAGGAAAAGTTTGTCTCTCCTCTAAGAGTCTTAACACTTCCACTTGAGCCATCATGCATGTCTTTAATCAGGTCAATGTATTGGATAGACACACCCTTTTTATGCAAAACCCTCCATGACACCATATGAAGATCTTTTTTTTTTCTCTGTACTTCTCTGTAAGCCTCCTTAACAGAAAAAAACATCTGTTGTCGATCTTCCAGGCATAAAATCAAATTGGTTGTCTGATATATGTGTTATCGATCTTAGCTTTTGCTCCTCTCCCAAAGCTTCATAGTGTGGCTCATTAGATCAATAAACACCATATGAAGATCTCTTTTGTTTTTTCTGTACTTCTCTGTAAGCCTCCTTAACAGAAAGATAACATCTGTTGTCGATCTTCCAGGCATAAAGTCAAACTGGTTGTTTGATATCTGTGTTATCGATCTTAGCTTTTGCTCCTCTCCCAAAGCTTCATAGTGTGGCTCATCAGTTTGATACCTGTGTAGTTTGTGCAGCTCTGAACATCTTCCTTGTTCTTGTAGATCGGAAACAAAGAAGATGTTCAAAACTGCACAAACTACAGAGGTATGAAGCTGATGAGAAGCTTTGGTAGAGGATTACTGAGCAAAGACTAAGATCGATAGCACAGACATCAGCACACCAGAGAGCTGCACCAATCTGTAAATGAGAATGCAAACATCCACGTGTGACTAAAATGGTGGAGTCAAGTTGTATGTGTTATTGATCTTAGCCTTTGTTCGTAATAAATAAAATGGCCGTATGTCTGATTATTTGGTGATGAATCTTTGGCTGTGAAATAACAGTATTCCAATAACATGTGCAGTGGAAATGAAAATGCTAACATTCACGTGTTACTAAAATGGCTGTGATGAATATTGAGAATAAACTCTCATAAGTTGCCTTGGCTGGTCCAAGCATGTACAATGTGAGTTACTGTGTGCTCAATTTGGGAAGTGTGAGCTTGTGAGGTAACTGAGAAGAATTAGATTTGGAGAGGGGATGGTGTAGATCTGAAGTCAATGGGCTTTTGTGATTGAGTAACACAGCACAATGGAACTAAAGAAAATGTAGCTGTGAGTTAGGAGGTTTTAACTGAGGCTTAGATTGCTTTGTAGACAATATCAGTAGACTGGTGCAAGCCTGCAGATCACGACTTATTATATGATTCTATCTTAGACGTAATCAATTGACTAATTAGCTGAGGCTGGCTTGTTAGCCTACCACATCTTATTGAAAATCATGCAGAACATTGGCCACATCAACATAGATTTCAAAACGTTGAGTTAGTCAACGACCAACTGAATTTTCCATGGATATTATGCTATGACACAATCTTACTAGTTTGGTGCAAGCCTGCAGATCACTCCTTAGGTTTAAGCGATAATTGTAGAAAAAACATGCTATAAACTAGGCTCACCCATTTCATATCTAAGAGTTGCAACGGAAAGGGCATTTAACAGTGATAAACAGTGCCGAACTGTAGCTTCTCTGTCTATTTTATATATTCTATAAAGGGGCTATGTTAGTTTTTGTGGCTTGGGCGTGCTTTGATAATTGTATCAAATGCTTGGATGTTAGCAGAAAATTAAACCGTAGGACGAAATAACAAGATCTACATGGCTGAATGACATTTCACTGATATCACTTATCAAAGTAAATCTCAGAATGCATAAAAGTTTACACAGATCATTTCTTGAGCTAGATGTTAATAACATTATAAAATGATATATGCAAACTTCACATCCATGTATAAGTTTCACAACAAAGATTAGACATTTTTGCCCCCTTGCAGTTGTCCTATGTCAAGAACCTTGTGTGGTCCCTAGGGATACAGAAAAAGGCTTCTAGGGTTTCAGGTTTCCTTTTATGTAGATTTAAGCTCCCAACTGAACCATTTCTTGTTCCCAGAATTATGCTTTGTTTTTTGAGCTCAGTCGTCCTTTAAACATAATAAATGGAAAAACGATTCATTCAATGCAAGTTGGAAAAAGAACCAGATATCCATTCTACAGTTTGTGTAAAATTCTTTCTCGATATATATGAACATCTATCATGTGTATTACGATGTTAGATAATCTTGATTCATGATGATGCCTAATGCAAGACATGCCGAGTCCGTTACTATATTATACTTTTAGATACATGGCAAGTGCGAGCAGTTTCAACTCTTTAACAACTTTCAGACATTGATGTATGTCGGAATTTGAGTTTGGTAGTTTGTGATGTAATATGGACATTCCCAGCTTCTTGTTCAGGAATATATCTATAGAATAGTCTAAATAGATGAGCCTGGTCTCAGTATCCAGTACTTGAAAATCGTTCGTTAGGCTCAGGATACTGGTCTTGCAAAGGTGAATCGGCTCAACCAAGCTTTCTTATGACTTTTGTCCTACTTTTTGTGGCATGATCGTTGATCTAATTATTTCTAACCTTTTCCAAACATCATGGTTTATTGTGTGCAGTTGTCAGGATAAGTTATAGAAAGTAAAGAAAAACTCTCTTGGCACAATAACTTCTTTTTGAGGACTTGTATTTGACGTGAGGAATTTGAAAATATTTCATTCGTATACTAAGAATACCTGTGCTATTTTCTCCAGAATGAGGCTGTTTTGAGGGCTTGTGCTGAAACACCTACAACTTCCAACAAAGACACGCCATCAGCCACATCTGCTGCTGCTAGTTGAGAATTATTCATTTAGATCTGTATAGATGTTCTCTACCCTCCATTGGATAAAGCAATAGCAGCTTTTAGTTTTCTTACCAGCAACTCTTGCTTTCATTTCAGTGTGTTGTTATTAAACTGCTATAGTTTGTAGAGACGTGCCAGAATTATGTTAAGCTGACGCTTGGGGCCGTAACCCAGTCCATTTTTTTTCTTTCCCATGTATCAACAAACATTTTTTTTTGGGTGGATGTATCAACGGCGTGATTAAGCAGATATAGTACCAACCTGTAGCTTTTCTGGCTTTATCATGTTTAAACGGCTCCAAATAATTGTGGTGCTTATGTTGCAATAGTTGGAAGTTTCCCTGTATTCTCAAACACATCAGTGTCTGCATTGTTGAAGGATGATGTATCTATTAAGCTCGTTCTAGGGGGGGAAATTATTATTATTATTAGTTTGTGCCCCAGGCCGGCCTTAATGAGGAGGCTAAGAAGAATTTTTGATGTGCAATGGATGAATTGATGCAAGGAATACTGTTAGAGATCATTTATGGGAGTAGTTAAATGACGATGGGGGGAGTAGCAATGTTGATTATGAGAGAGCATCTGGTGGTTTGGGATATGGCAATAGAAATGGAGCAGAGAGGGTATCATGCAGTTGCCTTGACATCACTTGAGGTATTTAGACTGCATTCATAAGAATGCAGCAAATATTACAGAGCATTAGCACCAACATCAGCTTGGCCTGGAGTTGCGTATAAACTTCTGGACTGAGAAAGTCACATATATACTACTTATGGTGGTCTGTTTGCTAATCTATTATTTAACGAAACATAATAACGCAAATGTATATGAGAGAAGCACTAGTCCGGTGAAACTAAACTGGATTAAATTTGGTAGTTTTGAATTATTATCACAAACATTGCTCGTCGCTATAGTTTACCTCAAGGGGTCTCTTTATTCTTTATTCCGGGGCAGCCATAATTGTTGCTTAATGCATACGGTTTAGACCAGCTTATTGTAGCTTTCTTTGTATATTAATAATTCTTCCACGTATAGTTCGTCTATAAAGGATGTGAATTGAGTATGAAATGAGTTGTGACTTCTTTTGAATCGTACAATACCTTTTATTTTGCTGGCCAAACTTGGTCCTTGAGGATGCATCATGTTAGATTGGAGCTTCATATGATGTGTTTACGCCTGCTTAGTTGATCACTCTAGAATAATCTAACTGATGCTGAGCTTTGTGTGTACGTAAGTTTTGGTTACTTAAAGGCAGATATAGGTAGTAAATCTGCGTATGTTGTAAAAAAGGTTCATGAACTGCCAGACGAGAGAAAGCATGGTGGTTATAATCTTAGACTTGATTTTTTTCGGGTCAGACATATGAGTGGGGGTAGCAATGGCAGAGAACGGGTTGGGGGCTATGGTCGGTAGCAATTTATGGCACGAGAATGCCGCTCTATTGTAAAAAGTCATTACCAACCTTAACAAACCAATGGGTGTGCGAGTGTAGAAGAAAAAGGCGAACCTCACCATTCCGTCCTTTTGACGTGCATGTCTAGAGAATCATTGCTGGTGGTTGGGTAATGTGCATGATCATATGAATTGAGACAATTGTGTTGCGGGGAACTTCAATTATAATTGTCTATATCAGAGTAGTAAAACTTGCTTGTGACGTATATAAGGAGGATATAAACATCCTTCCCTACCTAAAACATACCCTAGTCTAGATGACTCAGAAGAAGCGGTAGAAACCAAAGAGCAATGCTAGCAACCTTGGGTTTCGTATCTAGGATGAAACATGAGGCTGAACAAGGGAGAGACATCAAGTAATGCTTTGAATTTTGAATTTTGTCTGTTATACTGAATATCCAAGTGTTGAATGTTGTTAGTAAAAAGAGCAACCTTGGGCCCGATGTCTAGGACAAACATAAGGTGGAACAGTTGAGTCCACAAAAATCTAACCAATTATGACCATGCGGTATGTCATCGATCAAATCCCAATTTTAGATGTATTTTTACCATCCAATTAGGGAGTTGGAACATCTCCATGAGAATTCAATTAGATGGATAGGATGTAGAGGATGCAAAGTGAACAACCGCCTGTGTGAATGTAGTTTCTGTAAAAGAAAATAACACACTAGGGTAGAGGATGTTGTTTTTGTCGCCGCATGGTTAGTGATCATCAACCTTGCAAGGTCTTTTGCTTCTTCCCGTGCCATCATGTGTTCCCCCTCCTCCACAGCTTCACATACTTTGTTCACCCTTCCTTGTAAGTTGATGCCATTCACTGTTGTTGACATCCCCTTTGCCGGTTTCACATCTCTATTTGCCAAATGATTGCCATAAATCTTTCCCCTCAGTTCATCCTCCTTCCCAGTCATGCTTCCTTCTAAACATCATGACCCTCTATGTCGAATTCCCAGAATACACACCTACTCGACTCCATTCTTTGTCACCTCCTTGATGCCAATCTGGATCTTCTCTCTCCCTCCTTGCCATTACCAACTCCATGATTCTTCATCGTACTACACACTCCTCATATCTTTCCAACTACACATGCTACAATGTTCTTCCGCGCTATCTCTCCCAAGCATATGTTTGTATTATCTACTGACAACTTGCTTAGCGACATAGTGTAACACCCTAGGATTGAAGTACCAGATCAAATGTTCTTAACAAGAATATGATTGGAATACCCATAAAGAAAAGCACATCTCCTTTTTAGGTAGCTCATCAATAGGTACTCCATAATTAAGTATGCTCGGCTTAGACTAATACTAGGTTGGGTATTTTTTCAGAAAGTTTGGTTTCAAATTGTGCATCAGTGAGGACAACATGCACAATTGATGTTAGTATTGATATGTGGGGCTAATCATCATTCCTAAAATTTGTGAGAGCCTGGGATAGAATGAACCTTGAGCCAATGACTGTAATAGAGTTTTAGGAATAATGAATGAACCCACATACTAACACTAACCTTAACTGCACTACAAAATTATTTAGGCCACATGTTGGGCAACAGTGGAACTTGATCCATCAACATTGCACCACCAAAAGCCTGAAAAACCCATCAAAGGTGTGCACACTTGAGGTCAAGTTGTTGATTAGAACAAGATTTTTGGTATGGAAAGAATCACATACCTAATCATCCTACAAAAGAAGACTGCAAGCAAATACATTTGATATTTTTTGTTTAGATGCCAACCTTATATAAAGAAAATCTTTATGTCATCATTTAAGGGAAAAGTAAACTTTCTATTGCTTCTTTGCATTTTGGATGCGACTTGGTATGCCATGGACAATCATTTATAACATATGTTTCACCCATTTTAAGATACAACTAACAAACAATTAAAGTAGAGGATCTAGGTGGATGGTGGGTGTAAGCATTGGTACTCTACCATGCCTAGACAGGAGAGAAGTCATCTATCAATTAACTTCTAATCAAGGAGTTTGAAATTTTCTACTATGTAAATGACCATGAGCTAAGTATGAGAAATGCAAACTATTAAATCGTAGGGGTCATTCAGAAAAGTCAAGCTCATTTACAATCATTGTAAGATGACACTTTCATCAACCCTTTAGCATTACAAACACTTTTACTGGTGTGCTAGATCTTATGAGTCGATTTGAAAATCATCGGTACTCTCCAAATTTGATTTTGCCAAATAATATCACAATTAGAGTCAAGAGAAAACCAAGTGCTATTATTATCCTTCCTGTAGTTATCATCTATCTTGCCTGCGATGAATACATACACCACATCAATGAATGTAAAACTAAATAAATTGATCCAAAAGTTGATACCCATACCAATTGCAGAAGAGCATTAAGTTCATGATAACTTATCATTACAATTACATGAAGTTGTTATTTGTTAATTAAACACCATTTGTGGAACAAATAAAATATGTTTGGAAGGATGTATACAATTCAACTCTTAACCATGTTGAGATTACTATATATTCAAACTACTATGTGTTTTCAATTCAAATAAATAGATAAAATATACTTTCTTGCAAAGCTATATATCATTCATAAGTTTTATGTATCTACTATGGTATAAACTAACTCAACTAGTAGTTTCGAGAAGAAGTAAGGAAGGAAATGAGAGGATGGGAAGAACCCATGAAGGAAAGATTCAAATATGGATATGAATGATGTTGTTTAATATATTAATGCCAATATATTGTGTATTATGAGGAATGATATATTTTAGTACACTTGATGTTATCAAGTATGAAGATATAAATGAGATAAGGCACTTAGACACCTAGATGCCCAACCACATGATTCAATATAGTGGAAAGATAAGACAAACTTAGTTAAAAAGATCTAAAGATTGATAAGAATGGCGCTACATTATTTTAAAAAATAAGTTCTGTGAATATATTATGTATTATTCCATATGATCTAAACTAGTACACTAGATAATGACAAGTATAAGTATATCATCAGTTAAAACACACTTGAATCCTCAAAGGAAAACCCTAAAATGAAAAAGGAATAGCTAAGAGTGTCCCTCACATTTGACTTAACCATGGCAATCTGAACTCAAATCAATAATGTTAAGTAAGTTAGAACTCTATCAGATTCAATATGATATGAGAAGGCTAGTACCAAAACAAAATTAACAAATTAATCCTATAGGTGAGTTTCCACCAAACACACTAGATTCTGAACTAACCAATACTACATCTTACCTATGAATGAGAAAACCCTAATCCAGACTTATGGAAACGTGGACCTACCACCCCATACGGTCAGGATTTTGAGTGAATATAATTGTAGAATACATTTCAATAAAGGATGAATGCTTATTATATATCCAAGTGCAAAAGGTAGTTTCTAAAATCCTATTACGTGCTAGATATTGTTGACATCACATCATGTATTACATTTTTCTTCATATTCTATTGAAAAAATCATAATTAAGTAGGATAAAAGTGCCTTAAAAACACACAAAATTTGAATTAGTAACATACTCAAAAGTTTTTGAGATGCTCCGGCACAAGATCAATACATTATTTCATTAGTTTCATCTATAATTATAAACTTTCAAAACATCGACATGTATCACATGTAGTGTTAATAGAACAATGCTTACTTGTTTTATCATCTCATTTTCTTTTAACGTATAGGGTTTCACTATCACATGCCATTTATGTAGCAACTTGCAACCTCTGCAACAATACCAGAGATATTATAAAACACTTTGGTCATCTTTCCAACTACGCATTAGCACCTTTACATGATACACTATTGGTATTTGTCAATAATATGTTGACAAATAGTTTTACTAAGGTCATGTGGATATGTAATTAGAAAATTAAATTAGGGTGATGAAAAGAGAATAATATACAACATGGAGGAAGGATAGGCTAGAGTGAAAAAGGGCATAGAGAGGAAGACCATAAGAATATATGGACATTAAAAAAGAAAACATGACAAATACAATACATGGATAAGAAACATATAAAGAAGCATATCAATGATGATAAGGGTTACCTTATTGAAGAAAATACAACCATGACTTTTGACCACTCTAGGCAAAGCTACTACCACTACTCTTGCCTACTCTTGGATGAAAAAAACCCAAAGTAGGAGTCACCAAATGTAACACTTGGATCATAAAGCTTCTTTAGACATTAGAAAATGAACACACCTTGTAAAATCATGTAACAAGGTAGATATACAATTCATTACTCTCTTGAAATATGGTTCACTAAAAGAACAAATTATGGAAACTATTTTTTATGATTGTCATTTACCAAGAGACAAACACTAAAAATATTAATATAGTTAGAACACTTTCCCAAGATAGAGAATAAAAACCTCCATATTCCAGGATGACTATTCTGAAATTTGTGTAGTATTAGTAGTAATCTCACACAATAAATCTTTCATATTTCACACCTTTTTGTGGAAAAGGTTATAACCTTTTAGTAAAGCCCACTCAAAGTTGAGTAAGAATCAGAGTATACAAGGGGTACAAATAGATATACTATTCTATGAATGTTTCTACATGTGTGAATGTGAAAATGAATGGAACTACAAATTGCTACATGAATGTTTCTACATGTGTGAAAATCGAATAGAATTGTAGGTTGCTAAATGTGTGAAAATTAATGTTATTAATTTTGCAGATTTGTGGCATGTTGTTTGCTGATATCAATGGATGTCGTAAAACCTACAGTTCATAACTGAACTGTAGGTTTCTCATCCAGCGATCAGCCACAGTAGGCCTGGAGACTGATAAGAAAAAAAATATGAAATAGGCGTCAGTTATTTGTTTAAAACCGACGACAAATGATTACAACGTCGGATAAACAATTATAACCGACACCTAATGCATGTGATGTGGCGTCGGTTATCAATAATGAACCAACACACAAAAGTGAACACGGAGTTACATATGTATGTAAAATTAACAAACATGTTACCCAAACATGTTTGTAATTGGATCAAATATCACCATTAAAGCATCATCATAGAATAACTATCCCAAAATTCCACTGAAGATATAACTTAGTCTATAGACAAGTCATGAGGTCCTAGTAAAAGATTCATTAAACCATCATAACTATAATTGCATATCGACATAAATTTACTATCCACATTTACCAATCACACACTCTACTGCCAATTTCCTTGTTTGAAAATGAGTCATTTTGTTGTAAGATGTAATGTTTCAAAACTATTGTTTATTTTCCCTTTGACAATATACATCAAATGAAATATAACAGGTTCCAACATGTTTGGATTAACAAGTATCATCACATACTCTACTCTTTCCATAGTATGATCACCATGTTGATGTTGAGTTTCAATTGATTTGGAATGATCTTCAAACATATAAATATCTACTTCTAAATTTGCAACCATACAAATGTCATTTACCTGCATAATTGTTCCATTCTCATGGTCATTACTTTTTGTTGTAGGCTATTCAATATTACTCTATGTGCATCTTATTCCAAAGAAGAAATCTGATCATTAGTAGCACTATTATTCCTCTTCTGCTTCCATATTTTTTGCCCAATTGATTATCCCTGAGGATGAGTATGTTCATTATTATGAAGAGTCCTATTCGCATCTTCAACCTCTATGCCCTCATCTTCCTCCATTTATAGAATGTTGAACTTTTTGCTATTCTTAATTGTCTGATTATTTTTTTGTATTGGTCTTATTTTATGGATATTCCTTCCATTGTAAATATTCCAATTCTCCTCCTAGACCCATTGTAGACCAACATTGTCATGTGAAAATGTACCTCAGTCTTCCAGTACTACCATCTCAATTTTGCTATTATCTATGGCATGCCCTAGAACTCTACAACACAAGCAAACCTTTAGGAGTGTCTCATACTCCACTTTGTATTCATAACCATATATGATGACTGCATGTTGCACTGGCTTTGAGTGTCAATTTTTATGGTCAATCTCACAAATGTACTCCTGGTGCAGTTCATAGTGTGGTCAGCTAATTTTACCATATGCCCTAATACCACCCAATCTTATAGAAGATCATGTCACTATAGACATGAAGTGGTAAATCAACAACACGATCCTAGTATAAATCATCAGAGGCATTGGATTTGATGGTTGAAACGTAGTATTCCGTTGTCAAATGTTCAAACATGACCCAAATATCGCCCAAGGCCCAATTGTTAAGGCTTTGAGGAAATCTTCCTTGCATCCTGAGTGTAATAAAAAATGATTCTTGTATCTTTTATCTAGAAATCAATGTCCACAACAATCTAATGAGATCAATTAGGGTCATGCAACCAACATATATTCTGACCAATTTCACTACAACCATATATTGCCATGTCCTTTGGAGTATATCGTCTGCCTCCGGTGATATGTATAACTCTAGATAATCTCTAGCATTGATAATGGAAATGATTTTGGGGTTGAAAGATTCTATTTCTTCATCTAGAATGAAATTTATTGATGCATGTCTTTTGGTATTTCCAATAATAACACATCTAAATGATCTAGATCCCTAATTTCCATCACTATTTTTAGTCTCCAAATTTTGATTAAGAGGAATTTAATTATTCCCTACAAGCGATACTAGTTTTGTCAATGTTTGAAAGTCACTATTGATTACCTTCATTCCACTTGGATTGTCACAAACCTCCATCAATGACACCAATTCCGATTTCCTTCACCAATATGACAGATATATTATCCTGCCCAGTTCTCAGGCATTGGTGTACCCATCTGTACCTGATATTCCATAACATCACTGTCTTGTTTAGTATTGCTTGCAAACGTTCTGTCCTGGTCATGGATGCATGATCTGCATCCATTATCCTAATCTCCATCGACTTGGTTGCCAAGAGTTCCCTCTAAATCCTCCATTGGATAACCATCATGATTGTCACCTAGAGTTCCTAGAAGGAAAACCTACAGCGGAGCACAAAATATTGGGTGTTTCAATCTTAAAAGTAATACAAGGAACTATTGAAAGTTCCTATTTACCTAGAAAAATAATTTATATAATAATTATGATTGTCCAAGATATATAAAAATAACATCCACATTCTAATGTGATAATTGAGCAATCAATAAAGATTAACAAAAACCGTGTGCAACAAGATATCCTTATTCATTCTCTGTGCTAGCATTTCAATTTGCTAAAACCATTACCTATAATGGAACATTCATTTTTAGATTTCATCATGTAAAAGTCATTTGATGAACTTCTAAGAGTTTATGTAAAGGGGACCTTATAGGAATAAATGCATGGCTCAAACACTCATAGTGTGAAAGAGAGATAACAAGGAGAGATGCACACATCTAACATGTATATCATTCAACACATTTTGATTGATGACATTGCCATGTTGTTTATATATACCTAATATTCATTGATCAAGTCTCTTATTTGGAATTACATTTAGAGAGGAACAAGAAATATATGAAGAATTAAGATTATATATTGAATGAAAAGAAAGGTACATGAAAATGACTATTTGCAACCCTTCCCTACTCTTTTACAACTTTGAATTCTATGAGCATTTGAAGCATGTGAAAAAACAAACCTTATCCAAAAAAATCATACAAACAAATGGTACTAAAATCTCCACATTTATACACTATAATATGTGTACATATTTATATGAAACTGTGCACATAAAAACACATTAATGTGGCTGTTACCTTTTAGGTCTTACATAAATCTATTGAAAATAGAAGTATTGGTCAATATTCATTTAAAATTGGAAATATATATTAGTTTTGTTCACTATATATATTGAACTGCTGATATTATTTTCTTAATTATTAGGAGCAAGAAAATTTGTAGAGGTTGGACAATTTGGTTTTCTAGGGATGGAATTGTGATGTTGTTTTGCATTATACTAATATCTACCTATTTGTGCACACATTATACTAGCATGTACATATATTATACTGGTATCTAATTAGCATATTTTTCATGTATTCATACATAAATAATTTGTTAAATGATCATTTGTATGTCACAGACTCAAGGGAGTTTATATTTGTAAGTTGTATGTTATTTTGACACTTGATGAAATATGCTTACTTGAATCTTATTCATGTTGTAGTTATGCACAATTGTTTGCTGGAGTGTAATTCTGCATTACCTTGTAGGGAATACTTATAAAAATGCATATTCTTGGTCAACTATTCGGATTAAGTTTGGCACATTCTATAAACTCTTTGCAAATACTATTAGGAGCACAAAGCTTGTTACATAAGATGAACTACCTAAATCGAAGGAAGACATTGCAGTATGCATTTCATATTGTGTATGCAATTGTATTTGTGTGTAACTATTAATTGATTGGAATCATGTCTAAAATGTACTAGATATCATGTGGTAAATGACTCTGGCCAGAGTATCCTAGGTGGTAAGATTTCCATAAGTCCCAGTGAAGGACCCCAGTTGGAACCACATCAGAGGTACTCATCGAATGAAAATCCATGCTGATTGGCATGGGAGGGGGGTGATCAGACCACACCCTCTCATGTCTTGAGAGTTTACCATGCCAGGATCACCCAAGGTGGGTTCTCTCGATCACCAAAAAAATGACAACTCAACTGAATAGAGAGGAGTAAGTGTTGAGCCCACAAACTAGAAACCTAAACGTTGTCTTGAGGATTAAATCCACTAGTTTGATCACTACTTGATATTCACAAAATGTCTAATTAGACACTTACATGAACAATGAAAGGAATACCTAAAAAATTTCACAACTTAATGAAGAGGTTTGTAAATGGATTTAGTTTAAACCCACCTGCAACAAACTTCTGACTATCACATGTATGGGGATAGTCTTAAATATTTAGAATGAGTTTGTTTACTAGAAACCCAAGGGTCTAAAAAAACAAGTTTATGCAAATATAAAGGAAGACTACTTACTTCTTCACTTTGCATGTTCCTTTCATTAGCATCCCTTTCAATATGATCATCAAACACATGCCAATCCTAGCAAGTGCAGAAGTGATAATACATAGTTGAGTTCTACATATGAATTCATCAGTGGTTCATTATTTCTCTCTCTAAA
Source organism: Alisma plantago-aquatica (assembly GCA_963693085.1). Classification (NCBI taxonomy): domain Eukaryota; kingdom Viridiplantae; phylum Streptophyta; class Magnoliopsida; order Alismatales; family Alismataceae; genus Alisma; species Alisma plantago-aquatica. The sequence goes on from OY856414.1 coordinate 209,682,885, forward strand.
AAGATGTGCATTCTTCAATTGTTCATTCTCTCTCTACTTAAGCACATTTTCTGTAACATAGTTGAAATCATATGGTGAACCACACTTACTCAAATCATATTTGAATCCAAGCACTCAAATTTGAGTCACTCCATGGCCATACCAACAACGTTTTTATTACAAATATCTTCATCACACCAATTCATTAGATACCACATTCCAATAAATGCCTTGGGCATTTTAAGATGCTCAACAACACATTTGTCCACCAACTTAATATCACTAACCTAAAGTACATTCAATAAGTATATTAGTTTCCACATCATAGATACCAATTAATATTTAATGTCTTGTGATAATGTAAATATTTATATAAACCACAAATTATTTAGTATTTGTATTATCCATATAAATTTCATCTTTTCATCCACATGTACTCCTCCAGACCTCTAAGATTCTAGGGTCCCTATTTTAAAATTTTACCTAAAAAATTACATATTAGATGTTAATCAACTTTAAATAATATTCAATTCATTTTCATATGCATGCCCATACTAGTATATCTCATAAATTTGGTAAACCTGTAATCTTTGGGCCCACTGCCCAAAACACTAGTAGAATTTCAAGAAAGATGGCTGGTCCCACAAACCACCACTGGCCTTAACTGCATGATTTGTCCTCACTCATGCACAAGACAGAATTGACTTCCCAACTAGTAACCCATCCTAGTTACTCTAAGATGAGCACACCTAATTTTGAAGTTCTTAGTGATGGTCTCCCTAAAAAGGAGGTACACCTTGGAGGTATGCATAGTCTAATAATTCCTTTTAAGAACATTTTATCTGAGTCTTAAAATCCTGAGACGTTATAATCTCCCCAACTTAGACTCTCGACATCCTAGTCAAGGTCAACTATATGGCCTCATAATATTTCTCCATTTTAGTATAGACCTAGAATAGCCCATGGATACCCAGCTCTCAGTATCGACTACCAACACAAGGGTGGCTACAACCCCATAGACAACCATTTCCAACATGCCTGGATCACATGACTCAAGACTAGAATGCCACATGCCCATGTGGGCCCCACCTACTAGAGAGGTTATGGCTCTGATACCATTTGTAATAATGGGGCCCATTGCCCAAGGCTCTAGTAGAGTTTTTGGAATAAAAATTGTCCCCACAAACCACCACTAACCTTAACTACTCAATTTACCCTCACTCACGAGAAAGATGAGATCACCTTCCTGACTGGTCACCCATCTTAGTATTACTCCAATCCGATCACACTAAACTTTGGATTTCTTAGTGATGAACTCTGTAAAAAAGAGGTGCACCCTGATGATATAATTAGTCCAATCATTTCTTTTAAGATATATTTATCTGTGGCCTCAAATCCTGAGATGTTATAAAACCTTTTTATCCCTGCGGTATGCAAATCAACTTTTACAACACATGATCTTTTTCTTATTTTTGAAAGTCTCTAGAAAATAAAAAATTACATTGCTTTGTTAACTAATAGTAAATAACAATATGCAAGTCAAGGATAGCTCAAATTGTAAATATGGTGGTTTTATAAACATCAAATTCTCAGTTCAAGTCCTCTAGAGGATGAAATCAAATAAAGTAAATATCCCAAAAGACACACCATTCACGGGCTAGTCTTGCAATGACAATTCACACTATTGGGCATGGTGGGGGGTTTACAAGGAACCTTGTGTCTATGGGGTGGGCCAAATGTGGCCCTAATTGAGAGGATCTTCTTGAACAAAAACTAACATGCTTAGCAATTTTAGCAAAAAGGTCACACCTTGTTACACTCACATCTCACAATAACTACTAATCATGAGATTAGGGCATAAACTAAGGACTAAAGAAAACTAAAAAATCACTCATATTTTTTCATATTGATTTTTTTAGTTCCTCAAATTCAATCATGTGAACTGACTTTGCATGCATATTTAAGACTTGATTTCTTTGATCTGATATTTCAGTCATAAGGATACATATCAAAACATTTATACTAAATTTGTCGCTTCTATGTACGCAAGTCTTGATAATTAGATACATACTTTGTTAATAGAGAAACAATATTACATATCATCATTTACATCTCTCTTATTTTCTTACAAAGACCTAGAGTGACAAGGATGGATTGAAGTTGACGAATATGATACTTAATTCTTGTGACACCTCTACTATGGTGCATTGACATCTTTAATTCACATGATTTCTAAAAAAAGTGTGACTAGAGGGGTGATATGCTGGCTCAGTGAATGAATAAAATATGATACAATGTAAAAATATAAACCAGACACTTAGGTTTTTTAATAATTAAAAAAACCAAGCAAACTAAAAGAGGAGCTATAATTTTTTTATAGATAACATTGTATCATGCATCACTAACAATATGCAATATCAAATATTTTTCTTATGATTCTCTTTATTATCTGTCATTAACTTTGACTCAATTGAGTACTAAACTAACTACTAATATGTTGGCCAACTAAACATAATTAACTGATCTAACTAACTGAACTCTTTATCTGGACATAACTAAAACCAGTCATCTTTCTCTTCTACTTTGCCCCTGAACTCTCTTGGATTGTACAAGCTTAGAAAAATCCACTCGTACGTGACTCTCCCTAAAAATCATAAGGTAAAACTGAGATCTTAAGACTACTACTAACTCCTCGATCTGTGTGGAGGGTGACTCGTAAGTCCTAACAACAGCTAAACAACTGGCCTTAAAAATTGGGGCCCCTTATCTTGGTTACTTAGGAGGGGTGCCTCTAGGATAAAAAGCATCCGACTCTACATAATGTATTTTCACAAGGACTGGCACACAAGACTGAGTAACTTCCAGAAGGACTAGGTCCATATGGGCTATATACTCCAACTATCATGGCACCACAAGAATCTCTGATAATTATTGGATACCCCAACTACTGAACTAGTACCATCAAAATATTTTTTTTATTGTTGAGCACTATATTGTACTGAGGTGACACCAATATGTAGTTAGCAGGTATTGGGTAATTCCTATCTCTGTATCTGGTTTAATTCTTTAAATAATTAATAGTCTGCAACCCATTTCACCCTTTTTACTACCAGATTACAAGGATCAGTTTTACAATGTTCATGTCATCTCTACTATTGTATTTCTAATTATATATTTCTCTTAGATAGATATCTTTTAATTCTATATTTTAATGACTACTTGGACTACAAAATAGAACTCAATGATATACTGAGTAGGATACTTAACATATTGATTACCCTTCTCTTGAGATTTGTCATAGCTCATTCAAATATAATATTTCCTAATATTTAAAATGGAAATTATGTCTTATGATATAATCATTCTCATTTAATATTTCTCACATTTATGCAAAACATCAATAAGATCCTTAACTAGAGAAAATGTCATTTCTATTTACTAATAGTATCATATCAACACATTCATTTCTTGACAAAGATATGAACAAAAGTTTCATATTACACAATAAAAAATATGTGTGCATATAAAATAATATTCCATTGAAAACAAAATTATCACGTGAATCACTTCAATCATCCACGTACTATTAGATTAGACATGTACACTTTTAGAAGAATACTATATTGTGTTTCTATCACTGATTTTTGGCTTTTCACAAGATATGGATTGTATATATAAAAAACCCTTACTTGGCAAGATATAAAATGAAAGTAATCAAACATGTCTGATTATATAACTAATCACATAAGCATGGCCATACTAGCATTTTTATCTGGGGTTAAACTAGATTGCCATTCAAATACTTGAGAAATTAGTCCAAAATTTCATTTTTAAAGAAAATTATCAAATAAAATTTTAAATTCTCTAGCATAAAATATACATGGATTTTCATATCTATTCCATCACATATATATTATAAGATCATAATGTTTTTAAAGTAAATTCAAGAACAATGACTTTTCATTTACCACCGTCTACAAAAAATTAAGAATTAGAATCATCCAATTAAATGTAATTGAATGAAATATTCTTTTACCCACTCACCTTGGTCACTTATCTTGGTTATAAATTTCTACTGAATTTTGATTAACCTCAAATTGAGTCAATTCTTCATGATAGAGCTTTTACCCACAAGAATATGGCTCCACGTAGCCCATTAGATCATTTCTAAGAAGATTTTTAGAGAAAGGAGAAGGAAAGAAAGAGTAGCTAGTGAATCTATATGAAATTCCAAGCCTATAATAGTAGGAAACTATACCCATAATTGAACCTAGACTTGATTAATCACATAAATGAAAAACAATGACTATACTTCACTCTTTTGGTAAAATCCTCAAAATACCTCTAGAAATTTCCACAAGATTTAATCTTAGACTTTCAATTCGTGAATTAGATGACGATGAAGCTACATCTCTAATTTGTGCCCTGAAGTCCATCGATAATGTGTCAAATACCATTTTATTCCCAGCCTAACAGCTGGTCAACTGCCAACTGGTGACCCTTAATTATATAGTCCGTACATAAATCATTTAGTCTCGTCAATCATATCAAAAAATTCAAAAAACTCAACATGTTATCTTAAAACCTTCTCACACATTCACTTAAATTTTTAACCAATTTGGATTCATCAATAAAATACTATAGTTTAAATACTATACTGATAAAATTTTAATATGTCAATATCACTGGATGAATATTTTTCTGACATAACTCAGTTAATAAATAGGGCCATCTATCAAACAAAAATTCTGAAAATTATAATTGAAAAGTATATGAGAATTATCTAATTTAATTAAAAGTTGAAGAACAATATATGTTATCAATAAAAGATTAAAGATTATTTATCCTAATTCTATTCTAATAATTAATTCTCTCATCACATTTCATATTAACATGCTATGGAGATTATTGCATTGAGTTTTAACAAGCTCAAAGTATTGTATACTAGGATTTTAATCAAATTTTATATATTTCCAGAAATGTATCTGAATAAGGAGAACACATATTAAGATTAGATAATTCACATTCTACATCTAAAAATTAATCTTAGAGTCTTATAACCCTCCATTACCTTGTAAGTAGGGAGACAGTTACATACATACCTTCTTTGTGGAAGAAAGCCAATATCTCACAAAACACAAGCATCTCTCCTGAATATATTTTCAGCTACATGCTTGTAAATTTACTTCTATGCTTTGTCATCCAATTAGTGACCTTCAAATTGATGGCTATAGCCTTTCCATTTTACATTTTCCATTGATGTTTGACATGTGCATTGTTTGATATCCAAATCCTTAGACATATGAAACACTATTGGTCAATTAAAAATATCATGAAACTGAATCACATGTTTACTATATAAATATATCATGAGAATTTTGAATGATCACTCAGTTTAACGTCACGATCTTCAACTCATAAGACTTTGCACATTGTGCCAATTGATTTCACCAATATAATTAATAGATCCACCTTTTCCCACCTCCCCTAAGATTCTAACCAACAATTGTAATTCTTTTAAACTAATTTGTATATATATATATATATATATTATTCTAAAAAGGAAACATATCAAGAACTCAAAGCCTATTATAGATGAACTTGTCTTTTCTTTATCCCAACATTTTCAATAGAATATACATTATTGATAAAACTAAATATTACTCATAATTTTTGTGAACAATGGATACAAAGTATCAAAGTAGACAAAATAGAAGATACTCATGTGTCATCATGAAATGAAATATTTTGTTTCCACATGAAACTATTAGGGTTCTCTAAAAATAGTCAGAAATCATCTATTTTATGAATGATATCCATCTGGACATGATGTTGATGCACTACTATGTTTACTTGGACTTGACAAGAGCTTTATGTAAAATGTATCATCATTCATTTACTTTTCTATTTCTCTCCTTTGAAGATATAAACCTAAGAGTGGGTAAAATATAATAGAATATTGACATTAAGGAATTTTTTCTTGAGTTCAACACATCATGTATTGTAGACAACAACCATACATGATAAGTTGAAACCAACCAAAACTTATATGCATGAATTAAAACATCATATATTGATAAATTTTAGGAAATTTGTTGTATATGCAGTTCAACACATCATCTACAATGAATTAATTTGATTTACAAGGTAGAAAGGTGTGAAATGCTTGTAAAAAATTGAAGCGGAGTAAAGAGGAACTCATCCTACATGAAAAAATTGTTGGAGGTTGAGTTGAAAAACAATTATTTATAAATACAATAGTATTCTTAAAAAAATAACACATATATCTTATTAGTTTAATTTAGTAGCTGAATAGGTAACCCAATATAAACATGCTATGGTTGGCTAAATCGGTAAAACAATTCTCTATATAATAGGAGGTCCTAGGTCCAAATCCATGATTGGGGTAGAATTTAGCAAAAAAAACCTCCCTAGGGGAAAACTGGCCATGTTTGTCTCTACTATTGCAATAATCATTTACACTATTGGGCATGACACGAGGGTTACAAGCCACCATGTGTCTATTGGGTGGGTCAAATATGTGGAGTTTCTTGAACGAAAACTAATATGTCTATTAGTTTTAATAAAAAGTCACACCTATCTTCCTTGAGGAAGAAAACAACACATCTGTCTCTTCTTAGTCACATTTTTGGCACTTTTCTTGGATTTTTCTTCTACTTTGCTAACATCCAACTAGAGTCCTTTCAATTTAGGGCTATAATTTTTCCAATTTTGCATTAACGTGTGACTTGTCCCTTTGATCAATATCCAAGTCCTTAGGTATACAAAAAATTACTCTAAATCAACTAAACGATCATTTAACTAAATCACATACCTATTACATATATATATGAATAAGAATTTTATTTATACTTGATTGAAACTCGCAACATCTAGTTTATAAGTCTCGACCATTTGTGTCAGATACATTTCACTAATAGGATGAACAAGCACCTCTCTTTTCCAAGATTCTAACCAACTAATGTACTCTTGTTCAAATTAGTTGTTTGTAATTACTGAAGTTAATATTTTTCACTGCATTGAGAACCCATACCTAGTATAAATGAAATTATCCCTCACTTATCCTAAAATTTCCAACAAAATCTTCATAATTACCAAAATTAACAATATTATATTTTTTCACACTGGTTACAAAGTATGAAATTATGAAATAATTAGATAATACTCATCTATAATTTAAGGTCATCATCATCATAAAATAAAATAATTTCATCCCATACCACACTTTGGGGGTGCTCTAAAATTGATTGGAAATTTTCTATTTCATGAAAATGATATCCATTTTGAGGTGAAGTTGATGCACTGGTATGGTCAATTTGAGTTGGTGAGAGCTTGACGTGAAAGTTATTGTTCCTTTACTTTACCACATTTCTCTTGTTCAAAGACAAAAACCTACACTTGTTAGTTGGTTCAACTGGTAAACCTAATCGGTTTGTCAGCTACTGGTCGCTGGTTCAATTCTCAACTACATCACCCATATAAAAAGAGGGGAGATTTATAGCAACATCTAAAGGTTCAAATTCTTGTTTTGCGATAGGTATGGAACTCTCTCTCATGAAATGGATAATAATTATAGAAAAAGAAAGAACACCTAAAACTAGCTAAAGATTTGATAGAATATGAAAATTTAAAACCTTTCTTCCTAAATTAAAAAAATTATATAGCTTTGAAAACAAAAACACAAGATATGACCAAAATGAATCGAATCTTGTCTACTTGAATTGATTGCATCATAAATTACAAAATTTAAAATAAGCATGTATACGGTAGTTCAACACATCATCAACATTGAACTGATCTTATTAACTAGGTACAAATATGTGGAATGCATTTGAAAATTGAAATTCCAATTAAGAGGAACTCACCCTACATCAAAGAATGGTTGGAAATTAAGTTGAAAAAAATTAAATATAAGGATTATGATATTATTTAAAAGAATAGGCACATACATTTTATCTATTTTTTGGTATCAATCCGTTAGCAAACTAAGAAACTTAGTATATGCAAAAGAAACAACTTTACTTCACATGATAAATTACCTGGAAATTATATAGTGGATACAAGTGTGGTGAACAATACTACAAAAGCAAAACTTGAACATCAATAATAATCCATTTATATTAGGATTTTAGTGCCTTTAAATATCAACTTAGAAGCAAATGGGAGCTCACATAACACCCACCTGTAGCTTGAGAAACATCGATTGCATCAAGTGATCTAGTATCTAATGTGATCACCAAATCAAATTGGTTTGTAATGATGTATGATAAGTGAATCCTTGAGAAAAAAATGATATGTAGAATATCCTTTTTGCACATTTTTAATCATTTGTAATGAGTCTACATGTCAATCATTACCCAATTTGGTGACCATACCAATATTAAAAGAATCTTTAATTTTGTGCAGATTGACATATAACCAAGATGTTTTTATCTCATTCTGTGCATAGAAAACCTTCTTTTCTTAAGATAAAAAATTAATTGGTTAACCTTCCAATTATCTGCCCATGTGCATAAACATGGAGAAATTTATATAAGAGTGATTATATTAATCATCCTTGATCTGAAGTTATATTCATCCACTCACATTATAGAAAAACATAATTTTGTGAGTCCCACAATAATCTAATTCATAAATATTAATGAGTTTCCATAGTATAATCTCCATCAATTTCTATCATGAATCTAAAATTTTGTGCCATTTTGTATGTTTCTCACTATGTGTGGAACTCGTATACATTGAATTTTAAGCCTTTGATCTTTTTGAGCATAAAAGCAAGTCCACAATTAAGGCCTTATTAAACACTCCTTATTTGGTACTCACATCAATATGTAATGCCTATGAGAGTATGGAGCCTTATTTAACACTCCTTATCTGGTACTCACATCAACATGCAATGCCTATGAGAGTATGCTAATATAAGTCATAGTTTTCTTGGATCATTAATATAAGTCATAGTATTAGCTTTCAATACAATATTTGCCCATGTATCTATGAAATGGGAATTAAGCCATATGGAAAAATCTTCCGACAACACATTCACATATTTATATTAATTTTTTTTCCATCCTTTGTTCTAGAAAAAAATATTTCTTATGATATAATCACTACCTTCGACTACACTAAGATTTAAATGATGTATAATTTTTCTAAATATGAAGAAATTGTGTCAACAACACATATTACTCTTTAAGTTCTTCAATAAAGTCATTTCAATGAAGTAGCACATAATTAGGTGATTGTCCCATGCTTTATTCATAAAAATAAATGTCTTTTCCAACACCAATATGATATCTATAACATACCCACCTCTGGGTTTCTAGCCTAATCATCCCATACCTAATGACTTTTTGACTGCTATTGGCTTTAATATCCTTTTTCACGACTTCGAGTATACTAGGTTGTTTAGCACTCTATACATATAGTGTTTTAACTAGTAACCCTATTATTTGAGGCTTAAGTGTAGTTAATTAGGATAATGCTATATGTAATGGCTAGTTTTACCATTTTACAATCATAATTTTTTTTAGTTTAAGTCGGTCCTGTAGATTTTTTCTATAACTAGACGAGGGAAAGGATGAGTTGGGAGTTAAATGATTAAAGGAAGAGATATATACAATACAAGATACTTCACCTTCAAGTCATGGTTTTATATATTTTTTGTGAAAAGTGAAAACTTGTGTAAAATATTGATGAAATATGGTTATAGATATCTAAGGAAATGTTTAATGGATAGATAATCCTGAACAATCACAATTGTCAAATGATGAAACTGACTAATTATTATATCAATGTTTATTGTAAAAAATACCAAAAAACTTATGTAAGATCAATGGCCTAAGTTATAATCTCAAAATAGGAAATATATGTAACTTTAGATTCTACACATCATAATTGGGCTCCATGTTTCAATTTCACTTTAACTGGATAATGATAGTCATCTTAAATAGACTATAATAGAAAACAACAAGATTATACTAAAGGGACAAAAATTCATTAGATGACCCAACTAACATCACTAAATATAGAAAATAATTTCATTTTTAGATTCTTTGGGTCCTAATTATTCTAGGTGTAAATTTGTCTTTACTTTGAGAATGTTTGTTGCCTAAAATAAAATAGAGAAGAAAAGAGGTGAAAAATGCAGATTGGAAAGATATGACCTAGTTCAGTGATTTTATTCTGTCATTATATGAGGTGTCACAATATGGTTTTTGTTTCCCAAATTTTTGGGAAGAGTGGCTTTCTAGTTGGCTTTTGGATGGAAATATGACGCTCTGAGTGTTGCGCTTACCTTGGGTAGAAGACCTCAACAACATATGGTACATAGAGTTTTTCTCACAACTTTATATTTCACCAAGGTGCCCAGTTCCTTTGCTAGATCCCACCCTAGCACTACCATTTCCATTCAAGGAACATGATAGTCCTAGTGCCTCTACTCCCACTTGTAGATAATGAGTCCATCTCCATTTGCAACAACCATCACATGCTTAGTGACTTGTAGTTGAGGATGGACCTCGATTGTTCTTAGTTTAGTCAGGAAAGGCAACCACTGATGTCAACGCCATTACAATCCTAAATTTCTGGTGCCTCATCCTATAAACTAATAATAAGGGCTCCACTTCCTTGTTGACACCCTACAACTAAGGTACATTGTACCCTATATCAAGATTACACCTCTTTTTGTTTGTTGTGTACCCGATTGACACAATAATAGCACCAAAATCCATATATAAACTACCAATTTTGCATCAGAAAAATCACCTTTGGGTTGGGTCAAGCTCATAAATATCTTTGATAACCACCTTTTTCTTCTGACAAAGTGTTTTAACATAACTTTTCATTGAAGCATTAGAACTTATTACACACTTGTTTATTATATTTCATATATGTTGGTTTGGCAGTAATACATTTCAAATAGTATGGTCTACAAAGGTCAACTCTGTCATCACTAGTGGGCGGCATTCATATCTGATGCCAAAGCACTCGCTGATATGAATTTGAAAATAGAAAACATCCAATATCTGATGTCAAAGGTGGTGGCTACCTCAGACCTGACAATGCTGCCTCAGATCTAGTGGATTCTGGGATGCACAACTGATGCTGAAGGTGGTGACTACCTCAGATCGGTAGGCGGCCTCCTCAAATCCAGGTGGCGATTGCCTCATATCTAATGGTGGTAGGGGCTGGCTTGAGGTTATGAAAGCCTGAAGGAGGCAAATATGGAGGAAGTTCAACTGCTTGGGTTTCCAATGATAGCTGCTATGCAGAGTTGCATGTTAATCAACACAAGGGAAAGGATAAGGCCGATGGGGTTTTTGGCACCAAGGAGGAATCAGAGCATCATACTGATAGTGCTTCCCAACTTGTAGTGTTGCATACAATACATGGAATCATAGTGCTTCTAGTACATGTCTTCACAATAGTACTTCTAATGCCACTGTTGCCAAAGAAACTATAGAAAGCATCTCACCTATGTTGGACTTAGAGGAAGGAGAGATTCCATATGATATGTATGCTTCTTACAGTTAGCCATAATTTATGCCTGTAATGTGAGATCCAACTAAAACCATTGATTATTCGAAGGTATGTTCCTCCACTCAGCAATATAGTCACGTCTCCACTACATGATAGTTTTACAAGATGGTTGATGATCATAGCATCTCACAAATCACAGTACAGGGCTTGTACTGTCTATTCCATAACTTTCATTGTTGCCCAGACGGTAGGGAAGGTAGAAAATGTTTCACACATATGATCTCTCATTGTAAGAGGTTGTACCTCTGTAATGAAGAATGTAGTATCGTGTTACACGATGACATGTAGAATGAATATGATTTATTTCTTACAGTGGAAGATACTTTGAGAGATCTTGACCATTGGATGTGTGGAATGTGCATGTGTATACATGCTCTAACTCATGCATGTCATCATGATGATGGCCTTGTATGGGTTTCAAATGATATAGGAGAGTTTCATGAACATATTGTTGGAATCTTAAAGCCCCACCCAAAGGGCCTTGAGATTTTTAATGCCACAAAGGGGTTGGTTCTAGATTCTATGCTTCTTGATCGTGTTTTCTGAGCACCTATAATAGCTATAAAGATCATCCCTCATAGTTGTCACCTTACATTCTCTCAGGTGTTGAAGATAGATCTTTACAAAGTGGTTGTTAATCTAGATTCTATAGCCTCTTGGATGAAATAGTTAGTTCTTCCCCATTGCACATTACAAGTGTTCATGCCCAATAATAGATAGGACAAAAGATTTGGTAAAAAATGTCGATTTAACAACGTCATATTTTGAGTTCTCTTACTACATGGAGTAGAGCAAACATTATTGTAAATTTAGTGGACAATACAAATAATTATTCTACACTTGAGGCTATGGATCATGATAGTTATAAATCTATGGAGGAGGAGAAAAAGGAGAACCCTAATGTCAGGCAGTGCCTTTGAAAGGTTGTAGATGGCCACTTTATAGTAATTGTGAAAGTCTTGTGCTCCTTAGGGGTAGCTGCATATAATGAAGATTACCAAAAATATTTTGAAGGATAAACACATGTACAAGCCACCCCGATGTATGTTGAATAATTTTTTATAGAAGCTCCCATTTTTTTATTGAAGCTCCCCTAGTAGCAGATGTTGATTTGAGAAAATATGTAGTAGGAAATGGAAACAAAAAAATTTATGCTCATAATTTTCTTAATCAGCAGATCACATCAACAATGGTGTATTTAGGAAAGAGGGTGCAAGACATACCTTGTCCTGGAGTAAGTCCAATGACTATTCTTGTAGAGATTTGTGCTCCCTTCAAAAGTAGCACACAGTCAACATTGTTGGTGTCCTAGCATAGCACACAAATGACAGTTGACATGGTCCTTCTAGCATGGCAACAAAAGCTTCCACACCTCTAAGTAGTCTTCCCGGACCATTGAGAACTCCACATTGCACTTCAAGAGCCAACATGAAGGAGTTGCCTTTCCATTTGTTAATGTGCTAGAGTCAACTTCCTTTCCTCTTGCTATCACTCCCTTTCAAGTAAGACTGCTAAGACGCTTTCACACATTATTGGAACTGTGATATGAGGAGTCTTGAGAAAATCTCTTGACTTCCTCTCTAGACTTTTTTTCTATTGTGTTTCTTGATCCTTGGTCACCCCTCTCCTTATATAGGAGTGGATGTGCTAGGGTTTCTGAAACCCATGGGATATGTAAGGTCATATATCATGGCTTGACAATTTCTATAGACAACCAGTCAATCGACTAGACCATACAATCGATCAACTGGCACACCAGTCAACTGACTGGACTATCCAGTCAGTTGATTGGCTTGTGGTCAACAACACACCAACATTATCTTTTAATACCATTATTAATGTACTTTGTTATGTATATTATTGATGGTTTGACCCAGTCAAACTGGTTGATTCACATCTAGTCAATAAACTCAACATTCTAGTCATTTGACTTGGTATTTTGAGCATCCACTAAGAACCTAATTCAGTTGGTTGGTTGGACACTCCAACTGCTCAACTTGTTGATTCCATCGACTAGGGTTAGTAAGCTCCAGTTCAACTGGAATAGCCATTGTTGTTTAATTTTATTATCTAAACACTTTTAGTAACCAATTTAAATCTTATCCATGAGTAAACTCCTAATCCAAGTGCATCCTATGTGTGTGACCCTATAGGTTCCATATTACGTTGGCAGTGAAGTCCATAACTATTATGACTACACAAGTAATGAGTGGTATCTAGCAACACATCATTTCTAACTAAGTAATTGAAAAGTTGGATAACAACTTCAACCTACAATATATGATTAGTGTTAACATGATCGTATAGTCCCTTTATCTCTAATATCCAGATTGAATATGAGGCATGTAATCATCATCCTCTAAATACTCAATCTATGTTTCTTGAACTAGAGTAAACTATTGAGAGACAGTGAGTTCAAATATCATATATTAACTCACACGAGCATGGCCACATTTTTCTTAGTCTCATTTATCAAGGACCCATGATATCAAACTCTCAATAAGAGGGACCAATCCCATCTACACCACTCACAATTAATCTCCATGTGTAACAATGTACCCAATTACCATCTTTATGGCAACCCTTATTCATGTTCATGTTGGATGGTGTCAAAGTTCACCAAACGACATGTGATGAGTGTAGCGACTTTAGGTCTAAGAACCACAATCGTTATTATCACCTTGAGAGTTGATTCTGATGACCATTACGTGGTCTCCATGCATCACTGTCAAGATGGGTTTGTCTTTTACACTGTTCTCTAACACGTACCTATGTGTTTGACTTGATATCCAATATCATGACTAATGAGACTTTGTCATCAATCAAGAAACATCCCAATCTTATGTATTATCATTGTCTATTTTGTTTCCACAATAATATTCGACCAAGGACATGATAAGAATGTAAGTACTCCTATTATACATATGATTTGATTCTTTAGGTCCTAAACCTGAAGACATATGTCATCAAGTAACATCATTCTGTACACATATATTATGATTATGATATTATCTCAAAACTGAGACAAGCTTACCATATGGAATTAGCTTTATTAGTATTATAAAATCAAGTACATGATGCCCCACATAATCATCAAATGATTTTCTCTATGGGCATACATACCAATATAATCCCACTTGCACTTAGAGCCAATCACCCACGAATCCAATTCTAAGTGATTCACCATGACCATCATGTTTTTACTATGTACGTGCTTTTTTAGTGGGTCAACAACATATGCTTCTAGTTTGTGTCACATACCATAGCTCTATGATCTTTCATATTAGATGGAAGTGCTATAGTATGTGATCTGGGTTCCTTAGCCTATCTAATAGCTCCATTGTTTCCACAAAATATCTATTTTGTCGTCAATGATTGGAACTAGCCTAAGTTCACCAATGAATTTCTTGATCCATACAATACCCTTGCTAGATCCAAAACAACAATGCACTCAACTTCTATTGTAAGCAACAACAACTACTTATTGCTCAAAATCTTTCCGACTTACAACTTTGTTGTTAAGGCAAAATACAAATTGTGATCGACATCTTTCTCAGTTTGGAAGCTTGCACTGGTGTAACTATTTACACTCAACTCTTCCTTATCACCACAATCAAGGAACTGGTCCTTAGTGCTAGTTAAGGATGTTCATTATGGTAGTCCAATGACCTTCACTGGGATCTGATTGACACATGCTCGTCATGTCTAATCATACAAGACGTCGGGATGAGGGAATAAAATTGAATACAAGATAGATCCAATTGTGGATGCATATGACATATTACTCATGCACTCCCATTCTTCACAAGAATTGGGATGCTGGGCACTAGAGAGACTAATTCCATGGAACATGGGCAAATTTTCTCTCTTTGAGTCATGCATGTTGAACCCCTTCAACACTTTGTCAATGTATGTACTCTTACTTAGACCAAGAAGCCTTATAGATCTATCTCTATAAATCTTGATTCCCATCCCATATGATAATTAACCTAAATCCTTCATACAGAAGGTACTCCCAGCTAATTCTTTACCACTTGTGGGGTAGGGATGACATTCCTACACATAATATGAGGAATACAATTATGCTCCCACTAACCTTCTTGTAAACACATGTTTCATCTTCATTTTGACTAAAGCCAAACTCTTTGATTGCCTTGTAAAATAAAATATCCTAGCTTCGAGATGCTTGCTTCAATCCAAAGATTGACCTTTGTAGATAAGCTACAATTGCAAGCATGATCCTGATGGATGTCATCCATGTTGGTATTATTGTTGAAAACCCACTTACACCCTATGGGTTTTACCCATTTAGGTGGATCCACCAAGGTCCATACCTTGTTGGTGTACATGGAATCCATCTAAAATATCATGGCCTCAAGCCATTTCTCAAAATCCAGTCCCTCAATAGAACCTAGGTAGATTATTGGCTCATCATATATGACCAACTCATCACCTTCTTGGATTATAAGATACCCAAGTCTTTTTAGGCTCAAGGCCTATCCTACTAGATTTATGAGGTTCATGTGTTCCATGAAGCACTTGAGATTCCACAACAATTTGTGACTCTCCTTGTTCCTACTGTATCTCTATAGGTTCAATTTTTCTTGTCAGTATTGAACTTCTTCAATTTTTACTTCTCTCCCATTATTTCCTTTGGAGGAGCACAACATTCCTGGAAACAAACACTTTATTGTCATATGGAGTGTAAAAGTAGTATCCCTTGTGATACCCAACAAATAACATTTATTTGATTTGTGACCCGGCTTTCAAGACACTATTTTCTCACATAAGCTTCACATCCCCAAATATTTATAGAAGACATATCAGTACACTTCCCATACCATATCTGATATGGTGTATTTTTAACCTAATTAAATGATATGCGATTTAGTGTAAACACTATGGTTTCTGAAGCATATCCCCAAGAATAAAATTGGAAGATCAACTAGACTTATAAATGATTGTACCATGTCCAATATGGTACAATTTCTTCTTTCCGACACATCATTATGTTTCAGGTGGAGTCCATTCTGATACAATACCACAGTCTCACAGAAGGTCTCAAACTCTTGGTTCAAGTATTCTCCACATCAATCATATCTAAGTGCTTTAATATATGTAACCACCTTTAGCATTTGTTCTAATAGTCCACATACATCAATATGTACGATTCCTAATAGGTCACTTGCTCTTCCACTATTTCTAGTGAAAGGTGCTTTTGTCTTTTGACCAATAAATAGGACTCACATGTCTCTATTGGTTCAAAACCAAAAGATTCTAGATAACCATATTTATGGAATCTAGAGATGCATTTTTCATTTATGTTCCTTAGATGAAAATGCCAAAGGTATGTTTCATTTAAGTTATTGAGTTTTAGCCTTTTGGTAATTATGTCATATCCACTTGTCTCTAGAACTAATCAATATGAATCATGAGACATTTGAGCACAACCATAAAAAATCTTTATATTTAAAATGAAACATCCATTATTCATTATATAAAATATGAACCCACTCCTGTCCATACAAGATAAATGATGTTTCTAAAAATGGCATATATGTAATAACAATTCTAGAACTCTATTACAATACCTTTGGGTAGATATAGATTTAGTAGGTTCTAACTATGATGGAAAGAACTCTTAGTCTATCAGTTCCACCTCATCCTTTTTGTAAAGGCTTACTTCTTCTTGGATCCTGTACATTATAGAATAGGTCAGATACTCATTTGGTATCAATTATCAAAGATGAATTGTAGTAATATTTTTCTCATTTTCATATATATATATATATATATATATATATATATATATACCTAAAGTAGAAATCTCTTTCTCTTGCTTCATCTTCCTAAGTTCCTCTAAGTTAATAGGACACATTCCTTTTGCACTTACCCTTCTCCTTATCTTGAGTGTAGAAGACTTGTACATTATCTTAGCCTCATAAATTTTCTTAGCTTTACTTTCGCCCTTAGTCTCCCCTTTGTTGATCACTATCAAGAGTTTAGGTTTGTCTTTCTTCATTCGTGCTTTGACATTTATCAACACATCAATAAATTTAAACAACAGTTTTTCCAAGTTGTTCAAGTAATAGTTCTTGATAAACTAGCTATATGATTCAAACAACCATTGTAGAATCATATATGTGACCAACTCTTGGCTCAAAGAAAATCCCAGTATTTCTAGATGTTCTACAAACCCAATCATATTTAGAATATGGGGCTCTAGTAAATCTCCCTTTGTTATCTTACACTCAAAACGCACCTTGAAAACATTGTACCTTTCCTACTTTGCATGATTCTAGCACATATCCTTATAATGTTACCATCTAGAGAATGTCCATATTTTCATGCTGCTTATGCAACTCATAGTTAATACATAATAGCATAACTATTTTTATATCTGTGGCATCGCTGGCATGCTTCCGATAAGCATCCACCTCATCCCTAGGCTCGTTGGGAGAAGGTTCCTTAGGCACTGGTGTCTCCAGGTTATAGAGCTTGCGATCATGTGTAAGAATGTAATGAACCGAAACCTAGACTCTTGAACCCGATCTTATGCCTTGAAGGATAGAAAGTTTAGTTCTTTGGTTTAGCCAAAAAAGGATGAAGATATACCTAATAGTAGTTAATTGTAACCCTAATATGTTAATACATGATTAATGCACCCTAACATATATGTGTGAAAACAATTATGACATAATGCTCTCATAACTAATCTTTAGAACAATAAAATATGTCACATGAGAAATTTTTGATTAAGGTATGAGGTGATGAGAAATAATGTGCATAGAAGGACTAGGTGTACATAATTGAGAATATTGATACATAATTCAAATAAATAAGTAATTGATGAATTTAATGAGTTAAATAATATACATAAAGAATTACATGCACAATAATTATATAGAATCCTTTTGGTTGTAATGTGAAGATATGGGACACAATTGGAAGAATGACAATAATAATAATGAAATAATATGTTAACTAAAATAATGATGGGCCACAAATGTTAATTATATAAATCTCATAAAAGGAAGACTAATTGGATAAGAATAACTTTAGATTATTATTTTTTGGATTTGGTTTGGCTTGGAGGCCAAGTTTCACAATTTTAGGATAATAATAACTATATCTATTTTATTTAGAAAAGAAAATATGAGTTTTCTCCAAAACATGAAATAAAATATTTAATGACTCCAAAAGAGAAAACTAATCTTAGACTCAAAATCTAAATGTCAAGACAAACATATGTGTGAATTTTTAACTAATTTAGACAATCTTTAATGTTCTAATATGTTTATGAAAGAGAGTGTAAATAAAGCTCGAAATATTCAATAGTGTGTTAATTAATACCAAGGAATAAAATTTATGGCAAAATCCTATCCAACATGCCTAAGTTTACTTGAGGATCAAGTTTCACATTAATCGGGTAATTATAGAAGTTTCTAATGCATCAATAAAGAGAAAATATGAATTACTTTCACAAAATTAAATAAAATATCTAGATCTTTAAAAGCAAAAACTAATGCCATGTTCAAATTCTACATGTCCTAAATAGGCTAGTTGTCAAATTTCAATTAATTTGGAATTCATTTGCACCCTCAGTTGAGGAGAGAGAAAAAAGTTAAATAAATAAATGAATCACTTTAGTCTGAATATTATTGGAATGTAATTAATGTGTCCTGCATATTTGATCTCACACTTGTGATTTAGACTGTTGGATCCACGATCCAATGAATCCAATCATTTTCTATCTTGCAACAGATAAGGAAACATGCGCCAATTTTGTGATTTTTTTGAATTCAATTTTCTCTATCCACACTCAATCGTTGTTCATGATTTCTTTGCCAACATGTTCCTTATTGGATTCCGAATCCAACAAGCCCTTATTTGTGTCCTATCATCGTGTGTACAAGATTTGCCCAATTTTGTTTTTTGGCTTCTCGAGTCCACCTACCCCATACACCAATACATCGAACAACACCTATATATAATGGTACCTAAACCTCCACCAACACCCATGCTATTGATCTCTCATCTCAATTGCTTATGCGGTCACATATGTTGCCACCGGTGATCGAGTTTTGGACCTAGGCTTGCAGTGACAAGAGCTCTCCCCTCGCGACATCGTGGTTCAATAGCACACCACAATAGGTTCGTTAGACCTTCGCCTTCTTTCCTGTGTTTTTAGTTTGGAAAGTTATTGCATGTGGGGGATTCACCCAATCATCCTCAAGCTTCATGCCTATTGCTTCGAGCAACAATTGCACGTGGGTGAGGCGGAATATGATCCCCTATATTTTTACTTCTTGACCCTTCTCACTTCTTCTTTTGATGTTTTTCACTTAGGGGCATATTTGTCTTTTTGCCACCTTATTTTCTCTAATTTTGTCAAAGACACGCTAGGTGTTGACCGTGAATTGGCTTTATGTGATTGGGACAAGTCACGCGGGCCCGACTCCTCTTATCCTTTCCCGCGAATTATTGGCTTAGGTGAAATTTTGGAATATTTTGATTGACTGATTTTGTAAAAAGCATATCTTTTAATCTACTTGCCCAAAAATTATGTAAAAATATGTTTTGGAATCGAAAAAATGTGATATTTCCTATAAAAATAGTTTGAGAGTCTGGTTTCCATGATTTCGAAGGTTGGTTTTTGAGAATCTAATAAATCATATAAAGCCCTAGAAATTGTAACTTTATCATATAAACTTCAAAGTTGATAAATAAATATGTTTTCTTTATTATAAAAAGATAATGAATCATTTGGTCTAGGTTTTGTGACCAAAGTACGAGGTTTTCCAAAAAGGTCTAAAATTAGGGTTTATTTAAACATTGTACTTTATAAAACCCTAATACATGTACCTTATCCAAAAAAACCCCTAATACATGTGAATAACTTGTAATTAGGAAAAGGTGATCTTGGAAACAACTGGATTGGTGAAGAGTGTTTCTAGGACTCTAGATTAAGGTATGTTTGCATATCCTATTATTCACATTGAGAAATTGTCCTACTTTTATCTTTCTCTTGGTCCTATGGACAATAGCCTACACAATATCTCTTTTTCTTGAGAATATAATACTTAGTTTTGATTTTTATGAATCATTCTACTCTGAAGGATATTCTTTTCATTCAATCTTATACTTGGTTCATGATGGAACTTCTACATGGTGACGTGTGCTACTGTTTCCCACTTATGTGGTGAATGTTTATATTATCATTTTTGTGATGGCAATCTTGTTAAATCTGACTATACTTTTTACTTGCCTTTACATTAAACATGTTATGTGATTCAATAGCCCTAGAGTAGTGTAAGTACATTGGTTTTTGGGTTGTGTGCCCATGTTATTATTTTTGGGATGGAGGTTGTGTTCCCCATACCCACGTGGTAATGCCCATCAATTTTATATAAATTGGGAGTCTAGCAACACGTGATTCTCTATCAGGTTGCAAGTTTGTGAGGCTTGTCTGCCATCGTCTTTATATCATTCTAGTGCTATGCTTATCTCACATGCATATTGGTTGATGATTATTGTTAATGGGTTGTGCGCCCTAATTATTGATATGTGCTTGTGTGGCACAAATTTTATTTGTTGATAAAATGGCAAGTATTATTTTGTTATCATATGATTGTAATTCATTTTCTCTTGATGCCCAGTTGGTTGGTTCTTCTCTCTTCTATGAGAAGAGTTGTTGTCTTGATGTCCTTTATTCCATATATTTCTCAATTCCAAATTTAGTACGCACATACCAGCCTTTTGCTGATATCATCTACTTTTTCTCCTCTTGTTGAGGTATGCTTCCAACCCCAGGTGTAGGACACGGAGGATATGGCATGCTGAGATGGACCTAGCTTAAGGAGTTGATGCTTGGAGATAAACTTGACATGGTTTTGATTTGCCTCTGCTAGATCCTTATGTTGTAATATTCATGTAAAATCTTTATGGGTGATGATGATATACTTTTGTAAAATTGATTATAGTCATGTTTTATATTCTGTTGCTATACTTTGGTCTTTTTTATACTTTGGTATTTTGTATACCGCCTAGTCAAGCGATCAACTTTACCATTCTCCTAACTCGAGCCGCTCTCTACCCAGAGTCTTCCAGATTCTTCTGTTTCAACGTGTGCATTCCCAGCATCCCATCCACTCTAGTTCAATCCATACCGGTCTGCCAGAGAACTGGACGTGAGGTCCGAATTGAGTAACCCATGTGAGTCACCTGTTAGACCAAGAACAGGCCATGCAATTAGCTGTCTACGACCACAAGTATTTAACATTAGGGCTTCAACAATGAGGAATGCATCTATAAAAGGGATCCCTTATCATCCATTAAAAAAGGTATCTGATAGGTGATTAGAAGCCACATTGCTCAATGCAAACCCTAGAGAGGAGCGAGGTGGCGGCGACCGCCGTGGAGAGATTGGTATTCTTGAACTAAATGCCATGCCCCCTCCACTGTTCTTTCTATCTTCTCACTGTTGTCTCTTACCATGAGTGAGTAGACATTTGTGCTGGGTCATGGGGAGTAGGCCCAACAAACTCGTATTTTATCCTATTTTGTATATTTCTAAATAAAGTATCGTTCTTATTAATTCCTTACCTTGAAAATTTAATACTTGCTCTGCATATATGTTATAATCATGGATATGCATGTTGTTGTGAGCGTGATTAGAACACAAGAACGATCTTGTTATCTCCATGAGATGTCAACAAGGGATAGCGAGGTGATTGGGCTACACTCTTCTACGTCTTGAGGATGGTAGGTCGTCAGTGAGGGAGTCTAGTTGGAATAAATAGGGAACTTGGGTGTCGAGGATGGTCAGTTTTAAGGGAGTTTAGGTCAAGTGACGACCTGTATCCAGTGAGGGTGCATCAACTAAGCCTATATTTAGCAAATGCTATTGAAGAGTTCGATCTCATTAGGATAATTACACAGGATTGGGTAGCAAAACCCCATGCCCTAATCCTCTTTATTATCATTCATATTGCTTAATCTTTGTTTCTACTGGCAACAATTTAGTTTAATAAATTAATCAACTTCTTAGTGTTAAATATTACGCTTAAAACTTATGAATTTGTATGCGGCTTAAAATGGTTATTCTTTGGGTTTGATCATAAAGTATACTACAATAAGGTTTCCACTTGTGTGAACTGGGGAAGTAGTGTACTACTTTTGGTTAAACCTAGGAGTTATTCTTTTAATTTTTTCTTGGTGCGACATTTGGAGCACCATAAAAAAATTGACACCATTGTCGGGGACAACTGTAGTTAAATATTTCTAGAAGTATAAGTGTTTTGGGTTTTCTTTTTTATGCTTGATATTATTGAAAATATTATAGAACTCAACACATCAACTCACGATCAATCTGCCCCCTTTTAGGTACTTCTAAAATATGTGAAGATACAAAAGTTTTGACTCAATATTGCTTTTCGATTCTAAAATTGAGAGAACCCTCAGAAAAATTGACAAGGAGAAAGCCACAGTAGACACAGTAGCTGTAGAAGTAAATACCCAAGAACAAATTGAAACAACTATTGTAGCCCAGTGAGATTTACTCTCCACAGAAGTTAGGAGCAGGCAAAAGCCAAATTCAAGACCAACTTAGAATCCGCCCAAGCCACATAGCATGCCAAAGAATTATGAGATTTCTCTGTCCCTAAAGGCACCAACTTGACTCATCTAGTCCAACCTCCAGGCAACCCAATTGAGATTAGGGCCCAGTGGGTCAGTCTACTACAAAACTCTGCCTTTACAAGAAGGATTGGAGATGAATGTTGAGAGCATCTTCTCAAATTCCTCAACCTTTGCTCAATGATGAAGCCATCCAATATCACTTATGATGCCATGCAACAACAACTATTTAAATATTCCCTGTCTGACAAAGCTAGAGCATGGTACAATGCCCTTTTAGGGGACCCGATCACAACATGGGATGCCCTAGAGAACAAATCTCTAGAGAAATTCTACCCACCCTAGATGACATACTCGATCAGAGGACATATCAAAAGGTTCAATCAAGTGCCTAAAGAATCCCTATATGGTGCATGAGAACAATCCAATGAACTACTACACAAGTGCCCACATCATGGCATCCCCGAGAATAAAATCATCAAAATTTTCTATCGGGGGATTGTCGATGAGACAAAGAAGTTCCTTGACTCTCCCTCTAATGGAAACTTCATGTGATAGAGATTCAACAAGACGCTAAAGATAATCAACCTTGTAGTAGAAAATCAGAATCACGGGACCAAACCCTCAGGCAAGGGCATTCTTAAGGTAGACATGGTGGAGGATTGTTTAGAACTCAAATCTATATCCAAACTACTGAAAGTTCTCTCTCTCTCTCTCTCTCTCTCTCCAGTAGGATAATCTTGAAAAATCCTTCAGTGTCTATAAGAGGAAAAACTAGATGCCTCAAGTGCAGATCATTGCACCTTCATGCGAGTTGTACCATGTACTCGATCAAAGCATAATCCATTGTAAACAATTGTATGTTGCTTTTAATGAACACCATGATGAGCAAAAATATATCGTCACCCAAGCCGAGGTCATAAAATTGATCCACAATATCCCATGGCAAGACTACTATAATATGAACCAAGCTCGTAGTCATTTTGGTTTCCAATACAAAAACTCTGTTGGAGTAAAGAGTCCAAATCAGACTTCGATGCCACCCACTCAGATTTGAGCACCATCAAGATACAATGGCTCATACAACTAGGGAAATTTTAGATTTAATTTTTCTAACTAGAACATTAACATCGGCAACGATATCAGAATCCAAATCAGTCCCCACTACTACAAATAGAGGAAGCCCCAATGCGAGACCCAATGAAGACACCTAAGGAGATGATGGCATCATACCAGACTCAACTAGCCAATGCCATGACTAATAAAAAGGTGTTGGACTCTCAAATCACATGTTTGGTAGCTAGTCAACAACCCCCAACAGGCATAATTGCTGGTCAACCTGGAAACAATCCCAAGCATCCATAGTAGCTGAAGCAGTTAAATGCCATGATGACTAGGTCAATAAATGTGTATTCGACATCTTTGACCTCTACTCATGTTTCCATTCCTCCCATTAGAGATGAAACACCCATGTTGAGGCCTTAAGATGCCCAAATGACCATCCAATGGTCAATCCAGTAGTAGTCCCGATAGAAAATCCACTTGTGACATTGATCCAACAAGACACCAATAAAAATTCAACAACTACAACACTGAGAGTCAACCCTGAACAACAGACAACACCTGAAGTGCATGTGTACAAGACATATGTACCATTTGTAGGATGCCTTAAGAAGACCAAGTTGAATGATCAATTCATGAAACATACTGTTCCTCGATCTACTAATTGAAATGCCAATCTGGTGCAAATATCTCAAGACACTTTTTTCTAAAAAGCGTTCAACCCAGAAATCCAAGACTCTGAAGCTAGCACAAATGAACTCCACTGTAATACAAAACTAGCTACCTCAAAAGAAAAAGGACCCAAGATCTTTTTAGATTGATTTTTACCTAGGAGATGACACATGCGGTAAGGGACTAGATGACTTAGGTGAAAGAATATCCATCATGCCTTACACTATATGCCAATGCCTAGGATTCACTGACCTTGTAATGCCCCTCCAAGCACATATATATCAATGAAAACAAACCCCATGTTGTCCATAACAAGGGTCACTTAGTTTGGAGGAACATCACAAAACTTGATAAGCATTGGAACAAGATAAATGAAACACCATGCATTAACTCAAAATATACATTCATACATTATTCTTGAAGGGAAAACATAAAATGTCTCATCTTAATTTCAAATCTAATACATGTAGTCTAAGAAAATCTAAAACATGGAATAAACTAGACTAGATAATCAATGGAGTGGTAGATGGCACCCACCAAGCTAAAGTCTCCTTGATTTCTACTACACTTGAAGGGCTCGCTTCAATTCCCTCTTGCTCCTTGATCTAGGGACATATCGTCCCATGACAAAGTAACAACGTAAGTAAGCGACACTATGCATGTTATAAGAACTGAAGTAAGCATATATACTTGAAATGAAATAAACATGACATGGATTAACATTAATAATTCTCATTACATTTTATCTTTCATTACATAAATTAATTAAGAAACATTTCTATATGTATTCTCTCCATCACTGCCCATGTGGGGCACATCATGCTCGGAAAGCCTATCATTTCTAGGAAGCCCGCAACGACCATAAAGGTCCATCATTGTGAGAAACATATAATAAGTTACTTAATTTTCTTATCTTAAACATTAACATCATTATTCTTATCTTTCCATCAATGTGAATTGTCCTCATCCAATAATTGCACCAAAGTGCTCATCAGGTCAGTTAAGGCTCATCTTAGTTGCACCAAAGTGCTAATCAATGCCATAAAGACAAAATAACATAAAGAGGAACAATTCAAAACTTATGTAGATTATCTTAATCATCATGGTATTTCTCCCTCTTAATCTTGAAATTATCAGTACTTGATTTACATGATTCTTTCTATAGTTTCTCAATCATTACATGAGCATAGCACTAAACTTATGAGCATCAATGATGAGCATAGGACTTTATGGCTATAGCAAACAACAATCAATGATATCATCTGAGGCATTATCATTATATTAATTTCATTCATTAACTTGTAATTTAAAGTATAATCTTAAATCATACATAACATGCAATTCATCCAAAGTACATATGCATAGTGGCATGACCCGCTTACCTGAAGCAATAGAAGATCCTATGTTTGTTTCTCTATCCCTGAGTGAGTCCTAAGTCTCCTGAAATTACATGGTTTATATTAATTATCACCTTAAGTACCATCCTAAACCCCAATTTGGGTCTTTTAGGAAAAGAAGGTCTGATATTGTAGAACTAAGGTTTAAAACACTAAAAACAGGTTCCTCTTCGAGAAAGCTTTCCAATGACTATTTTTTCATACTTTTCTTACATATTATGGATTTCTTGTGATTTTGTGAACTATCTGACCAATGAGAAACCATATAAAACCACATCAGCCAAAAATCACCTTTAATATGAAAACACAAAGTCCTCGCCCAAGTGTGATGGCCCAACTAGAGCCATCCGCCTATGAAGGGCCCACTCAAGTGGAACGCAAAGCTGTAGACTAGAAAATAGATTAAATCATGATTTTTCCCTTGAGGAAGTGAGACAAACAAAGATTCATTTTAGGGCAAAACTATAAACTTAGGGTCCGGGGTCTTCTTTCCCAATCCAACAGGAAACTTAGAAGCTTGAATCTCAGAAGAAAATTCGGGAGAGAAAGCCAGCACCTGGTCGTAGATCTGGTCCAAAGAAAAAATCATGGTGTAGAGGAGTCTCTTCCAGCCATAGAGAACCCTGAATTGAGTCAAGGTGTAGTCTGGAGTAAACAAAAATCCTTCTGCCATGGATGATCGAAATGGGTCAAGACAGAGAAGAAAAACAATGAACAGAAAGTTGTAGGAAAAGCTAAAGATGCAAGTTGTCTCGTAGCACCTTGGCATAGGTGAACAGAAGAAAAACTGGACCAATGAAGAACCATCATTGTGACTTGCTAAATCAAAGTGATAATAGAAGAAAAAGAGGGGAAAATAGTACCTATGCTTTGGGGCAAATCTTTACAAAAGGGATCTTCTATTTGGTCCTCTGAACAAAAATGACGTGTTGTAATGTCTCACGGTGGTCAGGAGGCTGGAGTTAAACCTCTAGCGGTGATGGGAGCAAGGTAGAGATAGGAGGCAGAGCAATTGAGACCCAAAAACTATTGGAATGGGTTTCTGTGACCTTGAGGATGGTGGAGGTACGATCATATTTAGGTGCGATGCCCTGGTGTGGCGTGGAGTCCCAATCGAAGGGGGAAATAGAGGATCGGTAGGGAGTCTGGCTGATAGAGGATTGCGATAAGAGCTTCAATAAAACCTAGACTTGTCAGGTCCAGGTGGGCATGATGAAACCTTTGGCAATGAAACAAGGGGTTGAGGGGTCATGGAGATTGAATCACGATGAAGAGGGAGTCTCAGAGGAGCTTGAAACAGAGTCTCGTGCACATCAGTTGTCGGGGATCAGGTGAGGGGGTGATGCTATTTCACAGATACCTGATAGGGTTTGAGAGTCTGAGCAGGAGGGGACTCTGGTCTACATCACACTAAAAAAAAGGAACTAAGGTTCAACCAAATGCATGAAGTGAATATTCTATCAATCATTAATCAGAACTATATGTTAACTTTAATAATCAATTTGGAGGGTCAAATGAAGTCCAATTGACTTCAAATTGAACCATAGGTTAATAAAAGGTCTAAAATCTTACTATACACTTAGATTTAGGTTTTGTTTACCTTTTGTTCATCAAATGCAAATAGGTCATTATCTTAATGTATATCTTATTGAAAGGTGAGCTTAAAGGAACTATCCCGTCCTTGGGGAGTTAGTTGAGCCAAAATTTGAAGTTGATGGAATATTTCATTATATTTGTGTAATTTGAATGAATCCTTAGGTTTTGAAAATTAAAAGGTGAAAATTTTCACTAAAGACCTTAAAATTGTTTTATTTACAAATTTGGGATGTTAATGACCTCCTACCCACAACTATGACCATTCAGTTGGCCGATGCATACATTACAAAACCCTTGGGAATAATCAAAGATGTCCCTATCAAGCTAGGAAATGACACCTATGTCCTTGTGATTACATGGTTATGAATATCAAATAGGACAATCACTTCCCACTCATTTTAGGGAGATCATTCTTAGCCACATCGAGAGCTCTATTGGACGTTAAAGGTAGTAAACTCATCCTACGACTGAAAAGGCGATTGAATATTGGGTCCTCGAAGATATAAAGAAGGCACATAGTTCGATTGAATCTTTCAAGGTAGAAGGTAATCTGAAACCAAAACAAACAGACCCCCAGGGAACCAACCAAGGTAATAAGGACTCTCCCATGAGCAAGTTATATATATCGTCTAACCTGATCCAGGGCCTGTAGATTCAAAGGATAAGGGTTCAAAAACCCTGCTCGTGTTTCTGAAGTGAGTAATGCTATCATCGGTCAGGTCTGTGATGTTAAACTAAGACACTTGTTGGGAGTCAACCCAACCTTTTTTTATTTTTAGTTAAAATTTTAATTCTTATTTTCTTCTCACAAAATTACTTTGAAAGAGAGTGAGAGAGGAAAGAAGGAGAAAGGGAGTACCATATCCTTGATAACCCAATCTAGTTGATGGATAGTTGTCATAATGCAACAAGCTCATGATGAAAAGTCCCATCTGTCCATCAAAACTCTCAGGAAAATTACCCGTTTGACAACAAGAGATCTCATGATCCTGTTAAACGATAAATACACAAGAGAGTGGGCTACATAGCTCGATAAGAATTGCTCTTTTTTATTTTACATAACAAATTGATTTCCCTCTCGTTGATAAATATGTCTTTATCTTTTATGAGAAATACTATTTCTTAGAATTAGTAGCCGCTTTTATCTCACTCCCATCATCAATATTCACTGCCATAATATCTTGATTGAGACTTTCCAGGAAGCGATCGACGTGCAATCTCTGTGGACTAGGCATAATGCATTCATGGCATGTAACTCGACTTTTTGGGGGTATGCCTAAAGTATCTACTTTGAGGCTATAAATGAAATGAAGCACAAGGATAATAGATCATAATAATCCCCCTTCTAACGATCATAAGCAAGGCTACACATTTCTTCCCATTCCCTCATAACACCACCAATGGCACTCTCAAACAACTCCCTTAATGATGGATTTTGGTGTTTGCATTATAGCCTTTCAATGACCGATGAGATGTCATCTAACTTACGTATCTAACTCTACTACTCCAAGGACACTTATGTACTAGGATTACCGCTTCGTGTACCCAACACATGGATGAGGGATTCCACTAGTAGATCTTGATCCATTGATCGATTAGTTATATGATCAACCAGTCATCACCCTTAAGATAAGGTGTTGGCTAGACACCAGATGCAAAGAATGGGGCATGCATCCAAAACCACTCTCACCTTTTATGAACAAATACCATGGTAACTGGTGGACAAGGCAACGTTTGGATCAGGGCATCACCAATGGGATAAGAACCCATTCTTAGGGTTCTATTGTGTGCTCTTGGATGAACTACACCATCCATCCTCTCCATCTCCAACCCAACACCCTCCATATCAAGTCCCCTCCATCTCTAACTTCTATCTCCTTGAGAATGAGAAGAATTTTGAAGTTGGGGGTGGAGGGTGGGTGGTACGTCATCTCCACCACCTCAACTCTAACATTTCCTTTTCTCATCCTCAAACACTTCTTTTCTATAATTACATCAATCTTGTTTTCTATTTTCTTTTTCATTTCTTGGGTGAGTTGTCACCTTAACCTACCCGACGATTTTGATGCATGCAAAAAATTGGAAATATATGAATGAACTATTCCCTCTTTTCTTAATCTAACCCATGCAAAAGGAAAATTTAAGGAATAAACATCTCTTGAACAGATTTGAGCCCCGATGACAACATTTGAGCATTACAAATCTGAGCCATGATGTTAACATTTGAGCATTCTTTCCCCCTGGAAATGATGATATGAAGAATGAATCAGAAAGGTCAAGCCACATGTGCCTCTGCTATGACTTACAGAAAAATTCGTCAACGCTTCTTTACCCTATGTTAACTGAACTAACTGATATAATATGATGACCTGATTCCAATGCAACAATAATATGAAGAAGCACAAGCCAATCTCTTGTTCCGACTTGTCTTCCATCATTTCTTATCTCTTCACCATCCAAAAAAATAAAAATATATTTCCCACTATATGCCAAACCCTAAGTCCGAGGTGGAATCCCTTCCATAATTATACCTCCTTTTCAACTTTGTCTAGAGATATGGCATAAATAAAAGAGTCCAATAACCCCAAAAGAAAACATGCGGTCAATGCAACCACAACCAAATAAAAATCTCGAGTCAAATAAAGGAGAAACAAATAAATAACTAAATCAAAAATAAAGTCTCGAGTCCAATAGAGGAGAGACCTAGGAATTAGGTTTGTTCCACGTCTTTCTCTCTTCTTCATCCAGTTTTTCATTCTCAGGGGACTTATCAAAATTCTCCCCAAAATAGCCAAACAACCCTGACTTTTACTCCCATCTATTTTACCGAATAGATCAAGAGTATTATTAAGATGAAATCAATTTGTTGCAGGTTTTATAGTTCAACGAATGAAGAAACAAGCCCCAATTGAGGAATATCCAAGTGTGGCTATGTGAACCCAAAGGACTAGGGTCGCTTGATCGTGTTTGGTGGAAGGGGACCACAAAGTTTTCTTAGTTGAGAGAGGAAAGATTGGATCCTAGTATCAATTGTTGACCTCATTTTTATTTTGCTTTACTCAGGATGAGAAAAGGACTAAGTCTGGGATAGTTTGATGAATATATTTATACCCATCTTTGCATACTATTTTACTCACTTTTTAGGGACTGTTGTGTTTTTCTTTCCTAGTTATAGCTTTATATTCACCTAAAAGCAATTATCTTCTCTTTTCTAAACTTCAATGCATTATATATATTTTATGTAGAACTAACCAAAAATGTATGACAATTCCCATATGGATGATCAAGCCCTCAAGATGCTACATCTCAAGGGAAGGAAGGCCCTGGAAGCCTTCCATTATTCGCCT
This sequence comes from Alisma plantago-aquatica, assembly GCA_963693085.1. Taxonomy (NCBI): domain Eukaryota; kingdom Viridiplantae; phylum Streptophyta; class Magnoliopsida; order Alismatales; family Alismataceae; genus Alisma; species Alisma plantago-aquatica. The sequence continues at coordinate 209,714,134 of OY856414.1, forward strand.
TCCAACCACCTAGTCAAATGATTGGCTTCAACATTTTCCCGACTCGATCCACTCTCTACTCAGAGTCTTCCAAATTCTTCCATTTTGACGTGTGCTCCCAGGATCCAGTCCATTCCGGTTCAATCCATGCTGATCTGCCAGAGAATTAGACACAAGGTTGAAATTGAGTAACCCACACAAGTCGCCTGTTGGACCAAGTACAGGCTATGCAATTAGCTGCCTTCAGCTACTAGTATTCAACATTAGGGTTTCGATAGTGATGGATGCATATATAAAAGGGAGCCCTTATCATCCATTTAAAACAGTCTCTTATCGGTGATTAGAAGCCACATTGTACAACAGAAACCCTATCCAGGAGTGAGGAGGTGGTGACTACAGTGGAGAGATTGGTCTTCCTGCACCAAGATTCATGCCCCTCCATTTTTATTCCTATCTTTTTGCTATTGTCTCTCGCCACGAGTGAGTAGACGTTTGTGCTGGGGCATGCAAACTAGACCCAACAACCCATGTTTTATCCTAGCTTGTGTCTAAACTTGACAATATTATTTCTAAATCAAGTATCATTCTGCTAAATTCCTTACCTTGCAAATTTACAACTTGCTTTGCATATATGCTATAATCATGGATATGAAAGTTGTTTTGAGCATGATTAGAACACTCGAACAATCTGTTATCTGCCTAAGATATCAGCAAGTTGTAGAAATGTAATTGGGCTACAATCTGCTATGTGCTGAGGATGGTTGGATGTAAGTGAGGGAGTCCAGTTGGAATAAATAGGGAACTTGGGTGCCGAGGATGGTCGGTTCCAAGGGAGTTTAAGCCAAGTAATGATCTGTATCCTATGAGGATGCACTAGCGAAGCCTCTATTTAGCAACTGCTATTGAAGAGTTAAATCTCATTAGGATAATTACATAGGCTTATGTAACGAAACCTCATGCCCTAGTCCTATTTATTATCATTCATTTATTGCTTACTCTTTGTTGCTTCTGGAAAAATTTATTTTAATCAATAAATCAACTTCTTAGTGTTAAATGTTACTCTTAAAACTTCTGAATTTATATAACTTCTTAAAAAGGTTGTCCTTTGGGTTTGATCCTAAAGTATACTTCTATAAGGTTTCCACTCGTGTAGAGTGGGAAATTAGTGCACTACTTTTGGTTAAACCTAGGAGTTATTCTTTTAGGGTTTTTCTTGGCGTGACATTTGGAGTCCCATCAGTATGCTTCTAGGCACTTAATGTCATTATAGTCACCTAATTAAGCCTGACCCAAAAGGCAACTCAATAGAAATGCTCCCTTCTTGGTAGGTGCTCATAACTACCATCACACTTTCACAATATAGACAACACGTAACACTTTGGTGTAACCTACACTTGGTCAATCAAGCTTTTCACGTGTTCTTCTTATGGAAAGCATCTAAGAATTAATATTAATTAAGGGATTTTATTTATAAATACATACACATATCCAGTGGCCACATACTTATAATATATATCATACACATACTATATCCACAGGTGAAATATGAAATCACTAATATACGAGCAATGATTATGGCCATACTAATACAATTCTTTGGATCCATAAAGAATTGCTGTCCACCTAAGGTCATACTTTATATGTATCCACCTATGTTGGAACTTCTTATGTTGGGTACAGACCGATCGAACAATTCATCCTCTTGTCAGTCGATTGGTCTTTGTCAGTTGGTCGACTAACTCCTAGCTCAAACGGTTGGTTGGACTCTTGCATTCATCCAGTTGGGTCTCCAATTAATCAGTTGGCTCCTGTTGTCCAATGGTCGAGCGACTCGACTTGTTACGACCCCACCTCCTGATAACCCCCAATTAAGGGTGATCGAGAGGTCGAAGCCGCACCCATAATCTCCGGATCAAAGGTTCGGCAATTAACCAAGAACAATTATTAAATTTTAACAAACTAAACTGAAAAGATGTAAGAAAATAAACTTTTGCATACCTTTTTGAAAACTAGGATCTCTAAACTTCTATCCATACTGGAACTAATCTAGCTAATCCTCCTTGTGTTTTAATTCATGTATTACACAATATGACAATTTACTATTTGTCCTTTTGGCTTTGTACCTAAAACGTCGACAAACAAAATGTTAGTCAGTCGAAGCTGGTATGTGGGGGAAACAATAATCATGCAATTATTCATAACAATGTATTGTAGTCAATTACCATTTAACAAACAATTTTACGTTTTAATTATAACTACGCAATCCATGCATTCCCTATCCTCTGTGCTGTGGATACTACTGTCCTTATAGTAGCTCCACATTAAACCCCTCATGGTCCCACCTATAGGTGAACCAGTTTCTAGGGTTGAGTCACATGTCACTTCCCATATGTAGCCCACTCCTTAACTCATGGCATGCTAAAGGGTCTTATGACACTACACTTGGTAGCCCAATTTCTAACCCACGATAACCTAGACCTTACTCTAGGTTACCCCTTTTTAGCCTTTACAAGCCACAGAGGTGGACTCAGATCTAGCCAGTTATACATGTATATTCATAGTGATAGTCATAGCCACTCTATAGTTGCATGAAATAAAAGCATCCAATAGTTATTTCAATCCATGAGGGAAACATCGATAAAATCCTCAAAAAACTGGTTGGGATAATCATAAGCGTAACCACATACCTGATTTGATGATTTCACAAGCATTAAGCAAATCCAACCAAGAATGCAATCCAAGCAAGCAGTTCAATAATCACATAATTCTTGAAAAGAATATGTACTCTATTTATTACACATTTTATCAAGAATCTACTTTATTGACTTGGATTCACTTTCTAGGGTTTTTGTATCCATTTTAGGGTTTCATTTTGCAATTATGGTTTCCCTTCATCTTTTACCATATTAAACCCTAATTTTATGCCATTACTCATAAACCCTAATTATCTCATCTATTCTTCAATATTAAGGTTATCTTAAAAAATTATAACCCTATTTCCATATTAAAGGCACATTAATCATTAATTAATTTCATTAAGCTTCTTTTTCATTAAAGCTACTATTTTTATCCTTTTAATCCAGGATAATATCATTATGCACATCTATCATTAATTAAAAGTTCATTATGGTTTAATCACATATGAACTCGATTTGCCACAATTCTACCTTTTATTTCATGAGAAAACCCTAGTTACTACATTTAGGGTTTTCATCCATAATTAGGAACTTTAATGCTCAAAATAAATTAGAACCATCATTTAACAACATATTTTCACATTTTCCAAATTATATATGATCTTATCCTCTTTTACCCTAAATTAGGGTTTCTAAATACATAATCATTCTCATATGGGGTAAAAACATTAAATTATGCAAATTTCATCTAGATCAGGTTCGAATCTAACATTATCATTCAACAAGTTATTAATACTTCAATTAACCCATTAAGCATACTAGATTCAACCTTTAATCACAAATAGGGTTTTTAAGTTTAACTTTAATGCATTTTTCATCAACTTTAATCAATTTTTAATATCATTTTTATTGGATTCCTCTCGTTCTCTTGATCAAAATACATATATTATTTGTATTTATCTGAGCTATAGTTTATGAGATATGATTTTTGTAAAAATTTACTTACTTGGCCAATCGGATTGCGCCACGTGTTCCTTTCATGCAACATGACTTGCAGATTCGGAAACATAACCGAATTACTCCTTTACCCTCGTGTAAGCTGATGGCTTTTGAATACCCAAAAGGGTATTTTTGTCCAACGGATCCGTCATCCTCTACCTTGCGTGCCCTAGCGCTTCTGCCGGTTGCAGCTACTCTGTGGAGCTGCTCCCTCCATCCCTAGGCTTGAGGGGGGCGACGACTACTGCCCTGCCTCCGCAGCCCTCCGACGCATCAAGGGTGTTACAACCCCAATATTTGGGTTCCTTTGGTAAGAAATGTAATTTCTCATATTAAAGATATTTGAACAAATAATGATGTTGTTGATTGAATGCATGAATTTTGTTTACAACAGCCTTGATGTTTGTGTTGAGGGCTTTATTGGCTATTGGACCCAATAACAAGGAAATTCAATTAGTAAATGAATAATTGAGTTTTTGAGAAAAGAAAGGTGTGGAAATATATAGAAGGCAAAAGAACTTAATCCAAAGGTGGATTTCGTGCCACATGGGTTCCTTGGGTCCCAAGGAGTCCAAAGTTGCATAGAGAATGCAATAAGAAAAGAAAACACCAATTAAGTATTTCTTTATTAAGAAAGAAATTGAAAACAATGGTAAAAGGTGGAAAACAAGTGAAAAGAGGTATACTTGAGTTATCCTTAGTGGAATTTCATATTCCAAGGATTCCTAATGATAAAAGGAATACTAATGAGGAAAATAAAAGAGAAATAAAGAGAAATCCTCAAAAAGAAATATTTTAATAAGAAATAAAACAAGATAATGAAGAATAATGCATTTAGATGCATCTAGAAGGATAATGAGTATCCAATAAAAAGGAATTTCGAATTATTATAATTCATTGGGGTCCAAGGAGCCTAATGAATAAAAAGAGGAAAGAGAAAATATCCATAACAGAAAATAAGAAGATAATGAGAGTATACAATTAATGTATTATGTGGTATTGCTGAAAAGAAAGTAATTTCTATTAAAGGAAAATAGGATTTCGTGCCAATGGATTAAAAGGCATGAATAAAGAGAATAAGAGAGAGGATTTTCATATTTCTAATATTCCATGCAATAAAGAATATCAAGAAGGTAAATAAGAGAGAAAAGAGATAAATCGACTAAAGGAAGAAAAGGATGTGTTGACTACTTTCCAAATAAGAGTCCTAACTACATACAACTTGGAAGTCATGCTACAGATTTCTAGAACTAAAACTATATATAAGCAGTAGTAAAGGGATCTGGGGGAAGGACATTGTCTTTTCCTCCCCATGGAACCATCCCCTACCCTATAGGGCGGCAGTCGAGGATGCCGGGGGTAAGTTCCTTCTCCATGGATAGACTTGATGAGAAACCATGTTGGCGCCATCTGCTATGAGTGGACACCAAAGTACCATAGAGAGGATGGGAGTACCGGTCTCCTAGTATTGTCGGTACTGGTGTGTGAAGGTCGGGGGAAAGGTCCTCGCTCGCCTACTCGACGGACACCCCTAAGCAGAACGGTGGCATGGACCGCCACCAAGTTTCGTTACAGGGAAGGCAAACCTTCGACCGAGACTTGCTCCATGGTAGACCGTGAACAGAACTAGGCTCGCAAGGAGGGAGGGTAGAACCTCTGGTGGGCGTCTCACCAGCCGTGTCAGAAGTGCAGGAGTTTTGGGCCTGTTCGTGCATCTCAGAGCAGCAAGCTAGAAAGGATGGGGAACCTCCGCGAGGGGCGGCTGGGCAAGGAAGGGAGACCCAAACTCACACCGTCGTTCTTTGGATGCTCGATGGAGAGCTGGGTCGAGGCGATGCGGGCACCTCAAGCCCAGGTGTCACGTGGATCGATGACATCACGTGGATCAGTGGCCTCACGAGAAGAAAGAAGAACCACATAAAAAGACAATATCGACCCTTGGGTGTCTGCAAATCAAGATCGACCAGGAAGGGTAGAGATGTCCTTTCTACTTTAATCCCAGTCGACTGCCTAGTTGAGAAAAACCTGGGTAAGTTGCTGACGTGTCATATAATGATTGGTCTATATATAGTTTTTCTTGCAAAATTCATAACTAATCACTGGTAGCTCAGATTTAGATAAATCATATATGAATTTTGATTAGGAGAACTTAATGAATGCAATAAAAAAATGATTGAAGCCTAACTCTGCATATAATTTGAAAAATATATAAAGATGCTATCTTTAATGGTATAATCAATGAAAAACCCTAATCTTTGAATTAGAAAGAGGTTATATGGATGTTTAAAGTAGATATTAACCTGTTGTTAATAAAAAGGGCACATTAGATAAAAAAGGATGAACTTTGTATATAATTAGTTAATTTAGAGTTTATGTGCATAAATAGGCTTTAAAGGGCCTTGAAACCCTAATGTTGGTAATTAGGGCTACTAATGGCTTTAATTATTTGATTTCATATATAGAACTGAGTTTTCATGATTATAAGATATTTTGAGCATTAAATTGTGGATACATAACCTTAATATAGAAACTAGGGTTTTTGAATGAATCAAGATGGAATTTATGACAAATAGAGTTCACATGTGAAATCAATCATAATGAACTATGAATTGACGATAAATGAGCATAATGATCTTGTTATATATTAAAAGGATGAAATTGTAGCTTTAATGTAAAATAGTCTTAATGGACTTATTTAATGGTTAATTATGCCTTAAATATGAAACTAAGGATTAGATGTTGAGATAATTAGGGTTTATAATCAATTGCGTTAAATTAGGGTTCAAAATAGTAAAAGATGAAGGGAAACCCTAATTGCAATGGAAACCCTAAAAGTGAACTAGAAACCCTAGGAAGTGAGCTAGATTTAATAGATATTAATGACATGAGTAATAAAAGGAAATTGTATAATTGTTTCAGGATCTTATTGAATGCTTGCTTGCCTATTGGTTGATTGGATTATTTCAGTCTCACATCAACTTGACAGGTATGTGGTTACACCTATGAATATCCCGAATTAGTTTCTCGAGGATTTTTGAGGTTTTATCGATGACTTGAATTAAACTGTTGGTTGCATTTAATTCATGAAAATTATAATGTGAATATGACTATCACATAAGAGATGTGCGTACTAGCTCAGATCCTAGTCTCCTCTGTAGCTTTATAGATTGACCTAGTAAATGGCTACCAATGGGGTAGGTCCATCAGGTCATTAAATGACTTAGTAAATGGCTACCAATGGGGTAGGACCATCAATTCATCATGAGTCAGGGATTGGGCTACCTTTGGGTAGGGCCATGCGACTCCATAACCCTAGGAATTGTCTACCTGTGTGGTAGGGCCATGGGGATAAGGATCTACCATATGAGAGAGGTAGTATCCATGTCCACTGTAGGAACGGTACAAAGATATGGGATAGGAAAGGATTGAGTAGTATTGCTTAAAACGTAATCTTGGATGTTAAATGATATTTGGTTGACTACATTGTTAACATAGTTGCACAATTATTGTTTCCCCCACATACCAGCTTCTTGCTGACCGACGTTTTGTTTGTCGGCATTTTAGGTACAAATGAAAAGAACAAACAGTAAAGTGGCATATGTGGAACTAAATGAGAAATAACATACACAGGAGGATTAGTTAGATTAGTATCTTCATGGATAGAAGTTTAGAAATCACAACTTTTAAAAGGTAAGTAAAGTTTTTATTTTATACCAGTTTTCAGTTTAGTTGGTAAAGTTTATTAATTATTATTGATTATTTGTCGAACCTTTGATCCGGGTTATTGGTTAACAGCTCTGACCTTTTGGTCTCCCTTAATTGGGGGTTACCGGGAGGCGGGGTCGTTATAATTGGTATCAGAGCATATGTTCCTCAATTAATCTTTAATAATTATTAAAGTTTAAAAATTCTGTAGAACCAAGGGAGTTATTAGAGGATTATTCGAAAGACAGAGGTGTCTAGAAAAGGATCACGACTGGGGGCTGGCAATATTTTCCTCTGCAACGCTAGTCAGAATACAAGGACTCCTGGATCTGTGTGACTGCCTGGCCAAAGTCTTAGGGTATGAATCGAAATAAGATACCTTTAGGACTCTCTCATCTTGTTCATTCCTTCTCAACTCAAATTCTGATAAGGACCTTAAGGATTAGGGTTTTCCCATCTTCTCCTCACCCTCTTAAGGTATGGGTAAGGTTGATAAGGATTAAGGAATCCTCCACCAAATCAATAAAAAGCATGTAAATAAGATGCCATGGACATAAGCTTAATAGATTAAGCACAAACTAAAGAATAGATACATGATTAGGTCGTCTGATACGAGTTGTCATTTCCCTCAGGAGAGACCTGAGGATAGACCTTCTCGTCAGGAGGATGAGTAGAGAGAGAGTTAGTCTTAAAAGTAGAGACCTAGCACGTCCTTTGAGGATGATGTTAACCCTAACCCTAAGTGAAGGTTAGAGAGAGAGATGACATGATGAGTTAGATGTCATGGTTGACCGAGTGTTTGGTTGGACATGCCTTTGGGATGCCATAAGAGGTTAGAGGACCTAGTACCTTTTGCGACCCAACCCTAGAGAGAGGATGATGCTTCTGGTACCTACGGTATAAGTGATTACCTACTGGAGGAGATAAAGAGTGCTTTAGACCCTGAGGAGGTTTAAGTAACTAGTTGTAAGGCTTTATACCTAGTTGGTTGTCCTGGAAGAGGACTCAACTCCGAAGTGTTGCTCGAGTAGAAGGATCATGGAAGTACATGACATACTTTGGACATGCTTGATTCGTGGTTAAGAGATTGCGCATGCATTCAGACACCCAAAGGTGAACCTCGGGTTCCTAGGCCTAAGAGGGGAAGCACTGTATCTGATGCTCATGATGAGATTTGAGTCTCTATAGTTTTGAGCATGGTACTACTCATGTGTAGAGATAAAGGAAACCCCTTAAGTTAAGGGTATGTGTGATGAACCCCTCACAACTAAGTTGGTCTAATGTTGAGGATGAGAACAAGTGTGACCTAGCATGGTTTAGTAGGTATGCTTGTGCCTTAGTAGTTGCTGGATTAAGCATGCTCATGGGATGTATACACTAAACATAAGGACGTTTGTGACCTTTGTTATCAAGGTGTAGTTTCCTCCCATCTTGGGAGAGGGACCCTTTGGTAGGGAGTTTACCAGTTTGGTTGGTTTTGAGGTAACCTAAGGAGGTTTCATAGGATCTTGAGAAGCTAAGTGAAGAGTACATGGCATGAGAATGAACCTATAGACCCATAGATAACCATCTCTATGTTCATGTGGATGTGTTACCATGGAGGTAACTGGTATGGGGCTTGACCAAGGTAGGCAGGTTGCCATGATCCCTATGAAAGGATGAAAGTTAGCCCATGAATGCAGGAAGAGAGATGATTAATGCTTGGGTAAGGTTCTAAGTTAGACATGTACTATAATAGAATCCTAAGTCTATCCTAGGGTCAGGTAGGGATAAGACTGATGGAAGAAGGAGTTGCCTGATTCCCTAGTTGCACATGACCATAGGGTCGGGTGGTAACAACTATCATTGTCTGAGGGCCATGGGTTAGGAGATTGATCACCTTCATGAACTCATGGGACCCAAAGGGCAGATGAGTAGGGCACTCTCTGGATGCATAAGGAAAAGGGATGACCCCAAAAGTGCCGGCACCCTATAGACCTAGAGGAGATGACTAAGGATTGTGTGGTGACCTAAGTAGGTCCGAGACCAATTTTCCATGAAACTAACTTTGATATCATGATGTTTGTGATGTGGAGACATAAGTTGCACGTTTCAACTTACATTTGAAGGTGTACTAGCAATGTGGGTTGTACCATCTCTACTGTTAGAATAGGAAGAACTTTGTATTTGGACGACCACCAAATGCTTATTTCTTCTTGTTATGGGAGTGAGAGATAGGACAGTACACATGCCATACACTAAGGGTAAAGATGACGTGAGTTGGAATGTTGCTATAAGGAATGAGGATAGAGATGATAATGTGCCTTGGTGGAGTGAATGATGCATGTATAGGTAAAAATGATAAAAGTATTAAGATAATCACCTTGTAAGGATGTTCCTAGTAGAAGCTTTGTGGAATTTTCAAGTTATACAAGGTTGAGTTTGATCACCAAGTGGATGAGCTCAAAGTTTCTTGATGAAGATAAAACTAGAGTTTGAGATGAGATGATAAGTATAATACATGGAGGTGTATGTCCTCAACAATACTTAACACCTAAGGATAAGAAGTGGTAAAGAATGCTCTGGTTGAGATATAGCTGCCTAGTTTAGTTGGAAGCTAGAAGAAGTTGAGGTTGTTAGGCTAACCTTCAGTTGAGAAAAAGAGATGAGTTTGGCTAACACTCAGATATAACGAGATCTGTTGAACAAGATTTGTGGTTGTTTGGTTAGCCGGCCTAGGCCTTGATGCGATAAAAGGATGGTTGAAGAACCTCAGATGTACTTCTTTAGAATGGAAAGTGATGAAACCCTAATGAGAGTGGTTTAGGGTTTCCGAGGTATCGATCTTGAGGAATCATGAAATACCGGAGGTTATGGTTTTTAAGATCACCAAACACCATGATACTACAAAGATAGTAAGTGATTGTAGCACTTTGGCTGCTTGATGTGAAGTTGCATGTAGCATGTGGCCATGCAAGCCAAGGGTGAAGGACTGTAATGCCCGGGCCCACTGCCCATGGCTCTAGTAGAGTTTTAGGAATGATGAATGGCCCCACAAACCACCACTAGCCTTAACTGCGCACTTTGTCCACACTGACGCGCAAGCCATGGATCAACTTCCCGACTTGTCACCCATCCTAGTACTACTCCAAGCTGAGCACGCTTAACTATGGAGTTCTTTAGTGATGGGCTCCTGGAAAAGGAGGTGCACCTTGGTGATATGGGCAGTCCAATCATTCATTTTAAGATCATGTTATCCGAGGCCTCAAATCCTGGGATGTTACAATCTCCCCCACTTAGACTCTTGACGTCCTCGTCAAGGCTCAACTATATGGCCTCATAATCTGACCCCATTTCAGTGCAGACCCACAATGGCCCATGGACACCCATCTCCCATCCACGACTACCAGCGCAAGGGTGGATCCATCTCGTCTCTACGGATAGCCCTTTCCAACTTTCCTGGACCGCACGGCTCAAGACTGGCATGCCACATACCCATGTGGGCCCCACCTACTGGAGGGGTTATGGCTATGATACCATTTGTTACGACCCCACCTCCCGATAACCCCCAATTAAGGGAGATCCAAGTTTTCAAAAGGTATGTAAAGAAAAATTTTATTACCATTTTCAGTATAGTCTGTTAGAATTTAATAATTGTTTATGTTTATATGTCGAACCTTTGATCCGGGATTAATGGGTGCGGCTTCAACCTCTTGGTCTCCCTTAATTGGGGGTTATCGGGAGGTGGGGTCGTAACAAGGACGAATACCAGTAACCCTGTGCTTTGGCTTGGAGGTTAAAAGAGTCCCTGAGAGGGAATGGGAGTTCATCACTGTGGATGATGTGGAAAGTCTCCCCTTAACCAAGGAAAGTCATGATGCAATATGGGTTATGGTAGATCACCTTACCTAGATGACATGAGAAATAAAGAGTACTGTCAAGGGACAGATCAGGTTGAACTACACGTGAGAGAGACGGTTCAACTACACCATGATGTGAGTTCAAAAGTTCTTGAGTATGAGCTAAAGGTTCACTTCCATTAGGTGACAATAGTTACATGAAGAACTCGATGATAGTATAGTTCATCACCCCTAACTAATGGTTAGTATGATCCAGATTAGAGGGTCTGATGAGGGCAAGTGTTCTTGTTCAGGGTGATACATAGAGATAGTTCTTAAGATGTGATGTTAACCACCATAGCCTTTATCGGGATGCAAGAAGTTCTAAGGGAGGTTGTGTCGGTCACCACTTCATTAAGATGATGTTGGTGAACGAGGCCTCATGAAGGTCAGAAAAGAACCACAGTGTGTGGAGATGAAGTCGCTTTGATCATGCAATGGCTGAGAGAGAGGAAGCCCAGTGGTGACATGAGTCACGAGCTGATGCAAAGCAGACTAACATGCAGTTCACTATGGGAAAATATGTGATGTGAAAATCCGACCCCTCTAAGCTTCAGCTGAGAAAGCTGAGTCCCCGATATATGGGTCCATTTGAGATGGATTGGTGGAGATGGTTGTGTTTAGCCTTGCCCCTCAGGATAAAATGATGTGTTTCCTGAGTCCGATCTAGAGCACTATGTGAGGTACCCAAGCCATGTGTTGACCCCTGAACCTATTCAGCTTTTGAGAGGCAGAAATGTCCTGAGTCACCTATGGCGGTACGATATACCAAGGTAAGAAAGAACTCAGGTGGAAGAATATGAGATAATAAAGGTTCTTGGGAAGCACCATGGAAAGGGTGAAGCCACATGGGAGCCATGAAGGACCTATGAAAGGCTTATCCTGTTTGTTTGCTCGCTTCATGGAATTTTGAGGGCAAAATTCTTATCAGAGGGGAAGGATGTTACAACCCCAATATTTGGGTTCCTTTGGTGAGAAATGCAATTTCTCATATTAAAGATATTTGAACAAATAATTATGTTGTTGATTGAATGCATGAATTTTGTTTACAATAGCCTTGATGTTTGTGTTGAGGGCTTTATTGGCTATTGGGCCCAATAACAAGGAAATTCAATTAGTAAATGAATAATTGAGTTTTTGAGAAAAGAAAGGTGTGGAAATCTCTAGAAGGCAAAAGAACTTAATCCAAAGGTGGATTTCGTGCCACATGGGTTCCTTGGGTCCCAAGGAGTCCAAAGTTGCATAGATAATGCAATAAGAAAAGAAAACACCAATTAAGTATTTCTTTATTAAGAAAGAAATTGAAAACAATGGTAAAAGGTGAAAAACAAGTGAAAAGAGGTATAATTGAGTTATCCTTAGTGGAATTTCGTATTCCAAGGATTCCTAATGATAAAAGGAATACTAATGAGGAAAATAAAAGAGAAATAAAGAGAAATCCTCAAAAAGAAATATTTTAATAAGAAATAAAACAAGATAATGAAGAATAATGCATTTAGATGCATCTAGAAGGATAACGAGTATCCAATAAAAAGGAATTTCGAATTATTATAATTTGTTGGGGGTCCAAGGAGCCCAATGAATAAAAAGAGGAAAGAGAAAATACCCATAACAAAAAATAAGAAGATAATGAGAGTATACAATTAATGTATTATGTGGTATTGCTGAAAAGAAAGTAATTTCTATTAAAGGAAAATAGGATTTCGTGCTAATGGATTAAAAGGCATGAATAAAGATAATAAGACAGAGGATTTTCGTATTTCTAATATTCCATGCAATAAAGAATATCAAGAAGGTAAATAAGAGAGAAAAGAGATAAATTGACTAAAGGAAGAAAAGGATGTGTTGACTACTTTCCAAATAAGAGTCCTAACTACATACAACTTGGTAGTCATGCTACGGATTTCTAGAACCAAAAATATATATAAGCAGTAGTAAAGGGATCTGGGGAAGGACATTGTCTTCGCCTCCCCATGGAACCATCCCCTACCCTGTAGGGCGGCAGCCGAGGATGCCGGGGGTAAGTTCCTTCTCCATGGACAGACTTGATGAGAAACCATGTTGGCGCCATCTGCTATGAGTGGACACCAAAGTACCACGGAGAGGATGGGAGTACCAATCTCCTGGTATTGTCGGTGCTGGTGTGTGAAGGCCGGGGGAAAGGTCCTCGCTTGCCTGCTCAACGGACACCCCTAAGCAGAACGGTGGCAGGGACCGCCACCAGGTTTCGTTACAGGGAAGGCAAACCTTCAACCGAGACTTGCTCCATGGTAGACCATGAATAGAACTAGGCTCGCAAGGAGGGAGGGTAGAACCTCTGGTGGGCGTCTCACCAGCTGCGTCAGAAGTGCAGGAGTTTCGGGCCTGTTCGTGCATGCCGGAGCAGCAAGCCAGAAAGGATGGGGAACCTCCGTGAGGGGCGGATGGGCAAGGAAGGGAGGCCCAAACTCACACCGTCGTTCTTTGGCTGCTCAATGGAGAGCTGGGTGGAGGCGATGCAGGTGCCTCAAGCCCAGGCGTCACGTGGATCAGTGACGTCGCGTGGAGCAGTGGCCTCGCGAGAAGAAAGAAGAACCACACCAAAAGATGATATCGACCCTCGGGTGTCTGCAAATCAAGATCGACCAGGAAGGGCAGAGATGTCCTTTCTACTTTAATCCCAGCCGGCCGCCTAGTTGAGAAAAACCTGGGTAAGTTGCTGACGTGTCATATAATGATTGGTCTATATATAGTTTTTCTTGCAAAATTCATAACTAATCACTGGTAGCTCGGATTTAGATAAATCATATATGAATTTTGATCAGGAGAACTCAATGAATGCAATAAAAATATGATTGAAGCCTAATTATTCTTATAATTCGAAAAATATATAAAGATGCTATCTTTAATGGTATAATCAATGAAAAACCCTAATCTTTGAATTAGAAAGAGGTTATATGGATGTTTAAAGTAGATATTAACCTGTTGTTAATAAAAAGGGCACATTAGATAAAAAAGGACGAACTTTGTATATAATTAGTTAATTTAGAGTTTATGTGCATAAATAGGCTTTAAAGGGCCTTGAAACCCTAATTTTGGTAATTAGGGCTACTAATGGCTTTAATTATTCAATTTCATATATAGAACTGAGTTTTTATGATTATAAGCTATTTCAAGCATTAAATTGTGGATAAATAACCTTAATATAGAAATTAGGGTTTTTGAATGAATCAAGATGGAATTAATGACAAATAGAGTTCGCATGTGAAATCAATCATAATGAACTATGAATTGACGATAAATGAGCATAATGATCTTATTATATATTAAAAGGATGAAATTGTAGCTTTAATGTAAAATAGGCATAATTGACTTATTTATGGTTAATTATGCCTTAAATACGAAACTTAGGATTAGATGGTGAGATAATTAGGGTTTATAATCAATTGCGTTAAATTAGGGTTTAAAATAGTAAAAGATGAAGGGAAACCCTAATTGTAATGGAAACCCTAAAAGTGAACTAGAAACCCTAGGAAGCGAGCTAGATTTAATAGATCTTAATGACATGAGTAATAAAAGGAAATTGTATAATTGTTTCAGGATCTTATTAAATGTTTGCTTGCCTATTGGTTGATTGGATTATTTCTGTCTCACATCAACTTGACAGGTATGTGGTTACACCTATGAATATCCCGAATTAGCTTCTCGAGGATTTTCGAGGTTTTATCGATGACTTGAATTAAACTGTTGGTTGCATTTAGTTCATGCAAATTATAATGCGAATATGACTATCACATAAGAGATGTGCCTACTAGCTCAGATCCTAGTCCCCTCTGTAGCTTTATAGATTGACCTAGTAAATGGCTACCAATGGGGTAGGTCCATCAGGTCATTAAATGACTTAGTAAATGGCTACCAATGGGGTAGGACCATCAAGTCATCATGCAAAGATTTACTTACTTGGCCAATCAGATTGCGCCACGTGTTCCTTTCATGCAACATGACTTGCAGATTCAGAAACATAACCGAATTACTCCTTTAACCTCGCGTAAGTTAATGGCTTTTGAATACCCGGAGGGGTATTTTTGTCCAACAGATCCGTCATCCTCTACCTTGCGTGCCCTAGCGCTTCTGCCGGCTGCAGCTACTCCGTGGAGCTGCCCCCTCCATCCCTGGGCTCGAGGGGGGCCGACGACTACTGCCTGCCTCTGCAGCCCTCCGACGCATTAAGGGGGATCCCATAAAGTGGCCAAGGTGGCCATTGCAAGCTTGCCCAGCCTACGACATTCAGCCGATGGTGCAAACCTACTGTGACGGCTGTGCGAGGTCTAGCACTCAGGGAGGGAGCCGATCGTCCTTAGGTTGTTGGGAAACACTTGGCCTCCATCCAGAAGGAACCGTAGCTCCTCGTGCTCCAGGGTTTAGAACTACTCTTTAGACTAGGGTTTGTACGAAGGAAGAAGGAGAAGAGAAAAGGATTCTTGGGATTATCTCTCTCTCTCTCAAACTCAAACCAGTGCTCTACCCTATATATAGGGGTGGGAAACAAAGCCATAGGTTGGCTATCCATGAATCAAGGAGTCCCTTTCCAAGTAGGACATCGATTCCTTTAATGAGAAGTATATTCTCTCTCCTCATATTAATTCCTTATTTCCCTTTGATATTTAGCCATTAAGAATTTGAAATTCTTTTCTCTTATTCTATTTATGTTTGCTTTTTAATCCATAAGCATGAATTTCTATTTTCTTTTGGTCGACACTATTTTCCTTTTTAACAATATTACCAAAATTCATTAATAATGTATCACATTATCCTTTTATTTTGTAAATTTGGTATTTTCTCCTTCTTTCCTCTTTATTGGGGCTCTTTGGACCCCAATAAACTCTATTATTTCAAGATCCTTTTTATTGGATACTTATTATCCTTCTAGATGCATCTAAATGCATTATTTCTCATTATCATGTGTATTTCTTATTAAAATATTTCTTTTTGAGGATTTTCTCTTTATTTCTCTTTTATTTTCCTCATTGGTATTCATTTATTCATTAGGAATCCTTGGGATACGAAAATCCACCAAGGATAACTATATTATACCTCTTTTCACTTATTTTCCACATTTTACCATTATTTTCAATTTCTTTCTTAACAAAGAAATATTTAATTGATCTTTTCTTGTCTTATTGCATTCTATATGCAACTTTGGACTCCTTGGAACCCAAGGAACCCAAGAGGCACGAAATCCCTCTTTGGATTTTCCTTCTAGAGGTTTCCACATATTTCTGTTCTCAATTATTCAATTATTCATTTACTAATTGAATTTTCTTGTTATTTGGGCCCAATAGCCAATAAAGCCCACAACACAATCATCAAGGCTATTGTAAACGAAATCCATGTTTTCAAAACAAATGATATCATTATTTGTTCAAATATCCTTAATATGAGAAATTACATTTCTCGACAACTGAACCCAAAATCAGGGTTGTAACATCCTTCCCCTCTTATAGGAATTTTGTCCTCAAAATTCCATCAAGCAAACAAACAATTCAGGATAAGACTATTCCCATGTCCACCATTGGCCCCTATGTGGCTTTACCGTACTCATGGAGCTTCCAAAGAACCTTTATTATCACATATTCTTTTCTCTGAGTTCTTTCATCCTGGCGTCTATAAACTGCACAGGTGACTCAGGCCATTTCAGCCTCCCTTGGGGCTCATTAGGTTCATTGCTCAGCACATGGTCGGGGTACCTCACATAGTGCTCTAAATTAGACACATGGAACTCATGACACATTACTTTATCCTGAGGGGTAAGGTCAAACCTAACCTTCTCCACCAAACCATGTCAAAAGAACCCATGCATCGAGGACTCAGCTCTCTTACCTATAACTTAGAGGGGTCAGATTTTTATGTCACATATTCTCCCACAGTGAACTGCATGTCAGTCTACTTTGCATCTGCTCACAACTCTTGTCGTCTCTAGTCTCCTTTCAGCCTTGGCATGATCAAAGCGACTTCATCTACACACACTGTGGCCCTTTTCTAACCATCACGTGGTCCTTTCACCATCATCACCTTACTGAAGTGGTGACCGACGCAACCTATCTTACAGAGCTTCTTTAAATCCCGATACTGGCTATGGTGGTCATCATCACATCTTTCTTAGGACAAGAACTGTCTCTAGATATCACCCTGAATGAGTACACATGCTCTCATCAGACCCTTTAGTCTGGATCATACTAACCATTAGTTAGGGGTGATAAACTGTACTAACATAGAGTTCTTCATGTTCTTATTCCATCTTATGGAAGGGAACCTTTAGGTCAAACTCAAAGAACTTCAAACTCGCATCATGGTGCAGTTGAACCATCTCTCTCATATGTAGTTCAACCTGATCTGTCCCTTGACAAAACTCTTTCTTTCTCATGTCATCTAGGTAAGGCAGTCTACCATAACCCATATTGCATCTTGTCCTTCCTTGGTCTAGGGGAGACTTATCACAACATCCATAGTGACGAACTCCCATTCCCTCTCGGAAACTCTTTATCCTCTATATCCATGCACTGGGTTATCGGTGCTCATCCTTCACCTTCTGTCATGCATGGCCACATACCACCTGCAACCTCATTTCAAGCATCCAAAGTGCTATTGTCATTTACTACCTTGGTAGTACCACAGTGTATGTCATGATTCCTCAAGGTTGACTCTTCAGAAACCTTTAAACCACTCTCAACAGGGTTTCATTACCTTCCTATCCAAAGAAATGTATCTGAGGTCCTTCCACCATCCTTTTATTATATTAAGGACTAGACTGGCTAACCAAACAACCATTAACTTGTTCAACAGATCATGTTACCTCTGAGTATTAGCCAAACATATCTCCTTTCCAAACTTAGGGTTAGCCTAACAACCTCTTCTAGCTTCTAGCCAAACTAGTCAGATATATCTCAACTAGAGTGTCCATTACCACTTCACATCCTTAGGTATTAAGTAACATTGAAAACATACACTTCCATGTATTTCACTTATCATCTCAAACTCGAACTCTAAGTCTATCTTCATTGAGAACACTTTGAGCTCATCTTCTGGGTGATCATCCTCAACCTTGTATGACTCATATCTCATGATAAAAAAAACATCCTCATAAGGTGACTATCTCATTCCTTTTAGTGTTTGCAAACCATCCATGTATCATTCACTTTACCAGGGTATGTTATCATCTCTGTCCTCATACCTCATAGCAACATTCCAACTCACATCATCTTTCATCCTTGGTGTATGGCATGCGTACTGCCCTATCTCTCACTTCCATAACAAGAGGAAATAAGCATTTGGCTGCAGTCCAAATACAGAGTTCTTCATGTTCCAAGAGTAGAGATGGTACATCCCACCTTGCCAGTAACCTTTAAATCTAAGTTGAAATGTTCCATTTATGCCTCTATATTACAATCATCTTGCTATCAAAGTCACCTCTATGGAAAACTGGTCTCGAACCTACTTGGATCACCACACAATCCTTGGTCATCTCCTCTAGGTCTATAGGGTGCCGACACTTTTGGGGTCATACCTTTTCCCTTTATGCATCCAGAGAGTGCCCTACTCATCTTCCCTTTGGGTCCCATGAGTTCACAAAGGTGATCAATCTCCTAACCCATGGCCCTCAAACAATGATAGTTGTTACCTCCCGACCCTATGGTCATGTGCAACTAGGGAATTAGGTAACTCCTACTTCCATCAGTCTTATCCCTACCTGACCCTAGGATAGACTGAGGATTCTATTATAGTACATGTCCAACTTAGAACCTTACCCAAGCCTTCATCATCTCTCTTTCTGCATTCATGGGCTGACCTTCATCTCTTCATAAGGATCAGGGCAACCTGCCTACCTTGGTCAAGCCCCATATCGGTTACCTCCATGGTAACACATCCATATGCACTTAGAGATGGATATTTATGGGTCTACAGGTTCATCTCATACCATGTACTTTTCACTTAGCTTCTCAGGATCCTATGAGACCTCTTTAGGTTACCTTAAACCAACAAAACTTATATACACCCTACCAAAGGGTCCCTCTCATAGGATGGGAGAAAAACTATCTCTTGACAACAAGGTCACAAACGCCCTTAGGTCTAGGGTTTACATCCATATGCTTAACCCTAGTAAGCTATTAAGGCCCAAGCAGACCACTAAACTAGGCTAGGTCATCTGGGTTCTCATTCCTCAGCATTGGATCAAGATCATACCTTCCCATGTCTTCAACTTAGCTGTGAGGGGTTCATCATACCTTCAACTTAAGGAGTTTCCATTTTTCCTCCATACGTGAGGAGTATCATGCTCGAAACTATAGCAACTTAATTCTCACCATGAACATTAGGTACACCACTTCCCCTCTTGGGCCTAGGAACCCTAGGTTCACCTTTAGGTGTCCAACTACATGATTGATCTCTTAACTACGAATCAAGCACGAAAAAGGCATGACATGCACTTCCTGTCATCCTTCAACCCGAGCAACACTTAGAGTTGGGTCCTTCTCAAGGACAAACAACAAGGTACAAGGCCTCATAACCTGTTACTAAACCTCTCTAGGGTATACATAACTTCTTCTTCCTTTCTTAGAAGGTAAACACTTATACTATAGGCACATAGGTTCTAGAAGCCCCATTCTCTCTCTAGGGTTTGGTCCCTCCCATGGCAGCCAAAACATCATCAACCTCTAGGGATCAAGCATGTGGTGACCACTATCATCCACTTAGGTTGCATCATCCTCAACTCTCGACTTCGCCTCATATATCAGAGTCTAGGATTCCAACCTTCTTGCTGGGTTTCCTGCTCTCTCTCTAGAGCTAACCCTACAACTACCCTCACCATTAGAGGTCCTCTCATCATGAAGGATCAACCTCGAAAGCATGCCCCTACCTGGATGAAGCCTATGTTCAACTTATGTTCGCTCAAGGTTATCCATAACCCCTTATGCTTATCACATAAGTCGTCCATCATGATTCCTTAACCAGGGTTTCATCCTACTGTCAGCACTACTGACGTGCCCTAGGTGCAAGCTATATCCTACTTGCACAAGTCCATAGGGTTCTATAGGTTTTTCTCTAACATCATTAATGAAGGAGTTAGCCTTCACTCTAACACGCATGACCCTTCCCAGGGTTGGGTCACCAAAAGTACTAGGACATCCAACCTCTCATGGCTCATATGTCATCCAAGGCATGTCCATCCAAACACCTGGTTTAACTCATCATGCCATCTCTCCTTTACTTAGGGTTAGGGTTAACATCATCCTCAGAGGATGTGCCAGGTCTCTACTTGTAATGGAGATCTCTATCTCTAAGATTAACTCTCTTTACTTATCATCCTGACAAGAAGGTCCAGCCTCAGGTCTCTTCTGAGGACATGACAACTTATGTCATACGACCTAAGCATGTATCTATTCTTTAGTTTGCGCTTACTCTATTAAGCTTATGTCCATGACATCTTATTTACATGCTTTTCATTAATTTGATGGAGGATTCCTTAGACCTTATTAATCTTACCCATACCTCAAGAGGGTGAGGAGAAGAGAGAAAACCCTAATCCTTAAAGTCCTTAACAGAATTTGAGTTGAGAAGGGAGGAACAAGATGACAGAGTCCTAAAGGTATCTTATTTCGAATCATACCCTAAGACTTTGGCTAGGCATTCACACGGATCCGGGAGTCCTTGTATTCCGACTAGTGGTGTGGAGGAAAATATTTCCAGCCCCCGGTCGTGATCCTTTTCTAGACACCTCCATCTTTCGGATAATCCTCTAATAACTCCCTTGGGTTCTATGGAGTTTGTAAAATTTAATAATTTTTAATGGTTAAGTGAGGAACCTATGCTTTGATACCAAATGTTACGACCCCACCTCCCAATAACCCTCAATTAAGGGAGATAGAGAGGTAGAAGCCGCACCCATAATCTCCGGATCAAAGGTTCGACAATTAACCAAGAACAATTATTAAATTTTAACAGACTAAACTAAAAAGCTTTAAGAAAATAAGCTTTTGCATACCTTTTTGAAAACTAGGATCTCTAAACTTCTATCCATACTAGAACTAATCTAGCTAATCCTCCTTGTATTTTAATTCATGTATTTCACAATATGATGATTTACTGTTTGTCCTTTTGGCTTTGTACCTAAAATACTGACAAACAAAACGTCGGTCAGCCAAAGCTGGTATGTGGGGGAAACAATAATCATGCAATTATTCATAACAATGTATTGCAGTCAATTACCATTTAACAAACAGTTTTACGTTTTAATTATAACTGCGTGATCCATGCATTCCCTATCCTCTGTGCTGTGGATACTACTGTCCTTATAGTAGCTCGCCATTAAACCCCTCATGGTCCCACCTATAGGTGAACTAGTTTCTAGGGTTGAGTCACATGGCACTACCCATAAGTAGCCAACTCCTTAACTCATGGCATGCTAAAGGGTCTCATGGCACTACACTTGGTAGCCCAATTTCTAACCCACGATAACCTAGACCTTACTCTAGGTTACGCCTTTTTAGCCTTTACAAGCCACAGAGGTGGACTCAGATCTAGCCAGTTATACATGTATATTCATAGTGATAGTCATAGTCACTCTATAGTTGCATGAAATAAAAGCATCCAACAGTTATTTCAATCCATGAGGGAAACGTCGATAAAATCCTCGAAAAACTAGTCAGGATAATCATAAGCGTAACCACATACCTGATTTGATGATTTCACAAGCATTAAGCAAATCCAACCAAGAATGCAATCCAAGCAAGCAGTTCAATAATCACATAATTCCTAAAAAGAATATGTACTCTATTTATTACACATTTTATCAAGAATCTACTTTATTGACTTGGATTCACTTTCTAGGGTTTTTGTATCCATTTTAGGGTTTCATTTTGCAATTAGGGTTTCCCTTCATCGTTTACCATATTAAACCCTAATTTTATGCCATTACTCATAAACCCTAATTATCTCATCTATTCTTCAATATTAAGGTTATCTTAACAAATTATAACCCTATTTCCATATTAAAGGCACATTAATCATTAATTAATTTCATTAAGCTTCTTTTTCATTAAAGCTACTATTTTTATCCTTTTAATCCCAGATAATATCATTATGTGCATCTATCATTAATTAAAAGTTCATTATGGTTTAATCACATATGAACTCGATTTGCCACAATTCTACCTTTTACTTCATGAGAAAACCCTAGTTACTACATTTAGGATTTTCATCCATAATTAGGAACTTTAATGCTCAAAATAAATTAGAACCATCATTTAAAAATGTATTTTCATATTTTCCAAATTATATATGATCTTATCCTCTTTTACCCTAAATTAGGATTTCTAAATACATAATCATTCTCATATGGGGTAAAAACCTTAAATTATGCAAATTTCATCTAGATCAGGTTCGAATCTAACATTATCATTCAACAGGTTATTAATACTTCAATTAACCCATTAAGCATACTAGATTCAACCTTTAATCACAAATAGGGTTTTTAAGTTTAACTTTAATGTATTTTTCATCAACTTATTGTAATTTTGCAATTATGAACGGAATCAATTTTTAATATCATTTTTATTGGATTCCTCTCGTTCTCCTGATCAAAATACATACATTATTTGTATTTATCTGAGCTATAGTTTATGAGATATGATTTTTGCAAAGATTTACTTACTTGGCCAATCGGATTGCGCCACATGTTCCTTTCATGCAACATGACTTGCAGATTCAGAAACATAACCGAATTACTCCTTTAACCTCGCGTAAGTTAATGGCTTTTGAATACCCGGAGGGGTATTTTTGTCCAACGGATCCGTCATCCTCTACCTTGCACGCCCTAGCGCTTCTGCCGACTGCAGCTACTCCGTGGAGCTGCCCCCTCCATCCCTGGGCTCGAGGGGGACCGACGACTACTGCCTGCCTCTGCAGTCCTCCGACGCATTAAGGGGGATCCCATAAAGTGGCCAAGGTGGCCATTGCAAGCTTTCCCAGCCTACGACATTCAGCCGATGGTGAAGACCTACTGTGACGGCTGTGCGAGGTCTAGCACTCGGGGAGGGAGCCGATCGTCCTTAGGTTGTTGGGAAACGCTTGGCCTCCATCCAGAAGGAACCGTAGCTCCTCATGCTCCGGGGTTTAGAACTACTCCTTAGACTAGGGTTTGTACGAAGGAAGAAGGAGAAGAGAAATGGATTCTTGGGATTCTCTCTCTCTCTCTTGAACTCAAACCAGTGCTCTACCCTATATATAGGGGTGGGAAACAAAGCCATAGGTTGGCTATCCATGAATCAAGGAGTCCCTTTCTAAGTAGGACATCGATTCCTTTAATGAGAAGTATATTCTCTCTCCTCATATTAATTCCTTATTTCCCTTTGATCTTTAGCCATTAAGAATTCGAAATTCTTTTCTCTTATTCTCTTTATGTTTGCTTTTTAATCCATAAGCATGAATTTCTATTTTCTTTTGGTAGGCACTATTTTCCTTTTTAGGAATATTACCAAAAATCATTAATAATGTATCACATTATCCTTTTATTTTGCAAATTTGGTATTTTCTCTTTCTTTCCTCTTTATTGGGGCTCTTTGGACCCCAATAAACTCTATTATTTCGAGATCCTTTTTATTGGATACTTATTATCCTTCTAGATGCATCTAAATGCATTATTTCTCATTATCATGTGTATTTCTTATTAAAATATTTCTTTTTGAGGATTTTCTCTTTATTTCTCTTTTATTTTCCTCATTAGTATTCCTTTTATCATTAGGAATCCTTGGGATAAGAAAATCCTCCAAAGATAACTCAATTATACCTCTTTTCACTTGTTTTCCACATTTTACCATTATTTTCAATTTCTTTCTTAACAAAGAAATATATAATTGATCTTTTCTTTTCTTATTGCATTCTCTATGAAACTTTGGATTGCTTGGAACCCAAGGAACCCAAGAGGCACAAAATTCCTCTTTGGATTTGCATTCTAGAGGTTTCCACATATTTCTTTTCTCAATTATTCAATTATTCATTTACTAATTGAATTGTCTTGTTATTTGGGCCCAATAGCCAATAAAGCCCACAACACAATCATCAAGGCTATTATAAACGAAATCCATGTTTTCAAAACAAATGATATCATTATTTGTTCAAATATCCTTAATATGTGGAATTACATATCTCGGCAACTGAACCCAAAATCAGGGTTGTAACACGATTCTAGTCGGTCAACTTGCTTGGTCAGAAAACCTTCTTTTAGGAAAAATACTAATTTAATATTACAATGTGTAAGGGGAATACCTTAAGATACATTCTAGGGGAGCATATAGGGTTAAACATTAATTACATTTTGAGAAGAAAGATGAAGTCTCTATATGTAAACTGAATTTATAAGATAGGAAGTAAACCATGCAACTACATAAGTGTCCGAGGGGTATTGGCCATAACCACACATACATTCACCATCAAAACCATTTTAGGGCAACACATATGGATTGCATATACATACATACATACATATATATATATATATATATATATATATATATATATATATATATAATACACATATATTGGGTCTAATGGACATTATTTAGTGTATGCAGTGTTTAATCAAATGTGCACATTAACCAATTAAATGTTCACATTGCATGAAACAAAATAAATAGTAAAACTAAATCCAATTGAATCGATTTAAACCATGATACACCGTAAGTTGACATGGCTCTGAGATCATTGTAGGGAAATATGGGGGCAAAGTAGGCAGTGGAAACAATTTTTTTTCCCATATCCTTAACCCGCAGATCACATCAACAATGATGTATCAAAGAAAGAGGGTGCAAGATATACATTGTCTTGGAGAAAATCCAACAATTATTCTTGTAGAGATATGTGCTCCCTTCAAAAGTAGCATATGGACAACAATCGTTATCATCCTCCTGGTGTAGCACACAGACAATGGTTGATGATGTCCCCTTAGTGTGGCAAAAAAAATCTTCCATACCTCTACGTAGTCCATGAGGACCACTTGAAACTCCATGTTGCACTTCTAGAGTCAACAGGAAGGAGTTGCCCTTCCATTTGTCAACGTGATAGCGTTGCTTCCTCCCCCCTTACCATCTCTCCCTTTTGGATAAGATTGCTAAGGCTCCCTCAGCATTACAAGAACTATGAGATGAGGAGTCTTGTGACAATCTCTTGACTTCCTCTCTATGCTTTGTGTCTATTGTGTGTCTTGAACCTTGGACACCCCTCCTTATATAGGAGTGGATGAGCTAGGGTTTCCATAAACTAGGGGATATGAAAGATCATACCTCATTGTGAGGCTGCTACTATCTAGTTGGTCAATTGGCTTACAGTCAGTGGAACAATAACACTATCTTTTAATGTGATGATTAATGCATGTCGTTATGCATATCATTAATCGTTTGACCCAATCAAAGTGGTCCTTTGACCCAGTAAAACTGGTAATTTCACATCCATTCGATTGAATGGACATTACAGTCAGTTCACTTAGTATTTTGACCATCAACTGGTAACCCAGTCCAGTTAGTTGGTTGGACATTCCAACTAGTTGACTTGTTGGTTCCATCTAGTAGGGTCATTAATCTCCAGTCGATCGAATGGACATTCTATTCGATCAACTAGCACACTAGTCAATTTACTAGACACTCTAGTCGATTGACTAGCATAACCAGTGTTATTTAATTTTATTACCTAAAAACTTTTAGTAACCAAGTTAAATCTTATCCATGAGTAAAATACTATTCCAAGTACATCCTATACTTGTAACCTTATAGGTCCCATATTACATTTTCAATGAAGTCCATAACTTTTATGACTACACCAAGCAATGAGCAGTATCTAGCAGCACATCATTGCTACCCAAGTAATTGGAAAGTTGAAGAAATAGATTCAATCTACAACCTGTGATGAGTTTTAACATTAACATATAGTTTATTTTTCACTGATATCTAGATTGAACCTGAGGCATGGAATCATAATCTTATTAATACTCAGACTTTGTTTCTTGAACTAGAGAAATTTTTTGAGATAAAGTGACTTCACATATCATATATTGACATGGACATGTGTTTATCGATCTTTCTTATCAAGGGACCAAGATATTAAACTCTCAATAAGAGGGAAAAATCCCATCTACATCACTCATAGTCAATCCCCATGTATCACACTATACCCAATCACCATATTTTTGGCAACCCTTATTCAATTCATTGTTGGATGGTGTCAAAGTTCATCGAATGACATGTGATGAGTGTAGTGACTTCAAATCTAAGAACTACAATCACCACTATCGCTTTGAGAGCTAATTTTGACCACCATTATATGGTCTTCTTGTATAGCTCTCAAGGCGGGTCTGTCCGGTATGCCGTTCTCTAACACATACCTATGTGTTTGATTTGATATCCAATATCTTGACTAATAGGAGTCTGTCATCATTCAACACACATTCCAGTCTTATGTATTATCTTTGTCTATTTTTCTTCCACAATAATATCCAACTAGGAATATAACAACAAGAATGTCTGTACTCTTATTATACATATGATCTCATTCTTCAGGTCCTTATCTTGAAGACATATGTCATCAAGTAACATTATTCTTTATATATCTTACAATTGTGTCATTATCTCATAACTGAGACAAACATAACAATTGAAATTACCTTTATTAATATTATCAAATCAAGTACATGGAGCCCCATGTATCATCAAATGATTTACTTTATGGGCATAGATACCAATTGACACTATTATGTAGTGCATCAAATCCTGTCCTAAAGGGACTTCGTGTGAAATAGACAGGTTGTAGAGCAAGACATCTTAGACGCTCTCTGTAGAGAGGGGTCTGTTGTCACCATATATCTCTTACATGCCATCATCCTAGTGGTTAATTTATGGTTGGGGGGAGGTTTCCATTGAGTTTGGCAGAGTTTGTAGCTTCCACTCCTATTACACCTCTACTTAAATCTGACAACAAGATACGTTGCATAGCAATTGTTACAATTTTGAGGCGTATGGTTTCTAAAGTTTCTACAATTGGAGTGGGTAAAGATAGGAATATGTATCTCAATGATTTTCAATTTGGAGTCGGTGTGCCTAGGAGGTAGAGGCCATTTTACAATTTGTCAATGGATTGTTAAACAAGCGACATGAAGATGGAACCCTCTCTATGCTTACAGTTCATTTTTAAAATGGTTTCAACCTGGTGGATAGATAGATTTACTCTATGAGGTGAGGTTGAGGTGGACGTTTATTTCTTTACTGGTAGAATTTCTATATGGAAAAGAAGCTAGATTGTACATTGGAGATAATTATAACTCATTTGCCACTGGATTGCAGCAAGGTGATACCTTGGGGCCACTTATTTTCCCCCCTTGTATTGCATCTACTTATTCATGAGATCAAAGATAGCTAAAAGCTTTTTGTCCATGCTTGGTATCATTATGATGAGACTGTCATTGAGATACAATGGAGGTGTCCAAAGTGCTTGACATCATTCAGTGTACATGTCAACCATTGGGTCTTGATTTAAATATTCATAAAATAGAGATTTATTGACCTACTTGTGATAGTACAAAACTTCACAGGGGGTTGTTTCCCATGGACATTGGAAGGCCTTTATTAGGAGTGAAGTTACTTGGAGTTGTCAGTAGGAACAATAATTTTCTTAAGGAGTTGGCCATGAGAAGGGATGCCATGGCCATTGACTTGATGCATCTTCTC
Organism: Alisma plantago-aquatica; assembly: GCA_963693085.1. NCBI lineage: Eukaryota > Viridiplantae > Streptophyta > Magnoliopsida > Alismatales > Alismataceae > Alisma > Alisma plantago-aquatica. The sequence goes on from OY856414.1 coordinate 209,742,076, forward strand.
CCACAGTTGCATGATCCACAAAGTGATCTCCTTTTAATTTGATCTTGTATGGGTATTTCTAAGTTAGTGTTTGGCTTAAGGATGTGCCAACCTGTACACATGGAGGAGGCGGAAACATGGTTTTACAAAGGGATATGAGAGTCCATTGAGGAAATTGTGGTATGTGGGGGTCCTTTGTTTGGGGACCTTAAATGGTTAGTAGCTTCACTACCCATTAGACTTGGTGGTCTTAGTTTTTATTAGACAACAGAGGCATCTTGGTACTCTTCGGTGGCCTTTAGGTATCAATCCTAGGTGCTTCAAGATCATGTTTATGAGGCAACATAATATGCAATATGGACTCTTATTTCAACTATGCCTTCGATTGTCTTTGTGTCATGATTCTATCTTTTGATCTTAGCTATTTTGCAAAAAAGGACACTATCCCCCTAAAGTCCAACATGATTTTGGCGTGTGCCATTTTTAGCAAAACTCTTAAGAACATGAATATCAATTTTGACATGACAATTTGATAAACAGTTGTTTTTGCATGTTTACAAGCTAATCATACTCAAGATTTCCTTCTTATTACTCCTATTGATTGGCTTGGACTACATATGTCTCTAGATGACGAGGTATGCCTTGTCTACCGCAAGGCATGCTTAGACACTTTTGGGGAGCATGCAGTTCATTGTAGGGAACTGTCGAGTGTCAAGTACATGCATGATCTTATTAGGGATGTTCTTTATGACACTTAGACATGAGGGAATTTCTTCTAAGAAAGAGGCATTGATGAACTTTTTGTCTGATCCATGAGAGGGGAGATCGACTCTTAGGCTAGAAGATGTCTTAATTTTTTGTTGGGTTAGAGGGAAGCATGCATGTACAGATCTAATAGGGGCTTATCCATTGGTGGGCTTGAAAGGTGAAGATTTTACTATGGGACAAGCTACCCTGAAAGCTACCTTAGCCAAAGTTATTAAGCACGAGAAAGTGTGTATTAACAATCAATATGTTTTGATACCTTTTAGCTTTGATACTTTTGGGTTATTAGCACCACAGTCTGTGGAGCTTATCAAGAGGGATAAAAAAGTTATGCACAACAATGTCATGACTCCTAGATCTATGGATGTAGTGTTCCATAGGATAGGATTCACCATCCAAAATGGGTTAGGGGCGCAACTTGTTGCCCACCTGTCCTCTTTTTCATTGTAATGGATACATTTTGTATATTTTCATCTAAAATAGTTATATAATAATAAGATCTCTTGCAAGTCGGGTGTATATGACATGTCTGCCTCTGTTATCTTTATTTTTCTCCTCCTATTACATCTAATATGTAAATGATCTTAGTTCATGTTGGATTAGTGGTAATTATAAATCCTAGTAAAAAGGTTTTGATATGGACCACATGATACTTTGTAATAATTACTACAATAATAAAAAAATGGTTGAACACATTATATTATTGGCACCTGATTAGAAGGTAGTACATAATTTAATGACAATATAAAACAATGTAGGCCTTACTTGACCAAGTAATGTATGCTATTGGTAGTGTGTATTTGTAGAGAGCCTACTCTTGATAACTCACATATGATCAATAGTATTAAGACTTCTACCACCTTTTCACAACTCTTGGGTTTATATAATGATACACTTTTTTACTATGAAGTGTCTCCAACACTCAAATAGGTTTGTGGTGCCATGGTATACACTACGATGGAAGTTCCATATTATTACTTAATCTAATTATTCATGTTCCATATCCATTTCACCATCAACAATTATCTTACTTAATCTGATTAAATTAGACTTCTTTTTATCTTAATTGTCATGTAATACATTATAACAAATTAGGTAAGATGAAGAAACATATAATATGAACATGAAATGGAAAGGATGCATTATCCCAAACAAAAACGATCATTCATATGTCTATAGTATAATGAATTATAATTATACCACATGCCTTAAATCATCACCATTTGGAGCTACTCATTGAGATTAACATCTAGACCACACACCCCTTTATGTCACACATATTCAACATCATCCTTAAACATGGCACTCACACGATGTATAAGTCTTTCTGCCATTCATATTAAATAATCTTGTAGGATACATATGAAGTCGACTGCTTTCTCATCATTTGATCATATTCGTAAATTATCTCTTAGGGAAAATGTATACACATATAATAGGATAACCATCACCATTCTAGTGTAAGCGTTATGATGGTATTATCACATTGCATTTCTTGATGAATCATTGTGTGTCATTTATAGGGTCATTGGGGTGACCATCAAGGATCCACACTATTGAGGGTCACTCCCTCAAGGCCTGTTGAGGCCCCTTCTACAAGGCTTATCAAGATCCAAACCTCCTCACTCACTATGGTGCCCTCTACACTTAGCTATAAAGGGTTGCCATTTCAACCTTGTTGAGGTATGCCCACAAAAACCTATTGAGATAACCCACCTATCCCTTAACTATCTCTAACTTCTCAAATGTCTCCCTATCAAAATTTCTCTCTCTTATCCATCTCACACACACTAATTACATCATATTCACATTCCAAAACCATAAAAAACTAACAATTTCTTTCAATTTCTCACTTACCTATTTCTTAAGAAATAACAATAATAAATAAATATATAATACCCATCTTCAAATGAAATATCTTTCACACACTCATAAACTCATTCTTGGTGTAACATGAGTAATTGACTATGAGAGGTCATCTCATGGAATAGAATACACCTTTTTCATAGTTACCTTAGCATACCAATCCTTCACGGGTCACCTTGGCATATGATGCCTATGTTTTGATGCATTTGGATAACAAGAGGTAGATGGACATGTCCAAAGGCTTGTTTGACATGCTTCATCATCAAGGAGGATGAGTTTCTCCTTACATCTTCTGCGAGGACAACTATGTTGTTAAACTACCCAACTTTTAATTTAGACCCAAAAGTACAAATCATCGTCAACATCAGGTGATAAGTATAGAGAGATCAAAGGGGGATGATTCAGCTGCCATTTCCCAACATGGAAAGCATGAATTGACAACTGCAATATATTTAGGCAAAGAGGGAGGAAATATCAATACTAAAGTTAGTGAAATATGTAACAGGAGCAAACTCCTTATATAAACAACCTCATCAATTATTCTAGTATACACACGTAATATATACACACATAGAACATTTCAAAACTAAATATGCTTGATTTTTTATTCAATGGTGTTGTGCAAGTGCATTTATATAGTACAATAAATAAAAAATATGACAGTCAAAAAGTAAATGAAATCCATACTTCCATAAGTTGTTTGGGTATCTGTAAACATATAATGTAAAATGTATGGATTTGAGATACAAGAGGGAGAAGGCAATTTCTCTATCAATCCTAGGTCAATACTCACATGATCACGGTCACTCCCACTCACCCAAATATGCATTCCCTGATTGTGGGGTCTATCCTCACCTTCGAGGTCGACTCCTCACATTGCCAATTGACTCCTTGACTTCCTCTCTCAACAAACTCCTTTCCTCAACAAACAATTTCCCTCCCACAAAAGGCTCCTTGACTTGGCAATATAGTCACCCTATCCCAACAAAATCCTCACCTAAAATAACCTAACCCCTTGCCCAATGAACTCCTCATCTTAGTGATACACTGGTAGTTCACACTTTGAAACCACTCCAACTCCTTGCTTCTTTCCATCCCTCATTTTTCTCTATATACTTCCCTAATCATCGCACTATCTCTCACCCCCATCAAGTTTCTATACCTTATCTCCCCCCTTTAACTCCTGGTCAACATCTTAACTTATGCTCTCCCCCAGGTTGAGCACAACCATACACACATGTTTCTTGTACTCCCCAAATACTCTTGCTCTACTGGTGCATCATCAAAGTCTCTTTGTCTCTCTAATTTCTCATGCATAGTTCATGTCAAATGCTTTCAACTCCAATATATGAACAATTATGCATCGTTAATCATGAACAACATTTTTTATGTTAGTTACTCCTTGGACGATGATTTCAGGCATGTGTGCATGCCATGTACTAAAAAGTAGTTAGAAATAGTGGTATTGCCTTTGATTTTTTTAGTCATACGTTGAATTTGGGCTTAATTTACTTTTTCTAAAAGTACTTAAGCAATCACATAATCAATAGTACTAATGATTGATCTATTCCTTTGTGTGCTTCATCCTTAACAATCAAGAAGTGTACCTTCCAGGGAATGCACGCCACTAGTTCTTCACCGCATCTAATTTCCAAATCCCAACATATTAAATATAAGCATTCAGATGACATCAACAAGGCACCATGGGTTGTATCTAATAATGCCAACAATCCATATTTTCAATGTCAACAAGTACTCATAGATAAATTATCTAATTTTAATCTACTTTAGAATAATGTCCCCCACAATTTTCATTGACTTGATGCAAGCAATGAATGATAAAACTTGAGTTGGCTAGACAATAAACTGATGAACATATTGTGTACAACATTATGTGTTTTTTATGTGATCTAGACGAAGAAGATATGGAGACTTACAATCTTAGCGTTGAGGTATTCTTTAATTTGATATACTCACACTATTAGTTTTCTTCTAGATTCATGGTTGTCCATGTAATCACTAGTCATAATTTTTCATATGTACAAAGAAGAAACCAAATTCTAGATATGATCTAGATCATCCATCTATCACTTCAATTAGAAACAATTTCCACATTTTTAACCATATAATTTTGTCTTAATAACATTTTGATGTATACAAAAGAAATCACAATTTGACTACTGGTCAATGTTATGCTAACTAGGCTTAATATAGAGTATGGCACAAAAACCCAAAAAGCCTAGGCACCTACCTAGGTGGGATAGGCACCCCTTGGGTGATATCCACCCCTAGACACATGGGAAACTTAGGACATTGATAGAGGTGGTTGATAATGTTGCTAAGGGATTTGATGGAAGTAGGTGAAAATTTAATAGCTGGAGAAGAGTCCGGTCTTGAGTGATGATCCAGGAGGAGGGATTGCTAGTGCTTAAGTTGCACAACATGAATATCACATTTAGTACTACTATGATTGTATAACGATATGAAAATGAAAAGCATGATAATTACAATTGGTCAAGGCACACCCCTTGAAGTGCCTTGATACCTAGAGGGTCACCTATCTTGCTCTTTTACAAGTATTATATGAACATATGGTTAGAGTACTCCTACCCACTCACAAACATCCTTTATTTAATGTCAAAAACCCAACCACCAACATGGTCATGTGTAGAAATATTCTTCAGCATCTAGAAATGGTAAAGATCCATTTCAAGACATGATACTTGTCCTAAAGAGCTCCAGCTAAGAGTCAAGGAATTTTTTGAACCTTCCAACATTCTACATTATAAGCTTAGGACCCATAGACCGTGGTTTATTTATCTAGAGTTGATTTCCAGGGCCACACTATCCCCCTCCAATCACCCATATAGATAACTGAATACAATTGCTCCTCAAAATGTGAACATGGGATACATGGAAAAACCAAGAGACCTATGCCACCCATAATCTGCCTAGAATTTATTTTTGACCACTGAAGGAGGCTTCACATATTGGTTTGTAGGCAATGCAACCTAGGATAATCTTTCTATTCACTTTACTAGAATATAAAGCCTAACTATGGAGTCCTCACATACAATGACATGATGTTCAAATAATATTTTTAATTATATTGAATATTATAAAATTTGGAACATAATGTTCACCATGATAATCTATATTACTATCAATGTACTTGTTGAAGTTGTGATTACCCTAATTTGCCTTACATAAATTAGATCAACTAATACATAGCAGTCCTTGTTTGATTGTCCAATTCAGGAACTATCAACTTGAGGTGGTATTTAGTCAGCTTGAGGTTGTAGCATTCTAGAGCCCCTACTTTCATGTGCTTCTCCCTCTAATAAGGCAATAGTACCTTTAGTCTCCTTCATGGTCTATGGGTGTATACCCACATATTAGATTAGTAGATTTACTTGTAGTTCATGCAACCTACTCTTCATTGTTAGTGAGTGAATGCACAAAAATAGGGTTTTATCAATGAAGAACAACCACTTATGGGGTCTCCTTTGGTCCTGAAGATGAATTGGATGCATGGTTATAGATGCCGCCAAGCATGCATAGAAGGGCTACAATATGGAGGTATGTGACATTTCCTAGACATTCCTGATGTTTAAGAGATAGTAATGTAAAAAATGCAATAATATAAGCTGAAACAAGTCATAGATATGACATGCAAGTGTATAAAATTTGGAAAACATTGCTATTCTAACTTTGAGCTCTATTATCTTTTGCTTGGCCTTTAATTTTAAGCAATATTTTGTTTGTTAAAACCAATTTTAGCAAAAAGTTTAATATTACATAAAGATATAGATGTGAGGAAAAAATACAAGATCAATGGGAGGGACTAGATTGTTTCTCTATTTAAATCAATTTATGAATAAAATTTATGCATCTACATATCCATTCTTATTTTTTTCATGTAAAAATGCAATTTTATTCAAGACACCTTGTCCATGCCTGATATTTTTTGAAATTTCCTACTCGTGTTACCAAATATGTGTCCATGACCAGTATAACCACTCTTCTATATATGATTTTATTTCTTACCTATAGTATATCATTAAAATTATGATCACAATCATATAATGTTGTGTATTTCAATTCTTAGTTTCATGAATTATCACTTCTAGTTACATGATATAGTACCATAAGTATGAATCTTTCAAGGGGAATACATGGTGTAACATATCCAACAATGATCCCTTTTATCTTCTTCATGTAATTTTGCATAAGAATATGCAAAATCCAGAACAAAATAAATATAAATTTTCCATGAATGTAGAGTTTTTTAACAACAATTATCAAAATTTGATCACAACTTTCCTTCAGATAATGAACTTAATGTCAATTATTCTATTTCTAACATGGTAGAATCTTCCATAGCTTCTGAAATTTGCATTTGCCTCCTTATTTCCAAGGTAAATGGCTTTTTTCTGGGTAGTTTATTGTCTCAATTGTTGGATATTTCTTCTAGCCTTAACTTAGTTGGAAAGCCACAAACTAGATACAAATAATAAGGATCCTCACTACTAGATTACTTATTTACATGACCCAATGTTTGATGGATACAAAGAAATTTAACATCACTAATATATAGAGTGATATTTCCCTCTTTGCCTAGACAACCACGTCACTCTACATATCCTGCTTTTGGTAGGTAAGCTTTACTAGCTAAATACAATTGTGTTTAATATAATTATTCAAATTATTAGTCATGAATGGACCTTCATTTGTCATACATAAATATCAAATAGTCATGCATGCTTATGAACCTTCATTTGTCATACATAAATATCAGGTGGTCATGCATGCTTTTTCTATTTTGTTTCATAAACATAGTTAGAAAACCAATTTGAACATGCTAAATATGGTAGACATATGCATATGGCACACAACACGGTGACATCAAATTAATTAGACAACATCTTGAGTCCATATTGTATTTACCAAAGGATCCAACACTTTACCCTCATAGATATAGAGATGAGTTATTATTCATCCACTCTCTATTATAGAAAAAGGAAGAACCTTGATGATTTGTTTTTCAATGCAACTATATGAGACCAGTAGTGTGGGGACTTAGAATTTCCTCCCTTCTATGCAGAAGTAGTATCTGGGAAAAGATTATTAAAACATAATCCTATACATAAATAATGTGGTTTATTTTAGTTACTCTTGTCCTTGGGACACCAATTAAGGAAATAATGGTTCAATGGAGTGAATATCAATTTCTTATGATCCTTTTTGGATATAATACTACATCATAAAGTTATATTCGAGTTTTGAACACTTTATGAGTTATATATGGTTTTGGAGACTTTTAAGTGAAGTTAAAACTAGAGTGTCATGAAATCTAAGAAAAGAATATTAAATCTAGCAATTTTAATTACTAGATTTTATGATAGCAAGATGAGAGAAAAGAGGATATTAGAATTTCAAGTCATTTATACTTTCGTTGTTAGCTGATGAATTCATTACCCAATAAAGTACATAAATGTATATGCAAGCCTTAATGGTTTTATTTGCGTAATCAAATGCTCCCTAAAGAGATGAAACTTGGTCAAAGTTGAGATAAGTTATTAACTTTTGAATGTTGAGACTAAGTCATAGTGCCAGACTTTGATTGATTAACCAATCAATAATGACATTTTAAGTCACACAGACTATAGGGAGTGCCATACCCAACCCCTCTTGGTGTGTCACACAACAAGCGACCTTCCGATCAAAATCCTACAACCTATGAACCATCTTCTAGCTCTAGTCAAAATAGAAAAGTAGAGCAAAATCTGGCTGTGAATCTAGATGCATATAGTCCTACCAACATCAAACAAAACACTTGTTTGACGGATTATATCCACAAACTTAGAATCTATCCACCAACCTTTTAAATGTTTGAAACAACTTTCTATATATGGTTATTGACCCCCCCACATTTACTTTCAGCTCCTCTAGTTTTCACATCAAGATATGAGTAGGCATTGGGTCTTGGAAAAGGGATGCAAAGGATATCTTGGAACATGAACTACCACTAAGCCAAATAAACCTACTACCAAGGTGTTTTGTCACAGCGACCCACACGAACTTGGCCGTTGAACTACTTTTTCCATGGATGGGTCATCAGAGATGATCCACATGAGGGGAGGTTCCTGTGTGGAGGTTAGATGTTGAAAATTTATTGTTGGGGACAAGACAATGATCCTAGATTCCCACAATACAACAACCCCAAATTCTCTACCTTTTTCTTCTCCTTCCCCTCCATGACAACAACTCCATAGAGGCACTATAGAAAGAGACGACTCCTTTAACATCCCTGACCTGGGTTATGCTTAAACCCTAGATGTTTTGTTTAAGAAAGATAATTATATTATTTCTCTTATCTTTTTAAAAGTAATTAAGGCTCAAGAGGAACTTATGTTTCGATTTTAGTCCTTTTCGAATAATGTTGAAGCAATATTTTTCCTATTTTGGACTAAAGTGAAAATTACCCAAGTTGAGGGGTTAACTTGCAAATGTTACATGACAAAATGATCCTCAAGTGTTGAAGCATCTTAAGAATGAGAATGATGTAGAGGTATGGCTTGTAGTAGCCTGAGCACCAAGAAAGAGCTTATTAAGCAATGTTTGAGCATTAAAACCTAGTTTTGGTGTAATGTGCAATTTACCCAAAACCTAGGGTTCAATATGCAAAATACCACTTCTTGAGAGTCCCTAATGTTTCTTGGTATCAATTAGTGACAATAAAATTAGAGGGGCATCTCATTTGAATCTCTTTGGAGGAGAGAGAATCTTGGTATTAAAATAATCAAGATTTAAGCATAATTGAAACCCTAACTTAATTTAATGCAAAAATAAATATATTAATTGAAGTTCCCATCAACTAAAAAGGCTTTGGTTGAAATCCTATAGTTCAAGGACGTCCAAATGCCTTGAGTTGCACCGAAATATCCTAAGTAGGTGAAGAATCCACTTGCAATTGTTAATTAAAAAGAATTGTCCACTAAAAATGGATAATAATATTATATTAATTACAGTGCTTAAGTGATTGCTTTTAATTCAAGGATAAATGAGAGGTTTTTGAAGGTAAGGATGATGGATTCGTATGCAAGGAAGTGAGGGGGATAAGTGGCACCAATTTTGGGAGTTGAAGGAATTATTTATCACTTTCTCTCGCATTGAAATACCCTTATATACATCCCATTTTCAACCCACCGGAAAGGATTTTTCGATTCCTTTTTTCTTTCCTTGCTTTGCTTGAACACAAGGGAGCTTAGGGGAAGCAGTAGGACGTGCCCCAACCTGTAGGTAAGCTCCATAGTCATATTCAACCTTAATTTCATGGTGGAAATCGAAATCCAATGCTTAATTTCTTCTTTTCTTCATTCAATCTTCAACCTTAGCCATTCATTTCACTCAAAGACTTGAGAATGAGCCTTTGGAAGTTGAGTAAGCTTCATTCACCATTGAGAACGTGAATATTGAAGATTGGATTCAATTTTGAAGGTGGGTTATATAACTTGAACCCTTAAATTTCATTATTGCTTGCAATTTATTCATCATGTGTTGAACCTTTCTTCTTTCTCGATTTCCTTTTGATTAGTTGTTGAAATCACCATAAGAATTACAATTTATTTCGAAGGTTTGAAGCTTGAAGATGATGAAGTCATCTTAAGCACACACCTCAACAAAGGAATGGGCAAACGGTTTTCAAAAACCGATTGAGCTAATTCGGTGTCAAAACCGCTTGAGTTGATTCAGTTTCAAGACCGATTGAGTTGATTTAGTTTCAAAATTGAATGGACAATTGAACCCAAGACCGAATGGGTAATTTACCTCAAAACCAAATGGGTAATTGAGTTCAAGGCCGAATGGGTAATTGAACCCAAGACCGAATGGGTAATTTACTTCAAAACCGAATGGGTAATTGAGTTCAAGACCGAATGGGTAATTGACTTCAAGATCAAATGGGTAATTGAGTTCAAAACTAAATGGGTAATGGATCTCAAGATCGAATGGGTTAATTGAACTTCAAAACCGTTTGGGTACTTTGACCGTTTGACGGAGTTGACCGTTTGGAGGTCTAAACAATTTCAAACCGTTTTAGGGTATTAATTCAAGATCGTTTGGAGATTTCAATCCAAACCATTTAAAGGCACAATTACCTCAAGATTGTTTGGAGGTCAAGCACCTCAAGTCCATTTGGAGGTCAAGCACCTCAAGACCATTTGGAGGTCAAGCACCTCAAGACCATTTGGAGATTTAAACTGACCAAGACCCTTTGAGGGTCAATGGGACCAAGACCGTTTGAAGGGTCAATTGGTCCAAGACCGTTTGAAGGTCTAATTGGTTCAAATCATGTAATTACTTCTAACCCCATAAGTGGTTGAAGGGTATATCAAGGATGATTGCAAATGGAAGTACCTTTAAACTTCTAGGTAATTAGTATAATTAAAGTGATTATCACTTGATGCTTATGAAAGTATTAAATTCAATACACCATGATAAACATAGGTGTATGTCCTTAGTGAGAGGTTAAGTCAACCTAATAAGGTATGATGATGATGATATGTGTGTTACTAAGTACATGGAACAATGATAAGTATGATTAATACTTAAATAATGCTATGTGCTCCAAGATATGTGGAAGCACTGATTTAGGGATTGGATTAATGAGATAATCATTAAACTCTATTCAATGGAGAATGGAAACCCTAATCGAGAAAGATGAGAAACCCTAACCCTAACTTTGGGGTAATGGGTTGAGAAATTCTAATTGAAATGAAATGGGAAATCCCTAACCCTAATTTGAGTAATGGGTTGTGAAACCCAAAGATGGGATGATGTTATGTGAAAACCCTAATACATGGTATTGTTATATGGAACCCTGATACAGGGTGATGTTATGTGAAAACCTGATAAAGGATGATGTTATTTAAAACCCTAATCTAGGGTGATGCTATATTAAACCTTAACCCTAATATAGGGTGAAGATATGTGAAACCCTAATTTTTGGTTTATAATGCATGAAACCCTAAAACTTGAGCAATATGATAATAATCCCTAACCCTAATTTTGGGTAATGGGATGAGTATCCCTAATTGACATGACTTTGGAAACCCTAACCCTAATGAGGGAATAGTGATGCTACCATTACATTGCATAGTGCTGATATGTAATTGATATAACTATTATCATGTGTACTAACCATGCATGTATCATGAGATGTTGGGCATAGCCAGGTATGAGCTATGATGCTTTATTATTGAAATTGTTTTATGGGCCTTGTGAGCCATAATATGCCTTGTTGCCTAGAAAGAGGTAAACAAAGATTAAATGGGCCTTGAAGAGCCATGAGATGCTTATGTGGAAAGTATCATGATTACCTTGGTCAGATGACCTGAAGGTATTAGTTACCTGATAAGTGGTAACAAGTGTTCTTTGATAAGCTGAGGGTTTGAATACCCATATCCCATAATCATGATGATGAGATGTTAAGGGATGAGAATGCCCATGATGTGTCAAGGGATTGAGATCCTAATGTTTTATAAAGCTTCAAGAAGTAATTAATAGAAGTATTACACATTCTTTGTAGCATTTGTTATAATAAATTATGTTTGAAAACCTGACTGATGCTAAGAGAATATGATAATGCATTTAATTAATCATGTGAAATCTTATCATGTAGAGCCCTGACCATAGATCCATCATCGTCAGTAATTGATGATGGTGAAACATGTTTTCTGTACGAGAATTCTTGGAATGCATATTTTGAATATGTGGGGGTAATGGAAAAAATATCCTTACACCTCATAGGAATGATTGAGGGCCATAACCTATGTACATGAATGGTTATTGACCATATCCCAATAAGAGTATGGCTATGGGTCATAACTTCACAATACCAGGCATTGGCTATGGGCCATATCCTGAAAAGAGTATATGCTACATGCTATAACTCTATAGAGAAGATGCCAATATACCCTGGAAAGCTATTTAATAGAGACACAAGATGTCCTGCATATGATCTCGTACTGACCGAGACAGATGAGGTGATGGAGTCCGACTCTTCCATTGACCTATGTATGGTACCAATGCTTTACTTAATCATGGTCAGTTGGAGTATGAGCGGTATACCTCATCTCCTCAGGGCATAAGTATGGTTCTAAAATGTAATCAGCCATGTAGCGTATTTTCTCAAGGATGAAATACAAAATCATTGGTTGATGTTACATTGCTTATTGTATCCTAAAGTGGATAAATATTATACATGTTCTTCATATTCCTTATTAAAAGAATGGATGATATACTGCTTATCACTTTATAGTTGTCATACTTTAAGAGGTGACATTGCTCTATTATGCTTAATAATGATTAAATCCTGCTGTTTAATGAAGATTCCTCTGTTCATTTTATTACTGTTCATCTGAAATAATAATGTTTCTAGCGGAGAGTTAGATCTCTCGATGGGACAATTTTCAATTGTCTCAACCCGTGGGATTCAACCTTTTTAGGTGGATGAGGACGAGGAGGAAGAAACCATACAACAGGGGAAGGACATCAACAACATGGACATCAATAACATTTTAGGTGGAGATACTGACTGTCGTGTGATATATATATGGGTCCTATGAGTCATTTCTGTACTCTCAGGTCCTAGGAGTTAGTAGTTAGTGCTTTTATGATCGATCTGAGATTTTGGCTTGATGCCTCAAGGTTCTTATGCTGCCTGTGTATAGTTTTTAACAAAGTAGTTGATACTTGTAAACCTCAAGAAGGGATGGTACAAGATATGTATTTTGTGAACCACAATGTATATGTATATAATATTTTGGTTCTTGTTATAAGAGTTTCCTGGAAATGGATCTCTTTGTAAATGGTTTTAATTTTTAGTGATTTTTGTTAATCCGCTGCAAATGATCGCTTCCGCTTGGTTAATGATGTTTTGTTCGAACGCTTCACCACAAATTAGTGGTATCAGAGCTCTAGGTTCGCTGAGTCTACAAAGACATAAGATTAAGGTTATTGAGTCTGTTCTAGTGTCTTCCCGTTATCTGATAGTGTTTTCTACTCATATAGGAGGAGAAGAAGAACTTAAAGATGTCTGGATCACATGAAGAACATGCTGTTGAGAGCAGCATTGCTGCACCAGGAAGAGGTGTAAGGGATCAGGATAGGGAGGAACCGACACTTGAACATCCCCAGTTTGACCCAGTCATGATAGAGAGCCCAACTTTCCATGCTCTGTTTGGGCAGTTCATGGCAACTATGACACATATGGATGATAGAATACCACCACCTGCACCTAGCGCACCAACCCATAATGAGGGATAGGGAGCTGGCAAGACTTTTGAGAGACTTCACTGGGTAGGGGCCATAGAATATGCTGGTACAACTAACCCAACAAATGCTGATTTATTTTTGACTAAGCTGGAGAAGGCTTTCAGAATCCTCAATATCCCTAAAGCTGAGAAGGTCAAACATGCAGTGTATCTTTTTAAAGGGAGTGCTGGCCATTGGTGGACAATAGAAGAGGGCAAGATGCCAGATGTTGAGGTCGGATGGGAAGAATTCCAATGAGAATTCATCAGTAGATACTTCCCCAAGACTTACCTAGATGAAAAGATATCTCAGTTTGAGAAGATAAGACAAGGACAGATGAACATTCGTGAGTATGAGGCTAAGTTCATGGAGCTTTTGCGGTTTTGTCTGCATATGTCAGCTACTGATGAGGAAAGAATTCAGCATTTTGAGAAAGGGTTGAATTCCGAATTGACCACTCATGTGTCTACCTTAGAGAATAGGGAGAGGTTCACCACCTTTGTGGAGTCCGTGAGACAGATAGAAAGGTCTGTGACTGAGAAGCGTCAAGATCACAGTAAGAAGGTGTATACACAGTTTGAGGAACAGAGGTATGAGAGTTTTAAGAAACCAAGATTTTCTGCACCAACAACACCACCAAGGTTCAACACCCAGACACAGTGGACATCCATCAAGGGTAGAGGTCGTAGTTTACCACCATATAGAGCTCCCAGTACATCATCAACTGGACCTTTTAGACCATATCAAGAGAATAGAACCTGTCATCAGTGTAGATAGGTAGGACATTTAGTGAGGGATTGTCCAGTTGGAAACACAGTGGTGACTCAACCTCCGAGGCAGAGTCAGCAAGGCTCTCAGAGGTGACAAATTTTGAGTAATGCTGGAGGACGTGGACAAGCGTACCAAGCTGGTTTGTCAGCACCCAACAACTGAGCACAGGGTCAACATCAAGCAACGTTGAGATTCTCTGCGATGAATCAACCCAAAGCATTAGTCAACCCTCGAGTTGTGATAGGTCAGATGGAACTATTTCATTCTGATATGTCTTCATGCTACTTTGTATCTGTTTTAATTGATCCGGGTGCTACACATTCCTTTATCACACGAGAAGTGATCCTTGACTGCAATATGACTGTTAGTCATAGAGCGGATAGTCTGTGGTTAGAAACCCCTCTGATAGGTTCTATAGTGTTGTGGGAGGTGTGTTCTCCCTGCATTCTTTCCTTTTCTGAACATTGCATTCAAGTGGATCTTATACCACTTGAAATGCATGGGTTTGATATAATTCTTGGGATGGACACCCTTGAAAAGTATAAGGTTGTCTTGGATTGTGAGTCCAAGCAAGCTGTGTTCACTGATGATGGTGACACATGGATTTTTTAGGGAGATAGAAATATTCTTCCAACCTATCTTGTGTCATCTATGGTAGCTGAGAAGCTGAAGAGACAAGGATACTTTGCATTCTTGGCACATGTGGTAGATACCACAATGGAGAGCCCTAATCTTTCTGAAGTTCTGATAGTTAGGGAGTTTGAAGATGTGTTCCCTGAGGAACTTCTAGGTGTTCCTCCTCCTTGAGAGATTGATTTTGAGATTAATCTAATCTCGGGCACACAACCTATAGCACAAACACCATATAGAATGGCACCTGCTGAGACAGTAGAGCTCAAGAAACAATTGCATGAGTTACTTGAGAAAGGTTTTATCTGACCGAGTACTTCACCATGGGGTGCTCCAGTTCTCTTTGTTAAGAAGAAGGACAGATCTATGTGGTTATGCATTGATTACAGACAATTGAATAAAGTAACCATAAAGAACAAGTATCCTTTGCCAAGGATCGATGACTTGTTTGATCAATTGTGTGGTGCAACTATCTTTTCTAAGATAGATCTGAGGTCGGGATATCATCAGTTGCGTATTAAGGAGAGTGACATATCTAAGTCTGCCTTTAGGATAAGGTATGTTCACTATGAGTTTATAGTTATGTCGTTTGGACTAACTAATGCACCAGCTGCATTGATGGAACTCATGAATAGAATCTTTCGGCCTTTCCTTGATCAGTTTATAATAGTCTTTATAGATGACATCCTGATTTACAGTAGAGATGCTCGACAACATGAGCAATGCCTTCGTCAGGCCCTGACTTTACTGAGAGAGCATAAGTTATATGCCAAATTTAGTAAGTGTGAATTCTGGTTATCAGAAGTGCCTTTTCTTGGACATGTAATATATGCCTCAAGTATTCATGTTGATCCTAAAAAGATAGAATCTATCTTGGAGTGGGAACATCCAAAGACACCAACAGAGATACGTAGTTTCCTAGGATTGGTGGGCTATTACATGAAGTTCATTAAGAACTTCAGTTCTATAACTTTACCCCTAACCAAGTTGACCAGGAAGGAGGTTCCTTTTGTCTAGAATGACAAGTGTCAACATTCTTTCCAGTTGTGGAAAGAAAGGTTAACAAGTGCACCTGTGCTGGTGTTACCTGAGCAAGGGAAGGGGTACATAGTGTTTTGTGATGCATCTAAGAATGGTCTAGGATGTGTGTTGATGCAGGATAATCAAGTGATTTCTTTTACCTCTCGACAGCTTAAGAAACACGAGGAGAATTATCTGACACATGATCTAGATCTAGCTACTGTGGTCCATGCTTTGAAGATCTGGAGACATTACCTCAATGGGGAAACATTCCAGATTTTCACAGACCATAATAATCTAAAATATATCTTCTCACAACATGAGTTGAACATGAGACAATGCCACTGGATGGAGTTAATCAAGGACTACGATTGTACAATTGATTATCATCTAGGGAAGGCTAATGTAGTGGCTGATGCACTAAGTAGGAAATCATCATCACCAGCCTTAGATAAAGCACAGTTGAATTCCATAGTGTGGTTTAAAAGATATATGCTTAACTCATTGAGGCAAAATAATGTACAACTTAAGGTGTCATTGTTAGCCGGGCTGTTGGCTGAGATGCAAGTGAAACCTACTCTGAGACAGCAGATTAAAGAAGCACAACAAACTGATATTGTACTTCAGCAGATTAGGTCAGAGTATGGTAGTGAGAAACGGGATGGCTTTCATGAGTCAGAGGATCAGGTAGTCTGTTACCATGGTAGGATGGTAGTACCTGATGCCAATGACTTAAGGAAGTTAGTCTTGGAGGAAGCTCATTCTTCAATGTATGCAATGCATCCAGGGAGCACCAAAATGTATCATAACCTGAAGGATATGTATTGGTGGCCAGGATTGAAGAAGGATGTAGCTGAGTTTGTTATGCGGTGTCCGATGTGTCATCAGGTTAAAGCTGAACATCAAAATCCCACAGGAACAATGCAACCTTTACCTATACCGCAGTGGAAATGGGATCATGTGACCATGGACTTTGTGGTTGGTTTGCGTAAAACAACAAAAGGTCATGATTCCATATGGGTGATAGTTGATAGGTTGACTAAGACAACACATTTCCTTCCTGTCAAAACAACCTACACTATTGATAAGCTTGCACAAATATATATAGATGAGATAGTGCGGTTGCACGGGGTTCCCGCTACTATTGTTTCTGATAGAGGTCCCCAGTTCATGAGTCATTTTTGAGAGCGAATCCATAAAGCTTTGGGTACACAATTAAAGTTTAGTACTGACTTTCACCCATAGACAGATGGACAATCTAAAAGGACCATACAAACCTTGGAGGATTTGCTTAGGGCATGTATCCTTCAGTTTGTAGGAAGTTGGGATCCACACCTGAGCTTGATAGAATTTGCTTATAATAATAGCTATCAACACAACATTGATATGACACCATATGAAGCATTATATGGTATACATTGTAGATCTCCTTTATGTTGGTACAAAATAGGAGAATACCAACTTTTGGGTCCTGAGCTTGTGCAGCAGACAACTGAGAAGATTAAAGTAATACAACAAAAATTAAAGACTGCACAGGATAGACAGAAATCATACGCCGACAAACAATGAAGACCTTTAGAATTCCAAATTGGAGACAGAGTATATCTCAAGGTCTCACCTTGGAATAGTGTCCTTAGATTGAGAAAGAAGGGAATGTTAGCTCCTAGATTTTTGAGGCCTTATCCAATCATTGAACGGATTGGAAAGGTAGAATATAAGATGAAGTTGCCACCTAAGCTTTATAAGTTGCATCCAGTGTTCCATATCTCCATGCTAAGAAAATGTCATCCTGACACAGAGTTAGTTTTGCAACCTGTGGAAGTAGAATTAAATGATGATATATCATATGTTGAAGGACCTGTGATGATCCTTGATAAAAGAATTAAAAAGCTAAAAAAGAAAGACATATGTCTTGTGAAAGTTCTCTGGCATCATCGTGGCATTGAAGAAGCTACGTGGGAGCTAGAGGAAGAGACGGGGAGGAAGTACCCTTCTCTTTTCTCTTGATGATTTCGGGGACGAAATCCCTGTTAGGGGTGGATAAATTGGTAACATCTCTGACCTCGGTTATGCTTAAACCCTAGATTTTTTGTTTAAGAAATATAATTATATGCTTGCTCTTATCTTTTAAAAAGTAATTAAGGCTCAAGAGGAACTTATGTTTCAATTTTAGTCCTTTTCGAATAATGTTGAAGCAATGTTTTGCCTATTTTGGAATAAAGTGCAAATTACCCAAGTTGAGGGATTAACTTACAAATGTTACATGACAAAATGTTCCTCAAGTGTTGAGGCATCATAAGAATGAGAATGATGCATAAGTATGGCTTGTAGTAGCCTGAGCACCAAGAAAGAGCTTATTAAGCAATGTTTGAGCATTAAAACCTAGTTTTGGTGTAATGTGTAATTTACCCAAAACCTAGGGTTCAATATGCAAAATATCACTTTTTGAGAGTCCCTAATGTTTCTTGGTATAAATTAGAGATAAGAAAATTAGAGGGGCATCTCATTTGAATCTCTTTGGAGGAGAGAGAATCTTGGTATTAAAATAATCAAGATTTAAGCATAATTGAAACCCTAATTTAATTTAATGCAAAAATAAATATATTAATTGAAGGGCCCATCAACTAAAAAGGCTTTGGTTGAAATACTATAGTACAAGGACGTCCAAATGCCTTGAGTTGCACCGAAATATCCTAAGTAGGTGAAGAATCCACTTGCAATTGTTAATTAAAAAGAATTGTCCACTAAAAATGGATAATAATATTATATTAATTGAGGTTCTTAAGTGATTGCTTTTAATTCAAGGATAAACGAGAGGTTTTTGAAGGTAAGGATGATGGATTCATATGCAAGGAAGTGAGGGGGATAAGTGGCACCAATTTTTGGAGTTGAAGGAATTATTTATCACTTTCTCTCTCATTGAAATTCCCTTATATACATCCCATTTTCAACCCACATGAAAGGCTTTTTCAATTCCTTTTTTCTTTCCTTGCTTTGGTTGAACACAAGCGAGCTTAGGAGCAATAGGAGGACGTGCCCCAACCTGTAGGTAAGCTCCATAGTCGTCTTCAACCTTAATTTCATGGTGGAAATTGAAATTCAATGCTTAATTTCTTCTTTTCTTCATTCAATCTTCAACCTTAGCCATTCATTTCACTCAAAGACTTGAGGACGAGACTTTGGAAGTTGAGGAAGCTTCATTCACCATTGAGAACGTGAAGCTTGAAGATTGGATTCAATTTTGAAGGCGGGTTATATAACTTGAACCCTTAAATGTCATTATTGCTTGCAATTTATTCATCATGTGTTGAACTTTTCTTCTTTCTCGATTTCCTTTTGATTAGTTGTTGAAATCACCATAAGAATCACAATTTATTTCGAAGGTTTGAAGCTTGAAGATGATGATGTCATCTTAAGCACACACCTCAACAAAGGAATGTGAAAATGGTTTTCAAAAACCGATTGAGCTAATTCGATTTCAAAACCGATTGAGTTGATTTGGTTTCAAGACCGATTGAGTTGATTCGGTTTCAAAACCGAATGGGTAATTGAACCCAAGACTGAATGGGTAATTTACCTCAAATCTGAATGGGTAATTGAGTTCAAGACTGAATGGGTAATTGAACCCATGACCGAATGGGTAATTTACTTCAAAACCAAATGGGTAATTGAGTTCAAGACCGAATGGGTAATTGACTTCAAGATCAAATGGGTAATTGAGTTCAAAACCAAATGGGTAATGGATCTCAAGATCTAATGGGTAAATTGAACTTCAAAACCATTTGGGTACTTTACCGTTTGAAGGAGTTGACCGTTTGGAGGTCTAAACCGTTTCAAACCGTTTGAGGGTATTAATTGAAGATCATTTGGAGATTTCAATCCAAACCTTTTAAAGGCACAATTACCTCAAAACCGTTTGGAGGTTAGGCACCTCAAGTCTGTTTGGAGGTCAAGAACCTCAAGACCGTTTGGAGGTCAAGAACCTCAAGACTGTTTGGAGTTTTTATTGGACCAAGACCGTTTGAAGGGTCAATTGGTCCAAGACCATTTGAAGGTCTCATTAGTTCAAATCATGTAATTACTTTTAACCCCATAAGTGGTTGAAGGGTATCTCAAGGATGATTGCAAAAGGAAGTACCTTTAAAATGCTAGGTAATTAGTATAATTAAAGTGATTCACTTGATGCTTATGAAAGTATTAAATTCAATACACCATGATAAACATAGGTGTATGTCCTTAGTGAGAGGTTAAGTCAACCTAATAAGGTATGATGATGATGATGATGATATGTGTGTTCCTAAGTACATGGAACAATGATAAGTATGATTAATAGTTAAATAATGCTATGTGCTCCAAGATATGTGGAAGCACTTATTTAGGGATTGGGTTAATAAGATAATCAATAAAATCTAATCAATGGAGAATGGAAACCCTAATCGAGAAAGATGAGAAACCCTAACCCTAACTTTGGGGTAATGGGTTGAGAAATTCTAATTGAAATGAAATGGGAAATCCCTAACCCTAATTTGAGTAAAGGGTTGTAAAACCCTAAGATGGGATGATGTTATGTGAAAACCCTAATACAGAGTATTGTTATACGGAACCCTGATACAAGGTGATGTTATGTGAAAACCTGATAAAGGATGATGTTATGTAAAACCCTAATCTAGGGTGATGTTATATGAAACCTTAACCCTAATATAGGGTGAAGGTATGTGAAACCCTAATTTTTGGGTTATAATGCATGAAACCCTAAAACTTGAGAAATATGATAATAATCCCTAACCCTAATTTTGGGTAATGGGATGAGTATCCCTAATTGACATGACTTTGGAAACCCTAACCCTAATGAGGGAATAGTGATGCTACCATTACATTGCATAGTGCTGATATGTAATTGATATAACTGTTATCATGTGTACTAACCATGTAAGTATCATGAGATGTTGGGCATAGCCAGGTATGAGCTATGATGCTTTATTATTGAAATTGTTTTATGGGCCTTGTGAGTCATAATATTCCTTGTTGCCTAGAAAGAGGTAACTAGAGATTAAATGGGCCTTGAAGAGACATGTGAGATGCATGTGTTGCAATTATCATGATTACCTTGGTCAGATGACCTGAAGGTATTAGTTACCTGACAAGTGGTAACAAGTGTTCTTTGATAAACTGAGGGTTTGAATACCCTTATCCCATAATCATGATGATGAGATTTTAAGGGATGAGAATGCCCATGATGTGACAAGGGATTGAGATCCCAATGTTTTATAAAGCTTTGAGAAGTAATTAATAGAAGTATTATACATTCTTTGTAGCATTTGTTATAATAAATTATGTTTGAAAACTTGACTGATGCTAAGAGAATATGATAATGTATTTAATTAATCAAGTGAAATCTTATCATGTAGAGCCCTGACCATAGATCCATCATCATCAATAATTGGTGATGGTGAAATAGGTTTTCCTATGGGAATTCTTGGAATGCATATTTTGAATATGTGGGGGTAATGGGCGAAAATATCCTTACGCCTCATAGGAATGACTGAGGGCCATATCCTATGTACAGGAATGGTTATGGACCAAATCCCAATAAGAGTATGGCTATGGGTCATAACTTCACAATACCAGACATGGGCTACGGGCCATATCCTAAATAGAGTATATGCTATAGGCTATAACTCTATATCAAAGATGCCAATATACCCTGGAAAGCTAGTTAATAGAGACACAAGATGTCCTGCATATGATCTTGTACTGACCAAGACAGATGAGGTGATGGAGTCCGGCTCTTCCATTGACCTATGTATGGTACCGATGCTTTACTTAATCGTGGTCGGTTGGAGCATGAGCGGTATAACTCATCTCCTCAGGGCATAATTATGATTGTAAAATGTAATCAGCCGTGTAGCATATTTTCTCAAGGATTAAATATGGAAATCATTGGTTGATGTTACATTGCTTATTGTATCCTAAAGTGGATAAATATTATACATGTTCTTCATATTGCTTATTAAAAGAATGGATGATATACTGCTTATCACTTTATAGTTGTCATACTTTAAGAGGTGACATTGCTCTATTCTGCTTAATAATGATTAAATCTTGCTGTTTAATGAAGATTCCTCTGTTCATTTTATTATTGTTCATCTGAAATAATAATGTTTCTGGCGAAGAGTTATATCTCTCGCTCGGACAATTTTCAATTGTCTCACCCCCATGGGATTCAACCTTTTTAGGTGGACGAGGACGAGGAGGTAGAAACCCTACAATAGGGGAAGGACAATAGAAACAGGGACAACATTAACATCTCAAGTGGAGATACTGACTGTCGTGTCATGTAGATAGGAGTCCAATGAGCCGTCTCAGTACTCTCAGGTCCTAGGAGTTAGTAGTTAGTGCCTTTATGATCGATATGAGATTTTGTCTCGATGCCTCGAGGTTCTTATGCTACCTGTGTATATTTTTTAATAGAGCAGTTGATACTTGTAATCCTCGACAAGGGATGGTACATGATATGTATTTTGTGAACTAGAATGTATGTGTATATAATATTTTGGTTCTTGTTATAAGAGTTTCCTGGAAATGGATCTCTTTGTAAATGGTTTTAATTTTTAGTGATTTTTGTTAATTCGCTGCAAATGATCACTTGCGCTTGGTTAATGATATTTTTTTCGAACGCTTCGCCACAACTCCTTCCCTCACTAACACCCATGAATAAGACAAGCCTATTGGTATGTATTCCCATAGATCCAGTCATGTGATGCTTTTCGTGTGCCATTTTCTACTTTATTTGATAATATTAATAAAGGAAATTCCATCTATTTCTATTTGTTTCAGTTATGAGATGATGATACATCATAATAGATGTCAAAATAATGATGCTACTTGATGACATATGGCTTCGGGTTCAAGACTTGAAGAATGATATCATATGTATGATAAGAGTACATACATTCTTGTTATGTCCCTAGTCATATATTATTATGGAAGAAAAATAGACGAAAATGATACATAAGACTAAAATGTGTGTTGACTGTGGACATAGTCCCATTAAGTCATGATATTGGATATCAAGTCACACACATAGGCACATGTTAGAGAACATTGTACCAAACAAACCAACCTTAAAAGTGATATATGGAAAGCATGGAATGGTGGTTAGAATCAACTCTAAAAGTGATAGTGGTAATTGTGGTTCCTACCTGAAATCACTACAGTCATCGCACGTCATTCAATGAAATTTACACCATACAACATGACTTGGAATAAGGGTTGCCATAAAGATGGTGCTTGGGTATGTTGTCACACATGTGGATTGACTGTGAGTGATGTAGATGGGTTTTGTCCCTCTTATCGAGAGTTTTATATCCCATTCCCTTAATAAGGGAGACTAAAAAATATATGGCCATACTCATATGAGTCAATATGTGATATGTGATATGAAAGATCACATGCATCTCTATAGTATTCTCTAGTTCAAGAACATAGGTTGAATTTAATAGGATGATGATTTCATGCCTCATATTCCAGTTGGATATGAAATACAATGGAACTATACGATCATGGTAACACTAATCATAGATTATATATTGAAGTTTTTCTCCAACTTTCCAATTACTTGAGTAGCAAAAATGTGTTTCTAGATACCGCTCATTGCTTGTGTAGTCATAGTGGTTATGGAATTCACTATCAATGTAATATGAGACCTATAAGGTCACACAAATATGATGCACTTGGAATATGAATTTTCTCATAGATACGATTTAACTTGGTTACTAAAAGTGTTTAGGTAATCAAATTAAACAACAATGGATGACTAGAGTCTCCAGTCGATTGACTAATAAGACATACTATTGATTGGTTCCAATTGATCATTGGAGTGTCTAGTCGACTGATCATATCACTTTTGAAACTGATCATTTTGTCTGGGTTAAACAAAGATGCAAAACAACTAGTTTGACTGGGTCAATTGACTAATGATATACATAATGATGTGAGTTAATCATCACACTAAAAGATAGTGTTATTGTGTCACTGGACACAAGCCAATCGACCGACTGGATAGTCCAGTTGATTGTTGGTGTACCAGTCAATTGACTGGATGGTCCAACTGACCGGTTGGTGGAACACAACAACCATCAAACCATGAGATTTGGCCTTTCATATCCCCTTGGTTTTGTAAACCCTAACCCATACACTGCTATATAAGGAGGGATTTGGGGAAGGCTCTCATGACACTTCTCTTCTCATCATTCTGGTAACCTATGAGAGAGCCTGAGCAATTTTCCTAAGAAAGGGAGAGACAAGGGGAAAGAAAGTCGATGCTAGCACATTGACAAACGGAAGGAATACTCCTTCTTGTTGGCTCTAGAAGTGTGAAAAAAAGTTTCCTATGGTCCGCATAGACTACATAGAGGTGTGGAAGCCATTGTTTCCATGCTAGGAGAATGACATCAAATGCCGTCTGTGTGCTACTTGGGAAGGGAGCATATCTCTATACAAGATTGTAAATGGACTTGTTCCAGGACTAGGTGCATCTTGCACCCTCTTTCCTAGATATTTTGTTGTTGAAACGATCTACTGGACTTTATTTCTTCTATCTACTTTTCTACCATAATTCCCTAGAGAGCATATGCAGACAAAGCCACTAAGATAAGAGGCATTGATACATAAGCACAACCTGGTGGAGCTGGAGGATGACCCCTCGCCAAAGCCACGACCTTCAAAAGCATTGTGCACACAAAAGATAGGGGGCACAACCTCTTGCTATTTCATTCCAGTTGAGTCAAAAAAGAGGGTATAACTTGGGACCATACCAACCCCTTAACCGTTCAACTCAAGTCTAAACCAGAGAGTGGGCCACACCTCCTCACTCAACTAGTGGTATTGGGCTAGGTGGCATGAACAATGAGAATCTAGCACCACATCCACTAACTAAGGTAAATCTTTTTAAAATCTAAGAAATGATTTTGTTTTCCAAAAGATCTAGAAATTACTAAGAATATTAGATCATAATTTTTTTTTCTTATTAACTATAATTCACATAGAATCTAACAAACATGGTTCCAAGGTCTAATTCCAATCCTAGTTCAGAGAGTATCTTTGGTTGCCCTCTTTAGATGACTCTTAAGTGATTGAACTCGAGATTTAGTGGTTAATTTGATCTAGAACCCCTAGACTTTGGATATAATGATGAAATTAAGTTTATATCCATTTGGAAATAATAATGTGAATAGATAATGTTGTACCCAATACTAATGTTTGCGTCCTTTAATATGAACAATGAAATTATGGTTAAAGGGACTCAAGGTTTAACATGTTAATTTTGGGTACATAACTAAAGTAGGAATGCATGGAACCAAACCATAATTAGAAATATAAATCCTAAAAATAGTCCTCAAAATCTTAGTTAAGGACTTTTGGGAAGTTTATAAAACTATGTGCTAAATACTCATTTTTAGATTAATGCTAGTTTTCTTGGATTATTTGAATATAATCATAACCTACCTTTGGTATTAGGTACATGGGTTAAATTATAACTATTTTATCATGAATTTTTTAGATTCTCGAGGTTGTTTAGAATGCTTAATTAATATGATGAATGCCATGATTTCCTACAAATCATAAGGAACTATGTGTATCACTAAGACATAATAGCATAATCCAATAATTGATACTTCACAGAGGTATTTATTGGGGAAACCCACTCTTGAGTTATAAAGTAGAAAAATCACCAAGAGGGTGAACAAAAAACCACTAGGATGTGAGGTTAAAGAGTTCAATGGTGGGATACACATTACTGATCTTAATGATAGGGCATACACTTTAGAATACGATAATGGATCAATTGATAGTACACCATGTGAAATGTGAATAATTATGGGTTAAAATTTAATGAAAGCATGTAACCAATATTAACTACAATTTAGAGTTGAATTGCCATGTCTTTGTGTAACAAATTACATGTATTGCTTTTAGTTGCATTCATGTATTTATCATTAATTATCTACTGACCACATTTTTTATTGACATTTTAGGTTAAGAATGCTGACTTGAAGTTATGAATCATCCTACATGAAGAGAATAATGCTAAAGATGAAAACCAAGGAGGATTTTAGATAGTTTCATTTATGTCTTTAGTTTCAATATTATCCTTTCATATGATTGAAAAATAATGTAAACTCCCTATGAGGAGATTGTTATTCCCTTTCATCGACAATACCTCTTTTGAGAATTATTAAAGATTATTTGTC
The DNA here is from genome assembly GCA_963693085.1 of Alisma plantago-aquatica. NCBI lineage: Eukaryota > Viridiplantae > Streptophyta > Magnoliopsida > Alismatales > Alismataceae > Alisma > Alisma plantago-aquatica. The sequence goes on from OY856414.1 coordinate 209,768,676, forward strand.
ATTTGTTTTAAATCTATATCTCAGAAATATGGATAGCGTCCCTTTCCACTCTGATCCACCTTCAATGGACATACCATGCGACAGGGGTCATTACAAGTAGTAGAGAATCTAATACAATATTCTGCTCAAAGAAAATATTTGGCGATAACATATACACTACATCATACTACTTGGTGATGAAAAAAACCTGTATTGAAGGGGATGATTGATGCATGTTGTTTGCACAAAAGAATTTATGAGAGAATATGATACCCTATAGTTTAGTATTTAAATTGGCAAGCAACTCACCCAAAAGTGAACACGTTAATTGTAGTACAGAAAAGGGTCGATCCTGTGGAACAACATGATTAAGAATTTTATTTGAACCAATTTCTAAGAGTAATATTTAGTATACAACTTTGAAGAGAGATTATATATAAAATAGGAATTTAAGATTGAAAAAGTAAACACTAATCACATCTAAGATTTAGTCAATTATTAATTGATACTGGGAGTCCAATGGTTCACCACCATAGACCACATATTTACTTTAATAAATTCAACTCCTTAATTTTATTAACTAGACTAGGACCAAGTAGATTTGCATCCTTGTGAAAGGATATCAATTCAACTCCTAAATTTTATTGATTAGTCAACTATTAATAGATACTGGGGGTCCTACTTTTATCCAATTCAACTCCTTAATTCGACTAATTAGATAAGGTCCAAGCATAATTGGCCAAATTCCATTAAAACATTAAATGCCTTACTTTGGTAGATTTTCAATTGATGCCTTGATAATTTTATGCCCAGTCAATGGGCTTTAATTATACCCTTTCCTCCATACAAAAGCACATGTTCATGACTTGTTACTTTTATTGGCCAATTGATATCACTTCCCTTAAACCTTTTAAGTACTTGCTCAACCTTTTAACATAAGATAAACTCAATGGTTACTTGACTTTGTGCCCGTACAAGGGAGTAATCTTTGATTGCTTGAAATGCTTGCTCAATGGTTACTTGACTTTTTGCCCATCCAAGGGAGTAATATTTGATTGCTTTAAATTCTTGTCCCTATATGTAATGGAGAAATATATTGTATTGCATTCCTTTAATATTTTGACCATTCAACTTTTTTGACTCTCATTGCTGTACATTTTCATTACAGGAGTTTCAAGGAGATTTAGGTCTAGACCTAAGTTCCAAAGTGGTCATGAATTCTTTTATCATAAATAATGAATTTTACTTTACAATACGTATTTATTCATTAAATTCTAAATTTAGAAGAAAAAGATATGAGCATTTCGGTGCAAGATATATCAGGCACTGTGGAAAAATCTAGAGGCGAGTCGATCAATTGGAAAGCCAGTCAATTGAATGGACAAGCCACCCAAAAACACACCTGACTATAGATAATGAAATTCTCTTTCCATTCATTCTTAAGCATTACATTTTGTATGGGATGCACAAGATATAGTCGGCCAATTTGGTGTGGGATATACATATATATATATATATATATATATATATATATATATATATATATATATAAAGGCACTGGGATAATTTTTGCAAACGTCTTCCTAGAGTATTTTTGGGAGTTCATGATCTTTGGAATGAATGGGTAACATTGAGATATTTTCCTATAATCAACAAGAACATTTTATTAAAATTCTAATTTATGAGACAAAAGCAAAAGTAAAATAATTAATTCCTAAAACTAGATAATAACAATAAATGTTTCTAAAGAATGATACAAAAGATACAATAAAAATGGATGATTTTGCATTTATCTAATCACCTTGAACTTGAACGTTACTCATCATCGAGAAAAATTAATTCATAAAAAAATTGCCAAATAATACTGACATCTTGTCCTCCTCTCTTGCCTATAACTACTTGAATTGTTACCACCTTCTATGGTCAAACGACCCTGATTTCCTGCCACACATCTACTACTCGTAATTGTTTCACAGCTTGTTTCCATGTCAAGATATGTAAGAGAATATATGTCATATCCCTTCTACTTTTAGCACTCTCACATATTCTTATACTTTCTTCACATACCAGGGTTTATTGATTGTGTGGATTGGGGGGTATGTTGATTCACATAGGTAAAAAATGGAGCGAATGGAGGTATAGAAGAAGGTGATCTCTCCTCTATTCGACTTGAGGTTCTTTATTTTTCCTTCAATTACATTAATTCCATTATTTGGTGTGACATTGGAATCTTTCTTTATTGGTGGTATACCCCTATTATAGGAGGGGCATGGAAGAAGTGGTAGAGGATGAAGGATGTACCACCTAAACTTGAATTTTGGCACTATTCTTGTTTGTTTGTTATTTTTGACAAAATGAGGGGGGCATGTGAGCAAGTAACAGAAGAAATGTAGAAGGACTGAACTTATGCATCTCATATTTTTAATTTGATGCATTGAGAGCATCATAATATCAATTCAATTCTTTATGAAAAATGCAACATTCATGACATTTTACAAGTTATTACACAAATCAAGTAAAGAAAAACTGCATTTCATTCCTATTAATCTATCATGGCTTGCCATATTTTCTAATGAGCAATGATACTTAAGGTCATAGGTGAAAGGGTGAGTTCTAGAAATGATAGTTTATGAAATTGTTACAAGTGAATCCACTTCATTCAAGGGGTTCATTGATTAAGCACTCATACTTGTCCGATTAGATAGATGCTAGTACATATGTGAAAAAGGAAAAAATTAAACTTTTTAAAGTTTAAAATACATGTAACCTTAATAACATGTAAAAAATACTAAAATAAGGGAAGATAGAGTTGGTGGGATAGATATGTACCACTCACCCCCAAACCCAGAAATTTGTTCATCCCCGAGCAATACTAAATTCAAAATGTAGGGGGGAAATTCTGTGAGTTTCATCTAGGTGATCCCCATAACTCAAAGAAGGTCCAACCTAAAGGAATGTAGAAAACAACTGTGACCTTGGATGGGAAGTTTCCATAGTTTGCCCAGTGATTGGGTGACCTTGGAAACTTGAAGGGATTTTCTGGGCAATTGGAGAGAATTTGCTTTTTTCTCTCACAATACTTTTAGTGAAATCTATAGGTATCCTTCTTCAGTGGAGGAAGTGTAGCACATGTAGTTAGATCTGCAAGAAAAGGCACACCATAATAATGGCTCCTATATGCGGTCTTTGGGAGTGGTTCATCCAAAAAGACTCATGGTTGACTATCATTTTTTGAGGCTAAGGTAGTAGGTAAAGAGTCTATTACATGTATACTGGTTGTGTAGGATCTGATGGAGGATTTGGATCTGGTTTCTCATTGTCATATAGATCTACATGTAGGCAGAGTGGTTCTGACATAGGAGGTATATTCTCAATTAAATCAACATCATAAACATTTTTATATGACTATGTGTCCTTCTGAAAAATCATGCAGACAACATTTTGGTGAATGCAGGGTAGTGGGGGTTCATTATTGACTCAACATGCTGCTCTAATTCCTTCATGCAAAATGTACCCAAGTCATGTGTGGGTTCAAGAGGATTTAGAAGTGGAATATCATTCATAAAGTGAAACAGTGGGGGTATGTGAACTTTTTTAGAGGTGGTGACTCCCCATCTAGAGCAGCCGTATATGGAATAAAAATTGGCTATGGGGGAGTGTAAGTTTCTTGATGAGGAAACCTTTCTCCATAAGAATCCACCAAGTCATTAGGGGGGGTTCATTTTCCAGAATAGGATTAATCAAAGTTGATTGGTCATTGATAATGCCTAGAGCAATGTCCACAATAGGAGTGGGTGGTGGAGCTTCATGATCTACAACCATACAAGGACAACTCTATTGATGTGACTTTTCATACTTAAGTAATAAAACCCCTAGCAGAGAGGTTAGAATACAAGTGCACACATCACACACTGGCCACAACTCCTTAGTCTATGCCATTTATTCTAGATCCATCATAGACGACATGAGAATGGTATCATCATCATTAAAAAAAATCATTCTTGGCTGCTACAAATTCCTTAAGGAGCTCTCTGATTGAACCTCAAGTGGCATGACTAGAAGGGAGATTTGTGCTTTCAATTGAGCGAAATGTGCCTCACTTCTTTTTCTTGAGGCAATTTTTTCAACTACCATCATATCTAGGGCATTAAGTCACTCCTCTTGTTGAGGTGAATATTGGTTTCCACAATATAGTTCTTCACCGTAATCCCCACAATATTGTTGGCCATATCCCCCTCATTAGGATATTGATATGTGTAGCATGTTTAATCATAATAGCCTCTAAAAAATTAATGATTACAATATGATTCATATCTGTCCTTAAGGAGTCTAATATTATGCTCGAGGTAGAGCCTCTAAAATATTAATCATTGTAATATGCTTCATATCTGTTCTTAAGGAGTCTAATATTATGCTTTGAGGTAGAGCTGCTACATGGTTGCTTTGTGTGGAGTCATCTTAGGGGACCCCAATATATCGTGATAGAAGGATCCACATTTATCACATTGTACATTCTACTATACTGACCACTCCATTAAAATGAATGCCTAGAAAATAGAAAATTTACTATCAGGCTCAAGAGATTTTTTTTTCAATGAATGAAGATACATTTTGTAATAAAATAACAAAATAGTTGTTTAAAAAAGTGTAAGGTAGAAAGGAAAAATGTGTACTAAAGGAAATTACAAAAACCAAATTTAAATTTATAAAAAGCTAAAGTTTACAAACCAAACTAAAATAAAAAAAAACTAAAAAGAAGAAATCCTAGTTATTCAAAGCAATGGGATCCGAAAGCAATTCCGTTGCCCCCAACAACATTGACAAAATTTGATGTGTGTAGTTTGCACAAAAAATTCACAAGAGAATATGAGCCCTAAGTTTAACCTTTAAAGTGACAATCAACTCTCCCACAAGTGAACAAGTTAAGTATAGTAAAAAAAAGGATCCATCCCATGGAACAACATAATTAAGAATTTTATTTGAACCAATTGCAAAGAGTAATATATGAAATATGACTTTGGAGAGAGATTATAGCTAAAATATGAATTTAAGATTATAGAAGCAAAAATTAATCAAATCTAAAATTCAATCAATTATTAAGAGATGACGGGGGTCTGGGGTTTCACAATCATACATTACATATTTACTTTAATTAATTCAACTCCATAATTTTATTAATTAGATTAGCACCAAGTAGATTTGCATCATTACATAATACAAATCCCGCAAGGGTTAAACTTCTCACAAAATAGGGATCTTGACATTTGTGGATTACTATTCAATTGTCCAATAAAATTCCTTCCCAAACATATTCTTGAATTTTATGATTTTCATCCAGAGTTTCAACCCATGGATCTAGGATTTCATCACCAAGGATTACAATAGATGATAAGAATGAGAGATCAATTCATAAGTAAGTGATACGATCGACTAAAAGCAAAATTAATTAATACAATTTCATAGTGAAATATAATTAAAATAAGATACATGCCATGGGACTACTCCAGATGCCCCAATATGAAGGTTTTCCTCGCTCATGGTAGAAACAAAAAAACTTGTAAAGGGTGAAGGAATCATGTTGTCAGAAGAATCTAACAACACTTCAACAATCACCGTGAGGAAGATGACAACTTCTTCTCTCTTTTCCTTGCTCTTTATACCCATAGGAGGCTCTGAGATGATAATACCAGACCCCTTTTGAGAATGGAGGCTGGCTTATATTTATAGTAAAGGATGTCTGACATTTAGTTTTACCACTTAGAATATGAAGAGTCATGATACGTCAAGTCTTGATTTCTCAAATACCAAGTATAATTGGTCAGATCCCTTTAAAATATTAAATGCCTTGATTTGATATATTTTCAATTGATGCTTTGATAACTTTGTGCTCGGTCAAAGGGATTTAATTACATTTTTTTTCTCCTTACAAAAGTGCATGGCCATGGCTTGCTACTTTTATTGGCCAATTGATATCACTTGTCTTGAATTATTTAATTACTTACTCAACCTTTTAGCATATAAGAAACTAAATACTTATTTGCCTTTGTGCCCTTTCAAGGGAGTAATCTTTGATAATTTAATTGGTTGATCCAATAAATAATGGAGAAATATATTGCATTGCATCCTTTAATATTTTGACCATTCAACTTCTTTGACTCTCTTTGTTGTAGATTTAAATGACATGATCTTCAGGTGATTTTTGGTTTAGAAACAAGTTCCAAAATGTTCCGGAAACATACTTTTATCATATATAATTACATTTCCTTTAAAATGTATATTTAATCATTAAATTCTGAATTTAGAACCAAAAGATATGGCTGTTTTGGTGCGAGATATATCATGACTACTGAAAAATCTATAGGTGAGTCTATCGGTTGGAAAGCCAATTAACTGACTGGATAAGCTACCCCAAATATTTTATTCCTTTAGATAATGAATTACCTTTCTAACACGTACTTAAATAGTATGTTCTACGTTAGGATACAAAAGGTATGGCCATTTTGGTGCGGGATACATATATTAGGCACTACGAGTAGTTGTGCAAACTCTTCTCATAGTATTTGTGGGAGTACTTGATCTCTAGAATGAATAGTTATAATGGTGATTTTTTCCTACAATAGACAAGCAAATGTAATTAAAATTCTAATTCAATAGATGAAAGGAAAACTAAAATAACTAAATCCTAAAACTGCAAAATGACAACAAAATATTTCTAAAGAATGATCTAAAAGATGAAATAAAAGGGACAAATATGCATACACCAGTGATGCTGATTTACCTCAACAACTATGCTTGTAGGCTCAAAAGTCCAGAGTGGCTGGTGTTTCTAATTTGAGTTTCTTTACTAATGAGTAGGAGTCTAAGATTATAGGTACTTCTTCCATGCATTCTATGTGGCCATTCTCGTTGCATTAATTATTGCAATCAACTTGCTTCAATGGCATACTAAGATATGATGGGTCTCCTTGCCAAAGATTGGGTTGTTGTGGGAATCATTTTCCACTATACCATAAGGTGATAGATTATTCTTGGTTGAATAGTAAGAAATAATGCTTCAAATTTGTATGCAATTTCCAATTATCTTGGTTCCACATCAAAATTATTGATTGAATGGTTGGGAAAACTTTAGCAAAAGGTGCATGCTTGTCCCAATTCACATGGAGGTGAATTTCATAACTGAAGGTGATTTTCTTTCTAGCTTTGTTCCTTAATCTGTCTAGTCAAGGAGATCATTTGTGATTGCAAATGTGTTGTTTTCAAAAGCAATTCTAGATAGGATATTGATTCTAGATTTGGTATTCAAACTCAACCATTCTTCACTAAAAATGTCTCGTTGTAGTCTCTCTAGTAATTTCTTGTGTTTGAGGGTGTTAAATTTCATCTAAACAAATTAGATACATATTGGTTGTTCTTATCAATTTTTTTTTGCATTCAAGTGTCATTGCTCCTATCCTTGTCCAAAATCCAAGTTATAAATGACATACATTTTTAGGGTGCTGGGTAGCCATGCCACCCTTTTACTTCAACATTTCATGCTTAAGTGTCACATATGGCCTATTTTTTAGTAGTGACTACCTTATTTCATTTATGTTCTCATGCTATTCTTTTGATGAATGGTAGTATAGGAGGCATCACAAAACTAGAACCTGAACGCCATCTTCCAAACAAATACCAAAGACAGAATGTGGAAGCATGAAATACATAGCATACATGAATTCATAACTTAATTTAATCACCAATATATTTCAGTATTCAACAACTATTATTAAATAATATTATTTATTACATGACTCCAATTACAAATTAAATAGTACATTATACAAGTGTAGTCATGCATAGTAAATATAATCTTACAACAAGTACAAAATGAACACTGGTTTACAAGACAACTTATTCCAAGCTATCTCAAAACCTAAAATATACAAGAAATAAATGGGTCAACACACAAGGTTTTGAATACAGGAAAAAAATACATATATATAAGGTTTGTATAATTTGAAAGGATTTGCAAAAGTAAATTTAACAATATTAAAATAGCTAAGTTCCTAGCAAAATGAGAAAAACCATATGTTCACCATTTTATTCCAATTACAAACAATATCAAGTATCATAAGGCCTTTGACCAACTTCCCAACAGAAAGGATCCGTGAGGGTGCTTAAGACTCAAAGCCATTAGCTGACCCTATTTTTTGACATGATCCAAACTAGCTTGGCAACTCAAGTAGGATGCCAAACCTTATGTCCTTACCCATAGAATATACAAAGGTGCACAATGTTTGTTCAATGAAGCTCAATATTATGTGCTTAGGTTATAAAATCAACGAGACAAAGCATCAAGTGCAATAATGCAATGCAAAATGACAATATTTGACCAAGAAAACAAGCATACATATATATATCAAGGTTCAACCAAGAAAACCATGATCATATAAATATTAAAGCCCATACCTAATTTGTAGATTCTTAACTTAACTAATTCTTGATAATCTAGTCACAAACCACACTTGATTAAGAACAAGATTACATGCATGTATTAGACTTTCATCATTAACCCTAGTTAGATCCATTTTAAGAGTTTAGGCCAAGTTAGGTACATAGTTGGTAAATTAAATATTTGATGATCTTTATCCAATTTAAGGTTCATCATGAAGTGTGATTCAAGTTTCATGTCATTTTTTGGTTTCATCTATTTCATATGATTATAACAAGTATTATGTCACCAATGTACATTTTAGGGTCAAAAGACTCATAATAAGACAAATAAAGTCATGATTCATAAAATAAATAGGTCCATACATAAAATACTATAACCTTAAATTTCACTTATATTGAAATGCAATTATTCTATGGAAAGAGACTTTTTGGAAATGTGTTTGCTTTGTTTTAAAGAATGTATTTCTTTCCAAATTTCCCTTGAATGAAAGATTTTGTGAATGCTACTGTTACAACCCCAATTTTTGGGTTCATTTGGTGAGAAATGTAATTTCTCATATTAAAGATATTTGAACAAATAATGATATAATTTGTTTGGAATAAATGGATTTTGTTCACAATAGCCTTGATGGTTGTTTTGTGGGATTTATTGGCTATTGGGCCCAATAACAAGGAAAGGATAAAAGAAACTCCATTAATTGAGTAAATAAGAAAATGGAGAAAAGAAAGGTGTAGAAACCTCTAGAAGGCAATGTAATATAATCCAAAGTGGGATTTCATGCCTCTTGGGTTCACAAGAGTCCAAAGTTGCAAAGAGAAAGCAATAAGAAAAGAAAAGAACAATTAAATATTTCTTTATTAAGAAAGAAATTGAAAACAATGATAAAATATGGAAAATAAGTGGAACGAGGTATAATTGAGTTAACCTTGGTGGATTTTCGTATCCAAAGAATTCCTAATGTTAAATGGAACACCAATGAGGAGAATAAAAAGAAAGAAAATGAGAAATCCTCGAAAAGAGATATTTTGATAAGAAATAAACAAGATAATGTAAAATAATGAATATAGATGCATCTATAAGGATAATAAGTATCCTTAAAAAGGAATTTCGAAATCTTAGAGTTTCTTGGGGTCCAAGGATCCCCAATGGAAAAGAAAGAAAGAGAAAATATCCAAAAATGCAAAATAAGAGGATAACGTGATACATTATTAATGAATTTTGTGGTATTGTTAAAGAGGTGGTATTTCCTACTAAAATAAAACATAATTTCGTGCCAATGGATTAATAGACAAGAATAAAGAGAATAAGGGAGAGGGTTTTTGAATTCCTAAATATCCAAATAATAAAGAATATCAAAAAGATGTTTAGGAGAGAGAGAAACTTGCTTCTCAATGAAGGAATTGGATTCCTATTGGGAAAGAGCTCTGTTTCTTCGTGGGCAAGCATCTTAGGGTGTTGATACCCTCCCCTATATAAGGGTAGAGCTTTTGGCTTGAGTTTAAGAGATTCCACATGTTCAAACCCTAATCGAGGAGAGTACGTCCATCCCTTGGAGCAACGGGGCTGTGGAGGAGTTGCGATGGAGGTTTGCCACTCCCACAACATCGTGGGGTGTTTGGGCAATCATCCCCTCACCCTAGCTGCATGTGGCAACAACAACACAACTATAATGGCAGCTGCGAGTTACAGGTCTGCCCAGCCAATCTCGGCCACCTCAACCCTATCTTGGGACACCTAAAGACTTATAAGGGGGTGACAGAGGTAGGGGATCCATCCCCGGTGGCCGACGAGGTCCAAAGAGGGGCGGCGCAGCCGCACCTGCTCCCTACTGCTGCGGCATGCACTAGGGCACACGCGGGAGGAAGAAGACCGGGCCATTGGATGTATATGCCCCTCGGCGTACTGGAGATCCAATAACTTATCTAAGGGCAGTTTCGTCATTCCATTATGATTCCAAACCGGCGGGCGACTTTGCATGAGATGGGTGACGTGGCGCGTGTTGATTGGATCAAGTAAGAATTTATTACAAAAATCATATCTCTTTAATAGTAGCTTAGATGAATATGCGTAAAATATGAAAGTTGCTCAGAAAAATGAGGGGAATCCATTAAAAATTACAATTGAAGCCTAATTCTGAGTGCAATTCAAAACGTAGTGTAATTTATCAACTTTAATGTTTTAATGATTAAGAAACCCTATTTTGAGATGATTAATGTATTTAGTAGGGTTTAATAGATGATTAAAGTTGATATTAACTTGTTAACTATAAAAAGGTGCATTAAGAATAAAAGGATGAACTTTGCATGTAATTAGTTTAATTTGGAGTTTCATGTGCGTAAATATGCTTTAATGGATCTTGAGACCCTAATGTTAGTAAGTGTGACTCTTAATAGCTTTAATTGTTCAAATTCATGATTAAAATTGAGATATGATAATTCTAAGCTATTTTGAGTATAAAAGTTCTTGATTGTGGATAAATACTCTTAATGTAGTAATTAGGATTTTCTAATGAATAAAAGATAGAATTAATGGCAAATCGAGTTCATATGTGAATTAGACCATAATGAATTTCGAATTGATGATAAATGAGCATAATGGTCTTGTCATGGATTAAAAGGATAAAAATGGTAGCTTTAATGTAAAAGAGGATTAATGGACTTAATTGATGATTAATTGTGCTATTTCTGAAATTAAGGTTATATGTTGATTAAAGGTAACCTTAATAACTTTCATGAAGGATAGATGAGAAATTAGGATTTAAAAGAGTAAAATGAAGTAAAAACCCTAACTGCAAAGTAAACCCTAAAAGAGGTGAAAATCCTAAAAAGGAATAGAAACCTTAAGTAGCAAGATGGTTTGAATAGATTTTGATAAAAAGGAATTGGATGTAATTTCAGGACTCTTGTACTTGCTTGATTGGATGTCTTGATTGATTGGACTATTCTATCTCAATTCAACCTAATAGGTATGTGGTTAATTATGATTAATCGCATTAGTTTTCCCGAAGGTTTCCCACATGGTTAATCACATTGTTTGAAACTAAATAGTTTGGATGTTCATACTGCAATTATAAAGTCACTATGGTTATCACAATTATAAATACATGTGTATTCTCGTACCTACATGCCACCCTGATGGAAGATGCCATAAAGGTCAGGCCCAAGAGGGTAGACCAATGGGCACCATGAGAGGTGACCCCAGACACCAAGCTCAGGAATGAGAAGGTGGTCTATGTTTCATGACTATGGGGCACCATGAGAGGTGATCCCCATGCACCAAGCTCGGGATTGAGAAGGTGGCTTTAAGTCAATGGCAAAAGAGAAACCCTAGAGGGGTATTCCAGGGTTAGGGCAAAAGCGGTGGAGAATGACACATTGAAAATGTAAATTGGTTTGCTAATTACCCTAATTGTGATAATTAAATTATTAGCCATATTTGTGAAATTTTGGTTGTTCCCACATACCAGCATATTCCTATATGCTGACCGACGTTTTGTTTTTCAGCGTTTTAGGTACAACAATCGAAAGAACATACAGTAAAGTGACACATTGTGGAAATAAGAGATAAAGTGCAAGGAGGATTAGATAGAATGAATCCAGGCTATGGATAGAGTAGTTTACCAAAGTTTTAAAAAGGTATGCAAAGTTTTATTTTATACCAGTTTTCAGCTTGGTAAAATTTGATAATTGTTATTTATTATTTGTCCAACCTTTGATCCTATTAATTGGGATAATAGCTCAGATCTCTTGGTCTCCCTTAATTGGGGGTTACTGGGAGGTGGGGTCGTTACAACTACTGTCTTATTAATCCAATGATAGGTAAAAGGGAAAAAAGATAAAAGAAAATCCCATAATAAGCGAAAAGAAAAAGATGATAATTGTGTGTACATGAGACAATTGTGTAGAATTCTCTAGAAAGTGGCATGGATGGCCACAATAATTTAATTTTTGTTTGCACTCGATTTTTAATGGGAAGAGTAGACAAAATAAATAAATTAGAAAATAAAGAAAGAGAAAAGATTTGTTTTCATGTCAAAAATGTGCCTTATAACGAGAAGACTTGGAAGTTATGAAAAACATATTTTCTTTTTGGGTTTTGGATTCAAACTCTACCCATAATTGGATAAAGTCATTATGGACTTTCCCTTAAAATTTGGGATTAAAAGAATAAACAGAGAGAAAGAGAGTTATGAATTAAATGATTTTCTATAAAGTGGCAATTTGGAAAGAAATATGATTTAAATGTCACATGTTTTTCCTAGTACGGAATCATACCTGGCCCCTTTAATAATTCGGGTAGCATAATAGCCGTTAGATCTTGGATCCAATGACATATGGTTCATCACCTACCTAAAGCCAAAAGGGGAAATTGGGAACAATTATTTCAAATTGATTTCTCATATATCTCTCTCCAACTCACAAGATTTCCTAAAAACCTTTCCATTAGTTTCTGGAGACCACTCCGAACTATAAGACCCCATGTTTCCACTATTTTTGTGAGAGATTAGGTTTTACCCAATGTACAGATTGGAGTCAAACTCCATTGAAACCAAACCGGTCCCTGTTGATCACACACTATATAAATAGCAGTAAGAACCCCTTTTAGAGGCCAGAGCATATGATAGGGAGCCCTAGACCTCTCCACAACCCTCCTGGTACCCCATATGGGCTATAAACCATAGACAAAGATGCCCTGTTCCAGATCTAGTGCGAGCTCATGGAGCATCCAACATCTGACCACCAGAGGAGATGGGAGGAACTTGTACGGGTTCAGAAGAGGAGGGCGGAGGACATGGAGTTCTCACGGCCTGGGCATTCAAACCACTGGAGGTGGAAGTCAAACCTATGGTTGACTGTCATGTGATGCTGAGTTGCGCACATGGGCAACATGAGGTCACAGAAGAAGTAGACCCACGAAGTTACCTTCCTACCCCTGGCACATCGTTTGCATGTGAGGGTTATACTTGCCTTTTTGACATTTTCTTTGACCTGGCCACACAGGTGTGTGAGGCTAACTGGGTACAAGCTCATTGGCTGACCGAGCTAGGTAGTTCAAATAGAAAAGTAATAATGATGTGGCACGTTCCTATTGGTTAAGAAGGTTTAATTTTGTATAATTCATAAGCAATTATTGGTAACTCATATTAAGATGAACAATATATGAAAATTGATCAGGAGAGTGCAAGGAATGCAATAAAAATATGATCAAATCCTATATCTACTTCTAATCTGATAAATAACTAAAATTAAAATCTTTAATGGGTTAAATGTACAAGAGCCCTATGTTTTAGGTTTTGAGTTCCTAATGTGTCCAATTGATATTGATAATAAAAGAATGATCTTATATGGATAAAAAAGATAACTTGGATCCAATTTTGAAATTTAATAACTCATTAAATGATGGATTTGGTAATCCTTGTGATTAAAAGTGAAATTAAAGTTAAGATTAGGGTTTGTAACCTAAAAGCGCTTGAAAAGGGTAATTAGGGTTTGGAGAGCCAAACCCTAATGAAACCCTAAAGTTGATCTAGAAAAACCCTAACTTGGGACCCAAGTCAATCTTAATGATGATTTGGATAAAATAATAATACATGGGTGTATTGCATTAACTTTTAGGGAAAACTTTGCTTGGTTGATTGATTGCTTGCTCTTGCTTGGAAATCTAGACTCCTGATCAAGGTATGTGGTTATGCTTATGGCTAATCGATTTAGTTTCACGGTGATTTTGGAGGTTTTACCGATTACTTGAAATTAAATGCTTGGATGAACTTTAATTCCTACAACTATAAACTGACTATGCCTATCACCATAAATATGTGTATGACTAGCTCAGATCCTAATCCTCCTCTGTATCTTTGTGTATATGTGAGGAAGTGACGATCTAAGTATTGGTCTACCTTGAGGTAGGATCACAAGATTATCACGAGTTTAGGTTTGGTCTACCTTTGGGAAGGATCATACGACTATACAACTCTAAGTTTTGGTCTACCTTTTGGGTAGGACCAAAAGGGGCTATTGAGGATCTACCATATGGGAAAGGTAGTAACCATGTCCACTGTAGGGACACCATAGAGGATCAGATATGTCAGGATTAAGTATTTATGATTAAGATGTAAAGTTTGATCTATTAAACAATAATTTGGTTGTAATATGTTATTACAACTAGATGAAAACTTTTGGTTTCACCCACATACCAGTATAATTCGTTATACTAAATGACGTTTTGTTAGTCGACATTTTAGGGAAATATGCAGTTACATCTACGAAAAGTGAATGTTCAATAAAAGGTGACATTGAAAAAGAACAAGGCTGAATAATGTGTGGATGATTATAGTTAATTAGTTATTTCCTTGGGTAAAGTTATGAAATCCTATTTTTGAAAGGCATGTGAAAAGAATATTTTTTTATGGTAGAATTTATTAATTATTTTTGATTATTTTCAAAACCATACGATCCTATTTTGGGATAACAACTCTAGCTTCTTGGCCTTCCTTAATTGGGGGTTGTCGAGGGGTGGGGTCATTTTTGGTATCAAATCTTGGTTTTCCATATAATCTCTAATAATTATTAAATTTTCCAAATTCTTTAGATCCCAAGGTAGTTATTAGAGAATTTTCCAAATATGGAGGTTCTAGAAAAGGATCATGATCTGGGGGCTGGCAGGATATTTCTCCACCCTGCTAGTTGGTTTACGAGGACTCTCAGAATCCGTGTAACTGCCTGAGAAAAATATGAGGATTTGACTCAAAATAAGATACCTCTAGGATTTCTTATCTACTTTCATACCTCCTTTACCCTCTTTCAGTGGAATTACTTTAGGTGCTTAAGGTTTTCTCTCTCTCCACCTCCTCCTAAGTTTTGGGGATAAGAGTGTTAAGGATTAAGGCATCCTCCACCAAATAATAAAAGTGGACATAATGATAAAGAGAAAATGTTTGATGGGTTTCTCCTCTATAAAAATTAACCGTAGATGGACTAGGGCTGGTAAGGGAAAACAACCGTAGCGGGTCACATGAATCACAACATCTAAGGTGCATGTTGTAAACCCTAACCTCAACCCAAAACCTTAAGCATTAGATAGAGAAAGAGAGAACCCAATAAGTTGGATTCCTTAGTTTGTCCATGCATGCATGTACATAGGTTAGGCATGCATGATATACGTGGAGGACTGGAGTATGCATAGACAATAAGTGGTTGCATGACTCCTAGTGCAAGTTTTAGTTTTAGTGACTCGACTAAGGGTGAGTCATCCTTGTAAAAGAGAAAAGATCTAAGAGAGAGAGATAACACCCTATATAAGAAGGTTAGTGGTGACCAAAAAGTTTAACTCCTCTAGGTAGGAACCCTAATGATGTGTTCCTAGTCAATTACAAGTAGGAGATGGGCATGCACCTATGTGGAAGTGAGGCAATCAAGGCTAGCAATAGGATATAGTACTAAGCCAGATGGGCAATTCCTGTTGGTTTATGAGATAGACATACTAGAGGAAATGAATAAGGAGCTTCATGTTATGTAATGAGATAATATGGTATATGATGATCTCAGCTGGACATAAGATTTGATAGTACACTTCATCATATATGGTAAACCAGGTGAGAATAAGATGTGAATCTTAGGAACCTCAACCTCTCTACCAAGAGGGTATCTCTAGTGATAAGACCGGTTATAGGGTTACCTCAGGAGAGAGTGAGACCCAGAAGGAGAAGGTTGGGAACCTAGACTCCAAGACATGAGAAATATGTGTATGATATGTCCTAAAATAGACTGCCTTGGGTGAATGGGTAGACTTACTAAATACATGACACCAGATGCCCTTGAAAGGACCAAACCCTAGAGACAGAGAAGAGGCTTCTTATTTAGATATGTAGATGATATGAGTACCTACTGTCTAGGTGAGTGAAAGAGAGACTTTCTTATTACCATTCCTTACCGTGAAGCCTCAACTTTACCTCTATATCGTGGAGAGGTAAGGAATGGTAGTATGATGTGAAGCCTCAGACTCAGATTGGTAGCCCTTGTGTAGGAGCATAATTGTTGTTTACGTGGAAGAGAAAGTTGTGAAGAATATGCCCTATCATGTTTTGGCTTGGTACGTGCTTGAGTGGCTAAGTCATGTAGTTTAGATAACTAATGCAAAGGAGGTAAATCTTAGGTTCCTAGACTAAAGAGGGGAAGTAGCGTTATTCGGTGAATATAATGATCACAAGGTTGACCATCTCTAAGGGACACAAAGAAAGGTCACCATGGAAGTGACCAGTAGAATGGGGACAATCCTAGATAGGTAGGCCACCATGTTTCCCATGAAGGGACGTAAGGAAAACTAGGAGTGCCCAGAGAGATGATGGAAATTCGGGTGAGGATTCTAAATGATGAAATGTGTTTGAATATCATCAAAGGAACCACAAGCATTGATATCACTATGAATATATATGATAAAATATCTATATTTTTATGTTTTTATGTATAGATAATATATATTTGATAATATATATAAATTTTTTGGATTTCAAATTTTTTCAGAGCAGATATAGCCATATCCGAAATACTATCCAAAATTTTCAAATATAAAACTTGATATCCTAAATCCAATCCGGATTATGAGGATGTCAGATTTTTTTTCAACATTTTAGACTCGAATCTGGATCGAATGTGAGGATTACTGATATCCATTTATAGGTCTATGTTCCAAACACTGGAGGTGGAAGTAAACCCCACAGTTGATTATCGTGCGACACTGAGTTGTACGTAGGGGCAACACAAGGTCGAAGAAGAAGCAGACCTATGAAGTTACCTTCCTATCCCTGGCACATTGTTTGCAGGTGAGGGTTATACATGCCTTTTTGACCTTTTTTGCGACCTGACCATGCAGGCACGTGAGGCTGACTGGGTGCGAGCCCATTGGCCGGCCGAGCTAGGTAGTTCAAATAGAAAAGTAATAATGATGTGGCACATTCCTATTGGTTAAATGGTTTAATTTTGTATAATTCGTAAGTAATTATTGGTAACTTAGATTAAGACGAACTATACATGAAAATTGATCATGAGAATGCAAGGAATGCAATAAATTTATGATCAAATCCTACATCTACTTCTAATTCAAAAAATACCTAAAGTTAGCTTCTTTGAGGTGTTAAATGTACAAGAACCCTAAGTTTTAGGTTTTGATGTTCCTTGTGTGTCCAATTGATATTGATAATAAAATAATGATCTTTTAAGGATAAAAAAAGATAAATTTGATCAAATTAGAGATTTAATAGCTCATGAAATGATGAATTATGGTTTCCTTGTGATTAAAAGTGAAATTAATGTCAAGATTAGGATTTGTAACCTAAAAGAGCTTAAAAAGTGGCAATTAGGGTATGGAGAGCCAAAACCCTAATGAAACCCTAAAGTTGATCTAGAAAATCCTAACTTGGGACCCAAGTCAATCTTAATGATGATTTGGATAAAATAAAAATACATGGGTGTATTGCATTAACTTTTAGGGAAAACTTTACTTGGTTGATTGATTGCTTACTCTTGCTTGGACATCTAGACTCCTGATCAAGGTATGTGATTACTCTTATGGCTAATCACTCTAGTTTTATGATAATTTTTGAGGTTTTACCGGTTGCTTGAAATTAACTACTTGGATGAACTTTAATTACTACAACTATAAAGTGACTATGGATATCATCATAAATAGGTGCATGACTAGCTTAGATCCTAATCCTCCTGTGTAGCTTTGTATATATGTGAGAAAGTGATGATCTAGGTATTGGTCTACCTTGGGGTAGGATCAACAAATTATCATGAGTTGAGGTTTGGTCTACCTTTGGGTAGGATCATACGACTATACAACTCTAAGTTTTGGTCTACCTTTGGGGTAGGACCAAAAGGGGATATTGAGGATCTACCATATGGGAAAGGTAGTAACCATGTCCACTGTAGGGACAACACAGAGGCTTGGATATGTCAGGATTGAGTAGTTATGATTAAGATGTAAAGTTTGATTTGTTAAACAATAATTTGTTTGCAATATGTTGTTACAACTAGATGCAAACTTTTGGTTTCTGCCACATACTAGTATAATTTTATATACTAATTGACATTTTGTTTGTCGGCGTTTTAGGGAAATATGTAGTTAGTCTACGGAAAGTGAATGTTCAATAAAAGGTGACATCAAAAAAGAACAAGGCTGAATAATGTTCAGAGGATCATAGTTAATTAGTTATTTCCTTGGGTAGAGTTTTGAAATCCTTTTTTTGAAAGGTATGTGAAAAGAAATAATTTTATCATGCTTTAAGCTTAGTTGTGGTAGAATTTATTAATTATTTTTTATTATTTGCAAAATGATATGATCCTATTTTGGGATAAAATCTCTAGCTTCTTGGACCTTCCTTAATTTGGGGGTTGCCAAGGGGTGGGGTCGTTACATAAAATGTGATATAAATCAACAATAGTAGGACATAAGAAGCACATATAAATATTAGGTGGATGCCCCCTAGAGTCTTAGAATCATATAACCAACATCGGGTGTCAACGTTTCAAACATACATGTAATCATCAAATTAGACTACTTAGGCCATTCAGGTTCAACCTATGACTTAGGTGGACATCCACATAAAAGTGATTACAAGGAGTATATCAAACTCTGATTTGAGGGGGATATCATAGGGTGACATAAGAAGCACATATAAATATTAGGTGGGTGTCCCCTAGAGTCTTAGAATCATAAAACCAACATTGGGCGTCAACGTTTCAAACATACATGTAATCATCAAATTAGACTACTTAGGCCATTCGGGTTCATCCTATGACTTAGGTGGACATCCACATAAAAGTGATTACAAGGAGTATATCAAACTCTGATTTGAGGGGGATATCATAGGGTTTAGATTCTTAACAAAAATGGGACACAAGAAGGACAAGCAAGCCAAATAAGTCACATAAGAGGTCAACATTGATGTATTTAAACACAAGACCCTTACAAGCACAAGAGGGGTTGGTATAAGGCAATAAGGTTATAAAATTTCATAGAGCTACTGATTTCAAAGATCATTAGAGTTGGATTCCTAACATAAGGTCAAGAAACTAAGGTTTAGTCATGGATTATCAGATAGGGGTCATATACATGCATTAGAGATCACTAGACCAAAAGGGTATTGATGCTTATGGAGTGACATTGTAACATAAAGAAGGTACATACTACCCATTTTCATGATTGCGGTGAGGTTAGATGTCATATAAAGGCATGGTTACAACTTTGATAAAGTTTCATCATTTAAAGTAGAAAAGCATTTAGGGTACATATAGCATAATGGAGAAATAATTAGTGTACAAGTAGGTCCAAAAACGACTCTTAGGTCATAATATAGATATAATTTACTATTTTGAAGAAAAACCATAATGATTTGGGGCATAAAAAGTCATATTTATGCATAAAGTCCATGATTTAAGCATTATGGGCGCACTTTAAGCAACATTTGAGTCAAAATATTATTAGGGTACAAGAAAAGAAGTCAACGTATAGCCTTAACAATACTTCATCAGAAGTTACTGATTAGATGAGTAAGAATCTAAAAGTGCATTAAAGATTCAAGCTTTGCCATGGACAATAGTTATATATATTGTCAAACCTAGTTAAAGTTCATAATTTTATCAAGACATGAAGATTAGAAGAAGTTTTAGGATCTGAACCCATGTCCAAGTTGTAGATCTTTTGGAGACGATCAAAATCATATATTGGTTTTCCTAATTTGGCAAAGGGGTTTTAGGTCTATGTATTTTAGAAGAAATGTTTTGGAACTATAGGGAAGGGGAGTTTAAAGCATTGCACCTCATTCATGTGCTTCTTGGGGCCATTCGAGGGCTTATCCACCATGGACCTCCCTTGATCACACAACTCAGAAGCAGGGAATCCAATAACTAAGAGAGAAAAAGGGCATATTGAGTGGTCACCACTAAAAAGCTATATCATGGTAATTGGTGGACCGGTCCATGTATCCAGGGCCTAAAAGCCACTCACCAAGAACTGGCACCCGCAATCCAGCACCCACATGTCTTCCTACCCCACAGTGGTGCCAACCTAATGCGGCTTTCTAGATCTACAAAAATGGCCACGTTACATCTTGAGAAGCCACAAGAAAGTGCCGAAGGAGCTCCTAAAGCAACCACGGAGCCGACTCTATGCAGAAGAGGTCGAAGGGATGAATCCCCAACCTTCTCTCAGGACTCAACGCCATGGATAGAGAGAAGAAGGGGTGGGGGTGAAACAAAGAAGAAAATGAGTGTTAGAATGCACAAAACTTATGAAAAGAGAGGGAAAATGAAAGGAAAGGAGAGATGGAGATAATGGAGTGATTAAATGTAACAAAATTTCGATAATCAAAGCATATTGGATTATCAAAAAGTACCCACTGTAGCCGCTGCTACACTGGTACCGACCAAGGAGGAAAATGAAAGAGGGCCATCAGATCTTGGATCCCTGATCCAACAACTAAGAAAGGGGTGGATCAGGGTTTTTCCAAGTGAGGGCGGCGGCTGGGTCACACCCCCTTGCTGGGCCCTAACACTTGGCCGACATATTAGACCCAACATACTCGAGCTAAAAAGTAAATCAATGAAATTTTCAAAATCTCATAACTTAGGCTATGAAGGTCCAATTGAGGTGAGCTTTACAATGTTGGATTTATAATTGAACCCTTTTTAACACGATATATGACAGAGTGAAAGAAGATCATATTGAAGAGGTTAATTTTAGTTTCATGTTGGTGATACACATTAAAGAATGAAGCTTAGTTCAATAAGAAAATTAATGTCACATATTGTAGTATAATCATTAATGTGACCAAATTGGAGTGTCACCACAATCAAAATACGGAATTGATGTCTAATTGAGTATAAAGGTTACATGAAGAGACAAAAAGAGTATATTAGAGGAGAAAGAAAGTAAGGTTGTCACATCCTTCCTCCCTTAAAATAAATTTCATCCTCAAAATTTTCCAAGATCGCAAACAAAGTTGCCATTAATTATGTGTAGGAAGCCAACCATAGAAACTACCTTAGGTTGTTATCACATGCTTATAAAACACCAAGAGCATGTCCATCCTGATCATATACATATCATTTAGTTTTCCATCATAACACGACATCACCTTGACATTAAGGTTTTCAAGTCCCTTATCCCCACTACATTAGGGTTTTGCTCATGTATTTATACAAGTTCAAAGTGTTGTCGAAAACCATGCCATCAATTCCTCATAGGATAGGTTCATTATCATGAATTTTAATTAAGGTTATCATCACCCCTATGTTTCTTTAGTAATTTGAAATTACATGCATGGTTTATGTTACCCCCAATATTCCACCACTATCATAATTAGGCTCACGATTTTTGATTTTGAGTCTAAAATTAAGCATTATATACCATGTTTATTCAAACTGGAATTCCAAATGCATAATTATTAGAGGCTCAAAGTTTCAAACTTATATCTTTTATATAATGCATGGGTTCATATTAGGTCTATCTTATAAGATTGACTTATCATGCATATAATAAGTTTTAACTCAAGTGAAATTCTTTCATATATCATGCATTGCTTGTAGTATAAAACTATTATCAACATAAAGGTTCCATAATTATCTCACTTTTAGGTAAAAAGAGATTTTATAGCCTATCCACTCAAGCTAAGACCTATCTACGTTGAGGCAAAACATATTAACTGCATACATCTACCCATACCAAACTTCTACCAAACTTCTGAAGGGAAAACACTAGATTCCTTCACATAGAACCATTAACATGAGTATGAGTCTAACCATGGAGATCACACATTACATACATAATGTTAGAGTTTTAGGACATGTCCCTCACCTATATGAAAAACACACGTATATTCAAATGGTCCTTCTCTAGGGTTAGATCTTTACATAGGAAGTCTAGACTTCAACATCATCTAGGGAACCACACACTTGGTGACTCAACTCATTTATGTAGAAGTAGTCTAGCCAATGACTCATCATCATTCATTTCATCATGTAAATATTTTAACATTTCATGTATATTGGAGGTTTGGTGCTCTGAACTTCTCCCGTGTTGTGTTTATCCACATCAAGAGTTCACTCTCATATGTGTCCCATACTGAAGGTCCTTCTTTGTAAATAAATTGAGGCCTACGTGGTCCTAAACCATGTTCCACTAATAATATCTTGACATATATGAAACTAGGCATAAGAAAGCATGCCAACCCACTAGCTATGTGTAGTACCTCAACCAAGATATGTGTACCATACATGGTGCTAGACTTAGCTAGGGCTGCATGGTAAAACTTATCTCACATCATCAAACATACTTGAATGCTTGAAACAAACTAACTCATATCATCAACATCAACATCAAAATCAAGCTTAGATATTCTAGAATACATACTAGCCTATCCTTATCATGAATTTACACAAAATTAGAGACTGCATCTATCATGTAACACCCTTATGTAGATAGTTGTTATATCTCTTTCTCTTAGATTTCATGGAAACTCACTATCTGTTTGCATGTGGTAACATTTTCATATATACATATACTACTACTTGAAATATGTATTCTTCATTGTTTAAATGTGCGATGGAAACCACCATACTACAATTGAATAAAACCAAAACCAAAAATGAGGTACTACTCTCATTAGGTAGTCTAGTACCATGACACATAGACAACTAGCAAGAACATGGTGCACAATTCTGTAGCTACCTTAAGCACATGCAGTGAACATATGTCTAGGGTTATAATTATAATATCTACCCTTTCTCACCCTCTTAAACCTACAACCCATACTATAGGATGAAAGGATGAGAAAAGAAAATTTTCATGATTCACACAAGTCCACACCTAGTTCTAGAAATCTAGGTTCTAACTTAGAGGCTAAGTCAACTTACCACCAAGACAACTTATTAAGTTTCTAGAGTTGAGATGTAAGGTTGAGTTACTTTGTGTTTCCAATGAGTAAATGTTTTGTGTAGTTATTCTTCATGCTATGATACCATAAACCCAAAATCTGAACCCCATGGACGAAAAAAATACCAAAGGCAACATGTGAAAGTGTGAAATACTTAGCATACATGAACAAATAACTAGATAATGGAACCAAAATAATTTCTACATTCAAAAAGTATTATTAAATAACATAATTTATTACATGACTACAATTACAAATTGAAGAATACATTATACAAGTCTAATCATGTAAACTAGCTAGGATCTTAAAATAAGTACAACCTAAACACTTGTTCACAAGCCAACCTCTCCCAATCTATATCTAAACCTAAAGCATACAAGAAAAATGCGGGTCAACATATAAGGTATAGAGTACATGGAATAAAGATACACATATCTAATGTTTGCATAATTTGAAAAGATTTATGGAAGTAAACAAATAAGAGTAAAAGAGGTCAATACTTAGCAAAATGAGAAAAACCAACTTTTATTAATTTTACTCTAATCATACCAATAGTATCAAGCATTACAAGGCCTTTGACCAACTACCCTATGAAAGGGGTCCGCAAGGGTGCTTAAGAGTCAAGCCCATTATCTAACCCTATGTATTGACATGATCCACCCTAGATTGACAACTCAAGTAGGGTACCCGACATTATGTCCTTACCCTGTAAATACATGCATGCACACAAGGTTTGTATAAATGGAGTTATATGTTACATCTTCAAGTTATAAAATCAATGTGACAAAGCATCAAGTACAAGACTATAATACTACATGGAAATATTTGAGCAAGCAAACAATCATACATAAATACTATGGTTCAAACAAAAAAAAACTATAATCATGAAGTTACTAAATACCATACCTGATTCAAAGTTTCTCAACTTAACTTATCCTTGATCATCTAGTCATAAGCCATACCTAATTAGGAACAAGATTACATACATGTATTAGACTCTCATTATCAATCCTAACTACCTCCATTTTTAGGGATTAGACTACATATTTGATGATATTTCACTGATTCGGGGTCCACAATGAAGGCATGGTTCAAGTTTCATGTCATTTTGAGGTTCCACCTATTTTATATGATTACAAAAATGTTAATGTTGCTTACAAACATTTTAAGGTCAAAAGCCTCATAATAGGGCAAACAAGGTCATTATTCATCAAGTCAAGAGGCCCAAACATAAAAAAGGATTTGAATTAGCAACATAAGGACATAAGAAGCACATATAAATATTAGGTGGATGTCCCCTAGAGTCTTAGCATCATATAAAGAATATTGGGCATCAACATTTTCAAACATACATATAATCATGAAAACAGATTATTTAGGTCATTAGGGTTCAACATATGACTTAGGCAGACATCCACATCAAAGGGGTCATAAAGAGTAGAGAAAAATCTACTTTGGGGGGGATTATATGATTTTGATTCTTAACAAGAATGGGTCACAAGAAGGACAAGCAAGCCAAATAAGTCACCTAAGTGGTCAATATTGGTGGATTTAGGGATACAAGACCCATAAAGGCACAAGAGGGGTTGGTATAAGGCATTAAGGTCATAAACCTTTGTAGATCTCCTAATTGCAATGATAATTAGAGTTGGATGCCTAACATAGGTCCAAGCAAGTATTTGATTAAGGTATAACCATGAATTGGCATAGAAAGGACATATACATGCATTAGGGGTCACAAAGACCAAATAAGGGTTAGAGTCTCATGGAGTGACATTGTAACATAAAGGAGGTTCACACTGCTGATTTTCATAATTACAGTGAGGTTAGATATCATTTATAGGCACAATTACAACTTTGATAAATATTCATCTTTTAAAGTAAAAAAATATATTTAGGGTACATATAAACATCTTTTATCAATAATTACTGCACAAGTAGGTCCAAAAATGACTTTTTGGTCATAAGATATATATAAGCTACTGTTTTGGAAAAGCATAATGATTTGGGGCATAAAAAGTCACATTTATGCACAAAGTTAATGATTTAAGCATTAAGTGCCCAATTTAAGCAACATTTGAGTCAAAATCCTATTAGGGGTATAAGAAAAGAAGTTAAGGTCCAACCTTAACAATAGTCCATCAAAAGTCACTTATTAGACGAGGAGGAGTGTAAAAGTGCATTAAAGATTCAAGCTTTACCATGACCGATCATTATATATGGTCAAGCCTAGTTAAAGTTTCTGATTTTATCAAAAATAGAAAGATTAGAATATGTTTTAGGGTTTGAACCCTGTCCAAGTCGTGCATAGTTTGCAATGATCAAAATAGTATATTGGTTTTCCTAATTTGGCAAAGGGGTTTGAGAGTTATGTATTTTAGAAGAAATGCATTGAAACTATAGGGAATGGGGTTTAAAGCATTACATCTCATTCATATGCTACTCAGATCCATTCGATGGCACGTCCACCGTTGACCTCCCTTGATCGCACGTTGCAATAGAGAGAATCCAATAACTAAGAGAGGAGAAGGGCGTACGACATGGCCTCCACTAAATGGATGGATTGTGGTCCTTGGTAGACTGGTCTGCAGATCCAGTGGCCAAAAGCCACTCTGCCAAGAACATGCACCCATAGATCTTCCTGCCATGCGGTGGCGTCAGGCTGTGTGGATCTCTAGAGATACATCAATAGCGACCTCATGGTTTGAGCAGTCTAGTATAAGGTTCTGATGAATCTCTTAGAAACTACAAATCTGACCATTTGTGGAGGGAGGGCCAAGGGATGAAGCCTCAAGATGCTCCTATTGTGGTGACACCATGTACAAAGAGGGGGGAGGGGGCGAAGAAGAAAAGGAGTTCCATGATGTATGAAAAATAATAAAAAGAGAGGGTAAATGAATAAGAAATATAGATAGAGAGAATAGTGTGCTTAAATGTGCAAAAACGTTAAGAATCAAAGCCTACAGTGGTACAAATGTGACAGGTCTAAAAGTACCCACTGTAGCAGCTGCTATAGTGGTATAGATCAATGAGGAAGACAATCAAGGACTGTTAGATCTTAGATCCTTGATCGAACGTTAAGAAAGGGGGCACATTAGCTTTTGCCCAAGTGATGTTGGCGGCTGGGCTACACCCCCTTGTTGGGCCCAAAGGGTGGCTGGCACATCAAGGCCAACACATCAAAATTCGAGCTAAAACAAGACTAAATCAAGATAAATTTTGAAATCTCATAACTTGGGGTACAAAGGTCTGATTGAGTCAATTTTTACATTGTGGACTCATAATTGAATCCTCTATAGTAAGATGTATAATAGGGAGCAAGAAGATCACATTGAAGAGGTTCATTTTTAGTTGCAAGGTGGTGACACACATTAAAGTATGAAACTTTGGTCAATAAGCACATTAATGTCACATATTGTAGAATAATCATTATTGTGACCAAATTAGAGTGTCACCACACTTAAACTATAGAAATGATGTCCATTGAGTACAATGGTTACAAATAGAGAAGAAAGAGTACATATATTATAGAACTACCAATGAGATCCATCAATTAAACCTCTAAAAAATAAAGAGGGAAATTAACTTGTTATACTATAATAGATTGTTTTATGTCAATACAAACTTTGATTGGTCTCCTACCATATTTCTATAGGAGGCCTACTATAGGAAAGACTTTCATCTCCATTGGATCGTGTATATATGGCCAAACTAAATTGTTTACTTATAATTAAGATATACTACATATCGCTTTAGGACTCTTATTTACAACACATAATGACATACTTATCTTAATTGAGCCTAGGATTGTCAAAATTTGTCCGAACTCATGAACTTAATATTGTCCCACTAAAAAAATTGGTTCTGGAGTTCAATTGTTGTGATCTAGGTTGGTTCCGGGTTTAAGATTATGTGTCCAAATCTAAAGAGGGTCAAGTTCGGATTTAGAAACCGGACAAAACTAGACCCTACATACTTATATACATATATTTATGAGAAGATGTCTATATTTTGAAGTGATATAAGTGTTGTTTTGGTATAATATATGTGATGTTACAACATATTTTAGTTATTTGGTGTGATATATATGTTTTTATAATGGTATTGTGATATTCTTGTTGTGTTAGAATTTACTTACATGTTAGGTAACACTTTTGTTATGTAGATGTTGATATAATGTGGTATTTACGTTATTTTCATATGGTATAGACGTATAGTCATCCTAATTTATTTGATAGGATATAATTTGATATGATATATGTGTTCTTTTTATATTACATAGATGATGTTGTAATGTAATTTGGGCGTGATATATGTATTACTTTGGTATGATATATGTGATGCTGCATTTGTATTATGATTTCGATATTGTTGTTTTAATGTTGGTGTTATTTTTCTCCAACAAAAGGAAACGGAAAATATTATCACAACAACATAAAATTACATAACCAGTGCTATTTGCAATAGTATGGGTAATTTTATAAGGGAAATATTTTTTTTTTAAAAAAATATCTTCAAATTCAGTTCCAGATTTGATTCCCCGTTTAGATTTTTGAATCCGTGTTAGATTCAGATTGAGAAGTCTGAATAAAATCCGAATTCGGATTCAGATCTGGATTTAATAGTCAAACGATTTGATCTTGAATCGACCCGGATCCCGTTTTGACACCCTAATTGAACCTCGTAAGTGCCGTGTGTCTTGCCGATTGGCCTTGAAAAACTTTGATCAGCGATTACCGCTCTACTCTATATCGAACGCGTTTCGCATTGACTATGTGGTTTATTTTTGAGTGGAGATTTAGCTCTGCTCCCCTACCCATCCGGACATTGAATAAGCGTATAAATGCCCCGAAGGAGATCCACGTGAATGAATAAGAACAAACAGAAGCAACCGTAAATTCATGTGGGACACAGATCCAATGGCTGTACTCTATGCAATTCAGTTGCAGTGCCGTGGACGACGAGAGCAACAACCACAATCATCAACTTCTCTACTGGCTTGCTTATAACTAAAGAACTAGAAAAAGGGTATATTAAAGCCACACCCTTCTTCAAATTGAAGAAGATAAAGGAGGGCGGTTTGAGGGCCGCCAATGCATGATGTGACGATGGAGCCCCACCTACAGTTGAACACCCGCATCAACAAGAAAGCCTGGTCGGCGGGGCTGCCTGGCATGACCGGTTGGGCCTCTTTCCAGCACACTGGCTAGTTCTGCACGTAAACCCTACTTTCCATATACTATGCAGCATCGTACGCTGTCACCTATATAGCTACATGGCTTTTTCATTCAATCAAACCTATACTTCACTTCCAACCCCAGCAATGTTTAGGTCACTGTATACGTCCAACTAATCGATCTCATCTAATCCCTGTATTTGCTGTCCATTTGTTTACCCTACGTGCCGTTGTGGTGGGTAGAGCTGGATGGGAGTCCATTACGTTGAAGTTTTACCGGGAACTTGTGCTTCTGTTTGTACTCGAGGGGAGTCGACGGGCTTGGTATCTAGCACAGCTGGTCGAGGAACAATCTTTTTCCCAGTTTGCTGTGTCACAACAATCTTTTCTCCACATCGTTCACTTGAAAACTGTGAGGAGTATTGTAAATTTAAGATTTATGTCTTACATGTAACAACAACATGTGCAATTTAATTAATAGTCTAAGCTGATCCAGTTAGGAAAATGCAGAATAGATAATGTAGGAGAACAAAAATAAAAGTTAGGAAATTAGACCAGACCGTTCGTTGAAAAATAAACGTGATACTTGAAGAATTCCATGACCCGCAATCCTTCTGGATAGACGTCGTTATTTTAGACAACCTGGTCACGAACATGTAAAAGATGAAGAGATATGCAGAAGCTTCAAGCCCAAGAAAACCCCCACACGAGATACATCCCAAGCATGCACAACAAAAGTCACGACCGCCCACGTCGACAAAGCTAATAACCACCAAATAAATAATCAAACAGAGAACATAATTGGCAAAGAAGAAGATCGCAAAATTCTATTAAGCAACTCCAAGAAGATTACAAGGATTGTCGTTCTCTCACAATCCTGTGTCCACAATAGAATCTCGTAACCCACTCTCGTTCTCTCTCCTCTTTGGCTATCCTTTGTGGCTTCCCGTTTTGACACACGATGTTGTCCTACGTTGGCACACCCAAAGTTACCACACGTTAGAACCCCCAGACATCGGCACACCGTATGCAACAGTGTCTACCCCTATTTATAGATAGGGACTCCCGGTTAGACATTACGAGAGGATATGACAATTCTATAGGAATTAGGAACGACAATACAAAAGGATAAGGAAATAATGTCTTAGACTCCAAGTCTAACATTAATTGTACTTTCCTAATATTGTTAGATATTATTTCTTATCCAATTAGGGTAAGAGACAAAATCCTAACGATCTCTACCTTGAATTTTATCCGCTGAAGTTGCTCCTCCAAGAAGTCTGCTCCCGTTCTTCTTCTGTGCTTCCGCCCTCGGAAGCTGCTCCTGTTTCCAGAAGCGTATCACCATGCACACCTGCATGGAGTGTGTGTCCAGACATGATTGTCCAGACCCTTCATGTGAGAGCTCCTTGTATTGTACAGTTTGAGAAACTGCACCGCCTCCACCTGTAGTTGAAAGAACCGCATCCTTCGCACCTTTGGCCCCCATGCCATAGGGTTGTATCTTCTTTAGTCACACCCACTTGTAGACATTGCGTGGTCGGTCCAACCACGACTTTCTCTTTCCAATAGTTGACAGTTTGCCTCTGCACCTGTTGAAATTTGCAGCCGAGTTTGCAATCTCGCACCAGACTGCCCGTGAGAGTTGAATACATGTAGCAATCTTCGGGTTCATGACACCCGCCACCCATGCTACTTCTTCATCTACACCTTTCGAGTTGGTAGACCTCTCATCAGCCACTCCTCTTTTGGTTAGAAAAAATCCAACCAGTCGATAGAACCAGGTAGCCTCTGTTGTCGCTTGTCCCTTGCAAGTGAATTGCACGACTCCACCTCGCGTTGATATTTCACAACACGTGGATTCACTCCCGCCTGGTTGCATAACGATGTTGCCATCAAGATTTATCAGATGACCTCCAATGGTAATTGTCGATGTCGTCATGTTTTTCTGTGCTTCCAATGCTTTCTGATCGTCTCACATGAATCCTGCTCTGATACCACTTGAAGAGATATGCAGAAGCTTCAAGCTCAAGAAAACCCCCACACGAGATACATCCCAAGCATTCACAACAAAAGTCACGACCGCCCACGTCGACAAAGCCGATAACCACCAAATAAATGACCAAGCAGAGAACATGATTGGCAAAGAAGACCACATAATTCTATTAAGCAACTCTAAGAAGATTACAAGGATTGTCGCTCCCTCACAATCCCGTGGCCACAATAGAATCTCATAACCCACTCTCGTTCTCTCCCCTCTTTGGCTATCGTTTGTGGCTTTCCGTTTTGACACACGATGTTGTCCTACGTTGGCACACCTAAAGTTACCACACGTTGGAACCTCCAGACATCGATGCACCGTATCCAACGGTGTCTACCCCTATTTATAAATAGGGACTCCCAGTTAGACATTACGAGAGGATACAACAATTCTATAGGAATTAGAAATGACAATACAAAAGGATAAGGAAATAATGTCTTGGACTCCAAGTCTAACATTAATTGCACTTTCCTAATATTGTTAGATATTATGTCTTATCCATTTAGGATAAGAGACAAAATCCTAACAAAAGACATCTCGTTCGTGTTGACGACGAACGATGTAGAAGTTTGAAGACGTGTAACACCAGTGCAACTCATCGACTGCAGAAACCATCGTCGGACATACTTCATCTCAGAAGAGAGAAAGAAACTTGCTTCACACATGTGAAAATCTCCACACAACAACTCAGAAGCGACAGAAAGACAATGGACTAGGGTTTGCAAAATAGACACTCGAATGCTGACGACTTATGTTCGTGAGATGTATTTAACCCTAATGACCGAAGACTTATTTATAGCCTTACACACACCAAAATCCTATTCTCATTAAGACACAATCACTCTATCTCTCTTTTACACATTGCCAAAAAAACCGCCAGACAAACACTTTCTAATTAGGATTAATAAACTCATTTAAAAAAGAATTAATTAATTAAATTAATAACTAATTACGTAGTTGTATCCTTGTATAAAAAGAAGACATAAGACAATTCTCACAAGCCACAACCCGAGCCCATGCCCGGCCAGGCCAGGCCAAACAAGATGAGGCACAATGTGGCATGGCATGCATGTGTGTGTTGTAGTCACCACACCCATAGAGGAGGTGAGCATACTCTCTCCTAGGACCCTTTAGATACTAGTGTCATATGTGACCCTACATTTAAGGAACACAAAAGTTCTAGGAGTGAGAAATGTTCGACTAAAACTTTTTCCATTTGCACAAGACAACACATTACCTTTTCCTCTATGTGCTAGCTGCACTACATTGGGGTTACCCATGTTAAACAAGTGGCTAACAACCATATATCTAACAATCCCCCACAAAGTTTAATGTATAGTATCCTCTGCCAATCAGTCCTCCATACCATGCTTTAAATGAATACCTTTCAGTTTGAATCTACATGAGTTATCCAACTACGACCCCCCCCCCCCCCACATGAACTAGGTGAACAAAAGTCTTGAACCTGAGCCTTAGTTGTAAGAGTATAGGTTGGTAACAACACAATAAAGACATGGCACAAAACAAATCCGATGTATTAAGGCCATACATCCAGAAGATATATCATGATTGATATTAGGGAACAGCCCAATTCCCTTATTGTAGCCTACACAACATCGATCATTTAGTTGGAGTCTCTAAGGATGTGCTTCTAACATGATATCCTAAGACTTGACACTATTTAGAGACTAATATCTTACTAACTTGGAGTCATGACACTATCATGTTTCTTTGGGGATAGGCACACAGATACAAAACACATCAAATAAGAACATAGTATCATCTGATTCATCCATTACCTTGTTATTACCACATTGAACCCAATTTGTGGGATCTCCACCTTTTTGGGATGGGATGCTACTGCCTGCGAATCTAAATGGGTTTTAGTTTTTGGTATGTATGTCCAGAGAGCCAATCATATGGTGATTGGAATGTTGCATTTAATACCTGATTTGATAATAATAAAAGCTAGTTTTATCTATTATATTTGTCTCAGTCATGAGATCATGCCACAAATGTAAGTAAAAGTCTAAAGAATAATGTTACTTGATGACGTATGTCTTCAAGTACGTGACTTGAACAATGAGATCATACAGATGGTAGGAGTACATACATTCTTGTTATGTCCCTAGTCAGATATTACTGTGGAAGAAACATAGACAACAGTAATACATAAGACTAGAGTATGTATTGATTGATGACAAAATCTCATTAGTCATAATATGTGATATCAAGTAAGCACATATGTACATGTTAGAGAATAATGTATCATATAGGCCCACCATGAGAGTGATACATGGCGATCATGAAATGGTAGTCAAAATCATCTCTCATAGTGATAGTGGTTATTGTGGTTCTTAGACCTAAAGTCACTACATTCATCACATGTCATTTGGTACACTTTGACATCATAAAACATAATATTAAAATAAGGGTTTCCATAAAGGTGATGATTGGTTTGCTGTGACACATGGGGATTTGAGTGTGAGTGATGTAGATGATATTTGTCCCTCCTACAAGAGTTTGATATCTAGGGTCTCTTGATAAGTAAGACTGAGAAATGTATGACCTTACTCATGTGATTCAATATATGATATGTGAACTCACAGACATCTCTAACAATCTGCTCTAGTTCAAGGAACATGGATTGAACATTGATAGGATGACGATTCCATTCCTTGAGTTCAATCTGGATACCAAAGACAAAGAAACTATACGATCACTGTAACACTAATCAGGAATTGTAGGTTGAAGTTGTTCTCCAACTTTTTGAATTACTTGGGTAGAAATGATGTGTGACTATGCACCTATCTTTGCTTGTGATGTCATAAGTTTGTTATGGATATTCACTGCCAACATAATTCTGAACCTATAGGGTCACACACATATGATACACTTGGATTAAAGGAGTTTATTCATGAATGATGTCTTGGTTGAATACTAAAGGTGTTTAGGTATTCAAATTAACAACTAAGGTTCAAAATTGATTGACTAGACTTTGAACCGATCAGTTCAAGTGTTGAGACAATCGGTTGGAGTGCCAGGTCAATTGGAATCAATATTAGTTGAACTTTTCTTGAATTGAACAAGTGAAAGGACCATATCACTTGTGAAACAATCGTCTCACATTGTGAAACAACCATTTCACTATGAGAGACAACTGGTTCATTTCCCAGGTCATCCGGTTCAATTGCCAATTCGATTGGAACAAGGATTGATGTTGATGTCATGTTTGCATTAATCAGGCATTGAATACCACTTTGATTCAGAATAGGAAACTTGCGAAACGTCCGTTTCACTTTGTGAGATGACAGTTCACTCACCAAATGACTGTTTGGGAGTGAGAGATGACCTTTTTGTGTTGCACAAGTTTAGAATGTTAACGGTTTCAAACCCTTTCTACTCCCACATCTACTGGGAACCCTGATCCTGGCCTCTACTCTAAATAGAGGGGTATTGGGGGCTTCCCAAGACACACAATTGAGAATCAATTGCTCTGATAATTTTTGTCCACTTTGGTTATGGTAACCAATAGAGATCCCAAGCAAATCCTACCCATTAAAGGGAGGGATAGCGAGAGAGAAAACAATTGAAGATCACTTGTGGGAGAGCATGTGGGTGACTAGTATGCTGACAGAAGGGGACAACTCCTTCCCGTTGGCTCTGGTAGCACAATGTGGAGTTTTTAGTGGTCCACATGGAGTATTCTAGAGGTGGGAGGTTATTGCCTGCCTCTAGGAGGACAATATCAATCAACAATCCGTGGCGAGAGGAGCTGCTACAAATGATGACGTTCAAGTTTACTGATTGTGGAGGAGCCGCAGACAAATCCCAATGCAACTAGAAGACAATTGTTCATCTGTAATGACAAGGAATATGTTGCTGGACTTGCTCTAGGACCAGGTATATCCTCAAAACCATCCTTTCCATTATATAGTTGTTGACACAATACATTGGTTTATGGTGAGTATGGTATAATTTTTTTGTTTCTGCTTCCTATATCTACACCCTATTTCCCAATAGTTGTGACGCCCCGACGCACCACAAAGTGAGATTATTCAAAGCAAAGTGCAGAACTAATACTAATCAATTAGATAACCAGGAATCATAGGAAATTAAGTCCACTTCCACATAGGCACAAAAGTTGAAACTTATCAATCTGAGTCCATAAAAGCCACCTGTATATATATCACATGCCAAAAGATTATTACATGATATTGTTTAGTGGCTCACTGGCCACATCCTGTTACAAGAGGTAACTTGTTCACATACAAGCATGCCATATCTGTACAACAATGACATATAGCCAAGAACCTTGTATCGATGTACAAACCATGAAAAACCTCCCCAATGACGTGAGAGTACATGGACGATGCATAGGACTCTACTACAAAACACTAGTAACATATCCAAACTTTCAACTGCTACTACTTCTCGTGCTGCTCATCCTGAACTGCACGATCTCCACCTCATCATGCACGACCACCTAAAAGATGTGGAAACCCACAGGATGAGACCAAATCTCCTTGCAAGAGATATAACTCTCCTCCAACATCTATTATAAGCACATATAAACTAAAGTAGATAAATAACATTATTATCAAGTTGAGCAGATTTAGCTAAATGATATGTATTAAATTGATAATGCAAATGAAACAAATTAGGCAGTCACCACTAAGCAGTAAAACAATTTAAATTTTTAAAAGAAATATGAATAACATTTATAACAGTTGATTTCTCTTATCGCATTATAATTCAAGAAATCAGTTCAAAGATAAGGCAAGGGTGATAACCTCCAATTTTGTGATGCGTATCTTAGTAATTTTCCTCAGTTTTCCACACTCTTTCTTAGATAAATTAGATAGAATCCTTAACTTTCCTCTCTTATTGCAAATATACTGTTATATTAACTTTTCTCTCTTTTTACTTACATAAAAAGACACAAAAAAATCACAAAAGCCTCACATGGTCTCAAGACCGCATGGAGTCAAACGGTCTCAAGACCGCATGAAGCCAAACGGTCTCAAGACCGCATGGAGTCACATGGTCCCAAGACCACATGGAGTCACACGGTCCCAAGACCGCATGAAGCCAACCGGTCCCGAGACCGCATGGAGTCACACGGTCCCAAGACCGCATGAAGCCAACCGGTCCCGAGACCGCATGGAGTCACACGGTCTCAAGACCGCATGAAGCCAACCGGTCCCGAGACCGCATGGAGTCACACGGTCTCAAGACCGCATGAAGCCAACCGGTCCTGAGACCGCATGGAGTCACACGGTCTCAAGACCGCAAGGAGTCACACGGTCTCAAGACCACATGAAGCCAACCGGTCTCGAGACCGCATGGAGTCACACAGTCTCAAGACCGCATGAGTCCAAATGGTCTCAGAGGTCCAAACGGTCTTAGAGCCCAAACGGTCTTAGAGCCCAAACAGTCTCAGAACCCAAACGGTCTTCAAGACCGTTTGGACCCAAAACTGCCCAAACTGTTTGGACTCCACTTAAAGCCTATAAATAAGACCCGATGGGTCCTCCCAAAGGCATCAAGTTTCAGACGTCCAGAGGCTGCCTCTACTACTCCATAGCTATTCCAACCTCCATCCTCCGCCCAAAGGCTGCCGGTCTGAGATCCACACTCCATCCTGAAGTTGCTTCCTCTCTCTTCGCCAAAAAAGGTGGGAAGAGGAGACCTCATCATCGAGCAACCTGTGAAGTGTGAAGATCGTCATTCTCTCTCCTTCCAAGGGGTTGACTTTCCTCTCTCCTTTGTGGGGATGGTGTTCTCTCTCTCTTCTCGCCTCCTTCTTTGTCCTAGCTATGAGCGAGTGGTCTCATTCACTAGGGTGCGGGGAGTAGCCCCGCTACCCATGTTTT
Organism: Alisma plantago-aquatica; assembly: GCA_963693085.1. NCBI lineage: Eukaryota > Viridiplantae > Streptophyta > Magnoliopsida > Alismatales > Alismataceae > Alisma > Alisma plantago-aquatica. The sequence continues at coordinate 209,805,114 of OY856414.1, forward strand.
CATTTCATGCAATGTAATCCATAGTTTGCAATAGAGATATACTTTCTTTTCAGTTCGACATCAATCATTTAATGAATGCTTGTTGCTTGATCACCAACTCATGTTATCTTTTATCTGTTAGTATAAATTGTCTACGTTTGTACTATCAGATTCAAATCTTGATTGAATGTTGGTTCTTGATGCATGTATCCACCATGCATCTGTTTCGGTATCTAGGAGTGCTTCTCAAGAAGTGGAGTAAACTCACTTCCATCATTGTAGTTTAATACCATGAAATGGAATCAGTTGACGTATGAAAGTACAACCTTGATAAGTTGAGGAACACACTTTGCGAAGGGAATGATGTAAAGTAGGTGACCATTCATTCGGGGATGGCTGGCTTTGCAACATTCCCACACTTCTCGTAGTTAGTTCTCCAAAAGGAAACTAAATCTACAAAGATACTAACTATTTAGACTCTTTCTGCAGGTTATGTTTTATGTTCCATGTTTTGATCCATGTGTAGTGGTAGTGAAAGCCGATCACATCCTAGTGACTCATTATCATTGTTAACATCCTTAAGTTTACTTTCTTGCTCTGCTTTACTTATACTTAGTTTAAAACAACCAAACCAAACTTTTCGATCTAGATACCAACTGCTAAGAGGTTAAGTGAGATTCTAACATTTTTTATCTTGTTGCTCTCAACAAGACCGTTGTCCTGTGGATTCAACCCTTAACTATACTACGATAAGACTTCCATGTATCCTAGCATACGTGGGTGGAGTTCTTAATCTAGTATAATCAAGGCTAAACCTAAAGGCTTACTATCTTTAGGATTTTTAGTGGTGCACACAATTCCACGTGAGTAGAAGCTCCATAAAAAATTGGTGCCATTGCCGGGGACAACGAAACATTTTAATTTCATTTACTATCTTGCTAGTTGGTTAGGGTTTTACACTTTCCTTTAACCATTAGTCCATATCTTCTTGAATTTATCATATCTCCTGCATCATCTAAAAGGTGTGTTTCTTTCTCTACTCAGGTGGAAGATGTGTATGCAACCATCACATAATCTCAGATTCTCCCCTGATCCAGAGTATGACTCTGAGGTAGAGAGAAGCTTCCACCGCCGCATCAGACTTAATCGCCAAAGAGCTAGGCAAATGGCTGAAGATCAACGCCAAGTTGCATTAGTAATGGAAAGGGTCAATGTCGCCATAGCTGCTCAGAGAGCACGACTCATTGCTGACACCCGTGCTCAGATTCAAGCAGAGATCCGAGCTGAAGAACATGCTCGCATCTGAGCTGAAAACGAAGCAGCTAACCAAGCTTCCCAGCTAGAGCTAAGAAACAAGCAATTGAGGGACTATGGCATACCTAAGAACTATGAAGACAATCATCTAGTTCGGCCACCGATCATTAACATACCCAACTTCGAAATCCAGACACAATGGATTCAAATCATGCAGGGCATCTCATTATCTGGTGGATCTGGAGATGACTACATGGATCACTTGAAGAGATTCAAGGCACTTTGCCGACTTGTCCCACAAGCTGGAGTTGCCTTTGACGCAATAATGCTGCATCTCTTCCATTTCACTCTGTCTAGAAGGGCTCTGAGTTGGTACAATTCACTTGATAGGGAGCCAATCATCACCACCTGGGCTCCCTTGGAAGAAAAATTCTTGGAAAAGTTTTTCCCTCCTTCATTAACCTATGAAATTAGGGGGCAGATCAATCACTTCACCCAACTTCCTGGAGAATCACTCACAGAAGCATGGGAAAGATTTAAGGAGCTTCTAAGGAAGTTCCCTCATCACGGTATCTCCCAAAATCAATTAATCGAGACATTCTATAGGGGGGTAAGTGATGACATCAAGCAATTTCTGGATTCCTCATCTGGAGGAAATTTTATGAGAAAGAACTACGAGGATGCTTGGAAAATCGTTACACTTGGAGCTGAGAACCAATCCAATTGGGGACGATCATCCGGTAAGGGAGTCCTCAAAGTTTATAAAGCTGAGGAATCAATGGAAATGAAGGCTATTGCTGAAGCTTTAAAGACTATAGCTCACAAACAACAGGCACTTGAAACTTCATTTGGAGAATATGATAAGAAGAAAATCCCCCAAGCCAAACAGGTTAAAGATGCTACAGGGACTTGTGAATCCTGTCACGCATCCGATCACCCTACACTATCATGTGGTCTGCTTTACAATGTGATGATGGATATGCAACCACCACAACAACAGTATGAACCAATCATCAAACAACCCGAAGATCAGATGCCCGAACAAGTTAATTCCATTCATTCCATACTAGGACAAGCTTACTATAATCCTAGTCAACCAAGAAACCATCCTGAGTTTCAATATGGGAATCCAGCGGGGACTGCCAACATGCAACATCAAATGCAAGGCAGATCCTCTAATAGATTGCCACCAGGATTTCAAAGAAACTTTAACCAAAATCAAGGGAACCTTAGAAATAACTTACCAAGATCCAACTACCAAAGAAATCCCTCCACTTACTATCAATACACCCATCCTCCTCTGCACCCACAATTACCCCCTCAGCTGTAGCAATCGCAGCAGCCTTAGTTAGCACCACCTCCACAAGAGCCACATCAAGGACAACAACAATTTCAATAGAAAAATATCCCTTCCCAACCAACTGATGAGATAACTATGATTAGATAGATGTTACAATCACAACAAATCATGCTCGCTAATCAGCAAGCTCATCAGAAGGCTGTAGAGGCTCAATTAGCACAAATTGCTGCCCAACTGAAACCACCAGAAGGTACTTTTACTGGCCAACCAGAGTCGAACCCAAGACACGATCAGAATAGACCAGATCAATTGAATGCCATCACTAAAAGATTGGGTCATGCCTTTCATTAAGCTACAAGGATCACTCATAATGATGATGATACACCTATCTTTGTTCCAAATGCAAGCTCGAATCTAGCAACTGAGAATTCTGTAGAGACTGAAAAAGGCAAAGAAAAGGAACAAGCCCCCAAGGAGTCAGAGGTCCCGCAATATAAACCTAGGATACCATATCCCGGAAGATTGAAAGAGACTAAGATGGACACTAGATTCCAAAAATTCAAGGAGGCGATGAAGAAACTCTATATCGACATCCCGCTCCTCAATGCCCTCTCCGAAGTACCAGCTTGGGCTAAATACTTGAAAACTTTGCTATCAAGGAAGTACATTACTGAAGAGCAAGAGACCGTCAAACTAGCTCAGACCACCTCCGATATCATTCTTAATAAGATGCCAAAGAAAAAGGACCCTGGTTCCTTCGGTATTCAGTGCTGTATTGGAAATGCTTCAGGAAAAAAGGGATTAGCTGACTTAGGGGCTAGCATATCAATTATGCCCTACTCCATGTGTAAAAGATTGGGTTTCACTGACTTGCTACCCACAACGATGACAATTCAGTTAGCTGATTCCACTATCACTGCACCCCTAGGAATTATTGAGGACATTCCAGTCAGGATAGGCAAAGATGCCTATGTCCCATGCGATTTTGTCATTATGGATATCAAGGAGGATCTAAGATACCCCATAATATTTGGAAGACCCTTCCTTGCCACAACCAGGGCGCTCATTGATGTTGAAGCTGGCACGATCATTCTAAGATTGGGAAAAGAAGCAATTCAATTCCGGTTCCTCAACAGCATGAAAGGCCCCAACATTCAAGAGGAGTTTTTTCTCTTAGATGCAATACATCAAATGTCCCAATTGAAAATATCCGAGCCATCTGATGAGTTAGATAATGTTCTAACAAATCCAGAAGTGAAATTCTCAACCAATGAATTGGTTCAACAATTCTTGCAACACTTAGAGAGAGCTGAAGAAGCACCAACAGCCTCCTTTGAGGAGCTCAAATATGTCACTATTTTAGAAGCAACAGAAGCACCCAAGGCTCCTGAGATGAAGACTCTACCAATGGGACTTAAACACGTCTTCTTGGACAAATAAAAATTATGTCCAGTTATCATCAGTTCCACTCTGACGAAAGACTAGGAAGAAAGGCTTCTCGTTGAGTTAAAGAAACATAAGAAAGCCATTAGGTACAAAATAACTGACCTGACAGGTATAAACCTAGCCTTATGCATGCATAGACTGCCCATGGTCGAAGAATTCAAGCCTTCAAGAGAGCACCAGAGAAAGTTGAACCCCAATCTTAAAGAGGTGGTTCGCCTTGAAGTCCTCAAACTGCTGAAAGCCGGCATTATTTACCCAATTTCAGATTCCCAATGGGTCAGCCCTGTCCAAGTGGTCCCCCAAAAAGGGAGGATCCACTGTCGTGCTAAATGAAAAAAATGAGCTAGTACCTACAAGGACTGTGACAGGGTGGAGGATGTGTATCGACTATAGGAAATTAAACAAATCAACGCGAAAAGATCACTACCCTCTGCCTTTTCTCGACGAAGTCCTTGAACGCCTAGCCCATCAAAGTTCTTCTGTTATATAGATGGTTATTCTAGGTTCTACCAAATCCCTATACACCCGAAAGACCAAGAGAAAACTACTTTTACTTGTCCCTTTGGGACCTATGCTTTCAGAAGAATGCCATTCGGGCTGTGCAACGCACCTGCTACTTTCCAAAGGTGCATGTCTACTATTTTTGCAGGATTAACAAAATCTATAATGGAGGTATTCATGGATGATTTTTCAGTTGACAGAGATTCCTTTGATAACTGTCTACTCAACCTTGGGCAAGTCTGACAAAGATGCGAGGAAACGAACCTCATCCTAAATTGGGAAAAATGCCATTTTATGGTAACTGAAGGTGTCGTCCTCAGACATAGAGTGAGTGACAGAGGGATTGAGGTGGACAAGGCAAAAATTGATGTTATCTCTAAATTGTCTCTGCCAAAATACGTAAAAGGAGTACAAGCATTCTTGGGTCATGCTGGGTTTTATAGAAGATTTATTAAAGATTTCTCAAAAATAACAAAACCCATGACCCAACTTCTGACCAAGGACACCAAGTTTAATTTTAACCAAGAATGCTTACAAAGTTTCATAACTCTACAAAATGCTTTAATCTCTGCACCCATACGAAGAGCCCCGGATTGGTCACAACATTTTGAAATCATGTGTGACGCCAGCGATTATGCCATAGGGGCCGTGTTAGGGCAGAGAATTGACAAGAAACCTTATGTAATATACTACACATCTAAAATGCTCGATGAAGTGCATAAGAACTACACTACAGAAAAGGAGTTCTTAGCTGTCATCTATGTGTTCAAGAAATTCCGCTCCTACTTGATTGGAGCAAAGGTCATCGTCTACACTGACCACTCAGCCATACAATATCTTATTCAGAAACAAGACGCAAAACCCAGACTTATCCGCTGGGTGTTGATGCTTCAGGAATTTTATTTGGAAATTAAAGACAAAAGTGGAGTGGAAAATGTCATCGCCGGTCATCTCAGCCATATTGAAGTCAAGGATGATGATAAAGCACCTATCACAGACTCCCTCCCCGATGACCAGCTAATGAAAATTACTACCGGATTCCCCTAGTATGTTGACATAGTAAATTATCTAGCTACGGGAATCATTCACCCTTCCGCCTCTTACCACGACAAAAAGCAATTCCTCCACGATGTCAAGCAATACTATTGGGACGAACCTTATCTCTTTCGACTATGTGCAGACAAACTTTTCCACCGCTGCCTACCTAAAGAAGAGATTACTCCTGTCCTAGAGCATTGTCATTCCGGCCCACTGGAGGACATATGAGTTCGAAAAAGACCACCAAGAAAGTCCTACAATCAGGTTTCTTTTGGCCAACAATAGAAAAAGATTCCCATGATTTTGTAAAATCGTGCAACAAGTGTCAACTCTCTGGTGGTATAACAAAAAGAAACAAAATGCATCTCACTATGTGGCAGGAGATCGAGATTTTCGATGTTTGGGGGATAGACTTTATGGGTCCTTTCCCCTATTCATATGGATGCTCTTACATACTGGTCGCTGTGGACTATGTCTCGAAATGGGTAGAAGCTATACCCACAGTTTCTAGCGATTCCAAACCAGTCATCAAGATGTTTAAAGATATCATTTTCCCAGATTTGGAGTCCCCCGAACTGTCATATCCGACGGTGGAACCCATTTTCTGGAGTGAAGATTCGAATCCCTCTTAAAGAAATACAGAGTCAACCATAAAGTCACCATGCCTTACCATCCACAAACTAGTGGTCATGTTGAAGTTTCGAATAGACAACTGAAGGCAATCTTAGAAAAAACTGTCAATAGACACCGTACTGACTGGTCCACCAAGCTTCCCGACGCCCTTTGGGCTTACCGAGCAGCTTATAAAACACCAATTGGAACAACCCCATTCCATTTGGTATACAGGAAATCATGTCATCTTCCAGTTGAACTAGAACACAAGGCTTGGTGGGCCATTAAACAATTGAATTTCAATTTTAAAAGCGCCAGAGAAAATAGACAACTCCAGCTACAAGAACTAGAGGAACTCAGAATGACCGCTTACCAAAGTGCCAGGATTTATAAAGAACAAACCAAGATGTGGAACGACGGTCATCTAAAAAGAAAAGACATCGCCATTGGAGATAAAGTCCTTCTTTTCAACTCCAGGCTCAAAATGTTCCCCGGAAAACTCCGCACATAGTGGTCTGGGCCTTTCACCATCAAACACATATACCCGACTGGAGCCATCATAATTGTTTACGACAGTGGAGGAGAAAGGACAATCAATGGCCATAGATTGAAAAAATACTATACTCCAGCAGACAAAATTCTGAGACAGACTATTGAGATCAGAGACCCCACAACATCACCATAACAAAATCAAAACCTCGTCGAGCCAGAGACGTAAAACCCAGACGCTACTTGGGAGGCAACCCAAGATCTGAGTATCACCATTTATCTTTGTTTTCTATTTCCTTTACTTATTTTAGGATTATCATCTTTAATATGAAAATATAAAAATTCACATAAACAACCAAAACAAACATACAAATATGAAAATCAAAAACCTAAATCTTCTCAAATGGTCTTGAAACTTTTTGGAGCCAAACGATCCTGAAACCGTTTGGAACCAAACGGTTACAGTCTTGAAACCATTTGGAGCCAAACGGTCCTGAAACCATTTGGAGCCAAACGGTCCTGAAACCGTTTGGAGCCAAACGGTCTTCAAACCGTTTGACCTCGGGAATTTGTAAGGTGAACCCCCGAATCCTATGAATATAACCCTACCCCCTCTCCTTCTTCTTTCTTTCGACTCCCGAGCTTTCTAAAACCCTCGCAAGAACTATTTCATCTCCCCTGCTCCCATTCCCGCGCAGCCCGCTACACCAGTTCTCTCCATCCCTGTGGCTCCCTCTTCCGCGTGTCTTCACGACGTCCACACCTCGGTTACCACCTCTCTTCACTTCACCATCATCTTCCTTACCCGCAACAACAAGGTAGAACTGCGCACCACCATCATCTGTGTACCACCTCCGTCTTTACCATTGCCGACATCTACAATGACAACACAGCTCCCTTTTCTATCACCGCCATCATCTTTATCGCCGCCGCCTTCGCTATCACCACCGATACCGTCTCTACCACCGTCTGCTGCACCCCCGTCGTCCACCTTCCAAACGGTCCTGAAACCGTTTGGAACCAAACAGTCTTCAAACCGTTTGGTCTTTCAAAACCGCTTGCTTTTCGTTAAAACATAAAAACACAAACACATACAAAATCAAAATTTTCCTTTTAATAAATTTGTTATTCTAACACATGACTTTCCATTTTCAGAAATGGCTTCACCATCAAAGCAACCCACCGGAACCGAAGATGCTCCCTTCTGGACAAGGGAACAACTAATAGAAAGCCGTGCAAAGCTCCAAAAGATCGTAGATAACTACAACGAGACTGGAAAGGCCCCACCAAAGGTCAACATCATAGCGGTCTTGTGTGAAATCGACCACATCAACAAATGTCTAGCTGAGGAGCTTGAAGAAGAAGTGGAAGAAATTTCTTCCAGTGATGAAGGCTCTGAATACGCGCCACATTCTGAGGAAGAATCCCCAGCTGAAGAGTCTAAAGGGAAACGAAAGGCCCAGGAAGCTACAAAAGAACAACCATCAAAGAAACAGGCAAGGAAGCAGGTCCACCCCACTACTACCAGGGAACAAACCCTTGTAGAATACGTCCCAACACCCGCCACTACCACCCCTGCTACCACTCCCACTACTACTCCCGTTTTCCCCGCCATCACCACTACAAAACCACCACCAAAAAACCTCTACATCCACACCCTCCCATCCATCGACAAAATCCTAAAACCAACAAAGTACGTTTGCTCACACGTACTGCACAAGATGGGGATATACGACAGAATCCTCACCATGCTTGACAACGCCAATCTATCCAGACTATGCTTTGTCCCTGAAATTTCGTACGTCGAACCCACAACAAAATTCTTTACACATCTTACTAAAGAATCTGTGGACATTATGCATAGGGCAATGGACGGAGGTGATCACAGGATGGTCACCAAGCTTTTTGATAATAATGTTGTTATCACAGAAAATATTTTGAATGAAATATTCATTGACAACCTGGAGTAGCTCAAACAAGCCAAAACTATTAGCACAGAGAACTCACAATTCAATAGACACAGCTTCTGGAAGACCCTAACAGGGATCCCCGCTTATGAGGCAAAGACATGCAAAGCCTCCAATATTCATTCTGGGTTCGTGCGCATGCTTCACAAAATTCTCACCAGTGTGCTGTTCCCCAGAATAGAGGGAGGAAATGCTATCACCACTGACCTTTTTCTTCTATGGTCCATTCTGCACGGAATGCCGGTCAACATCGGACGACACATGATACAAAAATTCTCAGCCTATGCCAAAGGAAAAGAGATCTGCATGGGTGGGCACATAACTTCCATCATCAAATACCTCAAGATGGACAAATTACTCCCTCGATGCACACAGATCAAGGGCGACATCCTTACTAACAAGCAAACCTTGAAGAACTCTGACATTATCAAGGAAAAGGATGCGAAACTGCACTACATTTTCTGCCCAACAGTCAGATCTTCCAGGACTCTGCTACCGCTTCCGGAGCTAGCAGACTATGACAAGGACAAACTCCTCTTCACCGACGAAGAGCTAACCAACCTCCTGGATTCAGTCAAAGTACAAGAAAAAAAACCAAAGCGGGACTGACAAAGCTTAGCATTAACGCCCTGACAACCAGGGTAACAAAAATACCAGTTAAACGACCATCTAAGGCACATTTACAACCACCACAGCTGTCGAGGATGCCAACCTCAAAACTACAACCAGAGACAGACCGCCCTCATCTGGAGGAGCTTATCAATACCTCATCAATAGACTCATTCACATGAGCCTACATGATGAGCTCACCACCATCACCCCCACCACATTACCATCCACTACCATCCCACCACCTACCACCTTTCCACCTTCCTCCATAACAATCCTAACAACAATCCCTCCACCCACATCTTCCACTTCACCCTCTTTCTCCCCGGGCACCCCTTTCTCCACTCCCACACCCAGCTTCACATACTCCGCTCCCATATCCACTCTCTTCTCCTCAACATTTTCGCTCCCTCATAGCTCACCCAGACAATCACCATTTTCTTCATCCGCTACCACCCCGACACTACTGGTGACTCCATCTACGGTCACCATGCAGTTTGTGGGACCATCAACAGTGTCCCTTTCACAAGGCACTACCACCCTTCCACCCCGACCCCAGCCACACCACCCTTCCACATCTGGGGTCCATTTCACTAACGTCGGTGAGGAATTCAGACGTCAATTCGACACTATTCGAAACCTCCTCACCGACCCTTCTAACATATTACAATCTATTTTTTCTTGTGTGCAGGGTTTAACTACACAGGTCGCCAAGATTGACGCGCAAAACCTTGCCTTGCCAGTCATCATCTCAAGCATCCACCAATAGAAAAAAGCAGTGGCCATGAAAGTCGATCGCCTCGACGACCGCCTACAACAACTGCCATAGTTGGTTCTTGAAGTGAAAGGCCAGCAAGATGATCTGGTCAAGCAAGTCGACATGATTTCTGTGCAAAATCAACCTTTTTCGGAAACTCTGCGTGAGCTTAAGAAGCAACAAACTGCTTTAAGCACACGCTTGGACGACATTAGCACCACCCTCACACAACTAAATAACCGGCAAGAGGAGTCATCCAACAATGAAATCAACCAACTGAGAACTCAAGTGATAGATCTCTCTGCACGACTCCTCTCTGCCGAGGCTTGATTTTTAGATCTTAAAGAAGCCCACGACTCTTTGCTTGAAACACATGAGCATACATAAGTGGCTTTCGACGAGCTGCAAGCACTCCACCGGAAGTGCAAGAAGCCTCCACCAAAGAAGACAACAGATGAGGCGGCATCCGAATATGATGATGAAGAAGACAATGACGATGAGGATTCTGACTCCTCAGTTGACTCCAATAATAGCACCTCCTCAAACGATAAATCTGACGACCCGGACAATGCTGGGGAGGGCCCCAGCCAAGGAGCTTCACCAAAACAACAGCAAGATCACCACGAAGGTGATAAAGATCCAAAATCCCCTACTCACAATGACAATGTTAATATGTCATATGGGGATCAATTTCTTGATTATTCAACAATGGGATCTCTGGGGAAAACTGCCAAAGAGGCCACTTTTGCTGAGTTCCAACAATGTTTATTCGGAACCAGCACGAGTCGACCACAAGCAGAACTTCCACAACGCTATGTCCCGAAGCACACTTCACCCTTTCCCCCAGAATAGGAAGATTTAGAAAGAGTCAGTTTGGATACAGACGAAGATCTGGAATCAGCTTCTAACTCAGACAAAGACGAAGATCTGTAGCACTTCATAGACAATATGGAGCAGACTTCTTCTCTCCCTCTGCAAGAGTTTCCCCCACCGTCACCTCTACCTCATAGAATGCACGATTTAGACTTGGCAGACGTCTCTACCTTAGATGCTCAAGATATCTTTATCTTAAACACTATCGTAGATGATGTCAAAGACGGGGGCGATGTTATTTACCAAAATACGAAGACTCATCACAAGTTGACACGTGAAGACTTCCGCTCCATCCTTCGACCACAATCAACGGTGAAGATGGCAGTCTTCCATGTCCTCCTTGCCAATTCTATCAAAACTTACAGAAGCTCTAAGCGGTATCAACCAGTTATTAACACATCACCTGCTCTAGCAATGAGTCTTATATACAAAAAACTACAAAGCAAATCAATTGAATGGTTGCAGAGGGGAATCACCAGAAAGGCACACTATATAACCGTTCCCTTTCAAGTTTCTGGTCACTGGCTACTTAGGATAGTCGACACCGCGGCTCGAGATGCCAAGGTGTACAATTTTTGCGCCAGTGAACTAAAGACCGGAATAATTAATTTTGCTGGTATCGAAGCTGGGGAGGCCAGATGCATCCCTTTCTGGCTACTTAAATTAATCTGGGCTGCATGCCCATCCCTCCGCAATGGTTGAAACCAACCCTGGTTCCAAATCATCAACCCCCATGCTCAAACTCAAGAGGGATCTAAGGATTGCACTTTCTACGTTATACGTCATATTCAAGCACTCAATTAGCAAATCCCTTTCACTGAACTGGCCATAGAGGATTTTCATTCTCTACGAGGTCGTTACGCCATGGAGCTAATATGTGATAGATGGTTCTTCAAGGACCCAACTATGGCACCTAATGACGTTCCTCGCTATCTCTTTTTGGCCATCCAACGTCCTCCAAAACAGCCATTCAGGCAAACAATAGAGGAGTTGGAGAAACAACAGCCCGCCAAGGTTCTCGAGAAGAAGAAATGGGACCCTTACTCTTTCAATCTGGCGGATGATGAAGGGGTTACTGAGTTGCTAACCGGGGCGACCATCAACATATCATCTTCACAAATGGTCCCCCTATCTGCCATTTCACCAACATTCCCCAATTTTGACCTCAGCACTTGCAAAAGCCTCTTTGACAATGAACTTCGCCTCATCATGTCAAAGCTTTATGCCAAGAAAGATGACCTCATTTTCATGTCCGGTGACATTCTAGTCATGGCAGACGCACTACGAGAAATTGTACAGACAAAAGGGTCTCTATCCGTAAGTTTGATGGCCTCCTATCAATTTCTTCTCAGATAGAATCACCCTACAACCTATATGGCATCCGCGTATATGAAGGACGACCTCATAAAGCTAAAGAACTTCAGAACAACTAAGGCACTCATTTCCTTCCTACAACATATGACTCTGAAGTTTATCATGCTTCCTTCATTCAGAACACTAGATGTTGTTGGCAACAAATCTTCATGATGAAACAACAATCATATACAACAGTTCCGATAGCCAATACAATCCAGATCAACAACAATATACTACAACACCAAGAATGCCTATGGAGGAGGTGGCGAAGGAGTGTGCTGACCATCTGCATGACCTTCTCAGCACGCACACACGGGCATACGGTAAAGAACACTTTCATCACCCTGCCTTCATCCACAAATGTCCCCACTAGCTTCGCGAGTCAAACGACTGTGGTTTCCACGTCCTCTACTAGATATACACCATCATGGTCCTTGGAAGACCAGTAGAGGACATGACAAATGTGGATTATCATGCGTTACGAGGGAAGTTCGCTGCTAATCTCCTTCACACACATGGCGCCAATAAAGGATTAACAGAAGCCTGATGCCCTTGTCCTTGTACCTCTCAAACTATCACTTTGACACTCTGTGGACAAAGTGAGTGATAAGTTAGGGGGGAGTACACTGGACAAGGGCGAGGTATCATTTTCAAATCCTTCCCTCTCTACCTTTTCTTTCAATTCTGTACAAATTTTACAGCTTCCTTTGCACATTTAATTTTCATTTTAAAATAATTTCCCTGTTAAAATAAACCTTGCCCAAAAAGAAGAACATCCCTCTTGGAACAAAGTCATCCCCAGCTAACTTTAAAATCCAATTATTCCTCAAAAGTAATAACAAGAATAGCACTTAGACATGCAATAGCGAATTAATAAATTCTCTCCACTCTTGATTTTCATGCTTTTGCTTCAATTCTACATCTGACTTTCCACAGGTCAACATCAGGGCCGAAAATAAGCCAAACACTCTCAAGGACAAGAGGTACATCAGATGACATCCAAATAATGAAGCCTTGCAAGTGGACCACTAGTAGAAACCAAACAAGTGCATGTCGAGCAACTCTAAGAACATCTTTCTTCTCTTCAAATAAAAGAGGCTTGGCCGCCCAAATCAAAATTCCTAAAAATCCAAATGCTAAGCCTGTGAGTTTACGAATAAAAGCTAGAGTGTTGAATAAAACTATGAGAGTTGTGTCATGAATAAGGATATATATAAAGAACCAATAAAGGTCTCGCCCGGCTGGTACATTCAGCTGCCCTCAAAAAGGCAGATGTGTCGTGCCCGGTAGTGAAACCCTAAGGTATCCAAATATATGAAATGCTGATAAAGGACTCGCCCAGCCGGTACATTCAGCGGCCCTCACAAAGGTAGATGTATCATGCCCAGTAGTGAGATCCTAAAAGCATAGACAACCCCTCCCCCACTTGTAAGGGGAGTTACACATCAAGCCTTTAGCCAACCCTCATACCCACTCTATCTCCTGGTAGGATTTTTAGAGAAGTATAAAACTGATTAGAGTCAACGACATGCACATGATAAAAAGTGGTCCCAATGCAGGCCACGAGATATGGAAGAAACCTGAGATCCAAGCAACTCTCAATACCTGAAAGAGTTAAGGCAAAAAGCTCCGATACAACCTTAGGATATCTCGGGTTTAGAATTGGAGAAAGAGTATGGAAATCTTAACTAAATAAAATTGCCTCGCCATTATATGCCTCAACTCTATCTAACTTGAGGAAAAGCTGGACTCTAATTTAGGGGGGTGATAACCTCTAATTTGTGATGCGTATATTAGTAATTTTCCTCAGTTTTCCACACTCTTTCTCAGATAAATTAGATAGAATCCTTAACTTTCCTCTCTTATTGCAAATATACTGTTAGATTAACTTTTCTCTCTTTTTACTTACATAAAAAGACACAAAAAAATCACAAAAGCCTCACATGGTCTCAAGACCGCATGGAGTCAAATGGTCTCAAGACTGCATGAAGCCAAACGGTCTCAAGACCGCATGGAGTCACACGGTCCTGAGACCACATGGAATCACACGGTCCCAAGACCGCATGAAGCCAACCGGTCCCGAGACCGCATGGAGTCACACGGTCCCAAGACCGCATGAAGCCAACCGGTCCCGATATCGCATGGAGTCACACGGTCTCAAGACCGCATGAAGCCAACCGGTCCCGAGACCACATGGAGCCACACGGTCTCAAGACCGCAAGGAGTCACACGGTCTCAAGACCACATGAAGCCAACCGGTCTCGAGACCGCATGGAGTCACACGGTGTCAAGACCGCATGAGTCCAAACGGTCTCAGGGTACAAACGGTCTTAGAGCCCAAACGGTCTCAGAACCCAAACGGTCTTCAAGACCATTTGGACCCAAAACTGCCCAAACTATTGGACTCCACTTAAAGCCTATAAATAAGACCCGATGGGTCCTCCCAAAGGCATCAAGTTTCAGACGTCCAAAGGCTGCCTCTTCTACCCCAGAGCTATTCCAACCTCCATCCTCTGCCCAAAGGTTGCCGGTCTGAGATCCACACTCCATCCTAAAGCTGCTTCCTCTCTCTTCGCCAAAGAAGGTGGGAAGAGGAGACCTCATCACTACAAAAAACTGGGCCATTATTCACGGGAGAGTCCTGTCACAAACCCCTCTCTACAGGCCCTCAGAAATAGGGACGGTTGAGGGTCTGGCCCTCACAAATGGTCCGTGAAGAGAACTCACGTGACAAATACCAGTGGCCCTCACAAATACAATTGTGAGGGACTATTTAGCCTTCATAAATACATTTTTGAGGGACTATTTAGCCTTCAGAAATACATTTTTGAGGGACTATTTAGCCTTCATGAATACATTTTTGAGGGACTATTTAGCCTTCATGAATACATTTTTGAGGGACTTGATGGTCCTGGAGAATATATTTTTGAGGGGCTATGTGGTAGTCATGAATGCCATTTGATGGTCAATCTGGACCTTCATCAATATATTTATGAGGGACTACTGTAAATGATTTGGTTATTGATTATTGATTATTGAATGATTTATTAAATGTTAATTAATTGTTACTATAGTGAATATCAAATTTTAAATGAAAACTTTGTATACATAACCTCAAGCAATATTTTTATACTAATTCACATGACATCATAAGAATATTCGACACCAAAATGACACATAAAAATGTTAAATCACCTCAAACCAATTTTTGATATTGAAGCAAAATATTATCCATACATTGCGTGCTCAACGTTGATATAAATAAAGAGTACATATGGTTTTAAAATTTGAGATTGATGACAATGAACATATCATGCTAGAAACTCTTAAGATCAATAATGTTTCCATATTCCTTCAAATGGTGTGGTGCTCTTCATCAATGCCAGGCCTCATACGGTTAGGTACTTGAATATTCTTCTCCTAAAAATGACAAATCATTATACTCATAGAATTTAAAGTTAATACATAAATCATAGTACAACAAATAACTTACCCTTATATTTCGGTTTTGGTCTACTCCAAGGCGCATTGTCGGTCGAAATGCATCATTAAAAGAAATTCTACCCTATCAATATAAATACAAAAAGGAATCAGAGCGAGTGCGAAGTAGAGAAAAATGTAAGTGAACCAACATAGCAGCAACATGCACCCGTAAACTAAAATTATGGTTGAGCTCAGTAACTAATACATAATTAAAAAAACTCAGTGGGTTAGTTAAATAGTACATGCCTATATCTCTGTTGACTGCACTTAGTTTCTTTCATAAGTGAGATGCATCTACACATACAAAAAGAGGACGATCCTCTCATGATTAACCACATGAACATTATTTTGCAGAAAAACTTCACATTATTGATGAGCATGAATAAAACTCTATCTATACACAAGCCTATATCTCATTCCAACTTCCATGCAGTTGGATCGTAGAGTTTAAACATTAGAACAGACTCCAGTAGACAATTTAACATTAGAACCTCAATTACTGCAGCAAGTTGCTGCTTCCACTCTAGCAACCACCCCCTCTCTCCCTCCACAACCTCTTAACACCTACACATTCTACTCTTGAACCATCTTTAGCATAGCAGCAAGATGATGCTTCCACATCAGCCAACAACCACCCCAAGAAACCACCTCCACATCAGCAACATGCTACTACTTCCTCCCATCTCCTAGAAACCACCTACAAATCTACAGACCACCCAATCTTCCATCATAACATCATCATCTCCTAGCAGCATGCTACTGCACGCCACCACCAGCCCACACCATCAACCACCACCAACAGCCCGCACCATCACCCACCACCAACACCTACACATCAGCACTCCCACCCACTAGCCAACACCACCACCACCATCCAACATCCACCACCACCACCATCCAACATCCACCACCATCAATCCTAAGGGTTTTTGGAAACCAAAGGGAGGCTGCAGCTTTATCCTCAATTGAGATGTTAATTGAGAAGTTAAAGGAATTTCACAACCACGAGCTATGAGGATAAGATATGAAGATTAATAATATGTAGTAGGAATTGCACAACCACGAGGACAACATAACATACCTAGAAGAGTTGGGACCTAACGAACTTGTATCATCAGTGTGCTTACATATATTAGAGATATTAGCAGCATGAAGTATATGAAGAAACTGACATCTTTAATTTGAATTGATAACTATAGGAGAATCAGGGACAACAAAATTAACATGAAGAAAATGAAACAACAATAAGAGGAAGACAAGTACGAATTGGTGAGAGAAAATGGGATAAAAAGAGCATGCAAATGGTAGAAGTTCTGTAGGAAGAAGTCAGAATAAGACAAACCAAGGGCAGTAAAAGGAGATTGAAAGAGGAAGAATCAACAAAACAAAATAAAAAATAGCAGTAGCAGGTGCTGAATTAGAAAATATAGAGGAAGGAATAGGTCAGTGAAAATAAATGGAAACATGCAAACAACAGTGGCTAAGAGAGGAGATTTAGGAGGAAGAAATCAGAAAAAGAAAATTAGATATGTAAATAGTAGTAGTAGATTTCGTAGCAGGATGTATAGGACAAATTTGAAAAAGAAAATATGCACATGCTTGCATAGTAGTAGGAGGGAATATAGGATGAATAACTCAGAAAAAACATAGCAGCAGGACGCAGGAATAAGATGCAGGAGAATGGATAAAAAAAGAAAAGAGAAAGAAGCAAGAACAATAAAAATATGAAAAAGTAGAAAAAACTTAACAAACAGCGCTATGAGGACATACCAATTTGGCCCAAATCAATCCTCATTTCCCCAAATCAGACCTGATTTTCCTCAGAGCAGACCTAATTTGCCACAATTTGACCTGATTTACTCTAAATCAGACCTATATCAACCATGCAATGACTGAAGGTGATCTAATTTGACCAAATCTAGACTCAATTCATGCTAGTTTAGCCTTTAAATTGCATAATTTGGGCCTAAAACGCCTTAAACGCCCACTTCATGTAGATAAGCTGAAATGAATTACTTACAGGATTTAAACGCTGATTTCTTGGTGTGAAAGACACCGATGAAGATGTGGTTGGTGTGTTCTGCATTTGAGGATAACTTTGTCGATTATTACCAGAAGAAGGGGACCAACTTTCAACTGCAGCCTTTAATAAAGTGTACATGTTAATATTCTTATGTGTATGAATATTGAAAATAATCTATAGCTGTAATGAGTTACCTGTGGCGCAAAGATCCGTGGATGTCCATTGCCTTGTATGGAAAGCCTGCCTACTCCATTCTCCCTTGAATTGGCTTGTATGGAAAGTCTGCCTACTCCAGTCTCCCTCGAATTGCTTGGTCTAGAAAGTCTTCCTAAGCCATCCCCGCTTGAATTATTTTGGCTGGGAAACATGCCTACATCTGCACCATTACTTGTGTTGTCTTGTATGTGAAAAGAACCCACATCCGACCTATTTGTGCCACTTTGCATGTGTAAGACACCTGTAGTATTCTGATTGGGGTATTCAGCTGCACAATCAACATTAATACCGCCATCCTATAACAAATACATCAACAATGTCAAAAAAAAATTATATATTACATTGACATAGACAACTGAAACTGAGTTACCTGTGATTGATTATACCAAGTCATTAATTGGGAGACGGAGTTCTTCAATCCATTTACTGTTTCTTCAAGTTCCTTAAGTTTATCCTGAAATAGAAAACAAATTACAAACATCAATCTAATAGACTAGTTGTAACTAATAGTTCAAGTTTAGATTCTCTCCAACATACATCCTTTGCATTGCTTTCCTCAAGAAGCATTTCATATCTTAAACGGGCAGCTTTTCCCCTATGTCCTATCTCTTTGTGCCCAATTCCAACACCTCGGATCCTAGCCTTTTTGGAAGGATTTAAAACTTGCAAATAAGCAGCACGTGTTAGATTATCAACACTTCTAGGATCTATTTCTTCTTGGTTTGCTACTTGGTTTTCCACGATATCAGAGATTTCAAGCTGTAATTAGAAAGCATCATAAAAGGAAAGCTTAAATTGAGATATCTAAGCATATGTAGCTTTGTAGACATCATAGGAAAACAAATATCCATTTTCTAACCGCTTGTGGGCTTTTGTCGTAAACTTTTTCCAAAAATTTGTTAAGAGGCACAACGGGTTGATCTTCACTGACCTACACATGATAGATAACATAATAATTGTCCATGTTATATGTTCAACTCCTACTAAGAAAGACAAGTGTCCATTATTAATACCATTTCTGCCCGATAACAACTCCATGGCTTTGATCCTGTGGTATGATCCATCACTTTTTTTGCTCTGTTTGCCTTGTTGATCTCGGAAATTTTCTAAACCATAAGAAACATATAATTAGAAAAAGTAGATAGGTATACATGCAAGTTATATGAAACCATCCTCAATATAAGCAAGCCAATAGCTAGATGTGGAAGAACATCCTCAATATAAGAGATAGATATCTCTCTAATGTCCAATTCCACATTGGAAAGGGGACTGATGTGAAGTGTGGAGTGTGGAAGCTCCCTGAGATCAGAGGAATTGAGCAGAATCAAAAAATATGCAGCAGCGTTGAAGTACACCTGCTGCTGGAACAGAAATGAAGTACACCTGCTAAAGAACAAAAATGAAGCTCTTCTTTCTACTCTTATCATTTATCACATATGGATACATAGAAACAAATGTGTTTTTGAAGACAGTAGGAGCAAACCAAACAGTGTGTGGCATTGCATAAATACTGATTATAGAAGTTTGCATAGATAAATTGCATCCTTCTTTTTGACTTTTGATATCTATCTTTATAGATGTATTGAGCTTTGCTCCCCTTTGTAAATTTTGTGAGTAATGAAAGAGAAACGCGCTTATTGATAAAAAAAAAGTTATATGAAACCATTGTACCTTAGACTTCTCGGTTCCCCATTCTTTAACAAGATTTTTAAACTGGTCCATATCTATGGAAGCATTTTTCTCAACTTTCTTCATCATCAATTCTGGTTCAATCTTGTACTTTTCATAGTAATCTTTCTTTACACATGCCCTCCACACTGATATCCCTTTGCTAATGTGTTCATCAATGTGATTCCATGCATTAGGGTGACTGCCTAAATCAAAGTATTTCTACAAAAACATAGAAAATATTACTTTAGATATAACAATCATACAATTTGTTGGTCTTTTTATGAAAAAGATTACCTCAATAAATGATTTTCTATCTGCAAAAGCTTGTTCTGGTTGTTCATTCCACTTCAAGTCTAGATGCCATATGTGTGGTTTCCTTGCTAGCATATGACAATAACGATTCAATTTGGCACCATTCTCCCCAATAGCATTTCCTTCATCATCCCATTGGACCTTGTGATGTGGCTGCCCTTGCTTAGGAAGTAGGCTTTGCTCACTTGCAGGCCCACGTCCATACTTCCTATTCTCATGTTCATCCTCAACATTTTCTTCAACTATTACATCATTTTCAATATTGTTGGATAGTAGAGTAGGTTCATCCTCACAATTTTCTTCAATTGTGGATGGAGGGACAGCAATAGGTTGACTGGGTGTGTTGTTACAAGTAGATCTAGTGAATCTTCTTCCTGCCATCCTTCAATTGACAAGGAAAAAAAATTAGATTATTAGTGCAGAAATGTCAGTAACAAAAGTAGTAGCTACATTTGAAAAACAAATAAATTGCGGAGAATATGAGACACCAACATATGAATATTCAGCATTTGAAAAATATATAACTTGTAGAGTACCTTGGTTTCATATCCCAAAAAAGAATAATGATGTCCTACTTGCTGGTATATGAAACAAGACTAAATAAATTGCAAAGAATATGCCATATAGTAACAGTTTGCCAAAAAAATGCAATACAACATATTCCCCAAGTAAATTATTCTAGACTTGCAAACAAAACAGACAGATTAATGAACTAAACATTAGCCCCATCATTCTTTTTTTTAGTTCTATCAACAAAAGATCCCCCGGTGTCACTCCTCATCCAAGACACATCACTAGTTACACCACCATCAGATTGTAAACCAGTCAAACAATTCTCAATAAGAGGTACTTCAGAATAATCTTTAGGAGGATGCTTTAGCACTGTGCACCAATCATCATCATTAGGATCCTTCACATAAAAGCATTGCAATGCTTGAGAAGCCAGGATAAACGGTTCCTCCTTTTTTTTTATCCTTGAAGTGTTGATTTGTGTGAACCCATACTCATCAATTCGCAACCCGTTAGAAGTGCTTTCTTCATACCAAGAACATCTGAATAACGACACTTTGATTCCTGGACCATAAGTTAGCTCAATAACCTCCTCTAAGTAGCCATAGTACGTGACTTCAACATTTATAGGATTTCGATCTCTACCACTTGAATAACTTGAAGTGTCAGCACACAAATACACTCCACTATTTTGTATAGTACATGTACTTTCAATGGGCTTTGAACGGAAACGATATCCATTGACCAAAAATCCTTCATAAGACATTCCCTCAACACAAGGGCCTTGGGATAACCATCTCAAATCATCGCTAATACTGTTCGGCCTAATCTCTCGCATTTGCATTACCTTCATAAAAAAGTAAAACATTAATGTAATCTACACTAACTTGAACATTAAGAGTGACAACAATATTTATGTTTGAGACTTACATGCTCTTTCAACCACTTAGAGAACTCCTTTGCATGTTTTGTTTCTAGGGTCCGTGGGGCAATGTTGGGTTCCATATCTTGAAGAATACACATGTGTTCACTGCTTTATAAGAAGTGTCTAAATTAATGTACAACATATATACAAATATCAGCAAGAATTTTAGGACGTAATTAAATCTTACCTTCTGTAAACATCCAATTCCTCTTTATTGAAAAGGACATAACGATGGGCTTGTTCCAAAGTGTGGATGTCGAAATTTCTTGACACTCCAACTCTAATTGGAGATCCATCAACATTATGAGGAGTGCGGATCAGTTTTGTCTCAAAATTATGCAAGTACCTACCACAAAATGTCAAACTTTCTTCAGCTAAATAGCAACTAGCAATACAACCAGCCGGTTTAGCTTTGTTTCCTACATACTTGTTCAATTTCTTCAAGTATCTCTCTATTGGGTACATCCACCTAGTTTGGACAGATCCGGCTTGCCTGGCTTCATAAGCTAAATGAATGGGCAAATGCATCATGATGGTGAAGAAAGAAGGAGGGAAGATTCTCTCCAACTGGCAAAGAGTGACAACAATTTCTTGTTCCAATTCTTTGAATTCCTCCACATCAATAATGTTAGAGCAAAGCTTGTTGAAAAATGAGCACAAATTAGCAATAGGCTTGTACACATCTAAGCTTATGCAATGTCTCAAGGCAACAGGTAGAAGTTGATGCATAAGAACATGACAATCATGACTTTTCAGCCCAACAAGTTTTCTATCAGATTTGCTAACACACCTAGATATGTTAGAAGAATAGCCATCAGGAACTTTCAACTTTTCTAACACAGATAGGAACTTATCTTTCTACGCATTAGTCATGGTGTAAGATGCTGGAGGCAAGTAATAGCGGTCACCTGCATCTACTGGCCATAAATCTCTTCGAATGCACATTTTCTTCAAATCTTGACGAGCTTGTAAGTTGTCTTTACTTTTCTTAGAATCACCCAATAATGTGTTTAAAATAATCTCACACACATTCTTTTCTATGTGCATCACATCCAGATTGTGTCTAACAGATAAATACTTCCAATAAGGTAGCTGAAAAAAGATGCTTATCTTATTCCAACCAGGAGGTAATGGTTGAATTTGATCTCCAAGCCTCTTGCGCTTATTCATTTTTCCAAATGTGATATTTTCATACCCATCAAATTGCCTCAGTATATCTTCTCCAGATAGTGGCTTAGGTGGAAGTCGAAAATCTTTTTCACCATCAAAATTTTTCCTATCACGTCTATACGGATGATTCATTGGAAGAAAACGTCGATGGAAACCATAGCATTTCTTTTTCCCATACTGTAACCATTTTGATACAGTCTCCACATTACAACAAGGACATCCCAAATATTTCTTACCTTTAGTGCTCCAACCAGATAAGTCACCATATGCTGGGAAATCGTTAATGGTCCATAAAATCATTGCCCGCATAGTGAAGTTCCTTTTTCTATATGCATCATAAACTTTGACTCCAATCTCCCAAAGTAGTTGCAACTCCTCAATTAATGGATCCAAGTATACATCAAGGTCATTGCCAACCATATGTGGACCTGGGATTAATAGGGACATCATAATAAATTGTTCTTTCATAAGAAGCCAAGGCGGAAGATTGAGAGGTGTCGCCAACACAGGACAGATGCTATGTGATGCACTCATATTGCCAAATGCATTAAATCCATCTGTTGCTAATGCCAATCTAACATTGCGTGTTTCAGCAGCAAAGTCTGGATACCTGGCATCAATAGACAACCATTCTGGTGTGTCTGAAGGATGATGAATACGACCATCCTTGCCTTTTACTTCTGATGGCCAAATCATGTCTTTAGCAATAGATGAATACATATAGAGCCTCTCTAACCGAGGTATCAAAGGGAAGTGATACATGAACTTAGCAGCTACCTTCTTTCCCTTTGTTTTGTATTGCTTTTCATTCCATCTTGAAGCACCACAAGTGTCACAATTTTCTTTTGAAGCTGCATCTTTGCGAAAAAGCATGCAATTATTTGTACATACGTCTATAGTAGAATGATCAAGTCGTAAATCCTTCACGATCACATTTGCTTCATAGTACGTCTCCGGGAATAGACAATTTTCTTCCGGAAATCCTGAAACAATCAAATGTAACAACTTTGTGAAAGAATCGTTGGACCATCCAGATTCCTCCTTCAGAAATAGCAAGGCAACCAAATACGATAGCTTAGAATGACTTGTGCAACCTCTATAGAGTGGTTGATCTGCCTCTTTTAGTAGCTTGTAAAATCTTTGTGCATCTACATTTGCAGGTTCCTATGTAGCATCAGTAGAGTGGTCATTTGTTGTGTCACCCATACCAAACAAATCCTCCAACATCTGATGCATATTGTCGGTGCTAGGCATGTTTGGTGCCACAACAGGATTGCTCCTACCAATCACCTCCCCATGAAACGTCCAAACATCATAGCTATGCACAAATCCTTTTTGTAATACATGTGAGAATACCTCCTCCTCTGTTTTAAGGTATCTGTTCAAACATACCTTGCAAGGACATATTAATTTCCCATGTCTAGTTGGTCTCTGATGGATAAGAGCAAACTCAATGAACTTTCGTAACCCTGCCTTAAATACATCACTTCGTACTCTGTTCCCAATATACATCCAACTCCGATCTATTAGAAAATCCATCTACATGAAGGAAAATATATAATAAGTAGAGGAACAGCTGTTTGAGATGTAGTCATGTAGGAGATGTAGTCATGTAGGAGCAAGAATAAGTAAGAAAAAGTAGCAATAAGAGGGGACATAGAAGTAACAAAAATTTAGATGCAATAGCAGGAACAGGAAATGAAGGAGAAATTGCAAAAAAAGAAAAGAAAAGAAGCTAGAATAGGAGACACAAGAGGAAATAGAAAAAAAATCAAAGAAACAGTAGTATAAAAGGACTGATTTTTTTGCAACAATTGCAGCAAAAGGGGGTCGAATATACAACATGAAAAAGGAAAAAGAGAAAAGGGGAGGGAAGGGAGATGACATACATGAAGTCTATCAATATACAAGAAGCAAAAAAAGAGGCAGAAGAAACATCCTTCAAGAAAAATCCTTCAAGAACTGCAATAGCATAGGTACCCACCTAATCAATAATAGTTCACAGATCCATCCATTAAATTTTGCTCACATGTCTCAACATATACTCGATTACAGGGGCTACTTATACTGTCAGACTAGCTACACTGCTTCTCTTCTCAAACTAGGCGATCTCTCTACTACAAAGGAGTATTTTGACGCATGGCTATTTAGACTCTACCAAAGGAGATTCAAAGCTGTGTGTGGTCCTGATGCTATGGGTTATGTCCAACATATCCCATAGAATCTCAATATTGTAGCAGATCTCTATGCATAAAGGCACTGACAGTCTATTTCTTCTTAGATCTGATATCAACATATTGTTATTACTTATAACAAGCATTATGAGACAAATACCTAACTGTCCCTATAAGTCAGCTGAAATACTTAAACATATAAGTATATGATATCATGTATAACATCTCATAAAATTAAGAACTGAAATACTTAAAATAAGTCAGCTGCATAAGACTTAACACCAACCAAGATAGAACATATGACATGCAGACCAGGACAACAGGGACAATTTCATTGTTTGGTATCTTGTTAATAACACAACACTCAAATTATGATAGTAGGAGACTGTAAACCAGCAGAACAATAGACTAGCAGAAGAAAACAGTTCATATATACCAACCACTACAGAAGAAAAGAAGTTTCCTCCCAAGAGAAACATTGTAGAAGTGTCTATCCCATCTAAAAAGATTACTTTCATTGATAGCTGCTAGATATCAAAAGAGGAAAATACCCACTTCCGAAAAATGGCAATTTGGATACAGAGATGAGTAGTAATAGCCTCCAACCTGGGAGTACAATAAACACATTTAAAAATGTATATACTTTTGATTAACTTTGTAAATATACAGGGGAATCCTATCAATGAGTTTACACTCAACAACCTTACCCCAATGAAATCAGCTACATGGCAATTAAAGAATAAATGAATGATAAATTCATTAGAACTTCTACACAGAAAACATATAGAAGTATAGAAAAACCCTCTTTTTTTAGGTTGTTCATCACTGAGATGTTGTTTCTAGCAATCCTTCGTAATAGGATTTTAAATTCAGATGTATGATCATCTGAATTAAATACCAAGAAAGTTGACCATAGATATCAATATTTTAGATAGAATCCTTAAGAAGGTATTTGTCATGGATCAATTTGATCCATAGACTAGCTTAAGAAGATGGTTACATCATCCCACTTAAGAAGATGGATATCATTCTTGCCTTCACAGTATCCCCACAAGAATTTTATAATAATTATTTCCACTTCATCATAGATAGAAGTAGGAAGTGAAAAGGAAGAGGACCAGAATTTTTGATTGGCGGACATAGTAGAATTACAAAGTTCTAGTATCCAATGGAAACTGAAATGATATGTAAATAAGTTTGGTATCTTTAAAAATCAAATTATGGGCATAGAAGCACTAAAGCATGGGCGTAAAATGAATGTAACTTCTGGTTCACTTGTATGATATGTATCATTATAAGTTAGTAGCATACCATCTTTGTGCACGCTTAGCATCAATAGAATGTCTGTCATGACCATGGAAAGCTTCAGACATGCATTCAACAAAAGGTCTGCTCTGGTTGAGAAGTCTAGTCAGAAGCCTCAAGAATGAATGGGTGTTCTTAGTAATGTGGGTTCATCCTTGATTCCTTTGTTGTTAAAACAACATTTGTATATTTGTCTTTTTTCATTTTCCCCCTCCATCTAAAATAGTTCCCTTTCTTTAACATGTGGTTGTGATGCAGGCCCTAAAAGCCAATAACTATGATAATGATCCTCTGCTAAGTGCAGCTCTGTACCTGGATATTAATTAAAGGCCGACTGCCCAGGGCTCCCATGGCACACATCCATTCCTAATATAATAGTTGGCTCTTAGGAGATCTTTGGCATGGATGGAAGATGCAGAGAAGTTCACCACAGCTGAGCATCCTCCATCCATGCCAAAGATCTCCAAAGTGCCAACTATTATATTAGGAATGGATGTGTCCCATGGGAGCCCTGGGCAGTCGGCCTTTAATTAATCTCTAAGTACAGAGCTGCACTTACCAGAGGATCATTACCATAATTATTGGCTTTTAGGTCATACATCACAACTACATGTTATAGAAAGGGTATTATTTTAGATGGAGGGGGTAAAGGAAAAAAGACATATAATATATCCAATTGTTGTTTTAGGAGGAACCCACATTACTAAGAACACTCATTCGTTCTTGAGGCTTCTGCCTAGACTTCTCAACCAGATATGAGATGTTGATAATGACTTAGTGTGCCTCTGCAAAATGCAAAAACACCAGGCTATATTATACTTACAACCAAAAAAAAAATTAAGTGGTGACTAGACTCTTACATATTCCATTTGACCCATATAATTTTAATAAATCATTACACTTAGCTTACTACATGTCTATTTTTAAACATCAACCCATTCTCAGTCCATAGTAATATTACCCATTTATCAAACATCACAATGTGAGTTCTGAATGAAGGCTATAAGGTTTGAGATTTAATTTATATGGCTATTTTATGTAAAGAGGAGATACGTTATAGGAAACTCAAAATTTGGATACGCAAATGAAGAAAGAAGCAAACACTGGCAGTAATTAACAGATTACAGTAAACTATTGGGATACACATATGAAGAAATAAGCAAGCATTGGCAGTGAATAGTACATTACAGTGAACTCAAATCTGGGATACACATGAAGAAGGATGCACATTGGAATCGTTACCTAAAACTAAATGAACGAAACATGATTGAATCAAACAACATAACAACAAGCAAGAACAACAGTTGCAAGAGAATAATAAAATAAGTAGCACAGAAAAAAGATGCAGTTTTAGTAGCAGTACCTTTTCCCACGCTTCCGGTCAATGGACAGAAGCAACGAGATTAAAACTGAAGAAGAAGAACAAAGGACGTTGCAAGAGAAGAACTGGAGCAGAGGCGGTTGGGCAGCTTATGGGCGTCAGATCAAGGAAAAGAGACCAGAAGCTTGATCCAAGGTTGAAGTATTCTTCAGAGCTCCTGCTGGGCACTGCCTGAGTCGGGTGCCGCTGGTTTTGCTGGGATCTGGCACGATATGGCTACTCCTGGCCGTGGAATTGGAAGCCGGCCGACGATTAGAGTTACAACCTGCTGCACTTGGGGTGGAAGGAGCAGTTGGGGCGCCGTCCGGGAGGTAGGCGCGGTTGCAGCTAGGTGCGACCGGTGGGATTTGGGAAATGCTAAGCGGCTGGGGTCGTGGGGTTGCTGAGGCTGGGCGGCATTAAGCTGGAGCAAACCCTGGCCGTGGAGTGAGCGAGGCCTGGTCGATGGATTGAAAGCGTGGTCGATGGAATCAAGGAGGCGTCGAGGACGAGGGCAGGTGATCAGTGCTTCCCTAGTTCGTCATTGTGTAGAGGGACGAGTGGGGAGGGTTTTTCTTTTCCTTTTTAATTTTGATATCCAAATGTTGTATTTTAGAATGGAGGGAAGGGAAATGAGATGGAGGGAAGGGATATGAGATGGAGGGAATCATTTGTGATGGTATTTTTCAAGGAATGATTAGTGACTAATGTATTTGTGAGGGATTAGTATTTGTAAAGATGTTAAAAAAACGGTTGAGGGATTTGGTCCCATATTTGAAGGATGAGCCCTCACAAATAGCCATCATTATTCACAATCTATGGTTCCTCACAAATTTTCTTCAACAAAGGCCAAATTTTTTGTAGTGCATCATCGAGCAACCTGTGAAGTGTGAAGATCATCATTCTCTCTCCTTCCAAGGGGTTGACTTTCCTCTCTCCTTTGTGGGGATGGTGTTCTCTCTCTCTCTTCTCGCCTCCTTCTTTGTCCTAGCTATGAGCGAGTAGTATCATTCACTAGGATGCGGGGAGTAGCCCCGCTACCCATGTTTTCATTTCATGCAATGTAATCCATAGTTTGCAATAGAGATATACTTTCTTTTCAGTTCGACATCAATCGTTTAATGAATGCTTGTTGCTTGATCACCAACTCATGTTATCTTTTATCTTTTAGTATAAATTGTCTACGTTTGTACTATCAGATTCGAATCTCGATTGAATGTTGGTTCTTGATGCATGTATCCACCATGCATCTGTTTCGGTATCTAGGAGTGCTTCTCAAGAAGTGGAGTAAACTCACTTCCATCGTTGTACTTTCATACCATGAAATGGAATCAGTTGATGTATGAAAGTACAACCTTGATAAGTCGAGGAACACACTTTGCGAAGGGAATGATGTAAAGTAGGTGACCATTCATTCGGGGATGGCTGGCTTTTCAACATTCCCACACTTCTCATAGTTAGTTCTCCGAAAGGAAACTAAATCTACAAAGATACTAACTGTTTAGACTCTTTCTGCAGGTTATGTTTTATGTTGCATGTTTTGATCCATGTGTAGTGGTAGTGAAAGCCGATCACATCCTAGTGACTCATTATCATTGTTAACATAATTAAGTTTACTTTCTTGCTTTGCTTTACTTATACTTAGTTTAAAACAACCAAACCAAACTTTTTGATCTAGATACCAACTGCTAAGAGGTTAAGTGAGATTCTAACGTTTTCCATCTTGTTGCTCTCAACAAGACCGTTGTCCTGTGGATTCGACCCTTAACTACACTATGATAAGACTTCCACGTATCCTAGCATATGTGGGTGGAGTTCTCAATCTAGTATAAGCAAGGATAAACCTAAAGGCTTACTATCTTTAGGATTTTTAGTGGTGTGTACAATTCCACATGAGTGGAAGCTCCATCAGAGGGGACAACCAATGTGAGTCGTATTTGACCCTAAACAAATATACTACACGACTGTATATACATCTTTTATTAATCCCTGAGGATTTGAGGTGTACCACTAAAATTGAACTGATCACTATGAAGTCATATGAGATCAATGAAAGAGCTGAAATCAATGTCTTCTCCTACACTACTGGTCAGTTCGAGTCTACACCGTAGTGACATATAGTCAAACTACAAAAGACAACAACATATTGTAACGCCCCTCCAAGCACAAACATGACAACAGAAGCAAACCCTATGTTGTCCATAACATGGGTCGCTCAGCTCAGAGGAACATTACAAAACATGATATACATTGCAACAAGATAAATGAAACACCATGCATTAAATCAAAATAGGGATTCATATATTGTTATTAAAAAGGGAAAAACATAAATTGTCTCATCTTGATCTCAAGCCTAACACATATAAACTAAGCAAATCTAAGACATGGAATAAACTAAACTATATAATCTATGGAGTGGTAGATGGCACCCCACCAAGCCAAAGTCTCCTTGAGCCAGCTACACTTGAAGGCTCACTTCAATTCTCTCTTGCTCCTTGATCTAGGGACATCTCATCCCATGACCATGCGAAACAAAATAGCAACACCAGTAAGCGACACCATACATTTTATAAGAACTAAAAATAAGCAGATACTTGACTTGAAAGGAAACCTTGACATGAATTTAACTTGAGCATTCTTGAAATTAATTACTTGACATAAATAAGAACCGAATAAGTAAAATATGCACTCTCTATGATTTGCCCACTTAAGAGCCCATAATTGGCACTAATGCCCATGATTTGGCTAAAAAGCCCCTTGAGGTCAATGATTGGTTATGAAAGCCCATAATTGGCATGAATGCCCATAACGACCCCTTGAGGTCCATGATTGCGAGAGAATATGAAACTTAATCAAGTTCATATAACCTAATTCTTAAAATGAACATTACCATAATCTTGAACATTAAATCTTTGACGTAATGGGATTTCTCCCTCACCACATGATTTACATGGTTCTTTCTTAAATGTCTTAATCATTACATGATCATAATCCCTAAACTAATGAGCATTTGTGATAAACATAGGACTTTATGAATATAACAAACAACATGCGATAATATAATATGAGACATGATCATTATCTTAATTTTATTCATTTACTTGGAATTTAAAGCATAATCATAAAACAGACATAACATGCATCTCAACCAAGTTACATTTGTATGTTGGAATGACCCGCTTACCTTATTAGAGCAAAACTTAATTTAGCCTCCCTGATCCTAAGTCGATTCTATGTTCCTGAAATTACATGATTTATATTAATTATCTTCATTAATACATCCTAAACCCTAATTTGATTATTCTAGAAAAACATGGCCAGACACTCTTGAATTAGGGTTTGAAAACCTGAAAATCAACTTGCTTATCGAAAAACCTTTCCAATGACTATTTTCCATAATTTTCTGATCATGGATGTAATTACTACAATTTTAGTAAAATCTGACTCAGATATCACCAAAAATCCACATAGGAAAAACAATTAACATAGAGCTAGTGGGCCCTTCCTAGTTGGCCCAAACAAAGTCGGCAGCTTGGCCAGGGCTCGCTCATGCAATCGACAGTTGATCAGGTGGCAAAATTATGAAAATATCCACCGGGCAAAACTCAGAAAGCCAAAACCCAAGGGGGTAATCCTGGAAAAGCCACCCTGGCTTGTTCATCATCCTCACGATGAAGAATAATAGCAGGGGAGCCAACCCAAGCTTCAAGGACCCAAGCCTGTACTTCAATTCCTAAAACATAAGAAGCTAGAAGTGGGTCATTTCCTCTACGTTGATCGAATGCACCATATCACAGTTGGGTGAGTGAGGGGTTGGAACCACCCTGAAGATCGTCTGCCCAGGAAACATGAAGAGGAAAAAAACATGACCCACTACTTGGGTTCAATACAAAAGAATCTAGATACACAAAAGGTGTTTGGGGTCCTCGGCGGAGGTGAAAAGAGGAACAACATCGCTCAAACGAATCAAGATTGCAAGAATCCACGTTGTCGAGGCGAAGCAGCAACAACAAGTCAAAAGGGGGAAAAGTACTTATGATTTGGGGAAAAATTGAGATCTGGTAAGGCTTTTTGGAGGCTTAGGAAATGATCTATAGATTCAAAACTCATAACAATGGCCGGAGACCCTGTGGGTAAACCCCAACCGTGGCGACAAGCTCCGGAAGACCGAGTCGGGTGAGGGAAGGTGTACACGGATGTCACTGGGATCAGGGAAACCACAGAGATGATTAAGTGGGCAAAGAAGATGGTGTAACAAGGCGTATGGGTGCTTATTTATAGGTGCGAAACCTTGGTGAGGCCGAAGTCCCAACCCCATGGGAAAATAGGGGAGGGGCATAGGTTCCTATCGACTGGGAACTATAGGGCATGAAGCCCTATCATATCTGGTATGGGAGAGTCCAGACAGGTGTGAGGATCGTGAATAAGAAACCTAATCATGCTGAGATGTTGCAGAGAGTGAGAGAGAGAGATCAGGAACCAAAGTCCCAGGCACGGAGGAAATCAAGCATCGGGCGAAGGGGAAGACCCCCGCTTGTGAAAAACTGAGAGGATTTGGGAGTCTGACCCGATACTGGACTCTGTCCATGTGACAACACAAAAAAACACATATAACTTTGGGATAGATATGATTATCTTGATAATATGTGATTAATAACTATATAAGTTTGTTCCAAAAATCATTTAGGTGATCAAATTAACTTCAAATGATATGAAAATTGAACCACGAGCCATTTATAGTGTCTAGAACCTTCCCATATAGTTATATTTAGGTGTAGACTATCTCTTAATCATGAATTCGAAAAGTGGCATTATCTTAATGTAGACATTATTAAAAGGTGAAATTAGGGGAATTATTCCTTCCTTGGTAAATTGATTGAGCCAAAATTTGAGTTTCATAGAATATTTCATTATATTTGGGTAACTTACATCAAGGTTTAGGATTTTGAAATTTAAAAGTTGAAAATTTGCCCTAAAGACCTTAAAATTGTTTTATTTACCAATTTGGGATGTTACACATATAGTCACAACTATAATCCCATAGAGACAACAAAATTATACTCAAATCTATGGTCCTATAAAACACCTAGCCTGCCTTGGTACATGACACGTCGCTAGAAAACTGGGTATATGACCCCCTCAATGAGGTACAACCGTAGTTGTCCTCTATCACATCATGTCACATGCTCATCACCTAGAACCAACTGTAGTTGTTCTCAAAACAATTGGGATCAAGATGTCAAGGATACATAGTCACCTACACCTTACATACTCAATAGTAAGCACTCTGGGTTTCCTTTGGGAATACCCATTTCACCATCCAACAAAGTACTGACACTGAAGATGGATCTATGGCACATGACACCCACATGATTAGGGTTTCACATGATTAGTTAAGCCAATTGGGTATCTTTTAGCCTCAATCAAGTTACAATATATAAACCCTAAACAAACTCTACAAAGATAAGGGGAAGAAAGAAGTCTAGAAGATATAAAATGTATAAAGTGCAAACTTGTCACAATAACACTACTAATTCCAGGCCATCAACATCAATACACAACCATACAAGGCTGTCACCACAATTACACTACTATGGGATATTAATCCCTCATCACATCACTGGAGGATAACACCTCACACTAGGCATTTATCCTCTGCCAGCTCATAAGGTCAATCACATCATTATGATCTCAACATGCATTACAACCATACAAGGCTCCACGTTTCCCTTGGGAATCCCCATTTCACCATCCAGCAAAGTACTGACACTGAAGATGTATCTATGGTATAGGGAAACCACATGATTAGGGTTTTACTTGATTAGTTAAGCCAATTGGGTATCTTTTAGCAT
Source organism: Alisma plantago-aquatica (assembly GCA_963693085.1). Taxonomy (NCBI): domain Eukaryota; kingdom Viridiplantae; phylum Streptophyta; class Magnoliopsida; order Alismatales; family Alismataceae; genus Alisma; species Alisma plantago-aquatica. Next base: position 209,838,296 of record OY856414.1, read on the forward strand.
CAATCAAGTTACAATGTTTAAACCCTAAAAAAACTCTACAAAGACAAGGGGAAAAAAGAACTCTAGAAGATATAAAATATATAAAGTGCAAACTTTTGTCACAATAACACTACCAATTCTAAGCCATCAACATCAATACACAGCCATACAAGGCTATCACCACAATTACAATGCTATGGGATATTAATATCTCATCACATCACTGGAGGATAACACCTCACACTAGGCATTTAGCCTCTGCCAGCTCACAAGGTCCATCACATCATTATGATCTCAACATGCATCATCAAGGCTCATATCCATAACCTTGTATCATATATTCATTACCTTGGCATTCACAAGCTATGACACTTAGTTAACCTACAAGGTTAGAATCATACAAGTAGGATAGACAAAGTATAATCACATGCTAGTTATCCAAGTAAGCTCAATAAGTATACCATACCCTAGAAATAGGGTTAGGGTTCACATACATAGCCAATTAGGGTTTCATATTATTTTTCAACCACCAAACCTTAGATGCATCATCTCCCACTTTCTTGGAACTCATTAGGGTTAATAATCATGGTTAGAATTAAACAAACAATAGTCCAAACAACACTATGTATCGACCATCATTTACTTGTACACTTGTAGTAACCTTACTATGTTACACGTGTAGTGACCATGTACCCTACCAAGTGTAGTGACCTTCCTGGGTGAGTGTAGCGACCATCTCACCCACCTACTAGGTGTAGAGACCATCCACACACACGTGTTGCGACCCACATAAAAATTCAAGAGTGTCGATTGAAAAAAGCCAACCCATAAAAGGGGCATGTCGACTGAAACAAAGCCAACCCAACTTGTATCAGCCAAGACCATTAGGGTGAGTGTAGCGACCACCAAGGTCAAAATACCTCAAACACACATAACAATCTTTATAATATAAATAAAACAAAGCCAAAGACAGATGGTAAGTGTCAAAACACTAAGCACCATTCAAGGAGGGAAAAATCCATACAAGATGGTCATCAAAACCTTAAAATGACTTCCAACATGATCCACTAAGAAATCAAACTAGGAAAGAGAAGACCAAGCTTCAACCTCAAGAAAATAGATTCAAAAACTCAAGAAAAACATAAGAGCTTAAACATAGCATGGCGATAAAGCCAAGGATCATGGTGCATGCATGGAAATCACCTCATCATCACATAGAAAATGAGCACATGAAATTAGGGTTTAAGGGAGAGAGCAATCTATATGAGAATATTACAAAGTCATAAACCCTATATCATGATAACTTCATCTAGCACAAAAGCATCAAGTTTTAGAGGTTAAAACAATAGCATGCAAGCATGATTATGGTAAAAATAATAGAAGAGGGAAGAGAGTTATTTAATGTGCCTTATGGAGAGATCAAGCTCCAAAGATCATCATATCCAAGAGAGAAGAAAGCTCCAACTAAGAGAAACTCCAAGGACACAAGATCACCTCATAAGAGAAGAACACCATGGTCAAAGAAGAGCTCAATAAAGAGGTGAAAACTGTAAGCGGAACCAATTAAGAATAAAGGAGAAAGAGGAACGCTTCTTTTCACATAGGTACCACCATGGTTGCACCATAGTATTCGACCTTAGTGAGTAGAATATCCTCAAGAGAAGGCTACCATGGTTACACCATATTCTCACAGCCAAGAAAGGAGAAGAAGGTAGGGTAGAGAACCAAAAGAAAACGTGATCAAGGGTTCAAAACTACTTACCAAGAAAGAAGATCACCACAAAGGAGATGATCAAGCTTAAAAGCACCACATGCAAGGTTTCTCGACCACAAAGTCTCAAAGATCAGTCCTCTTTTGCTCCTCAAATCTCTAAGGATGAACACAAAGGATTTCGAGAAGAAAAAGTGCTGAAAAGGATGCTTGAATGAAGAAGAGAAAGGTTATATACTCAAGGTTGAAGAGACAGGTAAGGTGGTTATGAGGTGTCTACACAAGAGAGCACTAAAAGGACACTTGTCCACCAAGGAAGCAACCAAGCAACCACTAAACACATGCATGCAACATATGGTGATAAAACCTAGTTGGGGTATCAACCACATGGGTCACAACCACCCCTGTTGAGGCTAAAAAATACCAAGGAACCATGTAACGACTGCTATAAGAGATTACCCAAACAAAATATAGTCAAAACACATCACTAGAAGACAAACCATTACATCCAAACTGTCGGGTTTTACATGGTCAGAGTAGGCGGCGGAAATAATTTTTTTTGACCATAAACCCATAACCACTAGATCACAATAACATCTATATAATGGGAAGGATGGTTTTAGCGAGTTATACCTGGTCCTGAGGCTTGCTCAACAACTCTACCTCACAGCAAGTGCGGTCTTCAACCACCTATATTTGATGATGTCTGTGTAGCTCCTGATCTTGAATCAGACTATGATTGACTATCGTCCTCCTGAGTGGTAGAAGTCTGCCACCTCTATAAATAGTATGTACAGACTACCGTGAACTCTAGTCATCCTAAAGAACAGACTAGAAGGAGTTGTCCCCTTCTATTAGCGTACTAGTCACCAACACACTCTCCCACAATCAACTACTTTTCTACAGTTGTCTTTCCCTCGCTGTTCCTTCTTGGATGGGTAGACCTTGCTTGGGCTCTCTTGGTTACCAAAACCAGAGATGACAACAACTGTAAGAGAAATGGATTCTCAGAAGATCTGAGTTGTATCTCTATTGTGTGTCTGGAGAAGCCCCCTGTACCCCTTGACATGAATTTACCGTGCGTAGAAAGCAAGTGCACACATCAGAGTAATATAGGCCTTTGTGAGGCCCGATTCAAACTCAGGGAAACGTAATTATTGGTAGACTACTACTAACTACTCACAATCAGCTAGACCAATTAAAATGATTTAAGAGTTGATTGAAAAAGAAAAAAAAATAAAAGAAAACAAAGCAATCGATTAAATGTTTAGTTTAATCAATTTAAATGGGAATCTTTAGGATTACAGTTTCACCACAGGTTCTCGTTGTATTAATTTCGACATAGTTAACCTAATCCGTCTCTCATTCTAGGTAGTGGCCTATAGTCAGAATTGCTCACTTTCGCGATACAATTCACTACCTAAATCTAGGTCGATTCCACATTAGTAGTAACCTATACCCTAAACTAGGTGCATGAAGACCATACTCTGGGTTTCCACCATTAACCGTACATCACCTTGTTTAAAGGATTTATTAGTTAATGTGAATTTCGTCTCTTTTCAACCGTTAATTCTTCTTTCAAAGTAATTAAAGGCATTATATTATCATTATGGTGATCAATCATAATAATATAATGGAGAAAACGAAATCATACCACAGATTTAAGAGACAAATTATGAAATACTATGGTAAAAATGTCATACAACGATCGCCTGGGCTACTCTCGGTCCTAAAGATAGAGGGGATTAGCCCCACATGGTTGACAATGGAGAACACATAGGAGTAGAGAAGAAAAACATGGGAAATATGGAGAAAACTCATGTAACCCCTGATACGAAGGTGCTCCTACAGATCCTCCTCGAGAAACATGCGTTTTGCAGTCTTCTGGCAGTAAAATCGCCCGTCGGAGGTGCTCAGATCGCCCGGTTGACGGCCTTCATCTCTTGTTTCCCCTCTCTCTGTCTCCTTATTGGATGTCATGCGACACCATATGAGATCTCCCCCAGGGCTGACCGTTCTCTCCTTAGGTCATAGGACCACTTTACGACACCGAAAAAGCTCCACCGTCGGATTAAAACACTCAGTTTTAGTACAGAAAATTGCCAGATCTCGATGCTGTCGATACCATCGACACCCAGGTCGATGGTATCGACCATGATGTTGATATTTCTTTCCAAAATCACATTTCAGGGTTGATTCCTGATGAAATGTCGATACTATCGACACTAGGGTCGATGATATCGACTCTAGGTAGTGCAAACGTACCTGAAAAAGTGTCGAAACATGTGCATAAGTCTGGGGATTATATAAAATCATATATATATGATAAAATGAGTATAATTTGATGCAAATAGAGTTCAAAGACCAACTATAGTGAATTATGCAAATATAATCAAGAAAATGACAAAGACATGCATAAAATAGATATAAAATAAGCCTGTAAAAGTGACTCAAAACCCATGCATCGAACTCCCCTAAGCTTAAACCTTGCTCATCCTTGAGCAACAAAACTTTGGATCTGGTTGAGATAAGTTAGCAAAAGGACATAAATACATGAAGTGCATCTGCATCATCCCCACTTTCTTTCCACAAACTGGCCCTTATTGACCACTGAACACTAACTGCCATCCAGGCGACCAAAGACCTATGTAAAAGATGTTCGTCCCCCAATCAATGAAACACTATCAATTGAAGCAGTTAATATGATAAACTCATCTGGTCCATACTTACTGCACCTTATGATCTCCTATCTACGTTGCTCATTTCCTAACTACCATCTAAATGGAAGCATATCTCCTGATATTAATGAATGAGGAGAATATCATGGGTGGCCTACTGATTAGAGCAACGGGTGGATGGGATAGATGGCTGTGGAAGAGATGGAAGCACATAACAGTCAATCATGCAATACAAAAATTAATGACCTATCATGATGCAAAATGCAAGTGAAAATGTCCTAATGCTACATTTTTGGTGGAATGATGCATGCACTTTCATTCCATCTCAAGGTGAGATGGAATATCTAAAAAAACTACACCATATGCTTATTCTTCTTAATCCTTAGGTGAGAACATGTTCCTTTCTCCCTCTTCTTCTTTATTACTTCTCAATTCTTTTTTTTTCAATATTTTTTTTTCAAGTCCTTATTTTCATAGATGACAATGAATTATTTGTCGGGTTCACTTCTTATTACATACTTGTGCATTTGAAGCATTCTATTTGGGGGGTATGGATCAACCTCACCAGCTTTAATGTTTCAGAAGACATAAGATGCATCATGTAATATATGCTCAAAAAATTGTGAATGCAACTACAAAATGACAATTATGCAATTAAATGACACACACCTAAGGATAATGTGCATGTATAACTACTCTATCCTTTTTTTTCATTTTCATGCAAAAAATATGTGAAAATATATGTAATACAAGATCTATCTACATGAGATGCAATCAAAAAGTGAAAGACAGTAATGTGCTCCCATTTCTTATGGTGGAGTGTGATTGAAATTGCTGTGGATCTGATCACAAGAATAATTGACAGAACCTTTTGAAAATATCATATGTCCCTCTCTAAAGACCTATGTATAGGGTAACTGAAGGATTTATCTCTTAAACTTTAGTCTAAGGTCATGTTAGTATTTGATCAGTTCAGGCTCAACAACCTTGTCAATCACTTTTCCTTGGACAATAAAGATGGTCATTCATGTCCCCATGTCCTGAAGCTGACTCACCCAAACACTTCCTCAGTTATGCAACTCAATTACTCACAAGAATTAAGCTCAAAAAGTTTACAATATTCTCATTTTTTTCATGTGCACACAACCCAAGAGTAATACTCCCAATTGAAACCATGCATTTATTGCTCCACAGATTACACTAGATAGATGTGGATCCTACAAAAGCGGTAAACCTAGAAATAAATACAACTAATATTTCAAAAGTAAAAGCAACATGAATAAGTAAGTAAAAACTAAGATAGAGGGCTGTTCCAACACCCCCAAGCTTGAATATGACTATGGCCTCATAGTCAACATGCCCACATAAGAGGTGGAACATCAGTACCATTCGCTTTGAAGTGTGGTGAAGAAGGATGGTTGGATGCTCAAGTGGACCAAGTGATGCTTGTTATTTCCCTCTTTTTGGTGGCCCACTTTTGTGTCTTAGTGGTTTTAATATGTGACTCACTTCATCCTTCTTTGTTCTGCAAAAAACGGTGTGAAAAAAATCTCGTTTCAACACCTTTTACGGCCTGTTTTATGTAGCTGTCCTGCAGGTGTCGATACCATCGACACCAAGGTCGATGGTAAGGCTCAGCAATTTTGGTGTACCGACACATCTAAAAGGCTGGGAAATCAAAAGTGTTGATACTATCGACACTAGGGTCGATGGTATTGACATTACTGTCACCAATTTTTATGAAAATCTTCAGGAATATCGATACTATCGACACTAAGGTCGATGGTATCGACTTTCTTCAGTGTTTCCTGATCCAAACTTGATACTATTGACAGGGGTGTCGATAGTATCGACCTTAAAATTCTGCACACTTCAAAACACGAGTTAGGGTACCATTTTTACAAAAATTATCAAAACCTAAGCAAAAAATAAGTACATAAACATAAAAGAACATAACCAAACATAAAATAAACCTAAAGTTGGGTTGCCTCCCAACAAGTGCCCTTGTTTAATGTCCTAGGCTTGACATAAGGATACCTTTAACCTAGGTTGTCAAGGGATGTCTCCAATGATTCATTTGGCAGTTTGAATTTAACTCTATCATCACCAATCCCAAGTGTCAAGTAACCTCGCCCAATGGCAGTGATTACATCAGCCGTAGCTTGGAATGACCTTCCCAATAGCATCTCACCTCCTTCTGGCTCATGCATGTCCATGACCACAAAGTCAACAGGGAAGATGAATTTGTTGACCTTGACTAGCACGTCCTCGCATATACCTTGCAGCTTCACAATGGATCCATTCGCCAACTCGATTGTCATGGAAGTTTGTGTTGGCTTCTACAATCCCAAATTTTGAAAAGTGGCATGTGGCATAAGATTAATGCTTGCCCCTGAGTCACACTGTGCTTGTGGAAAATGTTGGCCACCTATGCAACATGGGATGTAGAAACATCCTGGATCTTTCCTCTTCTTTGGTAGCTGTCCTTGGATTATAGAACTCACTATTTCATCAACACACACAACATCTGTGTCTTTGATCTGACGTTTCTTGTTGATGATGTCTTTCATGAATCTTCCATATGAAGGAATTTGCTCTATAGCCTCCACCAATGGAATGTTAATGTGGAGCTTTTGAAACATCTCCAAGAATATCTTGTAGTGCCTATGCTCTTTCTTCGACCTCAGACTATTCGGGAATGGCACACTTGGCTTCTTTATGCGCTTGAGTGGTGGCACATATGGGCTATTTGGGGTCTCCTCCCTTAAGATTGCTTCAACACCACCTTCTAAGATAGGATTTGACACGTCATTCACAGTTGGTGTAGCTCGTAGCTGCTCATCCTTCTCGGTGGTAGCAACTCCACTACAAAGTATGGCCTTCACCTGCTCCTCTTTCCTAGGCGTGGGCATGGTTGTGATGGGTTCTTGGTGAGATTTGCTGAAAGGGAAATATCCGCCTGGTAGTCCATATAAGCTGTGGGGGTATGGTACACTAGGTTTTACCTCCATATCAAAATGCATTTTCCCCTTTTCATGGACCTCCACCACCAGGGGTTCTGGTTCCTTAATCACAGATATATACTTCACTTGATGATGTGCTTGAGCAGACTTTGCATTACCATCCGGTCTTTGTTGATTTGTATGCTTCATGGTTGCCACTTCTTTGGCAATTTGAGTCACAATCATCTCTAGTGCCCTCACTTGCACTCCATGACTATGCAATGTCTGCCCAAATTTATTCAAAATCTCACCCTAAGACTGTAACTGCTTGGCGAACATACTCATCATCTCTTGATTTTGTTGCACCACTTGACTAAGCAACTCGGTGCTTTTATCCTCTGCCTTTGATTGTGGCTTTGAATCTGGATCTTGTAGGAAGTTGTCTGGATCCTTCCATGAGAAATTTTTGTCCTTCCTCCAAGTATAATCATTGTTCCTATAGCCCTATTGTTGCATAAATCTGACTTGGGCCTCCTCATATGATTCTTCCTCTTTCTCCACAAGCTTCTTAGCTATGAGATCCAATTTGTCATTCAATTCTTTGATGGCTTTGGCATCCCCTGCAACTTTAACTTGTTCCGGCGCATCTCTATCACCCCAGGACTGTTTTTTTGTCATGTTCTTCAAAATCTCCCAACACCTTGTATCTGTGTTGTTTAAGAAGAACCCCGAACCTGCTGAATCCAGGTTGCTTCTATCATGCTCAGAAAGAGCAAAATAGAAAATCTTGACCTATTTCTCCTTGTCCAGCCCATGATGTGGGCACCTCCTCAGCATTATCTGAAAGCGCTCCCAAGTCTCAGAATATGTTTCACCGACTTTCTGGCTGAAGTTGTAGATCTTTCTTACAAGATCATTATTCTTCTCAGGAGGAAAGAATCTCTCGAAGAACACTTTGACCATATGATCCCACAATTCCACATACTCGTCGTCCAAGTTATGCAACCATTCTTGGGCATTTCCCGCTAGAGAGCTGGGAAATAATTTCAAACAGAGTGCCTCCTGCGGAAACCTATCTATCTTGACCATATCATAGTTCTCCACAAACTGGCTTATGTGGGCCATCGAGTCTTCATTTTTCATCCCGTGAAATGCATTGGACTTGACCAAATTGATTTGGCCTGGGTCAATTTTTTAGTTGGGAATATTGATGGCTTGCTTCTTAATTGGCCCCTTTGATGAAGACAAGGATGATGCCTTGATTTTATCCCAAATTGTTTGTTCCTCGACCATTACTTCCGGTTCAGATTCACAATCCACGTTCTCGAGTTGATTTTGAATGTTGATTTCCTCATCATCTGATCCCAAGAATGGGACCTCTGGTGATGACTGTCTGTAGTCTGCGCTACGCGTACTCACCATGCACTAGTACCTACAAAATAATAAGAGTAATTAAGCATAGTGCTAGACGATTGTGGGTTATGAAAGATAAACGCTTAATATAAAGAATTAAAATTAAAAAAAAAGTGGTCTAGAGTGGCTGCTTGCAGCCCTCGTAGTGCCAAAAATTGCCATTTCCCCGACAACGGTGCCAAAAACTTGACATGAATTTACCGTACATAGAACGCAAGTGCACACGTCAGAGTAATATAGGCCTTTGTGAGGCCCGAGTCAAACTCAGGGAAACGTAATTGTTGGTAGACTACTACTAACTACTCACAATCAGCTAGACCGATTAAAATGATTTAAGAGTTGATTGAAAAAGAAAATAAAATAAAATAAAAAAACAATCGATTAAATGTTTAGTTTAATCAATTTAAATTGGAATCTTTAGGATTACGGTTTCACCACAGGTTCTCATTGTATTATTTGTACATAGTTAACCTAATCCGTCTCTCATTCTGAGTAGTGGACTGTAGTCAGAATTGCTTGCTTTCGTGATATAATTCACTACCTAAATCTAGGTCGGTTCCACGGTAGTAGTAACCTATACCCTAAACTAGGTGCATGAAGACCATACTCTGGGTTTCCACCATTAACCGTACATCACCTTGTTCAAAGGATGTATTAGTTAATGTGAATTTCGTCTCTTTTCAACCGTTAATTCTTCTTTCAAAGTAATTAAAGGCATTAGATTATCATTAGGGTGATCAATCATAATTATATAATGGAGAAAATGAAATCATACCAAAGATTTAAGAGACAAATTATGAAATACTATGGTAAAAATGTCATACAACGATCACCCGGGCTACTCCCGGTCCTAAAGATTGAGGGGATTAGCCCCACATGGTTGACAATGGAGAACACATAGGAGTAGAGAAGAAAAACATGGGAAACATGGAGAAAACTTGTGTAACCCTTGATACGAAGGTTCTCCTGGAGATCCTCCTCGAGAAACGTGTGTTTTGCAGTCTTCCGACAGCAAAATCGCTCGTCAGAGGGGTGCTCAGATCGCCCGGTTGATAGCCTTCATCTCTTGTCTCCTCTCTCTCTCCTTCTTGGATGTCATGAGGCACCATATGAGATCTCCCCCACGGCCGTCCGTGCTCTCCTTAGGTCATAGGACCACTTTACGGCACCGAAAAAGCTCCACCGTCAGATTAAAATGCTCAATTTTAGTGTAGAAAATTGCCAGATCCCGACGCAGTCGATACCATCGACACCCAGGTTGATGGTATCGACCATGATGTTGATATTTCTTTCCAAAATCATGTTTTGGGGTTGATTCCTGATGAAATGTTGATACTATCGACACAAGGGTCGATGGTATCGACTCTAGGCAGTGCAAAAGTACCTGAAAAAGTGTCGAAACATGTGCATAAGTCCGGGGATTATATAAAATCATATAAATATGATAAAATGAGTATAATTTGATGCAAATAGAGTTCAAAGGCCAACTATAGTGAATTATGCAAATATAATCAAGAAAATATCAAATACGTGCATAAAGCAGATATAAAATAAGCATGTAAAAGTGACTCAAAACCCATGCATCACCCCTCTATTTATAGTAGAGGGTAGGGTCAGGGTTCCCAGTCTATGTGGGAGTAGAAGGGTTCATATTTTCCATGAATAATTTACACAATGTTAGGCAAACTGATTGGTTCACTAGTGAACCAGTCAGTTGGCATAGAGAACTGGTTGGTTCAGTTAGTGATCTAGGCAGTTCACAAGCCATACCTACTTGCAATTGACTTTCCTAATTCGTTTATAATTAATGCAAAGATTAATTCTTGTCCCAATCGAATTGAACAAGTGAAATGGAAAACCTTTTTCTCACAAACTGGGAAACCCAACACATACTCGTTTGGTCCAAGTGAACCGACCAATTCACTAGAGTGAACCGGTCATCCCACTGACCATGAGATGATAAGTTCACCCAGTGAACCGGTCGGTTGGTGGTCTAGATTGTGTAGAACTCAGTCAATTCAGTCCTCAATCAATCTAACATTCTAATCAGTTGATTCAACACTTGAACTTAATGATTTTGAGTCAAGTCTATTGATTGAATTTTTGATTGAGTATCTTAACACTTTAGTAATCAATCCAAACATCATTCATGGTTAAACTCCTCTTATAGGTTAATCCTATGTATGTGACCCTATAGGTCCCATATCACGTTGTCAGTGAAAGTCCATAACTAGCTTATGACATCACAAGCAAAGATAGGTGCCTAGTCGCACGTTAGTACTACCCAAGTGAATGGAAAGTTGGAAAACAACCTTCAACCTACAGTTTGTGATTGGTGTTCTAATGAATGTATAATTCCTTTGTCTATGATATCCTGAATGAACTCAAGGCATGGAGTTGTCATATTTTCAACACTCATTCATGTTTCTTGAACTAGAGCAGTCTGTCTGAGATATTTGCAAACTCAATATCATATATTGATTCACATGCACATGCACATGCTATTGTCAGTCTCTCTTATCAAGTGGCCTAGACATCATTCTCCCTTAGGAGGGACAAATCCCATTTCTATTACTCACAGTCTATCTCATTTGTCAAAGCCACCCAATCATCAAATTTATAACAACCCATGTTTTAGGACTGCGTTTGATGATGTCAAAATGTACCCAATCACATTCGACGAGTGCAATGATCTTAGGTCCAAGAATCACAATCACCACCATCACTATGAGAGATGATTCTGACTACCATGTCATGGTTCCACGTGTCACTCTCATGGTTGGTCTGTCCGATACACTGTTCTCCAACATGTATCTGTGTGCTTGGTTTGATATCATATATCATGGCTAATGAGACACTATCATCAACCAACACACATTCTAGTCTTTATGTGTCATTCTTGTCTATCAACCTTCCACAATGATAACTGACTAGGGACATAACAAGAATGAACATACTCTTAGCATCCGTATGATCTCATTGTTCAGGTCCTTAACCCGAAGACATACGTTATTGAGTATTGTCATTCTTTAGACATTCATTCTATTCAATCATTTATCTCATAATTGATTGAACTAGAATAAATTGGAAGCTTGCCTTTGATATTTATCAAATAAATCATGACGTATGCCAATCCAATCATCATATGATTGGCTCTCAGGGCATACATACCAATAGACTCTCACTTGCACTTAGATCCAATCACCTTTGAATCATATTCTTAGTGATCTCTAAACATGTCCAACATGTTTCTGTTGCACTAGTGCGAATCCAATGAGTTAGCAACATTTTTCTTTAGTCAATATATTGCTTGTTTCACATCTCCTTGCTATACGACATTTGATATGAGATGGAGTTGCCGTAATATGCTATTTGATATTCCTTTCCTAACAATTAGCTGCATTGTTTGACGTAGTATTTCTACTTTGTCATCAATGGTCAGAATATCTATAAGTTCATCTATATGAACTTCTAGATCCATATAGTATCCTCTGGTGTTCAAAACACAAGGATACTCAACATTCCTCTTAGAATTAAATAACCTTCTAATTTTACTCAGAACATTTCCATTTATCAACACATATTCACTTTTGTATTTTGCGATCAATTTCTATCATTTTAGAAGATTGCATCAATGTGGCTAATTTACACTCAACTCTTGCTTTTATTACCATAAAACTAATACTTTAATACTTTATAAGTACTTAAATAAGTTCTTTATGGCATTCTAGTAACTCTCGCTGGAAGTAGACATACATCCACTCGTCATGTCCATTACATACGAGATAACTGGATGAACATATCATATTGTCATGTCCAATACATACAAGATGATAAATGAGTATATATTTTCTTGTCCTGTTTGATACATACAAGATAATGGGATGATTACATACATGATAGATCCAATTACGAATGCATAAGGCATCTATTTATGTGTTCCTATTCTTCATAAGAATTTGGGACACTAGGCATCTGAGAGACTAACTCCATGCAACATGGACAAGTTTTCTCCCACTGAATCTTTACCTACTGAAACTTTCAAGATAGACTCCCAATGTATGTTCTCTTTTATCAAGTTAAGACATTTTCAAGAACTATCTCTATAGGTCTCTATTCCTATCACATAGGACATTCCTCTTTATTCCTTAAAGAAGGTATTTCCACACTCGTTTCTATTCTTAGAACGTTTCATTCCTCATCATCATGTGGAATATGAATATGCTCCCACTAAATCTTTGTAATCACAAATCTCTTCTTTATTTTGATATATCATTCAAACTTTTTGACTATATAATCAAAGTAAAGACTCTAGTTCTATGGTGCTTGTATTTAATCAATCATATTGATTAATATCTTGTAACTTATATACTATATTTGCATTAACAGAATTATAAACCCTTCAAGTTGTGTCACGTACACAGTCGCATGTTATTCCTTCTAGGAATGCAGTTTTAATATTCATATGCCAAATTTCATAGTCTTAAAGTTCTAATAGCAAGCATGATCCTTATGGCCTATTGCCACTACAATTGGTTAAATAAATTCCTCAGGTTCAACATCTTGAACTCACTTGAATTCATCTCAACCAATCAACTCTTCAAATGTCATCCATGTCAGTCTTAACTCTTAAGATCCAATTGCACTTAATGTCTTTATCCATACAAGTGCTACCATTAAGGTCATACCTTATTTGGTTCACATGGAAGTTATTTTGGATCTTATGTCTTCAAGCCATAACTCAAAATATGGTTCCTCAACATATTCTAGATAGATTATTGGCTCATCATCATGTGACCAATTCATCACCTTTGAGTTTGTAGGATATCAATCTCAAGGTGTTTTCTACTAGATATATGAAGTGTATCTATTACATAAGGAATTTGAGATTCCATAACACTTGTGATTCTTAATCTCCTTTTGTACCTTATCATGTTTCAATGTTATTATGTTGATCTCGAAGATTTTGAGTTCTACTTCTCTCCCACTGATTCTTTTGGAATTCAAATATCCTTATAACAAACACTTTGTTATTGGATTGAGATTTGTATTCAACTAACATTATGTGATTTGTGAATGAAGCTCTTTCTAAGAAACTAGTTTTCTTATATGAGCATTCAATCACTAAATGACATATTGGAACATTTCCAATACCATATCTCATATGGTGTCTTTTATACCTTTTGAATGGTATATTTATTTAGTGTAAAGCATGTTCTTTAGAAGAATTCTGGAAGATTAGTTATTTGTTTGATGATCATGCTCTTACTATTTAGAATATGATTCCTTCTTTTATTTAGACATTATTATGCCTTAATCATGAGTTCTCTATGATACACTATCATAGTTACTAACAAGATCCTCAAACATTTGGTTTAAGTATCTCATAGATCGATCATATCAAAGAATTAATACTTTTACCAAGTTTGTTCTTCATTTATGATATTCTTGAACACTTCAAGATATTCATATTTGTATTTCATTAAATACCATATCTGAAGTATTAGCAGTTATTCCAATAGGTATGTATATACATCAATATGTATTATACCTAATAGAATAGTCATTCTCCCACTACATCTAATGAATATTGACTTTTCATCATGCCCAATAAACAAGACATTCATATCTCTTAATGTTTCATTAACCAAGAGAGTCTAGTTTATCCATCAACATGGAACCTAGAGATGAATTTCTTATTCAATGTTTAGATGATAATGCTAATTTATTGTTTGAGTCATCAATAACTTTTAAGTATTATTATTTTATCTCATGCATACCAAGTACCACAAAATAAACAAGGCATCACGATAAAAGATCATATATTTGAAATTGAAACATGAACTTTATTGATAGACACCCTTGTCATTACAAGATGCATAAATAAAAAATGTTTCTATTGGAAAAATGAAATAGTAGTTCATAACTCTATTACATGTCTCTTGGGATGAAATAAACTAAAATTACTACTATCTATGGCAACAACACTTTCTCCATTCTTGATGAGTGTTCCTTGTGGGTCTTTTCATAAAGGCCTTCACTTCTTTTCAGATTCTACACATCATATATGTCAGATCTATATCTTGGTATCACATACCTGTGATAAAGAAGTATTTTAAGTTTATTTCATAATACCTGAGGTGGAGACTTTCATCCCCTCCTTCTTCTTTAGTTCATCTATATAGAGAGGGCAATTTCTCTTCTAATGTCCTGTCTCATGACAATGGTGACATTTGCTGCCCTTGTTCACCCCTCCCTTGGCTTTGAGTGTTGAAGGTGACTTGGGCTACTGACTAGCATTATAACCTTTCTTTACTTTGCCCTTGCCCTTGCCTTTAGACTTTCCCTTCTTTCTACTGATCATCATTACAAATTTGGGTTTGTGTTTCTTCATCTGTACCTCAGATGTCCTCAACATGCTCAACAACTCTGTCAGTGACTTGTCAAAGTTGTTCATGTTGTAGTTCATCATAAACTAACTGTAAAATACTGGAAACGATTGTAGTATCAAATTAGTAGCCAACTCTTGTCTCAAAGGGAATCCCAGTCGAGTTAGGTTCTCTACATACCCAATAATCTTGAGTGTATGAGGGCCTACTGGGTCTCCTTCTATCACGATGCACTTGAATAGTGCCTTGGAGACATCATATCTCTATTGCAGTGCCTGATCTTGATACATGTTCTTGAGATGTTGAACCATCTCAATGATGTCCATGTTCTCATGTTGTCTCTGCAACTCATAGTTCATTGAGCACAATACCAAGCACTTCACATCAATGGCATCCTCAGTATGCTTCCTGTAAGCATCCCTTTCAACCTTTGGTGCGGTGGGAGTGGGTTCTTGTGGCTCTAGTGTATCTAGGGCATAGAGCTTTAACTCTTAAGTGAGAAAAATTCTCAATGTCCTAAACCAGTCGTGGAAGTTGTTCCCATTTAGTTTGTCCTTCTCAAGGACCGATCACAATGAAAAGTGATTGTTGTTGGTAGCCATTTATTCTACAAAAAGGAATTTGCAATTTTAGTACAAAACTCTATTGATTTGATTTGATTTGAAAATTTATGATGTTTAATTAGGTCTTTAATTAATGTTCGCTTCTCCCTATTTTATCTCAAATTGATGACCCTCATTATCAATTCATAAGATTGCAATGTAAAACCATCTAGTGAGCAAGATCTTGATTTCATCTAAGCCATAGACCAGCTGGGGATGTCATCCACAACTAGAGTCTTTCAGGTAGGAAACCTTTTCCAATTGCATCATATGCAACTCTTGATAGATGTCATGCACAACTCCTTGCCATGTTCATCTTTATGCCTAAAGGTGCTTGATCTGATCAAGGTCACCTTGTTAAGTCCAACCCAAAAGTCAACACAATATATATGCACCCTACGAAGGTAGACCCACATATTCACCATCACACTTCCATGAGATGGACAGTGCACCATGCGAAGGCATGACCACACTTAGTCGATCAAGCTTTTTCACGTGTGCTACTTTTGGAAGGCATCTTCAACTTAATATGTTTTTTGAGGGGTTTTAATATGCTTATATATGCATATATGTATCCAATCACCACATATATAGTACGTACCATACACATGCTATATCCCACAAATGAAAACATGCAATAACGATAAAGTGATGATTATGGCCATCCTATTATAGTTCCTTAGAGCCACAAGGAACTACATTCATCTAAGGTCTACATCACAAGCAACATGCTATTGATGCAGATCTATGCTTGCCAATCCGGGTTGACTGGTTCAACCTTTGAACCAGTCGACTTGCCTCTTGGTCAGTCGATTGGTCTCCTCTAGATGTTCAGCTCGTCCAATCATCCAGGCTTCTCATCGGTCCACCAAATACTCCTCAATCAGTCGTCTCGGTCCATCAAGCAATCATCTTCAGTCTTTGTCATAATAAGAAATAAAGGTAATCCTATTTTACATAATCTTTGTGAAATCTCGAGTTACATTTGAGGGGAGCAAAGGTAGAAGAGAATTTCAAATTATCTTGAGTTACATTTAGAATAGAAGAAGAGGGCTCGGTGCACATACTGAGATACAAACAAGCATAACCAACCACACACATGTACATAGGGTTTATAGACCATAACCATGCTACACATCCACCATCAAAACCATTTTAGGGAGACACGTATCAATTGCATATATACCATATCATATATGTACATATTAGTTTGGGATCATGTGGTATTAATCAGATATTCACATTAGTCATTTAAATATTTGCATCGTATGCAAAAATTAAAACATAGTAAAACCAAAATCTGATCATATCGATTATCCCAAAACATAGAGTATTGACATGGCTTTGATACCACTGTTGGGTTTTACATGGTCAGAGTAGGTAGTGGAAACAAAAAAAATGACCATAAACCCATAACCAACAGATTGCATCAAAATCTTTGTAATGGGAAGGATGGTTTTAGTGAGTTATACCTGAACCTGAGGCTTTCTCAATGACTATACCTCACAGCAAGTGTGGTCTTCAACCACTTGTCTTCGACGGTGTCTGTGCAGCTCCTAGTCTTGACCCAGACTGTGGCTGACTGTCGTCCTCCTGAGCGGCAGAAGTCTCCCACCTCTATAGATAGTACACACAGACTACCAGGAACTCTAGTTGTCTTAAAGAACAGACTAGAAGGAGTTGTCCCCTTCTGTTGGCGTACTAGTCACCAACACACTCTCCCACAACTAGTTGCTTTTCTACAGTTGTCTTTCCCTCATTTTGTCTCCTTGGATGGTTAGAATTTGCTTGGGCTCTCTCAGTTACCAAACCCAGAGAGGACAACAACTGTCAGAGCAACATAATCTTAGAAGATCTGAGTTGTGTCTCTGTTGTGTGTCCAGAGAATCCCCCTGTACCCCTCTATTTATAGTAGAGGGTAGGGTCAAGATTCCTAGTCTGTGTAGGAGTACAAGGGTCCAGATTTTCCATGAATAATTTGCACTACAACAAGCGAACCGACCAGTTCACTAATGAACTAATTAGTTGGCATAGTGAACCGGTCGATTCACTTAGTGAACCAGACGGTTCACAAGACAGACCTGCTTGCAATTGACTTTCCTAATTTGTTTCTAATTAATGCAAAGATTAATTCTTGTCCCAATCGAATTGAACAAGTGAAATGGGAACTTTTTTCTCATGATCTGGTAAACCCAACACATGCTTGTTTGGTCTAAGTGAATTGATCGATTCACTAGAGTGAACCTATCATCCCACTGACCATGAGCCGATCGGTTCACCCAGTGAACTGGTTGGGTGGTGGTCCAGATTTTGCAGATTTTAGCCAATTCAGTTCTCAATCAATCTGACGCTCTAATGAGTTGGTTCAACACTTGAACTTAATGATTCTGAGTCAAGTCTGTTGATTGATTGATTGAGTACCTTAACACTTTAGTAATCAATCCAAACATCATTCATGAATAAACACTTCTTCCATGTTAATCCTATGTGTGTGACCCTATAGGTCCCATATCACGTTTGGAAGTTAATGTCCATAACTAGCTTATGACAACACAAGCAAAGATAGGTACCTAGTCGCACATCAGTGCTACCCAATTGAATGGAAAGTTGGAAAACAACCTTCAACCTACAGTCTGTGATTGGTGTTCCAATGAATGTATAATTCCTTTATCTCTGATATCATAAATGAACTCAAGGCATGGAGTTGTCATCCTTTCAATGTTCATTCATGTTTCTTGAACTAGAGCAGACTGTTTGAGATATATGTGAACTCAATATCATATATTGATTCACATGTGTATGCACATGCTATTCTCAATCTCACTTATCAAGTGACCTAGACATCATACTCCCTTAGGAGGGACAAATCTCATTTCTATCACTCACAATCTATCTCATGTGTCAAAGCCACCCAATCATCACCTTTATAACAACCCATATTTTAGGACAACGTTTGATGATGTCAAAGTGTACTTAATCACATTTGACGAGTGTAGTGATCTCAGATCTAAGAATCACAATCACCACCATCACTATGAGAGATGATTCTGACTACCATGTCATAGTTCCATGTGTAACTTTCATGGTGGGTCTGTCCGATACATTGTTCTCGAACATGTATCTGAGTGCTTGGTTTGATATCATATATCATGACTAATGAGACACTGTCATCAACCAAAACATGTTCTAGTCTTTATGTGTCATTCTTGTCTATCAACCTTCCATATTGATAACCGACTAGGGACATAACAAGAATGTACATACTCTTAGCATTTGTATGATCTCATTGTTTAGGTCCTTAATCTGAAGACATACATTATTGAGTATTGTCATTCCTTAGACATTCATTCAGCTCCATCATTTATCTCATAATTGATTGAACTAGAATAAATTGGAAGCTTGCCTTTGATATTTATCACAATCCTGACGTATGCCAATCCAATCATCATATGATTGGTTCTTAGGGCATACATACGAACACAAACCACCTCTAGGTCATCAAGGTCGAAACAAGCATCACCTAGGGCAAGTGTTGTAGTCACAACACTTACCCAAGAGTGTTGTTGTGGTCGCAACACAACCTTCATGTGTTCAAGGTTGCTACATACTTCCAAGGCCAAAACCCTAGAAACCCTAGCATCACCTCATGACACCACCACATCATCGAAGGTCCAACCATGACACCCCATAGCATCAACTTTTCTCTCATGATGCTAAGGTACAAGATACACACTCCATTTAAGAAATTGCAATATAACCCCCACTCATGGGTAATTTGCAACTTGGTCCAAAATAAGGGTACATAGCTCAAACATCAACCAAACAAAACCAAACTGAAAGAATACATTTGTCACATGTTTTAAAAGCATCTCAAGAGATTAGATTAAAGTTATAAGCATCACATTAAGCAAATCAAGCATACTAAAGCACTAAGCTAGGCTAGGGGTCTTACATCCATAAACTATAACAAGGATTTCACCCCCAAAATCCTACGCAAAAATAGGCAGATACTTCCTACACATCTCTTCCTCAAGCTCCCATGTGGCTTCCTGTATGCCATGATGATTCCACAAAATCTTACAACATGATGTTATGCTTCTTCAACTTCTTGATCCTCCTATCCAAGATCAACACATGAACTTCCAAATAAGATATATCATCATCTAGCTCAATCTCTACTGAATGCAACACCAACTCTGTGTTAGGGTGGCACTTCCTCAACATAGACACATGGAACACTGGGTGTAACCTGTGTAACTCAGGTGGTAACTCTAAATTATAAGCCACCATCCCAACATGTGCCACCACAATATAAGGTCCCATAATCTGGGGAGCCAACTTACCCTTATTCCAAGCCTCAAAACACCCTTCCAAGGAGAGACCTTGAGATGGACTCTATCTCCCACTTGGAACACCAGGGGCATATGATGATTATCTGCATACGACTTCTGTCCGTGTTGTGTTGCCTTTAGTTGCTGCTAAATCACTCTGATATTCTCTTTTGTTTGTTGTACAAGCTTAGGACCCACAAGATGATATTCACTGGTCTCATACCAACACAATGTAGATCTGCAACGTCTCCCATACAAAGCCTCATAAGATGCCATATCAATGCTCCTCTGATAACTACTATTATAGGAAAACTATATCAAACTGAGGTGCACATCCCAAATTCCTAAGAGTTATAGGACACAAGCTCTCAACAGATCATCCATGGTCTGTATATTACTCTTAGAATATCTATCTATCTATTGGTGAAATGTTGTACTAAACTTCAACTACGTACCCATCATTGTGTGGAGACGTTCCCAAAAATGACTAATGAACTGAGGACCTCTATCAAATATGATGGTAGTTGGGATACCATGCAAGTGTACTATCTCATCAACATATATCTGTGCAAGCTTATCTACTATGTATGTCATCTTTACATGTAAAAAGTGCACTGTCTTTGTCAACCAGTGAACTATTATCCAAATGGAATCATGAACTCTAGCTGTCCTAGGTAGACCAACCACAAATTCCATTGTAACATGATACCATTTCTACTATGATATAGGTAATGGTTTCTCAGTCACTACAGGCTTTTGATGCTCTTCTTTTACTTGCTGGCACACGTGACATCTTGCTAAGAAATTAATCACGTCACACTTCAAGCCAGGCAACCGATACAAATATTTGAGATTATGGTACATCTTGGTGCTACCTAGATACATATCGTACATTGAAGAGTGAGCCTCCTCTAAGACCATCTTCCTCAGATTATCAACATCAGGAACCACAACTCTGTTGTGGTAACACACTATCCCATCCTATGTCTTGTAAAAGCAATCATGCTTTTTGCTGCCAAACTCTACTCATATTTGTTCAATCACGGTATCACCCTATAGTGCATCTTGATCTGCAGTCTCAATGTAGGCTTCACTAACAACTGTGCCAACCATCATGCTAACATGGAAACTTACATCTTCACATTCATCCTATCTTGTGGCACACCAAGGAACATAACTGTGTCTTCTCAACAGATGATGACTAAGAAGACTTCCTACTCAAAGAATCTTCCACCACATTTTCCTTCCTTGGATGGTAATCTATGGCGCAATCATAGTTGTTGATTGACTCCATCCAACGATGTTGCCTCATATTCAACTCTTGTTGCAAAAAGATGTACTTGAGGTTCCTATTGTAACGACCCCACCTCCCAATAGCCCCCACTTAAGGGAGACCAAGAGGTCAGAGATGTTATCCCAATAAACCAGATCAAAGGTTCGAAAATTAATCAATAATAATTATGAAATTATACCAATTAAACTGAAATCTGGTATAAAATAAAACTTTGCATACCTTTTAAAAACTTTGGAAATCTACTTCTATCCACAACTTGAATCTATTCTATCTAATCCTCCTTGTACTTTTTTTCTTATTTTCACAATGTGTCACTTTACTGTTTGTTCTTTTCAATGGGGCACCTAAAATGCCGACAAACAAAATGTCAGTCAGCATATATGAATATTCCAATATGTGGGGACAACCAAAATTTCACAAATATGAATAACAATCTAAATATCACAATCAAGTTAATTAACAACCAATTTATGCTTTCAATGTGACATTCTCCACCGCTTTTGCCCTAACCCTGGAAAACCCTCTTTAGGGTTTCTCTTTTGCCATTGAATTAAGGCCACCTTCTCAATCCCGAGCTTGGTTCCTAGGGTCACCTCTCATGGTTCCCATTGGTCATGCAACAAAGACCACCTTCTCAATCCCAAGCTTGGTGTTTGGGGTCACCACTCATGGTATCCATGGGCCTTCCGTCCAGGGCTTGACCTTTTTGCATCATCCATCAGGGTGGCATGTAGGTGCGAGAATACACACTTATATTATAATTGTGATAATCATAGTGACTTTATGATTTGCATGTATGAACATCCAAACTGATAGGTTGCATTCAATGCGATTAATCATCTAGAAAAACTTTGGGAAACTAATGCGATTAACCATAATTAACCACATACCTGTCAGACTGACTTGAGTGCAGAATAATCCAACTAAGCAAGAAATCCAGTAAACAAGCAAGCACACAAGATGATCTTGAAATATGCATCCAATTTTCCTATCATTGATTAGGCCATCAAGGTCTATTAAGCCTAGTTGTTTCCTAGGGTTACTAGTCCTTTTTAGGGTTTCAGTTACAATTAGGGTTTTACTTCATTTTTACTATTCTAAACCCTAATTTTATAAAATTACTCACAAACCCTAATTATCTCATCTACTCCTCATGAAAGATATTAAGGTTACCTTTTAATATGCCCTAAAAAAAAAGGTTACCTTTTAACAACATATAACCCTAATTTCGGGTTAAAGGCACTTTTCTTTCCTTTTTCCCCTATTTAGGGTTTCTAAGGATATTAACCATCATATTAGATTTAAACCCTAAATCTTGCAATTTCATCTTCAAAATAGGTTAAAATTCATTTATATCATTACACAAGTTAACAATGCTCGAATTAACTTATTTTCACTATTAAATCTATCCTTTATCAACAATTAGGGTTTCTAATCACAAATTAATACCCTTTTTAACAAAATAATATACTTTTGTTAAAAGATACTGATTCGGGCCTTCTAACTATTTTTAACTTATTCCTCCTATTTCTTTGATCAATTTTCATGTATAAAGTTTCGTCATTAGTGTTTCCTAACAATAGTTATGATTTTTGCAAGAAACGTCACTTTTCTGGATTTTCATATTACGATTTCATCAAAAAAAATTCCCTAGTCGTTCGATCCGTGGTCCGCTGGACCACGCCGGATCCAACGATCCACAAACACGTGCCTGACTCGCAATTGAAAAGAAACAAAAGGCACTTATGCCCTTACCTAAATAACATAAGAGGGAGGGCAATCTGGTAATTCTCCCAGGGGCCATCTTCAACCTCGCGTTTCTCAGTGCGCGAGTAGGTGGTCAACCCCATCGGTTGACCTCTGGCTTCCGTGTATCAATGAGCAAACTAATAGGATCTCGAGCATCGCTAGACTCTCCCGAACTTGTTGGTGTCCCCAATTTGTCAACTTCATCCTCCCTTCACCAGAACGACGACACACCTCTCCTGGCTGTGTGGCTCTTCGGTGATGGGTCTGGTCAGGGTGGAGTTCCAAATTGACCACACCAAAATGTTCACCTCAACATTCCGATCTCATGAGTACGATTTGTGGGAGTGCTGGTACCACTAAGTACCCCCCTATATATAGTGTCGATAACAAAGTTCAAAAAATTGGGGACTTTTTCCCCATCGACGGAAACACCTAAAAGTTAGGTTGAGAAACTTCAGAAAGGATTCCTGAAGGTGATGGACTCATCCACACCTCGGATTATTGCCTCAAACACGAGAAAATAGGATTCCTTTCCCCTCTCCCTTTCCTTCTGTAACTCATGATAGATGATGCACAACCATCATTGGATCTGTGGTCCCCTGGACCACGTGGGGATCCGATGGCTGTCATCGCTCCCTGGTTTCCTTTTTCTTTTAAAACAAGGAAATTGTGTAATAACTAATTCAATTTAAAGGAAACTTGAAAAATTCATATCTCTCTCCTCGTTAATCAGTTTTCACTCAAATTTAGAGGTAACTATGTTTTGGAATTATCTACTTGTGTATTAAATTTGGGAATCAAATTCCAACAGATGGGTAGGTTTCCTTCTTTCCCAAGTTAATCATCAATTAATCCAAAATTAATTAATATTTCTTCTCCCTTTGTCATTATCTTGTTATCTGGAGTCCCTTGGACCTCAAAGAATACTAAAAGCATGAATTCCCATATTGAGGAATATCTATTTGCCTTTATCTTCTTATATATGTCTATTTCACATATATTTCCTTTTAATAGATAAACCATTTTCCTTTCATTTCTCTGTTCTTTTCAATTGGGCTCAATGGCCACCAAACCCCATTATCAATCAATCAAGGGTATTTCACATGAAATCCATCAAAAAATCAAATATAGATTTCATTTATCATTTAAAAGAGAATTACACATTTCATTACATAACTTAGAAAATTGGGGTTATAACATTGTCCCCTCCTTATAGGAATTTTTCCCTCAAAATTCACTCAATCAAATAAACAAGTCAGGGTATGTTTTCTCCATGTCTGTCTTCAGCTCCCATGTGGCCTCATCCTCACCATGGATCCTCCAAAGAAGCTTTACCATCTCTATATTCTTGCATCTGAGCTCTTTCACCTTGGTATCTAGAATCTGTAAAGGTGCTCAAGATAAGTCATCTTCCCTTGAAGCTCAATAGGTTCAATGCTAAACACATGCCTCAGATCATGCACATATCACTTTAGGTTGGACATGTGAAACACATCATGCATCATGCTATATTGAGGGGGTAACGCCAAATGATATGCAACTTCTCCAATCCGTTCTAGCACCTCAAAAGGACCAACATATCGGGGACTCAACTTTCCTCTGTTCTTGGCTATATCTCGGAGTGGTTGGATTTTCAAAAACACATGCTCTCCTATAGTGAAATGCACATCAGTCTTCTTTGCATTAGCATACGACTTCTGTCGATCCTCGGCTCTCTTCAGCCTTTGATTGATGAAAGAAACTTTATCAGCATACACTTGGAGCTCATCTGACCTCAACAGGGTCCTCTCACCCACATCATCCTAGTGAAGTGGTGACCGACATGATCTCCCACACAAAGCTTCATACCGAGGCATCCTGATACTGGCTTGGTAGCTATTGTTGTAGGTAAACTCAGCTAAAGGTAAGTACTGCTCCCATGAACCACCCCAATCGAGAACACAAGCTCTCAACAAATCTTCTAATGTCTGGATCGTCCTTTCTGACTAACCATCCATCTGGGGGTGATAAGCGGTACTAAACTTCAACCTGGTACCAAGTTCCTCTTGAACTTGCTTCCACAACTTGGAAGTAAACTTTGGGTCTCTATCAGAGATGTTCGATCCTGGTACGCCATGAAATCGTACTATTTCTCAGATATACAACTCAGCTAGATCTGACACCTTAGTAGTGGTCTTTAAGGCAAGGAAGTGAGCTGACTTGGTAAAATGATCTACCACGACCCATATCGCATCATGAACTTTCTTGGTCCGGGGTAGACCCACCACAAAATCCGTGGTGATCTGCTCCCATTTCCATTCTGGAATCTCTATTGACTGTAAAAGCCCACCGTGTCACTGGTGATCAGCCTTCACCATCTGGCACGTAAGATAGCTGGCCACACATGCCGCAATGTCTTTCTTCATTCCTGGCCACCAGAAATACCGTTGTAGGTCCTTGAACATCTTAGTAGTTCCTGGGTGCACTGTGTATTTGGATCCGTTAGCATCTTGTAGGATACATTACTTTACCGATGAATCCCCCAGAACCCATATGCGATTCTCAAACCTAATTCCCCCGTCTACTCCCATGGATAGATGAGTCTGTGGCTTCATCATCAAACCTTCCATCCTATCTAGCTCTTCACTGATCAACTGTGCTGCTATGATCTCACTTAACAACTCAGATTGGATCTGGATATTAGCCAAACATACTCGATCTTCTAGCGGTTGTGGAGTCCACTCCACCAGCTCCTCCAAACTCTTCCACTGATTGAACAAAACAACTGCACACTTAAGTTGTTTCTGACTCAAAGTAATATCTATGACATTCGCCTTACCAGGATGATAGGCGATGGTGAAGTCAGAATCCTTCATATACTCCATCCATCATCGCTGTCATAGATTCATGTCTCTCTGTGTTAGTAGATATTTAAGCTCTTATGGTCTGTGAAGATCTCGAAGGTAGCACCATATAGGTAATGTCGCCATATCTTTAAGGCATGGATGATAGCAGCTAACTCCAGGTCATGTGTTGGGTAATTCACCTCTTTGGGTTTCAGCTGTCGGGAAGCATATGCAACCACATGCCAATTTTGTTCCAACACGCAACCAAGTCCCATCTTGGAAGCTTCAGTGAATATCATGAAACCCTCATTGCCAGAAGGTAGAGTCAACACATTGGTGGTGGTCAGCTTCTCCTTCAACTCCTGGAAGCGAGCTTCACATATGTCGGACCACACGAACTTCACATCCTTCTGGGTTAACATGGTCAGTGACAAAGCAGTCTTTGAGAAATCCTTGATGAAGCGACAGTAGTATCCGACCAACCCTAAGAAGTTGCGAATCTCAGAGGGGTTCTTTGGTGCCGGTCGGTCTCAAATTGTCGACACTTTGGCTAGATCTACATCGATCGTTCCTCCTGAGATGATGTGTCCAAGGAACATGACTTGGTCTATCCAAAACTCACATTTCGAGAACTTTCCAAAAAACTTATGCTTTCTCAGGATATCAAGGACTCTACCCAGGTGGTCATGGTGTTGGTCTATGTCATTAGAATAAACCAAAATGTCATCTATGAACACTATCACAAAAGAGTCAAGGAAAGGCTAGAACACACTATTCATGAGGTTCATAAAGACACTAGGTGCATTAGATAATCCAAACGACATGACCAAAAACTCATAGTGGTCATATCGGGTTCAGAAAGCCATCTTAGGTATATCCTCACTTCTTACTCTCACCTGGTGGTATCCTAACCTCAAATCAATCTTGGAAAAGACTCAAGTTGATTTGAGTTGGTCAAACAGGTCATCTATTCTAGGTAAGGGATACTTGTTCTTAATGGTTTCCTGGTTGATTATCTGATAGTCAATCACATCCGAAGTGACCCATCCTTCTTCTTCACAAAGAGGACTAGTGCTCCCCAAGGCGATGTACTGGGCCAGATAAAGCCTTTATCCAACAACTCCTACAACTGGGTTTTCAACTCAAGAAACTCCATAGGGGCCATTCTATAGGGTGCCTTAGATATAGGGTTAGTCCCAGGAGTTAACTCGATGGAGAAATCTACCTCCCCCTTAGGGGGAATCCCTAGTAGATCATCCGGAAACACATCCGCATACTCCCAAACCACCTCTATCTCTTCTAAGGATCGTCCCTTAACCTCAGGTTTGGTAACTATGGCCAGGTAGGCTCGACAACCCTTATATATCATCCACTCAGCTTTCAAGGTGGACACATAAAGGCTGGTCGTTACATCCTTCCTTCCTCAAATGGTGAAGTGTAGATGGCCGATTTTCCTAATAAGAATCTTCTTCTCCCTACAGTAACTCTGGGCTCTGTAGGTGGAAAGCCAATCCATACTGATGATTACATCAAAATCATTCATATCAAGAAAGATGAAGTCAGTGGGAAGCTCATGATTTAGACACTTAACTATCAAGACAGGGGTTTTCAAAAGAGATGTATAGATACGACCACTCGGGGTGGTGACATCCAAAACATACCCTAAATCCTTGATGTCCAAACCAAGCATAGTTGCCAAATTTCTCAAAATAAAAGTATTTGTAGTACTAGAATCAAAAAATTCTTTTACATTTTGTCCCATGACTTCCAACAAGCCTACATAGTTCATACCATACCACAAAGCTATTACATGATATACTGAACTAAAAGGAAAACTCTAGGGGTTATTACCATCGATCAATCTATTAGCATTTTCTTGAGCTTCTTCATTTTCTATGGCAAACACTCTAGCTTGTCTCCTCTCTCCAGCTGGGGGTGCTCTGGCTGGTGCTCCTGCTGGGGGTGCTACAACCACCGGTTGTACTTCCACTGGTTGTGACCCCAAAGGTCCTCTTGGGTCAGGCTGAGGGCAGTTGGCGATGAAGTGTCCCTCTTGCTGACATCAAAAAAACACCTTCTTCTCAAAGCGACACTTCCCAGGATGTGTCCGTCCGCATATGCGACACTTCTATAGGTGATTACGGGGCTTGTCTTTGTGTCCATGCTTGCTTTTTTTGTGGTTGCACCCTTGCCCCTTCTTGTGTTCATTCTTCTGCCCTTGAGCACCTTCAATGAAACCCATGTATCCTCTAGAGGGATTTTGTGTAGGCATCACTGTCCTTTCCATGTCCAAGGCGGTGTTGTAGGCTTTAGAGAAGATCTTCGGCTTACTAGACATCACATGAGGCTTGATGACAGGGTGCAAACGCTCTATGAAGTGGTCCACCCTCCTCTATTCATCTATCATGTGTCTCAAACGTTCCAGGATGCGGAACTTGCGACCAAAGTCTACAACTGACGAGCTTCCTTGAGTCATGTTGGTGAACTCTCTTTCCTTCTCCTTCTTAGCTGAGACAGGGATGAATCTAGCGGTGAAGATGGTCTTGAAATCGGTCCACGCCATTGGTTCTTCGCTTAGGTCTCTCCCCATGATATGGTTCTCCCACCATATCTTGGTTGCACCTTCCAAGAGGTGAGCTGTAACGATAGTCATCAAACTGACAAACAAATCGTTACTAATTAAGTAGAATTAAACATAAACAATAGATTAACAAAAATCACTAAATTTTAAAACAATTTTGCAAGGAGATCCTTATACAGAAAACTTTTATTGAAAGATCCAAAACTCATACATATCATGATTTACATTGTACAACATTGTTTCATCTTATCTCGAGGACAACATATAACAGTTGCTCTATCAAAAAACATACTAGAGAAACATAAAACCTCAAGGAATTCATGCCAAAATCTCATATTATTCATGAAACCAGCACATACTAAATCCAAGGACCTGAGAGTACAGAGACGACACATAGGACTTCTATCTACAAGACATGACAGACAGTACACTCAACCTGAGCTGTCACTGCTGTCCCTGTTGTTATTGTTCTTTCTCTGCAGTACGTTCTCAATCCCTCTCATGCACGTCCACCTAAAAAAATGTGGATCCCATGGGGTGAGACAATTGTCCCAGTAAGAGATATAACTCTCCGCCAATAGTGTTGTTATCACAGGTAAATAGTATTATACTGAGTAGAGGATAAGCAGTTTGGAATATTCTCATCTTTTAAAGCATTGAAACTATCTATGATAGAGTAGTAAATCATATATTCACTTTATAAGGAATATAAACAACATGTATATCATTTACCCATCATACTATATCAACATCTCAAGCTTATCCTATGGTGCTCATTATCATGGTATGTCATCCATGAATCATTCTCATTTCTGTCTATTAGCCTCAGCCAATCTGCTAAACAGATATTGAATTATACCAGATATAAGAGTATACATAATCATATTCTATCTAGGCATTAGACTATGCCAATCCTGATTACAGGATTTATGCCTCTGCCAGGTATTGGACTTTAACCAATCCTGATTACACCGCCAGGAATTGGACTCTACCAATCCTGATTGCACAGCCAGTCATTAGACTTTAACCAATCCTGATTACAGGCTTCATGCCTCTTCTAGGTATTAGACTTTAACCAATCCTGATTACATAGCCAGGCAGTGGACTCTAACCACTCTTGATTACACAGCCATGCAGTGGACTCTAACCACTCTTGATTACAGGCTTCATGCCTCTTCTAGGTATTACACTTTAACCAAACCTAATTACACAGCCAGGCAGTGGACTCTAATCTCTTGAAAAAGGATATTTTTTCTTGATTTTCACCTTGCTCAACTGTCTGTAATTAATGCACAACCTCATGAATCGATCTTTCTTCTTCATAAACAACATGAGAGAACCCACATAGATGTGCTTGGTCTGATAAAACCCTTCTCAAGTGGCTCTTGTAATTTTTTTTCCAACTTTGACATCTCAGCTGGTGCCATACTATATGGTGTCTATGCTATCGGTTGTGTGCCGGGTACCAAATTGATCATAAAATCAATCTCTCTGACTAGAGGAACACCTGGAAAATCATCTAGAAGCACATCTCCAAACTCAAACAATTGGAATCTCCTAGATACTTGGACTCCTTGCATTGGTATCCACCACATGAGATAAAAACACATCATACCCTTGTCTCATCAACTATTTTGCCATTATAGGTGACACAAAACACGTCAAAAGAATCTTCCTATATCCTTGGAAGACCCTTTAGAACTATTGTCCAAAACCACCCGATACTTCACCAAAGTATCCATTCCAAGGATCACATCGAACCCATGCATATCAAGTGGCATGAGATCTACTCGAATGCTATGTCTTGAAAAAGAAAGGACACATGAAGGACACACCTCCCACAACTCGGTGGATCCAACCAATGAGGTTTCTAAATGAAGGCTATCATCTCTATGACTAATAGGAAAATAACAACTATTAATCACTTCTCGAGTGATAAAAGAGTGCATTGCACTCAGGTCAACCAATATAGATATAAAGCAAGAAGAAGACAAATCAAAATAAAATAACTCCATTTGGCATGTCACGATTCACAGGTTGACCACACCTTCCAGCTGACTCATTGTATAGAATCAAATCATTTCTTGTTGCCGCCCCTTCCTCTACTAGCTTTCCCAAAAGAACCAATCTGCGATGCCTATCCATGTCCTCTGCCACTGCCACTGTTGAACTGTTGTCTCTACTACAACGCTTGCTAGATTTGTCTCAATTGTTGGGCAACAATTCATCCTTCATTGGGAAAAACCACTTCACATGCCCAACCTATCCACACTTGTAGAAAGTCTTTATCTCATACTAAGGCCTAGACGACCCTATCACCGAAACTGATGCAACACTATGGAATCCTTCCGGTGGAAAGGTTCAACCTCTACCTTTACTTGCAACCACTGAGACTGACTTGCTGATCTCTACTACGACGATGGTGCTAAAAACATAGGCTTCTTAAAGCCTCAAGACGAATGTCCTTGTTACTATGCAAGCCTCTTCTTGGCCTTCATCTCATGTTTCTCCACCACTGATCACTCTACCCACCTGACTGACTCCACAAACATGGCAAACTTCTCTCTATTCTCAAGGGATGACACCGACATCGTCAACTCTATACTCAGACCCTTCTTGAAACATCTGATCCTTTCCTTGTCCATTGCTGCCATATGAGGGAAAAACCTCAGAAGCTCCATGAACTTAGCTTCATACTCATTGGCTATCATAGATCCTTGTCGGATCTTCTTGAACTACATGATCTTCTCATCTAGATATATCTCAGGTAAGTAACAGATGACAAAATCCCACCTAAAATCTTCCCAACTGATTACCACTCCAGGTCTCTTCTCCTCCTCAATGGCCCACCAATGGCTAACACTCCCCTTCAACAGATACGTTGCATGTTTCACCTTATCCTCTTGGGGGTTGTTGAGGATCTTGAAAGCTTTCTCCAGCTCAGTAAATCACATTTCTGCATCTGCCCAATTTTTCTTACCTACATACTCCACCTTCCCTACACGCCTCAACCTTTTAAAGGTCTTCCTAGAGCACAAAGATTCCACATTGGGGTCTGTTTCTTTCGCTTGAGGAATATGCATTCTATCTTCCATATGTGTCATCGTAGCCATAAACTGTCCAAACATGGACTGGAAAGTGGGATTGGCCACCACATGTGGGTCAAACTAGGCATCTTGGGCACTCTATCAATCCTCTCTTACCTCCTGGAACCACCACCTGGTGTACCAACACTGTTCTCAGCAACATGTTCTTCATGTTCTCCAACCTTCTTCTCTCTTCTTCTTCTTCTTCTTCTTCTTCTTCTTCTTCGTCGTCGTCTTCTTTTGTATAAGCAGAAGTTACCATAAGACAGCTTGGAGGACACTAGAATAAATGCAAATCTTAGTCCTATGTCTCTATAGACTCAATGAACCTAGAGCTCTACTACCAACCACACTGTGATGCCTTGACGTGCCAGGAAGCGAGATTACTCAAAACAAACCACAAAACTAATACTAATAAACCAGATTACCAGAAAACATAGGAAATTAAGACCACTTCCACATAGGCACAAAATCTGAAATTTTTCACATTTGAGTCCACAAAATCCACCTATATATCACATGCCAAATGATATTAATGATATTATTCACCGGCTCACTAGACACAACCTATTATAAGAGGTAACATGTTCACATAGACGCATCCAATATTTGTACAATAATGGCATACAACCAAAAACTTGTATCATTGCACATACCATGAAAAACCTCCCCAAGGACTTGAGAGTACATGGACGACACATAAGACTCTACTATAAAACACTAGCAACATATCCAACCTTTCAACAATTACTGCTCCTCTTGCTGCTCAACCTTAACTACATTATCTCTACCTCATGGTGTACGACCACCTAAAAGATATCAAAACCCACGGGGTGAGACCAAATGTCCCAATGAGAGATATGACTCTCCTCCTACATCTATTATAAGCATAGATAAACTAAAGCAGATAAAAAACATTACTAACAGGTTGAGTAGATTCAACTAAATGATATGTATTAAATTGATAACGTAGAATAAACAAATTAGGCAGTTACCACTAAGCAATAGAAAAATTTAAACTTTTGGAAGGAAGATGAAGAACATGTATAACAGTTGATTTCTCTTACCACATTATAATTCAAGAAATTAGTGCAAAGATAAGGCAAGGGGTCAACCAATGTGAGTCATATTTGACCCTAAGAAAATATGATACACAACTACACTACATCTTTTATTAAGCCCTTATGATTTGAGGCATACCACTCAAATACAACTGACCACTACAAAGTCAAAATTGATGCCATATGAGATTAATAAAAGAGTCAGAATCCATGATCTTCTCCTATACTACTAGGTCAATTTGAGTCTACACTGTAGTGACATATAGTCAAATTGGAAAAGACAACAACATATAGTCAAAGCTATAGTCCTGTCAAGACAACAACTCATAGTCAAAGCTATGACCCTATAAAAAACCTAGACCGCCTTGTTACATGTCACAATGCTAGAAAATAGGGTATATGACCCACTCACTGTGGTACAACCGTAGTTGTCCTCTATCACATCATATCACATGCTCATCACCAAGACTTGACCGTAGTCATTCTCAAAACAGTTGGGATCAAGATGTCAAGGATACATAGTCACTTGCACCTCACATACTCAATAGTATGAGCTCCACCCTTCCCTTGGGAATACCCATTTCACTATCTAGAAAAGTACAGATGTTGAAGATGGATCTATGGCGCATGGCACCTACATGATAAGAGTTTCACTTGATTAGTGCCAATTGGGTATATTTTAGCATCAATCAAGTTACAACGTATAAACCCTAAACAAACTCTACAAGGATAAGGGGATAAAACAATTCCAAAATATATAAAAGTATAAAGTGCAAACTTGTCACAATATCACTACCAATTCTAGGCCATCAACATCAATACATATCCATACGAGGCTATTATCACAATTTACTGGTATGGGATATTAATCCTTCATAACATCACTGGAGGATAACACCTCACACTAGACATTTAGCCTCTACCTGATCATAAGGTCCATCACATCATTATGATCTCAACATATCACATCAAGGCTCATAGCCATCACCTTGTATCATATATTCATCACTATAGCATTCACAAGCTATGACACTCAGTTAACCTGCAAGGTTATAACCATACAAGTAGGAGAGAGAAAGTATAATCACATGCTATTATCTAAGCAAGCTCAACAAGTATAGCATACCCTAGAATTATTGTAACATACTAGATCTTGAACCCTACCGTAGAACTTTGACCTTTTAGTCTTAGCCAAACAAGGTTAATGCTTTAGACCTAAAAGATGTTTAGTATAAAATAATGAGATAATTTATGTATAAATCACCATAAGGTAACCTAATGTCTTCACATTAGGCTTAGGCCAATATTGTACACATAAAATCTGTCATAATAATTCCTATAGTGCTAATTTGAAAATAAGGAACATAATTGGATGGATAATTGGTTAACGGTGAAATAATATTTTAATGGGAAAAAATCAATAAAAGAAGAAGAAATTAGATAATAATAACTTCATATTTATTTTCTTTGGATATGCTTTGGCTTGAAGGCCAAGTTTCACCAATTTAGGATAATAATAATCACACCTATTTTTTTTAGAAAAGGAAAAGGTGTTTTTCCTTTAAAATATGAAAAATACTTACTGACTCAAAAAGTGGAAAATAATCTTAGATTTGTAATCTACACATTAGAATACGCCTTTGGGTGAATTTTCATTCATTTTGGAGAAACTTTGATTAAAAGGTGAAATCAGGAGAGAGAAAGTTTGTAGAACCTTAAAAATATTAAATAAATGAAAAACCAACTTCAACATGTAAAATCAATGGCAAATTTGTATCCAAAACACTTAATGTAACTTGTGGGTGAAGTTTTATCAAATTTGGATAACCCTAATGCCATTAATACATGAGGAATGAGAAACTAAGATCTGATTATTTAATGCATCAAACATATCCAAAAGACAAATCTAATTTCATAATCAAAATCTACATGACTTGATTGGCCTCTGTATAAAATTTCACATAATTTGGATCACATTCAGACCCTCTTTTGGTAAGAAAGAGAAAATAAAAATAATACACAATTCACTTTTTTCGAATTCTATTTTGATAAGGTTTCCCCAATTTTTCCCTATCACACTATGATTAATCAATTCTCAAATTTTACTTAATGCACAATCTTTCTCTACCTTTAGATTCTGATATGATGGTTAGAAAGGCTTCTCCTACCTTAGGTAGGAGACTGACTCGTTATGAATAGTAACCACAATTTTCTCACTGGTTTCTCTTGCTACTCAGGCCATATTTTCTCACAGTTTCTTTTTCTTTGGTTTTATCTCGTCTTCCCAGTGCCATAGACCCTATATAGTCGTCGCCACCCTGGTTCTTCCTCTATTTTTCTATTCCTCACCTCCCTTCACCCCCAAACCGCTAAAAATGAACCCTTGACCTTTGTCGATGTCCCAAAACTTGTTTGCCCCTATTGGTTTGGCTTCTATGGACCCCATGTATAGAGCTACCCCACTCCAACTACCTTCACCTACATCTTGAGATTCACTAAGATGACTCTGGCCATCACGAGGCTTTGTGATTAGTTAGGTCTGATGCTGGTGACTCCTAGATGGTTCAACTAAATGTAGTTCTCTCCAAACACGAACATAAGTGATATCCCCCTTTTTCCATCATAACTTGTCTCCAGTTGGAGAAAACACAAGTCTTGAAGGTGACGACCTATTTGCCTCCACTTTTCATGTACCTAGCTTTGTAGATGCTTGACGAATGTTTTGTTTCCTCCTCTAGTTGTGATTTGGTGTATTGGTGAGTATCAATGTTTCTTGGCCTGAGTTCTCCTAATAGAAAAGGGGAAACTGAGGATCTGGACACACCTGAGACCTGAGTCAGGGGTTATTGGGTTTGGAATGATCTCAAGAAGTTGGCTACAATGTTTGAGTCATGAGTTCTATAGAGTTGAACACAGATTGATTCGTGGTCCTGACCTCTAGAATATTTGTGCATGGAGGTTTGTGAATAATATGGGTGATGGTTGTTTTAATGTGTTACTCTTATTTAGATCTTTTGTTTGGTTTTCCACACTAGGGGTAAAAAGGTCTTTTTGGATTGTTCCTTTCTCTTTTCCGCATTGAGGCAACCTATTTGCATGTTTGAGTGGCCGACCCATATTGGACCAACTCGGATGCACAACCCATTCCCTCTCTCTCTCCCTCTCTGTGGTTGTTGCTAACATGGAATTACCTGTTTGGCCAATTTTTGGAAATTCATAACTATTTATTTATACGTAAAAATAAAATATGTTTTGAAATTAAGAAAATATCATCTTTCTTATGGTTTTTGTCTTTTTGCCAAAATCTAATGTTAAAAACATGTGATTTTTCATGGACTTCCCTAATTATATAATAACTTTTAAAATTCATAACTAAATATATATAAGTCAGAAAAATATAATAAAATTAGTTTTAAACTTAGAAAAAGATAACCTAAAATATTGAATGGTTTTGATAACCTAATTCACTAATATTAAAAAAGTGATTTTTAGGGTTTTGAATAATTAATGTAAATCTAACCCGAATTCTACATATATGTATCATAGGTTCTTTGGAGGCCTATACTTGGATCTAGAAGTAACTTTAGACTATTTAGACTCTAAAGAGAGGTATGTTTGCAAACCATATTATTCCATTGAACAATTAGCCTATGTTTCTTCTTTCTCTTGGTCCTATGGAATTTTTTTTTGAAGGTAAGACAAGCTATTATAAAAATGAAAGCCATACGACATCTACAAAGACTAAGGATCCATACAGTTTTGGCATCCCAAAAGTTAGCAGTACAAAGATATAATGCAAGAAAGATCGGATCAACATAAGACGCTTCTGCCTGAATTCCTCCCCAACGCGTTGGACAAAGCAGCAACTAAACAGAATTCCACCACGATCATGGGTATCTCTTGCATAAATCAGACCCCAACTATTGAAACTTAAACAGATAGAGCAACAGTCCTGGTAAACTCCGCCATTCTTCCACTAAAGATAAAGCATCAAAAGGCTGCTTGCCATGTTTAAGAAGGCACTAAGATCAGCTGTGACCAAGAGAAAAGGAAAAACTACAACCAAGACACAGACGACACAACAAAGACACAACAAAGACAAAGAAACAAACAGATACAAGGCAGTTCGGACACAGGCATGTGAGACAAGAGAAAGCCGACAACAATTGTCCGTCCAGAGCAGAACAGAATTGATGACGAGATGAAGAGGGGAGGACTGCTCAGGGGAAAACCCCCACCTCAACCAGCCGACTAGACCTTTCCCCCTACTCAACACAGACCACGAGTAGAACCAAGGATAAGCATCAAAGGAGACCACCATCCCAACTCGGAACCCCTGAAAGTCCCCGACACCGACAGAAGCAAAGGTCCAGGCAAACCTAGCACACAACCATGCCAAGACAACCGAAGCACCAACACAAAGAAAAAGAAAACAAAACGGCTGCGAACAGACCCCGCTCAACAGAGCACAGCCTAAGACAAGCAGAAAAAAAGAAAAAGAAAGAGGGGAGAGAGGACTCAATGCGGTAGAGACGATAAGCAGGGAGAGAGGCAAAACCACATCCTTCGAAGGGCCGTGCAAGGCTAGCTCTGGCATGACAGAGCCCCTCACACATCCCCCAAGCAGAACACCACCCACCAGCGGCAAGGAAAGCCAATCGGAGAAGCCCGACATGTCGATGTTGACGCCAGGGGAAGGAAGATCCACAGAGACCAGCTTCACCCAGCTCCAACAGCCTAACCCACGCGCATCGAGCGGAGAAGCCTAGGGGGAGCGGGGTGGCGCCCGTCGGCGGCCGAGACCCCCTCCCTACACAATATCTTGTCCTTTTGAAAAACATGTTTCATGTGAAGTATCTTATTTGTTACCGATCTTGTGATCAATTTATCTACTTTGACATTCTCTTAGAATCTTTATTATGCTTTGGTCATGGTGGAACTCTGTATGATGAGATGTGATGTCTTTTCCCACTTGTGCGGTGGATGTATATGTCGATCACTTTTTTGGTGATTATTTTGTATAATCTGACTATACTTTCTACTTGCCTCTACATTAAACATGCTACGTGATTCAATAGCACTAGAGTAGTGTAATTGCATTGGTTTTTTTGGCAGTTGTGCATTTCCTACTCAGGGCAGTATGCTCCTGTTATTAAGAGGTTTGGCCCCCATTTTATATAAATTGGGAGTTGGTAGTACGCCATCTCTATCAGGTTTCAAGTTTATGATACTTGGCTGACTTTGTCGTTATATTTTTCTAGGGCTATGTTAATCTCACATGCATGCATGTTGTTATGGGTTTTGTGCCCAAAAAGATTATGTGTGCTTATGTGGCACAATTTTATTATTCTAATGGTAGGTATCTCTTTTTTTGTGAATCTTTCTTTTATGCCCTCTTTGGGTAGTCATTTTCTCTTTCATGGGAAGCCTTTATATTTGTTGTCCTTTATTCCATATATTGCTCAATTTCCTTTTTAGTATGCACATACCATCCTTTGCTGATGTCATCTATTTTCCTCTTCTTGCTGTGGTATGCTTCCAACCCTAGGTGAAGGACATAGGGGCCATGGCATAAAGTTATGGATATAGCTTACGGAGTTAAAGATTGGAGACAATCTTGTTATGGTTGGGATTCCCCTCTACTAAGATCCATGAGTTGTACCTTTTACGTAAACCTTTATGGGAGATGGTTATGATGTACTTTTGTAACATTGTGATAAATTGAACATAGTCAATATCTTTCTTTTGCTGCTAAACTTTGGTGATTTGGAATACCATTAATAAGATTTGAAAATTTTACACCCACACCAACATATCGTTTGGGTGTGCTTGGAATGGAGGTTCTATTCTTCAAATTTTTAGTAGGGAGTGGATCCCCTCTGGGTCCTACTCTTTACAATTAGGGTTAGGGTTTACATACATAGATGATAAGGGTTTCATATTATTATTCAACCACCAAACCCTAGATGCATTATCTCCCACTTTCTTGGAACTCATTAGGGTTAATAATCATGATTAGGATTAAACAAACAATATACCAAATGACTCTATGTATTGACCATCATTTACATGTACACTTTTGGTAACCTTACTATGTTACACATGTAGCAACCATGTACCCAACCAAGTGTAGAAAACTTCATTGGTGAGTGAGTGTAGCGACAATCTCACTCATCCACCTAGGTGTAGCAACTAACCACACATGTGTTGTGACCCACATAAGAATTCATGAGTGTCGAACAAAACAAAGCCAACTCATAATAGGGGCATGTCAACTGAAACAAACCCAACCCAACTTGTATCGACCAAGATCATTTGGGTGAGTGTAGCCACCACCAAGGTCAAACTACCTTAACCACACATAACCATCTTCAAAATAGAGATAAACCATAGACAAAGACTGATGGTAAGCGTCAAAACACTAAGCACCATTCAAGGAGGGAAAACTCCATACAAAATAGTCGTCAAAACCCTAAAATGACCTCCAACATGATCTACCAAGAAATCAAATTAGGAAAGAGAACACCAAGATTCAACCTCAAGAAAACAGATTAAAAAACTTAAGAAAAACATAAGAGCCAAAACATAGCATGGTGATAAAACCAAGGATCATGGTGCATGCATGTACATCACCTCATCATCACATAGAAAATGAGCACATGAAATTAGGGTTCAAGGAAGAGAGCAATCTATACGAGAATACTACAAATTCAAAAACCCTAGATCATGATAACTTCATCTAGCACAAAAACATCAAGTGTTAGAGAATAAAATAGTCGCATGCAAGCATGATTATGGTACAAATAATATAAGAGGGAAGAAATTTATATAACTCACCTTATGGAGAGATCAAGATCTAAAGATCACGATCTCTAATATAGAAGAAAGCTCCAACTAAGAGAAAAACCATGGCTAAAAGATCAACTCAAAAGAGAATAGCACCATGGTCAAAGAAGAGCTCAAGGAAGAGGTGAAAGAGGAAAGCTTCTTTACACATAGGTACCACCATGGTTGCACCATAGTCTCTGACCTTAGTGAGTAGAAGATCCTCAAGAGAAGGCCACCATGGTTATGCCATAGTGTCATGAAAAAAAGGAGAAGAATGTAGGGTAGAGAACCAAAAGAAAACATGATCAAGGGTTCAAAACTACTTACCAAGAAAGAAGATCACTACAAAGGAGACGATCAAGCTCAAAAGCACCACATGCAAGGTTGCTCGACCACCAAGTCTCCAAGATCAGTCCTCTTTTGCTCCTCAAAGCTCTAAAGATGAATATAAAAGAGATAGAGCATGCTGGGTTTAATTTTCGTTATACTTAGTCCTAGACATGGGGATTAGGGCTTTACATATGCCATGCTAGTTGAGATTTTAGAGAAAGTAGGACTGTTTGGGTGCATAGAAAACCAAATAATTCTTGAGTAAGCTTAGAATATATATATATATATATATATATATATATATATATATATATATATATATATATATATATATAACGACATATCTATAATTTAACAACAACAATAAGAACTTCTAACAACACACCATTGGTAATATATACAATATAATTACATTGGTTATCAGAGAGAGATAATAAAAGCATAAAATTGCATATCTACTATGTCAGATGTTGTGGCATAGAATATATCGATATGTTGGTGGTTTTCAACAAGAAAATAATTTGGATTGGTATATAATTAGTTAATTTTACAACAATTTTCACTCAAACATAATAAATACTACGCCAAAATCATCATATATTAAAGAAACAATACTTGCATGGGGTATTATACTCAAAATCTCAACTCACATTACAACAAATTCCATTTATTATTTATTTAACTTTTCCATGATTGTAAACAATTCCATAAAATGTTGTTGCATGTTTCTTACTTTTGCCATATACTGGCAGTGAAGAAAAACAAGGTCTGAACAAGCTGAACATAGTTGAAATGCGTATGTTGAGATGAATGTGTGCAAAGACTAGAAAAGATCATTTGATAAATGACTACACCAGGAATAAATTGGGGTGGAAAGCATTGAGGACAAGTTGCGCGAGGGCCGACGCAGATGGTATGGACATGTGCAACGCAAATTGACTAACACCCCTATACAAAGATATGCTATTAAGCCAACACAATTAATCGAAGAAGAAGGCCAAAATTGACATGGGAAAAGCTTATAAAGAGAGATTTTTAATCTCTACATCTTGACCATAATAGGAACCATGATAGAGCTGAATGGAAATGAAGGATCCATGTAGCTGACTCCAACATAGTTGGGACAGACAGTTAGATGATGTTGTTGTTGTTGATGATGTTGATGATGATGTTTGCCACTTTTACCGTTCTGATAAACTAATATTTTCTTCAAATATATTATATACAAAAAAGTTCACCATGCAGGCAAGACTATTACATGTGGATGACCCATAGTCATGTTAAATTGTGTAGGTTGCTAGGTAAATATAGCTATGAAGGACCTCTCTAAGAAAGATAGGCACTTGAGGAGGTGCTAGGTCTGGGCACCTGCCCTCGAGTGATTTAGGTCACATTAAGAGTTAATGTAGGTAAATTTGACATTGATTAGTTTAAGAAATAAAAAATACACATGTAGATCTATCTAATATGCATGTAAAACTCTGAATAACTACAAAATTCAAATAATAATGGAATGTCTGTTCATTTAAATTATGGCACCTAG
The DNA here is from genome assembly GCA_963693085.1 of Alisma plantago-aquatica. Taxonomy (NCBI): domain Eukaryota; kingdom Viridiplantae; phylum Streptophyta; class Magnoliopsida; order Alismatales; family Alismataceae; genus Alisma; species Alisma plantago-aquatica. The sequence continues at coordinate 209,879,638 of OY856414.1, forward strand.
GCACCTAGGTGACTAAGCTCCCAAGTTTTGGAAGTCTCCACCTAGCTCCTTACACAACTAGGGTTTAGGAATTTGTGTAAATTACATTTGATTCAAGTCATATTGGGGAAGTGGGGCAAGTTCATTTCAATTTGGTCTATTTAAGAATAAAGTGGAGATGGTTCTATCTCATTTAAGTATAGATATTTTAGGTTAGGTCTTGTATAGGTAATTTTATATGTGTTATTGGTCTGCATAGGATTAATCAAGTATGGTAAAATTTACCCTTGATCTAAAATAGGACACCTAATTGCATGTGAATAATTAATTTTATTGATAACCATGATTCAAAATTTTCTATTCTTTAGTATTTGAAATAGTTTGTTCCATGATCAACTACTGTTGACTATCTATATCTCTAGAGAAAATACCAACAAAGTGTAACCTGGGATTTTGTGTCACGTGAGGGACTAATTCAGTTGATTAAAAATCCATAAATGAGTTTTAAACTAACATCGTTCACTTGATTTTATAATTTGAACTTTTTGTCAATCAAATTAAAAATCACATCATGACTTTTTGTCTACCGAATTCACCATTAACTATGAGAACAATCTGATCTTAATAAAATATACGTCTATCAAGTCACACTAAACAAGTCTGCCTACTCTAAAAGGTGCATCGAACCAATTATAATATAATTCATCCATATACAAATATTAGTAGTATAGTCACTAGTATAGAAACTACCTCTAGCATTGGTTAAAATGACTCTATAACATCAGTTTCTTACCGACACCTTAGTGGGTGACACTACAATCATAGGTCAAAGACGTTGGTTATTTAGGGACACACAAACCGAAGGAAGAGATCCATCTCGAGTTGTTACGATAAGAGAAACGGACACAACTAAGAGTTTGAGTCATTGGTTTAGGAAATACAACAAACGTCGCTAATGCCATTCCATGTCATATTTGTAATTGACAGATTCCTGATTCGTCAATTTCTAACATAAACTGACACCAATTTAGCATCAAAGCCATTGGTTATATCAAGTGTAACTGACGATTAAATGATACAATGATAGTATCTTAAAAAAAACTAACAACTACGACCGTGCTGCCTAACATGACCATTTTAATTTAGTCATATAATGTTGGTTTTATGCCCAGAATCGATGAAACAAACCTACAGTGTTAGTTTTTTTTGTAAAAATAGATGAATAATTTTTTTTAAATAGTAAGTTTGTGGACCTTCTATCCAGATGTTCAGTAGGATATGTAATCTGCAGTTCAAAATTGTAGGTTCCATCCCGTATTTAGCTTAATAGCAGACCAACGAGCGTGCAAAATCTGCAATGACAAACATAGTCCACCCACATACAAGATCCATTCTCCAATTTCATTCTCATCACATGTGTTAGCATAATTCCATTCATTCATCTTCACATTCATTCAAACACATGATACTTCATTTACATATGCACAGATTCCATTCTCATGACATGTAGAAACACAATTCTCATTGTATACATTCATCTTCACACTCACACACATGTATATATTCATGATTCACATAATTACCAATAATTTACTTGCATCAAATTTAGTTGCAAGAAGTCATATGCACCACATGTATATAGAAATAATGACATCAATGTTTATAAAATCAATCTTTATCCCAATCAAATACAATGTTCACATCCTTAACAAAGGCTTGTGCCCATTGTTCTCATATCTCATCTAGCTTTTCTATTGTATAGGGCCTTTTCATTTCAAACACCTACAAAGAGAATGACACATATAATTAAAAAGTTTTATATTTTCATATTATAAAATAAGACTATTTACTTATGACGATCAAGAATATATATATAAATTACATTATGTATGCAATTGATGTGTAGTGCCCCATATTAGATAATCATGTCCATATATCGCATCATGTAGTATCCACACGCCCAACCATTGTCTTGTACATGACACAATAAATTTCAACATACAAAATGTTAATAAATAAAAGTAAGCACAGTTGGCATAAACATTTATTGGAGTAAGAAAACTACATCAACATTTTGCCAAATTATCACTTTCTTTTCTTGTCCATATTTCCTCCAACCTTTTGAAATCTTTAGTATCCCTATACATTAATGTAAAACATTGAATTGCATTAGTAAAAAATCATACAATATTTTATGTTAATGGATATAAATATAAAAATTTACTCACGTGACTAATGCCCTTTTCATTTTGTGTCCCTCAATATCTACTTTGTCACGCTTAGGGTCTAGGTAATACACAATTAGCATCCTGGGGACGATAACCAACAACACCCAATATTTATTCCATATGCGAGATTTAATAGTAGACGTATCAATATGACTTTTATGAAACTTTGCGGATGTGAGTCTTATGTCAAGAAAATTTTCTATGAAAATATTGCACCCAAACTGGGTGAATGTTTTTTGTTGGATACCTTAAGGAAACTAAGGCTCATTTTCTACATTCCATATGGAAGCAAAGTGTTTGTCTCCTAATGTATTACTTAAAAAGGAATTCATTTCCTAAGGAACTAGTGGGAGGAAAGAAGATATTTAAGAAGTTCAAGGTTAACAAAGTAACATTGAATCTATAGAGGTATATGAGGATCAAAGAGAATCACAAGTTGTTGTGGAATCAAAATTCTCATAAAGCACAAGAATAGAAGGTCTAATAGGACACTTCTAGAGTTAGTGATATTTGAACTTCTTGTTAATAAACCAGATAGTTTGTTGGTCATGAATAATGATAATCTAATACAATTAGACTGTTGAGTGACCAAATTCTATAAAAGGTCCCAAGTCCATGAGTTATGATATGGATTCCATGTACTCAAACAAAGTATGGAGTTTGGTGGATGCAACTGAAGGGTTAAAACCTATAGGGTGTAAATGGATTTTCAAGAAGAGTGACAAGGATGGTAATGTAAAAATATATAAAGGACAATTGGTTACAAACAGTTTCAAACAAATTGAAGGTAATTACTATGGTGGATCTTTCTCACCATTTTTAATGGTTAAATCCATCAAGATCATCATTCCCTTTGCAGCTTATTATTACAATGAAATTTTACAAATGGACCTAAAACATTTTTTTTCTTTATGGAAATCTCCTGCACAATGTGTACATGACACAAGCTAAAGGTTTTATCTCTCCAACTAAAGCCAATAAACTATGTAAGCTACAATGGTCAATCTATGGATTGAAGCAAGCACATAGAAGCTGGAATTTTCATTTTGACGAGACATCTAAAGAGTTTGGTTTTACAAAACTAAATATGAACCATGTATTTATAAGAAGATTAGTGGGAGAACAAATATATTTCTCATATAATATGTGGATGACATATTGTTGATTGGAAAAAACATACCTACTCTACAATTAGTTAAGACTTAATTTGGGAATATCTTCCCCATGAAGAACTTAGGTGAAAAATCATATATTTTAGGAATCATGATCTATAAAGATGTATCTAGAAGGCTTCTTGACCTAATCCAAAGTACATACATATACAAGGTGGTGAAGAAATTCAATATGTAGGATTCTAAAAGTGGTAACTTACCCATGTCTCATGAAATAAGTTTCCCGATATCCCAATGTCCCAAATATTCGGAAGAATCGACATTCATGAGTAATATTCCACAAGCATGCACAATTTGATATATCATGTATGAAATATTATGTACACACCCAGATGAATCATATTCTTTAATCATGACAAGCAGGTACTGATAACATTCCATTGAAGGTTACTAGATTACCATGAAGAATATCATAGAGTAATTCAAAAGTACAAATGATCAATTATTGATATGTGGAGGTCAAGAAGACACTACTAAAAAAAGGAGCAATTTGAACAAGAAAAATATAATGGATCTTTCATAGTTGTTGTAATTAGCATATATAGTAAAATAGGTCTATTTCATCATTGTGTAATAATTATTTAATACAACTCAAGTTATACAACTGAACAAACATTATAATATATGTGAGACTATACATGTGCTAATAATACTATAAAAAACTATAATCACACAATATTCTCTAATGCATTGTAATCGACTATTATAACACACCATGCTTTACCCGTTGTAATGAACCTAGGTTATATACAATAGGTTTGTCCTATTATAGTATATGTCAGACTAAACATTAGATAAAATAATGTAATAGACTTAATCACACAACATGTTCTAACCCATTGTAATAGACATAATTACACAAAATGCTCTACCTGTTCTAATAAACCTAATTATATATAACATGTCATACCTGATATAAAATTAATGAGGGTATAACATGTACTAACACATCATAATATAATGTAATCAAGAAGTGTGCTCTAACATGTTGTAATAGACGATAATCACAAACCAAGCTCTAACCATTGTAATAATCTAAATTTCATATCACTACAACAAATCCCATCATTCTCATCATACTATGGCTTATTTATAAACAATGTTATCAACAACTTAATAGTGACATATTCATTACAATTATAGAGAAGGCTATCATACTAATAGAGAGGCTCCAAATTTGAGTGCATGAAATAATATGATCCTGATTAACTATCCAGATATGACTCTTTGCCTCTGCACCTTATACAGAAATGCTCCCAATCAAGTTAACCATTATGTCCAGATTTCTTGAGCCAAATTATTTTTCTCGTGATGCTTGCACATGTGCTAATGATTCCCTATAGATCGATCTCTTGTCACATAATTTCCTCCGCCCCTCTTCCTTCACAACTACTAACACTTGTGCAGATGGAGAAATCAATTACATTCACCCTTAGTAATGTTGGCCTATACAGATAGAGACATATATTTGGTCATAATATTGTAGATATGCAAACATATGGTAGTCTAATATGCTTACCTCCTCATCAAGAAACAAAACCAGAGGAACATAACAAATGGAGGACAACAACAACAATGAGGGTAGGTGTAGATGAAGGAATGGCTAGGGACATAAGTCATATGGAAGAGACAGAAGGTGGAGCTGACAAGGGCATACAATGATTGATAGGGACCAATGGTGTCATTAGTAGGGATGGATATAGATAGGTATTAGGACTCTCCACTAGGGTGCACGGTGGAAATGTGAAAGGAGGGTAAAAGAGGGTATAACAATGAGGGGGACAGATTGGCAACGGTAGTCATGGTCTACATGTAGGGTTAGTTAATCGTCAAAGAATGATAGTGTGACATTAATGATGCATTTACTTACATTTTTACTTACAACAACTGAGTTATTTATTCCACATCTACTATCATCTTAAGTAAATATTTTTGAAGTTAGTGATGCATTTTTTATACTTCATGCATATAGGGAGGGCTGTAGATTGCCATTTGTAATCCTGGCTTGAAATTTCTTTTACTTGAAAGAACATTCAAAACCTAGAGAAGAGGTGGAAATCATTATCATATCTCAATCTTTTTGTAAAATTCAACAATTGGTATAGCTTTCTCGTATTAATTCAAATTTAAAGATCATTGGATTGGAAACTTTTAAATTTTGGTTGGATTAGATATATAGTGTGAAATGTTTTACTGTAACCTTTTGGAAACTTTACCATTGCTTTTTTTCACTAAAGAAAATTTCATTATTCAATGAAACTTTCCAAAAGTTGATATCATAATACTTTTGTACATTATGAAGTTGGAATTGATTATGACTAAATGCAGTGATATGCTCCTATAGCCCAAGAAATTGTCATTGTTAGAGCTATTTTTGGAGCTATGACACTTGCATCTCTGTGCTACGTGTAGCATTCCTGCTAAATAAATACTATTTTTACCATTTATACAATATCCAATGACAAATAACTCATTGAATTCTAAGTTCAATAAAAGCTATCATTTTGGTGCAAAGAAAACTCCTTTGTACTAATTTTCAAAAAGAATTACAAATCCAATACGAAGTTAATATTTGATAAACTTAGTTTTGAAATGTAAATTTGTATATTCAAGTTGACCACGAGGAACAAAATTCATGAAAAATTTCCATATGGAGTTTGTGTTATATAAACAACATAAGACATATGTTGTTGGAGTCTATTTGGTTGATGGTAGCATACTCATGCATGAACTATCTAAAAGAGAGGTCTTTTCTAGGTATTATTGAGTTATATTTGAAAAACCACTAGAGGGGGGTGAATAGGGTTTTATGATAATTTTAATAATAATTCAACCAAAGCAAGAAACCACAAGAATATTGGATAAGGGGACAAGGATTTAGAGTGGTTCCAACCTTAGCAAATACTAAGGCAGTCAATCCACTACCCGGTTGCTTACCCAACTGGGATTTTGAAAGAATTAACTTTATTACCTCGCAAGGATATTACATAAAATTACAATTCTTTCACCAAACCCTTCGAACAGCCTTCACCTAGAAGTAGTTGCACCAACCTTGAAGCAGCCTTCTTGAAGTAACTTCAAGCTCCCCCTTGAAGTAGCCTTCCTCTTGAAGTAGATTCCCGTTGCAACAACCTTCTTGAAGTAGTCCGAAGTCCACCTTCTCCACCGAGAAGACCCTTCTCCACCTGAGAAGTCAAACCCTCTCCAATCCACAGCCTCCAACCCTGGGAGTAGCAAGGATAGTACAAAAGATATTAAGGATCAAGAAGGAAAAACAGAAATTACATTACCACTTGTAGCACAAGGCTTGATTTCCTATATCAAGCGTTTTGATCTCCTAACCAATGTATATGGAAGTGTATGTGCTATGGATAGGAGATGCTAGCCTATAGGACACGAATTTAGAGCAAGGGAATGAGTAGCCAATGCTAGTGTTGCTCAATTGCTCAAAATAGATTGCCAATTGTAAGTGTAATCTCAAGTATAGCACAAGTGTATATGAGTGAGTTTAGGTGTCCTAAGGCATGTCCTATTTATAGGAATGACCTAAAAGTGCTTAAGGACGTTCTAGACACTTTCTAGGGGGTTTTAAGTGCTTAACTAGCCGTTAGGTATACTTTAGTTGCTTTAGAAATGGCTAGTTAATTAATTCTGAAAGTTGTAGACAGAACACATCTCGGTCGAAGAATTTTCGACCGAGAGTCCTTCTCGGTCGAAGATTTGTCGACCGAGGGACGTCTTGGAGAAAGTGTTTACAATGTTCATTTCCAACTCCCAACGACCTTATCTGCTGGGTCTAACGGCTACTTGGGTCAATCTCGATCGAGGAATTTGTCGACCGAGAGTGTCTCGGTCGAGGAGTTTGTCGACCGAGAATGACCCTGTTTCAATATTTTAAACTAAGTACTAAGAGTGTGTATGAGTGTGCAGATGTGACACTATTTTAGGGGATGACCTATCTAAGTGTTGTGATTGTCTAGGGAAGATCTAACGCTTGATTTACATGATGTCTAAGTACTTGTACATTATATATCTTGTACACGTTTTACAATTGATTACATTCATAAAATTAAAGCAATTTAACATATAGATCTTCCAAATATTTGTCATCCACTTTATTCCTGCAACACTCAAGTAGCACGTTAGATCGACAAGAATGAAATGTTTGTCATCATCAAAACAAAGGGATTATACTAATGTCCAATTTAGCCAACAATATTTGTTTTTTTATTTCTACCAAGCCCGACTCATACAAATTAGGTATGTTGTCACTCTCTTTAGGTTATACTATAAAAAAACAAGACAAGCTATATTCACACTGGTGTAATCTAGGTTACAACAGAGCATTCTAGGTCTAATATTCGTTTTACTTAGTCCTAGCCATGGGAATTAGGTCTTTACATATGCCATGCTAGTTGTGATTTTTGGAGAAAGTAGGATTGATTGAGTGCATAGGAGACCAAATAATTCTTGATTAAGCTTAGAATATATATATATATATATATATATATAAGTTATATTCACACGAGTGTAGTCTAGGTTACAACAGAGCATGCTGGGTCTAATATTCGTTATTCTTAGTCCTAGCCATGGGAATCAGGTCTTTACATATGCCATGCTAGTTGTGATTCTTGGAGAAAGTAGGACTGATTGAGTGCATAGGAAACCAAATAATTCTTGATTAAGCTTAGAATATATATATATATATATATATATATATATATATATATATATATATATATTCTAACAATGTATCTATAAATTAACAGCAACAACAACAATAAGAACTTCTAACAACATGCCATTGGTAATATGCATAATATTATTACATTGGTCATTGAAGAGAGATAATAAAAGCACAACCTTGCATATCAAATATGTCTGATGTTGTGACATAGAACACATCAATATGTTGGTTGTTTTCAAAAAAAAAAATGAATTGGATTGGTATAGTATTAGCTAATTTTATAACAATTTTCACTCGAGAATAATAAATACGACACCAAAATCATCATATATTAAAGAAAAAATACTTGCATGTAGTAATATACTCAAAAGGTCACCTCACCTTACAAAAAATCCATTTATTATTTATTTAACTTTTCCATGATTGTAAACAATTCCATAAAATATTGTTTCATGTTTCTTACGTTTACCATATACTAGCGGTGAAGAAACAAGTGAAATACGTATGCTGAGATGGATGTGTGCAAAGATAAGAAAAGATTATTTGAAAATTGACTACATCAGGAATAAAGTGAGGGTGGTGAGCATTAGGGACAAGTTGCGTGAGGGATGACTCAGATGGTATGGACATGTGCAATGCAAATCGAATAATGCCCCTATACAAAGATATGCTATTGAGTCTGAATGATTAATAGGAGAAGAGGAAGGCCTATATTGACATGGGAAAATCTTATAAAGAGAGATTTTGAATCTCTACATCTTGACCATAATATGAACCATGATATAGCTGGATGGAAATGAAGGATCCATGTAACCGACCTCAACATAGTTGGGACTGTCGCTTAACTGATGTTGATGTTGTTGGTGATGATGATGATGATGACGAAGACGATGATGTATGTTACTTTTGCCATAATGACAAACTAAAATTTTCTTCAAATATATTATATACAAAATAGTACACCATGCAGGCATGACTATTACATGTGGATGATCCATAGTAATGTTAAATTGTGTAGGCTGATTGGTAAAATACCAATTTGATTTTTCTATGTTTTAAACATAGCTATGAAGACCCTCTCTAGGAAAGATAGGCACTTCAGGATGTTCCAGGTCTGGGCACCTACCCTCGAGTGATTTAGGCCACATTAAGAGTTAATGTAGGTAAATTTAACATTGATTAGTTTAAGAAAAAAAATACATATGTAGATCTATCTAATATGCACGTAAAACTATAAATAACTACAAAATTCAAACATAATAGAACGTCTGGACATTTATATTGTGGCTCCTAGGCACGTAGTTGACTATGCTCCCAAGTTTTGGAAGTCTCCACCTAACCGGTTACACAACTAGGGTTTAGGCATTTTTGTAAATTACGCTTGATTCAAGTAATATTGGGGAAGTGGGGCAAATTCATTTAAATTTTGTCTAGTGAAGAATAACATGGAGATGGATCTATCTCATTTAAGTATATATATTTCATGTTAGGACTTATATCGGTAATTTTATATGTGTTATTGGTCTACATAGGATTAATTAAGTATGGTAAAGTTTACCCTATGATCTAAAATAGCACACCTAATTGCATGTGAATAATTCATTTTTTTTTATAAACTTGATTTTGAATTTTCTATTCTTTAGTATTTGAAATAGTTTGTTCCATGCTCAACTATTGTTGACCATCTATATGTCTAGAGAAAACACCAACCAAGTGTAACCTGGGTTTCTGTGACAAATGAGGGATTAATTCAGTTGATAACTGTAACATCCCTGACCTGGGTTATGTACTAACCCTATGTGTTTTGCTTAGATAAGTGATTAGATGCTTTTGTTTATCCTATGAAATGTAATTAAGGCTTTTGAGGAACTTATATTCCAATTTCAGTCCTTTTTGCATAATGTTGAAACATTGTTTTGTTAATAACAGACTAAAGTGCAAATTACCTAAGTTGAGGGGTTTATTTGCAATTTGCACATGTTAAGATGTTCCTTTCATTTTAAATACATCATAAGAATGTATATGATGTGGTGATATGGATTCCACAAGCCTGTGTACCAAGATATAGCTTGAAGAGCAATCCTCGTGCTTAAAAATCTAGTTTTGGTGTAAAGTACAATTTACCCAAAACCTAGGGCCCAACATGTAAAATATACCCTATAGAGGATCTATCATGTTTCTTGGAATCAAGTTGAGCAAAGGAAATGAGAAGGGCACCTCATTTGAATGATCATGGTAGAAATGGAAACTACCCACACTAATAATATATGAAGTAATATCCAATAAAGATGGATATTAATATACAACTCTTTAAGGTGTTTTGTTTCTTTTCCTTTTATCCTTGGATAATGAGGGAGTTTTGCATGAGGTTAGGAGGTGGAAACGTGGACAAGGGTGGAGGAAGTTGTGGTGGAAATAAGCTGGGAGTAAAAGAGATAACAGTCTTTTTCTTTGCCAAGAATACCCATAAATATATAAGCAACTTTTTCTACACACCAAAGGATCATTCCTTAGCTTCTTTCTCTCATCACTTTGCTTGGACTGACCAAGAAGGAGCTGTGGACCAGAGAAAGGACGACCAAGCTGACTTGGTAAGTGTTGATCACCATCTACCTCAAATTCATGGTGGAAACCATAAAACAAGGTTGGTTTATTGGTGTTTTTGACACGATTCTTCTTTCTAGCCATCTTCTCCATCCAAAACTTGAAGAACAAAGCTTGGACAATTACTAGAGCTTCATCCACCATTAAATCTACGAATCTTGGAGCTCTATATTAGTTCTAGAGTTGTGTTTTATAACTCTAACCCTTAAGTTTTGTTAATGCAACATTCTTTCCTAAAATCGTTGCGTATACTTCTTCTTTAGACACCTTTGTGTGTTCTTGCTATCATTTCCGTGAAGAACAACCTCTGTTCTTGAGGTAGAAGATGATGAAGTTAATTACTATGTTTATCCAAGAATCTACTTTAACAAACGGTCTCCCAACTTTAGCAAACGGTTTGCCAAACCGTTTGGAGGAAACAGTTTCAATCTGTTTGAATGCAAACGATTTCACAAGAACGCAAGGAAGCAAACGGTCCAAGACCGTTTGGAGGTGTTGACCAGGCGTTGAACATTTGGAGGTCTATTTTTAATAATGTAAAATAATTATCTACTAAAAATCATCAATTAATTCCAAGTGAATCACCAATTTAAGGCCCATTAATCACCTAAACCCTAATCGAGTCATTTGCTGATTTCAATAATAGTATTATATTGAAGTTTGGGTTGAGTGGCCCAAACGGTTTCAAAACCATTTGGGGATCACCCAAACGGTCTCAAGATCGTTTGGTGATCACCCAAGACCATTTGGAGGTCTAGGGTTAAGTAGGGTTGACCAATTGAGGACCCAATGATATCAAGATGATGAATAATCGATTGCTGATTTGGTGACCAAACCTAGGGTTCAAACCTTAATTGAATGACTTGGTTTTTGATGAAATAGTGGGAAAACGGTCTCAATACCGTTTGGAGGTCATCCAAATGATCCCAAGACCGTTTGGGGGTCACCCAAGACCTTTTGGAGGTCTAGGGTTGACTATGGTTAAGTGGTTGAAGATCTAAAGGTAATTAGTTGAGGTGCAATCAATTGTTGACCTAGTGATCAATCCAATGAACCAAACCTTAATTGGTTGAGTTAGTTTTTGTGTTGACTTGGGAAAATGGTCTCTAGACTGTTTGGAGGATATCCAAATGATCCCAAGACCGTTTGGGGTCAGGTCATGACCAAATTGAATAATGGTTCAATGGTTTCAAATTAATTAGACTCACATTGAAGTATGTTGAAGGGTCATCGATTTTCAAGCCCTAATCCAATTGATCCAAGTCTTAATTGATGATCAATTGAGGGAAAATTGAGTGTCAAATCAGTTAAGGGTTGACCTAATTAACTCAATTGATGAGTGTCTAATAAGTACATGATTGATTGAGGGGTTCAACATTGGAAACCTTAACTCAATTGAAATGGTTGAGACACTTTTTGGTACTTGCAGTTTTGAGGTGGTTTGGACCAAACAGTCTCAAGACCGTTTGGTACCAAATGATCCCAAACCATTTGGTCTCATGCGGTTTCAAGATCAGTTATGTCCATGCGGTTTTAAAGTCAAACTTGACCAAACGGTCTTCATGACCAAACGGTCTTCACCCCCATCTTGGGCAAACAGTCTTGAGTGTGCACTTTACCAAATGGTTTCAAAAGTCAACAAGACCAAATGGTCTTCAACACCAAACAGTTTCAAGGTCTATCCAAGACCGTTTGAAGGTTTAGTATGCAAGACCGTATGAGGTCTATGAAGGTCAAGATCGTTTGATGCCTTAGTGGTCAAGATAGTTTAGTGGTTGATTAACCTAAACCTCATAGGTACTTGAAGTGATTAAGGGACCAAGTAATTAGTTGATTAATGCATGTTATTATCAGTTGTGATCATTATAAAGGTACTCTTGATGGGATAGAGTGATTAGTACTCTTTGAATGAGTAAGACCTAATGATCACAATAGTAATGATATAACCCATGATGTCAATATTGAATTGACTTAGCCTAATCAAGGGTGATGCAAATATCATCTGATAGAAGGAGGAGAGAGAAGACTTCCTATATGAATGATAATCAAGTAATAAACTTCCAATATGTATGAATACATCTAATTAGGGTATGATCCTTCATAGTGATATCATGAAAACCCTAATTATGATGGTTAATGAATCTTAACCCTTATTTGAGGGCATTAATGGAATTAATCCTCATACATGATGATGGTATGATCTTAATTCATTATAATGTGAATAGTAAACCCTAATCTAGGGAAATGTGATGATATGAGTAGTAAACCCTAATTCTGGGTTATGCTTTATAGCATGAAGCTCTTTAATTGAATTATGAAATGAGGAATCACTATACCTTTTTAAGCTAAAGGGGTTGGATAACCTTAATTAAATTGAATAGGAAACATTAACCCTAGAAACCATCTGTGGTGATGTAAAACCGTCGTGGTAATCTTCTGTAGCATGACCGTGCAAGATAGCATGACCACGCAAGATAGCACGACCGTGGTGTTCTATACTTGACTTGGAAATAATTTGTATTGTGCTGATATAGATATAATGTGCATGCTATCAATTGTGTTAGTCATGCATGTCTTTATAAAGAAGTGAGCATAGCCAGGTAAGTGTTATGATGCCATATTTATTGAAAGCACTTTATAAGCTTTGAAAGTAATGATATTCTATGTTGCCTAGTAAGAGGTAACAAATGAAATTGATAGACTGTATGAGCCATGAGAAATATCTGCATTGCTACAATCATGTTCACACTATTAAATGACTTGATGGCAATATGTTACTTGGTAACAAGTGTTTTGATGATCTAAGGGTTTGAATACCCATATTCCAGAATCATAATGATGAGATGGTTAGGGATTGATATCCCAATGTTATAATATGTGATTTGAACTTGATACAATTAGTACTCTTTCTTTATACCAATTGTCTTATTGGTCTATGTTTGAAAACATGCCTGATGATAAAAGAATGCTATAATGTACTTAAATAATCAAGTATAATGATATCATGTAGAGCCCTGACCATAGATCCATCATTGTCAGAATTAAATGATGGTGAAACAGGTTTTCCTAAGGGAACTCCTAGAGAGCATACTTTTGAGTATGTGGGGGTTATGGACGTGAATATCCTTACTTCCTAATGGAGGATATGATGTGAGATAAACATCAAATATCTCAATCCTTCATTATATGTTTATGCCGGGATGATGTATCACTAATCTCCTAATGATGTTGTTAATTCCGCATTGATGAGAGATAAATAAGAAATCCCTCGATGGCGAAGAGAGTACAACATGCCACTGTAACTCTAATAGCGAAGTTGCCAGAATACCCTGGAAAGCTATTATAACAGAGACACAAGATGTCCTGCATGTTGTACCTCACACTAACTGAGGAAGATGAGGTCATAGGAATCTGGCTCTTCTGATGACCTATGTATGGTATCGATTGCGATTTCATAATGGTCGGTTGGAGTATGAGTGGTATATCTCATCTCCTCAGGGCATAAATATGTTTGAGAAACGTAATCAGCCGTGTAGCATAATTGCTTAGGTTGAACTACGAGAAACAATGATTGATGATACATTGTTTATAATGTCCTAGTTGGACAGATAATATACATGTTCTTCATATTCCTTATTGATATATGTCTTGTCATTCAATCAAGTTATTATTGAAATGATTGCATAGAGAATACTGCTCTACTTAGCTTATTTAATAAATTGCCTGCTATTGAGTATTTATAATTCTATTGCTCAATGCTATTCATTTAATTGCAATAACAATACTTATGGAGAAGAGTTATAACTCTCGCTCGGACAATTATTCAATTGTCTCACCCCCGTGGGATTCGACTTTTTAGGTAGACGCCAAGGATGAAGAAACCCATCAGTGGGTGAACAACAACAACAGCAGCAACAACATCAGGGACAACAGTGATCCTCAGGTGGAGACACTGTTTGTCAAGTCTTGTATATAGAGAGTCCTATGTGTCGTCTCTGTAGTCTCAGGTCCTAGGAGTCAGTAGATAGTTTTATAAAGATCTGAGATTTTGGCGTAATGCCTCAAGATTTTTTTATCTTGCCTTGTACAGTTAACATGGCAGTTGATGTTGTGACTCTCGAGATGTGATATTACAGAGATGTAATGGTGAATCAGTTTGTAAATAACTTATCTTATTTATTTATAAAAGAGTTTCACATTTTGTAGATCTCTTTACAAAAAGTTTTAAATTTTGTGATTTTCAATAATTCCGTTGCTAATGAAACACTTCCGCATTAGTTTAAATTCGTTGATCTTGTTTTCATGAGATGGTCGTTGCAAATTAAGTGGTATCAGAGCCCTAGGTTCTCTGAGTCTACAGATACATAGGACTAGGTTTGTAGAGTTTGTTCTAGTGTCTTCCAATATATCTGATATGTCTTCTACTCATCAGGAGGAGAAGATAAAACTAGAGATGTCTAGGTCACATGAGGAACATGTTGCTGAGAGTAGTGTGGCTGCACCTAGAGAAGGTGCAAGAAACCAAGAAAGGGAGGAACCTGTACCTGAACCACCCCAGTTCAATCCAACTGATATGGGGAACCCAGCCATCCAAGCCATGTTTGGGCAGTTCATGAATGCCATGACACACATGACTGATAGGATGCCTATACCTGTACCTAGGGCATCTACCCATCCTGAAGGATAAGGAGTCGGCAAGACGTTTGAACGACTTCGCCGTGTTGGAGCCACAGAGTATGCTGGAATAGCTGACTCTACAGATGCTGACTTGTGGTTAACTGAACTAGAGAAGGCCTTTAGAATCCTAAACATCCCAGAAGCTGAGAAGGTTAGACATGCTATATACCTTCTCAAGGGGAGTACTGGTCACTGGTGGACCATGGAAGAACAGAAAAGGCCAGGTGTGGAGATTGCATTGGAAGTATTTCGATGAGAATTTGTCAACAGATACTTCCCTAAGACGTTCTTGGATGAGAAAATCTCTCAGTTTGAGATGTTAAGACAAGGACCGATGAACATTAGCAAATATGAGGCTAAGTTCATGGAGCTGTTGCGGTTCTATCCGCATATGGAAGCTATAGATGAAGAAAGGATTAGGTGTTTTGAGAAGGGGTTAAACGTTGAGTTGACCACCCCTGTGTCTACTCTGGAGAATAGGGAAAGGTTTGCTACCTTTGTGGAGTTGGTCAGGAGGATAGAGATGTCTATGTCAGAGAAGAGACAGACCAAGAACAAGAGGATGTATCCCCAGTTCCAAGGATCCTCATCTAAAGATTTCAAGAAACCTAAGTTTTCTGTGCCTACACCACCACCTAGATCTAGTACCTAGACGCAGTGGAAGTTGAATAGGGGTAGAGGACGAAGCCTACTACTAGAAGGAGCTCTCAGTTCAACATCTATGTCGGTTACAGGACCACCTAGACCACAACAACTGAACAGAAGTTGTTATATATGTGGAAAGATGGGACATCTGATGAAAGATTGCAGAGCCAGAGAAGTGAGTGTAACTCAACCTCAAAGGTAGAGTCAGTAAGGATCTCAAAGGTGACAATTTCCAGGCAACACTAGAGGATGTGGACAAGCATCTCAAGCTGGATCATCAGCACCCAGTCATCGAACACTGAATCAACCACAAGCAACGACAAGATTCTACGCAATAAATCCACCTAATGCAGTGATCAACCCTCGGGTTGTGGCAGGTCAGATGGAATTGTTATATTCTAATATGTATACATCTTGCGTTGTATCTGTTTTAATTGATCCGGGTGCTACACACTCCTTTATCACTTGAAGAGTGATCCTTGACTGAAACCTGACTACAAGTCATAGAGTAGACAGTTTGCTGTTAGAAACTCCTTTGATGGGATTTGCTGTGTTGCAGGAGGCATGTTCTCCCTGCATCCTCTTCTTTTCTGAACATCGCATTCAAGTGGATCTTATACCACTTGAGATGCATGGATTCGATTTAATCCTTGGGATGGATAACTTAGAAAGGTATAAGGTTGTCTTGGATTGTGATTCCAAGCAAGCTGTGTTCACTAATGAAAGTGACACATGGATCTTTCAAGGAGAAAGAAAGATTCTACCAACCTATCTTGTATCAGCTATGGTTGCTGAAAAGTTGATGAGGCAAGGATGTTATGCATTCTTGGCCCATGTGGTAGATACCACCATGGAGAGTCCTAATCCTGTTGAAGTTCCGGTAGTCAGGGAATTCGAAGATGTATTTCCTAAAGAACTTCCAGGCGTACCTCCGCCCTGAGAAATAGACTTTGAGATTAATCTAATCCTAGAAACACAACCTATAGCACAAACACCATATAGGATGGTGCCTGCTAAGATGGCAGAACTCAAGAAACAACTTTAAGAGTTGCTTGAGAAGGGTTTCATCCAACCGAGTACTTCACCCTGGGGTGCTCCGGTCCTCTTTGTTAAAAAGAAAGATGGATCAATGCGGTTGTGCATTGATTATAGACAATTAAATAAAGTAACAATAAAGAATAAGTATCCTCTACTGAGGATTGATGATCTCTTTGATCAGTTGCGTGGTGCAACTGTCTTCTCAAAGATAGATTTGAGGTCGGGATATCACCAGCTGTGTATTAAGGAGGGTGACATACCTAAGTCTGCCTTCAGGACAAGGTACGGTCACTATGAGTTCACAGTTATGTCATTTGGACTAACAAATGCACCAACTGCATTTATGGAACTCATGAATAGAATCTTTTGACCTTTTCTCGATCAATGTGTTGTTGTCTTCATAGATGACATCCTGATCTATAGTAAAGATGCTCAGAAGCATGAACAACATCTTCGTCAGACTCTAACTTTGCTAAGAAAGCATAAGTTATATGCTAAGTTTAGCAAGTGTGAGTTCTGGTTACCAGAAGTTTCTTTTCTTGGACACATAATATCTGCTTTAGGTATACGTGTTAACCCTAAAAAGGTAGAATCTGTCCTACAATGGGAACAACCGAAGACACCGACGGAAATCCGTAGTTTCTTAGGGTTGGCAGGCTATTATTGAAGGTTCAATAAGAACTTCAGTTCTATAGCTTTACCCTTGACTAAGTTGACCAGGAAGGATGTTCCTTTTTCCTAGAGTGATAAGTGTCAACAATCTTTTCAGCTTTTAAAGGAGAGGTTGACAAGTTCACCTGTGCTGGTGTTACCTGAACAAGGAAAAGGATATATAATTTTTTGTGATGCCTCTAATAATGGACTAGGATGTGTGTTGATGCAGGATAAACAAGTGATTTCTTTTGCTTCTTGACAGTTTAAGAAACACGAGGAAAATTATTCGACACACGATCTAGAACTAGCTGCTGTAGTTCATGCCTTGAAGATCTAGAGACATTATCTTTACGGAGAGACATTCCAGATTTTCACAGACCATAAGAACCTTAAGTATATCTTTTCTCAGCATGAGCTTAACATGAGGAAACGCCGCTGGATGGTGTTAATCAAGGACTACGATTGTACAATTGATTACCATCCAGGAAAGGCCAATGTAGTTGCTGATTCTTTAAGTAGGAAATCAGCAACACCAGCCTTAGATAGAGCATAGCTGAATTCTTTGGTATGCTCTAGAAGGGATATGCATATCTCCTTAAGACAAGATAATGTACAGTTAAGAGTATCGTTGTTATCTAGACTGTTAGCTGAGATGCATATAAAACCTACCCTGAGACAACAGATTAAGGAGGCACAAAAAGTTGATGTTGTAGTTCAACATATTAGATCGGAGTATGGTAGTGAGAAACAAGAAGGGTTCCATGATTCAGATGATCAAGTAGCCTGCTATCATGGTAGGATGATAGTACCAAATGTGGATAACTTAAGGAAGTTAGTTCTGGAAGAAGCTCATTCTTCAATGTATGCTATGCATCCAGGAAGCACCAAGATGTATCGTAACTTGAAAGATATGTATTGGTGGCCTGGTTTGAAGAAGGACGTTGCTGAGTTTGTTATGCGGTGTCCAGTGTGTTAGCAAGTTAAAGCTGAACACCAGAAGCCTACAGGAACAATGCAACCTTTACCCATACCATAGTGGAAGTGGGATCATGTAACCATGGATTTTGTGGCTGGATTACCCAGAATAGCCAAAGGACATGATTCCATCTGGGTAATAGTTGATAGGTTGACAAAGACAACACATTTCTTACTTGTCAAAACAACCTATTCTGCTGAGAAGCTGGCACAGTTGTATGTAGATGAGATAGTACGACTGCATGGAGTCCCAGTTACCATTGTTTCTGACAGAGGTCCCCAGTTTACGAGTTGTTTTTGGGAGCGACTTCATAAAGCCTTAGGCACACAGTTAAGCTTTAGTACAACCTTTCACCCTTAGACTGATGGACAATCAGAAAGGACTATACAGACTTTAGAAGACTTTCTTAGAGCATGTGTTCTCTAGTTTAGAGGAAGTTGGGATCTGCACCTAAGCTTGATAGAGTTTGCCTATAACAATAGCTATCAACATAGCATTAACATGACACCTTATGAAGCTTTATATGGTAGACGTTGTAGATCACCCCTATGTTGGTATGAAACTGGTGAATATAAACTTTTAGGTCTTGATCTTGTGCAGCAGACCACTGAGAAGATTAAAATCATACAACAACAGTTAAAGACTGCACATGATAGGCAGAAGTCATATGTTGATAAGCGTCGTAGACCTTTAGAATTCCAGGTTGGAGACAGAGTGTACCTCAAAGTCTCACCTTGGAAAGCAGTTCTTAGATTTGGAAGGAAAGGAAAGTTAGCTCCTAGGTTTATGGGGCCTTATCAAATCATTGAATGGATTGGAAAGGTAGCTTATAAACTAGAGTTACCACCAGAGCTACAAAAGTTACACCCAGTGTTCCACATTTCCATGTTAAGGAAATGTCATCCTGATACAGAATCAATTCTGCAACCTATGGAAATAGAGTTGAATGATGATGTATCTTATGAAGAAGGACCTATATCAATTCTTGATAGAAGAATTAAAATGTTGAAAAAGAAAGACATAAGTCTTGTGAAAGTCCTATGGAACCACCGTGGCATTGAAGAAGCTACGTGGGAACTAGGGGAAGAGATGAGGAGGAAATACCCTACTCTTTTCTCCTAATGTGTTTTGTGATGATTTTGGGGACGAAATCCTTGTAAGGGGTGGATAATTTGTAACATCCCTAACCTGGGTTATGTACTAACCCTAGGTGTTTTGCTTAAATAAGTGATTAGATGCTTGCGTTTATCCTATGAAATGTAATTAAGGCTTTTGAGGAACTTATATTCCAATTTCAGTCCTTTTTGCATAATGTTGAAACATTGTTTTGTTAATAACAGACTAAAGTGCAAATTACCTAAGTTGAGGGGTTTATTTGCAATTTGCACATGTTAATATGTTCCTTTAATTTTAAAGACATCATAAGAATGTATATGATGTGGTGATATGGATTCCACAAGCTTGAGCACCAAGATATAGCTTGAAGAGCAATCCTTGTGCTTTAAAACCTAGTTTTGGTGTAAAGTGCAATTTACCCAAAACCTAGGGTCCAACATGTAAAATATACCCTATAGAGGATCTCTCATGTTTCTTGGCATCAAGTAGAGAAAAGAAAATGAGAAGGGCACCTCATTTGAATGATCATGGTAGAAATGGAAACTACCCACACTAATAATATATTAAGTAATATCCAATAAAGATGGATATTAATATATAACTCTTTAAGTTGTTTTGTTTCTTTTCCTTTTATCCTTGGATAATGAGGGAGTTTTTCATGAGGTTAGGAGGTGGAAACGTGGCCAAGGGTAGAGGAAGTTGTGGTGGAAATAAGTTGGGAGTAAAAGAGATAACAGTCTTTTTCTTTGCCTAGAATACCCATAAATATATAAGCAACTTTTTGTACACACCAAAGGATCGTTCCTTAGCTTCTTTCTCTCATCACTTTGCTTGGACCGACCAAGAAGGAGATCTGGACCAGAGGAAGGATGACCAAGCTGACTTGGTAAGTTTTGATCACCATCTACCTCGAATTCATGGTGGAAACCATAAAACAAGGTTGGTTTATGGGTGTTTTTCACACGATTCTTCTTTCTAGCCATCTTCTCCATCCAAAACTTGAAGAACGAAGCTTGGACAATTACTGGAGCTTCTTCCACCATTAAATCTATGAATCTTGGAGCTCTGGATAAGCCCTAGAGGCAGGTTTTATAACTCTAACCCTTAAGTTTTGTTAATGCAACCTTCTTTCCTAAAATCGCTGCTTATA
The DNA here is from genome assembly GCA_963693085.1 of Alisma plantago-aquatica. Lineage (NCBI taxonomy): Eukaryota > Viridiplantae > Streptophyta > Magnoliopsida > Alismatales > Alismataceae > Alisma > Alisma plantago-aquatica. Next base: position 209,900,564 of record OY856414.1, read on the forward strand.
CTTCTTCTTTAGACACCTTTGTGTGTTCTTGCTATCATTTCCGTGAAGAACAGCCTCAGTTCTTGAGGTAGAATATGATGACGTTAATTCCTATGTTTATCAAAGAATATACTTTAACAAACGGTCTCACAACTTTAGAAAATGGTTTGCCAAACCGTTTGAATGCAAACGATTTCACAAGAACGCAAGGAAGCAAACGGTCCAAGACCGTTTGGAGGTGTTGACCAGGCGTTGAACATTTGGAGGTCTATTTTTAATAATGTAAAATAATTAGCTACCAAAAATCATCAATTAATTCCAAGTGAATCACCAATTTAAGGCCCATTAATCACCTAAACCCTAATCGGGTCATTTGCTGATTTCAATAATAGTATTATATTGAAGTTTGGGTTGAGTGGCCCAAACGGTTTCAAAACCATTTGGGGATCACCCAAACGGTCTCAAGATCGTTTGGTGATCACCCAAGACCATTTGGAGGTCTAGGGTTAAGTAGGGTTGACCAATTGAGGACCCAATGATATCAAGATGATGAATAATCGATTGCTGATTTGGTGACCAAACCTAGGGTTCAAACCTTAATTGAATGACTTGGTTTTTGATGAAATAGTGGGAAAACGGTCTCAATACCGTTTGGAGGTCATCCAAATGATCCCAAGACCGTTTGGGGGTCACCCAAGACCTTTTGGAGGTCTAGGGTTGACTATGGTTAAGTGGTTGAAGATCTAAAGGTAATTAGTTGAGGTGCAATCAATTGTTGACCTAGTGATCAATCCAATGAACCAAACCTTAATTGGTTGAGTTAGTTTTTGTGTTGACTTGGGAAAATGGTCTCTAGACTGTTTGGAGGATATCCAAATGATCCCAAGACCGTTTGGGGTCAGGTCATGACCAAATTGAATAATGGTTCAATGGTTTCAAATTAATTAGACTCACATTGAAGTATGTTGAAGGGTCATCGATTTTCAAGCCCTAATCCAATTGATCCAAGTCTTAATTGATGATCAGTTGAGGGTCAATTGAGTGTCAAATCAGGTAAGGGTTGACCTAATTAACTCAATTGATGAGTGGCTAATAAGTACATGATCGATTGAGGGGTTCAACATTGGAAACCTTAACTCAATTGAAATGGTTGAGACACTTTTTGGTGCTTACGGTTTCGAGGTGGTTTGGTCCAAACAGTCTCAAGACCGTTTGAGTCCAAACGGTCTCAAGACCATTTGGGAACAAACGATCCCAAACCGTTTGGTCTCATGCGGTTTCAAGATCGGTTATGTCCATGCGGTTTCAAAGTCAAACTTGACCAAACAGTCTTCATGACCAAATGGTCTTCACCCCCATCTTGGGAAAACGGTCTTGAGTGTGCACTTTACCAAACAGTTTCAAAAGTCAAAAAGGCCAAACGATCTTCAACACCAAATGATTTCAAGGTCTGTCCAAGACCATTTGAAGGTTTAGTATGAAAGACCGTTTGAGGTCTATGAAGGTCAAGATCGTTTGATGCCTTAGTGGTCAAGATAGTTTAGTGGTTGATTAACCTAAACCTCATAGGTACCTGAAGTGATTAAGGGACCAAGTAATTAGTTGATTAATGCATGTTATTATCAGTTGTGCTCATTATAAAGGTACTCTTGATGGGATAGAGTGATTAGTACTCTTTGGATGAGTAAGACCTAATGATCACAATAGTAATGATATAACCCATGATGTCAATATTCAATTGACTTAGCCTAATCAAGGGTGATGCAAATATCATCTGATAGAAAGAGGAGAGAGAAGACTTCCTATATGAATGATAATCAAGTAATAAACTTCCAATATGTATGAATACATCTAATTAGGGTATGGTCCTTCATAGTGAGATCATGAAAACCCTAATTATGATGGTTAATGAATCTTAACCCTTATTTGAGGGCATTAATGGAATTAATACTCATACATGATGATGGTATGATTTTAATTCATTATAATGTGAATAGTAAACCCTAATCTAGGGAAATGTGATGATATGAACAGTAAACCCTAATTCTGGGTTATGCTTTATAGCATGAAGCTCTTTAATTGAATTATGAAATGAGGAATCACTATATGTAACATACTAAATCTCAGGGTCTTTCCTACAATTTACCCACTTTTGAGCTTTTCTTTGCCTTCTAGTCCATTTGGACCTTTTTCATAAATTTCCCTTGTTTTATATTCTTTTTGGACCCCTTGTGCAATTTGAGCACAATTCAATGTTTAAAATTACCTTTTTCCCTCATTTATGATAATAAAGGGGTGTTTGCACAAAATAACCCACTTAAGGTAATAATTAAGGACTAATTATGCAAAATGGAGTTTGATGAGAGATATAAGTAGATAATATTTATTTGGAGCTTTTTGGATAAATATATTAGTAATAATGTGTATTTGAATTAATTAATGAGAATATTAACCTTAATTATTTGTCTCTCCTCAAAATATGATTTTAATTCATGAAAATATGCTATTTTGTTGAGAAATGATTATTGAAATCTTAATGTGCTTAATATCTCGAAATTTACTCACATGTTTCATAGAAAGACATCTTTTCGTATAACTCATTCATTTTAATATATTAATAAACACTTTAATGAGCAATATATTTATTAAGGGCCATATTGGATATAGATATGAAATCTAATTTCATAGCATCGTTCTAAATGCTAATATGAACCTATGGTCCAAATTTGGTGGCTTTTGGACTTCATTTGACCCTTCAAATCCATTTTATAAGCTTTTATTATAGTGTGATTATAGTAGCTGAATCGATTACATATATTTCATTTATATCAAATCGTAACACTATGATTTTCCTTGTCACGCGTCCCCTTTTCGTCTGCACGCCATCCGATGGCTCTGATTAGATAGACCCTTGATCGAACAGTTTCAACACCTTCTCCTACTTCCAGCCGCTCGGGTTGCCTGGCTCCTTAGCTCGTTCTCTCTCCCCGCTCATCCGTTTCGAGCAATTCTTTTTGCGTTGAGTTCGTCTCGCCGAGATGCTTCATTTGAACCCTTACTCATCACTTGCCTCTCCAAAAACAAGAAACACCCAACTCGGGCTGCCTCCTCATCTCTGTAGTGACCTCGTAGATGGAGCTACACTGCTCCCCACACCTATGTATGTGAAGGGTTACCACCGTGAGCCCCCGTGCTAGCTTCCTCCTCCTCTAATTTCTTCGCACCCTACCCCGACGACCCTAACCTACTCAGAGTACACTGCCGGAAATGGCGAGCCGGTTCTACCTGCCCTGACCACCTTGGGCCAATTACCATTAGGGTAAGCATCCCCGACCATCCCTCTTCCTGTTTCTACCCTCAGTTTGCCTCAAGACGCCCCCAGTCGCTGTGTCCTATAAGGTCGTCGTCGAGCTCCGGCGCCACATGCTAGTTTGTGCTCTTGTGCTCCTCTGCCACCGCTGACTCTTGCTTTTGGCTCGCACCACCTCCGCGAGGGTGCTGATGGCCCCAGTCGATAGTCTCCAGTTCGTCTTTTTGGGTTTTGCCCTTCTCAACGACCTCCCCTGCTCCGGTCAGGTTCCGACGACCTAGGCTATGGATGGCCTTGTTCTGGGGATCGCTGAGTCCGCAGGAAGCTAAGGAACTCATCCCCGATGCTATCATGCATCCCCACACCCAGAACAACGAACTGCGTCGTGAAGATGGACCTCCAGTAGCTTGCCATTGCCATGGAGAGAGCAGGTAGATGCCTAGTCAGTAAATGACCAGGGCAACCCTCGCCCCTCTGATCATATGATTAATATCACAAGGGTAGAAGTTTCCTTTCACACTCTTGCTGTGTTTTCTCGCAAAGAGCAATGGTTATGTCTGCATGCCTCTTTTGTCCTTGACGTTTTAATTGAATCAATTAGCCGATGAAGGGTATTTTGGTCATTTCACCTACTATTTACGTCGAATTGTATTTTCATTTAAATAACTGTCACGCTATGGTTTTCTTGCATTCTAATTGGTCAATTTTACTTAATTCATAGTAAATCGATCCATGGTCAAAAAAATGCAAATAAATAGTCAACGGAAAGGATTTTTAATATATAATTCGATTTTGAAGTTTTTGAGTCATGATTTGGATTCCTTTTTTGAAGTTTTCCTTGAATTCCTTTTAAGTGTATAAAATGTTCTAAAATACATAAATAATTCATTTTAAATCCAATTTGTAAAATAAAATATGTTTTATTATTCAGGAGAATATGACTAATCATTCAGACTAGGTTTTGAACCTTAAATCACGGTTTTGTAAAATTAGGGTTTTGCCTATGCTTTAAGCCTTATATATATTAATTCATGTGTAATGTTTATAACTAGGGAAATATGGAATGGTGATACAATCAGATTGGTAAATGTGATGGTAATTAATTAAAACAGGTATGTGAAGCCTATTTTAGTATGTGAATCATATTTATATATGTGAATCCTTTCAAAGGTGAATGTGAATGTATATGTGCAAATTACCTATCCTTCAGTTGGGCTCTTATCCAACCCTACCCTAAAGATGTGCTAGCCTTATTATCCTTCAATATTCCTTTATTTGGCTCTTTACTTATCTGATGCTTTTGTTGCCATTATCACTCATCTATTTGAATTATGTGAATCTTGCTATTGCCTATGTTGGCTCATCTTGTTGAAATACTTGGAAACATTGTATATTGTTGTTGCTTATGTTGGCTCCTTTATTTGTTGGGTTTTATTCCCAATGCTATGTTGCAAATCTTATTATACTTCCCAATACTGCCAAGTGACTATTAAGCATGATGTATTTTAGGCCAAATGATAATGTAGTGTACATGAGTACAAACCACCAATAGGGCACTGAGGTTTTAGTCCTCCCGCCGGGCACTGGGGTTTTAGTCCCCCTACCATTTTATATATTAGGCACTGGGGTTTTAGTCCCCCTTCCACTTTTTAGGCACTGGAGTTTTAGTCCCCCTGCCACTGGTGAGGTCCGGTAGGTGCCTCACCCTACATTGAGATGAGTTTGTGTCTTAATATATTCATGCTATGTGATTGTTATTGTGGTGATTGGTTATGGTAGTTTTCTCTCTCTTATTCATGTACTTGCCTCATTTCTTTTAAAATCTCTTGATGTAGAGAATCTTTTATATTGCAATGCTTTAGATTATTTAATTGTACTATTTCTCTTGGATAACACATACCTTTATCTTTCACTTGCTGGATGACCCCAACCATCCAGGCTAGGATCAGAGTGCGCATGGAAGCTTAGTGAACCTAAGGCTAAGGATATGATAAGAAGAAAAGGAACATATAGCTTGCATGATCATAGTTGCTTTTATGTATTAAGTTGTTTTGTTTGGAGACAATATTGGCTTAGTCTAAGTCTTCCTCTACCTAGATCCTAGTTCCATGTATAAAGATGTACCCCTTTTGGGAAAAAAATTGTAATGTAATCTTTATACATTTTGAATCAAGTCAAGTTTTATTTCTTCCGCTGCCACACATTTGATGTATTTGTTTATCATGTTTTATAGTAGAGACTTGATCTTTACACTATACCTTTTTAATCTAAAGGGTTTGGATAACCTTAATTAAATTGAATAGGAAACCCTAACCCTGGAAACCAGCCATGGTGATGTAAAATGGTCGTGGTAATCTTCTGTAGAATGACCGTGCAAGATAGCATGGTCGTGGTGTTATATACTTGACTTGGAAATAATTTGTATTGTGTTGATACAGATATAATGTGCATGATATCAATTGTGTTAGTCATGCATGTCTTTAGAAAGAAGTGAGCATAGCCAGGTAAGTGTTATGATGTCATATTCATTGAAAGCACTTTATAAGCTTTGAAAGTAATGATATGCTATGTTGCCTAGTAAGAGGTAACAAACGAAATTGATAGACTGTATGAGCCATGAGAAATATCTGCATTGCTACAATCATGTTCATACTATTAAATGACTTGATGGCAATATGTTACTTGGTAACAAGTGTTTTGATGATCTAAGGGTTTGAATACCCATATTCCTGAATCATAATGATGAGATGGTTAGGGATTGATATCCCAATGTTAACAATATGTGATATGAACTTGATACAATTCGTACTCTTTCTTTATAGCAATTGTCTTATTGGTCTATGTTTGAAAACATACCTGATGATAAAATAATGCTATAATGTACTTAAATAATCAAGTATAATGATATCATGTAGAGCCCTGACCATAGATCCATCATTGTCAGAAATTAAATGATGGTGAAATAGGTTTTCCTAAGGGAACTCCTGGAGAGCATACTTTTGAGTATGTGAGGGTTATGGACGCGAATATCCTTATGTCCTAATGGAGGAATTGATGTGAGATAAACATCAAATCTCTCAATCCTTCATTATATGTTTATGCCGGGATGATGTATCACTAATCTCCCGATGATGTTGTTAATGCCGCATCGATGAGAGATAAATAAGAAATCCCTCGATGGCGAAGAGAGTACATCATGCCACTGTAACTCTAATAGCAAAGTTGCCAGAATACCCTAGAAAGCTATTATAGCAGAGACACAAGATGTCATGCATGTTGTACCTCACACTGAATGAGGAAGATGAGGTCATAGGAATCTGGCTCTTCTGATGACCTATGTATGGTATCGATTGCGATTTTGTAATGGTCGGTTGGAGTATGAGCGGTATATCTCATCTCCTCAGGGCATAAATATGTTTGAGAAACGTAACCAACCGTGTAGCATAATTACTTAGGTTGAACTGTGAGAAACAATGATTGATGATACATTGTTTATAATGTCCTAGTTGGACAGATAATATGCATGCTCTTCCTATTCCTTATTGATATATGTATTGTCATTCAATCAAGTTATAATTGAAATGATTGCATAGAGAATATTGCTCTACTTAGCTTATTTAATAAATTTCCTGCTATTGAGTATTTATAATTCTATTGCTCAATGTTATTCATTTAATTGCAATAGCAATACTTCTGGAGAAGAGTTATAACTCTCGCTGGGACAATTATTCAATTGTCTCACCCCTGTGGGATTCGACTTTTTAGGTAGACGCCGAGGACGAAGAAACCCATCAGTGAGTGAGCAGCAACAGCAACAGCAACAACATCAGGGACAACCGTGATCCTCAGGTGGAGACACTGTCTGTCAAGTCTTATATATAGAAAGTCCTATGTGTCGTCTCTGCACTCTCAGGACCTAGGAGTTAGTAGATAGTTTTCTAAAGATCTGAGATTTTGGCGTAATGCCTCGAGATTTTTGTATCTTGGCTTGTACAGTTAACATGGCAGTTGATGTTGTGATTCTCGAGATGTGATATTACAGAGATGTAATGGTGAATCAGTTTGTAAATAACTTATCTTGTTTCTTTATAAAATAGTTTCACAGTTTGTAAATCTCTTTACAAAATGTTTTAAAATTTTATGATTTTCAATAATTCTGCTGCTAACGAAATGTTTCCGCATTAGTTTAAATTCGTTGATCTTGTTTTCGCGAGACGGTCGTTGCAATAATAAATCCATACAATGAGTTTTAAACTGACATATTTCACTTGATTTTATAATTTGACTTTTTTTACAATCAAATTAAAAATCATATTATGGTTTTTGTCTACCAAATTTACCACTAACTACCAGAACAAAGTGGTCTTAACAAAATATATGTCTATCGAGTCACACTAAATAAGTCTGCCTACTCTAAAAGGTGTTTCAACCCAATTATAATATAATTCATCCATATACAAATCTTAGTAGTATAGTCACTAGTACATAACCTACTTCTAGAATTGGTTAAAATGACTCTATAACATCAATTTCTTACCAACACCTAAGTGGGCGACACTACAATCACATGTCTAAGACGTCAGTTATTTGGGGACGCACAAACTAAAAATAGAGATCCAACCTCAATTGTCATGATAAAATATACCAAAATAGTTAAGAGTTTGATTCACCAGTTTAGGAAATACAACAAACATCATTAATGCTTATTTATACTTGCCAATGATTCCTCAATCTTCAATTTCTAACATAAACCGACACCGATTTAGCATCTAAGACGTTAATTATATCAAGTGAAACTAATCATTTAATGATAAAATGATAGTGTCTTAAAAAAATAACAACTATGACCGTGCTTCCCAACATGACCCTTTTAATTTAGTCATATAATGTCAGTTTTATGCCTAAAATTGATGACACAAACCTACTATGTCAGTTTTTTTGTTACAATAGATGACTACGTTTTTTTAATAGAAGACCTACAAACCTACTTTCTAGATGTTCAGTAGGATATGTAATTTGTAGTTCTAAACTGTAGGTTCCATCATGTGTTTAGCTTAACAATAGGCCAAAAAACATGCAAAACATGCAACAACAAACACAGTCCACCCACATACAAGATTCATTCTTCAATTCCATTCTCATTACATGTGCAAACATAATTCCACTCATTCATCTTCACATTCATTTACACCTAATACTTCATTCATATATGCACCAATTCCATTCTCATGACATGTAGAAAAATAATTCTCATTGTATTCTTCATCTTCACACTCACACACATGTATATATTCATTATTCACATATGCACCAATAATTTACTTGCATCAAATTTATAGTTGTAAAAATTCATATGTGCCACATGTATATAGAAATAATGACATCAAAGTTTACAAAATTCAATCTTTATCCCAATCAAATTCAAAGTTCACATCCTTAGCAAAGGATTGTGCCCATTGTTATCGTATCTCATCTAGCTTTTCTGTCTTATAGGGTCTTTACATTACAAATACCTACAAAGAGAATGATATATATAATTGAAAAGTTTGATATTTTCATATTATCAAATGAGACTATTTACTTATGATGATCAAGACTATATATATAGATTACATTATGTATGAAGTTGATGTCTAGTGTCCTATATCTGATAATCATGTCCATATATCGTTTCATGTAGTATCCACATGCCCAACCATTGTCTTGTATTGGGCACTATAAATTTCAACATACAAAATGTTAATAAATAAAAGTAAGCATAATTGGCATAAACATGTATTGGAGTCAGAAAACTACATCAACATTCTTCCAAATTATCACTTTCTTTTTACTGTCCACCTTTCCTCCAACCTTTTTGAAATCTTTAATAGCCCTATACATTAATATAACACATTGAATTGCTTTAGTAAATAGTCATGTAATATTATAAGTTAATGGATATAAATATATTAAATATAAAATTTATTCATGTGAATAATTCCTTTTTCATTTTGTGTCCCTCAATATCTACTTCGTCACCCTTATGGTCTAGATAATAAACAATTAGCATCGTGGGGACGATAACCAACAACACCCAATGTTTATTCCTAAGTGAAAAGAAGGCAAATGAAATAAAACTCAAAACCCACAATGAAATGTAATTCTTAAGTCAAAATTATAAGCAAAGTAACTAAATTATCAACATTGAATAGAGCTATAATCACACTTTTTTTGCTTTACCAAAATATTTAAATGTGATAGAGAAGTATTCGATAATAGATGTAGGGTATTTAACTACACGACTAATCAATAATGGAACTAGAAATGCCACATGGGGCAGTGTGAACTCTGTATACACCCTATGCACATAGCTACAAAATGTATATCATGTAAGCATTAATATATAAGAAAATAGATCAAAATATATAAAACGAGGTATTTAGCTATATAAGATATCACTATATCCAAAGTTCTATCACAAATATATTCAACGAAGCATAAGTAAACATGTTCACAACATCTTGCAAAAATATACTAGTATCATGAGGTTGCCGTACAACTTTCTCCTTACTATGGACCATCATAGGCAAACCTTCTTCAAATTTTCATATCCATACTACCAGCCCCCTACAATTAGGACCTAGTGAGTCAAATAGGTCCTTTACAAGCCAATCCAATAATTGATGAGGAGGTGAAGGTGGAGGACAAGCTATAGGGGGCTTCTTAGGCATTGTATCCTATATATATATATTCTCATATTAATTGTCATGTATATACAGACATGGACACAATGTAAATTTAGCATACATCGGTATAGACAACTCTCTCTTTGGTCCACACTACCACGCCGCCTTCTGCATCATCTATCATATTGAGCTCAGGGTGGTCATATGGCACTACAGTCTTCTTCCAAGGGTCATAGACAAACATTAGTGTCACACGAACTGCATAGATGGGCAACAAAGCACTATGAATTATGTCACCTTCAAGATGTGGGTAAGTCGCGCCCAGTGCAATGACATACCCTTGTAATAAAAGACGACATGGCCTCAATCCCTACAAATTTTCATAGAGTGTTATATATATATACCTAAACTCAAACATATTATACAAATCATTCTTAAAAACTACTATGTCATAAAAATACTTACAACAAGTGTGCTAGGTGGTGGGTCAATGGGATTACTCCCAACCACCTCTGTTGTAGGGGGTCCACCTCATATGAAGAGTAAGGCACCACATGTAGTGACTGAGGAGCTGAATGAGAAACATGATACTATATCATTGCTTCCTCTATTCCCTTTGCAATCATTTCTTGTACCCTCTCTTTTGAGAATCCTCCTTTCTGGACAAATTTTCACAAGATTTGATGGCCCAAAAAAAGCTCTTATACTGAAACCAATGCCAACAGACCTAACACGCACATGATGCTATGGCTTACCTAGAGAAACAGTCAATTCATTCCTTGTACCCTCATGGATGAACTTTCCTTGTTTCCTTTGCTCGCAGAGCTCTCGCTAATCGTCATCAATAGTGATAGGTAAGTAAAACATAACAATTAAGTTCAAGGTAAAAGATAACCTCGCTGGCTACATAATCCTCAATAATACTCCCTTCAGGCCGATGACAATTTTGAACATCACCTTTAAAAACACTTATGTACTGCTCAAAAGGATACATCCAATGCAAGAAAACTGGTCCCAACATTTTTCATCCCTATTCAAATGGACAACAAGATGTACCATGGTACCAAAGAATGAAGGAGGACAATACATGTCAAGATGGCATAGGTTAATGACCACTTCTCTTGGCAACTTATTGAGATTCTCAGGATCAATAAGTTTGCTGCATAGAGTGTTGAAGACGAAACAAAGCCTAGTGATTGCAAACCTTACATGCTTCTATAGTATAGATCAAATTGTGACATGCAATATTTATTACATTAAAGTGTGACAATCATGAGATTAAGATCTATCAACTTCATATCCTTTATTGTTACCAATCTAAAAATATTGGAAGAGTATCCCTGTGGTACCTTAACATTAAGCAAGCACTAGCAAAAAGTTTTCTTCTCCTTTCTGGACAATGTGTAACAAGCATGAGGTAAATATATTTTTCAATCACTACTAACTTTCTTTGTTAATTCATTATATTGGAAGAGTATCCCTGTGGTACCTTAACATTAAGTAAGCACTAGAAAAAAGTTTTCTTCTCCTTTCTAGACAATGTGTAACAAGCATGAGGTAAATATATATTTCAATCACTACTAACTTTCTTTGTTAATTCATTCCTTATGCCCATTTCACATAGGTCCATTCTGGATTTGATGCCATCTTTAGTCTTACCTGGTATATTCAATAGAGTACCAATGAGACTATCACAAACATTTTTCTCAACATGAATGCCATCAATACAATGTTTCATTGCCAAAGAACTCCAACAAGGAAGATCCTAGAATATTTAACTCTTCTTGTATAAATATTTGTCACTCTAGTTGGGAATGGTACGTTGTGATCTCTTACCGAATGCATTCATAAAATCTTTTACTCTTTCATAAACAACCTCCCATGGTATAGGTTTAAGGAGACTCCATTCCTCCTTTGATCCATTGAATACTTTGTACAACCTTTGGTAAGGATGAAATTTGGGAAGAAACCTTGGATGACTAAGATATACGGTCTTGTTTCCATGTTTTACTTGTATGGAATCATTGTCCTCTTCACATACATGGCATGCTTGGGATCCTTTTACACTGTAGCCAGAGAAATTCCCATATGATGAAAAGTCATTAATAGTGCAAAACAACATAGCAAGAAAATTGAATGTCTCTCTATGTGAAGCACCATAGGTCATCTGTTACGACCCCACCTCTCGATAACCCCCAATTAAGGGAGACCGAGAGGTCGAAGCCGCACCCATGACTTCCGGATTAAAGGTTCGGCAATTAACCAAGAATAATTATCAAATTTTAACATACTATACTGAAAGTTGTAGGAAAATAAAATTTTGCATACCTTTTGAAAACTTGGATCTCTAAACTTCTATCCATACCGATACTAATCTATTTAATCCTCCTTTGCACTTTAATTCTCATTTAGTATCACATGTACCACTTTACTGTTTGTTCTTTTCTTTGTACCTAAAACGCCGACAAACAAAACGTCGGTCAGCCGTAGCTGGTATTTGGGGGAAACAAATAAACATGCAACTATGATAACAATGTAATCATTCAATTAATCATTTAACAACCAAGATTATGCTTTAGATATAACTCTGCGATCCAAGAGTACCCTATCCTCTGTGTTGTCCCCATTAAACCACTCATGATCCACCTATAAGTGAACCAGTTTCTAGGGTTGAGTCACATGGCACTACTCGTAAGTAGACCACTCCTTAACTCGGGATATGCTAAAGAGTCTCATGGCACTACACGTAGGTAGCCCAGTTTCTAACTCACGTTAACCTAGACCTTGCTCTAGGATTACCCCTTTTTTAGCCCTTTTTAATGTAACAGAGGTGGACCCGGATCTAGCCAGTTATATATGCACATTTATAGTGATAATCATAGTCACTTTATAGTTGCATAAAATAAATAAACATCCAATAGTTTAGTTGCATTCAATGCGATTAAACATTCGGGAATCCACCGGGAAACTAAAGCGGTTATTCATAATCGTAACCACATACCTGTCTTGGAGATCTCAAGCAACAATTTATCCAAATCCAATTAGATGTCCAATCAAGCAAACCAATCAATCAATCAAACAGACATTGATCCTGAAAACATGTATAATGTCTAAATGTCACAAGCATATCCCAAACAACTCCTTAATGACTTGGGACACCTTTCTAAGGTTTCTAAGTCTCATTAGGATGCATTAGGGTTTCTTAGATAAATTTCTCAAGCTTTATCCTTTTTAGGTCAACAAACCCTAAAACCACTTTTCCACTCATAAAAACCCTAATTACTCAATCTATCAATATTAAGGATCTTTTATGCTCAAATTAGCTTAGGATCATCACATCTCTATTTTATTCGTGGATTTACACAATTAAACCAATTAAAAGACATATTCATCAAAATTATGGTTTTCAAGCTCATTAATGCATAATCATGCACAAAACCCTAAATTAAACCAAATATATAAAAGATCATATTTTTAAATCCTACTTTCTCTTTCATTAACAACAGGTTAATATCAGCTTGAATTATCCATATATCATCAAATCTAAAGGTTTTTCCTTAATTGAATCATTAAAAATGATAACTTTATGCCCTTTTCAAAATCATGCATATTTAAGCACATAAACCCTAAATTAGACTAATCATGTGCAAAGTTCTTCCTTTTTGAACTCAATTTTCCTTTTTAAATTTAACAGATTAATATCAACTCTAAAGATCCATTAAACCCTATTAAACACATTAAGCATATCAAAATAGGGTTTCTTAATCTTTAATTAATCAAAGATGATAATTTACACTACTTTTGAATATCATGAAAAATTAGGCTTCAATCATAATTTCTTTGTGTTCCTCTCCTTCTGAGGATCAATTTTCATATATAACTTGTTTTAATCCGAGCTTCCTAGAATTAATTATGATTTTTGCAAAAATACTTACTTTTGAGCCAATGGGGGGCTGCCACGTAGACGTCTTCCATGCAACGCGTCTTGCTGGTCTGAGATTAGAATTGAATGACGTATTTACCCTCCACTTAAATGGGTCGGCTCTTCATACCCCGGGGGTATAACCGTCAAATGCCGGTCGTCTTCTTCCCCGCCGCGCCCTAGCGCAGCGCTCGACGCTCCGTCGACCGCAGGGGTTCATCCCCACAGCTCCAAGGCCCGAGGGTGGCCGGAAACCGCCGCCCCTCCTCCGTCGACCTCCGCCAAGTCCAAAACGCTCCTTCTTCACAGCCATGGTGGCCTCTCCAGCGCGCCCAAGCCTGCGACCCTCGGATGACCGTGCAACCCTGCTGCAGTCCGTCTGCAGTGTTTGCGTGAGGACGAGGGCAAGGTAGAGGTGGATAAACACTTCCAGGTCGTCGCGTGAGCAAAACACACCCAATACACCTCCTCACAACTCCACCTTGCGTCAGGTTGTGAGCTACCCTCTCTAATAGGGTTTTTCCCATGAAGATGAAGAAGAGGAAAGAAAGGATACATGCAACTCTCCAGAACTCGCCTCTAAGCTCTACCCCTTTTATAGGGGTGGGTTTTCACACCCCAAGATGTGCATCTATCAAGCTGCAAGGTCTTGTCCCATTAGGAATCCAAATCCATCTTTATAAAGCAAGTTTTCTCTCTCTTCTTTATTATTCCTTTGATATCCTTTATCCTTGATATATTAGAATTCGAATTTCTTCTTACTTATTCTCTCTTTCCTTGCTTTTTAATCCATTGACACGAAATTCTATTTCCTTCAATCAAATTCACTTTCTTTTTAACAATACCTCATAATTCATTAATTATGTATGCACATTATCTTCTTATTTAATGATTTTTGTATTTTATCTTTCTTTCCTCTTCATTGGGATTCCTTGGATCCCAAGGAACTCAAAGAATTCGAAATTACTTTTTAAGGAATACTCATTATCCTTAAATGCATCAATATGCATTAATTCCCATTATCATGTTGAGTTCTTTAAAAAGAATAATTCCTTTTTGAGGATTTTCTTTATTTCACTTTTATTTTCCTCATTAGTATTCCTTTTATCATTAGGAATCATTGGGATATGAAATCCCACTAAGGATAACTCGATTGCACCTCTTTTCACTTATTTTCCACATATTACCATTATTTTCAATTTATTTCTCAATAAGGAAATATTTAATTAATCTTTTCTTTTCTTATTACTTTCTTTATGCAAATTTGTACTCCTTGGAACCCAAGGAACCCAAGAGGCACGAAATCCTCTTTGTATTTTCCTTCTAGAGGTTTCTACATATTTCTTTTATCAATTATTCAATTATTCATTCACTAATTGAATTTTCTTTGTTATTTCCTTGTTATTGGGCCCAATAGCCAATAAAGCCCACAAATCAAACAACAAGGCTATTTTAAACGAAATCCAATTATTCTCAACCCAATATATGGTTATTTGTTCAAACATCTTTAATATGAGAAATTTTATTTCTCACCACTTGAACCCAAAAATTGGGGTTATAACATCCTTCCCCTCTTATAGAAATTTTGTCCTCAAAATTCAGGCAAGCAAACAAACAATTCAGGATAAGACTTCTCCATGTCCATCATTGGCCCCTATGTGGCTTTGCCGTACTCATGGCGTTTCCAAATAACCTTTATCATCACATATTCTTTTCTCTGAGTTCTTTCATCCTGGCGTCTATAAACTACACAGGTGACTCAGGCCATTTCAGCCTCCCTTGGGGCTCACTAGGTTCATTTCTCAGCACATGGTCAGGGTATCTCACATAGTGCTCTAAATTGGACACATGGAAAACATCTCCCATTTCTCTATCCTGAGGGGTAGGGTCAAACCTATCCTTCTCCACCCATCCATCTCTAATGGACCCATGTATCGGGGACTCAGCTCTCTTAGTTATAACTTAGAGGGGTCATATTTTCATGTCACATTTTCTCCCACAGTAACTTGTATGTCAGTCTACTTTGCATCTGCAAACGACTCTCATCATCTCTAGGCTCCTTTCAGCCCTTGCACAAATAAAGTGACTTCATCTACATGCACTGGGGTCCATTTTTCTAACCATCATGTGGTCCTTTCACCAACATCACCTTACTGAAGTGGTGACCGACACAACCTCCCTTACAGAGTTTCATATAAAACCCGATACTGGCTATGGTGGTCACTGTCACATCTTTCATAGGACAAGAACTGTCTCTAGATATCACCCTGAACGAGCACGCATGCCCTCATCAGACCCTTTATTCTGGATCATACTAACCATAGTTAGGGGTGATAGACTATACTAACATTGAGTTCTTCATGTACCTACTTCCACTTTATGGAAGTGAACCTTTAGGTCGAACTCAAGAACCTTTGAACTCGCTTCATGGTGTAGTTGAACCATCTCTCTCATGGGTAGTTCAACTAGATCTGTCTCCTAACAGAACTCTTTCTTTCTAATGTTATCTAGGTAAGGCGACCTACCATAACCCAAATTGCATTTCGACCATCCTTGGTCCAGGGGAGACCTATCACAACATCCGTGGGATTGAGCTCCCATTCCCTCTCAGGGACTCTTTTATCCTCTATATCGATACACTGGGTTACTGAGGTTTGTCCTTTACCTCCTGGCTTGCATGGCCATAAACCACCTACAACTTCATCTTAAGCATCCAAAGTACTATTTCCATTTACCCCGGTGTATGGTGATCTTCAATCATGATTTCCTGTATGTTATGATTCCTCAAGATCAATTTCTCTAAAACCTTAAACCACTCTAGTCGGGGTTTCATCACCTTCTTTTCCAAAGAAGTGCACTTGATGTTCTACCACCATCCTTTCATTGCATCGAGGACTAGACTGGCTAACCAAACAACCCCTTATCCTTTCAACGTATCTTGTTACATCTGAGTGTTATCCAAACACCCCTCCTTTCCAAACTTAGGGTTAGCCAAACGACCTCTTCTAGCGTCTAGTCAAACAAGTCAGATGTATCTCAACCAGAGCATCCATTACCACTTCACATCCTTAGGTATTAGGTAACATTAAAGACATATCATCTCGTCTCAACTCTAAGTCCAAATTCATTGAGAACACTTTTTGATTTCATCATTATGGTAACCAAAATCAACCTGGTATAACTTGTAAGCTACACTTAGCTCATGCTATAAACATCCTCATAAGGTGACTACCTCATTCCTCTTGGTGCTAGTAAACCATCCATGTATCATTCACTTTACCAGGGTAGATATCTTCTCTATCCCCATTTCTCGTGGCATTGTTCCAACCTACATCATCTCTTATCCTTGGTGTATGGCATGCATAATGTACAATCTCTCACCCCCATAACAAGAGGAAATAAGCATTTGGCTGTAGTCCAAATACAGAGTTCTTCCTGTTCCAAGAGTAGAGATGGTACATCCCACCTTGCCAGTTCATCTTTAAATCTAAGTTGCAACGTGCCTCATATGTCTCTTCATCACAAACATCATGATATCAAACTAGCCGTGAACCTACTGAGGTTTATATCCTTGGTCATCTCCTCTAGGTCTATAGGGTACTGACTCTTTTGGGGTCATCCCTCTTCCCTCATGCATCAAGAGAGTGCCCTACTCATCTGCCCTTTGGGTCCCATGAGTTCATGAAGGTGATCAATCTCCTAACCCATGGCCCTCAGACAATGATAGCTGTTACCTCCCGACCCTATGGTCATGTGCAACTGGGGAATTAGGCAACTCCTACTTTCATCGGTCTTATCCCTACCTGACCCTAGGATAGACTTAGGATTCTCCATTACAGTACATATTCACTTAGAACTTTACCCAAGTCTTCATCATCTCTCTTTCTGCATTCATGGGCTGACTCTCATCCGTTCATAGGCATCATGGCAACCTGCCTACCTTGGTCAAGCCCCATACTGGTTACCTCCATGGTAACACATTCACATGAAATAGAGATGGATATCTATGGGTATGTAGATTCAATCTCATACTATGTACCTTTAATTAGCTTCTCAAGATCCTATGAGACCTATTTAGGTTACCTTGAACCAACAAAACTGATATACACCCTTCCAAAGGGGGTCCCTTTCCCAGGATGGAGGGAAAACTATCTCTAAGGTCACAAAAGCTCTTTAGGTCTAGGGTTTACATCCTCACGAGCCTACTTAACCCTAGCAAGATATTAAGGAATAGAAGATCACCTACCGAACCATGCTAGGTCATACTTGTCCTCTTCCCTCGATGTTGGATCAAGATCATACCTTTCTTTATCATCAACCTATCTGTGAGGGGTTCATCAAACACACCTTACACTTCATGGCTTCCCTTTTCCTCTATAAATGAGGAGTACCATGCTCACTTCTATAGGAACTCAACTTCTCATCATGAGCATTAGGTACACTACTTCCCCTCTTAGGCCTAGGAACCCTAGGTTCACTTGTAGATGTCCAACTGCATGCTCTATCTCTTAACTGTGAACCAAGCATGCAAAAAGGCATGACCTGCACTTCTTGTCATCCTTCACCTCGAGCAACACTTAGGGTTGGGTCCCTCTAAAGGCAACCAAGATATCAACAGCCTTAACGGATCATGTATGAGGCAACCTCTATCATCCACTTAGGTTGCATCATCCTCAACTCCTCACTGTCCCTCATATCTCGATATCTTGTTTTACGACCTTCTTGCTTGGTTCCAGCTCTCTCTCTAGAGCTAACCCTACATCCAAACTCACCATTAGAGGTCCTTTCTTCATGAAGGATCATCCTCAAAAGCATGCTCTACGTGGTTGAAGCCTAGGTTCGAACATATGGTTGCTCAAGATCATCCATAACCCTTTATGCTCCATCATAATTCCTTATCTAGGATTTCATCCTACCGTCAGCACTATGACGTGCCCTAGGTGCCAGCTATGCCCTACTTGCACAAGCCCATAGGGTTTCTATGGCCCTTCACTAACATCATCATCTAAGGGGCTATCCTTTACCCTTGCACGACTCTTCCCAGGGTTGGGTTGCCAAAAGGTGCTAGGTCACCCATGGATCATATGGCATCCCAAAGACATGACCTTTCAAACACCTGGTCCAACTCATCTCTCTCTAACCTTCACTTAGGGTTAGGGTTAGCATCATCCTTAGAGGATGTGCCAGGTCTCTACTTACAATGGAGATCTCCATCTCCAAGACTAACTTATCCTCCTGAGAAGAAGGTGTAGCCTCAGGTCTCTTCTGAGGACATGACAACTTATGTCATACGACCTAAGCATGTATCTATTATTTATTTTGTGCTTAATATATTAAGCTTATGTCCATGACATCTTATTTACATGCTTTTCATTAATTTGGTGGAGGATTCCTTAAACCTTATTAACCCTACCCATACCTCAAGAGGGTGAGGAGAAGAAAGAAAACCCTAATCCTTCATGTCCTTATTAGAATTTTGTGATGAGAAGGGATGAATAAGATGAGAAGTCCTAAAGGTATCTTATTTCGATTCATACCCTAAGACTTTGGCCAGGTGGTCACACGGGTCCGAGAGTCCACGTATTCCGACTAGAGGTGCGGAGGAAAATCTTGCCAGCCCCCGGTCGTGATCCCTTTCTAAACACCTCCGTCTTTCGGATACTAATCTAATAACTCCCTTGGGTTCTATGGAGTTTGTAAAATTTAATAATTATTAATGGTTAACTGAGGAACCTAAGCTCTGATACCAAATGTTACGACCCCACCTCCCGATAACCCCCAATTAAGGGAGACCGAGAGGTCGAAGCCGCACCCATGACTTCCAGATCAAAGGTTCGGCAATTAACCAAGAATAATTATCAAATTTTAACATACTATACTGAAAGCTGTAGGAAAATAAATTTTTGCATACCTTTTGAAAACTTGGATCTCTAAACTTCTATCCATACCGATACTAATCTATCTAATCCTCCTTTGCACTTTAATTCTCATTTAGTATCACATGTGCCACTTTACTGTTTGTTCTTTTCTTTGTACCTAAAATGCCGACAAACAAAACGTCGGTCAGCCGTAGCTGGTATGTGGGGGAAACAAATAAACATGCAACTATGATAACAATGTAATCATTCAATTAATCATTTAACAACCAAGATTATGTTTTAGATATAACTCCGCAATCCAAGAGTTCCCTATCCTCTGTGTTGTCGCCATTAAACCCCTCATGATCCACCTATAAGTGAACCAGTTTCTAGGGTTGAGTCACATGGCACTACTCGTAAGTAGACCACTCCTTAACTCGGGATATGCTAAAGAGTCTCATGGCACTACACGTTGGTAGCCCAGTTTCTAACTCACGGTAACCTAGACCTTGCTCTAGGATTACCCCTTTTTTAGCCCTTTTCAATGTAACAGAGGTGGACCCGGATCTAGCCATTTATATATGCACATTTATAGTGATAATCATAGTCACTTTATAGTTGCATGAAATAAATAAACATCCAACAGTTTAGTTGCATTCAATGCGATTAAACATTCGGGAATCCACCGGGAAACTAAAGCGGTTATTCATAATCGTAACCACATACCTGTCTTGGAGATCTCAAGCAACAATTTATCCAAATCCAATTAGATGTCCAATCAAGCAAGCCAATCAATCAATCAAACAAACATTGATCCTGAAAACATGTATAATGTCTAAATGTCACAAGCATATCCCAAACAACTCCTTATTGACTTGGGACACCTTTCTAAGGTTTCTAAGTCTCATTAGGATGCATTAGGGTTTCTTAGATCAATTTCTCAAACTTTATCCTTTTTAGGTCAACAAACCCTAAAACAACTTTTCCACTCATAAAAACCCTAATTACTCAATTTAAGCATATTAAGGACCTTTTATGCTCAAATTAGCTTAGGATCATCACATCTCTATTTTATTTGTGGATTTACACAATTAAACCAATTAAAAGACATATTCATCAAAATTATGGTTTTCAAGCTCATTAATGCATAATCATGCACAAAACCCTAAATTAAACCAAATATATAAAAGATCATATTTTTAAATCCTACTTTCTTTTTCATTAACAACAGGTTAATATCAGCTTGAATTATCCATCTATCATCAAATCTAAAGGTTTTTCCTTAATTGAATCATTAAAAATGATAACTTTATGCCCTTTTCAAAATCATGCATATTTAAGCACATAAACCCTAAATTAGACTAATCATGTGCAAAGTTCTTCCTTTTTGAACTCAATGTTCCTTTTTAAATTTAACAGATTAATATCAACTCTAAAGATCCATTAAACCCTATTAAACACATTAAGCATATCAAAATAGGGTTTCTTAATCTTTAATTAATCAAATATGATAATTTACACAACTTTTGAATAGAATGCAAAATTAGGCTTCAATTATAATTTCTTTGTGTTCCTCTCGTTTTGAGGATCAATTTTCATATATAACTTGTTTTAATTCGAGCTTCCTAGAATTAATTATAATTTTTACAAAAATACTTACTTTTGAGCCAATGGGGGGCTGCCACGTAGGCGCCTTCCATGCAACGCGTCTTGCTGGTCTGAGATTAGAATTGAATGACGTATTTACCCTCCACTTAAATGGGTCGGCTCTTCATACCCCGGGGGTATAACCATCAAATGCCGGTCGTCTTCTTCCCCGCCGCGCCCTAGCGCAGCGCTCGACGCTCTGTCGACCGCAGGGGTTCATCCCCGCAGCTCCAAGGCCCGAGGGTGGCCGAAAACCACCGCCCCTCCTTCGTCGACCTCCGCCATGTCCAGAACGCTCCTCCTTCACAGCCATGGTGGCCTCTCCAGCGCCCCCAAGCCTTCGACCCTCGGCTGACCGTGCAGCCCTACTGCAGTCCGTCTGTAGTGTTTGCGTGAGGACGAGGGCAAGGTAGAGGTGGATAAACACTTCCAGGTCGTCGCGTGAGCAAAACACACCCAATACACCTCCTCACGGCCCGTCCTTGCGTCAGGTTGTGAGCTACCCTCTCCACTAGGGTTTTGCCCAAGAAGATGAAGAAGAGGAAAGAAAGGATACGTGCAACTCTCCAGAACTCGCCTCTAAGCTCTACCCCTTTTATAAGGGTGGGTTTTCGCACCCTAAGATGTGCATCTATGAAGCTGCAAGGTCTTGTCCCATTAGGAATCCAAATCCATCTTTAGAAAGCAAGTTTTCTCTCTCTTCTTTATTATTCCTTTGATATCCTTTATCCTTGATATATTAGAATTCGAATTTCTTCTTACTTATTCTCTCTTTCCTTGCTTTTTAATCCATTGACACGAAATTCTATTTCCTTCAATCAAATTCAATTTCTTTTTAACAATACCTCATAATTCATTAATTATGTATGCACGTTATCTTCTTTTTTAACGATTTTGGCATTTTATCTCTCTTTCCTCTTCATTGGGATTCCTTGGATCCCAAGGAACTCAAAGAATTCGAAATTACTTTTTAAGGAATACTCATTATCCTTAAATGCATCAATATGCATTAATTCCCATTATCATGTTGAGTTCTTTAAAAAGAATAATTCTTTTTTGAGGATTTTCTTTATTTCACTTTTATTTTCCTCATTAGTATTCCTTTTATCATTAGGAATCATTGGGATATGAAATCCCACTAAGGATAACTCGATTGCACCTCTTTTCACTTGTTTTCCACATATTACCATTATTTTCAATTTATTTCTCAATAAGGAAATATTTAATTAATCTTTTCTTTTCTTATTGCTTTCTTTATGCAACTTTGTACTCCTTGGAACCCAAGGAACCCAAGAGGCACGAAATCCTCTTTGGATTTGCCTTCTAGAGGTTTCTACATATTTCTTTTATCAATTATTCAATTATTCATTCACTCATTGAATTTTCTTTGTTATTTCCTTGTTATTGGGCCCAATAGCCAATAAAGCCCACAAATCAAACAACAAGGCTATTTTAAACGAAATCCAATTATTCTCAACACAATATATGGTTATTTGTTCAAACATCTTTAATATGAGAAATTTTATTTCTCACCACTTGAACCCAAAAATTGGGGTTATAACATCATCACACCTTCTCCCCAGAGTTTCTTTAATTCATCAATCAGAGGTTCAAGATAAACATTGATATCATTGCCAAGTTGTTTAGGGCCCGATATTGACAACAACATGACATACTTATTTTTCATACACAACTAGGAAAGAAGATTGTATATAAAAATCATAATAGGTGAAGTGCTATGTTGGCTGCTCAATGTGCCATATGGATTCATCCCATAGATAAAAAAGTCAAGTCTTAAATTCTTGACTTCTTCACCAAATTTAGGGTATAATAAATCAATCTTCTTCCAAATTAGAGAATCAAACACATGTCGCAGGATCCCATCATTATTTTTCTTTACCTCTGCATGCCACCGTAAATTCTCTACACCCATGGTATTGGAAAACAAGCATTAAAACCTTGGTTTTATAGGTAGATACCACATCATCTTGGCAGGAGAGCCAGTTTTGAACTTTCCCAAAGTCGCCATTTTATATCTTGACACCCCACATTTTGGACAATCTTTCAAATTGACGTAATCCTTTTCAAATAACACACATGCATTCGGGCATGCATGTATCTTCTTAGCCTTAATCCTCATTGGGCACACTATTTTTTAATTCATATGTTGAGATTGGAAGCTCGTTGCTTTCAGGAAGAATTTCTTTCAACAATGACAATAATGACGTGAAGCTTGTGTCGCTCCATCTATTGTCAGCCTTCGGAATATACAATCTCAACACAACACTCAACTTTGTAAACTTAGTACAACCTAAGTATAACAGTCTCTCACCATCATGCACAATGTTTCTAAATATAGAAGGTGGATCTATTTTCTCTACCTCACAACTATCTAGCATCACTTCAACCATTTCTATTGGAATCGGTTCATTCACATCTACAACATTGTCAACAATTTCTTTAGCAATACAAGTATTGATATCGACATCTACTGATCTCATAGTAGGAATGTCTCCATGCCAGTACCATTCTATAGAGCCTTGTACAATCTTGTTTCACATGACATGAATTTTAATTTTGTCAACAATGTCGACTTTCAAGTTGTTACTGCAATTTCTACGTGGATAATAGATCCTATCTCCAGGTCATTTCCTATGTTCCTCTGCAAATCTTACAAACTGACCAAGACCAGTAATAAACTTTGAGGTGCAATGATTTGGAATGGACATCCATGATCTATCCATTCTATGATCAAGGTGAAAACAAGTACTAAATCAGGTGTTTAGATATTAGAATTTAGATATTAGGGTTTATCATTTAGAGTTTATAGATTAGGGTATAGGGTTTACATATTAGGATTTAGGATTTATGGTTTACATATTCAGATTTAGGGTTTATGATTTACAAATTAAGGTGGAGAATTCAGTAATGAATGTATGTACCACCTATTCCATTCTTGAACACCTAATCTCACTAGTAAGTGTATAAGGTGTACTCAATTTTCTAGAAAATTTCGGCAGCATTTCCCTATAGTTCTCCAAGTACAACGGTGTAGATGGGCAAACATCCACCTACATATGTACTTAGAGAATAAATGGGGAAGTGCTGACACAACATCTTGAAAACTGAATACACATTATAACTTACATCCTAAGTGAGATGAAGTATTCAAGAATAGTCCCAAATCGAGGACTATCCAAGACAATTATATACCCATGATCTTAGTATCATTATTTATATCATATCATGCACAAAAATACATTAAGATAGGCTTAGAATAATACATGCATTTTCAAGAAGTTTGGTCCAAGTTTCATGTTAATGTTTATTTTTCGTCCATAATTATGCACAAGGAAGGTTAAGATTCACCAAGTCATGAATTTAAACATACAAATCTACATCTAAAAAATTCATTATGTAATTTAAACAAAAGCCCAAACAAATAACATCAACACACATAGCAATTTTTTTTTTCATATTCATTCATACAAACAATGCAAACACAAACATTCCAAGCCTGGCATACACTTTTTTTACATATTCATTCATACACACAATGCAAACTCAAACATAGCTATGGAAAAATGTATCAAAACAAGTAATCAAAAGGGTTCATGCTCACCTTTCACAACAATGACAATGGACGGGCAAGAAATATGGTGGAAATTGACCATCTGAGGAGTCCATGGTGGCAACAGTTGGAGTAGGTTCCTGTGGCTAGAAGAGGTGGAGATAGAGGTGGTGTCTATGACTAGAGTAGGCTAAGCTGGAGGTGCCTAAAATGACACCAGCAGAAGGAGAAGTAACAGGAGTAGGAGGCAAAAGTGGTAGGAGTAGCGACACCGACAAGCAAGACCAAGTGGGAGCAATGACAGGAGGCATATAGGAGCAGCAGTGCCAGCAAGTAGGAGCAGGCGGGAGCAGAAATACGGCGGAGGCATCAAGCTCCAGAGAAAAATAACAAGGTCACAATGAAACAAGGAAGTGGGAGGGAAAACTTTTGTGGGTGCTATTAAGGCACTTCTTTGTCGGGTCAAAGAGACCAGCTCAGAAGGGTGGCACAACTGTGTTGACCAACATGATTGTGTTGGATACTTAGTCATCAATTTTGATGAGTAAATCTAATGACTGAAACTGAATCCAAAAAAAGGTGAGTCTTAGTCAAGAGACTTAATTGACAATTTTGTTGTGAGAAAATGATGACTAAGTCCAAACTTAATTGTTGGTTACTTCAATAAAACTAATGACAGAAGCCCTTAGCTGAATAAAAAAAGTCGGTCTCAGTATGACTGATTCATTATTTTTGTAGATGAAATTGACGTCTAAGAAGAAATTTGGAGGGAAACATATTTTCACGAGAACATGGTGCAAAATATGTATTTTCAGTTTGATCTTTAAACTGGCACTATCTTTATATTTTTTTTGCAGTTTATAAGACTTCCAACGTCGATTTTGCTACTAAAAAACCGATGATAGAAGTATTTGGAGGCAAAATTTATTTTGTTCAAAGGTGTTTGTCGTCAATTCTTTGTTAACCTACGATACTAGTACAATTTTTAGAGGCAAATATTTTTTGTAAAAAATGTATTTTGCGGGTTGTTAAAGATGGAGATTTCACAAAAATGAAACCGATCTTATAAAAAATTAGTACCCGTGTCTATTCTAAATCGGCATGACTTGACATTAGCGGTAAAAAATGTACTAATGTGTAATATAATACTATGTGAATTCTTGTGTAGGTAGTTGCATTACACATGCATTATCTAGTTCATTTTTGTAGTATATGGTTATATATCAGACAACCATGTTGACCACTAGATGGTAAATTACATGTCACTTATCTAAACCAAGTTATTACTTTGCTGGAGTTTTCTCTAGTACAAAGCCTTCCAAAAGTCTGACCAAAAGTTATGTTCTAGTGTTGTTTATTCATCATTTCTATATTGGTAAAGTCCAAGTGGCTGACTACATATCTCTCCATCATTTAATAATGTTATTTGTGGAATCATGTCTAGTCTTGATTTAATTATGCACATGATTCAAATATTCTTACAATTGGATAGCGAACGTAGTATCCTAAAGAACTACATACCAATATGCCTTTCACTACCATGACTAGATTGGATTACATATGAAAGTAAATTCATCATTCAATACAATGGCAATATTTATCCCGATACTCCCATGACAAATATAGCGTGAGAACCAATACTTTTAGTTGACTAAAGTTGTTTATTTTATCATACTTCTCACACAATGAACTTCTAGATTTTATTCACGTCTACACCAGTTCATTTCATACATTTTATGTACTTATGATTTAAAAACATTATTTGATAGCAGTCAACTCTTCAAAATGGTTACACCTACTTAGGCACACAATGGGAGTGTGAAGGTTGGTTAGTAGTATCTAGTCGTAATGAAAGCTAAACTAGTACCTCATTGGAAACTCCTCCATTAGCTCTACCGCTCTTGGGCACACCCAGTGTCCCCCTACTTCTTGGCTAAGGAGGTCTATCCTCCGCTCGTGGGTCAGACTTTTGCGGCTGCTGCTACAGTCTGAGGGCCGCTGTTAAGCAGGTTCCAAGGCACGACCTTGATGGATGGGCTCCCCTGTGACGTCGTGGGAGAACCTTGCTTCCACCAGGACCTCTAAGCCGCTCCTCGGTGCCCTCGGGATAGACCATTACCCTCAACTAGGGTTTGTATGCAAAAAATTACGAAGAAGAGGAAGGAGGAAGAGGGGTGCACGTGGGATCCTTCTGGGACTTGAACTAGAGGGTCTACCCTTTATATAGGGGGGTATCCACGCCCCAGATCGCTTGTTCATAAAGAAAACAAGGCTTCCCCAACTTGGAAACCTATTCCTTCGTGAAGAAGAAATTATCTCTCTCTTCTTTATTCTTTTCTAATATCCTTTATTATTTGGATGTTTTAGGAATTCGAAATTCCTTTTACTTACTCTCTTTATTCTTGCTTTTTAATCCATTGATCATGAAATCCTATTTTCCTTTATAGAAAATATCACCCTTTTAATAATACCATGAAATTCATTCATTAAGCATCACATTATCCTCTTATTTTACTTTATTGGTATTTTCTCTTTCCTCTTTCTTCATTGGGACTCCTTGGATCCCAAGAAACTCTATTATTTTGAAATCCTTTTTATTGGATACTCATTATCCTTCTAAATGCATCTGTATGCATTATTTCTCATTATCATGTGTATTTCTTATTAAAATAGCTCTTTTTGAGGATTTCTCTTTATTTCATTTCTATTTTCGTCATTAGTATTCCTTTTATCATTAGGAATCCTTGGGATACGAAATTCCATAAAGGATAACTTAATTATACCTCTTTTCACTTGTTTTCCACATTTTATCATTATTCTCAATTTCTTTCTTAATAAAGAAATACTTAATTGATTTTTTCTTTTCTTATTGCACTCTTTATGCAACTTTGGACTCCTTGGAACCCAAGGAACCCAAGAGGCACGAAACCTCTCTTTGGATTTTCCTTCTAGAGGTTTCCACATCATTCTTATCTCAAAAATTAAATTATTCATTCACTTATTGAATTTTCTTGTTATTTGGGCCCAATAGCCAATAAAGCCCACAACAAAAACATCAAGGCTATTGTAAAAAAAATCCATGTATTCAAAACAAATTATATCATTATTTGTTCAAATATCTTTAATATGAGAAATTACATTTCTCACCAAATAAACCCAAAATCAAGGTTGTAACATCCTTCCCCTCTTATAGGAATTTTTTCCTCAAAATTCTATCAAGCAAACAAACAATTCAGGATAAGGCTTTTCGATGTCCATCATTGGCCCCTACGTGGCTTTACCGTACTCATGGCACTTCCAAAGAACCTTTATCATCACATATTCTTTCCTCTTGAGTTATTTCATCCTGGCATCTATAAACTACACATGTTACTCAGGCCATTTCAGCCTCCCTTGGGGCTCACTAGGTTCATTGCTCAGCACATGGTCGGGGTACCTCACATAGTGCTCTAAATTGGACACATGGAATACATCCCACATTACTCTATCCTGAGGGGTAGGGTCAAAACCCATCCATCTCTAATGGACCCATGTATCGGGGACTCAGCTTTCTCAGCTGCAGCTCAGAGGGATCGAATTCTCACATTATATTCTCCCACAATGCACTGCATGTTAGTCTACTTTGCATCTGCTCATGACTCTCGTCATCTCTAGGCTCCTTTCAGCCATTGCATGATTAAAGAGACTTCGTCTACATGCATTGTGGTCCTATTCTAATCATCACATGGTCCTTTCACCAACATCACCTTACTGAAGTGGCGACCGGCACAACCTCCCTTACAGAGATTCTTAGAATCCCGATACTGGCTATGGTGGTCATAATCACATCTTTCATAGGACACAAACTATCTCTAGTTATCACCCTGAACGAGCACATATGCTCTCATCATACCCTTTAGTCTGGATCATACTAACCATTAGTTTGGGGTGATAAATTGTACTAACATTGAGTTCTTAATGTACCTACTTCCACCTTTTGGAAGGGAACCTTTAGGTCAAACTCAAAAAACTTAGAAATCACTTCATGGTTGAACCATCTCTCTCATGGGTAGTTCAACTAGATATATCCCTTGATAGAACTCTTTCTTTCTCATGTCATCTAGGTTAGGCGATCCACCATAACCCATATTGCATCTCGACCTTCCTTGGTTCAGGGGAGACTTACAACATCCATAGTGATGGACTCCCTTTCTCTTTTGGGGACTCTTTATCCTTTATATTAATGCACTGGGTTACTGGTGTTTGTCCTTCACCCTTGGCTTGCATGGCCATATACCACATGCGACTTTATCTTAGACATCCAAAGTACTACTGTCACTTATTATCTTGGTAGTACCACAGTGTATGGTGATCTTCAATCATGGTTTCTTATATGTCATGATTCCTCAAGATCGATTCCTCGGAAACCTTAAACCACTCTAGTCGGGGTTTCATCACCTTCCTTTCCAAAGAAGTGCAATTAAGGCTCTACAACCATCCTTTCATTGCATCAAAGACTAGACTGGATAACCAAACAACCATTAACTGATCTCGTTACATTAGTGTTAGACAAACATATCTTCTTTTATAAACTTAGGGTTATTCTAACAACTTCTTCTAGCCAAACTAGGAAGATACATCTCAACCAGAGCATCCATTACCACTTCACCTTCTTATGTATTAGGTAATGTTGATGACATACACCTTCATGTATGCCACTTACCATCTCAAACTCGAACTCTAAGTCTATCTTCATTGAGAATACTCTGACCTCATCTTCTTGGTGATCAATCTCAACCTTGTTTGACTCATGTCTCATGATAGAAACATCCTCATAAGGTGACCACCTCATTCCTCTTAGTGGTTGCAAACCATCCATGTATCATTCACTTTACCATGGTATGTTATCTTTTCTGTCCCCATATCTCGTGGCAACGTTCCAACATACGTCATCTTTATCCTTGGTGTATGGCTTGCGTACTGTCCTATCTCTCACTCCCATAACAAGAAGAAATAAGCATTTGGCTGTAGTCCAAATACAGAGTTCTTCCTGTTCCAAGAGTAGAGATGGTGCATCCCACCTTGCCAGTACACCTTTAAATCTAAGTTGAAACGTGTCGTTTATGCTTCTATATTACAATCATCTTGATATCCAAGTTACCTCCATGGAAAACTAGTTTCGAACCTACTTGGGTCACCTCACAATCCTTGGTCATCTCCTCTAGGTCTATAGGGTGTCGGCACTTTTGGGGTCATCCCTCTTCCCTCATGCATCCAGAGAGTTCCCTACTCATCTGCCCTTTGGGTCCCATGAGTTCATGAAGGTAATCAATCTCTAACCCATGGCCCTCACACAATGATAGTTGTTACCTCCCGACCCTATGGTCATGTGCAACTAGGGAATTAGGCAACTCCTACTTCCATCGATCTTATCCCTACCTGACCCTAGGATAGACTTAGGATTCCATTTATAGTACATGTCCAACTTAGAACCTTACCCAAGCCTTCATCATCTCTCTTTATATACATGGGCTGTCATTCATCCTTTTATAGGGGTCATGGTGACCTGCCTACCTTGGTTAGGCCCCTTACCGGCTACCTCCATGGTAACACATCCATATGCACTTAGAGATGGATATCTATGGGTCTATAGGTTCATTCTCATACCATGTACTTTTCACTAGCTTCTCAAGATCCTATGAGACCTCTTTAGGTTACTTAAACCAAAAAAACTGGTAAACATACCACCACAGGGTCCCTTCTCCCAGGAGGGGAGGAAAACTTCACCTCAATAACACAGGTCACAAACATACTTATGCCTCAAGTTTACATCCATCTGAGCATGCTTAACCCTAGTAAGCTACTAAGGAACAAGTTGACCACCTACTAAACCATGCTGGGTCATACTTGTTCTCATCCTCAACACTGGATCACGATCATACCTTCCCATGCCATCCACTTAGCCGTGAGGGGTTCATCTAACATACCCTTACTTAAGGGGTTTCCTTTACCTCTATACATGAGGAGTATCATGCTCGAACTATAGAGACTCAAATCTCATCATGAGCATCAGATACACTACTTCCTCTCTTAGGCCTAGGATCCCTAGGTTCTAATTTGGGTATCCAACTACATGCTCAAACTCTTAACCACGAATCAAGCATGTCCAAGGTATGTCATGTACTCCCATGATCCTTTTATATGAGCAACACCTCAGTTTTGAGTCCTCCTCAAGGACAATCAACAAGGTACAAGGCCTCATAACCTGTTACTAAACCTCTCCAGGGTATACAAAACTTCTTCTTCCTTTCTCAAAAGGTAAATCTAATACCATAGGCACATAAGTGCTAGAAGCCTCATCCTCTCTCTAGGGTTTAGTTCCTCCCATGGAAACCAAGACATCATCAACCTCTAGGGATCAAGCATGCGATGACCACTATGATCCACTTAGGTTGCATCAACCTCAACTCCTGACTTTTCCTCATATCTCAGGGTTTTAGGCTTCCAACCTTCTTGTTGGGTTTCCTACTCTCTCTCTAGAGCTAACCCTACATCCAACCTGACCATAAGAGGTCTTGTCTTCATGAAGGATCAACCTCAAAAGCATACCCCTACCTGGGTGAAGCCTATGTTCAACTTATGTTCACTCAAGGTTATCCATAACCCCTTATGATTATCACATAAGCTAACCATCAAACTCCCCTGGCCAGGGTTTCAACCTATTTCTCACACTACTAACGTATCTTGGGTGCATGCTATGCCCTATTCGCATAAGCCCATAGGGTTTCTATAGGTCCTTCTCTAACCTCATTAATGAAGGAGTTAGCCTTCACTCTAACATGCACGACCCTTCCCAGGGTTGGGTTGCCAAAGGTGCTAGGTTACCCATGGATCATATGGCATCCCAAAGGCATGTCCTTTCAAACACCCGATCTATCGTGATATCTATTCACCACTTCATGTCTCTCTAACCTAGGGTTAGGGTTATCATCATCGTTAGAGGATGTGACATGTCTCTTCTTGCAATGGAGATCTCTATCTCCAAGACTAACTTTCTTTCCTTATCCTCGTGACAAGAAGGTCTATCCTCAGGTCTCTCCTGAGGGCATGACAACTTATGTCATACGACCTAAGCATGTATCTATTCTTTAGTTTACACTAACTCTATTAAGCTTATGTCCATGACATCTTATTTACATGCTTTTCATTAATTTGATGGAGGATTCCTTAGACCTTATTAATCTTACCCATACCTTAAGAGGGTGAGGAGAAGAGGAAAAACCCTAATCCTTAAGGTCCTTAACATAATTTGTGATGAGCAGGGATGAATAATATGAGAAAGTCCTAAAGGTATCTTATTTCGATTCATACCCTAAGACTTTGGCCAAGAAGTCACACGGATCCGGGAGTCCCCGTATTCCGACTAGTGGTGCGGATTGCCAGCCCCTAGCTGTGATCCTTTTCTAGACACCTCCGTCTTTTAGATAATCCTCTAATAACTCCCTTGGGTTCTATGGAGTTTGTAAAATTTAATAATTATTAATGGTTAAGTGAGGAACCTACGTTCTGATACCAAATGTTACGAACCCACTTCCAGTAACCCCCAATTAAGGGAGACAGAGATGTCGAAGCCGTACCCATACTTTCCGGATGAAAGGTTCGACAATTAACCAAGAACAATTATTAAATTTTAACATACTAAACTGAAAAGTTGTAAGAAAATAAAATTTTGCATACCTTTTTGAAAACTTGGATCTCTAAACTTCTATCCACTTATGGATTCTACTCTAACTAATCCTCCTTGTATTTTACTTCATGTATTTCACAATATGACGATTTAGTGTTTGTCCTTTTGGCTTGTACCTAAGACGCCAACAAACAAAACGTCGGTCAACCGAAGATGGTATGTGGGGGAAACAATAAACGTGCAACTATGATAACAACGTAATCATTCAATTAATCATTTAACAACCAAGATTACATTTTAAATATAACTCCGTGATCCATGAGTACCCTATCCTCTGTGCTATCCCTGCAGTGGACCTGGATACTACCTTCCTTATGGTAGATCCCCATTAAACCCCTCATGGTCCCACCTATAGGTGAACAAGTTTCTAGGGTTGAGTCACATGGCACTACTGGTAAGTAGCCCACTCCTTAACTCATGGCATGCTAATGGGTCTCATGGCACTACACTTGGTAGCAAAATTTCTAACCCACGATAACCTAGACCTTACTCTAGGTTACCCCTTTTAGCCTTTAAAAGCCACAGAGGTGGACCCGGATCTAGCCAGTTATACATGTATATTCATAGTGATAATCATAGTCACTCTATAGTTGCATGAAATAAAAGCATCCAACAGTTATTTCAAGCCATGAGGGAAATATTTATAAAATCCTTAGAAAACTAGTCGGGATAATCATAAGCATAACCACATACCTGATTTGATGATTTCACAAGCATTAAGCAAATCCAACCAAGAAAGCAATCAACAATCACATAATTCCTGAAAAGAATATGTACTCTTGTTTATTACACACTTTATCAAGAATCTACTTTATTGACTTGGATTCACTTTCTAGGATTTCTAATCCGCATTAAGGTTTCATTAATATTCATTAGGGTTTCTTAGATCAATTTCTCAAACTTTATCCCTTTAAGGTCAACAAACCCTAAAATACTCTTTTCTACTCATATAAACCCTAATTGCTCAAACTATCCATTTTAATAGTCTTTTATACCCAAATTGACTTAGGATCATCATATCTCTATTTATTAATGGATTTGAACCATTAAAACAATTAAAAGACATATTCATCTAAATTAGGGTTTTCAAGCTCATTCATGCATATTCATGCATGAAATCCTAAATTAAGCCAATTATATAAAAAGATCATCTTTTTAGATCCTATTTTCACTTTTATTAACAACAAGTTAATATTGGCTTGAATTATCCAATTAACATCATTAAATCCATCTATCATCAAATCTAACGATTAAATCATTAAAGATGATAACTTTATGTACTTTTCGAATTTCAAGCATATTTATGCACATAATCTCTAAGTTAAACTAATTGTGTGAAAAGTTCACCCTTTTCGATCTTAATGTACCTATTTACAATTAACAGGTTATTATCAACTTTAATGATCCATTAAACCCTATTAAACACTTTATTCATTTCAAAATAGGGTTTCTTAATCTTTAATTCATTAAATATGATAATTTACACTACTTTTCGAATAGTAAGATGAATTAGCTTCTAAAGATATTTTTATTTGATTCCTCTCATTTTTATGAGCAAAATTCATATATAAACTTTTGTCATCCGAGATACGAATAAGGAGATATGATTTTTGCAAAAGTTCACTTACTTGAGCCAATCAAAGGCTGACACGTCGACCCCCTTTCATGCAACGTAACCCACCTTGTTTGGAAATATTATGAAAAGATGCAACTGCCCTTTACTTAAACGGTCGGCGCTTCATACCCCAGAGGGTATTTCCATCCAATGACCGAGGGGTCATCCCCTACCTTCAGCCAGCCGCGTGACACTGACCCTAGCCGCCCTAGGCACGGCTCTACCCTCTCTCTGGGCCGTGAACCTCACTGGAAACTCCTCCATTAGCTTCACCACTCTTGGGCACACCCAAGATGCCCCTACTTCTTAGCCAAGGAGGTATATCCTCTGCTCATGGGCCAGACTTTTGTGGCCGCTCCTGCAGTCCAACGGCCGCCGTTAAGCAGGTTCCGAGGCATGGCCTTGATGGATGGGCTCCCCTGCGATGTCGTGGGAGAACCTTGCTTCCACCAGGACCTCGACGCCGCTCCTCGGTGCCCTCAGGATAGACCATTGCCCTCAACTAGGGTTTATACGCAAAGAACTACGAAGAAGAGGAAGGAGGAAGAGGGGTGCACGTGTGATCCTTTCGGGACTCGAACTGGAGGGTCTACCCTTTATATAGGGGGGTATCCACGCCCCAAATTGCTTGTCTATAAAGAAAACAAGGCTTCCCCAACTTGGAAACCTATTCCTTCATGAAGAAGAAATTCTCTCTCTCTTCTTTATTCTTTTCTAATATCCTTTATTATTTGGATGTTTTAGGAATTTGAAATTCCTTTTAATTACTCTCTTTATTCTTGCTTTTTAATCCATTGATCATGAAATCCTATTTTCCTTTATAGAAAATATCATCCTTTTAATAATACCATGAAATTCATTCATTAAGCATCACATTATCCTCTTATTTTACTTTATTGGTATTTTCTCTTTCCTCTTTCTTCATTAGGACTCCTTGGATCCCAAGAAACTCTATTATTTTGAAATCCTTTTTATCGAATACTCATTATCCTTCTAAATGCATCTATATGCATTATTTCTCATTATCATGTGTATTTCTTATTAAAATAGCTCTTTTTGAGGATTTCTCTTTATTTCTTTTCTATTTTCCTCATTGGTATTCCTTTTATAATTAGGAATCCTTGGGATACGAAATTCCACAAAGGATAACTCAATTATACCTCTTTTCACTTGTTTTCCACATTTTATCATTATTCTCAATTTCTTTCTTAATAATGAAATACTTAATTGATCTTTTCTTTTCTTATTGCACTCTTTATGCAACTTTGGACTCCTTGTAACCCAAGGAACCCAAGAGGCACGAAATCTCTCTTTAGATTTTCCTTCTAGAGGTTTCCACATCATTCTTTTCTCAAAAATTCAATTATTCATTCACTAATCGAATTTTCTTGTTATTTGGGCCCAATAGCCAATAAAGCCCACAACAAAAACATCAAGGCTATTGTAAAAAAAATCCATGTATTCAAAACAAATTATATCATTATTTGTTCAAATATATTTAATATGAGAAATTACATTTCTCACCAAATGAACCCAAAATCAGGGTTGTAACAATGACTTTACCATTTTCTCCTGGTGTGACATCAATAGGTTTGTATTGCAGTTTGAGTGTTTCTTTTATCTTCAATATGGCTTCTGAGCTTTTTGTTTGTTGATTTCACAATTTTCTCACATTGTTTAATATATACAAAAGTGGCTTCTTAGTTGGGTGCTTATGTTGCTTAGGAAGCCTACTACCCTGTAAGGACATGCTCCTCTAAACTGCCCCAATTTGATCTTTTTGGCTTCTCTTTGGTGGGGATATTGATGATAAAAGGACAAAGGAAGGGAATTAGATTGCATTTAATAGGAAGTTTAGGTTCTTGTGTGTAAGAACTAAACATGTTATGTTTTCTTCTTATGTCAAGCATAGTTTATCTACTAGAAAAACTAGGGTTAAACTACTGAGTTGAGTGGCCACCAAAGATGGTGTGAGGATCATGGAGGTACTAATCTTAATGTCTGCTTCTAAGCTTAATGACTTCTAAATAGAGTAACAATATAGGTACACCAATGTTTGAATAATATGGACTTTATAAGGGGGACAAATAATTGATGACTTTTGTTACCTAATTGAGGCCTTCCTACTTTGGACTTTTTGGCCTTTGCATCACACAAAATAACAAAAGAATACATTAGGAGCATTATCCAGGGTACCACCAACATTTTGTTTGCACTGGTCCTGCAAATCAAGATTTTCAAAGCATAAAATCATGGATTACCACATGGGCCTAGAAGTGAAGATGTGGCAAGAAATGAGGTAGGTAAAAAGATTAGTCCACTAGGTGATCAATTTAGAAGGCAGAAAAGTATATCCAAATATTAATTGATACCACACACTATCTGGGCAATGATCCAAGGACGTCCTTATGTCTTAGAATTTAATTGTGGAATCTTCAACCTAACAATATTGGAAATAGATCCAAACTAAGATATTATAATAATTATAAATAATTGTCCATTCTAGATAATATATAATAATTCATGATTTCTCAATATGCAATTCTACATCAACTTGCTTTTACTATATGCAAATTCAATCAAGATGATAAGAAAAAGTTGTCGATGTAGTAGACTAAGCCTAAGGCTAGAAATAAAATATACAAACACCAAATAAATCAAACTTATAGATGACTTGAAGCTAACATGAATCTCTAAATTTGATATATCATCAACAACAAAAGTAAATCAAGGATCTATGAATGTGACTTTCAAAATATTGGATCACATGAATTTGGTCAAGTTCTATTTCTAATTTTAGACATTTCATCTCAACATTGGAGTTTCTCAACCACTGACTCTATCTCTCCCGAAGTTCTAAGGACACCTTGTTTTCAAACTTTATCTCTAACAATGGTGAGAAATATGACATTTTCTAAGCTTAGTAGTAGGTATGTTCAATAGTTTAGATTCTTGCTTGTCCTTCCTTTCCATCAATGATAATAGAATCACTTTCAAAATGAAAACTTAAATGTTATTAAATCCATTCATGTATACTAGTGAACAAGGAAAAATATTAAGGGGGTCAATGGTAAGCAAATTACAACAAAGATGAGTTGGGAGTACTTCTCAAATTTCCTAGAATTTCATCATATTTTTAGAAAGTTTCTATATATTTTCAAAAAAATTAAGTCCTTCAAATCATATAGATGTTGTCTTGTGCACTACTTATGTCAATAAGTACATGTTGGTTTTATCTACTTGAATTAGGGAAAAATGTCAAAAGCCCTTCTTTATGGACCCATACAAGTGTGCAATCTTCTAGAACAACAGGGAAGGGAACATCATGAACTGTGCATTGTATGTTTGCTTGAGTACAAGGTTGGTATTATTCATCACATTCATAGCCCAATTTAGGAATTCCTTTAACTAGTTCCTATTTGATCGACTTCTTCAATTGATGCATATGTACATGACTAAGCCCTCGTTATCACAAAGATATACTATTCTTATCCACAGCAAGGCATTTAGCAACTATAGGCTTAACAAATATAAGAACAATAGTATAAAGATAACCAATTCTAGTTCCCTTATATATGAAATTGTAAGTGAGGGAATCGAGAAGTAAGCATTCTAGTGATGTAAAAATAACAAGATAACCAATATCATAAAGTTGACTAACACTAATTTTATTGTTATGTGGGCCATCCCGAAGAAGTACATTTTTTATGCATAGTGAATCACCTACTTCACACTCACGTACCATTTTACCTTTCTTGTTGCCCCCAAATGTCATCGATCTTCCTTTCCTACTTGTAGAAGTGTTGAACTCATCTTTATCTTTGTTCATGCACTTAGAGCATCCACTATCAATAATCCATTTCTTTATCCTAGTAAGGTAAGGAAAGGATGGTGCCCAGTTCAAAGATTGGGATCCAAGAATTAGATTGGGGACCCATTTCATTGTTTCTTTGGTCCCCTTCTTCTTGTAAGGACAAAAAGTTGAATAATAATCATCACACTTAAAATGAGCACAAACCATATTTTCTTGAAAGTGGGGAAGACTGTCCATGGTATATTGGAAGTCACTTACTCTTTTTCTTGCTATTTCCTTATCCTTTTGGCCTCCATCATATCACTAACCACTACTACCCACTTGTCGATTAGAATATTTTAGGACTTCATTAAGGGACTTCTCCCCTTTGGGGAATTTTCATGGAAGCTATAAGAATGTGATTTTCATCACTAAGAGTAATAACAGTAGAAGAAATACTAGAAAGATCGTATTGAGCATGGAATAAGTTGATCTATAAATAGAGAACTTTAGTTAGATAAGAATCTCTTTCAAAAGTATATCTACTTATTTTATAGTCAAAATAGGTCTAGATTCTAAATAGTTAACTTTGTCAAGAAGTCTAGCATTTTTCAGCCCTAAGAAAAACAAGTCCATTAAGATAAGCTTGATTTTCATATTTAAGTCTGGAAATGTGTGTAAGATAAAACCATTTTTAATTTTTACACCTTTGTTTTGAAGTTAAAGATCTAAAAAATTCTCTTCCAAAGAATCAATGCTACCTTTCAAATATTTTCCTTTTGTTTATGATCTTCTATTCTAGCATAAAGTCATGAATAATTTTTCTCGGTCTCTTCTTTTTAGACTTGCATCATAAATAAGAAGAATGAGAAGCATTTAATATATCAACAAGAGAATATTTATAAAGTTGTTGAGTTTTACCTCACTTGTCTCAACAACTTCCTCACTTGTGATTTCCATGAGAAACATGTGGGGCTCACCCACATTTGATGTTCAATCACTTAAGCAAGATTCTTACCAAGTGGAATGAGCCGAATCTTTGCCTTTTATATCTTTCTTGTCCTTTTTCTTGAATCTACCCTCGTTGTGGTAGTCCTCCTTCTTATGGCTGCTCCTTTGTTGTTCTTCTTCGTTTTGGGCATGCCATCTTATAGAGCTCATTTTGTCAACACTCATATCATCTAGGAGTAGAAAAGGAGGGTTTACCCTTGAAGCGATTTCCCTTGAAGTAGTGAGCTTCAAGATCACTTTGGGATCCATCTTCACTTGAGGAGGGAGGATATTGGCTCATGACTTGTTGTGGTACAAGGGCTCCAACTTGAGATTTAAATGCACACTCCTTCTTTCTCTTTGGATCTTTGGCTTCTTCTCTTACTTCCTCTTCTTTCTTATCAAGTCTTACCTCACAATCTTGATGACCTCCTATGAGACCTTCAATAGAGAAGAGGGACTTTGCTTCTTCTACAAAAACCAATTTCTTGTTGCACAAGTGAGGAAGATCCTTCCTTGGTCCATAGTGTGATTCAAAGAAGCATGTCCATTGACTAGAGTTTTAATCATAGAATACATTTTAGATACACTTTGTTTCTTCCTCATCTTGTAGCCTTCAAAGGGTTGGGTTAGTTGTACACAATGCTTTCTTTGACTTGCTCGATGCGTTGGTAGGTGATGCAAAGCTTGTCCCAAATATCATGGGCTTTAGTTTAAGAGGAAACCCGATTGAACTCAATTGGGGTTAGGGAGAAGTAGAGAATGCTAATATCTCTAGAATTAAATTGAGTCTTATTAATTCTTGCTTCATCCCAACTCTTATCTCACCAACCAAAGTGGTGCAGGTAAAGCCAACCACCTTCCATATGTCAAATCTCATACCTTGAATGTAGAATTGCACAATGTTTTCCCAATAGAGGAAATTTATACCATCAAACATAGCTGGACGCATGGCAAAGAATCCCTCTATGTTGAGAGAACCAAGTAGATTTTTGCCCATCTTCTCTTACTCATCTGGGTAGATTGTTGGAGAAGACTTTACTCTAATACCACTTGTTGGATTTATGGGATATAGAGTGGGGGTGAATAGAGCTAAAACCACTTAAACAAAATTGATTGGACCTTCAATATATTCTCCAATATAATATTTCAAATATGAAAAGAAAGGGAAAGAGAGACCGAACAAACACCAAATAAAATAAGTATTTATCATGGCTCTAGCCTCCAAGATAGGAGATGTACAACCACTACCTAGAGGGGTAAATCTCTCTGATTTCCAACCTTGTGTCACTCTTTTATTCCACAATAAGAGTTGCAACAAAAGACCACCTTTTCTTTGTCAAGGGATAAACTATCATTCATTTTTGGATCAAGCAGCCAATAACCATGAATTTCCTACCTACCTACCAAGAATATTTAGCCTTCAAAAAGGTTTTACCCATTCTTGTAGATGATGTTATGCCTTGAATTCACCATTTCCTTATTTAAGTAATCAATATCAAAAGCATCACTTTGCTAGATAGGTTGGGAAGAGGAGCAGAGAGCATTTAGAGAAGTACAATGAGGAAGATCTCTTACAAAAACCTAGATACCCGACAATGAAAAAGTGAGAATCATTTGAGCTTGAGGGATTTAGGTGACTTTAGGGGATTTTCACTGAACTACAACATATAAGCAAGAAAGGAAACATTGGTATGTTCTTCAAGCATCTATATGTAGTTGAGGCTGCCCAATATTTGATAGACTATAGAAGTTTAAATTCTAGAAACTTTAGAGATGCTAGATGGTTTTCCAACATACAAAATTCACTTTACACCACTCTCTTGCACTTTAAAACTATTTTACGATCGACCAAGATTCAGGATTGGTATCTCAGATGATGACACTAAAAAAAAAGTCTTTTAGTGCCATCGACCGAAATAATTATCAGTTACTATCTCAGTCGATGACTATGTACAATTAAGGTAGTAGCTCGTCACTTGAGATGTCTATGCAAAAATAAGCCAGTAGCTCGTCGGTTGAGATGTCTACCAGGACAATCTCAACCAATGAAATTTATTGTGATAAAACTTGATCACTTTTATAAATGTGCTTAAACCACCAGAGAATATAATACAATCACGGATTGAGCTTAGTTACAAGTCATATGTGAAATACAAATGATTTAAAGGAAAAATCTAAGTGAAATTCTATGAATTCTTCAATCTTCAATTTTTGCAATTTCAATTTGTAATTTGACAAAGTAAGTTTGTTGAATTTCATTTATTTAAGTGAACTAAATTATCTAAAAGAAAATGTTAGATACACGAGAATAGAATGCATAAATTATCATCAAAATATGAGCAATGTTTAACCCTCAAGTCATTAATTCTATCTCATATATCACCTCATTAGCATATTTAGAAGGTTTCTTGTGCTTTTACAAGTTTTCTTATAATACTCTAATATCATTTGTCCTCCTACACTATTTTGGTTAATCTCCAAGCAAGTTTGCCTTTTCTATCCAACAATTGATATCTTGGAGCTAACCAATTCTCACTCAATGCAATAAAAATAGTGCATCTAAGTTAATACCTTTACAAACTAGCACAGTTATGAACCCAAAATTCAATTTTAAGGAATTAACCAATCCATTATGATACTTAACATCCCAAATCAGAAGTGTAGTTATGGTCTAAGCAGGGACCATCACATAGAAATTCTTCACAAAGGTATTGTTACAACCCCCAATTTTCAGGTTCTTTTAGGTGGGAGTGCAATTTCCCCAATAAATGTATGATTAAGTAATTTGTATGATTTATGTTCCTTGAATGGATTCCTTTGATAAATAGCCTAGTGTGTTTGATTTCGTGGGGCTATTGGGCCCAATAACGAGGAAAAAGGAATAAATTAGTAAAAGAATAACTAAGATAATGAGAAAAGAAAGATGTGGAAGCATCTAGAAGGCTAAGAATTATCCTTCAAGGAGGTATCTCGTATCTTTAGGATTTCTTGGGTTCCAAGGAGTCCAATTTGCAAGATAATAGGAGAAGAAAGAGATAAAATCAAATAAAGCATTATTAAGAAGGAAAGTTGAGATAATGATGAAAATATAAGAAATATGGATAATGGAATCATTATGAATGAGATTTCGACCCCACA
The DNA here is from genome assembly GCA_963693085.1 of Alisma plantago-aquatica. Lineage (NCBI taxonomy): Eukaryota > Viridiplantae > Streptophyta > Magnoliopsida > Alismatales > Alismataceae > Alisma > Alisma plantago-aquatica. Next base: position 209,942,781 of record OY856414.1, read on the forward strand.
TGGTTTCTAATGGTAAAATGAAACAAAATAAAGAAAATAAAAGATTAAGAAAGAGAAAATATGCATAAAATATGCCTTAATAAGTAATAACATGCATATGAAGAAAAGTCTCTCATACTTTTGAATTTGAGTCCCAATCTTAGAAAACAAGTAGATTAAGTCATCAAGGACTTTCCTTTAAAATTTGGTATTAATTGGACATATGGTTTGGGAGATATGATTTTTGTAATATTTCCCAAAGTGAAAAGGATTTCAGGGCAATGCATTAAATGTCACACTTTTATATTTTCTAGAAATAACTTACACCCCGCCCCAGTTCTAAGCGTGTTCTTTTTGGACCATTGGATATTTGATCCAACAGTTCACAATGTCTTCTACCCTGAACTGAGAAAGGAAATAGAGCACAGTTTCGAGGATAATTCCTACTCGATTTTCTCGCGAGCCAATCCATGTACAAAGAAGGAAACCCCTTTAGAAGATTCACAAGGCAAAAATGAATGGAATCATCCTAATTTTTGGGGGCTTTGGAAGTGCATTCAGGAAACCCATAATTCCAGTTCATCTCACTAACCGTTCACCATGGCCATGGCCTATATAAGGGGATGATCCCCTTCTGCGAGGCTGGGTACCCCTTTGTGAATCTCGTTATGGTTTAAGCAACTCGACCCTGCCTCCAATTCCTCTTCTTGTTCCCCTTTCATCAAATATTTTCCTTGGATCAGTTGATGATTACCCTTCCAGTCGTTCCAACGACTCCGGCCGACTCAGGCATAGCTAAGACCACTGTTGAGTTCATAGGGGCGCGACGGAGGTCGTGGTGGCCTTCTCGAGTGCCGGGAGAGGCTGGATCTCAAAGTCAACCATGGTGCTGACCATGGCTGGGCTTCGCTCGCGGGAGACAAGGATCGAAAGGTTGAAGAAGCAATAGGGGGAAAAGACCCCTCTGCCCCCGACTCCATTACAGAAGAAAAAGGGCAGAAATATCTTTCCAACGTTGTTTGGGCCCAACCTGCGGGAAAAAGAAAAAGGACTCGATTGGTTGACGTGGCGGCCAAAGATTGGCCGAAAGGTAATTAACCTTGCGTAAATCATAATGAATTATTTCTATCTCTGATCGTGACAAATTGTATATGAAAATTTATCAAAAAAAATCAAGGAACCCATTAAAAATTTATTTGAAGCCTAATTATGCTTCCAATTCAAAAAGTGCTTAAAGTTGTCACCTTTAATATTGTTATTAATGAAAAACCCTAGATTTTGATGATTAATGATTTGGGAAGGGTTATATGGACGTTTAAAGTGGAAATTAACTTGTTGTTAATAAAGGGATGATTTAGAAATAAAAGAATGATCTTTATACATAATTTACTCTATTTAGGGTTCCCTATACATGAATATGCATCGATGGGCTTAGAAACCCTAATTTATGTTGATATGACTTTTAATTGTTTTAATTGTATAAATCCATGAATAAAATAGATATATGATGATTCTAAGCTAATTTGAGTATAAAAGAACCTTAATGTGGATAATTTGGTAATTAGGGTTCATTTGAGAATTTGACTATAATCATTAATGAAATCAGAGTTGTCGATTCAAAAGAGCCTGAACATGCTAATTGGCCTTAATGATCTTGTTATGACTTTAAAGGATAAGGTTGGTAGTTTAGTGTAAAAGAGTTATATTTGACTTAATTGGAATTCAATCATGCATATGATGCTGAAATTAGGGTTTGTAGGCCAAAACTGCATTAAAAGTGATAATTGGATGATGTAATCTAAAACCCTAATAAAACCCTAAAAAGTTGCCTAGAAACCCTAATGTTGGACCCAAGTCAATCTTAAGGATGTTTAATGACACATGGGTGTTATGCATTAATTTCAGGTTCACAGATTGATTGCTTGATTGATTATTCTTAATTATTCTTTCTTGGACATCAAGTTACTCTGGATCAAGTATGTGGTTATTTATGAATAATTGATCTAGTTTCATGAAGTTTTATCGAACGTTTGATTGATTGGATGCAACCTAAACTATTGAGTGTTTATTTATGCAATCCTATAAAGTCACTATGACTATCACAATTAAGTATATATGTGCATTCTCAAACCTATATGCCACCCTAATGTATGATGTATGACCAAACCTCAGAGGGAAGGTCTAATCGGTCAAGCCCTAGAGGGAAGACCATTAGGCACCATGAGAGGTGACCCCAAGCACCAAGATCAGGATGGAGAAGGTGGCCTTCTGTCCTTTGCAAGGACAAAACCCTAAGAGAGGGTAATCCAGGGCTTAGGGAAAAAGCGGTTGAGAATGTCGCATTGAAAATGTAATTTGGATTGTTAAAAACTTATTTGTGATAATTAGGTTGTTAGAAACTATTTGTGATATTATGATTGTCCCCACATACCAGTATAGAAATATACTGACCAACGTTTTGTTTGTCAGCATTTTAGGTATTATCTGAAAAGGACAAATAGTAAAGCGAAATATGTGAAGATGTAATTAAGTAATCGAAAGGAGGATTAGATTGTTTGATTTCTTCTGTGGATAGAAGTCTTAGATCCTATTATGAAAAGGTAGGCAAATGTTTTATTTTATACCAGCTTTCCAGTTTAGTTAGTAGAATTTGATAATTATTTTTTATTAAATTGTTAAACCATTGATCCTAAATTTTGGGATAACACCTCTGACCTCTTGGTCTCCCTTGATTGGGGGCTATCTGGAAGCGAGGTCATTGCATTTGGTATCAGAGCAATGGTTTTACATTTATTCTCTAATAATTATTAAATTTTACAAACTCTTTAGAACCCAAGGGAGTTATTAGAGGATTTTATGATGATGGAGGTATCCAGAAAAGGAGCACGGTCTGGGGGTTGGTAATGTTTTCCTCTGCCACACTAGTCAGTCACGAGGACTCCCAGATGTGGTGTGACTCCCTGGCCAATGTCTGAGTTCTTGACTCGAAATAAGATACCTTCAGGACTCTCATCTATTTCGTCCCTTCTTGTTACAACCTCAATTTTGCATATATTTTCATAATTGAAATGTAATGATTATATAAATATGGACTTAATTGAAAAAGTTCTATGCTTTGCTTCAAAGGATGGATTTATTTGCAATTATCCTTTTGATAGGAATTTTGTGGTTGCTATTATTATGTTAATCCAATAATGGATATAAAAGGGGAGAAAAGAAGAAAAGTCCAAATAAAAGGAAAAGGTACAAGATAATGGATATTAAGCCAAGTAATTATGAGAAATACATAGAAATCTCTAGAAAGTGGAATTAGTGGCCACAATTAAATAAACTTCGTGTCTATGTGATTTCTAATGTAAGAAATAGGAAAAGAGGAAAGGAAATGAAAGATAATGAGATATCCTTGCAAAAAAATATTTTAATTAAGAAATAAGAAAGATAATGAGATATAATGGATGTAGATACATCTGAAAGGATAATAAGTATCCTTAAAAAGGAATTTTGAAATATTAGAATTTCTTGGGGTCCAAGGAAGTCCCAATGAATAAGAAGAAAGAGAAAATACAAATAATAAAAAATAAGAGGATAATGTGATCCATAATTAATGAATTTTGTGGTATTGTTACAAAGAGGTATTTTCTACTATAAGAAAGTATAATTTCGTGCCAATGGATTAAAAGTCAAGCATAAAGAGAATAAGAGAGATGATTTTCGAATTCCTAAATATCCAATGAATATGGCGTATTAAGAAGATAATTAAGAGAGAGAAGATTGTTTCTCAATGAAGGAATATGTTTCCTTTTAGGAGTGGACTTGTTTCCTCATGGATGAACATCTTAGGGCGTTGATACCCTCCCCTATATAAGGGGTAGAACCTTTGGTTCGAGTTCAAGAGAGTTCCACACATCCCTCTCTCTCTCTCTCTCTTCACCTTCTTGTTTTCATGTGAACCCTAGATGAGAGGAGGATAGAGCAACCATGGAGTTTCGTGGGGACAAGATGAGATGCGATGAAAGCCTATTGATCCCACGATGACCCGAGGAGGATCAGTTATCATCTCCGAGCTTTGACCTCGCGTAGCCACCTACTATAGGCCTGCACGATGCATAGGGCATCACAGGCTTGGCATGCTTGGACCGGCCGTCTGGGTCACGAGCTGGGTGGTGCCCCAGGTGCTTTGGAAGGCGGCGGGGTTAGGGCGGCCGTTGGCGGCTGTCCTCGAGCCCAAGGAAGGAGTGGGCAGCCCCACGTAGGGATGCAGTCAGCGGCCGGGTCGGGCGTCGGAGGTTGAAGACAACCTAGGTGTCAACTGGAAGATTATACCCTCTGCGTATTAAAGGGACCGACAACTCAATCGGGAGCAAAATGGTCATTTAGTTATGTTTTCGACCACGGCTACATGATGCATGGAAAGGGACACGTGGCACTCGATGATTGGTCCAAGTAAGTATATCTTGCAAAATTCATATCTAATTATTGGTAGATCGGAATGATACATATAATATATGTATTTTGCTAAGAAAAATGTGAGAAATCCATTAAAAATAGTTTGAGAAGCTAGTTACTCTTGAAATGCGAAAAGTAGTGGAAGTTATCAACTTTAATATATTAGTGATTAAGAAACCCTAATTTGAGATGATTTGTTTTTTAAAATAACTCGACATCATTAAAAAAAGGCCATACAACATTTGAGAAGATTAAAGAAGGGTTATATGGATGATTAAAGTTGATATTAACCTATTAATTACAAAATACACATTAAGGTAAAAAAGGATGAACTTTACACGTAATTGGATTAATTTAGGGTTCCATGTACATGAATATGCTTTAATGGACCTTGAAACCCTAATATGACTCTTAATGGCTTTAATTGTTCAAATTCATGAATAAAGCTGAGATATGATGATTCTATACTATTTTGAGTATAAAATTTTGTAATTGCAGATAAATTCCCTTAATTTGGTAAGTAGGGTTTTCTAATGGATTAATGTGGAATTAGTGATAAATAGAGTTCATTTGTGATTAGACCATAATGAATTATGAGTTGTTAATCTGAAAGAAACCAAAGATGATAATTGGCCTTAATCATCGGGTTATAACTTAAAGGATAAAGATTGTAGTTTTAGTGTAAAAGAGATATATTACACTTAATTGATAGTCAAGTTTGCCTATGATGTTGAAATTAAGGTTTGTGATAAAAAAGGGGTATTAAAAGTGATAAAAGGTTTATGGAGGCTAAAACCCTAATGAAACCCTAAAGTTGGCCTAGAAATCCTAAGGTGGAATCAAAGTCGATCTCGAGAATGTTTTGGATAAAATAATGACACTTGGATATTATGCATTAATTTCAGGATATTGTTGATTGCTTGTTTGATTGTCTTGAATATTAATGCTTGGACATCAAAGTTACTCTGGATCAGATATGTGGTTATGCTTATGGTTAATCGCTTTAGTTTCACAACGATTCCTGGATGTTTTATCGGTTGCCTAAAAATAATTGCTTGGATGACTTTTATTTCATGCAACTATAAAGTGACTAGGATTATCACCATAAATATGTATACCTAACTAGCTCAGATCCTAGTCCTCCTCTGTGGCTTTTCTAATGATGAAAAGTGTAACCTAGTACATGGTCTACCTGTTAGGTAGGACCATCAAGTTATCATGAGTTAGGAATTGGACTACCTATGTGTAGAGCCATGCGACTCTTTAGCATATCATGAGTTAGGAATTGGGCTACATATGGGTAGTGCCATGCCACTCATCAACCCTAGATATTGATCTACCTGTTAGGTAGGATCATAGGGGTTAATTGGGATCTACCTTATGAGAGGTAGTATCCAAGTCCACTGCAGGGACAACGCAGAGGTTAGGGTATGTAGGGATTGAGTAGTTATGTTTAAGATGTAAAGTTTGCTTACTAAACTATAATTTCTTGCAATGTGTTGTTATAGTTAATTGCATGATTATTGTTTCCCCCACATACTGGCATATTCATTTATGCTGACTGTCGTTTTTTTTGTCGACATTTTAGGTACAAATTTAAAAGGGCAAACAATAAAGTGGCATATTGTGAAATTAAAAAATAAAGTGCAAGGAGGATTAGTTAGAATAGAGTCCAGATGTGGATAAAAGTTAGATATCCATGTTTTTGAAAAAGGTATCAAAGTTTTATTTTATTCCAGCTTTCAGTATAGTCATGGTAGAATTTAATAATTATTACTGATTATTTGTCGAAACTATGATCCAAGAAACTGGGATAACGACTATGACCTCTTGCTCTCCCTTAATTGGAGGTTACCGGGAGGCGGGGTCATTACATTTGGTAACAGAGCATTGGTTCCTCATTTAATATTTAGTAATTATTAAATTTACAAATTCCATAGAACCGAGAGAGTTATTAGAGGATTTTTCGAAAGACAAAGGTGTCTAGAAAAGGATCATGTTCGGGGGATGGTAATATTTTCCTCCGCACCGCTAGTCAGAATACGAGGACTCCCGGATCTGTGTGGCTGCCCGACCAATGTCTTAGGATCTAACTCAAAATAAGATACCTTTAGGATTCTCTCATCTATAGTCATCCCTTCTCAACCCTAATTCTATTAAGATTCTGAGGTCTAGGGTTTTCTCTCTCTTCCTCACCCTCTTGAGGATAGGGTATGCATGATAAGGTTAAGGAATCCTCCACCAAAATTAATAAAAAGCATGTAAATAAAATGTCATGGACATAAGCTTAATATTTTAAGCGTAAACTAAAGAATAGCTGCATGCATAGGTCGTATGACATGTGTTGTCATGAGAGACCTGAGGTTAGACCCTCTGGTCAGGAGGACAAGTAGAGAGTTAGTTTTGGAGGCAGAGATCTCCATTAAAGGTGGAGACCCGGTACATCCTCTGAGGATGATGCTAACCCTAACCCTAAGTGGTGGTTAGAGAGGAATGACACGATGAGTTAGATGTCAGGGTAGACCATGTGTGTGGGTGGACATGCTTTTGGTTTGGATACCCATGACGATATGAGCCATGTGAGGTTGGTTGACCTAGTACCTTTGGCGACCCAACCCTGGGAAGGGTCATGCATGGTGGAGTGAAGGATAACTCCTTCATTGATGAGGCTAGTGATGACCATATAGAAACCCTATGAGCTTATATGAGTATGGCAAAGTTGCACCCAAAGTACTTAAGTAGTCCTGACAGTAGGCTAAAACCCTAGCCAAAAGAGTATGTTGGATAGATTATGAGATAAGCATAAAGAGCTATGGATAATCTTGAGAAAACATAGGTTTGATCGATCATGGGTTTCACCCATGTAGGTGTTTGTATAAGATCTTGATCTACCTTCTTAGAGAGAGAACCTCTAGTGGTAAGGTTGTTTGTAGGGTTAGCTGTAGAGAGAGAGAGAGAGCAGGACCCAGGTGAATGGAAGTTTAGACTTCGGGTTAGGAGGAACCCTGAGGAGTGGAGGATGATGTGACCTAAGTGAATGGTTGTGGTTGCCTCATGCATGATCCCTAGGGTCTTATGGTATCTTGGTTGCCTTTAGAGGAACCAAACCCTAGAAGAAGGATGAGGCTGCCGATACCTTTGTGCAGATGATATAGGTGTTTATCTTCTAAGGATAGGAAGAAGAGTTCCTTAAACCCTAAAAAGGTTTAGTAACCAGTTGTGAGGCCTTATACCTAGTTGGTGGTCCTTGAGGAGGACTCAACTTTGAGGTGTTACTCGAGTATAAGGATAATAGGAAGTGCATGCCATACCTTAAACATGCTTGGTACATGGTTACATGGTTGAGCATGCAGTTGGACATCAAAAAGGTGAACCTAGGGTTCCTAAACCTAAAAGGGGAAGTAGTAGTGCCTGGTGCACCTGATGCTCATGACGAGACTTGAGGTTCCATAGATTGAGCTTGGCACTCCTCATGTTTAGAGGAATGGGAAACCCCTCGTATTAAGGAGTATGCCTGATGAACCCCTCACATCTAAGTTGGTGACATGGGCAGGTATGTTTTTGGTCCAATGTGAAAGAATAGAAACAAGTATGACCTACCATGGAAACCTAGCATGGTTTAGAAGGTGGTCTATTTGTTAGCTATGTGCCTTAGTAGCTTGATAGGGATAAGCATGCTCATGTGAAGGTAAACCCAGGACATAAGGACGTTGTGACATTTATTATCAAGATGTAGTTTCCTCCCATCCTGGGAGAGGGACCCTTTTGTAGGGTGTATATCTGCTTTTTTTGGGTTTGAGGAAACCCTTAGAGGTCTCATAGGATCTTGAGAAGCTAAGTGGAGAGTACATAGTATAAGAGTGAACCTGTAGACCCTCATCTCTGAGTGCATGTGGATGTGTTACCAGGGAGGTAACCGGTATGGGGCCTGACTGAGGTAGTTAGGTCGCCATGACCCCTATGAAAGGACGTAAGTTAGACCACGAATGGTGAGAGAGATGATGGAGACTTGGGTAAGGTTCTAAGTTGGACATGTACTATGTTATAATCCTAAGTCTATCCTAGGGTCAGGTAGGGATAAGATTGATGGAAGTAGGAGTTACCTAATTCCCTAGTTGCACATGACCATAGGGTCAGGAGATAACATGTATCATGGTCTGAGGGCCATGGGTTAGGAGATTGATCACCTTCATGAACTCATGGGACCCAAAGGGAAGATGAAGATGGCACTCTCTGATGCATAAGGGAAGAGGGATGATCCCAAAAGTGTCGGCACCCTACTGACCTAGAGGAGATGACCAAGGATGGTGTGTGGACCCAAGTGGGTTCAAGACCAGTTTTCCATGGAAGTAACGTTGATATCAAGATGATCGTGATGTAGAGACATATGTTGCATGTTTCAACTTAGATTTGAAGGTGTACTGGAAATGTGGGATGTACCATCTCTATTCTTGGAATAGGAAGAACTTTGTGTTTGGACGGCCGCCAAATGCTTATTTACTCTTGTTATGGGAGTGAGAGATAGGACAGTACGCATGCCATACACCAAGGATAAAGATGATGTGAGTTGGAATGTTTCTATGAGGTATGAGGACAGAGATGTGAACATACCCTTGTGGAGTGAACGATGCAGGGATGGTTTACAAACACTAAGAGTACTAAGGTAGTCATCTTGTGAGGATGTTTTTATCATGAGCTATATGGAATTTGTGGGTTATACAAGGTTGAGTTTGATAACCAAGAAGATGAGCTCTAAGTTTTCTTGTTCAAGATAGACCTAAAGTCTGAGATGAGATGATAAGTGGAATACATGGAAGTGTATGTCTTCAACATTACCGTACACATAGGGATGTGAGGTGGTAATGGCTGCTCTGGTTGAGATGCAGCTGCCTAGTTTAGTTGGAGGCTAGAAGAGGTTGTTAGGTTAACCCTAAGTTTGAAAAAGGAGATATGTTTGGATAACACCCAGATATAAAAAGATCCGTTGATTAAGATTAGTGGTTGCTTGGTTAGCCAGCCTAGGGCTTGTTGTGATAGAAAGATGGTTGTAGAACCTCAGATACACTTCTATGGAGGAGAAGTTGATGAAACCCCGACTAGAGTGTTCTAGGGTGTCTGAGAAATTGACCTTAAAGGAATCATGACATACAAGAGATCATGATTTTAAGTTCACCAGAATCATGGTACTACTAAAATAGTAAGTTGCAATAGTAATTTGAATGAATAAGATGAAAAATGTACAGAGTTGCATATGGCTTGTCGCCATGCAAGCTAGGAGGTGAAGGACAAACACTGATAACCAATAAGATTGATAAAGCATAAAGAGTCCCTGAGAGGGGATGGGAGCTCATCACTATGGGTGTTGTAGTAAGTTTCCCATGGACTGGAGAAGGTCAAGATGCTATATGAGTTATGGTGGGTCACCTTACCTAGATGACATGAAATTAGAGAAGGAGAGAATACTGGAAAAAAATAGATCTGGTTGAACTACAAGTAAGAGAGATGGTTCAACTGCACCATGATGCGATTCCAAAGGTTCTTGAGTATAACCTAAAGATTCACTTCCTTGAGGTGGAAGCAGATACATGACGAACTCAATGTTATTACATCTTATCACCCCTAACTGATGGTTAGTATGATCCAGACAAGAGGGTCTGATCAAAGCATGTGTGCTCATTCAGGATGATACATTGGGGGCAATTATTGCCCTATGAGAGATGTGATGATAACCACCATAACCAGTATTAGGATGTGAAGGAGCTCTGTAAGGGAGGTTGTGTCAATCACCACTTCATTAAGATGATGTTGGTGAAGGGACCTCGTGAAGGTCAGAAAAGGACCACAATGTGAGCAGATGAAGTCACTTTGATTGTGCAATGGCAGAAAGTGAGCCTAGGGGTGATATGAGTCGTGAGCTGATGCAAAGTAGACTGACATGCAGTTCACTCTTGGAGAATATGTGATGTGAAAATCTGACCCTTCTAAGATACAACTGAGAAAGCTGAGTCCCCGATATATGGGTCCATTTGAGATGGATTGATGAGGATGGTTATGTTTAGTCTTACCCCTCAGTATAATGTGATGTGTTCCATGAGTCCGATCTAGAGCCCCATGTGAGGTACCCAAGTTAGGTGCTGAGCCATGAACCCTTTTAGCTTTGAGAGAAGTTGAAATGTCTTGAGTCACCTATGAGGGTATAAGGTACCAAGGTGAGAGAGAACTCGGATGCAAGAATATGCTATGACAAAGGTTCTTGGGAGGCACCATGGAGACGGTAAAACCACATGGGAGCCACGATGGACATGAGGAAGTCTTATCCTACTTGTTGTAGGTTTGATGGAATTTTGAGGGAAAAATTCCTATAAGAGGGGAAGGATGTTACAACCTCAATTTTGCATATGTATTCATAATTGAAATGTAATGATTATATAAATATGGGCTTAATTGAAAAGGTTGTATGGTTTACTTCAAAGAATGGATTTATTTGAAATTATCCTTTTGATAGGAATTTCATGGTTCCTATTATTATGTTAATCCAATAATGGATATAAAAGAGGAGAAAAGAAGAAAAGTCCAAATAAAAGGAAAAGGTACAAGATAATGGATATTAACCAAAGTAATTATGAGAAATACATAGAAATCTCTAGAAAGTTGAATTAGTGGCCACAATTAAATAAATTTCATGTCTATGTGATTTCTAATGAAAGAAATAGGAAAAGAGGAAAGGAAATGAAAGATAATGAGAGATCCTTGCAAAAGAATATTTTAAAAAAGAAATAAGAAAGATAATGAGAGATAATGATTGTAGATGCATCTAGAAGGATAATAAGTATCCTTAAAAAGGAATTTCGAAATATTAGAATTTCTTAGGGTCCAAGGAAGTCCCAATGCATAAGAAGAAATAGAAAATACAAATAATACAAAATAAGAGGATAATGTGATCCATAATTAATGAATTTTGTGGTATTGTTACAAAGAGGTATTTTCTACTATAAGAAAGTATAATTTCGTGCCAATGGATTAAAAGTCAAGCATAAAGAGAATAAGAGAGATGATTTTCGAATTCCTAAATGTCCAATGAATATGGTGTATTAAGAAGATAATTAAGAGAGAGAAGATTGCTTCTCAATGAAGGAATATGTTTCCTTTTGGGAGATGGACTTGTTTCCTTATGGATGGACATATTAGGGCGTTGATACCCTATCCTATATAAGGGGTAGAACCTTTGGTTCGAGTTCAAGAGAGTTTCATGCATCCCTCTCTCTCTCTCTTCTCCTTCTTCTTTTCATGCGAACCCTAGCCGAGAGGAGGATAGAGCAACCATAGAGTTTTGAGGGGGCAAGCTGAGATGCGATGGAAGCCTGTTGATCCTGCGATGACCTGAGGAGGATCAATTATCATCTCCAAGCTTTGACCTCATGTAGCCACCTGTTGTAGGCCTGCACGAAGCATGGAGCATCACATGCTTGGCGTGCTTGGACTGACCGTCTGGGTCATGAGCTGGGTGGTGCCCCAGGTGTGGTGGAAGGTGACAAAGTTAGGGTGGCTGTTGGTGGGGGTCCTTGAGCCCAAGGAAGGAGAGGGCAGCCCCGCGTAGGGCTGCAGTCGGCGGCCAGGTCGAGCGTCGGAGGTTGAAGACAACCTAGGTGTCGACTGGATGATTATACCTTCTGCATATTAAAGGGACCAAAAACTCAAGTAGGGGCAAAAGGGTCATTTAGTTATGTTTTCGGCTGCATCTATGTGATGCATGGAAAGGGACACATGGCGCTTGATGATTGGTCCAAGTAAGTATATCTTGCAAAATTCATATCTAATTATTGGTAGATCAGAATGATGCATATAATATATGTATTATGATTAGAAAAATGCAAGGAATCGATTAAAAAGAGATTTAGAAGCTAATACCTCTTTCAATTAGAAAATTAGTGGAAGTTATCATCTTTAATGTATTAGTGATTAAGAAACCTTAATTTGAGATGATTAAAGAAGGGTTATATGGATGATTAAAGTTGATATTAACCTATTAATTACAAAAGGACACATTAAGGTCAAAAAGGATGAACTTTACATGTAATTGGATTAATTTAGGGTTCCATGTACATGAATATGCTTTAATGGGCCTTGAAACCCTAATATGACTCTTAATGGCTTTAATTGTTCAAATTCATGAATAAAGTTGAGATATGATGATTCTAAGCTATTTTGAGTATACAATTTTGTAATTGCAGATAAATACCCTTAATTTGGTAATTAGGTTTTCTAATGGATTAATGTGGAATTAGTGATAAATAGAGTTCATATGTGATTAGACCATAATGAATTATGAGTTATTAATCTGAAAGAAACCAAAGATGATAATTGGCCTTAATCACCGGGTCATAACTTAAAAGGATAAAGATGGTAGTTTTAGTGTAAAAGGGATATATTAGACTTAATTGACAGTCAAGTATGCCTATGATGTTGAAATTAGGGGTTTTGATAAAAAAAGGGGCATTAAAAGTGGTAAAAGTTTTATGGAGGCTAAAACCCTAATAAAATCCTAAAGTTGGCCTAGAAATCCTAAGGTGGAATCCAAGTCGATCTTGATAATGTTTTGGATAAAATAATGACACTTGGATATTATGCATTAATTTCAGGATATTGTTGATTGCTTGTTTGATTGTCTTGAATATTAATGCTTGGACATCGAAGTTACTCTCGATCAGGTATGTGGTTACGCTTATGGTTAATTGCTTTAGTTTCACGGCAATTCCCAGATGTTTTATCGGTTGTCTGAAAATAACTGCTTGGATGACTTTTATTTCATGCAGCTATAAAGTGACTAGGATTATCACCATAAATATGTATACCTAACTAGCTCAGATCCTAGTCCTCCTCTGTGGCTTTTCTAATAATGAAAAGGGTAACCTAGTACATGGTCTACCAGTTAGGTAGGACCATCAGGTTATCATGAGTTATGAATCAGACTACCTATGTGTAGTGCCTTGCGACTCTTTAGCATATCATGAGTTAGGAATTGGGCTACCTATGGGTAGTGCCATGCGACTCATCAACCCTAGATATTGAGACACATGTTAGGTAGGATCATAGGGGTTAATTGGGATCTACCTTATGAGAGGTAGTATCCAGGTCCACTACAGGGACAACACAGAGGTTAGGGTATGTAGGGATTGAGTAGTTATGTTTAAGATGTAAAGTTTGTTTGCTAAACCATAATTTCTTGCAATATGGTGTTAAAGTTAATTGCACAGTTATTGTTTCCCCCACATACCAGCATATTCATTTATGCTGACTGACGTTTTGTTTGTTGGAATTTTAGGTACAAATTGAAAAGGACAAATAGTATAGTGGCATATTGTGAAATTAAGAAATAAAGTTCAAGGAGGATTAGTTAGAATAGAGTCCAGATGTTGATAAAAGTTGGATATCCAAGTTTTTGAAAAAGGTATGCAAAGTTTTATTTTATTCTAGCTTTCAGTATAGTCATGGTAGAATTTAATAATTATTACTAATTATTTGTCGAACCTATGATCTGAGAAATTAGGATAACGACTCTGACCTCTTGGTCTCCCTTAATTGGGGGTTTTTGGGAGGCGGGGTAATTACACTTCTCAACCCTAATTCAATTAAGATTCTAAGGTTTAGGTTTTTTCTCTCTCTTCCTCACCCGGTTGAAGTCAGGGTAAGTATGATAAGGATTAAGGAATCCTCCACCAAATCAATGAAAAGCATGTAGGCAAAATGTCATGGACATAAGCTTAATAGTTTCAGCGTAAACTAAAGAGTAGTTACATGCTTACGGTTGCATGGCATGTGTTGTCATGCCCTCAAGAGATATCTAAGGATTGACCTTCATATCAGGAGGTTGAGGAGAGAGTCAACCTTGGAGGCAGAGGCCTCCAGGAAGAGGTAGAGACATGACACATCCTTTGAGGATGAAGCTAATCCTAACCCTAAGTGGTTGTTAGAAAGAGGGATACCAAGATGAGTTGGATATCACAATTGACCATGCATGTATCCTTAAGAGCTTGGTCCACCTTTTTAGAGAGAGAACCTCCAGTGGTAAGGTTGGTTGTAGGGTTAGCTCTAGAGAGAGAGAAAAACCCAAGCAAAAAGGTTGAAAGCTTAGACTCTGAGACATGCAGGACCATGAGAAGTTGGGTATGTTATGACCTAGAATGGATGACCTAAGTGGATGGTTGTGGTTTCCTCGTACATGATACTTGGAGACTTGTGGTATCTTGGTTGCCGTTAGAGGAACCAAACCCTAGAAAAGGGAAGAGGCTCCTTAAGATGATGTACAGGAGTTGTAGGTGCCTACCTTACCTTATAGGTGTAGAAAGGAGAGTTCCTTATACCCTGAAGAAGTATAGTAATGGGTCATGGGGTCTCACACCGAGTTGGTTGTCCTTGTGTAGGACTCTAAGGTGTTGTTCACATGGAAGAATGGTGGCAAGTGTATGCCCTACCTTGCACATGTTTGGTTTATGATCGGACAACTAATGCATAAGGAGTGAACGTAGAGTTCTTAGACCAAATAAGGGAAGTAGTAGTATCCAATGCACCTAATGCTCATGAAGATGTTTGAGTTCCTACGGGTTAGAGCATGGCACCCCTCAGGTTAGAGGAAAAGGAAACCCCTTGGACTAAGGTATATGTTCAATGAACCCCTCACACATAGGTTGATGACATATGCGGGTGTGTTTTTGGTCCAATGTTGAGGAGTAAGGAATGAGTACGTTATACCAAGAAACCCAGAGTGGCTTAGTGGGTTGTCTTCTTACTAGCCACGTGCCTAAGTATCTTGATAAGGCTAAGCATGCGCAAGATGGTGTAAACTCGGGATGTAAGGACGTTTGTGACCTTGTTGCTATTAAGAGATAGTTTTCTCCCATTCTGTGGAGGGACCCTTCTTTAGGGTGAGTATCAAATTTTGTTTAGGTTCGAGGTAACCTAAAGAGGTCTTTCATTGGAGCTTGATGAGCTAAGTGGAGAGAACATGGTATGAGCACAAATCTTTAGACCCTTGTGTGACCATATCTAAGGGGCATGAAGGTATGTTGCCATGGAGGTAACCTTATGGGGCCTGACCAAGTTAGGTAGGTCGCCATGATCCCTATGAAAGGATGTAAGTTTAACCATGAGTGCCCAGAGAGATGATGTAGTTTTGGGTAAAGATTCAAGAATGAGATGTGCTATGATGGAATCCTAAGTTGATACTAAGGTCATGAAGGGATAAGACCGATGGAAGTGGGAGTAGTTTGTTCCCTAGATGCACAAAACCATAGGGTCGGGAGGTAACAACAACCTTTGCCCAAGGGCCATGGGTTAGGAGGTTGTCCACCTTCATGAGTTCATGGGGCCTAAGCGACAAAAGTGAGAGGCACTCCTTAGATTCATAAGAGTCGGATCACCCCAAAAGTGCCGACACCCTAGAGACCTTAAGGTAAAGACTAAGGATTGTACATAAAGATGATATGTTAAGATCCAAAAGGTGATGGGAAAAGTCTTGCTATGGGTATAGACCCATAATCGAGTTGTTTATGACGTGGAGTCATGTGATTCATGTTTCAAATTAGATTGGAAAGTGTACTGGCAAGGTGGGATGCACCATACCTACTCTTGGAGTGGGATGAACTCTGTATTTGGAATGCAACCAAAGACTTATTTACTCTCATTATGAGGGTGAGAGATAGGGAAAAACACATGCCATACACTAAGGATAAAGATGATGTGAGTTGAAATGTTGCTTTGATGTTTGAGGATAGAGGAAGTACCACACCTCTTAAAGAGTATGTTGAATGGATGGTTTATAAATAAAAATGAAGAGAACTAAGGTAGTCATCATATGAGGATGTTCCTATCAAGAGTAGTATGGAATTCATGAGTTATATAAGTTTGAGTTTGATAACCAAGATGATGAGCTCAAAGTTTTCTTGTCTCAATTAGACCTAAATCCTAGATAAGGATGATAAGTGGAGTATATGAAGGTTTATGTCTTCACTGTTACCTAGCATATAAGGATGTAAGGTGGTAATGGATGCTCTTTGTCAAGACATAGCTGTCTAGTTTAGCTAGTAGAGAGGCTAGAAGAGGTGGTTGGGTGAACCCTAAGTTTGTGAGACATGTTTGGTTAACACCAAGATACAACTTGACCCGTTGGTCAAGTAGGGGTTGTTTGGTTAGCCAACCTAGAGCTTGGGTAGATAGAAGGATGATTGTAAGAAACTCAAATACATCTCTCGAGAAAAGAAGGTGGTGAAACCCGCTACTAGAGTGTTTTAGGGTTTCTGAGGAGTCAACCTTGAGGAATAATGACATGTAGGAGATCATTATTTTAAGTTCACCATACACCCTGGTACCACTAAGATGGTAAAAGGTTGCGGTAGTACTTAGCATACCAAAGATGAAGATGTATATTGGGTGCATGTGGCTTGTCTCCATGCATGCCAGGAGGTGAAGGCCGAACACCAGTAACCCATGGAGTTTCTATAGAGAATGAGGAGTCCCCGAGAGGGGAAGGGAGTAGATCACCATAGATGTCGTGGTGGGTCTCCCCAGACTAAGAGAGGTCAAGATGCAATATGGGTTATGGTAGATCGCCTTACCAAGATGACATAATCCCTTTCCTAAGAGAGAGCATTGTCAGGGTGACAGAGCTGGTTGAACTATGCATGAAAGATATAGTTTAACTACACCACGATCGAGTTCAATACCTGGAGCATGACCACAAGTTCACTTCCATGTGGTGGAAGTGGGTACATAAAGAACTCGATACCAGTTTGAAATTTAGCACAACTTATCGCTCCTAACTAATAGTTAGTATGATCCAGACTAGAGGGTCTGATGAGAGTGTGGGTGCTCATTCAGGGTGATACATGGGGGTAGTTCCTATCCTATGATAGTTTGTTCGTGACGATAGCCACCATAGCTAGAATCAGGATGTAAGAAGCTCTGTAAGGGAGGCTGTGTAGGTCACCGCTTGATTAGGATGATGTCGGTGAAAGGACCTTGTGAAGGTCAGAGAGACCACAGTGTGTGCAGATGAAGTTGCTTTGATCATGAAGTGGATGAGAAATCCCAAAGGCGACATGAGTCGTGAGCGGATGCAAACCAGAGTGACATGCACTTCACTGTGGGAGAATATGTGTTATGAATACTTGACCCCTCAGTGCTATGACTGAGAAAGAATAGTCCTCAATACATGGGTCCATTTGGGATGGATTGGTGGAGATGCTTATGTTTAGTCTTACCCCTCATGATAACATGATGTATGATGTGTTCCATGAGTCTGATCTAGAGCGCTATGTGATGTACCCAAACCAAGTGCTGAGCCATGAACCTATTGAGGTTCTAGGGAGGCTAAAATATCCCGAGTCACCTATGAGGGTATGAGATACCAAGGTGAGGGAGAACTCAGATGTAAGAATATAAGATGATAAAGGTTCTTTGGAAGCACCATGGAGAGGATGAAGCCACATGGGAGCCGATGATGGACATGGGAAAGCCTTATCCTGATTGTTTGTATGGTTGGTGGAAATTTGAGGGAAAAATTCCTATAAGAGGGGAAGGATGTTACAACCCCCAATTTTTGAGTTCTTTTAGGTGGGAATGCAATTTCCCCAATAAATGTATGATTAAGTAATTTGTTTGATTTATGTGCCTTGAACGGATTCCTTTGATAAATAGCCTTATATGTTTGATTTCCTGGGCCTTGTTGGCTATTGGACCTAATAACAAGGAAAAAAGAATAAAAAGGAAAATGAATCAATTAGTAAAGGAATAACTAATAATGAGAAAAAAAAGATGTGGAAGCATCTAGAAGGCTAAGAATTATCCTTCAAGGAGGGGTTTCATATCTTTAGGATTTCTTGGGTTCCAAGGAGTCCAAGTTGTAAGATAATAGGAGAAGAAAGAGATAAAATCAAATAAAGCATTGTTAAGAAGGAAAGTTGAGATAATTATGAAAATATAAGAAATATGGATAATGGAATCATTATGAATGAGATTTCGACTCCACATGGTTTCTATTGGTAAAAGGAGTAAAAATAAAGAAAACAAAATATTAAGAGAGAGAATATATGCATAAAATATGCCTTAATAAGTAATAACTTTCATATGAAGAAAAGTCTCTCGTACTTTCGAATTTGAGTCCCAGTCTTGGCAAACAAGTAGATTAAGTTATCAAGGACTTTCCTTTAAAATTTGGTATTAATTGGACACGTGGTTTGGGATATATGATTTTTGTAATATTTCACAAAGTGAAAAGGATTTCGGGGCAATGTGTTAAATGTCACACTTCTATATTTTTTGGAAATAACTTATACCCTGCCCCAGTTATAAGCGCGTGCTTTTTGGACCATTAGATATTTGATCCAACGATTTGCAGTTGTCTTCTACCCTGAACCGAGAAAGGAAATAGAGCATAGTTTTGAGGATAATTCCTACTCAATTTTCTCGCGAGCCAATCCATGTACAAAGAAGGAAACCCCTTTAGAAGATTGGCAAGGAAAAAATGAACTGAATCATCCTATTTTTTGGGGGCTTTGGAAGTGCATTCAGGAAACCCCTAATTCCAGTTCTTCTCGTTGATCGTTCACCATGGACATGGCCTATATAAGGGGATGATTCCCCTTCTATGAGGCTGGGTGCCCCGTAATGAATCTCGCTATGGTTTAAGCAACTCGACCCTACCTCCAATTCCTCTTCTCGTTCCCCCTTCATCAACTATTTTCCTTGGATTAGTCGACGATCACCCTCCCAGTCGTTCCAGTGACTCCAGCCAACTCAGGCATGGCTAAGACCACTGTTGAGTTCGTAGGGGCACGGCGGAGGTCGTGGTGACCTTGTTGAGTGTTGAGAGAGACTGGAACTCAACGTCAACCATAGTGCTAACCATGGCTGGGCTTCGCTCGCGGGAGACATGGATCACGAGGTTGAAGAAGCAATAGGGGGAAAAGAACCCTCTGCCCCGACTCTAGTAAAGAAGAAAAAGGGTAGAAATGTCTTTCCAATGTTATTTGGGCCCAACCCGTGCGAAAAAGAAAAAGGACTCGATTGGTTGACGTGGCGGCCAAAGATTGGCCCAAAGGTAATTAACCTTACGAAAATCATAATTAATTATTTCTAGCTCTGATCGTGACAAATTGTTTATGAAAATTTATCAAAAAATTCAAGGAACCCATTAAAAATGTAATTGAAGCCTAATTATGCTTCCAATTCAAAAAGTACTTAAAGTTTTCACCTTTAATATTGTTATTGATGTAAACCCTAGATTTTGATGATTAATGATTTGGGAAGGGTTATATGGACATTTAAAGTGGAAATTAACTTGTTGTTATTAAAGGGATGATTTAGA
Organism: Alisma plantago-aquatica; assembly: GCA_963693085.1. Lineage (NCBI taxonomy): Eukaryota > Viridiplantae > Streptophyta > Magnoliopsida > Alismatales > Alismataceae > Alisma > Alisma plantago-aquatica. Next base: position 209,962,567 of record OY856414.1, read on the forward strand.
TATAAAATAATGATCTTTATACATAATTGGCTCAATTTAGGGTTCCCAATACATGAATATGCATTAATGGGCTTAGAAACCCTAATTTAAGTTGATATGACTTTTAATGGTTTTAATTGTAAAAATCCATAAATAAAATAGATATATGATGATTCTAAGCTAATTTGAGTATTAAAGATACTTAATGTGGATAATTTGGTAATTAGGGTTCATTTGTGAATTTGACTATAATCATTAATGAAATCAGAGTTGTCGATTCAAAAGAGCATGACCATGCTAATTGGCCTTAATGATCTTGTTATGACTTAAAAGGATAAGGTTGGTAGTTTAGTGTAAAAGAGTTATATTTGACTTAATTAGAATTCAATCATGCATATGATGTTGAAATTAGGGTTTTGCGCCAAAACTGCATTAAAAGTGATAATTGGATGATGTAAGCTAAAACCCTAATAAAACCCTAAAAGTGGCCTAGAAACCTTAATGTGGGACCCGAGTCAATCTTAAGGATGTTTAATGACACATGGGTGGTATGCATTAATTTTAGGTTCCCTAATTGATTGGTTGATTGATTATTCTTGCTTATTATTGCTTGGACATCAAGTTACTCTGGAACATGTATGTGGTTATTTATGAATAATTGATCTAGTTTCACGAAGTTTTATCGAACGTTTCATCGATTTGATGCAACCTAAACTATTGAGTGTTTATTTATGAAATCCTATAAAGTCACTATGATTATCACAATTAAGTATATATGTGCATTCTCAAACCTACATGCCACCCTGATGTATGATGCATGACCAAGCCCCATAGGGAAGGTCTAATCGGTCAAGCTCCAAAGGGAAGACCATTGGGAACCATTAGAGGTGACCCTAGGGACCAAACTCAGGATGGAGAAGGTGGGCTTATGTCCCTTACAAGGAAAAAACCCTAAGAGATGGTATTCTAGGGCTTAGGGCAAAAGTGGTTGAGAATGTCACATTGAAAACGAAATTTGGATTGTTAATAACTTATTTGTGATAATTAGGTTGTTAGAAACTATTTGTGATACTGTGATTATCCCCACATACCAATATATCAATATACTGACCGACGTTTTGTTTGTCAGTGTTTTAGGTATTATCTAAAACAGACAAATAGTAAAGTGAAATATGTGAAGATGTATTTAAGTAATCCAAAGGAGGATTAGATAGTTAGATTTCTTCTGTGGATAGAAGTCTAAGATACTATTTTGAAAAGGTATGCAAATGTTTTATTTTATACCATCTTTTAAGTTTAGTTAGTAGCATTTGATAATTATTTTTGATTAAATTATTAAACCATTGATCCTGAATTTTGGGATAACACCTCCGACCTCTTGGTCTCCCTTGATTGGGGGTTACCGGGAAGCAGGGTCATTATAGGTATCTCATTTAGCACCCTATATCTACATTTGATTTTCTTTAAGCAAGTGTGATGAGATTGGCCTTCTACCTTGACATGTTTAAAGAGTCTCAAGAATCATATCAAGGATACGATGCATAAATGTTGTAGTCGTGTTGTAAATTGAAATGGATGCATTCTTACATAACAACACCAAGGGCTTTGCTCACCTTCCTATTGGGAAAAGACTTGTGGACATGTTTACATTGTTTGATTTAAACCAAAGGAATACTAATATTTAAGGCATTACATTGAATTATAGATAATTTATTGCCATTTATTCAATGAGGATACCATTTTGTATTTTATTTCTAATTTACACAATTTGGGGTTTTCTTTCCAATTCATTAGGCTACTTATCTGTATTGAATGTCATTAGATAGCTAGTCTTGAAATTTTTCGAGGTGTATAGATCATCTAAGATTTGTACTAGGGTGTCTAAGAAAACTTCATATTGTAGTTTTCCTATTTTTCCTCAATGTTAGTAACTTGGATAATCCTCATCAGTTCAAAGGATAAAGATAGCTCATCCTTATATAGGAGTATGCTATATTGTATAGTACAAGTACTAGATAAGAGAAAGAGAGGCCCATATAATCTATCAGAACACCCAACATCAAATTGAAGAGTACACATCTTGTAGTTCCATTGTGGCATTCAAGAATAAAATAACGGTTTATAATTGAAATTTCATTATTTATGGGTATCAAACATAGAAATGCACCTCCCTAAGAACATGGCAGTAAAATTTCAAATTTCTTTCCAAAAGTTTTCCAAAGTAAGTTTTGCAAAAAGACATCTATTTCAGTGACAAAGCCCAGTTTGGTCCTTCCTTTCTGTAAACATACTCAAATGGGTTCACATATTAACAAAACAACTCAAAAAAGTTATGCTAATATACATTATGTAACACTCAAATATGCCACAATTATACTCACGAATTTTATTGGAGATGATTTTAGTAATTTACCTACACTAAAATTCAACCACTAGTGTGAACAATATATATATATATACATATATATATATATATATATGTATTCAATTGATATTGATAATGTATACAAGCCACTTATATGCATGATGTTAATAATTAGTATACATCGAAATTCAACTGCTATAGGAAAATATATAGTAAATGTATTGATATACTCTGTACATTGTGTGTGTGAGGGTGTATCTGACATCAAACTCATTGAATTTTGTCTCATTTGTCTATTATAGGTCTAGAAATATTCTCAGAATAGGACATGTTTTTTGCATTACCTTTTCCTTTGCACTTTTCTTGCATTGCCACTGATTCATACTATGTTTATTTTACATTTATTTTATATAGTGTCTAAATCAAATAAACAATACGTATTGTGGGTATTATGTGATGAAGTACATGAGAGACATTGTCAAGATGAGAATTAGAAATATTCCTATATATGTAAGTTAATTAATTTTTTAGCTTGTTACAGTTTGCAATATGTTTATATATTTGACTTATAGTTTTAGTATTATTCAAAGTATATTGGTTGTTTCTTCAACCAAGAAGAAATCAATGAGGCAAAAAAAGAGAGTGGGAGATGTGTGTTCTATGACATATACCAAATTATCTGATATGAATTGATGGTGTCTGTTCTTTAACATAGGATGAATGCATGACACTATTGTATGTACTTTTGGATTGACTCTAGAGTGTGTACTCACTAGTTTGTGTTGCTAACCAATACTTATTTGTATAATTGAATCTTTCTATTGGTGGTTATATACAAAATTCAATGCAAGGTTCTTTAAAGTTTAGATTCAAATTATTTTCACTTCTATGATTTCATATGACATTTGAAAAGTACCATTTCTTATTTGTCATTACATATTTTAAATCGAATAAATTTACCAATTAAATTGGTTTGACCTGAGTGGTCATATTGTAAAATACTATTAAAAGTTCTAGACAAATACAATAGTTAGTGACATGTTGTAATAGGTTTGATATTACAATAAACAACATATGTTGTATAAACCAACCCTGTTGTAATGGGTGTCTCGCTCTTTATTACAATTGTTGTAATAGGTGTGATATTATAACAAAAACACATGCTATGTAAACCAACCCTCATACAATGAGTGTGTTTCTCTATTAAAATGGGTGCATCTGGGAAAATACAACATGTATCAACTGTTGTCTATAACATATATGTTGCACCAAGTTCAATGCCTATTGTATAATTACCCCTATTACAACGGGTGTGTTTAGTGAACTACAACATACAACACATATTTTAGAAAGTACATATATCAAAATAGGTGCAAAACTTGTTGTATGAAGCATCATTATTAAAATGGGTGCATTTCGTGAATCAAAACATGTAACACATGTTGTATATAACACATACATTACAATAGACACAACACCTATATTACATTACACTCCTATTATAGTAGGTTTTTAGTGAACTGCAACATGCAACACATGTTGTATAAAGCACATACATTACTACAAGAGCAACAAGTGTTGTATAAAGCACCCCCCATAATACTACATGATCTAATATAACAATTGGGACCTATTGGTGAAAAAACTATTGTAGTAATCCTTTTATGTAGTAGTGAGTGCTAGTTGTAAAGGGTTACTTATGCAACCTTCCAAAATGAATAGGATGATTGTCAATAATAATTAGGTTTTGTGTTTTTCCAAACAACTTTAATCTATAAAGTTACCAACATTACGATGACCATATAATTTGTAACATATTGAAACATAGAATCTTGATCTAGAAATCTTAAACCTATGATTAGGAGGTTAGTATACTTGGTTCTTTAGATTTTACCAAACAAGGGTGGAGTTATACCCAAATATAGTTGTTTGTAACCATACTCAATATAGTTAATGCATGCAACAAGAATAACTCAATGGTAACCCTAACATGTATAGGCTTGAAAACATATAAATAACACATTATGTGAATTAGGTTCTATAATCAACATTACATATCCTATTACACTCATATTAACATAATAACCAAAACAAGTGCTAACATGTAAGTGAGTTCATGAAATATGTCTCATATGTTTTTGTTGCTAATTAATTTTCACATAATGGCTAAAGATATATTTACAGAGGTGTATAATGTTCCTAATACATTAAGTAGAATGCAATTTTGAGATTTAATGTCCAAAAATACGGATGATGTACCATTATTTAAATAAATATTGAATCAATGGACTTAATAGGTTAAATAAGTAAAATATATAAATGTGTGCATAATAATAAAAAGTTAACTCTTTTGAGTAAAAATGTGAAGATAAAAAAGACTCAATTTGATTAATGTTGATGATAATGATGTAATATTACAATATATATAAATATAAATAGCCTATACCCTAATTGTATTAGAACCTCACAATAGGAAACTTCAAAAATGAAATATAATCCCAGAAATAAATTCCTCATGTCCTAATTGCTCTAGGTTGCAAATTTCAATCCAATTAGATAACTATAGCTACTCTAATTTAACCAGGAGAGAAAATATATAAATATTAATCCCAAAAAAAGGACTCCGATTAATTGGATAAAAATCTCTTCTTTCCCTAGTTTATCTGCCAGACAATGTATTTCTCAAAATTTTCCAAAGTCACTACGTCACTCTGGGTTTATGACTTTGTTTCTCTCAAGCTTGATATGCACCATTGATTTCTAATCATACCTCTCACCTTGTGTCCTGTACTCTCTGATTCTGGATCCACTCATGTGTTCACACAACTTTGATTTTATTTCATGAATATCTCTCTGGTGTCTCTGTCTTTTTCCATGATTCTTTCTCCCTTAGCTTCCTTATCTCCTCCTGAACCCATTGACCCTATAAATATTAGGGTTTTGAGGAATCTACACTAAGATTGCATCTCAACTTCCTCTCTCCCAATTTCTTCCCCTTCTTCCTTCACCCTCTTATTCCTCTCACCTCTCTAGTCCATTGGGACTACATTAATATACCCCAAAACCTTTGCAATGCCCCCATGGATCAATCAGTCATGCTCTTTTTCTTCCATGTACGTTGCATCAATCATTCTCAAACCACTTTCATTATATTCATCCGTTGTGGTTCACTGGTAACCTAGAAGCCTTGTAGGGTCCAAGAGATAGCCATGATTTCCTCTCAAACTCCAAAATGACTTCTAAAAACCATGTTTTTTTTCGATTCAGGTCTATATGTCATTCCCTGGTTTTTTGCACTTTCTTGTTGTTCTTCAATTCACTGATTCTATCACAAACTACAACTCTTTTTTGTTTTTGTTTTGATACTCACCTTATTTCAACCACTCAAATTTGTCTTGAGTCCCAGTTTTTCCCGTGATGGTATTCTCATTTTTCCATCTGTTGATTCCTTTCAAGTAACAATGTATGATTGAACTCTCCATCCTAGGGCATCTCTTAACTTGAGTCTGGGGTCTTTGGATCCGATTTATCCACAAAAAGTTGACTGAGATGTTTTCTTCATGGAGTTCACAGGGTATATCAAGGGGCAAAGTGACTTAGTTTCTGGAAGAAATGAAGATGAAGAGTTGCTAGGGGTATGTAACTAATTAGTCCTTGACATGTATTTTATGTAGCTATAGGTGTTAGGGGAAAAGTGATAATTGCACCCTATATTTTAATATCTAGTAGAGAAGGTTTATGTCTTGATTTTTTTTGCCAAACTACCCTATAATCCTTCTAGTTTAACAATGCATGATATCTTTTGCTATTGGTTTAGTTATACAAATTCAAATAAATCTAGTGACATTGAATACTTCATAACTGATTATCTACTCATCTGAAAAATAAAGTAAAATACATTTTAAAATCATGAGATATTTCCCTATCTAATGGTATTAGTTATATTGCCTAATATCAATATTTTTAATATATATTATTTTTTAGGTTGATCAAAATGGTTAGATTTTCTAAAATTCACATCTAATAATGCATAAGTAAAAAATCATATGAATTCATATTAATATAATATGTAAAATGGTATGGTTTTAATAACCTAAAACAACAATAAATACACAATTAAGGTTTATGTTATTATTGTGAACCTAACCCAAATTCTATATAATATGTTTAATAGGTGTTTTGGAGACCCTAGATAGGATATTGGGTTTAGCTTGGACCTAGGTAAACTAGACACGAGGTATGTTGCATCCCCTTACTTTTATATTGAGAAATTACCCATGATTATCACTCTCTTAGTCCATTGAGACTTTATACCTAATACATATATATATATATATATATATATATATATATATATATATATATATATATATATATATATCCTCTGAGAAGTTGACCCATGTTAGTTAAATGATGTGAATATTTTGTTAGATATTCTTATTAACTCTTAATTATACTTTTTTACTTTGCTTCATTATGAAACTCTAATTATGTATTTGAACCAAGTTATTCCTTATTGTGAGATGAAATCATGATTTTTCCACTTTTGAGGTGGATGTTTCATATTGTCTGTTTATGTGATGAAAACTCATTCATTCTATTTATATGACTAAACTTTCACTTCCTTCTACATTTATGCATGATTTGTGATTAAGTTCCCTAGAATAATATAATGCTTTGGGTTTTTTTAATTTTATTCCCCTAGAGTGTTATTATTGGGGACTAAGGTTTTAGTCCTCCTTCCATGCATAGAGGTTTTAGTCCTCCTTCCATGCATAACCCGATTTGTATACCATGGGAGTTTGGTTATTTGCCATTCTCTACTAGGTTTTGGGTTATGTGCCCTAACCGCCTTTGACTTTATATTTACACTAGTTCTATGTTATCCTAGTTGCATGGAAGTTGATATTGTTTGATGATGGGTTGTGTGACCTAATATATATGATTTTTCTTGTGTGGAACTTGTTGTTATGTTGATTTATGGAAGGTCACTTTTGTATACCTTTCATATAATCTCTTTGATATCCAATTGAAGGTTCACTTCCCCTCTTTGATGAAAGAATTGAATAATTAATTGTTTTCCCTTTTCCCACAATATTTCTTAATCCCTATTAATATTCCCATACTGACATTTTTCTTGGCTTAGTGGAGTTAACACTTGGAAGATAGACTTGAGATAGTTTGGAGATCCTTCTACTTAGATTTTTAATTTGTTGCCTTCATGTAAGCCCCTAGTGGGATATTATTATGTAATCTTATAAAATTGAATTCAAGTATAACCTATCATTGTGTTGCTATACTTCGGTCTTTATAATATCCTTTTTTGAAAGATCAAATAAATTTGTTTATCCAATTTTAAAAACTTATATGTTATTGTTATGTATGGATAACTATTACTTAATTTAGTAGTGATTGGATCCCCTCTCAGGTCCCACTCCTTATAAGATGTTACAAGAGACATGGCGATCAGATTCTGACTATTTCTTACTATCTCCTTCATTATAACCCTTGCCTTACAAAGAAAATCGTTAAGTGATGTTAACCCTAGAAATTACCTAAGTTTATTAATAAGATGATGAAAGAATATTTTGGAATCATTTTCAGTCCTCATAAGGATCTTAATGAGTTAACCCTAATGTTTTGAGACTCTAATTACCCATTCCCTGTAATGTATCTTAGTTGCAGCATATACCTTTGGATGTCATGAATTTTGCTTTTGGGATGGAATTGGGTAATGAGTATGTAAAAGTATTTGAGAAGGAGGTCTTTGATCATCAAATGGTATAAACAATTGCAACTTGGTTATCACATTGATTTTGAGCTAATCTTTGATTTATGTTACATGATTTCTCAAAGAAAACCTTATTTTCCATTATACTAGAATACATACAAAAAACTTTCTCTAGTTTTATCAATGTTTTCTTAAACTAAGTCATAGTAAAAGAATGGATGACGTTTTGGTAGATAAGACCCTAGGAATTAGTTAGAATAGAAACCTTAAACCTTAGTTTTTACTAAAAAGATGCGACTTGTATTAATGGTTTTAATAGACCTACCCCATGTTACTTCAGTAGGTTATGGAATTTTATCCCTTGTGACTTGGTATATGCTTGAAGGGTTGTTAGGTTATAAACATAAGGACCTAAATCTCGACCCTAGGTGAACATTATTATCTAGTTTAATATAAGAATTTTGAACATCATAAACATACCCGATTGGAACCACTCTTAAAGTGAATCTAGAACCATGATACCTTTATGTTGTTTAGTTTGAATTCATAAGTTAAACTTTAAAGGGGTGGAGTGGTTAATTTATAATGTACGAATGGTTATATTTCAAGGATGAATCCTCTTTAAGGTCTAGAGTGTTGTAACATAATGAAACCAAACATCCTAACTCTAGAAATCTTAATCCCATGATTAGGAGGTTCGTATGCTTGGATCTTTATATTTGACCAAACAAGGATGGAGTTATACCATAATATAGTTGTTTGTAAACCTAATGAATATAATCAATGCATATAACAAGAATAACTCAATGGTATCCCTAACATGTACAAGCTTGAAAACACACACACACACACACACACACACACACACACATATATATATATATATATATATATATATATATATATATATATATATATATATATATAACACATCATGTCACATTAGTTTCTGTAATCAGCATTACATGTACTAATACACTCATGTTAACATAATAATATAAATATGTGCCAAAATGTAAGTGTGTTCATGTAATACGTCACATCTATTTCCATTTCTAGCTAATTCACATATAATGGCTATATATTTAGTAAGGGGTATAATGTGCTTAATACATTAATTAGAATAACAATGAGTTTTCATGTCAATGGATATGAATAATGTAGCAATATCTAAATAGATATTAACCGAACGACTTCATACGATAAGTAAAATATGGAGATGCATGCATAATAATAAAAGGTAAGTCTTTTAGGTAACAAATCAAAGATAATAAGACTCAATTTAATTAGTGTTAATGATAATCATGTAATAATGTAATATATAAGTATAAATATCCTACAATCAAATTGTTTTAGAACCCATAACAACGAATTTCAAAAGTGAAATCAAATCCCAAAAACAAATTCCTCAGGTCATAGTTGGCCTAGATGCCAAATTTCAATCCAATCAGATAATACTAGCTACTCTAACTGGACCAGGAGAGAAACTGTCTAAATATCAATTCCAATAGAAATCACACTTTGGTTTGTTGGATAAAAATTGTATCTTTCCCTAGTTTGTCTATCACACAGTGTATTTCTTGAATTTTTCCAAAGTCACCAAGCCATACTGGGTCTGTGACTTTGTTTCTCTTGGCGTCGATATGCATTTTTGATTTCTAATCATACCACTCACCTTGTCTCACCCACATTTTGATTTAGGCTCCTCTCTTGTGTTCACATAGATTTTATTTTTTCCCCAAATATCTCTCCCACCTCTTAGTATTTTACCTCTATTCTTTCTCCCTTGCCTTCCTTACCTCCTCCCAAACCCAATAACCTTAAAAATATTAGGGTGTTGATACATCTACACAAATTTATCATCCAAACTTATTCTCTCCCCTATCCTTACCTTGATTTCATGTCCTTCTTATTCCCCTCACCTCTCTAGGTTGTAAGGATCACATCAATATACCCTAAAACTTTACAATGCCCCCAGGGATCAATTCCTCATTCTCCTTTTCTTTTGTTCCCGCCACAACAATCAGTGTCAAACCACCTTCATTCTATTCAGCCATTGTGGCTCACTGGTAACCTAGGATCCTTGAAGGGGCCAAGAGATAGTCATGATATCCTCTTTAACTCCACAATGATCTTTTAACCACCTTTTTAGTCAACTCAGATATATATGTCATTCCCCTCTTTTAACACTTTCTTGTCATTTTTGCAATACATCGACTCTCTCGCAAACTAAAACTACTTTTTGTTATGTTTTACTCATCCTCACATCATTTGAATCACTCAAATCCTTCTCGAGTATCGTTTTTGTCATGCTGGCCATTTTCTCATTTTTCAATTTGTTGCTTCCTTGCCAGTAATGGTGCATGATTGAACTCTCAATCTTGGGGCACCTCCTAACTTGAGTCAGGGGCCTTTGGGTCTGTTTTATCCTTAGGAAGTTGACTTGAATGTTTTCTTCATGGCATCTATAGGTTAGAAAAATGATGGTCCATAGTTTGGACCTCTAGGATCTCGGTTTTTGGTGGAACAAAGATAAAGAGTTCTAGGGGTATTTTACTAATCGGTTTCTGAGATGTGTTTCACGTTGTTAGAGGTATTAAGGGAAAAGTGGTAGTTGCACCCTATATTTTAATATTCATTGGTGTGGGTTTATTTCCAGATGTTTTATCAAACTAACCTATCACATCTCTAGGATAGAAAGTCGTGATATCTTTTACAATTGTTGTATTTATAGAAATTCAAATAAATATAGTGACCTTGAATAGTCATAACTAATTATCTACTCATCTAAAAAATTTACAAAATATATTTTTAAATCATGAGGTTTTTCCCTATATAATGGTATTGGTTTCATCGCCTAATTCCAAAATAATGAATACATTATTTTTCATGTTTGTGTAATTTGTTATATTTTCTAAAATTCATTTATAATAAAATATAAATAAAAAAAATTTAGGATATGAACTCAACTAATATAATGTATAAGATGTTCTAGTTTTTATAACCTAAATTAACAACAACAAAAACACATTTTTAGGGTTTATGTAATTCATGTGAACCTAACCCTAATTCTATATCATATATTTATTAGGTGCCTTGAAGACCCTAGATTGTATCTTGGGTTTAGCTTGGAACTTGGTAGAGTGGATATGAGATATGTTACATTCCCTTACTTCTATATTGATCAATTACCCATGACTATCACTCTATGGGTCCTATGGGACATGCTACCATATACACACTTCTCTCTCCCCTCTAAGAGGTCAACTCATGTGAGTTATATGATATGAATCTTTTGTTGTATATTATTATTGATTATAAAGTGTGCCTTTCTTCATGATGAAACCCTAATTGTGGAATTGAACCAATTTGTTCCTTATTGTGATATGGAACCTGTAACACCCGGGCCCACTGCCCAAGGCTCTATTATAGTTTTAGGAATGACGACTGGCCCCACAAACCACCACTAACCTTAACTGCACGCTTTATCCTCACTCACACATATGCCAGGGTCAACGTCCCGACTAGTCACCCATCCTAGTACTACTCCAAGCCAAGCACGCTTAACTATGGAGTTCTTTAGTGATGGGGTCCCGAAAAAGGAGGTGCACCTTGGTGATATGGGTAGTCCAATCATTCCTTATAAGATCATTATATCCGAGGCCTCAAATCTTGGGACGTTACAATCTCCCCCACTTAGACTCTTGAAATCCTCATCAAGGCTCAACTATAAGGCCTCATAACATCACCCCATTTCAGTGCAGACCCAGAATGGCCCATGGACACCCAACTCCCGATCACGGAATACCAGCGCAAGGGTGGCTACGTCAACCATGGACAACCCTTTCCTACATGCCTGGACCGTACGGCTCAAGACTGGCATGTCACATGCCCATGTGGGCCCCACCTACTGGAGGGGTTATGAATCTAATACCATTGTAACACCCGGGCCCACTACCCAAGGCTCTAGTAGAATTTCAGGAATGACGACTGGCCCCACAAACCACCACTAACCTTAACTGCGCACTTGATGCTCACTCACACGCAAGTCGGGGTCAACTTCCCGACTGGTCACCCATCCTAGTACTACTCCAAGCCAAGCATGCTTAACTATGGAGTTCTTTAGTGATGGGCTCCCGGAAAAGGAGGTGCACCTTGGTGATATGGGTAGTACAATCATTCCTTATAAGATCATTATATCTGAGGCCTCAAATCTTGGGACGTTACAGAACCCTAATGTTTCCAGCTTTTGAGGTGGATGTTTCATATTGTTCAGTTATATGATGGAAATCTCATTAATTTTATTTATATGACTGGACATTCACATGCCTTTGCATTTATGCATGATTTGTGATTCATTATCTCTAGAGTAATATAAAAATTTGATTTTTTGGTTTTATTCCCCTAGAGTATTATTCCCCTATGTGATATTATTAGGCGTTGAAATTTTAGTCCTCCTTCCATGAACCAAGGTTTTAGTCCTCCTACACTTTATATATATACATATATATATATATATATATATATATATATATATATATATATATATATATATATATATATATATATATATATATATATTCGTCCTTCCATGCACCAAGGTTTCACTTTATATATATACATACATATATATATATATATATATATATATATATATGTATATATATATATATATATATAGGGATGGAGGATTGTATGACCTATACTTGGCTTGTATGCCATGAGAGTTTGGATATGTGCCATTCTCTATCAGGTTTTGGGTTATGTTCCTTAATCACCATTGACTTTATATTTACAATAGTACTATGTTCATCTCACTTGCATGTTGGTTGGCATTATTTGATAATGGGTTGTTTGCCGTTATATATATGAGTGTGCTTATGTGGCACCTATTGTTATGTTTATTTACAACAAGTGCATATTTTGTATACCTTTAATATATTCTCTTTAATATCAATTTGGGTGTTTTCTTTACCTCTTTTATGGAATCCTTCAATAATAAATTTTTGTCCCATTTCCATAATATATACCAATCCCTATTAATATGCTCATACTAATGTTTTTGTGCTAACAACTTCCATTTTGTCTTTTCTTGTGGGGTACACTTCCAACCCCTTAGCTGAAGGACGTGGTGGACATGACATGATGGCATGGACTTGGCTTAGTGGAATTGACACTTGGGAGATAGACTTGAGATAGTTTGGATATCCCTCTTCCTAGATATTGAAGTTGTTTCCTTCATGTAAGACTCTAGTGGGAGATTATTATTAATCTTGTGATATTGAATACAATCATTACTTATCATTATGCTGTTATACTTTGGTCTTCATGATATCCATTTTTCCAAGATAAAACAAAAGCTATTCATCCTATTGTAAAAAAATTATATGTTTTTGTTATGGGTGGATAACTCGTATTTGATTTGGTAGGGAGTGGACCCCCTTTTGACTCTTAAGTCTACTCCTTACAAAATGGTATTAGAGTTGTAGCTGTTAAATTATGACTATTTCAATTTTTTCTCCCAAATAAGAACCCTTGCCTTACATAGAACGCCTCTAAGTGGTATATTAACCCTAGCACTTGCCTAAGTTGTTTATGAGATGATAAAAAAAACATTTTGGAATCATTTGAGGTTAAATAAGTATCTTGATGAGTTAACCCTAATGTGATGAGTCTCTAACTTCCCATACCCTAGGATAGTTGCAACATATACCTTTGGATGTTATGAATTTTAACTTTGGGATACAATTAGGTAATGAAGATGTTAAATTAGTTTAAAAGGATGTCTTTTATCATAAAGGGAAACAAAATAGTGACTTGGTTCATGTATCAATTTTGAGCTCATCTTTGATTTATGATGCATGATTTCTCAAAAAAAAAACCTCATTTTCCATCGTCCTACTATATGTAAAAAAATTCTCTGTGGTTTAGTTGATGCTATCTTGAACTAATTCACAATAAAGAAATGAATGAAGTTTTGGTAGAGAATATCCTAGGAATTAGTTATAATAAAAATCCTAAACCTTAGTTTTGACTAGCAAGATGTGGCTTGTATTAAAGGTTTTAGTGGACTACCCCAGGTCACTCCATTAGTTTGTCGAGTTTTATCCATTGTGACTTATTTGATGGATGAAAGGTTGTTAGGTTAGAAAGACAAAGACCTATAGCTTGACCCTACGTGGTCATGATTATCTAGTTTGATATAAGAATTTTGAACACCATAAACACACCTAGTTTACACCACTATTGAAATGAATTGGTAACCCTAATATCATAGTATTTTTTAGTTTGAATTATTAGGTTATGCCATTTTAGGGATGGATAGTAGTTGGTTTATAATGTAGGTATGATTAGACTTTAAGAACGAAATCCTCTTTTAGGTGTGCAATATTGTAACATAGAGAAACCGAGCATCTAGACTCTACAAATCTTAATCCCATGATTAGGTGGTTAGCATGCTTGGTTCTTTATATTTTACCAAACAAGGATGGAGTTATACCCTAATATAGTTGTTTTTAAACCTAATGAATATAATCAATGCATGTAACGAGAGTAACTCAATGGTAACCCTAACATGTACAAACTTGAATATATATATATATATATAACACATTATGTGGCATTAGATACTATAATTAACATTATGTGTCCTAATACACTCATATTAACATAACAACATAAATATGTGCTAACATGTAAGCGATTTAATGAAATGTATAACATATATTTCCATCTCTAACTAATTCACACATAATGTCTAATGATGGGTATAATGTGCTTAGTACAATAATTGGAAAGAAAATTTGAGTTTTCATGTCCATGGATATGGAAAATGTACCATATGTAAATAAATATTAATAAATGGACTTAATCGGTGAAATAAGTAAAATAGGACTTAAAAGGTAACTATTTTGGGTAACAAAGTGAATATAATAAGGCTCAATTTAATTAATGTTGAGGATAATGATGTAATATTGTAATACTTAAAAAATGTCTATACCCTTATTGTATTAGAACTCATAATAGGAACCTTGAAAATCGAAATTCAATCCAAAAAATGGATTTCTCAGGTCCAAATTGCTCTAGGTGCCAAATTTGAATTTAATTAAATAATACTAGCTATTCTAATTGAACTAGGAGAGATAATATCTATATATTAGTCCTAATACAAATCAGACTTTGGTTAAGTGGATAAAATCATATCTTTCCCTAGTTTATCCGCCATACACCGTACTTTTGAAGTTTTCCTAAAGTCTCTCTATCATGTTGGGTTTCTTACTTTGTGTCTCTTGGGATCGATATTCACCATTGCTTTCTAATTGTACCGCTCAAATTGTGTCTCCAACCTTTCTATTCTGACTCCTCTCATGTGTTCGCACAACTTCAAGTTTCTTTCCCAAATATCTCTCTTTCCTCTTAGTCTTTTATCATGATTCTTTCTCCCTCACATTCCTTACCTCCTCCCCAACCTATTGAACCTATAACTATTAGGGTTTTGGCCATCTACACTTAGTTCACACCCTAACCTCCTCTCTCATTCTTCCCCTACTTCCTTTTCCTACTTATTCCCCTCACCTCTCTATGCCATCATGACCCCATTATTCTATCCCAAAAACTTTATAACACCCCTAAGGATCAATCCCTCCTCATTTACTTATATTCCTGCCACACCAATCATTCTTAAACCACCTTCATTCTATTTAGCCATTGTGGCTTGCTAGTATCCTAGGAGCCTTGAAGGGGGCAAGAGATATCTAGGATCTCCTCTCAAACTCCACGATGATCTTTTAGAAACCTATTTTCTATTGATTTAGGTATATATGCCATTCCCCTCTTTTGCACACTTTCTTGCCATTTTTGCAATTCACTTGTGCTACTAAAAACTATTACTATGTTTTTCTCTCCCTCGCCTCATTCGAACCACTCAAATCTATCTCAAGTCCCAATTATTTATGTGTTGGTCAGTTGCTCAATTTTTCATATGCTGCTTCCTTGTCGATAATGTCTTAGGATTGAACTCTCAATTCTGGGCAACTCCTGACTTAAGTCAGGGGCCTTTGGGTCTAGTTTGTACTTAGGAAGTTGAGTGGTATGCTTTCTTCATGGCGTCCACATGGTAGATCTAGGAATGGTACATATTTCATACCTCCATGATAGTTCACAATGAAGTAGAAGAGTTGACATGAGTGTTTTACTAATCAGTTTCTAAGATGTGTTTCATGATGTCGCGGGAGTTAGGGGCAAAGTGGTAATTTCACATTGTATTTTAGTATCTAGTGACATTAATTTATGTCCAAATGTTTTATCAAACTATAGTGTCACGAGTCTAGGTCAGCAACGCGTGATATCTTTTGCAATTGTTTTATTTATATAAATTCAAATAAATACAATGACCTTGAATTATTCATAACGAATTTTGTACTCAATTGAATAATAAAATAGAATATATTTTACAATTGGGAGATTTTTCCTTCTCTAATGGTATCAATTTCACCGCCTATAACAAACACAATAAATATGTGATTTTTAGGTTTATATAATTAGTTAGAGTTTCTAAAATTCATATGTAATTATATTATAACATAGAAAAATAAAATAATTTTTGATATGAACTCTGAATAACATTATCTTCAATATGGTTTGGTTTTATAACCTAAATCAACAACAACAAAAAGACACTTTTTAGGGTTTATGTAACTAATGTGAAGCTAACCCTAATTATATGTAATAACGTTTAATAACTGTTTTGAAGGCCTTGGATTAGATCTAGGTTTTAGCTTGGATGTGGTAGACTGGACATGAGATATGTTACATCCCTTACTTATATATTGAGCAACTACCCATTTTTATCACTTTCTGGATCTGTTGGGACATGCTACCATATACACTTCTCTCTCATTCTCTCTCTTCTAAGAGGTTGGCTCATGTGAGTTATGATGTGGATCTTTTGCTAGATATTCTTATTGACTCTAAATTGTACTTTGCATCAAGATGAAACCCTAATTATGAAATCGAACCAAGTTGTTCATTATATGGAACCCTAGGTATTTTTCCCACTTTTGATGTGGATGTTTCATATTGTCCATTTATATGATGGAAATCGCATAAATGCTATTTATATGACTTGACTTTACTTGCCTCTACATTTGTGCATGATTTGTGATTTAGTAACCCAATAGTAATATAATAGTTTTATTTTTGGGTTTTATTCCCCTAGGATTTCATTCCTCTATGTGATATTGTTAGGCACTTAGGTTTTAGTCATATTCTCATGTACTGAGGTTTTAGTCTTCCTACACTTATATATAAGGATGGATGATCATACACCCCATACCTTGACTATATTCCATGGGAGTTTCATTATGTTCTATTCTCTATCAGACTTTGTGTTATGTTCCCTAACTACAAGTGACTTTATATTTACACCAGTGCTATGTTTACCTCACTTGCATGCAGGTTGAGATTGTTGGATGATGGGTTGTGTGCCCTGATATATATGATTTTTCTTATGAGGCACATGTATGTTGATTTATGGAAAGTGTGTCTTTTTTATACCTTTTACGTATTCTCTTTGATACCCATTTTCACTTCCCCTTTTTGATAGAAGTCTTGAATAATTAATTATTGTCCCTTTTTACACAATATTTTTGAATCCCTATTAATATGCCCATATCAACATTTTTTGCTGACAACTTCCATTTTGTCTTTTCTTGTGGGGTGTACTTCCAACCCCTTAGGTGAAGGACATTGTAGACATGATATGATTAAATGGACTTGTCTTAGTGGAGATTAATCTTGGGATATAGACTTGAAATAGTTTGGATATCCCTCTACTCAGATCTTGTAGTTGTTGCTTTGATGTAAGCCCCTATGAGGATATTATTATGTAATATTGTAAAATTAAAATACCCATTACTTGTTATTGTTCTTCTATACTTTGGTCTTTATGATTTCATTATCAAAGATAAAATAATAGTTATTCATTCGATTTTTAAAAAATTATATGCATTTGTTATGGATGGATAACTCTTATTTGATTTAGTATGGTGTGGACCCCCTCTCGGGTCCCACTCCTTACATAAACCTTTTGTCTTAGATATCAAATTACAAACCAAGACATGTATTTCTAATCTTATTAACATGTAGTCTATTTTTCTTCAAATATAACAAAAAGTTGAGATTGTATGAGATTGATATCATATATTGACTCACATGGACATGGCCATGCATTTCAGAGTCTCACTTATTAAGTATCCAAGCTATCATTCAATGGAGTGAACTCAATAATCAAGAAGGAATACGTGGTTCATTTTATTTGGAATCAAATTATCAATTAACATTGGACTAGGACTAGAAAACTAGGCAACTAGGACATTCAACTAGTTGATTGGTTGAATAAAGAATCCCAACTAGTTGCCTCGTTAATGAGCCAGGTGATTGGTAATTTGGGTAGTATTCCTGGTTTGATTTTATTTTGAGTTGTGATTAGGAATGAGGTTTGATGTTTGGTAAATCCAATCCCTTGACTCTCCCATATGGGGTGGACGTCCAAAGGGATGGGACACACTTGAGACATATTATGGGATGTGTTGTCTAAGAGTTCTCCTCTTGGAGAGAGACACAATCACCCCAAGGATAGTAGCCTATAATAAATAGATAAGGAGATAGAGAAATGCTATCAAGTCAATGAATCTGAGTTTCTCTTCCTCTAAGCAACCAAGGTGGTGTACCAAGAGTTCCTACATTTACTTAGATGACGTAGGGTCCAAGGTTTCTAGGGAGAGTCTTGAGTCCAAGAAACTTCCTCATAGAGAAGATAAGGTATTGCTACGATGTCAAGCCAAAAACAACAACAACTACTTTGAATTTTGATCCAGAAGTACAAGTTATACGTAAGATGTGTCTATTTTTTGGACAAATAGTGTGTGGTAAAATATATTTGATATCCATTCTATGTCTTTAATATTCAAATATTTTATGACTATGAAAGATCTGATAGGTAAGAGTTTTGTTATAAAATAATAGTACTTTTGCTACACACCCTTTCCCATATCCCCAACTCTAATAGATAAATTGGCCAAATGGATTTTTGTGTAGATCTATTGTGTAAGATGGTGTACTATATGACTGTGAAATCAGTTTGGTCAACCCATAGATGTCAATAGTGGATTTAAATTGTCTTAATTGAAGTGAGTTTAGGTTTAAAAGTATATGTATGAACAAAAAATGTGTGTGTTCATTGTTTG
This sequence comes from Alisma plantago-aquatica, assembly GCA_963693085.1. NCBI lineage: Eukaryota > Viridiplantae > Streptophyta > Magnoliopsida > Alismatales > Alismataceae > Alisma > Alisma plantago-aquatica. Next base: position 209,981,888 of record OY856414.1, read on the forward strand.
GATTTTAGTAATTGGTTGATAGTCAGAGTTAAGTGTGGGTTTGAAAGTTGTTGTCTGAATGAAAACCAAATTGGTTCATAGTTTGCACTTTCTCATCCAGGTGAATATCTGGTTACCAAATTTAGACAATCCATGTTATAACATGACATGAAAATTAATATTGTTTCATATTTTGCTACCCAATTAAAGGAAGACACTATGTTGTATCTTTCTTTGTTGTTTATGGTAGTTTTAGTACAATTATGGATTCATTTCAGACCAAACATTATAAAAATCAATCTAGTTCAGGAATTATCACTAACTAAAAAATATGGTTGCAAGTTGATCCTAATATGGAAATTGAAAATATTTTATAGTATTTACATAGGTAGGTGACATGCATGTTTTTTTTTCTAACTTCTTATAAATAAGCATGAAGTTGAGGAATAAATTAAACCATGTATGGGAAAAGACCATTTGTATACCTATTGTGTCCTTGAAGAGAAAAAGAAAATGAGTAATTATTTAATTTTTTGTATATAAAAAGTATTTTATAATTGTTTCTTGTTTATGGTAAATATGCATAATCAATTAAATTAGTTTATATAATATTCTTAGCACACATATTTGGCTCGTAACAAAAGAAAATGGGAAGCTAGCAGACTGGTAGATGGAAAACTAGGTAGGAGACTGAACCTTATTTATAGGGACTTCTGAAATGATCCAAGTGAAAATAGACACACATACAATGACATTAGGAAACACACATCCTGGTGGACTTTCTTTTATTTATATTGATACATATCCACTTAACTACTTTGTAAGTTATGTATGACTGAAGTTTTTTAGCTATTAGAAGAAGTTCTTAATAAGTTAAGAGGTAAGATATAATTAATATTTTCTACTCAAGCATCATTCATATTACCTATCGATAATGGTTTTGTTCAAATAGGAAAATATGAACTTAATTTCAATTACTTATAAAATATGGTTTCATGTTTCATCTATGTTTAACAACAGGGTGCACCTTAACCTACAAAAATTATCACATTCTATTAAATCCCCAAATACATAATTGTTTTCATTATTTTTCTATGGATATGTTCCAATTTTGCAATAGTAGTTTGCATAATTCAAACAAAATTTATCAAAATATAGATTTTTACATATACTACTACTAAAGTTTGTTAGTAATATTAACTTTTTGGTGAACAAGTGGAATTTTAACTACAACCATGAATCTGCAAAAGAATTTTTTAAAAATAATGAATTCAAGTGTAGGTATACTTACGCATATGACACATTCATAATTAATCAGATGTCAACAATGAATTGAATTAGTGTTTGAGTTTAAATACACAAAGGAACATTTAAACTATTAACTATTGTGGATGACCAATTTGAGGTCAATAAAAAAGCAATTATGTAAAAAAAATAAGAAGTTAATTATAATTTATAGAATCTATAACTCTATTATCTAAACATTTTATCATAAAGGATGTAAGTAACATGGAGTTAAGAAGAGTACGAGATCACATTAAATCATTCACAATATTGACACTATTAAAAAGGTCATAATTGAAGATTTATAAATTAACTAGGAATTCATCTATAAGATTAGCAAGATCATAATTTATATATATGTATGTTAATACACACACACACACACACACACACACACACACACACACATATATATATATATATATATATATATATATATATATATATATATATATATATATATATATATATATATATATATATATATATATATATATATATATATATCTGTGTGTGTGTGTGTGCACGCGCCCAATAATGTAATTCAGTTTTAGTGTAAGGACGAGCATAAAATCTTTAGATATATCTATGAATGTGTCTCACATTCAGAAAATAGTCTTAATCAAATTCTAGAAAGAATTTATTCATTTATATAAGACTCATGTTATTTGATCATTACTTCCCATACATTTAAAAATCAAAGAAAAATGACATATAATCATAGGCATACACATTTAATACTCATCTAACTCAACAGTAACTATTGACGATCATCATCATCGTCATAATCATCTAAGCCTCAATCCCAACAATGTTGGGGTCGGCTACATGGATCTTCATTTCCATTCAGCTCTATCATGGACCATATTCTAATTGAGATGTAGAGATTCAAAATCTCTCTTTATAAGATCATCCCATGTTAATTTAGGTCTTCCTCTTCTTATATTTATAGTGTTTGGCTCAATAGCTTTGCTTGGTATAGGTACACTAGTAGGTCTGCGTTGACATGTCCATACCATCTGACTCAGCCCTCGTTCAACTTGTCCTTAATGCTCGCCACCCCCACTTTATTCCTGATATAGTCATTTCTCAAGTGTTCTTTTCTTGTCTTCCCGCACCTCCATCTTAGCATACACATTTCAACCATATTCATCTTGTCGTGACCTTATTTCTTCACCGCCCAACATTCACACCCATAGAGCATGGATGGTCGTACAACTATTATATAAAACTTACTTTTTAACATGAGAGGGATCTTCTGATCACATAATACTCTAGTTGCACTCCTCCATTTCAACCATCCTACATTGATCTGGTGATAAACATCATTTTGGACATCCCCATCTATTTGAATAATAGTACCCAAGTAACAAAATTTATCACATTTTGGTATATCTACTCCATCCAACTTGGTTCCATCATTCACACTGTGAGATTGGCTGAAATTGCAATGTATATACTCAGTTTTTCTCCTTATAATCATCAATCCATTTGATTCCAATTCCTTTCTCCAACGTTCATTGTTATTATTCAATCCATCTTTAGTTTCGTCAATCAAAACAATATCATCAGCAAATAACATACACTAAGGAATATCATCCTGAACATTCTTTGTCAACTCATCCATAACAAGAACGAATAGATATAAGCTAAGTGTGGATCCTTGGTGTACCCCAACTATGATAGGAAAAGTTGGTGTCTCTCCTCCAGGAGTCTTGACACTTGCAATAGAGCTATCACACATGTCTTTGATCAAGTCAATGTATTGGATAAGCACACCCTTTTTCTTTAAAACCATCCATAAAACTTCTCTAGGTACTCAATCATAAGCCTTCTCTAGATCGATAAACACCATATGAAGATCTCTTTTGCATTGTCTATACTTCTCCATAAGCCTCCTTATAAAAAAATAGATATGGGCTGAATGTGGATCCTTGGTGTACCCCAACTGTGATAGGAAAAGTTGGTGTCTGTCCTCCAGGAGTCTTGACACTTGCAATAGAGATATTATACATGTCTTTTATCAAGTCAATGTATTGGATAGTCACACCCTTTTTCTTCAAAACCATCCATAAAACTTCTCTAGGTACTTGATCATAATCCTTCGCTAGATTGATAAATACCATATGAAGATCTCTTTTGCTTTGTATATACTTCTCCATATGCCTCCTTAACAAAAAAATAGCATTTGTTGTTGATCTTCCAGGCATGAAACCAAATTGGTTGTTTGATACCTGCATTATAGATCTTAACCTCTATGATCAATAATCCTCTCCCAAAGCTTCATCGTGTGACTCATGAGCTTGATACCTCTGTAGTTTGTACAGCTCTGAATGTCACCTTTATTCTTTTAGATTGGGACTATAGTACTATTTCTCCACTCATCTAACATCTTCTTGGTCTTGATGATCTTTTTAAAGAAATTTGTTAACCACATAACTCCCTCATCCCCCATACTCTTCCATACATCAATGGGAATACTGTCTGGTGCGCATGCCTTTCTCATTTTCATCTTTTTCAAAGCATTTTTGACCTCAATTTCTTTTCTCCTTTAAGATTCCACCACTTGATCCTACTATCTTGGTTTCAGTTATGCTTGCCTTTATTGATCTTCATTTTAATATCCAAAACCACCAACCTATGTTGGGTCGTGAGTTCTTTTCTAGGAATCACTTTAAAATCCTTGCATATGTTACTATCCACCTGCCTTGTAAGGAGGTAATCAATTTGGCTACAGTTGTGCCCACTCTTGAAAGTAATCGTATGAGACTGTCTTTTCTTAAAATGGGCGTTTGCTAAAATCATATCATATGCAATTGCAAAATCTAATATCCTCTCTCCTTCTCCGTTCCTACTTCCATATCAAAAAACCACCATGAACTCTCTCATATCCAACATTGCTACTCCCCGCATGGCCATTTAAATCAATCCCAATAATAATATTCTCTTCGATCAGTATTCCTTGCATCAAAATATCCATGTCATCCCAAAAATCCTTCTTCGCATCCTCGATAAGGCCAACTTGGGGGGCATACGAGCTAATAATGTTAAAAATATTTCCCCAAGAACAACCTTGATAGCTATAATTCTATCACCCATCCTTGTAATCTTGACGACGTCATCCTTCAACATCTTATCATAGCTATATCAGGAAACTAAAATCAGTTGTGTAAATTAGATTAACTAATATTCTTTTATAGAAAAGTAGAGGTGGTACATGATTTAAAGTGACGTATGGTATCACAAACTCTAGAGAATAAGTAGAGCTATTAATTAATATACCTTTTGGTGTCCTACTAGAAAAAGTGATAATATCATCTATTAATATTATCTTATAAATTGTTACCATCTCACATTTTTCATAAATTTTACAATGGTGACTACTATTCTCATGGGAAAAATAGAATTATATATCAAAATAGAAGCATGCATGCTCAGATGAATTGATTTCCACAACTAAAACCAAGTCCAAAAACATACACTCATCTGAATATTCTTTAAAGGACTTTGTCAATGTAAATGACTTTGGGAAGTCCAATAACAAAAAGTATCAAAATGGCACACTCTATAATCACCTGTCAACAAAAGTTAAGAGTAATGTAGACCACTTTGTCAAATATATATAGGTAAAAAAACTAAACAATATATTTAATTAAAATTCACAAAAACATGAAGAAAAATAAAACATATTTTTAAAATAAGGGTTAAACAAAAATAATAGTAAAGCCAAATTTGATTAAAATTTTAGTATTAATTACTAATAGTATAATTGAAATGTCCAAGATTTTAAACAAAATAAGTTTTGGGACTGAATTGCAAATTATCAATTATTATTGTTAAAATAGAAGCATTGATGCAAGTCACCCAAGATACAGAATTGAATTTAATCAATCAGCAAAAGGAATTCTTTCAGGACTTTGTAGATGGCCACACTCTTTCTTCCCCTATTACTGAACTCTCTACAAAAAACCAGAACCAACAAGCTATCCCTTCACCTTCTTTGTGGCAAGGAGCACTTAGGGAGCCCTTCTTTGATGAGAATTGACATCCCCAAATCCTTGACCATCCATGATTCACAATTCCATTGTCCCTACTTTAGTGGATCTCCTGAACTAATAGGACTTCATGCCTATAAGTACCCATGCTTCCACAATTATTGAACATCAGGAACCTGACCCTAGCCTCTCCTTTGCCCGTGAAGCTTCCTTCATCATAATTTCAAGATCGCCCATGTGTTGCTAGGATAGTCAAGCATCACAACAGCCCTAACTACCTCAACTCCAAGAATTGTAGTCATATTTTTTTGACCATTAAGAATCCCTTATGAAGTTAAAATTTTGTGTGGTTTTCCTCAATTTGTAGGTGTTCCAATCTTCATTTTACTTCACCTATTAGCTAATCATTGCTACTTTGGTACTTCATTGACTTGTACCCTATAGTTGCCTTATTTTCCATTGACTTAAGATTTCTCCAAGTTTCTCCTTTCTCTTATCCTCACCATCAATCATATATAAGAACCCTAAAGAGCATGATCCTCTATGATCAGGAGATCATCTTGCTATCTCAGATAGTAGTCTTCGAGTGGCCTTCGAGTGGTCTCAAGTCCTGGGAACCAAAGCAGACAGTCATCTTCCTCCTCGTGAGCGTCTCCTGTAGCCGCTAGGTCATGGTTCTTGTGCGGCCGTGACCCTCCTCCTCAGAGCCCGATGGCTGCTGCCGATGCCACCCCTAGCTCCGCAGCATCCCGTCGCCCTTATGGCGCTAGTTGGCTCACATCCAGCACAGTTGGTTTGGGCTGGGGAAGAGCTGCAACCCACTGCTGCGTTGCAGCCGTGCAAGCTGCTGCTGCTGGAGTTTGTGGGTGTAGGAGGATGAGAAGGATCGACGACTTTCTGGGGTTGATCGTGGGTGTTTCCTGCTTCAAACAAAGTCATAAACGCCCCCGTTGCTACAAGGATGGAACCCTACCCTCAAGGTTAGGGTTTTGACGAAGAAGATGAAAAAGAGAGGTATAACTGCGTGGAATTCCTCTGGATTCACCCTCAAGCTTTCCCCCTTATATAGAGGAAGTCAACGAAGCCCTAGGATGGCTTTCCTTAATGAGATGAAGTCCCTCTTCTAATGGGAATCATTTTCCTTCAAAGAGAAGCAATTCTTCTCTCTTTCTCTTTCTCTCTCTCTCTTTCATATTACTTGTATATTAGGAAATTTGAAACTCCCTTTCTCTTATTTACTTCATGGTTGCTTTTTAATTCTTTGGCACAAATCCCTATTTTCCTTTATAGAAAAAAAATCTTCCTTTTAACCAATACTACATAATTCATTAATAAAGCAACACATTACCCTCTTATTTTGCCTTTTTAGTATTTTCTCTGTCTTTCCTCTTTATTGGGACTCCTTGGATCCCAAGTTACTCCATTATTTCGAAATTATCTTTATTGGATACTTATTATTCTTCTAGATGCATCTATATACATTATTTCACATTATCTTATTTATTTCTCATTAAATTATTTCTTTTTGAGGATTTCTCTTTATTTCCCTTTTATTTTCCTCATGGGTATTCCTTTTATCATTAGAAACCTCATGGATATGAATTATCACCAAGAAAACTCATTTATGCCTCTTTCCACTTATTTTCCACATTTTATCATCATTTTCGATTTCTTTCTTAATAAAGAAATACTTAATTAAACGTTTCTTTTCTTATTGCCTCTTTATGCAACTTTGGACTCCTTCGCACCCAAGGAACCCAAGAGGCACGAAATCCTCTTTGGATTTGCCTTCTAAAGGTTTCTACATATTTCTTTTCTTAAAATTCAATTATCCATTTACTAATTGAATTTTCTTTGTTATTTTCCTTTTTATTGGGCCCAATAGCCAATAAAGCCCACAAATCAAACAACAAGGCTATTTTGAACGAAATCCAATTATTCTCAACCAAATATATGATTATTTGTTCAAACATCTTTAATATGAGAAATTACATTTCTCACCAATTGAACCCAAAAATCAGGGTTATAACATCCTTCCCCTCTTATAGGAATTTTGTCCTCAAAATTCTATCAAGCAAACAAACAAAACAGGATAAGACTTTATCATGTCCATCATTGGACCCTATGTGGCTTTACTGTACTCATGGAATTTCCAAAGAACCTTTATCATCACATATTTTCTCTGAGTTCTTTCATCCTGGCGTCTATAAACTACACAGGTGACTCATGACATTTCAGCCTCCCTTGGGGCTCACTAGGTTCATTGCTCAGCACATGATTGGGTACCTCACATAGTGCTCTAAATTGGACACATGGAACTCATCACACATTGCTTTATCCTGAGGGGCAAGGTCAAACTTAACCTTCTCCACCAAACCATATCAAAAGAACCCATGCATCGGGGACTCAGCTATCTTAGCTATAACTTAGAGGGGTCGGATTTTCATGTCACATTTTCTCCCATAGTAACTTGTATGTCAGTCTACTTTGCATCTGCTCACGACTCTCATCGTCTCTAGGCTCCTTTCAGCCCTTGCACAATCAAAGTGACTTCATCTACACGCACTGGGGTCCCTTTTTCTAACCATCATGTGGTACTTTTCTAACAATCATGTGGTCCTTTCACCAACATCACCTTACTGAAGTGGTGACCGACAGAACCTCCCTTACAGAGCTTTATATAAAACCCGATACTGGCTATGGTGGTCATTGTCACATCCTTCATAGGACAAGAACTGTCTCTAGATATCACCCTGAACGAGCATACATGCCCTCATCATACCCTTTAGTCTGAATCATACTAACCATAGTTAGGGGTGATAAACTATACTAACATTGAGTTCTTCATGTACCTACTTCCACTTTATGGAAGTGAACCTTTAGGTCAAACTCAAGAACCTTTGAACTCGTTTCATGGTGTTGTTGAACCATCTCTCTCACGGTTAGTTCAACTAGATCTGTCCCTTGACAGAACTCTTCCTTTCTCATATTATCTAGGTAAGGCGACCTACCATAACCCACATTGTATCTCGACCTTCTTTGGCCCAGGGAAGACCCATCACCACATCCGTAGAGTTGAGCTCTCATTCCCTCTCAGGGAATCTTTTATCCTCCATATCAACACACTGGGTTACTGGGGTTCGTCCTTTACCTCCTGGCTTGCATGGCCATAATCCCCATGCAACCTCATCTTAAGCATCTAAAGTGCTATTGCCATTTTCCAGGGTGTATCATGATTTCCTGTATGTCATGATTCTTCCAAGATAGATTCCTCCGAAACCCTAAACCACTCTAGTCGGGGTTTCATCACCTTCTCTTCCAAAGAAGTACATCTGGGGTTTTACCACCATCCTTTCATTTCATCTAAGACTAGACTGGATAACCAAACAACCATAACTTTTCAATGTATCTTGTTACATCTGAGTGTTATTCAAACACCTCTCCTTTTCAAACTTAAGGTTAGACAATCAACCCTTTCTAGCTTCTGGTCAAACAAGTCAGATGTATCTCAACCAGAGCATCCATTACCACTTCACATCTTTAGGTATTAGGTAACATTACACTTCCATGTATTTCACTTATCATGTCACCTCAAACTATATGTTCATCTTCATAAGAACACTCTCTGATTCCATCATCATGGTGATCAAACTCAACCTGGTATAACTTGTAAGTTCCACATAGGTCATGATAAAAATATCCTCATAAGGAGACTACCTCATTCCTCTTAGTGCTTACAAACCATCCATGTATCATTCACTTTACCAGGGTAGATATCTTCTCTATTCCCGTTTCTCTTGACAACGTTCCAACCTACATCATCTGTTATCCTTGGTGTATGACATGCATAATGTACTATCTCTCACCCCCATAACAAGAGGAAATAAGCATTTGGCTGCAGTCCAAATACAAAGTTCTTCATGTTCCAAGAGTAGAGATGGTACATACCACCTTGCCAGTACACCTTTAAATCTAAGTTGCAACGTGCCACATATGTCTCTTCATCACAACCATCATGATATCCAACTAGTCTTGAACCTACTGAGGTTTATATCCTTGGTCATCCCCTCTAGGTTTATAGGGTACCGACTCTTTTGGGGCCATCCCTCTTCCCTCATGCATCAAGAGAGTGCCCTACTCATCTGCCCTTTGGGTCCCATGAGTTCATGCAGGTGATCAATCTCCTAACCCATGGCCCTCAGACAATGATAGCTGTTACCTCCCGACCCTATGGTCATGTGCAACTGGGGAATTAGGCAACTCCTACTTTCATCGGTCTTATCCCTACTTGACCCTAGGATAGACTTAGGATTATCCATCATAGTACATGTTCACTGAGAACCTTACCCAAGTCTTCATCATCTCTCTCTTTTTGTGTTCATGGGCTGACTTTCATCCTTTCATAGGGATCATGGCAACCTGCCTACCTTGGTCAAGCCCCATACTAGTTACCTCCATGGTAACACATTCATATGCAATTAGAGATGGATATTTATGGGTCTACAGGTTCATTCTTATACCATGTACTTTTCACTTAACTTCTCAAGATCCTGTGAGACCTCTTCAGGTTACCTTAACCAACAAGACTGATATACACCTTACCAAAGGGGTCGTCGCTCTCCCAGTATGGGAGGAAAACTATCTCTTGACAACAAGGTCACAAAATCTCTAGGGTTTACCTCCACACAAGCCTACTCAACCCTAGCAAGCTATTAAGGCATAGGCAGATCACCTACTGTACTATGCTAGGTCATTCTTGTCCTCTTTCCTAAAAGTTAGATCAAAATCATACCTTTCTTTATCATCAATCTAGCTATGAGGGATCCATCAAACACACCTTAAACTTAAGGGGCTTCCTCTTTTCCTCTATACATGAGGAGTACTATGCTCTCTTCTATAGGAACTCAACTTCTCATCATGAGCCTTAGGTACACCACTTCCCCTCTTAGGCCTAGGAACCCTAGGTTCACCGCATGCTCTGTTTCTTAACTACGAACCCAACATGACATGTACTCCTTGTCATCCTTCAACTCGAGCAACATTTAGAGTTGGATCCTCCTTAAGGACAACCAACAAGGTACAAGGCCTCAGAACCTGTTCACTAAACCTCTCTAGGTCTAAGGAACTCTTTTTCCTACCTCAAAATGTAAACACCTATACTGTAGGCACATAGGCACCATAAGCTTCATCTTCTATCTTTAGGGTTTGGTTCCTCTAAAGGCAACCAAGATATCATCAACTTTTAGGGATCGATCATGAGGCGACCACTGTCCTCCATTGTTCAATGTGTTAGGCTTCCAACCTTCTTGCTGGATTTCCTGCTCTCTCTAGAGCTAACCCCACATCCAACCTCACCATTAGAGGTCCTTTCTTCATGAAGAATCATCCTCAAAAGCATACTCTACGTGGTTGAAGCCTAGGTTTGAACTTATGGTTTCTCAAGATCATCCATAACCCTTTATGCTCCATCATAATTCCTTATCTAGGGTTTCATCCTACTGTCAGCACTATGACGTGCCCTAGGTGCTAGCTATGCCCTACTTGCACAAGCCCATAGGGTTCTAAGGTCCTTCACTATCATCGTCATCTAAGGAACTATCCTTTAACCTAACATACATGATCCTTCCCAGGGTTGGGTTGCCAAAGGTGCTAGGTCACCCATGGATCATATGGCATCCCAAAGGCATGTCCTTTCAAACACCTGGTCCAACTCATCTCTCTCTAACCTTCACTTAGGGTTAGGGTTAGCATCATCCTCCGAGGGTGTGCCAGGTCTCTTCTTGAAATGGAGATCTTTATCTCCAATACTAACTTATCCCCCTGTCACGAAGGTCTAACCTTAGGTCCCTTCTGAGGACATGATAACTTATGTCATACGACCTAAGCATGTATCTATTCCTTTACGCTTACTCTATTAAGCTTATGTCCATGACATCTTATTAACATGCTTTTTATTAATTTGATGGAGGATTCCTTAATCCTTATCAACCTTACCCGTACCTCAAGAGGGTGAGGAGAAGACAGAAAACCCTAATCCTTTAGGTCCTTATCAGAATTTTGTGATGAGAAGGGATGAATTAGATGAGAAGTCCTAAAGGTATCTTATTTCAATTCATACCCTAAGACTTTGGCCAGGCGGTCACATGGGTCCGGGAGTCCTCGTATTCCGACTAGCGGTGTGGAGGAAAATCTTGCCAGCCCCCGGTCGTGATCCCTTTCTAGACACCTCCGTCTTTCGGATACTCCTCTAATAACTCCCTTGGGTTCTATGGAGTTTGTAAAATTTAATAATTATTAATGGTTAAATGAGGAACCTAAGCTCTGATACCAAATGTTACGACCCCACCTCCTGATAACCCCCAATTAAGGGAGACCAAGAGGTTGAAGCCGCACCCATTAATCCCGGATCAAAGGTTCGACATATTACCATAAACAATTATTAAATTCTAACAGACTATACTGAAAATGGTAATAAAATTTTTCTTTGCATACCTTTGAAGAGATTGGAACAAACTAAACTTCTAACCTCAGCTGAACTATTCTAACTAGTTCCTCCTTGTTAATTAATTCTTGAATTCATAAGGTGTCACTTTACTTCTTTGTCATGCCTGGGCCCACTGCCCTAGGCTCTAGTAGAGTTTTAGGAATGACGACTGGCCCCACAAACCACCACTAGCCTTAACTTCACATTTCGTCCACACTGACGCACAAGCCAGGGTCAACTTCCCGACTGGTCACCCATCCTAGTACTACTCCAAGCTGAGCATGCTTAACTATGGAGTTCTCTAGTGATGGGCTCCCGGAAAAGGAGGTGCACCTTGGTAATATGGGTAGTCCAATCATTCCTTTTAATATTAACTTATCCAAGGCCTCAAGTCCTGGGATGTTACAATCTCCCCCACTTAGACTCTTGACGTCCTCAAGTCTGCTTTATCTCAGATAGTAGTCTTCGACCCCACCTCCCGATAACCCCCAATTAAGGGAGACCAAGAGGTTGAAGCCGCACCCATTAATCCCGGATCAAAGGTTTGACATATAACCATAAACAATTATTAAATTCTAACAGACTATACTGAAAATGGTAATAAAATTTTTTCTTTGCATACCTTTGAAAAGTATGGAACAAACTAAACTTCTAACCTCAGCTAAACTATTCTAACTAGTTCCTCCTTGTTCTTTAATTCTTGAATTCACAAGGTGTCGCTTTACTATTTGTTCTTTTCATTGTACCTAAAACGCCGAAAAACAAAACGTCAGTCAGCCAAAGCTGGTATGTGGAGGAAACAGATAATGTTCAACTATGTTAACAATATAATCATTCAATTAATCATTTAACAATCAAGATTACATTTTAAGCCTTACAACTAAATCCATACATATTCTCAAACTCTGGGCTGTCCCTGCAGTGGACATGGATATCACCTCTCTTTTAGGTATTAGAGTCGCATGGCACTATCTGAAGATAGCCCAATATCTAACTCATTGTGACTTGATGGTCCTACCTTAATGGTAGCCATGTACTAAGTCAACCATAGACCTGATGGACCTACCCAATAGGTAGCCATGTACTAGGTCAACCATAGACCTGATCGACCTACCCAATAGGTAGCCATGTACTAGGTCAACCATAGACCTGATGGACCTACCCAATAGGTAGCCATGTACTAGGTCTTTCTCTAACCTGATGGACCTACCCTTAGGCAGCCATGTACTAGGTTAGCTATTATGCCACAGAGAGAACCAGGATATGATTTTATAGGCGTATACATTAAGTGATAGTCATAGTCACTTTATATTTGCAATATGAACATCCAAACAGTTTAGTTGCATTCAATGCGATAAAACGTCCGAGAAACCATTGGAAAACTAAGCGGTTATTCATAAGTAACCACATACCTGTATTGCAGATTTAGATACCGAATTTAATCAGATCATAGAAATCCCATTCAAGCAACCAATCATGCATAGAATCTTGAAATAAACATACCAATTTCCTTTTATTAATATTCATTCAATATCATTATCATTCTTAGGATTTCTATTCCAATCTTAGGGTTTCCTTGGGAATTAGGGTTTTGCCTCCATTCTTAGTTATTAAGATCTCTAATTCATCAAATCTTCTTAAAACCTTTAAATTCTCTCCTTTTAATATTCTTAACTGTCTTAGGATCATCATTTAGTAATTTACTTACTTAAACCGAAACATCATAGTTTTCCTCTTCTTTTACCCCAATTTGGGTTCCCATAAGAATTATTCTTCATTTATGGATTACACCCTAAAACTACCAATTTTTGTATACTAAACGGATAAAAACTCTATATTATTAATCAACAGGTTAATATCTTTCAAATTAACCTATTAGCCTTCAAAGATGTATCTCTTATATTCAATTTAGGGTTTCTAAGGTTTCCTACAAAAACCTAATCATCTTAGTTATCTTTATTAAGGATTCTCTAATCCAAACTATGATCAAGGATTTTACAATGTATCATGTTATGGACACTAAAACTCATATCTACTCAAATCAGGGTTTTTAGTCCATTAAACCATATTCATGATCATAAAACCCTAAAACCAACATACTAATCATCTTGTTATGATTTTATCATTCCTTTTATTCATAACAGGTTATGATTGATCAAAAACACATAAAATATTCATCATGTTTGTTTTTACATCATTCTAGGGGTTTTCTATCAATTAATGCATCAAAAGATGTAAAACCCTATACTTTTTGAGTTTCAAGCAGAATTAGGCTTCATATATAATTTCTTTGTATTCCTCTCATTCTGAGGATCAATTTTCATATAAGATTTGTTTTAATCCGAGTTACCAATCTTTATTTATGAAATTTGCAAGGAAAAGTACCTCTCGGCCAATCAGATGGTGCCACGTCACTTCATGCAATCACAGTTTGTCTTTGTGTTTATAACTGAATTACAGTCTTGCCCCTCGTCTAAGTGACCGGCTCTTCATACCCGGGAGGGGTAAATCTGTCCAACAACCATCTGCCCTTCATCTACCTCGTGACAACCTAACAACGCCGACCTGTAGTGCGTCGGAGGGTCGTCCTCCTCTCCTCTGGGATCGGGGGTGGCCGCCCATGGCCACTCTAGTTCCGATACACCCTGAAGCCCTCGAGGCACATCCAAATGTAGCCAAAGATGGCGGTTCTAGAGCCTGGTCTCCCCGCAATTACTGCTGCGGTGAGCTGCAGTTCTGCAGACGTATGGCAGGGGTCGCCGAAGGCTAGGGCGGGGATTGGATAGCTAATTTTCCGTGGATCATCGTTGATGCTTCTCTGGGAGCCAGGACCTCCGGAGGACACTGTTCTGAGCAGCTTTTCCATGCAAGGTCAGGTTCTCCACACAGGGGCATGTCTTCTACACCGACAGACCTTCCAGCGACTAAGGTTCCTTGTACAGAAACGTTAGGGCCTACTCAAACGCCAAGTTTGGAGTCTGGGATAGAGGTGAGGGTTGCACTAGAGTTGAAGTCATCTCATTTGCCTGACTGGTGATGACGGTAGGGTTTAAGGTGTTGTGGTCACGTATCCAACACCTCCTTTATATAGAGTGCAAACCAAAACTCCTAGGGTTAGAAGGAGTGGAACGGAAGGGTCACGGTGCCCCGATTGTTTTAGGAAACAACACACGTAGAAAGAAAAACTCAACTCCCACTATTATAACGTTGGGCAAGCCAGTAAAGGTATTTCCTATTCTTTTCTTAAGGAGGAACTCGTCATATTTCCGGAATATCTCAGGGAAGGTATATAACTAAGATTCACGTATTGAGTTATTGCTCAATATATTCTTGAAATATAGGTTGTTGATTCATTTTCCTTTTTGGTATATTCTTTAGTCATCTCATTAAAACAATACCATTATTTCTTGGAAAAATTCTTTTCCTCAATAATTCTAGAATTATCTTTTATTTCGTTCTATTATATAAATTCCTTTTTCTTTTATTTTTCATTTCTTTTATTAGAAATCATGTGTCAACAAATTTTACTCAATTGTGGCCATTAATGCCAATTTCTAGATATTTCCAAGTATTTCCCATAAATACTTTTCTTAATATCCATTATCTTTTATCTTTTTCCCATTATTTGGACTTTTCTCTCTTCCTCTCTTTTATATCCATTATTGGATTAACTTACTAACAGGAATCACAAAATTCCCATCAAAAGGGATATTTGCAAAGCAATCCTTTGGTTGAAGCAAAGCATACAATCTTTTTAATTAGTCCAATATCAATACATTTCAATTATTAAAACACATATAGAACTGAGGTTGTAACATCCTTCCCCTCTTATAGAAATTTTGTCCTCAAAATTCAAACAAGCAAACAATTCAGGATAAGACTTTTCCATGTCCATCATTGGCCCCTATGTGGCCTTACCGTACTCATGGCATTTCCAAAGAACCTTTATCATCACATATTCTTTTCTCTGAGTTCTTTCATCCTGGCGTCTATAAACTACACAGGTGACTCAGGCCATTTCAGCCTCCCTTGGGGCTCACTAGGTTCATTGCTCAGCACATGGTCGGGGTACCTCACATAGTGCTCTAAATTGGACACATGGAAAACATCTCCCATTACTCTATCCTAAGGGGTAGGGTCAAACCTAACCATCTCCACCCATCCATCTCTAATGGACCCATGTATCTGGGACTCAGCTTCCTCAGCTACAGCTCAGAGGGGTCAGATCCTCATTATATTTTCCCACAGCACTTGTATGTCAGTCCACTTTGCATCTACTCACGACTCTCATCGTCTCTAGGCTCCTTTCAGCCCTTGCACAATCAAAGTGACTTCATCTACACGCACTGTGGTCCCTTTCTATCCATCATGTGGTCCTTTTCTAACCATCATGTGGCCCTTTTCTAACCATCACGTGGTCCTTTTCACCAACATCACCTTACTGAAGTGGTGACCGACACAACTTCCCTTACAGAGCTTCTTATGAAACCCGATACTGGCTATGGTGGTCATTGTCACATCTTTCATAGGACAAGAACTATCTCTAGATATCACCCTAAATGAGCACACATGCCCTCATCAGACCCTTTAGTCTGGATCATACTAACCATAGTTAGGGGTGATAAACTATACTAACATTGAGTTCTTCATGTACCTACTTCCACTTTATGGAAGTGAACCTTTAGGTCAAACTCAAGAACCTTTGAACTCGCTTCATGGTGTAGTTGAACCATCTTTCTCATGGGTAGTTCAACTGGATCTATCCCTTATCCGAACTCTTCCTTTCTCATATTATCTAGGTAAGGCGACCTACCATAACCCATATTGTATCTCGACCTTCTTTGGCCCAGGGGAGACCTATCACAACATCCATAGTGTTGATCTCCCGTTCCCTCTCATGGACTCTTTTGTCCTCTATATTGATACACTGGGTTACTGGGGTTCGTCCTTTACCTCTTAGCTTGCATGGCAATAAACCACATGCAACTTTATCTTAAGCATCCAAAGTGCTATTTCCATTTTCTACGGTGTACGATGATCTTCAACCATGATTTTCTGTATGTCATGATTCTTTCAAGATCAGATCCTCTGAAACCCTAAACCACTCTAGTTGGGGTTTCGTCACCTTCTCTTCCAAAGAAGTACATATGAGGTTTTACCACCATCCTTTCATTACATCCAGGACTAGACTGGCTAACCCAACAACCATAACTTTTCAATGTATCTTGTTACATCTGAGTGTTATCCAAACACCTCTCCCTTTTGAAACTTATGGTTAGCTAAACATCCTCTTCTAGCTTCTAGTCAGGTGTATCTCAACTAGAGCATCCACAACCACTTCACATCCTTAGGTATTAGGTAACGTTGAAGACATACACTTCCATGTATTTCACTTATCATCTCACCTCAAACTCTATGTCTATCTTCATTAAGAACACTCTCTGATTCCATCATCATGGTGATCAAACTCAACATGGTATAACTTTTAAGTTCCACATAGCTCATGATAACAAAAAAACTTCCTCATAAGGTGACTACCTCATTCCTCTTAGTGTTTGCAAACCATCCATGTATCATTCACTTTACCAGGGTAGGTTATCTTCTCTATCCCCATTTCTCGTGGCAACGTTCCAACCTACATCATCTCTTATCCTTGGTGTATGGCATGCGTAATGTACTATCTCTCACCCCCATAACAAGAGGAAATGAGCATTTGGCTGCAGTCCAAATGCATAGTTCTTCCTGTTCCAAGAGTAGAGATGGTACATCCCACCTTACCAATATGCCTTTACATCTAAGTTACAATGTGCCACATATGTCTCTACATCACAGACATCATGATATCAAACTAGTCTTGAACCTACTGAGGTTTATATCCTTGGTCATCTCCTCAAGGTCTATAGGGTACCGACTCTTTTGGGGCCATCCCTCTTCCCTCATGCATTAAGAGAGTACCCTACTCATTTGCCCTTTGGGTCCCATGAGTTCATGAAGGTGATCAATCTCCTAACTCGTGGCCCTCAGATAATGATAGTTGTTACCTCCCAACCCTATGGTCATGTGCAACTGGGGAATTAGGCAACTCCTACTTTCATCGGTCTTATCCCTACCTGACCTTAGGATAGACTTAGGATTTTCCACTATAGTACATGTTCACTTAGAACCTTACCCAAGTCTTCATCATCTCTCTTTCCGCATTCATGGGCTGGCTCTCATCCTTTCATGGTAACCTGCCTACCTTGTTCAAGCCCCATACCAGTTACCTCCATGGTAACACATCCACATGCACATAGAGATGGTTATTTGTGGGTCTAAAGGTTCATTCTTATGCCCTGTACTCTTCACTTAGCTTCTCAAGATCCTATGAGACCTCTTTAGATTACCTTGAACCAAAAAATTGATATACATCCTACCAAAGGGTTCCCTCTCCCAGGATGGGAGGAAAACTATCTCTCGATAACAAGGTCACAAACACCCTTAGGTCTAGGATTTACATTTATATGAGCATGCTTAATCTTAGCAAGCTATGAAGGCACAAGAAAACCACCTACTATACCATGTTAGGTCCTACTTGTTCTCATCCTCCATGTTGGGTCAAGATCGTTTCTTCCCTTGTCATCAACTTAGTTATGAGGGGTTCATCAAACATACCTTAAACTTAAGGGGTTTCCCTTTTCTTCTATACATGAGGAGTACCCTGCTCGCTTCTATAGGAACTCAACTTCTCATCATAAGCATTAGGTACACCACTTCCCCTCTTAGGCCTAGGAACCCTAGGTTCACTGCAAGCTCTACGAACCAAGCATGCAAAAGGCATTACATGCACTTCTTGTCATCCTTCAACTCGAGAAACACTTAGGATTGGGTCCTCCTTAAGGACAGCCATCAAGGTACAAGGCCTCATAACCTGTTACTAAACCTTTCTAGGTCTAAGGAACTCTTCTTCCTACCTCGGAAGATGAACATCTATACCATAGGCACGTAGGTACCAGAAGCTTCATCTTTTCTTAAGAGTTTGGTCCTTCTAAAGACAACCAAGGTATCAATAAATTTCAGGGATCAATCATGAGGCAACCACTATCATCCATTGTTCAGAGTTTTAGGCTTCCAATCTTCTTGCTGGGTTTCCTGCTCTCTCTAGAGCTAGCCCCACATCCAACCTCACCATTAGAGGTCCTTTCTTCATGGAGGATCAACCTCAAAGGCATGATCTACATGAGTGAAGCCTAGGTTCAAACTTATAGTTGCTCAAGGTCATCCATAACCCTTAATGCTCCATCATAATTCCTTATTCAGGGTTTCATCCTACTGCCAGCATTATGACGTGCCCTAGGTGCCATCTATGCCCTACTTGTACAAGCCCATAGGGTTTCTATGGTCCTTCACTAACATCATCATCTAAGGAGCTATCATTTACCATAACATGCACAACCCTTCCCAGGGTTGGGTTGCCAAAGGTGCTAGGTCTCCCATGGATCATATGGCATCCCAAAGGCATGTCCTTTGAAACACCTCATCCAACTCATCTCTCTCTAACCTTTACTTAGGGTTAGGGTTAGCATCATCCTCAGAGGATGTGCCAGGTCTCTACTTGCAATGGAGATCTCTATCTCCATGACTAACTTATCCTCCTAACAAGAAGGTCTAGCCTCAAGTCTCTTCTGAGGACATGACATCTTATGTCATACATCCTAAGCATGTATCTATTATTTATTTTACGCTTAATCAATTAAGCTTATGTACATGACATCTTATTTACATGCCTTTCATTAATTTAGTGGAGGATTCCTTAAACCTTATTAACCTTACCCATACCTCAAGAGGGTGAGGAGAAGAAAGAAAACCCTAATCCTTTAGGTCCTTATCAAAATTTTGTGATGAGAAGGGATGAATAATATGAGAAGTCCAAAAGGTGTCTTATTTCGATTCATACCCTAAGACTTTGGCCAGGCGGTCACACGGGTCCGGGAGTCCTCATATTCCGACTAGCGGTGTGGAGGAAAATCTTGCCAGCCCCCGGTCGTGATCCCTTTCTAGACACCTCCGTCTTTCGGATACTCCTCTAATAACTCCCTTGGGTTCTATGGAGTTTGTAAAATTTAATAATTATTAATGGTTAAATGAGGAACCTAAGCTCTGATACCAAATGTTACGACCCCACCTCCCGATAACCCCCAATTAAGGGAGACCAAGAGGTTGAAGCCGCACCCATTAATCCCGGATCAAAGGTTCGACATATAACCATAAACAATTATTAAATTCTAACAGACTATACTGAAAATGGTAATAAATTTTTTTCTTTGCATACCTTTGAAAAGTTTGGAACAAACTAAACTTCTAACCTCAACTGAACTATTCTAACTAGTTCCTCCTTGTTCTTTACTTCTTGAATTCACAAGGTGTCGCTTTACTGTTTGTTCTTTTCATTGTACCTAAAACGCCGACAAACAAAACGTCAGTCAGCCGAAGCTGGTATGTGGAGGAAACAGATAATGTTCAACTATGTTAACAATATAATCATTCAATTAATCATTTAACAATCAAGATTACATTTTAAGCCTTACAACTCAATCCATACATATTCTCGAACTCTGGGTTGTCCCTGCAGTGGACATGGATATCACCTCTCTTTTAGGTATTAGAGTCGCATGGCACTATCTGAAGATAGCCCAATATCTAACTCATTGTGACTTGATGGTCCTACCTCAATGGTAGCCATGTACTAAGTCAAACATAGACCTGATGGACCTACCCAATAGGTAGCCATGTACTAGGTCAACCATAGACCTGATGGACCTACCCAATAGGTAGCCATGTACTAGGTCTTTCTCTAACCTGATGGACCTACCCTTAGGCAGCCATGTACTAGGTTAGCTATTATGCCAAAGAGAGAACCAAGATCTGAGTTTATAGGCATATACATTAAGTGATAGTCATAGTCACTTTATATTTGCAATATGAACATCCAAACAGTTTAGTTGCATTCAATGCGATTAAACGTCCGAGAAACCATCGGAAAACTAAGCGGTGATTCATAAGTAACCACATACCTGTATTGCAGATTTAGATACCAAATTTAATCAGATCATAGAAATCCCAGTCAAGCAACCAATCATGCATAGAATCCTAAAATAAACATACCAATTTCCTTTTATTAATATTCATTCAATATCGTTATCATTCTTAGGATTTCTATTCCAATCTTAGGGTTTCCTTGGGAATTAGGGTTTTGCCTCCATTCTTAGTTATTAAGAGCTCTAATTCATCAAATCTTCTTAAAACCTTTAAATGCTCTCCTTTTAATATTCTTAACTATCTTAGGATCATCATTTAGTAATTTACTTACTTAATCCGAAACATCATAGTTTTCCTCTTCTTTTACCCCAATTAGGGTTCCCATAAGAATTATTCTTCATTTATGGATTACACCCTAAAACTACCAATTTTTGTATACTAAACGGATAAAAACTCTATATTATTAATCAACAGGTTAATATCTTTCAAATTAACCTATTAGCCTTCAAAGATGTATCCCTTATATTCAATTTAGGGTTTCTAAGGTTTCCTACAAAAACCTAATCATCTTAATTATCTTTATTAAGGATTCTCTAATCCAAACTATGATCAAGGATTTTAGAATTGTATCATGTTATGGCCACTAAAACTCATATCTACTCAAATCAGGGTTTTTAGTCCATTAAACCATATTCATGATCATAAAACCCTAAAACCAACATACTAATCATCTTGTTATGATTTTAACATTCCTTTTATTCATAACAGGTTAAGATTGATCAAAAACACATAAAATATTCATCATGTTTGTTTTTACATCATTCTAGGGGTTTTCTATCAATTAATGCATTAAAAGATGTAAAACCCTATACTTTTTTATTTTCAAGCATAATTAGGCTTCATATATAATTTCTTTGTATTCCTCTCGTTCTGAGGATCAATTTTCATATAAGATTTGTTTTAATCCGAGTTACCAATCTTTATTTATAAAATTTGCAAGGAAAGGTACCTCTCGGCCAATCAGATGGCGCCACGTCACTTCATGCAATCACGGCTTGTCTTTGTGTTTATAACTGAATTACAGTCTTGCCCCCCATCTAAGTGACCGGATCTTCATACCCAGGAGGGGTAAATCCGTCCAACGACCATCTGCCCTTCATCTACCTCGCGACAACCTAACAGCACCGACCTGTAGCGCGTCGGAGGGTCGTCCTCCTCTCCTCTGGGATCGGGGGTGGCCGCCCATGGCCACCCTAGTTCCGATACACCCTGAAGCCCTCGAGGCACATCCAAACGTAGCCAAAGACGGCGGTTCTAGAGCCTGGTCTCCCCGCAATTACTGATGCGGTGAGCTACAGTTCTGCAGACGTATGGCAGGGGTCGCCGAAGGCTAGGGCGGGGATTGGATAGCTGATTTTCCGTGGATCGTCATTGATGCTTCTCTGGGAGCCAGGACCTCCGGAGGACACTGTTCCGAGCAGGTTTTCCATGCAAGGTCAGGTTCTCCACGCAGGGGCATGTCTTGTGCAATGGCAGACCTTCCAGCGACTAAGGTTCCTTGTACGGAAACGTTAGGGCCTACTCAAATGCCAAGTTTGGAGTCTGGGATAGAGGTGAGGGTTGCAATAGAGTCGAAGTCATCTCATTTTCCTGACTGGTGATGACGGTAGGGTTTAAGGTGTTGTGGTCACGTATCCAACACCTCCTTTATATAGCGTGCAAACCAAAACTCCTAGGGTTAGAAGGAGTGGAACGGAAGGGTCACGGTGCCCCGGTTGTTTCTTTCTTTTTAGGAAACAACACACGTAGAAAGAAAAACTCAACTCCCACTATTATAACGTTGGGCAAGCCACTAAAGGTATTTCCTATTCTTTTCTTAAGGAGGAACTCGTCATATTTCCATAATATCTCAGGGAAGGTATATAACTAAGATTCACGTATTGAGTTATTGCTCAATATATTCTTGAAATCTAGGTTGTTGATTCATTTCCCTTTTTGGTATATTCTTTAGTCATCTCATTAAAACAATACCATTATTTCTTGGAAAAATTCTTTTCCTCAATAATTCTAGAATTATCTTTTATTTCGTTCTATTATATAAATTCCTTTTTCTTTTATTTTTCATTTCTTTTATTAGAAATCATGTGTCAACGAATTTTACTCAATTGTGGACATTAATGCCACTTTCTAGATATTTCCAAGTACTTCCCATAAATACTTTTCTTAATATCCATTATCTTTTATCTTTTTCCCATTATTTGGACTTTTTCTCTCTTCCTCTCTTTTATATCCATTATTGGATTAACTTACTAACAGGAATCACAAAATTCCCATCAAAAGGGATATTTGCAAAGCAATCCTTTGGTTGAAGCAAAGCATACAATCTTTTTAATTAAGTCCAATATCAATACATTTCAATTATTAAAACACATATAGAACTGAGGTTGTAACATCTTCTTCAAGGGAGCTCCTCACATCTATTGTTGCATTAGAGAGGTAAATTACTTGCTTCTCTCATTTTTGGACAACTTAGTACTACTACTCATGATCCCATATCCATTTGAGGTTGCCCGTACATCATTTTGCCAAAGTCTCCGTGACTTGGCTTTGGTTGAGCAGGATGAGCTCTATTCTGGTGTTTTTTTTTCTTTCTTTGGTTTGGATCTCGATGATATGTAAAGCACATTTTTTTTCTATTAATGTACTATTTGCTTTGCAATCAGAGGAGGATGAAGGGACCAGACATCCCTATGTATTGAATCATGTGTGACAACAATGATGGTTGGTCATAGGTCGTTAGAAGGATGATTTCATGGTCTGATGAATATATTTGAGATAGTTGTTTTATGTATTCACCATGTGTCATGCATAATGTTTCAATTTTAATCAGAGGATATTTTGATATATCTGCATCCCAGAATAGGATAACTAAAATTATCTAAGATTTTTATTGGTCAATCTTTTCCAATTCATAAAAAATCAATTGTTATTAGAAAATACCCAAAATACTCTTTGGCAATGATTTAGTGAGTAGAATCCAATTATCTGGTTTTCAAATCCTAATTATGTAATAGCTGACCTAGTTTTCTTAATGACCTACTATTAGGGATTTGATTGTAATTAATATGGCAACTGATGTAAAGTGTTTTAATTTTAGGAGGTTTAGGGTTACAACAAACCTTGGGAGATCTAAGAAGACTTATCTAATTGGTAAGTAGATCATGCAATCTGGGTACCATGTACGGGTCAAGGGCTTTTTAGTTTCTTATGGTTATGAAAATTAGATATAATGACATTACACATATAATTCCAATCAATATTTTCAAGATAATGCTTACAATTCAGATTATGGAATTTTAGTATAACATTCTAATCTATGATTATGATCATGACATGCACACTTTTATTAATTAAGATTCAATGTCCCAAGTTATTATAATTCTGTAATGTTAAGTAAAAGATAGTTGCATAATGATTGTTCCTTCTAATTTAATTTCCTTTTAGGCATATATGAAGCACTTGAGAGAAATGTTATATTTAAGCTCCTAAAAGCAATGTTACAGATCATGTTCTTGAGAGCAATGTTATTTATCAAGCTCTTGAGAGCAATGAGAACATTGGTTCACATGTTATCAAGATCTTGAGAGCAATGTTATGGAAGAAAGACAAAAAAGTCAATCTAAGATGATAATGTCAATGATAAAGTGAAATATAGATATAAATAAAGGATATTAAAAGTATTCAATGTTTAATCCATGTTTTCCCAAAATTTTATTTTATATTTTAGTTAGTATAATGTTACTCAGTGCTACTTGCTATAACGTGTTTTCCATTTTGCTTTGCATGGTTGGGGGAACAATGCCCACAAGTAAGGAGCAAATAATGACTAAAGAAGAGCAAGCTAAGGATTCAAAGACCTTCGAGTGCAACCTGCTAGTGTGCAATCTGTTGGGATGGTATGCCTAGAGAGCCAATCATATGATGATTTTGGTGGCATATCATATAAAGGATTTGATCAATAGTATATAAAGGTAAGATTATGATTCATTCTGTTTCACTTAGTTATGAGATAATGGGGAAACATGATGAATGTCTAGGGAATGATAATTACTCAATGTTGTATGTCTTCAAGTATGTGACTTAAACAATGATATCATACAAATATTAAGAGTATGTACATTCTTGTTATGCCCCTTGTCATATGTTACTGTGGAAGGAAAATAGACAACAATAACACATAAGACTAGACTGTGTGTTGGTTGATGACAGAATCTCATTACTCATGATATGTGATATCAAACTGAGCACACAGATACTTGTTAGAGAATAATGTATCGGACAGACTGACACATGAAAACCATGTATGGTGGTCATAGTCATCTCTCATAGTGAAGGTGGTGATTGTGATTCTTAGACCTAAAGTCACTATACTCATGACATGTCATTTGGCATACTTTGACATCATCCAACATAACCGTAAATAAGGATTGGCATAACAATGATGATTGGGTGGCTGTAACACATGAGGATTGACTATGAGTGATGTAGATGGGAGTTGTCCCTCCTACTAGAGTTGATATCCTGTCCACATGATAAGAGAGATTGAGAAATGAAAGTGCATGCACATGTTAAATAAATAAATGATATTAGGACACATATATCTCTGTCAGTCTTTTGTGGTTTAAGGAACATGGATTGAACATTGAGAGGATGACGATTCCATGCCTCAAGTTCCATATGGATATTAGATATAAAGGAATTATACAATCATTATAACACCTTACACAGATTGTAGGTTTAAGTTGTTCTCCAACTTTCCATTCACTTGGGTAGCATTGATGTATGACTAGGCAACACTTTTCTTGTGATTTCACAAACCACTTATGGATGTTCAATGCCAATGTGATATGGGACCTATAGGGTCACTGTGGGCTCTGATATCCAAAACCACGATATAAACTTAGCGGAAGCGATTCGATTAACAGCGGAAGACAAAAATCACGGGAAATTAAAACTTTTCGAGATAAGAGCTTGAATCTATAAAAACTTCTTTCATAAAAGGAGATAAACTGTTTACATCTCAGATAATTACTTCTTGAGTAATTATATACAACATGATACAAAATCTCAAGAACTCAAAACCAAAATCTCAGACCAAAGACTCCAAGGACCTGAGAGTACAGAGAACACATAGAACTGGCTATCTAACTATACAACTCAGCAGTCTGAATCTCCACCTGAGATTTACTGCTGCTCTTGATGCTACTGCTGCTGATATTGGTCACCTAAAGATTGATTCCTTCGCCCTCGACGACCACCTAAAAAGTTGAAATCTATGGGGTGAGACAATTTTAAATAATTGTCCCAACGAGAGTTATAACTCTTCGCCAGAAGCTTTATTATAGCAACCAAGAATAACATAGGCAATAAAAGCTTTAAGGTAATCAGCAGCAGATTGTTATCAATTAGAACTACAACATTTAAGGAATATGAAGAACATGTATACTAAGTAATGTATCTTCCATCAATGTATCTCGTAGTTCAACCTAAGCAGATATGCTACGCGGTTGATTATGTTTTACAAACATCATTATGCCCTGCGGAGATGAGGTATACCGCTCATACTCCAACCGATCACTATTAAGTCGCATCGGTATCATAGATAGGTCATCAAAAGAGCCGGATTCTTATGACCTCATCTTCCTCAGTCAGTAAGAGGATCAACATGCAGGACATCTAGTGTCTCTACTACTATAGCTTACCAGGGTATTCTGGTACTTCGCTATTAGAGTCACAGTGGCATTCTGTACTCTCTTCGCTACCGAAAGATTTCTTGTTTATCTCTCATCGATGCTGTATAAAAGATTTCCCTCGGGAGATTAGTGTTACATCACCCCGGCATAAAGCATAGTGAAGGATTGATAGATTAAGATACATCTACATCAATTCCTACACTAGGATGTAAGGAAATTCACATCCATATTACCCCACATATTCAAAAATATGTGCTCCAGGAATCCCCTTAGGAAACCTGTTTCACCATCATTTAACTCCTCACAATGATGGATCTATGATCAGGGCTCTACATGGTATGATTATACTTGATTAGTTAGGTACATTTCAGTATTCTTTTATCATCATACATTTTTTCAAACATTAATCATTAGCATAGAAGCTATGAAGGAAGAATACTAAATGTAACAAGCCTAACTCTCATCAATTATCATTTCTCAATATTCTCATCACAAGTCATCTCTTAAAGCATGACCTTGATGGTATTCATGGCTCTCACAGCCTATCAATCTCATAAGATGCTATTAACAAGGCATCAGGATATATCACTATTCATAAAGCTAAAAACATGCTTTCAATGAATATAGTATCATCATCCATACCTGGATATGATCATCCTCATAAAGGAACCTGCATGGTTGAATCAAATGATAACAGTAAATAACTCATTTAAAGAAGTTATATCTCCCTACTCATACAAGAGCTAGGTTTCCCTGGTTTTCATCAATTAGGGTTTACTATTCACATTACATGTCATCACCCTAGAATTAGGGTTTACTATTCACCTCATGGTGAAATGATCTCATAACATCCTCATGTATGAGAAACATCATCATTAAAGACCTCAGATAAGATTAAGATTCATCAATTATCATAATTAGGGTTTCCATGATCTCACATAAGTGGATCATACCTAAACTTGCACATTCATGTATATTGAAGGCATCTTACTTGATTTTCCATTATAATTGGTACTTTTTCTCTCCTCTAACTAGTAGATAGTGATTACACCACTCTAGATTAGGTTGGGTTAAGTCCTTATTGATTAACACCAGTCAACTCATCACTATCATGTGATTAGGGTTTGATTAAAACAAGGTATTACTCAATTGAACCTTTCAGGGGAATTTTGGTAATTTACCCATTGATCATCATCATGGGTCAATTCATTAGCCACATAGTCCCTTAACATCTTAGGTTACCATTAGGGTTTATATCAGATCATCATTGAGCCATTTACACCATCAAGTGATTAAGTATAATCAACCTTGAAGGTCTCCAACTGGTTTAGGGTTTGACCTTCAACCTTCAACCCATTTGATTCTTAGATGACCTTGAACTCGTTTAACCTCAAAATACCTAGAACCCATTTGAGCCTTAAACGAGTGTGGACCCACTTAATCTTAAACGGGTGTGGGCCCACTTGAGTCTAAACGGGTGTGAACCCAAAGGAGTCTAAACGGGTGTGAACCCGTTTGAGGTCAAACGAGTGTGAACCCGTTTGAGGTCAAACGAGTGTGAACCCGTTTGAGGTCAAATGAGTGTGGACCCGTTTGAGGTCAAATGAGTGTGGACTCGTTTGGACTCAAACGAGTGTGGACCAACTTGGTTTCAAACCGCATAAACATAAAAGGTGACACATAGGTTATGATAGAATAGGGTTTCCTATGTTGAAACCTTTAATTGGCCAATACCATGTTTACCACTTACAAATTGAGTCAATTAGGATGAGCCTCAATCAATTGGACTCCAATTTGACCCTCAATTGAAATCTAATTAGGATTAAGTCTAACTCAATTAGGGTTTCCAATCAACTAATCACCAATTTTCAACAATGTGAAACAAAGTGTAATTGAACCCATCAATTGAACTCCAATTGGGCCCAAAATTGGCCCAAACGGTCTTGATATCGTTTGGATGTCCTCCAAACGGTCTTGAGACCGTTTTCCCAAATTTTGCCCAAAAACCAAGTCGGTTGGATAAGGGTTGAACCCTAATTAGGTCTAAAATCAGCAATTTTAGAATTCATCAACTTATTGTAGTTGGACCTTCAATTGATCAATTTTCCTTAACCCTAGACCTCCAAACGGTCTTGGGGTGTCACTAAACGAGTTTGAAACCGTTTGGGTGAACCCCAAATGGGTTTGAACCCGTTTGGTCCTTCAACCTAAAACTCAACAAGATCTATATTTTAATTCAGCAATTTTAACCCGATTAAGGTTAGGGTGTTGAAGTGCCTTCAACTCTCAATTGGTTAGGAATTAGATTACAATTCTTTGTAGGAATGAAATTCAATATATTATGAACAGGTATCTCAAAAGGTCAATGCTTGGTCAACTCACTCAAACGGGTTGGAACCCGTTTGCCCAAAAGTTCAAGTTAATTAGTTTGGAAAAATCAGTACTTAATTCAATTCTATTGCCTAATTGATTGGCCTTCAACCTACGATTCCTTTGGAGTTAACCCCTCAAATTTGGTGGGTCATTAGCCTACATAATTGTGAACAGAAAACCCAAACGGTCCACGCTTGGTCAACCCTATGAAATGGTCTTGGGGTCGTTTTGATCCAAACGATCTTGTAGGATCGTTTGAGATCAAACGGGTTGAACCCGTTTGACCTTAAACGAGTTGCACTCGTTTGGACCAAAAGGGTCCAAGGTCATTTCATAAAGTGGCCTAGGAATCCACGCCCATCATCCTCAACCTATGTTCAGGTTGGTTCCTCCACCGTTTTACTTGCAAAAGAGCAAGGAAGAAGGGAGGTAGAAGAAGAACTAATCATAGAAAACAAGAACAATGATATGCATAACAAAGCTAAGGGTTAGAGTTATAAAACCCGCCTTAAGGTCGTTCCTTGAGCTCCAAGCTTACAAGCTTCAAGTCTTTAATGGTGTCTTGAGCTCCACAGGTCGGCCAAGGGTTTTTCTCCAAAGAAAGGTTGGGAAAAGATGGCTAGAACGAGAAAGCTAAGTGAGAAAACTAGCAATCCATCCTTTTAACATGATTTCCTCCATGAATCCAAACTAGAAGGTGGTGTTCTCTTACCTTAGAACAGGTTGGTCGTTTCCCTGAGCTCCAGATCTTGGCCTTGGTCGGTTGAGTAAGATGAGAAGTGAGGAAGTGAAGGAAAACGTTTGCTTGGTTTGGAAAGAAAGGTGCTTATATAGTTTAGGCTGATTTACACCATAAAGACCTCTAGAACTTTGAAATTCTCATCCAAGTCCTTTCTTATCTAATGGAACGTCCAATCTCATCTAAACTTATGCAAAGCTCATGAAATTTCAAGATCTAAGGGTAAAGAAAGCCAACTTTCAACTAGGGTACATACATGAAAGGTTTCCTTACTCAAACTTAGTGAATTTTATGTACAATGGTCATTTTTCTTATCTGATTATTCATTGATGTGTCCCTTTCACCATTTCTACTCTAAATGATTACAAGAGTCATAAAAGATGTTCTAGATGGTGTATTTTACAAGTTGCACCCCTCAAATTGGGTAAACTGCATTTTACTCCAAATTAGGGTTTTTAAGCATAAGGATTATTCCACAAGCTGCATCTAGATGCCCAAGCTTGGGAAATCCATCATGTCTCATCATATTCACTCATATGATGTCTCATGATCAAAAGAACATCTTAACATGTGCAATTGCAAGTTAACCCCTTAACTGGGTAATTTGCACATAAGCCCCTACATTACCAAAATAATACTACAACTTTGATTAAAAAGGACAAAATTGAAAGTATATATATTCCTGAGGAACTTAATTACATGTCAAAAGATAATCACCAGGGTTTAATTACATATTTAGGCAAAACACCTAGGGTTAGTTTATAACCCAGGTCAGGGATGTTACAAATTATCCACCCCTTACAAGGATTTCGTCCTCGAAATCAACAAAACGTATTAGGAGAAAAGAGCAGGGTATTTCCTTCTCATCTCATCCTCTAGTGCCCAAGTGGCTTCTTCAACACCACGGTGGTTCCAGAGGACTTTCACAAGGCTTAAATCTTTCTTCTTTAACTTTTTAGTTCTGCTATCAAGGATTTGACACTGGCCCTTCCTCGTAAGATATGTCATCATTCAATTCTACTTCCATAGGTTGTAGAACTGACTCAATGTCGGGGTGACATTTCCTCAGCATAGAAATGTGAAACACAGGGTGTAACCTCTGCAACTCTGGTGGTAACTCTAGTCTATAGGCTACCTTTCCAACCCGTTCAATGATTGGATAAGGTCCCATAAATCTAGGTGCTAACTTTCCTTTCCTTCCAAAGCGAAGGACTCCTTTCCAAGGTGAGACCTTGAGGTACACTCTGTCGCCAACCTGGAACTCTAACGGTCTACGACGCTTATCAGCATACGACTTTTGTCTATCCTGTGTAGTCTTAAGCTGTTGTAGTATAACTTTGATCTTCTCTGTAGTTTGCTGCACAAGATCAGGACCTAACAACTGATGTTCACCAGTCTCATACCAACATAAAGGGGATCTACAACGTCTACCATACAAGGCTTCATAAGGTGCCATATCAATACTATGCTGATAGCTATTGTTATAAGCAAACTCTATCAATCTTAGGTGTAGATCCCAACTTCCGGTAAACTGGAGAACACATTCTCTCAACAGGTCTTCCAAGGTCTGTATGGTTCATTCCGACTGTCCATCAGTCTGTGGATGAAAAGCCGTACTAAACCTTAGCTTGGTGCCTGAGGCTCTGTGTAGCTGCTCCCAAAAGTGACTTGTACACCGGGGACCTCTGTCAGAAACTATGGTGACAGGAACTCCGTGCAAACGCACTATCTCTTGAACATACAACTGTGATAACCTTTCAGTAGAAAAGGTTGTTTTGATAAGTAAGAAATGCACTATCTTAGTCAACCTATCAACAACTACCCAAATGGAATCATGTCCTTTGCTTGTCCTGGGTAGGCCAACAACAAAGTCCATGGTCACATGGTCCCACTTCCACTGTGGTATGGGTAAAGGTTGCATTGTTCCTACAGGCTTTTGGTGTTCAGCTTTAACTTGCTGACACACAAGACACCTCATCACAAACTCTGCAACATCCTTCTTCATTCCAGGCCATCAGTACAAATCTTTCAAATTTCGATACATCTTGGTGCTCCCTGGATGCATAGCATACATTGAAGAATGAGCTTCCTCCAGGACTAACTTCCTCATGTTATCTACATCTGGCACTATCATCCTCCCATGATAGCACGCTACTTGATCATCTGATTCATGAAAACCTTCTCGCTTCTCATCACCATACCCAGATCTGATCTGCTGAACTGCAACATCAACTTGCTGTGCCTCCCTAATCTGTTCTCTTAGGGTGGGTTTGATATGCATCTCAGCCAACAACCCGACAATCCATGACACCTTCATTTGTACATTGTCTTGCCTTAAGGAGATAAACATATCTCTCCTAGGGCATACTAAAGAGTTTAGTTGTGCTCTATCCATGGTTGATGTTGCTGATTTCCTACTCAAGGCATCTGCAACCACATTGGCCTTTCCTGGATGGTAATCAATTGTACAATCGTAGTCCTTGATTAACTCCATCCAACGACGTTGCCTCATGTTAAGCTCATGCTGAGAGAAGATATACTTAAGATTTTTGTGATCTGTGAAAATCTGGAATGTCTCTTCGTAGAGATAATGTCTCCAGATCTTCAGGGCATGAACCATAGCAGCTAACTCCAGATCGTGTGTCGGATAATTCTCTTCGTGTTTCTTAAGCTGTCGTGAAGCAAAAGAAATCACTTGCTTATCCTGCATCAACACACATCTGAGTCCATTCTTGGAGGCATCACAGAAAACTATGTATCCTTTTCCTTGCTCAGGTAACACAAGCACAGGTGCACTTGTCAACCTCTCCTTCAACAGCTGAAAAGACTGTTGACACTTATCACTCCAGGTAAAAGGAGCATCCTTCCGGGTTAACTTGGTTAAGGGTAAGGCTATAGAACTGAAATTCTTAATAAACCTTCGATAATAACCAGATAATCCCAAGAAACTTCGAATCTCCGTTGGTGTCTTCGGTTGTTCCCACTGTAGAATAGATTCTACCTTTGTAGGGTCAACACAAATACCCGAGGCAGATATCACATGTCCAAGAAAAGATACTTCCGGCAACCATAACTCACACTTGCTAAACTTAGCATATAGCTTATGTTTTCTTAGCAGAGTTAGAGCCTGTCGGAGATGTTGTTCATGCTGCTGAGCATCTTTACTATAAATCAGAATGTCATCTATGAAGACGACAACACACTGATCAAGGAAAGGTCGAAAAACTCTATTCGTGAGTTCCATGAATGCAGCCGGTGTATTGGTTAGTCCAAACGACATAACCGTGAACTCATAGTGACCATATCGTGTCCTAAAGGAAGACTTTGATATGTCACTATCCTTAATACGGAGTTGATGATATCCAGACCTCAAGTCTATCTTTGAGAAGACTGTTGCACCACGCAACTGGTCAAAAAGATCATCAATCCTCGGCAACGGGTACTTATTCTTTATTGTTACTTTATTGAGTTGTCTATAATCAATGCACAACCGCATTGACCCATCTTTCTTTTTAACAAACAAAACCGGAGCACCCCACGGTGAAGTGCTCGGTCGGATAAAACCCTTCTCAAGCAACTCTTGAAGTTGTTTCTTGAGTTCTGCCATCTCAGCAGGCGCCATCCTATACGGTGTCTGGGCTATAGATTTTGTATCTGGGATCAAATTGATTTCAAAATCAATTTCCCGAGGCGGTGGTATACCTGGAAGTTCTTCAAGAAACACATCCTTGAATTCCCTGACTATAGGAACTTCAGCAGGGTTGGGACCTTCTTTGGTAACATCTACTACATGTGCCAGGAATGCATAACATCCTTGCCTCATTAGCTTGTTAGCAACCATAGCTGATACAAGACAGGTGGGCAGAATCTTTCTCTCTCCTTGAAAGATCCATGTGCTGCTATCATCAGCAAACACAGCCTGTTTGGATTCACAATCCAAGACAACTCGATACCTTTCTAAGGTATCCATCCCGAGGATTATATCAAATCCTTGCATATCAAGTGGTATAAGGTCCACTTGAATGTGATGATCAGAAAAGAAGACGATGCAGGGAGAGCATACCTCCTACAAAACGGCAGACCCACTCAACAAAGTTTCCAAACACAAGCTATCTTCCCTATGAATAATTGGCATATTGCAGCTACGAATCACTCTCTGAATGATAAAGGAGTGCGTAGCACCCGGGTCAATCAAAACAGATACAACATAGGATTTAGACATATCAGAATATAAAAGTTCCATCTGACCTGCCACTACCCGTGGATTGACCACTGCATCTGGTCGGTTCATAGAATAGAACCTCGATGTCGCCTAGTGTTGAGGTGGTATTGATGATCCATCTTGAGACGCTTGTCCACGTCCTCGAGCTGCTCCTTGAGATTGCCTTCTCTGTGATCCCTGTTGACTCTGTCTCGGAGGCTGTGTCACACTGACAGGCCTAGATCGGCAGTCCTTCATCAAATGTCCCACCTTCCCACAGATGTAACAGCTCTTCTCCAGTTGTTGTGGTCTGGGTGGTCCTGTAACTGACATTGATGCTGAACTGTGAGTCTCTTGTAGTGGTAGGCTTCGTCCCCTGCCTCTACTTGGTGTCCACTGTGTCTGAGCACTAGTTCTGGGTGGTGGAGGTGTAGGTGCAGAGAATCTAGGCTTCTTAAAGTCTCTAGATGAAGAACCCTGGAACTGCGGATATCTTTTATGGGTTTGTGTCTTCTCAACTACGGATTTCTCTATCCTTCGGACTGACTCAATGAAGGTAGCAAACCTCTCCCGATTCTCTAGGGCAGACACAGGAGTAGTCAAGTCGGCGTTTAAACCCTTCTCAAACCTTCTGATTCTTTCTTCTTCTGTGGTAGCCATGTGCGGACAAAACCACAATAACTCCATGAACTTAGCTTCATACTCGCTAATATTCATCATGCCTTGCCTCAATCTCTCAAACTGAGAGATCTTCTCGTCTAGGAAGGTCTTTGGAAAATATCTATTGATAAATTCCCGACAAAAATCTTCCCACGAGATCTCCACTCCAGGCCTCTTCTGCTCTTCCATGGTCCACCAATGACCAGCACTTCCCTTGAGAAGATAGACAGCATGTCTAACTTTCTGAGCTTCTGGGATGTTGAGGATTCTAAAAGCTTTCTCCAACTCGGTTAACCACATATCGGCATCTGCAGGATCAGCTATTCCAAAGTATTCGGTTGCTCCGACACAACAAAGTCGCTCGAACGTCTTACCGATACCTTGTCCTTCAGGCTGGGAAGGTGCCCTAGGTGCAAGCATGGGCATCCTGTCAGTGATGTGTGTCATAGCAGTCATAAACTGCCCGAACATAGTTTGAACAGCTAGGTTTCCCATGTCAGCTGGGTCAAACTGAGGTGGTTCTCTGGGTGGCTCAGGTACAGGTTGTTCTATCTCCGGGTTCCTTGCACCTCCTTGGGGTGCAACAACACTACTTTCTGCCACATAATCCTCGTGTTGTTCAGACATCCTTAATTATCTTCTTCTCCTGAGGAGCAGAAGACTCTATTAGATAAGAAAGAAATACTAAGGATAGACTCGACATCCTAAGTCCTATGTCTCTGTAGACTCAGCGAACCTAGAGCTCTGATACCACTAATTGTGGGCTCTGATCTCCAAAACCATGATATAAACTTAGCGGAAGCGATTCGATTAACAGCGGAAGACAAAAATCACGGGAAATTAAAACATTTTGAGATAAGAGCTTGAATCTATAAAAACTTCTTTCATAAAAGGAGATAAACTGTTTACATCTCAGATAATTACTTCTTGAGTAATTATATACAACATGATACAAAATCTCAAGAACTCAAAACCAAAATCTCAGACCAAAGACTCCAAGGACCTGAGAGTACAGAGAACACATAGAACTGGCTATCTAACTATACAACTCAGCAGTCTGAATCTCCACCTGAGATTTACTGCTGCTCCTGATGCTACTGCTGCTGATATTGGTCACCTAAAGATTGATTCCTTCGCCCTCGACGACCACCTAAAAAGTTGAAATCTATGGGGTGAGAAATTTTAAATAATTGTCCCAGCGAGAGTTATAACTCTTCGCCAGAAGCTTTATTATAGCAACCAAGAATAACATAGGAAATAAAAGCTTTAAGGTAATCAGCAGCAGATTGTTATCAATTAGAACTACAACATTTAAGGAATATGAAGAACATGTATACTAAGTAATGTATCTTCAACCAATTTATCTCGTAGTTAAACCTAAGAAGATATGCTACGCGGTTGATTATGTTTTACAAACATCATTATGCCCTGCAGAGATGAGGTATACCGCTCATACTCCAACCGATCACTATTAAGTCGCATCGGTATCATACATAGGTCATCAAAAGAGTCAGATTCTTATGACCTCATCTTCCTCAGTCAGTAAGAGGATCAACATGCAGGACATCTAGTGTCTCTACTACTATAGCTTACCAGGGTATTCTGGTACTTCTCTATTAGAGTCATAGTGGCATTCTGTACTCTCTTTGCTACCGAAAGATTTCTTGTTTATCTCTCATCGATGCGGTATAAAAGATTTCCCTCGGGAGATTAGTGTTACATCACCCCGACATAAAGCATAGTGAAGGATTGATAGACTAAGATACATCTACATCAATTCCTACACTAGGATGTAAGGAAATTCACATCCATATTACCCCACATATTCAAAAATATGTGCTCCAGGAATCCCCTTAGGAAACCCGTTTCACCATCATTTAACTCCTGACAATGATGGATCTATGATCAGGGCTCTACATGGTATGATTATACTTCATTAGTTAGGTACATTTCAGTATTCTTTTATCATCATACATGTTTTCAAACATTAATCATTAGCATAGCAGCTATGAAGGAAGAATACTAAATGTAACAAACCTAACTCTCATCAATTATCATTTCTCAATATTCTCATCACAAGTCATCTCTTAAAGCATGACCTTGATGGTATTCATGGCTCTCACAGCCTATCAATCTCATAAGATGCTATTAACAAGGCATCAGGATATATCACTATTCATAAAGCTAACAACATGCTTTCAATGAATATAGTATCATCATCCGTACCTGGATATGATCATCCTCATAAAGGAACCTGCATGGTTGAATCAACCGATAACAGTAAATAACTCATTTAAAGAAGTTATATCTCCCTACTCATACAAGAGCTAGGTTTCCCTGGTTTTCATCAATTAGGGTTTACTATTCACATTACATGTCATCACCCTAGAATTAGGGTTTACTATTCACCTCATGGTGAAATGATCTCATAACATCCTCATGTATGAGAAACATCATCATTAGAGACCTCAGATAAGATTAAGATTCATCAATTATCATAATTAGGGTTTCCATGATCTCACATAAGTGGATCATACCTAAACTTGCACATTCATGTATATTGAAGGCATCTTACTTGAGCTTCCATTATAATTGGTACTTTCACTCTCCTCTAACTAGTAGATAGTGATTACACCACTCTAGATTAGGTTGGGTTAAGTCCTTATTGATTAACACTAGTCAACTCATCACTATCATGTGATTAGGGTTTGATTAAAACAAGGTATTACTCAATTGAAACTTTCAGGAGCATTTTGGTAATTTACCCATTGACCATCATCATGGGTCAATTCATTAGCCACATAGTCCCTTAA
The DNA here is from genome assembly GCA_963693085.1 of Alisma plantago-aquatica. Classification (NCBI taxonomy): domain Eukaryota; kingdom Viridiplantae; phylum Streptophyta; class Magnoliopsida; order Alismatales; family Alismataceae; genus Alisma; species Alisma plantago-aquatica. Next base: position 210,019,184 of record OY856414.1, read on the forward strand.
CATCTTAGGTTACCATTAGGGTTTAGATCAGATCATCATTGAGCCATTTACACCTTCAAGTGATTAAGTATAATCAACCTTGAAGGTCTCCAACTGGTTTAGGGTTTGACCTTCAACCTTCAACCCATTTGATTCTTAGATGACCTTGAACTCGTTTAACCTCAAACGACCTAGAACCCATTTGAGCCTTAAATGAGTGTGGACCCACTTAATGTTAAACGGGTGTGGACCCACTTGAGTCTAAACGGGTGTGAACCCAAAGGAGTCTAAACGGGTGTGAACCCAAAGGAGTCTAAACGGGTGTGAACCCGTTTGAGGTCAAACGAGTGTGGACCCGTTTGAGGTCAAACGAGTGTGGACCCGTTTGAGGTCAAACGAGTGTGGACCCGTTTGAGGTCAAACGAGTGTGGACCCATTTAAGGTCAAATGAGTGTGGACTCGTTTGGACTCAAATGAGTGTGGACCAACTTGGTTTCAAACCGCATAAACATAAAAGGTGACACATATATAGGTTATGATTGAATAGGGTTTCCTATGTTGAAACCTTTAATTGGCCTAGACCATATTAAACACTTACAAATTGAGTCAATTAGTATGAGCCTCAATCAATTGGACTCCAATTTGACCCTCAATTGAAAGCTAATTAGGATTAAGTCTAACTCAATTAGGGTTTCCAATCGGCTAATCACCAATTTTCAACAATGTGAAACAAAGTGTAATTGAACCCATCAATTGAACTCCAATTGGGCCCAAACTTGGCCCAAACGGTCTTGAGATCGATTGGATGTCCTCCAAATGGTCTTGAGACCGTTTTCCCAAAGTTTGACCAAAAACCAAGTCAGTTGGATAAGGGTTGAACCCTAATTAGGTCTAAAATCAGCAATTTTATTAATTCATAAACTTATTGTAATTGGACCTTCAATTGATCAATTTTACTTAACCCTAGACCTCAAAACGGTCTTGGGGTGTCACTAAACGAGTGTGAAACCGTTTGGGTGAACCCCAAATGGGTTTGAACCCGTTTGGGTCCTTCAACCTAAAACTCAACAAGATCTATATTGTATTTCAGCAATTTTAACCCGATTAAGGTTAGGGTGTTGAAGTGCCTTCAACTCTCAATTGGTTAGGAACTAGATTACAATTATTTGTAGGAATGAAATTCAATATATTATGAACAGGTATTCCAAACGGTCAATGCTTGGTCAACTCACTCAAACGGGTTGGAACCCGTTTGCCCAAAAGTTCAAGTTAATTAGTTTGGAAAAATCAGTACTTAATTCAATTCTATTGCCTAATTGATTGGCCTTCAACCTACGATTCCTTTGGAGTTAACCCCTCAAATTTGGTGGCTCATTATCCTACATAATTGTGAACAGCAAACCCAAACGGTCCATGCTTGGTCAACCCTATGAAACGGTCTTGGGGTCGTTTTGATCCAAACGATCTTGCAGGATCGTTTGAGATCAAACGGGTTGAACCCGTTTGACCTTAAACGAGTTGCACTCGTTTGGACCGAAAGGGTCCAAGTTCATTTCATAAAGTGTCCTAGGAATCCACGCCCATCATCCTCAACCTCTGTTCAGGTCGGTTCCTCCACCGTTTTACTTGCAAAAGAGCAAGGAAGAAGGGAGGTAGAAGAAGAACTAATCATAGAAAACAAGAACAATGATATGCATAACAAAGCTAAGGGTTAGAGTTATAAAACCCGCCTTAAGGTCGTTCCTTGAGCTCCAAGCTTCCAAGATTCAAGTCTTTAATGGTGTCTTGAGCTCCACAGGTCGGCCAAGGGTTTTTCTCCAAAGAAAGGTTGGGAAAAGATGGCTAGAACGAGAAAGCTAAGTGAGAAAACTAGCAATCCATCCTTATAACATGATTTCCTCCATGAATCCAAACTAGAAGGTGTTGTTCTCTTACCTTAGAATAGGTTGGTCATTTCCCTGAGCTCCAGAGCTTGGCCTTGGTCGGTTGAGAAAGATGAGAAGTGAGGAAGTGAAGGAAAACGTTTGCTTGGTTTGGAAAGAAAGGTGCTTATATAGTTTAGGCTGATTTACACCATAAAGACCTCTAGAACTTTGAAATTCTCATCCAAGTCCTTTCTTATCTAAGGGAACGTCCAATCTCATCTAAACTTATGCAAAGCTCATGAAATTTCAAGATATAGGGGTAAAGAAAGCCAACTTTCAACTAGGGCACATACATGAAAGGTTTCCTTACTCAAACTTAGTGAATTTTATGTACAAAGGTCATTTTTCTTATCTGATTATTCATTGATGTGTCCCTTTCACCATTTCTACTCTAAATGATGACAAGAGTCATAAAAGATGTTCTAGATGGTGTATTTTACAAGTTGCACCCCTCAAATTGGGTAAACTACATTTTACTCCAAATTAGGGTTTTTAAGCATAAGGATTATTCCACAAGCTGCATCTAGATGCCCAAGCTTGGGAAATCTATCATGTCTCATCATATTCACTCATATGATGTCTCATGATCAAAAGAACATCTTAACATGTGCAATTGCAAGTTAACCCCTTAACTGGGTAATTTTCACATAAGCCCCTGCATTACCAAAATAATACTACAACTTTGATTAAAAAGGACAAAATTGAAAGTATATATATTCCTGAGGAACTTAATTACATGTCAAAAGATAATCACCAGGGTTTAATTACATATTTAGGCAAAACACCTAGGGTTAGTTTATAACCCAGGTCAGGGATGTTACAGTCACACACATAGGAATTCACCTAGAAGAGGAGTTTATTCATGAATTATGTTTAAGTTGATTAGTAAAGATGTTTAGGTATCCAATTAGACAACCAATTAACTGACTGGACTCAGAATCATAAATTCTAAGTGTTGGACTAACCAGTTAGGGTGTCAGGTTGATTGGAAATTGAATTGTCTAAATTCTTCATGAGTTAGTACACCAATCGATTGACTCACTGGGTGAACTAATTGAGTCTAGTTGGTGAGACGACTGGTTCACCTAGTGAACTTATCAGCTCAGTCATGCCAACTGAAGCTTCTAGTGATTTTCCCGATTCATGAGAATAGTTGATCATTTCACTTGTTCAATTTGATTAGTATAAGGAATTGATGTTGGACATTAATTGGAAATGAATTGTCAATTCAAGTTGTAATTGGAAAACATGTGAAATGATTGGCTCACAGAGTGAATTGATCATTTCACTGTGCCAGCCGACCGGTTCACCTTCCACATGGCAATTAATTCATGGAAATTCTAGTCTCTTCTACTCCTACACAGACTGGGAACCTAGACCCTAACCCCTCTTATAAATAGAGGGATACTGGGGGCTTCTCAGAACACAACTCAACCGCCTCTGACAATTGTTTTCCTCTCTGGTTGTGGTAACCAATAGAGAGCCCAAGAAAGTCCTACCTACTAAAAGGAGGGATAGAAAGGGAGAACAATTTTGGAAAAACATGTTGGTGACTAGTACACCAACAGGAGGGACAAGCCCTTCCTATTAGTTCTAATAGAAAGGCAGAAGTTCTAGGTGATCCATGTGGACTTCTCAAGAGGTAAGGTGGCCTTTGCCCATCCTTAGGAGGGCAACGTCAGCCTACAGTCTATGGAGGAGTTGTCTGAGTCAGAGGGACTATAGTGGAGACCAGGAGTTGGTGTAGAGGAGTCCCAGTGCAACAAGTTATAGACGCTGAACTTGCTCCAGTACTAGGTATGGACTTGTTAAACCATCCTTCTCATTATATATTTGTTGACACGATCTTTCTATCCTAGGGAATATGGATAGATAAAATTTTGTTTTTGTTGCCTACTTTGTGCCCATATTTCCCTACAGTGGCATCAAAGCCATATCAAATTACTATGTTTTGGGATAATTGATATGATTGGATTTTGTTTTTTATCAGTTATTTGTTGCATACGATGTGTATACTTAAATTGATAATGCGTATATCCGATCAAAGACCACATGTAATCACAAACTAATATATACATATATATGTATATATATAATTATAATTATAATTATAATTTACACACATCACCCTAAAAGAGAGTTTTGATGGTGTCTGTGTAGCATGGTTATGACCAATAACCTAAATATTTGTGTGTGGTTGAATGGTTGGTTTATTTACTATTTTATCCCAATTTCCGTACTAAGCCTCTACCTTATTCTTCCCAGTATAGAAGTATTATTGTTTCCTACCTTTTCTCCCCTCAAATGTAACTCGAGGTTCTTTATTACAATGTCATAAGTTTTATAGCAAATAAGATAGTTTCTTTTCTTTCTACGGTGAAGATGATGATCAATGTCAGGCAAGCCAACCGTTTCACATGACCAACTAACCGAATGGAGGACCGAGGATGAAAGACCATAGGAGCAGTGAACTGATCGACTGGTGGACCCAACCGACCATCTAGAGGTTTTCAAACATCAGTTTGATAGGAGGCCAACTGATCATCTTAGGCGAACAACTGACTAACCAAGAGGCGAGACAACTAGTTCAAGGGTTGAACCGATTAACCCAATTTGGCAAGCCCAGATCTACACCAACATCAGGTTCATGCATGTGATGTAGACCTAGGTTGTGGTAATTCCTTGTGGTTTCAAGGAATTGCATTAGTATGGCCATAACCATCACTTTTTATTTTAATATTACATGTTTACATTGTGGGTATAACATGTATATGATACATACCATATATATGTAGTGATTGGATAGAGTATATGCATTTATAGATATACACAAACTCCCTCAAATAAAATATTAAGTCTTAGATGCTTTCCATTAGTGGCACACATGAAAAGATTGATCGACTAAGTGGGGGCACCCAAGGTTGGTGCACTATCTATCTTGTGGAAGTATGATGGTAGTAGTGTGAGTCTACCAAGCATGGTGCATTATTACCATGTTGGCTTTTGGGCTATGCTTAATTGTGTGACCTTAATGATATTAAGAACCAGAGGCATGTAGATGTATATGGCAAGGAGTTTCACATATCATATATCCAAGAATTGCATATGATGCAATTGACAGACATTGTCTACCTTAATGACTGACTATGGACGCTGGCGTTGGTCGGGTAATAGTTGAATTATTTTGGATCTTGGCTCACAAGAAGATTGTATGTTGTGATCTTCCAAATCGATATGTGAGGGCTATCAATTTGAGTAAAAATAGTGAGAGCGATAGTTAATTAAAGACCTAATTAACATCATAAAATTTTAATCAATTGAAATTAAATAAAAATGAGTTTTAACAAAATTGCAAATTCTTTTGTAGAATAAAATGGCAACACACAAAAACAACTTTTCTTTGCGATAAGTCCTTGAGAAGGATAAGTTAAATGGGAACAACTTCCACAACTAGTTCAGGACGCTGAGAATTGTTCTCACACAGGAGTGCAAGATCTATGTCCTGGAGATGTGAGAGCCAAATGAATCTCTTCACAATGCACCTAAGGCTATCAGGGATGCTTCAAGAAGCATGCATGAGATGTTGTTGATGTCAAATATGATGCTATGCTCCATGAATGATGAGTTGCAAAGGCAGCATGAGAACATGGATGTTATTGAGACAGTCACACATCTTACAAACATGTTCCAATATTAGGCAAGACAGGAGAGATATGATGCATCCAAGGCATTGTTCAAATGTAACATGGCAGAAGGAGATCCAATAGGTCCTCGTGTGCTCAATCTCATTGGGTATGTGGAGACCTTGCTAGACTGGGATTCCCCTTGGATCAAGAGTTGGCCACTAATTTGATTCTTCAATCCCTGTCGAAATGATACAATCATTTTATCATGAATAACATTGAGAAACTATTTACAGAGTTATTAGGCATGGTGAGAATAGTTGAGACACAAATGAAGAAAGACAATCCCAAGTCTACGATGATGATCAGAAAGATAAAGTGAAAGTCTAAAGGCAAAGGTAGAGTTAAGAAGATTTATAAAGATAGCCTAGAGCCTAAGTTTTCAGATCTCAAGGCAAAGGGAGTAATAAAGAAGTGAGACAAATGTCACCACTGTCACCATGATGGACATTGGAAGAAGAATTGCCCCCTTTGGTTGGAGGAACTAAATAAGAAGAAGGAGGAGATAGAGATATGCACATCAGGTATATATGATATAAGATAATTCTAAATTACTTCTTCACTAGTATGTGATACTGGATGTAGATCTAACATACATTGATGTGCATGATATGACAAGAAGTAAAGCATTTATGAAAAGGCAAGAGTGGACTGTGCGGAGCAAGAGTTGCTGCAGCTTTAGTATACATTTAGAATTTATCTTAGCCCATTGGACATGTAATAGAATTAGTTGAACTACTATTTTATTATGCCAAAATAGAAACATTTTACATTATGCATCTTGTATGACAAGGATGATAAATCAATAAAGTTTTGTTAATGCTTCTATTTTAAAGATGTGATCTTGTATGGAAATTCCCCAACATCTAGTAATCTTTATATGAAAGGATCTAAAGATGAATGTTAGTAATGTAAATAACAAAAGGATTATAATTGATAACTAAAACAATATTTAACATTTTCATCTTGGGCACATATATAAGAAATGCATATCTAGAATCCATATTTATGTTTATCTAAAGTCCTTGGTTATTGAACCAAAAAGAGAAATGCTAGTGTTAGTTATGAGCAATATGACAATACATCCTTCACTAGATGTAGTGGGAAGATAAGCACTCTGTTAGAACTTATACATGTTGATGTATGAAGATATTACAATTTAAATTCTAGAGCTAGTTGTTTTTACTTCATTATACTCACTGATGATCTCAGTTGATATAGGGTTTGTATTTTGTGAAATACAAACATGAATCTCTTAAAGTGTTAAAGGAGATTATAAATGAAGTATAATTTTGATAAAATTATTAAGAAACTTTGATATGATCAAATATCAAAATACTTTACCTCAATAGTTCGAGTAACTTCATGATAGACTATGGCAGCGTATCACAAATCAAATCCACCTAAAAACATAATGATGTGTCACAAAGAAGGAATTACATCATGGTAGATCATGATGTAATTATCTTTTAATCTAATCTTCTAATCTCCTCAATAATATATACTTTACACTAAAACAATGTCCCATCTAAATGGTTCAAAAGACATCATATGTGATATGATATGGGAATGTCCCAATATGCCTTAAGGATTGAAACCAATATAGAGAAAGTAGTTTCTTGAAAAGGTTTATCCACAAAGAATGATTGTTGAATGCTACTTTAATCATAGTCTGAAAACAATATGTTTTTTTCTAGGATAAATGAGTTCCAAAAGAGTCAGTGGGAGTAAAGTAGAACTAAAATTTTTTGAGGTCAACAAGGAGGCACAATGGAATAAAGAGAATCACAAATTGTTGTGGAATCTAAAATTCCTTACGTAACATAGAGCTCATAGTTTTAGTAAGAACATATCTAAGACTATAAGATTGTAAATCCTATAAGTCATATAAAATATGCGTTGGTCATAAGATGATGAGAAAAAAATTTAGACTATTAAGGAACATAATATGAGAGATGGCCTTATAGCCATTAGGGAGTCCAAGTACACTAACAAGGTATGACCTTGGTAGTACCACCTAAAGGGGTAAAACACATAAGGTGTAGTTGGATTTCATTGTGAATACCAATGTGGATATCCTAAAAGATGGATTGGATGCATATGTTTTAATATCAGTTCAAGTTGTTGAACATGAACAAATTCCTTCACCGATTTCCATGCTTGTTGTTGCAGCTAGTATAGACTATGAGATTTGGCATATGAAGCTTAAAAGTGCATTCCTTAAAAGGAATATATGAAATGACATGTATGTGACACACCCTAAATGTTTTATAATTTCATGAATGCAAATAAACTATATAAGCTATAAAGTTCAATCTTAGAGATTGAAACAAGAATCTCAGAGATGTGATCTATGGCTTGACAAGACAAACAAAGAGTTTGACCTGAATCAAGATAAAAGATGAAATATGCTATTAAAAAATATTTAGTGTGAGTATATATGAGTATTCCACACGTAGATAGCATCTCAATATCGTAAGTATTGATACCTGGCATGGAAATCACTTTTAGTGATGAAGAATTACTTGAAACATCCTGTATGATAGGAGTTGAGATCTATACGGATAAATTTGGAAAGTTTCATAACCTAAAATAAGCTCATATAATAGCAAGGTGCTGAAAGAGTTCAACATATAGGATTCAATGAGAGAGAATCTAGCCATGATTCATGGATTAGTCTCTCAAGAACCCTATGTTCATATTCTTATGAAGAATGGAAAACAAAGAGTGATATGCTATATGCACTAGAAATTGGATCTATAATGTATGCTATTTAATGTACTCCTACCCTAGTCTTGTATTTATTAGACATGAAAAGATGGTATTACTTTTGAATGAGGGTCATTGGAATGTCATTAAAGATATCCATTAGTACTTGAGAAGAACTAAAGGATTAGTTTCTAGATTATAGCAACAAGGAAGAATTGAGTGTAAAGGGTTACACTGATGCAAGCTTCTAAATGACAAAAACTAATCGCAATATAAAATGTGTTTAATTTTGAAAAAAGAGTTTGTGTTTGAAGGGTTTCAAGATACAGACCATTAATTCAATTCTATAATAGAAGTTGAGTATCCGGGTGTTGTGAACACTAGAAAGGATACTATATGGATCTAGAGCTTCATATAGATGAACTTGAATATGTTCCAACCATGGATGACACATTAGAGATATTGTGACAACAATGGAGCTACCGGTTACACAAGGAATATCAGATAGCATATTACGATAATTCCATCTCATATGAGAATTCATACAACCAAGAGATGTGAAACATGTAGTATAACGACTATAGAAAAATGTTGCTAACCCACTGGGTTAGCACTTGCATAGTAGAATCATGATGGACATTTTTAGATCACTAAGAATATGATTTGTGGATGATTAGCTCTAAGTGCAAGTGGGAGTCTGATTGAATGGTATGCTCAGAGATACAATCATATGATAATTGTGATGGCATATCATATAAAGATTTTGATCAATAATATATAAAGGAAAGCTTCCAATTCATTCTATTTCACTCAATTATGAGATAATGAGGAAACATGATGAATTTATGGAGAATGAAAATTACTCAATGAAGTATGTCTTCAAGTACGTCACTTGAACAATGAGATTCCCTAGTCAAATGTTATTGTGGATGGAAAATAGACAACAACAACACATAAGACTAGAGTGTGTGTTGGTTGATGACAGAATCTCATTAGTCATGTTATGTGATATCAAACTGAGCACACAAATACTTGTTAGAGAATAGTGTTTCAAAAAGAGCCACCTTGAGAGTGATACATAGAAACCATGTATGGTGGTCATAGTCATCTCTCATAGTGAAGGTGGTGATTGTGATTCTTACATCAGAAGTCACTACACTCATCACATGTTGTTTGATATACTTTTACATCATCAAACATAACCTTGAATAAGGATTGTCATAACATTGATGATTGGATAGTTGTGACACATGAGGGCTAGCTATAGTGATGTAGATGGGATTTGTGTAACGACCCTCAAAATTCAGTCCCAAAAATTCTTGATGTTTAATAAAGGTGAAACTCTAGGTTGAATGAATTTTTCTTACATTTGTTCATTTAAGTGGAGACCATGCTTAAGTAGTATGTTAGAATGAGTTTAGACTACATCAAGATATTATGTAAATCATTAATTTGATTCATCAACACTTATACACATCAATGTCAATTAATGTACAAAATCTAACCCTAATTATGCAATGGTGACTAGTTAGGGGTTAATTGATAGTTTTGGAACACATACATATAAAATGTATCCCATTGAATTGTTTATGAATAGATAATAGACCAATAGAGATTCCCTCATATTTTGGTAATAAAATTCCTTTTTAATGATTATTAATGTATTTGTTACCCTAAATAGATAATGGTGCAAAAAACCTATTTCCCTATCTCTTATCCAAAATCTAATTGGATATTTGAATTCCTCATGGTTGAATCAGCTTCCCTACCATATTTGGTTGGATTTGGATAATCCTAGATGCCCCAAATGTTATAAAAAAAAGAAAGGGAGACATAATGATATTATGTGATCTAATTATTCAATAATGCATACGTTTTAGACCAAAGTCCAGGCTGATACAGCCTATCACACACTACCTAATATGAACGGGCTCCTTATGATCCATTGGATAACCATCGTAGGGTAGGGCATTCATCCCCTACCTCACACAAAGTCTGTGCGGGGAAGGGAACAGAACCCCGACCCCGGTGGCATGCGTTATCCCTCTCCCTCCTCAATGATTTCCCGTTATCTCGATGCCAACAGATTCGGGAGGTAATCACAAGCTTAGGGAACCCTAGCATCACCCCTATATATTTTCCTGTGAGAAACACCCAAATTGGCTTTTCTTCTTCAGTTGTGTGGCCGCCATCCCCACAACACCGCATTAAAGGGGACCAACATCCAAGCATATGGTGCAGATTCTGCTAGAGGCGTACACACCAGCCAACTAGGGTGGCTAGATGCACTCCATGAGGTCAGAACACATGGGATGGGATTTTTCTTTCGATATTTATATTTTCCCTAACCAAGTCGATCACAAAAACTAAACAGGTCACCTGCAAGCATACGGGGTACTGTTGTAGTATAGGTGATTGGCAAGAAAGGGGTCGGTCCACAGGGATAGAAGGGGCACTAGAGTTAGGTAGTGTGCGCTATGTTCCTAGTGCAAAGATTAGGGTTTGAGGGTTTTAAAAGGGTTGTTTGTTGATTACTCTAGATGAACAAGTTAGAAAGGCAGAATGGAAACTAGGTTATCAAAAAGTTAGATTATCTTAAGCAAGACAAAACTAAACAATTAGGCTAAAGAATTAACCAAACACGAGCAAGATGAACTATACTACTCTAGCAAGGAAAGGAGCAATTAAGAAATTAAACTAACCACTAGAAATAGCAAGAGCCTAAGTTAACACTAAAGAGAAATACTAAGCAATTAACTAGATTAAGCAAAAGTAACTAAACTAAACTAGCATGAACAAAAAAAATAGAGCAGTTTGGGTTTTAACAAGTTGATTATGGTAGGTGGGCCATTTGGGGGATGTAACTTTGATATTAGTTGGGGGAGATCATTAGACATGCAAGGTTCTCAAATTATATCTAGATTACCAAACCAAACATTAAGGTCAATGCCATTAGAATATACCCTACACTACTAGCAAAAGACTAGGGTTAGGTGTAATTCTAAAGGGATTAGCCAAATATAGGTTTCTAGAGTAAGTGATAGTGAGAAATTGAGGGTTGAGGGTAGAGATGGGAGTAGATATGATGGTATTTGACCTCATGTCACTAACCACTCTAGCCTTTAGAAGGCCCTAGGAAATTACATTACTCTCACTTACACTAGCTACTTAAATCTCACACTCACTTGTTGAAGGAGGGATGTGTATGTAGGAACAAAGGGGCTAGCTAGGGATCCACTAATTGGACCTAGAAGCTAATCCTAAGATTGCCGCATACACTCCAATTCCTCCTAGAAGCTAAGTGTCATCAAACATCTCAAAGCAAGAAATCCATGTTATAAGCACAAACCACATGCAATAAATTAGGAAATGAGATAGAAGCAAAAGGCAATCATCATATATAGAAAATGAGTTCATTATAACCAATTTCCCCCCAACATGATATCAAAGTCACATTTTAACCACAAACAGCCCACCACTAGGGGCTTAGCTACACATGATCAAAGAAACTATAAAAGAGAGGGGAAGAAGAGGTAGAAACACCTTGAAGCTTGATGAAGTGGCCTTCTTCATCACCTCCAAGCTATTGTGGATGACCTCCCTCCTCCAAGGGTGCAGGGGAGCATGAAAATATGGGGGGTTATGGATGAAAACCTAGAACACTAGGTTTCCAAGGTGGGATGAGGGTGGAAATGGTGGATGATGAGCTAAAATGTGAAGGGATTGCACTAGGAGCTCAAGGAAGGAAGATGGAAGCTTGGAGAAGCTATGGGAGAGGCCAACCTTCGTGCCTCAGCCACCACCTATGTTTATATAGGTGGTGGGGAGGCACTACGGTAAGTAGGGGCAGTTTAGGAAATACATTGTAAAAGTAGGGTAGGGTTGGTGGATCACCATGGCCGTGGTGGTGTGCCATGGCCATGGTGAGGGTAGTGGGACACGGTCGTAGGGTGGAAAAATGGTCGTGGTATGGAGGGAGTGGTGAAAAGCTAAGTAGTATGGTGGTGGCCACGGCCGTGGCAGAGTGCCACGGTCGCGGTGGGTGAGGGGCACCACGGCCGTGTTGGGTAAATGATCATGGAGTAGAACCATGGGCGCTTCATACTTCATCAGCCACGTCGTGGCAGTGAGCCACAGTCGTGGCACCTTGGGTGAAAACCCTGTTGAAAATTGGAACTTTGGTCATTAATTCCCACGACCATGGGGATGGCCCACGACCATTTTCTCTTCTCCTGACCATGACCGTGCAGATGGCCACAACCGTGGTGTCTTCAATGGACACTGTCATGGCAGGTGGCTACGGTTGTGGGATTCTATGGGAAAACCTTGTTGAAAAGGGCAAAGAAAAAATGCACGACCGTGGTGTTGTGGCCACAACAGTGGTGAGGCTTGCATTAATTGATTTCACTTCAAACTCCATCATTCTTGGATGTCTTTGCTTGGGGATGACTCTTGGCCATTGGAGGTAGGTTGAGGAAGACTTTGGGGCCTTCTTTGGGTCCCTCCATGATTGGGGGAACCCTAAAACTCCTTCTTTCTCTCTCATCCATCTAAACATGGTCCAAGTACCTGAAAAAAGTGCAAAGAACATCCATAAGCATATTTGCAATGATAAGCACATTAGGGGCAAACACTTGTAATCTAACATGTTTAGATGTGATTTAAGTACAAAATGACACATGATGGAGCCCTAAAATAGGGCTACATCACCACCCCAAACTTAAAACATACTTGTCCTCAAGTATGCTCCCACTCAATCTCTCTACAAAACTTCCACAAAAAGAAATGACATATGCAATGTAAAAGATGATTATTATTGAATGCGATCAAAGATGACTGGGTGCATGCATTTCTCCTCTCTACTTTCACAATCCAATCATGAAAAGAGCACAAAGCACATGCACTTCAAATACAACACATAGAATATACAAGTTATCCATATTTCTTTCATTAAGTTCTGGGTAAACCGTTTCATGGTGGCATTAATCAAGAATGACTAGGAGTGTTGTTTCACATTCATGCGTTCACTCTTATATTTCAAATCATCCCAAAAGACCCACGTGGCTGCGGAAAAGGGCAAAATGAGCTAAGTTTGATGTTTCCTAGCTCAATAGGTATGAAAGTAGAAGAAAGGGTTGCGGTAAGATTTTTGGAGTGTTTTTACACACTCATCTTTTCTTTATTTGAATGCTCTTAAATAGGAGCATCCTTTTATTTTGTTTTTTCTTTTCTTTTTCTCTTCTTTTCTTTCTTGCCCTTGGTGTAGATAGAGCATATGGTGGATAGAGTGAAGCGAGGAGGGAGAGATGTAGCCACCCCAAACTTTTGGAAGTGGCCAAGGATGATTATGTGCACTAGGGAATCTTTTTATGAGGCGGAGGGGTATGAAGATGGTGGAAGAAGAGACGGGTCAAAGAGGGGTCATTGGTATGATTTTCCAGATAAGACATCCTGCATGAAAGTTAATCCAATACTTCATCCTAGATATCACACCACATGAATGAACAAGATGAAATTCATATATCAAACAAGTGATCCACAAACACTAAGTGTTCAAAGCTTGCTCAAGTTCACAATTTAGCCAAATCAATCACAATCATAAGAGAGGTGATGCAATTGTAAAAAGTCAAACATTGATACCACTTAGCAATAAAGCATGCAATTTCACTTGCACTAGTCAAATGTCATCATTTTTACTCAAAACAGTGGAGATTGGGTCAAAACATACTTTTTAGACAAGAAATCTCAAATTTGGGCAAAATGGTGCCAATTTGCACTAAATCACATCTAAACCTACTTTAGGGGAATTTCAAGACATAAAGCAGCAAATCCTAATTAACATGCATAAGAAACTACAAAAACTACATGAAGATGTGATGCATGGTATGGAAAAGCAAAAATTTCGAAAAATTACACAAAAATGCAAGAAGTCAACTACATGCCATGCAAAGATGCAATGAAAAGAACAAAAACAATAAAACTAAACTTAGATGGCAGAGGTGGAACAAAATGACAAAAAGAGAGAGATAGGGTGGTGCAAACTGTCCTACCCACCCCAAACTTAAGAATCGTGCTGTCCTCAACATGAAACTATAGCTTAGGGGAGATAGGGGAAGTATCATGGATGTGGTGGCTGGTCTGGAATCTGCAGAGGATCCTGAGGAGGAGATGAGGATGGAGCTGAGTCTGGTGGAGGATGTTGGTAATAATGCCCCCTGTAGTCATCATGGGGTGGAGGGTACATCTCGGGATATCAAGCTAAACCACCCCAAAAATCTCCACTCCATTCGGGGTTTTGTGCTGCCTGGGTGTGGTTGTAGTGATACAAGTGGTTGATCTGATGGTGCATCTGTTGTTGATCTTACCACATGTACTGCTAGACAAGCTGCATATCACTTTCAGTCTTCTAAATACTCTTAAGGTGTGCCTGGATGGTTTCCATGTCATAGGCATTCCCTGAGGGCTGCTACAGCTGGGATGTTCCCTCATCCCTCCTTCTTGTCCTGCGGGGCTGCCTTTGTTCAACATCTTCTTGCTCCTGCCCTTGTACATTAGATTCAGCTATGTCTTCATGTACGACAGTGGCTCCCCTTGTATACGTCTCTCTTGGGTGTTCTTGCTACCATTTCAGTAGTTTTTCCTTCAATCTAAAGAGAACTCCCAATGCAGATGGAAGTGGCACTGCGTGGTATGGCAGCTCAAGCTCAAAATCCGGCACACTAGTTGTAAGATATATCATCCTTTTTTCCTTCATCTTAATAGTGTGCGAGCGAATTATGTAGTTGAGATCAACAAATTCTGCCTCAATTACATCTTGTAACCTAGAGAGATCGTATCCCAATGCTAGTGCAATTGAAGTCACAAACCCTCCCATAACAAATGGTTTTGAGCTCTTATAGGGTACAAACTTCATATGATCAATCAACAATACTCCAAGGTATAGGTACTTTTTAAGGTGCATCATTATCAAGAAAAACATATCCTTTTGGGAAATGGAGCCTTGATTATCATATCTCCCCACAATTGTATTCGCCAAGACCTTCTGCACATAGCGGATCATCAAGTTGCTTATGGCGGCAATTTTTGATCTTCCTACATCGTAAAAATCATTGCATGTAATTCTCTTCCATAAATAGGCATAGTCCAGATCTTCCTCCCTTTCTAACAAGCCATCATCCATCTTCATGGCTTCTTCAGGACTTGCAACAAATATACCATTCAGCTCAGTAGATGTGAGGGTGTGCATGTTTCCCATCATGGCAAATTTGATTGCATCACAACCTCTCACTTTCATCCTGTCAAGAGTGGTGAAGAATTCTGGGGTCAAAGCGACGTATGATGGTTGGAGTGTGAAAAGAACATCCCGCAACCCTATTGTCTTCAAAATTTCTTCCACTATCACCTTGATCCCTAGATCATCAATCACCTTCTCTGACCCATACTTGGTGGTGACGACTCGCCTTGTCATGCACTCAGGGTAGATAAGATCAACCTTTTTCTGCTTATGTCCTCTACCATAGGACACCCCTGCCAGTGCTTTGCCTAGGGTCTTTACTCTATCTTCCTCCAGCTGGGCTAGAACATCATCTCCTTCGGGCTCAAGCTCCATCTCTTCCTCCTCACTGTCCTCTTCGTTTTCCTCCATCCTGTACGATTGAGACCCCAAACTGGTGTCGAGGTTGTACCAGTGTTCTGATTGCTCTTCATCAAGATGGAGTTGTCGCGAGGGTTGCGGCTGCACACTATGTCTTGTCGGTGCATGTGATGTCGAATGGCGAGCTGGTGTTGGCTTCGACGATAGCATGGATGAGGACGGTGCTGCCTTTGATCTTTGATTTCTTTTTGCAGCTACTGGCTCAATCTCATCGATTAAGTAGTCCATATCAACTCCCACCGACTCCTCTTCTTCTTCTTCTTCTTCCCCCTCGTACGTAGCGTGGGTGATATGGTGGCTATCAAACGAGCGGGTGTGGGATCCACTCACAGATTGTGAGCGGCGGAGGGATTGGTAGGAAGATGTGGTTGGTGAAGGGGTATGGGAGGGCATGGAAATATTAGAGGAGGCAGTTTTAGAATGCCGCTTCCCTCCGGTGAGGATATTAGTCCCCTTGGTGATGGCCTTTCCAATCTTCTTCATGGTGGGGTGTGGGGGTGAAGTGGAATTCGAATTTTGGTGGAGGGGTTGATATGGATGTGGATTTGTGTATGGAATGGAAGGAGAAGGATGTTTGGATGGTGGAAATGAGGTTTGTTGTGGATTTGGGTGACAAATGAAGGGTTTATGTGGAGGTTTTATGGAGGGGGACTGTTGGTCGGATTAGAGATGAATGTGGAGATGGAGGGGTGATCGAGAGAGAATAGGTGGTGGAAATGGTAGAGGGATGGATGGGGGTTGATTTGGGATTGATTGGAGGCCGAATGGAGGTGTTTTTGGGGGTCGGTGATGGAAACTGTTAGAAAACGGGGGTGGTTGTCGCCGCCACATTCATTTTTTGGAGGTAGAAGATGAAGAAATGAAAATGGGGGTCGGGTTTGGACATTTAAAAGTTATATTTTTTTTTGCTGAACTGGGCTCGGCCACGGTCGTGGCCAGGGTTGGGTGGCACGGCCGTGGCGGGTGCCACAGTCATGTTGTCGATGTAGAACGCCCTGGTTTGACCTATGCACAGTCGTGGCCATTCCTCTTCAACATGGTCGTGGCGTGTGGCCACGGCCGTGTCCATTTGTCCAAAACAACCTATAACTTTGATGCAATAATTCCCACGACCGTGGTGAGAGACCACGGTCGTGGCCAAGCTTCTTCAACACAGCCATGGCGGTTTGCCACGGTCGTGGCCAAACTTCAAAAAACCCTGTAACTTTGGCCAATTTGATGTAATAATTCCCACGGTCATGTCCGGTGGCCACAGTCGTGTTTGACCAGATGTGCCACAGCCGTGGTCGAGCTCCACGACCATTTTGGGGGTGTTCCTTCAATTCTATCACTTCAAAAACTTGAACTTCAATTTCATTTGTTATTTGGCCACAAATATGCCTTAATGAACATGTTTCACTTCCATACCTTCTTTCTTAAGTGTCTATCACCTACCATATCATCAAAACTCAAAGAAAAAACTATCAAGCACAAGTGTGTGTATGTATTTGTGTAAAGAAAAGTAAAAGTATCAAAAAGCAAGGTTCGAGAATCTCAAACCACGTGGGTTGCCTCCCACTAGCGCTAAATTTTACGCCTTCAGTCGAGCTTATTGATTCTAGATCTCTATCATTTCTTTGAAATCCTTAGTGCATCCTTGTACACTACAACAAAAACACCCATTAATGGCTTTTATTCCAGTGGCTTTTCTAAAAAAATGACACTATCTATGTAATGCAGTGGCATTTGTAATTTAAATGCCTCTAAACCACGTATTATGGAGTTTATAGAAAAGACTTACCAACTAAGGCATTTTTATAATTAATTAGTGGCATTTCAAAATTGCCAAATCAAATGAGCGGGCCACAATTAGTAAAAAAAAAGTTGTTCTCGCGCGGCTTCCCTGACATGCAAAACGGTTCCTCTTCTCCACGCATTGGGTAGAGACATTTACTCCTGACATTTGCTCTGCTCGCAGAACCCACGAAGTTGACCTAGCTAGCCTTTTCGCCCTAATCTGCCAGACCATGGACGCTACCTACTGGAATGCTCTCTTCTCTTCTCCAAGGTGTCGCCGACGTTGCCAAGGGTTGGAGGGGACGCCGAGGAAGAGATCAGTCTCCCAACTTGCCGGCGAGGACTGTGGCAGTTTTCCACCCTGCTGCTTTGGCACGCGACAGTTAAGTACACCCCATGAAACAATAAACACACATGGTCTTTCCCATCCATTCTCGCAGTTTCCATTCTATCAAGGTATATATGATAATCGGTTTATGAAGATAGTCTTGAAATATGATGATTCTGTTGTTTTATATCCAGCAATCACTTCCTTAATCGTTTATATCAAGCCATCGACCATCCTTCTTTGTTAGATTTAAACTTGGATTATTTTATAGTCTTGAAATATGATGATTCCATTGTTTTATTTTACAGTTTCGCATTGGTTTTGGTTATGTATACAAGTTTGCTAAATGTTAGTGTATTCATATAAAAATGTGTGTATTGTTGTATTAAATTGTAAGGAAAATGAAGCATCCTCTTTTTAAAAAGTGGTCGCTTAGGTTCTCATGTGATGTATGCACATATCCTGTATCTTTGTTTGTAAATCATTAACGAATAGGAAAGTAATGTATCCTTACCTAGGCCACCACCTTTGGTGGGTTGGCGCTCTCTGATGAGAACATGGGTTCCCACCATTGGGCTAATGAAGGGGAGAGATACTCACCTTTATGTATGTAGGAAGAGGCTAAGGAGAGAACAAGGTTTATGAGATGGTCATTTCTTGTGTAATATTCTATGATTCAGAAATGTCTAAGGAAGAATAAGACCTTTGTATAATTACTTATAGTATACATGTTTTTTTGGGTGTGGTTTCTTCAATTTGCCTTTGATTACTGTAAACTTGAATGGTCTATATTCTTCTGCACTACCAATTGACAAAAACCTTCACCATCCCTAAAAATTAGGGTTTTTAAGCAACAATGAAGCAAGATACCAAGGGCATGCATACAAGTTGCTATGAACACTAAGCTATGATTGCACAAATTGCAGGGGTTCCATTGCGGAACAACAATAATTTTTTCTCTGCCATAGGAAGTCTGGTTTGCCCTCTTGATTTCTATATTGAACAAAATTGCATGGCTTCTATGTAGTGATGTTTACATAATGGTTGATTCATGTTTTTTTGGAGTGTACATCTTATCTCAGTACTACTTTAATGTAAACACATTGCATTATGGTTACTTCAGTTCCATATCCTATATCAATTTTTGTCTTTTGATGGCATGTTTTGTTACTCAAGAAGTTTATAGCCAATTATACATCTTTACTATATATGTACTCCAACCTCTCACCTTGGGCCAGGAACCATCTGTTGGCTGTCACACCAGTTCCTCCAAGTTCTGGGTCTTCTACACTCAGATCTTATACAAGTTGTACACTTGTATGGTCCCTAACAAGGTTTCATTAAACTAGATAATGATGTTTCCCGTTCTCTAATGGGTTCATTCCGGTCAATGTTGATAGAAACCATGGGGAATATGTTTATGGACTACTTGCTTCACTTTAAAAAATTTATTTCTCTATATTTTGCAAATTTATACTACAGTTTTTGAAAATTTATAATATCGTTATATATACTTACAATTGTTAGTACTAATAGTTTGCAGTCTCTGTTCACGCACAACAGTCACTATGGCCTGGGCGTCTACCCCCCCACACTCCTTTTCCCTGAAGCAGAAAAGATGGACATCACCCTAGACGAGCGTACACTTGCACAACTCACCATTCCCAGACATTGGCGTCATCTGGACAGAAGACACTACACTGCTGGTCAAATGACCTTAAAGTTTGGGAACTCGACAAATGTAATCGAGGTTCAATATGATGGTGACAGAAATCTGGTATCCACAACCAGTTGGCATGGGTGGATTGGGAGAATGGGAATTGGCTGTACGGACCAGTTTTTGCTTCGTCCGATTGGTGACAATACCATACAAACTTATATACATAACTACAACAATAGTTTGCCTTCTCACCTGAGATGGTATATGCACGAGCTAGGCTTTACCGTATCTGAGGAGACATCATTCGATGAATTCGGCATGCCTGAGGTGCAATCCTTGCATGTTGGTACCGCCTTGTACCCCATGACCATCAGTTCTGATTCATCTTCCAGTGACTCCATCCTCGACACAACATCATCAAGAAAACGGACATGTCACAGTCATAACGGTCGTCACAATTGTTGATGAATTTTTTTAACTTTTAAATTAGGAAATAATAAAAAAATGTAATTTGTGTTGTATTACTTAATGAACATTAGTAATCAATCATGTACTGTGAATTTAAGGTACCCAATGTGATCTTGATGATGGCTTGCAAATGTTTTTCTCTAGTGTGGTTTTGATTGATGTTTTTCTTTGAGGATTGCCTCAAAGTGATGTTCTACTTTTATCCTTATTATAACTATGTTGTTTGTATGACAAACTTACTCATAAATGTTATATTTTTTACTACTTTTAAGAATGGGTAATTGTTGGATGGCAGAGGATGACCGAACGAGTAGTAAATACTATTTATGTTGTTCAATTTTGTTTTAAGTGTCTTAATTTTTGTGTGACTTGATATACTCAGGATGAGAGAACAATTAAGTGATAGCTTCCATAATAAGACAACTACAAGGAATGATTAGAACAACATCATTGACTCTTGTACGGGGACTCATTTACCTAGCATTACTCCACAAGGTTGTTGGAAAGCTTTGAACCTGTCATCCAGTAATCACTCTAAAAAAAATTTAGCTTCCCTTCCACCTAATGTTCAAAATGATAGACCAAGGAAATTCAATAACACTGTTGCTAGCTCTGTTGTTACAAGAACACCTTGTGATGGACAAGGTAATCATATCATCACATTTATAGTGCTGCATTTAATGATATATAATTTCTATATATGTTGTATGCTTTATGAATGAATGCTCAGGTCAAAGACACTAACAACATGTGCCTAATGACAATGCTTTGATGTCCAATCATTCAAGAAGAGTAGACAGTAGAGCTGCTAATAGTCAAAATAGCCATGCATTTCATGATCAAATGGAGCAAAATGGCCTATCTGATCACCATGATGAGTTGTTAAATGCTACAACAACACCTTCTGATGGGCTAGGTAATCGGTTAATTCATTGCATATATAGTGCTGCCTTTAGTGATATATAATTTCCATTTATGTTGTATCCTTTATGAATGAATGCTCAGGTCAAAGACATCGACCACGGGTGCCTAATGGTAATGCTTCAATGTCCAATCATTCTAGAAGAGTAGACAGTAGAGTTGCCAATAGCCAAAATAGCCATCCATTTCATGACCACATGGAGCAAAATGACCTCTATGATCTCCATCAAGAGTCATTGAATGCTACAACAACACCTTCTGATGAGCTAGGTAATCGGTTAATTCATATCATTGCATTCATAGTGCTGCATCTAAAGATATATAATTTCCATTTATGTTGTATCCTTTATGAATGAATGCTCAGGTCAAAGACATCAACCCCCAGTGCCTACTATCAATGTTCCTGTGTCCAATCAATCAAGAAGAGTAGAGAGTAGAGCTAGCAATAGCCAAAATAGCAATGCATTTCAAGAAACCATGGAGCAAAATGGCATCTCTGATCACCATGATCAGTCATTGAATGCTACGCCAACACCTACTGATGTGCTAGGTATTCAGTTTATTCATATCATTGCATTTATAGTGCTGGATCTAATGATATATAAATGAATTCTTAGGTAAAAAACATCGCACATGTGGCCGAACACAATGTTTGCAATTCTGGAAAAGAAAGCTCGGTGATCAAATTCCCATTGAGATAAATCAATTTGGACAACCAGTGGGTAAAAACCAATGTCATTTATCAAGTTTTTTGACAACCATTGTAAGAGATCCCAATCTTTGTCCATTAAACTATGAGGACTAGAGACAATATGCAGAAAATAAAAAAGAATCCATATGGAATTTTATGAAGGTACAATATTAAAATTTATTTTTAAATGGTTAAATGAAGCTTCTAATTGATATCCCTATTGTCGGTAGAGTAAATTCATGATGGACATAGAATTAAAGGAGTGGACAATGAAGAGACTGGGAAAGAAATGGAAGGACCACAAGTGGGAGTTACAGAAACTATACTTCGTAGAAGATAGTCCATATGAACAACAACTTGAACAAGTTGTTCCCCGCGTGGAAACGCCTCAATGGAAATTTCTTGTGGATTACTGGAAGAGCAATAAAGGAAAGGTAATTTTTTGTATCTATTAATTGATATTTAATTTACATCACAGATAATTACTATGGACAATACTGCAATTTTTTTTCACAGAGGAAGTGTATAACTAACAAGACAAGTAGAAAATTTCAAAAGGTTAGCCACACAACAGGAACCAAGTCATTTACTTGTCTGAAACATGATGTGATTTAGTCAATATTATGATCCAATTGGACAATTTGGAGACATCCATTTAAATGATGTTAGCAATAACCTTGTTTGAATGATATAGTTGGAGAAGGAAACAGGCGGGGAAGTTGATCCCATTGAGTTTTTTGAGAAAACTCATCATAAAAAAGATGGGAGCATAGTTGATATTGAATCCGCCAAAATTTTGGTACAAGGATTCCTATCCAATAGTATTATGTTACATTTACTACATAGAAACATTTATATGTTTGGTATAAAATTCATCTCCTATGTTCTGTTGTGTGTAGGAAAAAATTTCTGAGGTAGGTGACGAGCTGTGAAGAAACCAACCTGATGTTACTTCAGCTGAAATTTATAGGCAAATTATGGGAGAAGAGAGACCAGGATATGTTCGTGGTTATGGACTTGGACCATCACCTTCTGATATCTGGGGCAAGAATTGTAAATCTCGAGAAGCTGATAAAGCACAAAGGAAGCATTTCCAGGATCATCTTGAATAACAATAGATGGAATTTGAAGCTAAAATTCAAGAACAAAATGCAAAAATAGAGCAGATACTAGCCTTTTCTAGAGCAGGAAATAATCAATCAGCACAACATGTATGCACTGGCCAGGTATGAATACATTTTATACGAGATGTGTGGTATCAATTATTTTCCATGTTGAATTTTGATGGACTTATGACAAAGATAAAATAATTGTGCAGATCGGAATGAGACATTCAACAATTTATAAGGGACAAGTATGTTTGTATTTGTGTAAATTTCACATCATTCAACATTATATAATTTTTTAGTTAAATTGTATTTTGTTTATAGGAAATGTATGTGCTGAGTATCGCAGATGCAAATGATAAAGTGCAATCGGTCGAGTATCTGAGGTTGACCCCTTGCAAATGGTGGGAGGTGCAATTTTAGGCTCATCATGTGTTGGTGTTTATGTAGAGGTTGAGGTGATGGCCAACGAATCTCTAGTCAGACCTTCTAAGCAATATCAATATATGGATGAAGTTATTGGCAATGTCATATCATGGCCGAAATCACATTTACTACCAAAGTGAACATATAGTATTGCTTATAATATGACATAATTGAAAACAAAACTAGTATCTAAAGTCGTTTCCATTTGTTGCAGGTCATGAAGTGTAAAGAAAGATAATTTCATTCTTGGATACTGTGTAGAGAGATGAAAGCTATAGTTGTGTTTCTTTGGTCCACTTTTTTATTAGTACATAATGATCCAGATATTGTTGTTTCTTGTCCATTGTCATAGACAATGTTTCCAAATGACAATCCTATTTTGCTTTTAGCTATGAGCAATGTCTTACCTTCTTGTGTGTGACATTTACACAACATATTTTATTTTGACCCGCTGAATGTGAATGTCTTTTTTTGCTTCCTAAGTCAATAGTTCTCTGTAAATGTTTCTTTCATAACTTGATCACATGTTGCATGATAGCTTACTAAGTCAATATTTCTCTGAAGAATTGTGCATTTTGTGCTTTCCACAATAAACAACATGTCACTGCGTAAAAGGCCAGTTTTTGGAGATCAGAGGCCATTCTCGAGAGCTGAGGTTGTCAGCTCATCTCTTGTGAAAGGCTTCTGCTCAACTCTTGTGAATGGCCTTTAATCTCTAAGAATAGAGCTGTTGTTAGGACTCAAAAATGGGATTCCTCATCCTGGAACTGGTCTTATAAGCAATCCAACAAAATGGTACATCCTTACATGTTCTTGATGTATTGCAGCCTACCCAAAGTAGTATCTAAAAGTAGTATCTAAGGTAGTATTGCAGCCTAGCCAAAGTGGTTTTTAGCTATGAGTAGTGTTTTTGGAATCTTTTGTGTGAGATTTACACAACATATTTTGCTGTGGTGATTTGCCTCAAGATGGTTTGTGGTTGAGCTTCTATGATTGCTCAATATTTAGGCTATTAAGATGTCTGAAATGTAACTGAGATATTTTAGTCGCATGCTTCTATGCGTCCTAATTTCTCTGTAGAGGTACCACAAGTCATTTTCAACATTTCCATGGTACAACAAGTCATTTTTAACATTTTCATACTCTGTTTTGGTTAAGAAGTCAAGGAAGAAGCCTCAAGAAATAATGGGTTCTCTTAGTAATATCGGTTCCTCCATGTTCCCTTAATTGTTAAAACAACATCTACAATAATACCCTTTCTGTAACATGTGGTTGTGATGCAGGCCCTAAAAGCCAATAACTATGGTAAGGATCCTCTGCTAAGATCATGTACAGAGAATGACCTTAAATATCCAAGTACAGAGTTACTGTTAGGACTCAAAAAGGCATGTTTTTGGAGATTAAAGGCCACTCTCGAGAGCTAAGGTTGTCATCTCATCTCTTGTGAAAGTCTTCAGCTCAGCTCTTGTGATTGGCCTTTAATCTCCAAGAACAGAGCTGTTGTTAGGACTCAAAGATGGGATTCCTCACCCTAGAACTAGTCTTACATGCAATCCAAAAAAATGGTGCATGCTTACATGTTCTTGATGTATTGCAGCCTAGCCAACATTGGTTTCCAGTTTTGCTTTGGGTTGTTTTAAGGATTCCTGGATAAGGTATATTTCACAACTTCACTTTGCTTTTTTTCAGTTGAAGGGGATAGTGAATCTGTTCTGGAAACTCTTCTTGCTTATCAGGGGATAGTGAATCTATTCCTGGTGGCCATCTTAGTATATATTTGAAGACCTGAAGCCTCCTGTTGATCTATATAGTCAACTTTCATGTTTTGCTATTAGTTGTTTATTACATGTGGTGGTTGACATGATTGGTGATGGTGTTAATGATGCATCTTCTCTGAAAATGGCAGACATTGGTATTGCCATGGGAATTGCTGGAATTGAGGTAAGTATATTCGCTATATGTCAATTTGTATATCTATCTTCTTATCTTTTAGTAATTATTATCGAGAATGATTGTTTCTTCTCTTTTTATGTGTCAGTCCAGGTTACCAAGGAGGATTCAGACATGGTTCTTGCTGATGATAACTTCAGTACAATAGTTATTACAGTTGGCGAAGGGAGATCTATCTATAACAACATGAAGGCCTTCACCATGTTCATATCTTATTAATCATTATATGCTTTCTTACCTTACTAAAAATCTTTCAACTTTTTATGTATAGACTATAGCTTTATGAGAACCCTAGATGACATTGAGTTTGATAACCATCTTTTGCTTTTTACATAATTGTCAAGATTGTCAGCTTTGCACCCTTTCTATCATGTGCTTAGTTGTGTGCTTAGCTGAATGTCTACAGCTTTACTGCATGGCAAACTCTATTCAGCTGACATAATGTGAATGGTACAGTTGAAATTATCACCATTGTCGAACTTATTAGGAAAGGTGAGAAGGTGGGTTCTTCTGAGGCTTCCCTTCTTGCCAAGCTCAGCATCAGGCCCTTCTCATATGGACTCGTTGTCCTGTCAGTTTATGACAGTGGATCTGTATTCAGCCCTGAGGTCCTTCACCTTACTGAAGATGACCTTATCGATAAATTTGGCAATGGTGTTATCTTCCCTGATACTATCTTAATAGCTTGCTAGTGCTGTAAGTGTTTTTGTCTTACATTTGCATGCAAGTGCTCAACATTTTTCTCACTTCATTGTAGGATCCTAGCAAGTTTGCAGTTGTTGCTGCCCCTGCTGCTGCTTCAGGCTATGCAGTTGCACCTGCTGCTTCTGCTGCCAAGATGGAAGAGAAGAAGGAAGAACATGCTGAGGAATTTGA
Source organism: Alisma plantago-aquatica (assembly GCA_963693085.1). Lineage (NCBI taxonomy): Eukaryota > Viridiplantae > Streptophyta > Magnoliopsida > Alismatales > Alismataceae > Alisma > Alisma plantago-aquatica. Next base: position 210,045,336 of record OY856414.1, read on the forward strand.
TGACCATATGGCCGTAATACTATCACTACAGCTGAGAAGAAGGATGAACCTTCATTGTAGTGTAGCTGGTCTACTCCTGTAGAAGCTCACAACTACTTGGAATGCTAGAATGGAGCTATATGTTTTTGTAAGAAAATGAGTTTGTATTCCTTTGGGGGGGGGTCTCCAAGTGCAAAATGAGAGTTTATCCAGTTAGTGTTCATGTCTACAATATGTACCATATATAGTCATATGTGATGTTGTTGTATTCAATACAAGGGGCAAGGTAAAATGTCCTCCCCATGTAATTGTCATTTGATTATAAATAAAAAAGTTCAATACTTCTGGAATGTGTTCAGCTTCAATTGGCATTCAATTAGAAAACTTGATCATGAACTACAAATTGACTAACTAAAATCCATAAAAAATTAGTAATGCAGAACTAGTATGTCATTATTGGCTTTTTTCATAAGCCATTACATTCAATCAAAACCATTTTATACAACAACATTATACAAAACAGTAGCATTTGTATAAAAGACAAATGATGGATAGTGGCTTTTCTATAAATGACAAATGATGGTTTAGTGGCCTTTATGTGGGATTTATTCGAAGCCACTAAAGACAAACGTTTAGTGTCTTTTACAACTTAAGCCACTATCTTCCTAGTGACATTGACGCTAGGGCATTTTTTTAAATGTCAACAAATGTCGCTAAACATGTTTATTGGCTTTTTTTTCATTGGCATTTCTGAAAGGCCACTAATGGGTATTTTTGTTGTAGTGGTAGTAGATTCCTTTATCATCCTCGTCCAAGCACTCTTCTTCATCAGATTATTCTTCCACAAGCATAACGACATCAGAGTTTTGATTGGCCTTGTCCAAGCTGACTTCAACAATGAGTTTTAATCTTTGCCTATTAACGACAAACTCCTTCACCCCTTCTTTTTCACATATGATAACAGCTCCGGATGGGTATACTTTCTTGACAAGATAAGGTCCTTCCCATCTATTCTAGAGTTTTCCGGGAAAAAACTTCATTCTTGAATTGTAGAGCCACACCCACTTTTCGGGCTCAAACTCCTTCTTCCTAATCATCTTGTTGTGAAGGAACTTGGTTCTCTCCTTGTAACTTTTTGACATCTCATACGCCTCATGGTGCATTTCCTCTAGCTCATTGAGTTGAAATTTTCTCTTCATTGCGGAATTGTCACCATCAAAGTCCATATTCTTCAAGGCCCATAACGCCTTATGTTGCATCTCTACCGGTAAGTGGCAGCTTTTCCCGTAGACTAGCTTGAATGGTGTGGTGCCAATCGGGGCTTTGAATGTAGTCTGATATGCCCATAAAGCCTCATTTATATGGAGAGGTCAATCCTTGCGGTCCGGTCTTACTATTTTCTCTAAAATGAGCTTTCTTTCCCAATTGGCCAACTCTACTTGGCCACTTGTTTGAGGATGATACAGAGTGGCTACTCTATGTTTCACTCCATGTTTCTTGAGCAATCCCTCAAAGGTGCGGTGGATGAAGTGACTTCCCCCATAACTTATCCTGGCTCTTGGAAGGCCAAAATGACTGAATATGGTTGATTTCAAAAAATCACAAACCATCTTGTGGTCATTCGTCCGAGTCAGAATAGCTTCTATCCATTTCGACACATAGTCAAAGGAAACTAAGATGTAGATATACACAAATGAAGGAGGGAAAGTGTAACATCCCTGACCTGGGTTATACTTTAACCCTAGGTGTTTTGATTAAGAAAGGTGATTAAATGCTTAATCTCATCTTGTGAAAAGTAATTAGGCCTCAAGAGGAACCTATGTTGCAATTCTAGTCCTTTTTGAACATTGTTGAATTCAATGTTTTGTTTGTTTTGGACTAAAGTGCAAATTACCCAAGTTGTGCGGTTTAAGTACAAATTGTGCATGATAATATGTTCCTCATGTGTTGAAGCATCATGAGGGTGAAAATGATGCTGAGGTATGGCTCATGGAAGCCTGAATACCAAGAAAGAGCTAATAAAGCAATGTATGTGCATGAAAACCTAGTTTTGGTGTAATGTGCAATTTACCCAAAACCTAGGGTGCAATATGTAAATTACCACTTCAATAAGGTCCCTAATGTTTCTTGGCAACATGTAGAGCAAAGAAAATTAGAGGGGCGCCTCATTTGAATTAAGTTGGAGGAGAGAGAATCTTGATATTAAAAAAATCAAGATTTAATCCTAATTGAAACCCTAATTCGATTTAGGGCAAAAATAAATGTATTAATTAAAGGGCCTTCAAAAAAAATTAAAATGGTTGGATAAATTGTATTTAGATGTGTGTGTACATCCATGATCCTTGCAAGGACCACGAAAATATCCAAGGGAGTGGATAACTCACACACAATTTTATAAGAAAAAGAAATATCCACTCACATATGGATATTAATATAATATGATTTGAGGTGCTTGATTTTATTTTCTTTAAATCATGGATAATTGAGAGGAATAAGAGGCAAACAAGATAGGCTCGTCCCTAAGGAAGATGAGAGGGAAGAGGCGGCCACATTTTTGGGATTAAATGGAATTTTGCAAAGCATATTCTCTCTCATTGAATTTTTATAAAAGAACCTTTTACAAGCCAAATGGAAGGCTTTTTTGACGCCACTTCTTATCCTTGCTTGGGAATCGACCAAGGAAGCTTGGGAGGGTCAGGAGGACGACCCCCAACCTGTTGGTAAGGTTCTTGATCCATTTCACCTTGATTCCATGGTGGAAATTGAAAATAAATTATGGATTTCTTCCTATTTCGATCTCCTCTTCAATTCTAACCATTCCTTTTCACTCAAACCTTGAGGACGAGCCTTGGAATGGTGAAAGGAGTTGCATCCACCATTTTTTCCGTGGACATGGAGCTTTGGAGCTCAATTGGAGGCGGGTTTTATAACTTGAACCCTTGATTTTGTTATTGCATTCAATTCCTTATCAAATAATGATCATTTTCATATTTACAATAATTGATTTGGTTGATTGATGCAATCACCATGGAAACCACAGCAGGTTTCTTGAGTTTAGAGGTTGAAGATTATAAGCACACACCTCTACAAATATCCAAGGCAAACGGTCTTGATTGAGTTGCTCAAACGGTTTCAAACCGTTTAGAAGCAAACGGTTTCACTAAACCGCATGAGACCAAGCGGTTTCAGACCGTTTGGTGGAGTTGACTAGGGTTGGCCATTTGGAGATCTGTTGAAAATGATCTAGGTTAATGACCCACCAATTATGATTGGTTATTTCTAATTGGTTCATGAGTTGAAGGTCAATCAATCACCAAAACCCTAATCGGGTTAAGTGCTGATTTCCAAGTTGATTGAGTTTGAAACTTGGGTTGATTGATCCAAACGGTTTCAAAACCGTTTGGGGATCACCCAAACGGTCTCAAGACCATTTGGAGGTCACCCAAGACCATTTAGAGGTCTAGGGTTGAGTATGGTTTAGAAATTGAAGATCCAAAGATTCTAAGTTGGAGTGTAATCAATTGCTGATTTGGTGATCAATCCAATGATCCAAACCCTAATGGGTTGACTTGGATTTTGATGATGTGATGGGAAAACGGTCTCAAGACCGTTTGGAGGTCATCCAAACGATCCCAAGACTGTTTAGGGTCAGGTCATGACCAAATTGGATGATGGTTCAATGGGTTCAAATCAATTAGACTCACATTGAAATATGTTGAAAGGCTATCGATTCCAAACCCTAATCTAATTGATTCAAGCCATAATTGATGATTAATTGAGGGTCAATTGAGGGTCAAATCAGTTGAAGGTTGACCTAATTAACTCAATTGATGATTGGCTAACATGTATAGGATCGATTGAGGGGATCAACATTGGAAACCCTAATACAATTGAAGTGGTTGAGACACTTTTTGGTCCATGCAGTTTTGAGGAGGTTTGGACCAAACGGTCTCAAGACCGTTTGGGGACAAACGGTCTCAAGACCGTTTGGGGACAAACGGTCTCGAGACCATTTGGGACCAAATGATCCCAAACCAGTTGAGCCCATGCAGTTTCAAAAAGTTGCTTTAGCAAACTGTTTCAAGTGACCACCTTTAGTAAATGATCTTGAAGGTCACCTTTACCAAACATTTTCAAGTACTTGCTTTAGCAAACGGTCTCAAGTACCACCTTTACCAAACGGTTTCAAACCATTTGAACTTTGAAGGACCAAGACCGTTTTGGGCTCAAGTAGTCAAGGTTGATTGAAGATTCAACTGGTCAATTCAATTGGATACCTTATGTAATGGAGGTCCAATGTGATTGAATCTCTTGAGAATTAAGATGATGAATGGTCCATTGATCCAATGATGATTAGTAATGATAATCAATGAAGGTACAAAGGTTGAAATCCTACTAGTACCTAGGTGATTAATGCCAATTAAGGGATGAACCCTAATTGCTTATAGGATCAATGACTTGGTACACTATGTTAATCATAGTTGTATGTACTTGATTAAAGGGTTGATATGACCTAATCAAGTTGAGAAGTTGATAGCATGAATTCATACATGAATATGATTCATGTGGTGATTAAGGTTATGATCCTTAAGTAGAGAGATCATGAAACCCTAATCATGAACATAAACCCTAATTAACATGGCTATTGAGTTCTAACCCTAATTGAGGGCAATTCTCAATGAAACCCTAATCCATGGTAAGGATGTAGCCCTAATCTAGGGTAATGATAAGTGAAACTCTAATTCAGGGAAATGAGATGTAAAACCTTAATTGGGATGAACAATGAATCTCTAATTATGGATAATTGAATGAAATCCTAATAGAGATGAATAGTAGACCCATATTGTGGGTGACTATGGAGGAAATCCAACTTAAGGATAATTCCATGTGAAATCCTATTCTAGGGTTATGTCAAAAGAAACCCTAAGTTAGAATGATGTATAAGGAACATTGATGTGGTGATGTGATGTGAGAATTAAATTTAGGGTAATGTTATGTATTGACATGAGAAACCATAATTGAGGGCGATTCCATGAGAAACCCTAATTGAGGGTGATTCCATGGGAAACCCTAGTTGAGGGTGATTCCATGAGAAACCCTGATTAAGAACTAACACCACATGATGTTCTAATGCTATGTTGTGATGATAGGACCTAAGAAGGGTGAAGGTATATGAGACTCTAATGTGAAGTCATAATGCATAAAGCCCTAATCCTGGGCAATATGACAATGAATCATAATCCTAATTTTAAGTAAGGGTATAAAGAAACCCTAATGATGAGATAGAAGGAATGACCTTATAAAGGTGAAACATTTCATGTGGTTGATTATAAGCAACCTTATTGTAAGCATTAGACAAGTCCATATCATTAAAGATAGTTGGACAATTCTAATGTGTGGCCTATGCATTATATGCTAAAGGTGAGTGATTAGTGATGAAATGTATTAAGAGGGGAAATACCTTAATACAAGATAAGTTGGTTAACTCAAGAAAGTCTACAATGATGAGAAAGTGATACACCAAGATTTAATAGTTATCACATTCAGCACTTCAGGGTTTATATACCTTGATATACTCAAAATCCATTATAATTGGGTAAGAAACATATGAAGTGTGTTATGCAACTATTACAATGAAATGTAATGAGTTGTTGCACTTTGATGAGTGTTAATTAATGTACCTTGAGAATGGGGTTAAGTCCAAATGATGAGTATGATGTAGTCATACCATGATGAGGATGAGAAATGAACTCATACCTTGAATTGGTGATCATTAATACTACATGATGAAAGTAATGATCTTGAATAATCATTAATGATATCTTTGAATATCCCAAAGGTATGGAATAATGAATTAAGGGTTGGACATTTAATGTAATCATGAAACCCTAATTAATGAGAAATTGGGAACCCTAACCCTAATTTGGGTAAAGGAAATGAAAAGCCCTATTTTATAGTAAACCCTAATTCCTGGGAAAGGAATATTAGTGTTACTATTGTATCACATGATGTGATGAATATCTTGTATGACTGTTATCATGACTAACAACCATACAGATATTATGAGATGATGAATATAGCCAGGTTTGAGTTGTGACATTTATATAATAAATGTTGATTGGCCTTTTGTGCCTTGATGTTAATGTTGCTTAATGAAAGTAACAATATGCATATAATTTATGAGTTATATGAGTAAGTTGTTGCATAGAAAGAGGTGACAAGATATTCTATGACCTTGAAAGCCATGTGTGATGCTTGTATAACAAGTATCATGAATGCCTTGGTCAGATGACCTGAAGGTGATAATTACCTAATAGATGGTAATGATGCTCAATGTTGATTTAAGGGTTTGAATACCCAGAACCATATGATTATGGTGATGAGAATGTGAAGGGATGAGAATTCCCAGTATTGAAATGAGGGACTGAGTTCCCAATGTCTTTGAAAGACTGATAAGTATCTGATGAAACTAGTACATGTCTCCTTATAGCATTGTTGTAATAAGTCTTGTTTGAGAACTTGGCTGATGCTAAAAGAATATGAAAATGTACTTAATTAATCAAGTAAAATCTATTCATGTAGAGCCCTGACCATAGATCCATCATCGTAGGAATAGGTGATGGTGAAACGGGTGCCCGCGGCAAAACTCGGAGCGCATATTTTGAATATGTGGGGGTGAATGGGCGAAAAATATCCTTACGTCCGGTGAAGAGATTTGAGGGAAGGTAAACATCAAACCTCTCAATCCTTCATGTGTCGAGATGGATGTATCATTAATATCCCGATGATTGGGATAGATTTCGTACACATCTCCCCATAATACTTATGTCGGGTCGATGAAGATATACAACAAATCTCTCGATGGCCGATGAGAGTGCAGTTGACGCTGTAACTCTATAGTGAAGTTCTAGTATACCCTGGAAAGCTATTTTGAGCAGTTAACACAGTCCTTCTTGTTGTCCCGCACTAATCGGGATGTGAGAGGTCATGGGAATCCGACTCTTCCATAGACCTATGTATGGTATTGATTTCGACTTCACAGTGGTCGGTTGGAGTATGAGCGGTATACCTCATCTTCTCAGGGCATAAGTGTGTTTGTAAAATGAAATCAGCCGTATAGCACGTTTGCTTAAGGATTGAATATGGAAATTCATTGGCTGTTGTTACGTTTCTATTATATATCTGTAGTTCATTGATGTTATTCATATATGTTTGTATTCATTACAAGTAGATGAATGAACTATGAGTCTACCATGAGTAGATGCAATGTTCTCCTTGGAAAAGGAGATTACTTCACTCTATTCATACAGTGATTTACCTACTGTTAATTATATATATAAATCCTTCTGCTCAGTTTATTTTAATAAACTGCTATAATAATGTTTTGGCGGAGAGTTATATCTCCCGCTGGGGCAATTTACAATTGTCTCACCCCCTTGGGATCCAACTTTTTAGGTAGACGCAGACAAAGAAACATGAATCCTATTGCAGGGAATGGGTAACAACAGTAACAACAAGGACAACAGTAATATCTCAGGTGGAGATACTACCTGTCAAGTTATGTAATTAGAAAGTCCTATGTGTCGTATCTGTAATCTCAGGTCCTCGGAGTTTTTAGTTAGTGTTTTTGATAAATCGATCTGAGGTTTTAGCTTGATGCCTCAAGATTGTATACTATTTGTATATAATGTTTATAAGGCAGTTGATGATGTAGTCTCTAAAAAGAGATGGTACAGGTTATGTACGTTTGAAATAGAATGTAAATGTTATATAATGTTTCTTGATGGAAAAGATTTCCTATGTGTGGATCTCTTTGTAAAAAGTTTTAATTTTTAGTGATTTTTAGTAATCCACTTTAAATGATTCGCTTCCGCTTCAGTTAATCTTGTTTTTGTGAGTTGGGTGCCACAGAAAGGACCCATGAAATCAATTCCCCATACATCAAATACCTCTACCACAAGAATGGGTGATAGATGCATCATGTCTCTTTTGGAGAAATTTCCCACCTTTTGGCATTTCAAGAAGCTTTTACAGAATTTGTGTGAATCTTTGAACAACGATGGCCAATAAAAACCACACTAAAGAACCTTGGCAGCAGTGCGCTTTCCTCCAAAGTGTCCTCCACATATCCTATAATGGCACATGGAGAGGATGTCTTGTTGTTCCACTTCCGACACACATCTTCTTACAAGCTGATCAGGGCAATACTTGAAAAGGTGGGGGTCATCCCATGCATAATTCTTCACCATGGCAAACAGTCTTTTGCTCTCCTCCCTTGTCCACGTGCTAGGCATCCTCCCACTAGCCAAGAAATTGGCTATGTGTTGTTACCATGGTCCTTGAGAAGATGAAAGGAGGAAGAGTTGTTCATGTGGCATGGTTTCCTTGATTAGCCTTGTCTTATCAAAGTGGTGATCAATCCGGGAGAGATGATCGGCTGTTCCATTTTCTACTCCCTTCTTGTCCATTATCTCGATGTCGAACTCTTGCAGCAATAGAATCCATCTTATCAACCTCAACTTCAAATCCTTCTTAGACATGAGATACTTGAGCACAACATGATCTGTATAAATCACAACTTTGCTTTACAAAAGATAAGAGCAGAATTTGTCTAGAGCAAAGATGACGGCGAGCAACTCTTTTTTGGAAGTGGTGTAATTTCTTTGTGCTTCATCAAGAGTCTTGCTCGCGTAGTAGATGGCATGAGGAATTCGCCTGATCCTTTGGCCCAACACAACCCCCACTGCCATGTCAGATGCATCGATCATTATCTCAAATAGCAAAGAGAAATCAGGGGGTTGCATGATCGGAGTAGAAACGAGCCTTTCTTTCAAGTGATGGAAAGCTTCAATACACTTTTCATCAAACTGAAACTCGACATCCTTTTCCAGTAAGTGGCACAAAGGTCTTGAGATCTTGCTAAAATCTTTTATGAATTGGGGATAGAAACCAGCATGTCCCAAGAAAGACCAGACATGTCTTACAGTGGAAGGAATGGTGAGGGTAGAAATGAGGCCCACTTTGGCCTTATCAACTTCAATTCCGTCTTTAGAAACCCGGTGGCCTAGAATAATTCCTATGGGCACCATAAAGTGGATTTTCTCCCAAGATAGAACTAGTCAGACTTTTACACATCTTTCAAGGACAACAGCTAAATGTATCAGGCACTCAACAAATGTCTTGCAAAAAACTGAGAAGTCATCCATGAATACTTCCAAGGATGAATCAAGAATATCTGCAAAGATTGAGGTCATACACCTCTGAAAAGTAGACAGAGCATTACATAACCCAAACAAAATTCTCCGGTAAGCAAAGGTGCCACTCGGGCAAGTGAATGTTGTCTTCTCTTGATCTACAGGATGCACGGCAATTTGGAAATACCCAGAATATCCATCAAGGAAACAATAGCAGCTCTGTCCTGCTAGTCTCTCCATAATTTGATCAAGAAATGGGAGGGGATAGTGGTCCTTCTTTGTCTTCTCATTGAGTTTCCGATAATCAACACACAGCCTCCACTTTAACTGTTCTCTCACTGGCATTATCTCTCCATCTGCATTCTCAGCAACGGTGATGCCACCCTTCTTGGGTACTACTTGGATGGGGCTCACCCATGTACTGTCAGAAATAGGATAGATGATTCCAGCATCGAGCAATTTCACTACCTGTTGAGTCACCACCTCTTTCAACTTCATATTCAACCGCCTTTGCATTGGGCGGACTGGCCTTGCATCCTCCTCTAGATAGATTCTGTGCACACAAATGGAGGGATCAATACCCCTCAAGTCAGCTATGGACCATCCAATGGATTGGATGTTCTTCTTCAAGACCTTCATTAAAGCCTCCTCTTGTTCTGATGAGGGTATGGATGAAATGATCATCGGGAGGGTGTCATTTACCCCTAGAAAAGCATATTTCAAACCTTCTGGAAGTGATTTCAGCTCAAGAGTAGGGGGTTCTTCAAGAGAGTTCTTTAATGGTTCGGAGATGGAAGGGAGGTCCTCACTCACAGCCACTAAGGCTAGCTCATTCTCTTCATCATCCTCATCATCATCATCGGGGAACTCAACTATCGGTTCTAGTCCTCTACCTTGAGTGGCAGTTTGGATCCACTAGGGTAGGCATTCCTCCACAATCTCATCTAGACACTCGACGAGATAGCAATCTTCTTCTGTCGCCCCTATCACTTCGGTTGTGGCTGACGATTTGAAGATGTTTAACTGGATCTTCATGTGCATGAACATCACATACATTGTACCAGTTCTAACATGGATAAATACATCAACTGTGGCTAGGAATGGTTTCCCTAAGATGATAGGAACCTTCCTCGTGTCTTTCTCCATATCCAAGACAATGAAATTAGCAGGAAAGAAAGAAGATGTCTTGTCATCTAGTCTCATGAGCACGTCATCAACATGCCCTCTAGGCGTCTTTACTAACCTGTCAGCTAACTGCAAAGTGCAATGGGCCGGACCCAACTGTCCCATCTATAATTCTGCAAAAACATCATACGACATGAGGTTCACGCTAGAACCCAAGTCTAGGAGGGCTTGGTCTATGCGGTGTGCCCCAATGTAGCATAAGATGATGGGGGCACTGGGATCCTTTCTCTTTCTTGGAATGGTGTGTTGTAGAATCGAGCTCATTTGCTCGGTAAGTTTCACTTTCTTTAGGGTTCTTCACATAGTCCTTCTTTTAAATGTGCAAAGATCCTTCAAGAACTTAGCATAAGAGGGAATCTGCTTGACTGCATCAATCAAAGGAATGTTGATTTTCACTTGTTTGAAGGTTTCAAGAATATCCAGTATCAATCTTCTCAACCTCAGTATCACCTCTATCATCCACAACTGTATCACGGGGGTACTCCAAAGTCCAGCTACTTCTCAATGTAGTCACCACCTTCACAAGATCATGGGTAGTAGAAGAAGAGGCTTGTGGAGGTGGTTGTGACTGTTGAGGTGGTGGATGCCTTTGGTGGGGTGAATTCAGATTTTGGAGAATGAATTATGGTTACAGTTGTGGTGGTGATTGTTGTTGTTGTGGATGGGGGTGATATTGTGGAGGTGGTTGTTGGTATGTATGAAGTGGAGGGGGAGCATATTGATAGTTGAGAGGTGCTTGAGGAGGTAGTGGAGCATATAGGTTCGATGGTGCTTGGTATTGTGGCAGAGCATATGCACTTGAAGTGCTCCCAAGAAGGGCACCGTCATTGTTCAGATTGGGCATCGGTTGAGAGGGTAGTCTTCCTTCCTCCCTCCTTGCAAGGGAGAGAGAAATATGATCCAACCTTTTCTCAAGACGGTGGATGGACTACCCATATGAGTTCACATCCTTTTTCACTTCATCCAGACTTCTTATCCTTCCCAAAACTTCCTCTTCAAACTTTGAACTGTAATGTGGCTTTTGTTGCCCTTGTCCTAGTCCATCCTCATTCTGTTGTTTCCAAGAGAAGTTCGGATGGTTCCTCCACTCGGGAGTGTAAGAGTTGTACATGGGGCCTTGGTTTTTGTGGCCATCAAAGGAGTGTAGAGCATTTACTTCCTCATCTACAGTGTCAACTGCCATTGTGGGTTGGCTAGAAGAGCCACCATCTTGATTTTTCATCATTTTCATCATGTTGGCCATCATCTTCATCATGTCTGGGTCAGTAGTATTGTGAGTCGGAGCTGCGGAGGAAGATGGAGGAACGTAGCTTCGGCTGCAATGCCCCCCTTTAGTAGAAGCACGGTGGCGAGAATTTTCAGCAAGATGTTCAAACAATGGCCATGATTCTTCGGGCGGCTTTTCCATGAAAGTGCCCCCCGCAGGAAGAGTCCACATTGTTCTGGCTTCGCTCTTCAAGCCCGATGTAGAACGCTTGAACAAGCTTCCACAAAGGTACTTCATGGTGAGGACAGTCTCAGAGAAGCTTTTGGAACCTCTCCCACGCCTCATGGAAGGGTTCACTTTCCTTCTGAGCAAACGACATGATGCACCTCCTCATGTAAGACAACTTGGCAATGGGAAAGAACTTCTTGAGGAATTCGTTTTTCACTTCATTCCATGTGACCAATTCCGTCTTAGACACGTACCACTCTTTAGCTTTCTCTTTGAGGGAGAAAGGAAAGAGTGTCCTTCTAATGGAATCGTCAGTGGCAGCGGGAGTGCGGAAGGTTGAACACGTCTCAAGGAACACGTCAATGTGGTGGTAGGGGTTTTCATTCTCCATCCTAAAGTAGGTAGGAGCCCAGAAGTGCAGGCGGAATGGAGAATTGTTGATCAGGCATCTGGTCAACCAAGGTGGTGATGGGGGAGTTGTAGTTCCCCAGCGTGAATTACTCTTGGAGTGGGCGATGTGGCGGTGGAGGTGGTTGAGCATCTGCCTGCTGGTTGTTTTCATCCATCTCAGCCTCTCGGTGTAGGTTGCGGCGAGCTTGACGCCTCCTTCTACCAATCTTGGGGTCATATACCACCATGTCAGTGCAAGTACAATGTGTGCTACGCATGCAAAACTGTCACATGCGCAAGGCACAAAAAAAACAACAAGAAACCAAGTTAGCAAACCAAGATGCAAAAGGAACACAAAGAATAAATAATAGCAATGGTAAGGGAAAAAGGAAAGGATAAGCTACATTATCTAACTAGGTCGAGCGCCTCTATCCCCGACAATGACACCAGAAAGCTTGGTACAAATTCCACTAGAGGCGTACACACCAGCCAACTAGGGTGGCTAGATGCACTCCACGAGGTCAGAACGCACATGATGGGATTTTTCTTTCGATATTTATATTGTCCCTAACCAAGTTGATCACAAAAACTAAATAGGTTGCCTACAAGTGTATGGGGTACTGTTGTAGTATAGGTGATTGGAAAGAAAGGGGTTGGTCCACAGGGATAGAAGGGGCACTAGAGTTAAGTAGTGTACGCTATGTTCCTAGTGGGGAGATTAGGGTTTGAGGGTTCTAAAAGGGTTGTTTGTTGATTACTCTAGATGAACAAGTAAGAAAGACAGAATGGAAACTAGGTAATCAAAAAGCTAGATTATCTTAAGCAAGATGAAACTAAGCAACTAGGCTAAACAATTAACCAAACACGAGGAAGATGAACTATACTACTCTAGCAAGCCAAGGAGCAATTAAGAAATTAAACTAAACACTAGAAAGATCAAGGGCCTAAGTTAACACTTAAGAGAAAAACTAAGCAATTAACTAGATTAAGAAAAAGTCACTAAACTAAACTAGCATGAATAAGAAAACAGAGCAGTTTGGGTTTTAACAAATTGATTAGGGTAGGTGGGCCGTTTGGGGGATGTAACTTTGATATTAGTTGGGGGAGATCATTAGAATATATCTAGATTACCAAACCAAACAATAAGGTCAATGCCATTAGAATATACCCTACACTACTAGTAGAAGACTAGGGTTAGGTGTAATTCTAAAGGGATTAGCCAAATATAGGTTTCTAGAGTAAGTGATAGTGAGCAATTGAGGGTTGAGGGTAGATATGGGAGTAGAGATGAGGGTATTTGACCTCATGCCACTAGCCACTCTAGCCTTTAGAAGGCCCTCGGCAATTACATCACTCTCACTTACACTAGCTACTTAAATCTCACACTCACTTGTAGAAGGAGGGATGTGTATGTAGGAACAAAGGGGGCTAGCTAGGGATCCACTAATTGGACCTAGGAGCCAATCCTAAGATTGCCACATACACTCCATTTCCTCCTAGAAGCTAAGTGTCATCAAACATCTCAAAGCAAGAAATCCTTGTTATAAGCACAAACCACATGCAATAAAATAGGAAATGAGATAAAACAAAGAGGCAATCATCATAGATAGAAATTGAGTTCATTACAAGTAATTTTCCCCCAACACGGTATCAAAGTCACATTTTAACCCCAAACAGCCTACCACTAGGGGCTTAGCTACACATGATCAATGAAACTACAAAAGAGAGGGGAAAAAGAGGTAGAAATGCCATGAAGCTTGATGAAGTGGCATTCTTCTTCACCTCCAAGCTGGTGTGGACGACCTCCCTCCTCAAAGGGTGCATGGGAGCATTAAAATATGGGGGGTTATGGATGAAAACCTAGAAAACTAGGTTTCCAAGGTGGGATGAGGGTGGAAATGGTGGATGATGAGCTAAAATGCAAAGGGATTGCACTAGGAGCTCAAGAAAGGAAGATGGAAGCTTGGAGAAGTTGTGGGAGAGGCCAGCCTTTGTGCCCCAGCCGCCACCTATGTATATATAGGAGGTGGGGAGGCACTAGGGTAAGTAGGGGCAGTTTAGGAAATACATTGTAAAAGTAGGGTAGGGTTGGTGGATCACCACGACCGTGGTGTCGTGCCACGGCCATGGTGAGGGCAGTGGGACACGGTCGTGGGGTGGAAAAATGGTCGTGGTATGGAGGGATTTGTGAAAAGCTAAGTATGGTGGTGGCCACGGCCGTGGCGGAGTGCCACAGTCGTGGTGGGTGAGGGGCACCATGGCTGTGGCGGAGTGTCGCGGTCGTGGTGGGTGCAGAGCACCACGGCCATGTTGGGTAACACAACCATTTTGGATGAGGGAGAGGTGATCATGGAGCAGCACCACGGGTGTTTCATACTTCATCGGCCATGGTCGTGGCAGTGAGCCACGGTTGTGGCGCCTTGGGTGAAAACCCTATTGAAAACTGGAACTTTGGTCATTAATTCCCACGACCGTGGGGATGGCCCACGGCCATTTTCTGTTCTCCTGACCATGACTGTGCGGATGGCCACGGCCGTGGTGTCTTCAATGCCACGGTCGTGGCAGGTGTCCACAACCGTGGGATTCCGTGGGAAAACCCTGTTGAAAAGGGCACTTCTTTGCTAAAAAAACGCACGACCGTGGTGTTGTGGCCACGTCCGTGATGAGGCTTGCATCAATTGATTTTTCTTCAAACTCCATCATTCTTGGATGTCTTTGCTTGGGGATGACTCTTGGACATTGGAGGTAGGTTGAGGGAGACTTTGGGGCCTTCATTGGGTCCCTCCATGATTGGGGGAACCCTAGAAATCCTTCTTTCTCTCTCGTCCATCTAAACATGGTCCAAGTACCTAAAAATAGTGCAAAGAACATCCATAAGCATATTTGCAATGATAAGCACATTAGGGGAAAACACTTGTAATCTAACATGTTTAGATGTGATTTAAGTACAAAATGGCACAGGATGGAGCCCTAAAATAGGGCTACATCAGCATACCTAGAACATCGTGTGGATCTCCGCAACACTCCTTGACCTCCAATTTGGTTCAAGTCTTCCCAAGGAGCGGTTGTAGACTCAATCATCCCTGATAGCGATGACGAGCTTGAGTGTGAGCTTCCTGTCATCCCAGTCAAATTTGACCTCTAGTAAGCTTCCTCAGACTCCATGCTTGCTTTTCTTTCCACTCTTTGTCAGCACCTTGTCCCCCTATGCTATGCCCTGGAATCCAGTTCTGGGCTGGTAGAACTCACCTCTGCCCTGTCCTCTCGGGCACATCCAGACCATGAAAATCGGTCCCTCAACTTTGGTAGACAACAACGAAGATGACCCAAAAACTATTTTACTCGATTTTCCTGCATACCATCATTTTGTACCTTGAGCTTCTTGCTCTGGCGACCTCAGTGTCAGTATCAGGGTACAGACATCTCATTTTAGCTGGATTGTTCACCCATGATCCATATATACTCACTAATAGTTCAAAGCCTTGAGATTTCAAGATTTTTCCACAATCACCACTGTTTCCCCTCCTTATTCCTCCGACCCAGACGGAAGGGTGTTAACCAATGTTTCTAGCCACCACATACCCTAGTCAGAGTTCCCTAAGTTCGTCACTATTCGAGGAATGAGATGGACATGTTTTGTTTGTGTCATTTTGCTTGATGTTCATGTTTCTTCATGGCTAGATGCTTCTATCAAGTAGCTTGATACACCATGGCCAGCAGAGAAGAAACCCAATGCTAAAATTACCCTCACACCCTTCCGATGTCAATGTGAGTGTCACACTACCATGGGTAATTATGTAATTTCTCCAGATTATTTTGACATCAATAACATATTAATATTGATGAACATTTGACCATTGTGCCTTGTGATAGGTCCTAAATTAGGCACATCATGCAAGGGCAAAGTCATCTTTTGAACCTTGATTTCCGGATTTTCTCAAAAATGTCTTAAATGATTTTCCTCACCTATGATTGGTTAGAATATATCTCATCTTTAAAAATTCATAGAAAATAATCTATATCTCAGATGGGGATGATCCATATTTCGTTTTTGATCAGTTTTTCAAGATTTATCACATGGTCCTAGTTTCAGACCCAGACTCCTTACCCAATTTCCAAATTTTATTAAATAATCATACACCTATGTTAAGAAAATGAAATCAATAATTATGTTATTTACAAGACATTAGGATTGATCAGGACTTCATCTACTGTTAGTATACCTCCTCAGGATCAGGTAAGCGGGTCCATGCACTTTGAGTATTTAGTATTAGCTTTCATCGGCTTATAATCATTATGATAATCAAGATGAATGACATGCATAGTTATGTGTTCAAATTAAATCTTAACAACATCCAAGTTCCTGTAAAGTTATTTCTTTAATGTTATGCCTCAATGCTATTTCAAGAATAAATGTCACGTTCATATGAAATCCAAGTAATGTTAATTAGTTCCAAGATATTAATGAAATATGTAGTGGGTTATATTACTTTATCCTCATCAAGTTCATGTTGAGCCTACAGGCCTTATGAGCACCATTGGTGCATAAGTATCAAGGATACTTTAATCAACCGACAAGATTATGCTATGTGAATCTACATCCATTGTTCAATTAGTTTCATGCTTTTTCTTATTGCCAAGTTACTAAGTTGTTATAATAATGCTCTATGCCACTTACTCTAATGTGATTTTTATTGTATGCATGACTGGGGGTGTGATGCCCTTAGGTACAAGCAACTTCCAAGAAAGGGCTATATGAAGGTCAGCTTAAGGAGTAGATCAATGTTTCCTAAAGATACATATGGTGGGGTGCCATGTACGATAGAAGATCCTGATGTTATAGATAACTTCATGTATAAATTATGAGTAATCATGTATACCCTAGTTAGCTTCAATTAACGAAACCAATTGTGAACAATGTATAAACCAATCTCAATATCAGTTCATGATGTTTGTTTACTTTGTTTGCAATGATTATTGTGATTGTGACATCCCTTTGAGCTAGAGTACCCCATATTATAGGCAATGTAGGTGTTGCTTCCGTTGCTACCTGTATGCTAAAAGGGGGTGTTACAAAATGGTATCAGAGCAAATAAGTAGATGGCCACCATGTAGAAATCACATCCACATGTTCTAAGTCATAGGTATATAATATTAAGTTCAAGATATGGGAAACCAAGGTAGGGTCTTGTCAGAAGACACAAGTTAGATAAGGGTTAGGGTTATGTGCCTAGATGTTTAGATTTTGTGTTAACTTTGAATTTTTACATAGCATGCTCTCTCTTCTTCCCACGTGTTTGTGCTATGGGACACATGCTCATGGGGTTTTTTAGAGAGAATGTTATGTGTAAAATCATACTTTTCTCATCCTCTCAAGCTCATGTGGTATGGGACATGTGCATGAGGGAGATGCTGAGATGAGAGTTGACAATAAAGTTTGAGACATATAGCCATATAAACATAATTAATTACAAAATAAGACCAAATATGCATACACGGGGTAGATAATTTGACAGGGATATGAAAGAAAAATGATGCACATGCTACTAAAGAAATGTTCTCTTCTATTTTATGATTATGTTTTCGGATTGAAGCTCATGTGTTATTTCTATGCTTATGAATTATGAAATTATGAAAAATCATATCTACGTATAAGAAATCATGTTATGTTGATAATTTTCCTATCCATCATGTTATGTGGGCCTTAATCGGCTTTATGTGAGCCTTAATAGACCTAATGTAAGCCTTAACCGGCCTTATGTGAGCCTTAACCTGCCTTATGTGAGCCTTAACCATCCTAATGTGAGCCTTAACTGGCCTAATGTGAGCCTTAACTGGCCTTATGTGAGCCTTAACCGGCCTTATGGGAGCCTTAACCAGCCTTATGGGAGCCTTAACCAGCCTTATGAGGACAGTGGGTGCAATCAGGAGAATGACTATATCAACTCAAGTAAAATCCCATTACATTATGAAATTCTGTTAAGTTAACCAAGTTCTTATGAAATTATGTTAATTATGAGTAAGTCCTGCCTTAAGTATGTTAATGAGACTATAAGATAATATTAGAGATTTTACATGCACATACTAAGAGAAACCCTAAGGTGGGTAGTACCTCAGTATGACATGGAAATTTTGGGGATGAAATTTCTATAAGGTGGGTAAGTTGTAATGACCCTTAAAATTCAGTCCCAAAAATTCTTGATGTTTAATAAAGGTGAAATCCTAGGTTGAATGAATTTTTCTTACATTTGTTCATTTAAGTGGCGACCATGCTTAAGTAGTATGTCAGAACGAGTTTAGACTACATCAAGATATTATGTGAACCTTTAATTTGATTCATCAACACTTATACACATCAATGTCAATTAATGTACAAAACCTAACCCTAATTATGCAATGGTGACTAGTTAGGGGTTAATTGATAGTTTTGGCACATATACATATAAAATGCATCTCATTGAATTGTATATAAATAGATAATAGATCAATAGAGATTCCCTCCGATTTTGGTAATAAAATTCCTTTTTAATGATTATTAATGTATTAGTGACCCTAAATAGATAATGGTGTAAAACACCTATTTCCCTAACTCTTATCCAAAATCTAATTAGATATTTGAATTCCTCATGGTCGAATCAGCTTCCCTACCGAATTTGGTTGGATTTGCATAATCTTAGATGCCCCAAATGTTATAAAAAACGAAAGGGAGACATAATGATATTATGTGATCTAATTATTCAATAATGCATATGTTTTAGACCAATGTCCAGGCTGATACAGCCTATCACACACTGCCTAAGATGATCGGGCTCCTTATGAGCCATTGGATAACCATCGTAGGGTAGGACATTCATCCCCTACCTCACGCAAAGTCTGGGTGGGGAAGGGAACAGAACCCCGACCCCGGTGGCCTGCGTTATCCCTCTCCCTCCTCAATGATTTACCAATATCTAGATACCAACAGATTCAGGAGGTAAT
The DNA here is from genome assembly GCA_963693085.1 of Alisma plantago-aquatica. Lineage (NCBI taxonomy): Eukaryota > Viridiplantae > Streptophyta > Magnoliopsida > Alismatales > Alismataceae > Alisma > Alisma plantago-aquatica. The sequence goes on from OY856414.1 coordinate 210,064,497, forward strand.
CCCAAGCTTAGGGAACCCTAGCATCACCCCTATATCTTTTCCTGTGAGAAACATCCAAACATGCTTTTCTTCTTTAGTTGCGTGGCCGCCATCCCCACAACACCACATTGAAGTGGACCAACATCTAGGCATACCTAGAGCATCGCATGGATCTCCACAACACTCCTCGACCTCCAATTTGGTTCAAGGCTGCCCAAGGAGCGGTTGTAGACTCAAGCATCCCTGACGGTGATGAAAAGCTTGAGCGTGAGCTTCCTGTCATCCGAGTACAATTCGACCTCCAATAATCTTCCTCAGACTCCATCCTTGCTTTTCTTTCCACTCTTTATCAGCACCTTCTCCCCCCTATGCTATGCCCTAGAAGTCAGTTCCAGGCTGTTAGAGCTCACCACTGCCCTCTCCTCTCGGGCACATCCAGACCATGGAAATCGGTCCCTCAACTTCCATAGACAACAACGAAGATGACCCAAAAATTATTTTACTCAATTTGCTTGCATACCGTCATTTTGTACCTCGAGCTTCTTGCTCTGTTTCCGGCGACCTCAGTGTCAGTATCAGGGACAGACATCTCGTTTTACCTTGATTGTTCACCCATGATCCATAGATACTCACGAATAGTTCAAAGCCTTGAGATTTCAAGATTTTTCCACCCATCGCCATTGTTTCTCCTCCTTATTCCTCCGGCCCAGATGGGAGGATGTTAACCAGTGTTTCCGGCCACCACAGACCCAAGTCAGAGTTCCCTAAGTTTGTCACTGTTTGAGGAATGAGATGGACATGTTTTCTTTGTGTCATTTTGCTTGATGTTCATGTTTCTTCGTGGCTTCATGCTCCTTTGAAGTAGCTTGACACGCCATGGCCAACAGAGAGGAAACCCAAGCTAAAATTACCCTCACACCCTTACGATGTCAATGTGAGTATCACACTACCATGGGTAATTATGTTATTTCTCCAAATTATTTTGACATCAATCACATATTCATATTGATGAACATTTGACCGTTGTGCCCTGTCACAGGTCCTTAATTAGGCACATCATGCGAGGGCAAAGTCATCTTTCGAACCTTGATTTCCGGATTTTCTCAGAAATGTCTTAAATGATTTTCCTCACCTCTGATTGGTCAGAATATATCTGATCTTTACAAATTCATAGAAAATAATCTATAGCTCAGATGGGGACGATCCATATATGGTTTTTGATTAGTTTTTCAAGATCTATCACATGGTCCTAGTTTCGGACCCAGACGCCTTGCCCAATTTCCAAATTTAATTAAAGAATCAAACACCTATGTTAAGAAAATGAAATCAATAATTATGTTACTTACAGGACATTAGGATTGATCAGGACTTCATCTACTGTTAGTATACCTCCTCAGGATCAGGTAAGCGGGTCCATGCAATTTGAGTATTTAGTATTAGCTTTCATCAACTTATAATCATTATGATAATCAAGATGAATGACATGCATAGTTATGTGTTCAAATTAAATCTTAAAAACATCCAAGTTCCTGTAAAGCTATTTCTTTAATGTTATGCCTCAATGCTATTTCAATAATAAATGTCACATTCATATGAATTCCAAGTAAAGTTAATTAGTTCCAAGATATTAATGAAATATGTAGTGGGTTGGATTACTTTATCCTCATCAAGTTAATGCTGAGCCTACGGGCCTTATGAGCACCATTGGTGCATAAGTATCAAGGATACTTTAATCAACCAACAAGATTATGTTATGTGAATCTAAATCAATTGTTCAATTAGTTTCATGCCTTTTCTTATTGCCAAGTTACTAAGTTGTTATAATAATGCTCTATGCCACTTACTCTAATGTGATTTTTATTGTATGCATGACTGGGGGCGTGATGCCCTCAGGTACAAGCAGCTTCCAAGAAAGGGCTATATGAAGGTCAACTTAAGGAGTAGATCAATGTTTCCTAAAGATACATATGGTGGGGTGCCATGTACGATAGAAGATCATGATGTTATAGATAACTTCATGTATAAATTATGTGTAATAATGTATACCCTAGTTAGCATCAATTCAAGAAACCAATTGTGAACAATGTATAAACCAATCTCAATATCAATGCATGATGCTTGTTTACTTTGTTTGCGATGATTATTGTGATTGTGACATCCCTTTGAGCTAGAGTACCCCATATTATAGACAATGTAGGTGTTGCTTCCGTTGCTACCTGTATGCTAAAAGGGGGTGTTACAAAATGATCAGAGAAAATAAGTAGATGGCCACCATGTAGAAATCACATCCACATGTTCTAAGTCATAGGTATATAATATTAAGTTCAAGATATGGGAAACCAAGGTAGGGTCTTGTCAGAAGACACAAGTTAGATAAGGGTTAGGGTTATGTGCCTAGATGTTTAGATTTTGTGTTAACTTTGAATTTGTACATAGCGTGCTCTCTCTTCTTCCCACGTGTTTGTGGTATGGGACACAGGCTCATGGGGTTTTGTAGAGAGAATGTTATGTGCAAAATCATACTTGTCTCATCCTCTCAAGTGCATGTGGTATGGACATGTGCATGAGGGAGATGCTGAGACGAGAGTTGACAATAAAGTTTGAGATATATAGACATATAAACATAATTAATTACAAAATAAGACCAAATATGGATACACTAGGTAGATAATTTGACAAAGATATGAAAGAAAAATGATGCACATGCTACTAAACAAATGTTCTCTTCTATTTTATGATTATGTGTTCAGATTGAACCTCATGTGTTATTTCTATGCTTATGAATTATGAAACTGTGAAAAATCATATCTACATATAAGAAATCATGTTATGTTGATAATTTTCCTCTACATCATGTTATGTGAGCCTTAATCAGCCTTATGTGAGCCTTAACTGACCTAATGTGAGCCTTAATCAGCCTCATGTGAGCCTTAACTGGCCTAATGTGAGCCTTAATTGATTTTATGTGAGCCTTAACCGACCTTATGTGAGCCTTAATCGGCCTTATGTGAGCCTTAACCGGCCTAAAGTGAGCCTTAACTGGCCTAATGTGAGCCTTAACCAGCCTTATGTGAGCCTTAACCGGCCTTATGGGAGCCTTAACCGGCCTTATGAGCACTGTGGGTGCAATCAAGAGAGTGACTATATCAACTCAAGTAAAATTCCATTACATTATGAAATTATGTCAAGTTAACCAAGTTCTTATGAAATTATGTTAACTATGAGTAAGTCATGTCTTAAGTATGTTAATGAGACTATAAGATAATATTAGAGATTTTACATGCACATACTAAGTGAAACCCTAAGGTGGGTAGTACCTCAGTATGACATGGAAATTTTGGGGACACAATTTCTATAAGGTGGGTAGGTTGTAACGACCTTCAAAATTCAGTCCCAAAAATTCTTGATGTTTAATAAAGGTGAAATCCTAGGTTGAATGATTTTTTTTTACATTTGTTCATTTAAGTGGTGACCATGCTTAAGTAGTATGTAAGAATGAGTTTAGACTAAATCAAGATATTATGTGAACCTTTAATTTGATTCATCAACACTTATACACATCAATGTCAATTAATGTACAAAACCTAACCCTAATTATCAATGGTGACTAGTGAGGGGTTAATTTATATTTTTGGCACATATACATATAAAATGCATCCCATTGAATTGTATATAAATAGATAATAGATAAATAGAGATTCCCTAGGATTTTGGTAATAAATTCCTTTTTAATGATTATTAATGTGTTAGTTACCCTAAATAGCTAATGGTGCAAAACACCTGTTTCCCTAACTCTTATCCAAAATCTAATTGGATATTTGAATTCCTCATGGTCGAATCAGCTTCCCTACTAAATTTTGTTGGATTTGGATAATCCTAGATGCCCCAAATGTTATAAAAAAAAGAAAGGGAGACATAATGATATTATGTGATCTAATTATTCAATAATGCATACGTTTTAGACCAAAGTCCAGGATGATACAGCCTGTCACACACTACCTAAGATGATCAGGCTCCTTATTAGCCGTTGGATAACCATCGTAGGGTAGGGTATTCATCCCCTACCTCACTCAAAGTTTGTGCGGGGAAGGGAACAAAACACTGATCCCGGTGGCCTACGTTATCCCTCTCCCTCCTCAATGATTTACCATTATCTCGATGCCAACAGATTCGAGAGGTAATCCCAAGCATAGGGAACCCTAGCATCACCCATATATCTTTTCCTGTGAGAAACACCAAAACAGGATTTTCTTCTTCAGTTGCGCGGCTGCCATCCCCACAACACCACATTGAAGCGGACCAACATCCAAGCATACCTGGAGCATCGCGTGGATCTCCGCAACACTCCTCGACCTCCAATTTGGTTCAAGGCTACCCAAGGACAGATGTAGACTCAAGCATCCCTGACGGTGATGACAAGCTGGAGTGTGAGATTCCTGCCATCCCAGTCCAATTCAACCTCCAGTAAGCTTCCTCAGACTCCATGCTTGCTTTTCTTTCCACTCTTTGTCAGCACCTTGTCCCCCTATGCTATGCCCTGGAAGCCAGTTCCACGCTGGTAGAACTCACTGGTGCCCTCTCCTCTCGGGCACATCCAGACTATGGAAATCGGTCCCTCAACTTTCGTAGACAACAATGAAGATGACCCAAAAATTATTTTACTCGATTTGCTTGCATACCATCATTTTGTACCTTGAGCTTCTTTCTTTGTTTCGGACGACCTCAGTGTCAGTATCAGGGCACATGCATCTCGTTTTACCTTGATTGTTCACCCATGATCCACAGATACTCACGAATAGTTCAAAGCCTTGTGATTTCAAGATTTTTCCACCCATCGCAATTATTTCCCCTCCTTATTCCTCCGGCCCAGATGGGAGGGTGTTAACCAGTGTTTCCAGCCACCACAGATCCAAGTCAGAGTTCCCTAAGTTCGTCACTATTTGAGGAATGAGATGGACATGTTTTCTTTGTGTCATTTTTCTTGATGTTCATGTTTCTTCATGGCTTCATGCTCCTATGAGGTAGCTTGATACGTCATGGCCAGCAGAGAAGAAACCCAATATAAAATTACCCTCACACCCTTACGATGTCAATGTGAGTGTCACACTACCCTGGGTAATTATGTTATTTCTCCAGATTATTTTGACATCAATCACATATTCATATTGATGAACATTTGACCATTGTGCCCTGTCATAGGTTCCTAAATTAGGCACATCATGTGAGGGCAAAGTCATCTTTCGAACCTTGATTTCTGGATTTTCTCAAAAATGTCTTAAATGATTTTCCTCACCTCTGATTGGTCAGAATATATCTGATCTTTATAAATTCATAGAAAATAATCTATAGCTCAGATGGCGATGATCCATATATGGTTTTTGATTAGTTTTTCAAGATCTATCACATGGTCCTAGTTTCATACCCAAACGCCTTACCCAATTTCCAAATTTAATTAAAGAATCATACACCTATGTTAAGAAAATGAAATCAATAATTATGTTACTTACAGGACATTAGGATTGATCAGGACTGCATCTACTGTTAGTATACCTCCTCAGGATCTGGTAAGTGGGTCCTTGCACTTTGAGTATTTATTATTTGCTTTCATCAGGTTATAATCATTATGATAATCAAGATGAATGACATGCATAGTTATGTGTTCAAATGAAATCTTAACAACATCCAAGTTCCTGTAAAGTTATTTCTTTAATGTTATGCCTAAATGCTATTTCAAGAATAAATGTCACGTTCATATGAAATCCAAGTAAAGTTAATTAGTTCCAAGATATTAATGAAATATGTAGTGGGTTGGATTACTTTATCCTCATCAAGTTCATGTTGAGCCTACGGGCCTTATGAGCACCATTGGTGCATAAGTATCAAGGATACTTTAATCAACCAACAAGATTTTGTTATGTGAATCTAAATCCCTTGTTCAATTAGTTTCATGCTTTTTCTTATTTCCAAGTTACTAAGTTGTTATAATAATGCTCTATGCCACTTACTCTAATGTGATTTTTATTATATGCATGACTGGGGGCGTGATGCCCTCAGGTACAAGCAGCTTCCAAGAAAGGGCTATATGAAGGTCAACTTAAGGAGTAGATCAATGTTTCCTAAAGATACATTTGGTGGGGTGCCATGTACGATAGAAGATCCTGATGTTATAGATAACTTCATGTATACATTATGTGTAATATTGTGAACAATGTATAAACCAATCTCAATATTAATGCATGATGTTTGTTTACTTTGTTTGCAATGATTATTGTGATTGTGACATCCCTTTGAGCTAGAGTACCCCATGTTATAGACAATTTGGGTGTTGCTTCTATTGCTACTTGTATGCTAAAAAGGGGGTGTTGCAATTTTCCCTACTGGAGTTTAATATCCTAGCCACTTGATAAGAGAGACTGAGAAACACATGCTCATGCACATGTAATTCAATATATGATATTGAGGTAACATATATCTTAGACAGTCTACTTTAGTTCAAGGGACATGGATTGAACATTAAGAGGAGGATGATTCCCTGCCTTGAGTTCATTATGGATATCAGAGATAAAGGAATTATACAATCATTGTAACACCTTACATAGATTGTAGGTTTAAGTTATTATCCAACTATCCATTCACTTGGGTAGCATTGATGTGTGACTAAGTACCACTCTTTTCTTGTGAAGTCATAAACCTATTATCACTGCCAACGTAATATGGGACCGGTCACACACATAGGAATTCACCTAGAAGAGGATTTTATCCATGAATCATGTTTAAGTTGATTACTAAAGATGTTTCGGTATTCAATTAAACAACCAATTAAATGATTGGACACAGAACAATCAAGTTCAAGTATTTGACAGCTAGGGTGTCAAGTTGATTAGAAATTGAATTGGCTGAATTCTGCATGAGTCAAGACACCAACTGGTTGACTCACTTGGTGAACTAATTGTCTTAGGTTGGTGAGACGATTGGTTCACCTATTGAACCGATAGGCATGGTCATGCCTATACAAGCATCTGGTGATTTTCCTAGTTCATGAGAATAGTTGATTAGTTCACTTGTTCAATTTGATTGGTACAAGGAATTGACGTTGGACATTAATTTGGAATGAATTGTCGATTTATTTTGCAATTGGGAAACATGCGAAACAATCAACTCAATGACTGAACTGATTGGCTCACTGTGCCATCCGACCGGTTCACCAGTGAATGACTGGTTCACTTGTCATAGGGCAATTAATTTATGGAAATTCTAGTCCCTTCACTCCCGCAAACTAGTAACCCAAACCCTATCCCCCTCGATAAATAGAGGGGTATTGGGGGCTTCTCAGAATATAATCAATTGCCTCTAACAATTGTTGTCCTCTCTGGTTGTGGTAATCAATAGAGAGCCTAATCAAGTCCTACCCTATAAAGGGAGGGATATCAAGGGAGAATCATTGTAGGAGAGAAAATTGGTGTCTACTAAACCAATGGGAGGGACAACTCCTTCCTATCAGTTATAATAGAATGACATGAGTTCTAGGTGGTCCTTATAGAATTCTCTAGAGGCAAGGTGGCCTTTGTCCGTTGCTAGGAGGGTAACGTCAACTTGTAGTTTGTGGAGGAGCTACTGCAGACGTCATATGAGTTAGAGAAATTGTAGTGAAGACCAAAAGATGCTATAGATGAGTCCTAGTGCAACTAGGAATGTTCTACTACTACAACGAGTTATAGTCATTGGACTTGCTTGAGGACCAATTTTGAACTCGTTAAACCATCCTTCTCATTGCATAGTTGTTGACGCGATCTTGCTGTTCTGGGGAATATGGATAGATAATTTTTTGTTTTTCCTTCCTACCCTGTGCCCATATTTCCCTAAAAAATCTACCTTAGATAATCTTACTATTTATGGGAGCCTTATGTGAGCCTTAACCGGCCTAAAGTGAGCCTTAACTGGCCTAATGTGAGCCTTAACCAGCCTTATGTGAGCCTTAACCGGCCTTATGGGAGCCTTAACCGGCCTTATGAGCACTGTGGGTGCAATCAAGAGAGTGACTATATCAACTCAAGTAAAATTCCATTACATTATGAAATTATGTCAAGTTAACCAAGTTCTTATGAAATTATGTTAACTATGAGTAAGTCATGTCTTAAGTATGTTAATGAGACTATAAGATAATATTAGAGATTTTACATGCACATACTAAGTGAAACCCTAAGGTGGGTAGTACCTCAGTATGACATGGAAATTTTGGGGACACAATTTCTATAAGGTGGGTAGGTTGTAACGACCTTCAAAATTCAGTCCCAAAAATTCTTGATGTTTAATAAAGGTGAAATCCTAGGTTGAATGATTTTTTTTTACATTTGTTCATTTAAGTGGTGACCATGCTTAAGTAGTATGTAAGAATGAGTTTAGACTAAATCAAGATATTATGTGAACCTTTAATTTGATTCATCAACACTTATACACATCAATGTCAATTAATGTACAAAACCTAACCCTAATTATCAATGGTGACTAGTGAGGGGTTAATTTATATTTTTGGCACATATACATATAAAATGCATCCCATTGAATTGTATATAAATAGATAATAGATAAATAGAGATTCCCTAGGATTTTGGTAATAAATTCCTTTTTAATGATTATTAATGTGTTAGTTACCCTAAATAGGTAATGGTGCAAAACACCTGTTTCCCTAACTCTTATCCAAAATCTAATTGGATATTTGAATTCCTCATGGTCGAATCAGCTTCCCTACTAAATTTTGTTGGATTTGGATAATCCTAGATGCCCCAAATGTTATAAAAAAAGAAAGGGAGACATAATGATATTATGTGATCTAATTATTCAATAATGCATACGTTTTAGACCAAAGTCCAGGATGATACAGCCTGTCACACACTACCTAAGATGATCAGGCTCCTTATTAGCCGTTGGATAACCATCGTAGGGTAGGGTATTCATCCCCTACCTCACACAAAGTTTGTGCGGGGAAGGGAACAAAACACTGATCCCGGTGGCCTACGTTATCCCTCTCCCTCCTCAATGATTTACCATTATCTCGATGCCAACAGATTCGAGAGGTAATCCCAAGCATAGGGAACCCTAGCATCACCCATATATCTTTTCCTGTGAGAAACACCAAAACAGGATTTTCTTCTTCAGTTGCGCGGCTGCCATCCCCACAACACCACATTGAAGCGGACCAACATCCAAGCATACCTGGAGCATCACGTGGATCTCCGCAACACTCCTCGACCTCCAATTTGGTTCAAGGCTACCCAAGGACAGATGTAGACTCAAGCATCCCTGACGGTGATGACAAGCTGGAGTGTGAGATTCCTGCCATCCCAGTCCAATTCGACCTCCACTAAGCTTCCTCAGACTCCATGCTTGCTTTTCTTTCCACTCTTTGATCAGCACCTTGTCCTCCTATGCTATGCCCTGGAAGCCAGTTCCACGCTGGTAGAACTCACTGGTGCCCTCTCCTCTCGGGCACATCCAGACCATGGAAATCGGTCCCTCAACTTTCGTAGACAACAATGAAGATGACCCAAAAATTATTTTACTCGATTTGCTTGCATACCATCATTTTGTACCTTGAGCTTCTTTCTTTGTTTCCGACGACCTCAGTGTCAGTATCAGGGCACATGCATCTCGTTTTACCTTGATTGTTCACCCATGATCCACAGATACTCACGAATAGTTCAAAGCCTTGTGATTTCAAGATTTTTCCACCCATCGCAATTATTTCCCCTCCTTATTCCTCCGGCCTAGATGGGAGGGTGTTAACCAGTGTTTCCAGCCACCACAGATCCAAGTCAGAGTTCCCTAAGTTCGTCACTATTTGAGGAATGAGATGGACATGTTTTCTTTGTGTCATTTTTCTTGATGTTCATGTTTCTTCATGGCTTCATGCTCCTATGAGGTAGCTTGATACGTCATGGCCAGCAGAGAAGAAACCCAATATAAAATTACCCTCACACCCTTACGATGTCAATGTGAGTGTCACACTACCCTGGGTAATTATGTTATTTCTCCAGATTATTTTGACATCAATCACATATTCATATTGATGAACATTTGACCATTGTGCCCTGTCATAGGTTCCTAAATTAGGCACATCATGTGAGGGCAAAGTCATCTTTCGAACCTTGATTTCTGGATTTTCTCAAAAATGTCTTAAATGATTTTCCTCACCTCTGATTGGTCAGAATATATCTGATCTTTACAAATTCGTAGAAAATAATCTATAGCTCAGATGGCGATGATCCATATATGGTTTTTGATTAGTTTTTCAAGATCTATCACATGGTCCTAGTTTCATACCCAAACGACTTACCCAATTTCCAAATTTAATTAAAGAATCATACACCTATGTTAAGAAAATGAAATCAATAATTATGTTACTTACAGGACATTAGGATTGATCAGGATTGCATCTACTGTTAGTATACCTCCTCAGGATCTGGTAAGTGGGTCCTTGCACTTTGAGTATTTATTATTTGCTTTCATCAGGTTATAATCATTATGATAATCAAGATGAATGACATGCATAGTTATGTGTTCAAATGAAATCTTAACAACATCCAAGTTCCTGTAAAGTTATTTCTTTAATGTTATGCCTAAATGCTATTTCAAGAATAAATGTCACGTTCATATGAAATCCAAGTAAAGTTAATTAGTTCCAAGATATTAATGAAATATGTAGTGGGTTGGATTACTTTATCCTCATCAAGTTCATGTTGAGCCTACGGGCCTTATGAGCACCATTGGTGCATAAGTATCAAGGATACTTTAATCAACCAACAAGATTTTGTTATGTGAATCTAAATCCATTGTTCAATTAGTTTCATGCTTTTTCTTATTGCCAAGTTACTAAGTTGTTATAATAATGCTCTATGCCACTTACTCTAATGTGATTTTTATTATATGCATGACTGGGGGCGTGATGCCCTCAGGTACAAGCAGCTTCCAAGAAAGGGCTATATGAAGGTCAACTTAAGGAGTAGATCAATGTTTCCTAAAGATACATTTGGTGGGGTGCCATGTACGATAGAAGATCCTGATGTTATAGATAACTTCATGTATACATTATGTGTAATATTGTGAACAATGTATAAACCAATCTCAATATTAATGCATGATGTTTGTTTACTTTGTTTGCAATGATTATTGTGATTGTGACATCCCTTTGAGCTAGAGTACCCCATGTTATAGACAATTTGGGTGTTGCTTCTATTGCTACTTGTATGCTAAAAAGGGGGTGTTGCAATTTTCCCTACTGGAGTTTAATATCCTAGCCACTTGATAAGAGAGACTGAGAAACACATGCTCATGCACATGTAATTCAATATATGATATTGAGGTAACATATATCTCAGACAGTCTACTTTAGTTCAAGGGACATGGATTGAACATTAAGAGGAGGATGATTCCCTGCCTTGAGTTCATTATGGATATCAGAGATAAAGGAATTATACAATCATTGTAACACCTTACATAGATTGTAGGTTTAAGTTATTATCCAACTATCCATTCACTTGGGTAGCATTGATGTGTGACTAAGTACCACTCTTTTCTTGTGAAGTCATAAACCTATTATCACTGCCAACGTAATATGGGACCGGTCACACACATAGGAATTCACCTAGAAGAGGATTTTATCCATGAATCATGTTTAAGTTGATTACTAAAGATGTTTCGGTATTCAATTAAACAACCAATTAAATGATTGGACACAGAACAATCAAGTTCAAGTATTTGACAGCTAGGGTGTCAAGTTGATTAGAAATTGAATTGGCTGAATTCTGCATGAGTCAAGACACCAACTGGTTGACTCACTTGGTGAACTAATTGTCTTAGGTTGGTGAGACGATTGGTTCACCTATTGAACCGATAGGCATGGTCATGCCTATACAAGCATCTGGTGATTTTCCTAGTTCATGAGAATAGTTGATTAGTTCACTTGTTCAATTTGATTGGTACAAGGAATTGACGTTGGACATTAATTTGGAATGAATTGTCGATTTAATTTGCAATTGGGAAACATGCGAAACAATCAACTCAATGACTGAACTGATTGGCTCACTGTGCCATCCGACCGGTTCACCAATGAATGACTGGTTCACTTGTCATAGGGCAATTAATTTATGGAAATTCTAGTCCCTTCACTCCCGCAAACTAGTAACCCAAACCCTATCCCCCTCGATAAATAGAGGGGTATTGGGGGCTTCTCAGAATATATTCAATTGCCTCTAACAATTGTTGTCCTCTCTGGTTGTGGTAATCAATAGAGAGCCTAATCAAGTCCTACCCTATAAAGGGAGGGATATCAAGGGAGAATCATTGTAGGAGAGAAAATTGGTGTCTACTAAACCAATGGGAGGGACAACTCCTTCCTATCAATTATAATAGAATGACAAGAGTTCTAGGTGGTCCTTATAGAATTCTCTAGAGGCAAGGTGGCCTTTGTCCGTTGCTAGGAGGGTAACGTCAACTTGTAGTTTGTGGAGGAGCTACTGCAGACGTCATATGAGTTAGAGAAATTGTAGTGAAGACCAAAAGATGCTATAGATGAGTCCTAGTGCAACTAGGAATGTTCTACTACTACAACGAGTTATAGTCATTGGACTTGCTTGAGGACCAAGTTTGAACTCGTTAAACCATCCTTCTCATTGCATAGTTGTTGACGCGGTCTTGCTGTTCTGGGGAATATGGATAGATAATTTTTTGTTTTTCCTTCCTACCCTGTGCCCATATTTCCCTAAAAAATCTACCTTAGATGATCTTACTATTTATAATGTTCTCATTCATGTTTTATTTATTTTATATTTATATCTTATACCTAATAAAGAAGTCAGTTGTAGTTTTCTTATTCAAGGAACAACATATGAATCTTTTCAAAATAATGTATGGTGATTTATTTATTTATTTGCAATGTTTATTATTCTTGTGACATCCATTTGCTATAAAGTCCTCAATGTTTTGTAAAATGTGGTAGTTGCTTCCGTTGATCCTTGTATGCTTAAAGGGGGTGTTAAATTAATGGTATCAGAGAAAATAAGTAGATGTCCATTAAGCAAAAATATGATTCAACAGTCTAGTCCTAGGCATATATGAAGTAAGTGAAACATATAGGAAATCAATGAAGAGGTCTAGTCAGAAGGATTATGGTTGTATCTAGATGGTTTGGACTTTCATGTTAACTTTAGAATTGTATATAGCATGCTCTCTCTTTTTCCCATACATTTGTGGTATGAGACACAAGCTTATGGGTTTTTATAGAGAGAATGTTATGTGCATAAGCATGCTTGTCTTGTCCTTTCTAACGCATGTGGTATGATACATGTGCATGGGGGAGGTGCTAAGATAAGTGTGATAAAATACATCACCTCTAGATATATGATTGAACGACATGTATCCAAAGGAGACAAAGAAAACAACATTCAACATTAAAAGTTTGAAATATATAGTAACCAAAATATAATCATAAACATAGTAAGACCAAGCATGCATCTGAAGGTAGATAATTTGCCATAGATAAGTGAAAAAATCATACACATGCTAATAAACAATGTTTTCTATAGTTTGATAATTAAGTGTTAATCATGAATCACAGTCGTGCTAATGGATTATGGAATTATTAAAATCATGTTTAAGATTAAGAACCATGTTATGTTGATATAGTCCTCTGAATCATGTCATGTGAGCGTTAAATAACCTTATGTGAGCCTTAACCAACGAGCATTGTAGGTGCATTCAGGAGAGTGACTATATCAACTCAAGTGAAAAATTTAGTCTAATAACAAGTCATGTCAATATTAACCAAGCTCTCATGTAGTTGTATTAGCCATGTTTACGTCATATCTTAAGTATGATAATGAGACTCTAAGCTAATATTAAGATTTATCATACCTAGAATATGTAAAATTCTAAGGTGGGCAGTCTAATGAAATTTCTAGCATGAAATTTATTAAAGGTGGGTAGATTTGTAGCATCCCAAAGTTTAAATAAAATAAGTTTAGGGTCATAATTGCAAATTTTGAAGTATTATTTTTGAAACATAAACACCGTGCAAGTTACTTAAAATAATATATTTAATTGAAAAAGGAATTTTCTTCCATATTATCTTATGTTTTAATACATATTAATTAAGATATAGCTTATATGGAACTTATGGACAATGGATATGCAAAACCTAAATCTAGTTGAATAGGGAGATTCTAGACTTCTTAATTAGCTTATGGTTTAAATGTGATGTGATATTGACTAGGTTTGACCATTTAAATTGATTAGGAGAGATTTCAGATAGTTTTTGATAACATATCATCGATTTATTCATCTAACCTAAGGCCCCTTTTTATTTTTGAATGTCATCACACTTTAGACCCCAGCCAAGGTTGGACTCTCGTAGACCATTCTGCAGGCTGAGGGGTCATCTTCCTCACTCGATGTAGTCATTTTAGGATTTTGTAGATGGCCACACTCTTTCTTCCCTTATAACCGATCTCTCTACAAAAACCTAGAACCACTAGACTCTCCCTTCACCTTCTTCATGGCAAGGGGAACTTAGGGCACCCTTCTTCAATGAAGAACTGACATCCACACATCCCTAACCATCCTAGAATCATAGTTCCATCGATGACCTACTTTAGAGGATCCCTGGAACTCTATAGGACTTCCTTCCTATAAGTACCCATGTTTTCCCCACCAAGGGACATCAGAAACCTAACCCTAGCCTCTACTTTTCCTGTGAAACTTCCCTCCATCATAACTTCTAGATATCCTATGTGCTACTAGTCCGACTAACCGTCACGATGGATTTGGATACCTCAACTCCAGGAGTTGTCTTCATTTGTACTTTTCTTCGATCATTAAGAAGTCATGTTGAAGTTAAAAATGTATGTGGTTCACCTCAGTTTATAGGTATCCAGATTTTCCTTTTTTTCACATGTTCTTGGATCATTCCTGCTTTGGTACTTCGTCACCATGTACACTACAACTGCCTACTTTGTCTTGGCTTAAGATTTTTGTGGGTTTCTCCTTGCTCCTATCCCCACTATCTATCATCTACAAGAACCCTAAAGAGCACAATCCACTCTGATTAGGAGATCATCTGCCAGCTCGGATGGCACTATATTACCAATCTTCTTCAAGGGAGCCCCTCATAGGTATTGGTTCCTTGGAGAGGTAAAGTACCTACATCATTTTTTCAGAGTCCCCATGAATTGGCTTTGGATGAGCAGGAGGAACTCAGTTATGGTGTTCTTTTCTTGCTATGGTTTTGATTTTGACAATATGGAAAAAAGTTTCTTGTTGTCGATGTACTTGTTTGCTTTGCAATCGGAGTAGGATGAAGGGACCAAGTGTTTCTGTGTAATGAATTATGTATCACGATGATGATGGTTGGAATTTGGTATTTGGGGGGATGATTTCATGTTCTGTTGAAGATATATGAGATAGTTGTTTTACTGATTCACCCTGCGTCATACCTAAGCTTTGCATTTTAATTAAAGGATCTTTTTTTGTCTTTTCAATTTGCATTTATTTGCATCCCAGAATATGATAAATAGACTTATCTAAATTATGATTGTCCAATCTTAGAAAACTCACAAAAAAATCAACTATCTATCAAAAAAATACTGAAAATACTCTTTGGGAAGGATTTTGCGAGTAGAATTTGATTTTGCAGTTTTCAAATCCTAATTATGTAATATCAGACCTCATTTTCCTAATGACCTACAATTAGGGTCTAGATTGTAATTAAGACACTAATTAATGTAAGTATTTTAATTTTAGGAGATTTAGGGTTTCAACAAACCTCAAGAGATCTAAGAAGACCCATTATACACTTGGTTAGTGGATCATGTAGTTTGAGTATCAAACATGGATTAAGGGCTTTTTATTAGCTTATGGCTAAAAAATCAGATATAATGAAATTACACATATAGTTTCAATCAATATTTTCAAGATCATTCTTACAATTTAGATTATGGATTTTCAGTATAACATTCTTATCTATTATAATGATCAAGTCATGCACACTTTTCTTAAGCAAGATTCAATGGCCCAAGTTATTATACTTTGATGTAATGTTAAGTAAAAGATAGTTTCTTAATGATTTTCCTTCCAAGTTATTTGCCTTGACATATCAAGCTCTTAAGAGAAATGTTATATCCAAGCTCCCAAGAGCAATATTACAAATCCAACTCTTTAGAGAAATTCTATTTGTCAAGATACTAAGAGCAATGACCACTTTGGTTCCCATATTATCAAACTCCTTAGAGAAATGTATTTTATCAAGCTCCTGAGAGCAATGCTATGGAAGAAAGACAACATAGTCAACCTAAGATGACAATGTCAATGACAAAGGGAAATATAGATATAGATAAAGGAAATGAAAATGATTCATTATTTACAATGTTTAATGCATGTTTTCTCTATAGTATAGTTTATGTTTCAGTTTGTATAATGTTACTCAGTGCCACTTACTTTAATGTATTTTTTGTTTTTCTTTATATGGCTGGGGGGCGATGCTCACAGTTAAGGAAAAAATAAGGACTAAAGAAGAGCAAGCCAATGATAGAAGACTTTCGTGTGTAACCTGGTTGGGTTCCATCTATCTTAGATGATCCTATTATTTTGAATATTCTCCTTCATTTTTTAATTATTACATGTCTAGATCTTAGACCTAATAAAGAAGTCAGTTGTATTTTAAAAAAGAACAATGTATGATTTTTTTTCAAGATGATGTATCATGATTTATTTATTTATTTATAATATTTATTATTCTTGTGACATCCTTTTGAGCTAAAGTCCCTAATGTTATGAAAAACATGGGAGTTTCTTCTACTGATTCATGTATGCTTAAAGGGGGTGTTATAATAATTTATTATTCTAAGATATAGCATATATTTTCCGTTACTTAATGAAATATATGTCACATAAATGTCACATAAAACATGCAATTACTAGTATAAAATGTTAGTTATTGTGAAAAATTATTGTGATGATTGATTAGAGACCTATGCAATCTCAAATGATACATAAGTTAGGACAAGAACAGAACACACGACCACGTACTTCATCATTACAATGTCAAACTTTGTGTTTTTCGATTTGTTCCCATTAAAATAGGAAATCACTACCCAACACCCCACTTGTACCTGGTTCGATACTCTATTCTCACACTCAAATAGTTGGATCCAATGAGAATACATCATTTTTAGTGGACTGCAGTAAGCAATAAAGAAAAGAAAGAGAAGAAGTGGAAGAAAAGTACAAGAGAATTTTTCGCTTATAACTTTCAATCCATAATGAAATTGTTAACGAAATAAAAATCATTATATTCCTTAAGAAAAATATTCGAGCAATTCTAATGTTGATATATATTTGAAAAAGAAAATAATGTGAAAAATGAAAATGGGTATTGTTACATATATGTGTATATGCATCTGCAAAAATTATTATTATCCAAAAATATATATACAATACTTATTTTTGTATTAAAGAATTGAAAAATGTGTACACTATCACTATATATATTGTTACTCTGAAATAAATACTACATGGGGGGATAATACTCGCTTTAGAGTAATGCACTAACTAAAAAATAACTTTTCTGTCATTTTTTATATATTACTCATTTTTATGTCATTGTTTTTAAAATTCATAATGTGCTTTATTTTATGGGTCAATACTTATTTTAAGATAGAAAGACATTAAGAATGAGTATTATCGACAAAAATATAATGCATTACTCATTCTAATATTGATTTATAATATAATGGCATAAAAAATAAGTGCTTTAGCAAAATGAGTGTTACACCAATAACAAGAACGACATGCAATACTTATTTTTAAATCAGTATGTTATTTAGAAAATGAGTATTACTCAAATAACAATATTTATTTTTATATTCCGTACTAATTTATCAAAAATATGTCAACATTAGTCTTGTTGGATTGCATTTTTTATAAAGATTCTAATTATTTTTATTGTGTCAAAAAGTTAATTTCAATTTGAAAGTTATAAACAAAATAAGTTTGTTTCTCCTTTTTTTTTTTTTTTTACTCTTTTCTCCCTCCTATTTTTTTTTCTTTCCTGTCACATAGCACATCATCCCTATTTGTCGAAAGCTGTGGACTAGGGTAGAGTTGAGGTCGACCGTCCGGGTCTTAACCATCGGGATAAAATCCTCTGCTCTCAGAGTAGTCTCTTTCTCTGTCCCACTTCATCCAAGTCGTCCATTCTGCTAACAGCAATGCATCCATCATGCAGTCCTGTAGGAATACACGGCTGTTATGCAACATGACAGGCTGGGATAGAAGATGGAAACAGAAGATGTGGTTCGCTATCCATCTATGCCGTCGTTTTCCACAAACACGTACATTCATTTTGTTTAGTACCCCACACCAGGTTCAAAGAAGCCAATTGGACACCACTACCGCCACCACTCACTACAGTAAAGTATACCGCCAGATTTCTTTCTTTCTTTGTACTCAAACACAACAAGACGATTCGCCCTTTCCCACCAATTAGATGCTCCCCATCTCTATAACTGGAACCGTCGTTTTCTGGATGACGCAGCTACCCACTTAGTCTTGTATAGCGTTGTTTATTAATCAAGTATGGTATAAGGTTAGCAGAGTCTTATAATTGGATTTCCACGTGCATTCCTTCAACCCTTCAGCATCGTCGGTGGGAGGGAAAAGGAAGCATT
This sequence comes from Alisma plantago-aquatica, assembly GCA_963693085.1. Classification (NCBI taxonomy): domain Eukaryota; kingdom Viridiplantae; phylum Streptophyta; class Magnoliopsida; order Alismatales; family Alismataceae; genus Alisma; species Alisma plantago-aquatica. The sequence continues at coordinate 210,083,192 of OY856414.1, forward strand.
GTTCTCCCCCAATAATCAGTAGGATCAACGCTATTATTTAAGCACCACGCAAGAAAAGTTTTCTTCCCATCTTCCCAGTAATATAATCAATCGCTCCGGGCGCGATTCTTCTATCATATAAAAATCTTAACTGAATTGAGGGGGTAAGCGACACAAGCAGGGAACTTCAGCAAAGCAAGCCATGCTGTGCGAATTCAATGACTGGTCTTCAATTCAGCAACTCTAAAGGAGTAAGCATGACGGCACCTTGCTTCTGCAGGAGTCCTACCTTAATATGACATGTCCCCCCCCCCCCCCCCCCCACTTTGAATTTATGGTCATTGTATCAACTTTGTATGGCTTCCAGAAGTATCTTACTGCAAGCTTTTCAGTAACAAAGGATGCTTCTCCGTGCGAGCCTGTGCTTGTGCGTTGTGTATAATACAACGCATTGCAGGAATAGGAGGTGCACATGCCGCACAATATGCTTTAATGGTTTCCACCTTAGGTATGAGAAGGCCCCATCAGCCCCCAATTCCGTTGGTAGTTGCAGCTCAGGAAATGCACAATGGAAAGTTGGGTGAGGTAATTATTGCATCACTCTTCTTTCTAGCTGGTCTATAAAAACAAGAACATCCACAACCACATCCACATCAACATCCACACTAGGCAAGTGATATCTGAATGGCATTTAGTACATTTTTTCAGTTCAAGGTGAATTCGAGGTGTCGATATAACCCACTCCTAGTTTGGTCCGAGCGTGAAAACAGATTTCCCTTTTCTTATCTGAATGCGTGTTACTATGTTCTGAAAACTGAAAGGACAATTGCAAATGATAGATGACACATCACTATAAACCCAAGGGAAACTTATATGTTCAAAAGGTCATGCAAAACAATATTTTGAGAATGACTATAGAAGCTATCTGAACCCCATAAGTCTTTTGGTTTCTTTGAAACAGAAAAATGCTTGTGTACTCCAAATGTTCCCACTATTGGATTCTTACTTTTTCTTTGAGTAACATACTCATAAATATTACCTTTTACTCTTTTATTTAACAATCTTTTATTTTGAACTCTCTTTTAAATTTGGTTTGTAATAGGATGTTAATAATACTCAAATATAAGAGTTTTAGCAAATAACATAATTATTTGAGGTTTAAATACAAGAAAAAGGAGTAATATGCTAATTTGGGGTAGTTTACAAATTTATGAAATTGAGGGTAGGTTCAAATAAATCTTCTAGAACTTTTTCTATTGATAGATTTAGGTAAAAGAGAGTTGCACACAAAATTAGTCAATTACTAATAAATGAATACATTAATATGTTAAAAATATTTTTTTACTCAAACTGTGAGTTTTGAGTATTAAAGTTTTCCAAAGAAAAAATTGACTTCAAATTCAAATTCTTTGGGTCCCTAGTAGTCTACCTATCTAATTTCACTTTATTTGAATATTAATTGTATTTCCAATTTGCTTAGAAAAAATATACCCCACTTTATTCCTAATCCTCTTTAGACTAAGATTCCCGCATTTATTCTATCACACGCCTATTTTTCCTCCATCCTTTTCTTTTACACAATTTCAGTTGTGATCTAAGTAGTCTGATTTGATCAACGATCCTACAACCCATGGGTTATCTTCAACCCCGTGCCCAGAAAGCAAACTGTTCGTCGGTTGCCTGAAGAGAAAAATCAGGATATCTCCATCTATACTCGATCATTTTTAGAAAACTCTTCACCACTCTATTCCATATTTGATTATGCATCTAATATATATATATATATATATATATATATATATATATATATATATATATATATATGGCCATTCATTCATTGCCCGCGCGGGTAGTCTGGATTTTGGCTACCCGGCAGGCCAAAAAGTAACTCTCCTGGTTAAGAAAGTAACTCTGCTGTAAAAAAAGTAACTATAGTGTCAAAAAAGTAACTCTGCTGGCCAAAAAAATAACTCTGTACAAAATATACAGTAGATATATATAAGGACGGGTTTTTTGATTTTGGAGGGGTAAATGATATTATTTTTGGCTAAAATTTTTTGGAGAGCTTGACAAAATAGTCCTCTATAATTACGAAAATATTTTTGAAAAAAATGATTGGAAGGGTGGGCGGGTAGCTACCCGCGCGGGCAATAAAGATGGGCCCTATATATATATATATATATATATATATATATATATATATATATATATATATATATATATATATATATATATATATATATATATATATATATATATAGCAATCTAGTGAGAAACATCCTACGGTGAGAGCATGAGAGGCATTTGAATAACCATAAATTTATATATTTTTTTCAATATCCGATCTTATAGATGGGAAGAACATCATTTTATTTACCTTCACACAAAAAATCACTGCAATCCAATATTTTTTACATGTCCATTTATAGAATATACACATTTTAAATCCAACAGTGAGCCTAAAATTCAATATTGAGAATTGAAAAGTATTTTCTTGTTGTGAATGCAATACATGTCCTATGATGATGAAATCTTGTAGGAAGGTAACTAATAAGCTATATTTTTAATCCATATTGTTGAATAACAAAAAATTGATCACTATGTAAAGTTATCCAAATGCCTCTCATGCTCTCACCAAGATATGTATCACACTGGATTGTTGTCATATATATATATATATATATATATATATATATATATATATATATATATATATATATATATATATATATATATATATATATATATATATATATATATATATATATATATATATATATATATATATATATATATATATATATATATATATATATATATATATATATACAGAGAGAGAGAGAGAGAAAGAGAGAGAGAAAGAGTCAGACTAGAATATACTCGAGTGTATTCGGAACAGAATACACTCAAGTAGTTTTTCATGATGCAATATTTTTTTTTAATCTAATCCATTAATATTCTTAAACATCTTGTGAATAACTCATACACAAAATTTGAGCACATTTGGACATTTATAGGTCATGTTATAAAGACCGCAAAAATTATGCATTTCAATTTAGTTTCACACGTCGATTTTGTTGCCGTTGGATGAGTGACTTACACTCATCCAAATGGGCTCAAAATTTGTATTTAGCCTAGTTATATAGTATGATGGTGAAGATCAATGGTTTACATTTTGCAAAAAATAGTCTTGATATGCAAACACACTTGAGTGTATTCATGCAATTTGTACACTCGAGTGTATTCTAGCCTGACTCTCTCTCTCTCTCTCTCTCTCTCTCTCTCTATATATATATATATATATATATATATATATATATATATATATATATATATATATATATATATATATATATACAACCCTATCTAGGGTTTCTTTGCATCACAATCCTTTGCTCTTTAGTCTCAATTTTTCCTCCAATCTAGACAAGCTGTCGTCGAAGTCATTCTCTTCACCAAGCTTGCACTTCCTGTCTGCGGTTCTCTACTTCATAGGAACATTATTGTACCCCTAGTATGGTATCCTAATCCCTCACCATGTTTTCATATAATCAGAATCTTGAACAATCATGCAACTTAGTTTTTCCCCAATTTGCAACCACCTGCTCCAACTGAACATTGTCTACCATGGCGTGGGCGTGATGTTGAAGGAGCCTGGTCGTGGGCAATTTCCACTTCACCCTTGTGAGTATTTTTATCACCTATTCGGTTGAAGGGTTGAATTTGTATTTTTCCCCCATTTAAATATACATGACACTTTAAGATAAGAATACAAACATGACGAATACCCTATTATAAGATAAAGGTCATATTTTTCATTTAGGGGAAAATTGAACCTTTGTAAATTTAATTTAATTTATAAGTAGTAAATAATGTAGATCTTGTAAAAATCATATCCTTTTATTGGAAGCTCCAAATATTATAAAAAAATATGTTTTATAATCGTGGGATTTTCTTTATCTTCTGGCATAGTTTTCATTGCCCGATTTCAAAGTCTTAAAGACTAGGTTCTTAGGATTTTGATCCCTATTATTGTCTTATTAATAATTTAGGGAACATTATAATCCAAAAAGTTAAGATTTTGAGTCAAGATAATTATCTGTAACCTTAAACACAAATGTTAGGTTAATAATAAGAGTCAAACTAGGGCTTTGCCGAAGGATTTAAAAGTTGAGGGTTTCATCATATATAACACAAATTGAACCATAATGGTTGTACAAAATACTATATGTAGGGTTTGAGGTGACTTTAGACTTGGAAGGGTAGAGTTTGATCCCTAACTTAACACTCAAGTCAATGTATGTACATCTTTTCCATTGTCTAGGCATTGCTAATATGACCAAGTACTATTTCCCACATGAGGCATGTGTTGACAATTCTTAACCACTTTCACATATTTATGAAATTTTTACTCTTCTTGGAGATTATTCAATGGTCATCTGACCCAAATTTAAGCCTTATATGATGTTTTTATCCTTTTTCTAAATTATAAGAAGATATGAGTAAAAAGTTACTTGCCTTCCCTTATTCCAGTGTGTGCTTAGACTAATTTTATTTTTTGTAGCAGTACATGTGTACAACCATACACAGGGCACACTTTTTCCTCCCCGAGTATGCTTTTATACTTGTTATTTATATAGGGCACACTTTTTCTGCACATGATGCATTTTTCTTCCACAAAATATTTTAGGCTAAGATCCTATGGTGTCTCATCCCTTCTTGAGATATCTTTAGTCTATGATTTTTTACATGCACAACTTATGTTTTGTTATTGTGAATGGAAATTGTTAAAGGCAAGATTCCCTAAGTGTTAATCTTTCTTTTGAACATGCCTCATCCCTTGATCTACTAAGTTTTTTAGAACTAATTCCCCTTGATCATCACTTTTATTGAGATCTTTTATATTAAACTTTCAATGGTCTACAATAATGCCTAGTAATTTTTATTGCACATACTCAGTGTTTGTTGACATCTTGCTTTTGTTTTCTTTCCCCTGGGTGTTGCCATCAACCCACCAAGAGGTTACACAACCCTGAGGACCAGGAGATAGAAGGAGTCCCCTAGATCTAGATGATGAGGACTTCTAAGATGGATAGGTTGCACACCACATACTGATCCTATTAGTATTAGCTTAATTTTTTTTATTAGCTACTATATATGGCCCCTTTGTTGAACTCACTTGAGAAAATTTTGTAATAGTTAGATTTATTTTTGGCTGCAATGAAAACTATGTTCATGTTATCATTTTGTTTAATAAAATATTGTGAATCCAAACTATTTAAATGGTTTATTTTTATGTATGTGACTAACTGGGGTATCATGAAATTATTTCCTTAAATTTAAGTAAGGGGTGGTCCCCTCCTAGGCCCCATGCCTTACACATTGCATCTTTCAAAACCTCTACATCACCTCTCTATGAGGAACATGACCCTATATAATAAGCCACTTCCATGTATAATCCTTAATCTTATAGTTTGGTTGAATGAATGCTATGTTAGTCCAGTTTAGTCTTAGCTTGAGATTGTGTGGGAGGTTCTATGGATCACCAACCATGTATTGAATCGTATAACGTTAAGATGTATAGATAATATTTTGTATGAACTCCAGTTTGATAAAAAAATCTATTTTCAAGTACCTTATAGTGTGTGGTTGCTTGACGAGGTTAATATCCATGAAAACAAGAATAGGAAACTTGGTCTCAAAGTAGTATATATCAATCTCATAGAATATGTTGAAAATCAGTAATGCATATATATATATATTCATAGTTACTATATTAAATGTCTCTTACATTTAGATGAACTCCTTAATCAAAAATTAGACATGTGGATGCAGTCTATAATGAGAGCATCTTCCCCTCAAAGTATGGTATTCCTAAACAAGTTGGTGAAGTTCATGCAAACCTTAAACTTTGGGAATATCCTCATGAACCAACCCCAACACCAACTCTTGAAGTACCAGAGTTGTAATGTCCTCAAAATTTGGGTATTTCAGATCTAACTCAATAAAATGATATGAATACAAAAGTTAAACAATGTGGAAGGTGACATGACTTTAGTTAATGGATTTGAGTCTTAGACTTATATTTAAGTCTTCAATTAAAGTAATCATGAGTAAATATTTTGATATGAGGCTTTGATCGAGATACTATGATTAGAAAACATTAATATTGAAATTTAGACTATAGTTAATATTAAATACCATTTGGAAGGCCTAGGGTATGAGCCACGACCCTTAGAACCCAATTCAAGCCCATTTCATCTAATTAGGGTTTACTAGGTCCTTGAGAGAATATTTGAATCTGGTATTTCATACTGATAAAAATCCATGATAATTTTAATTGATAGATAATCAAAATATTAGACAACGGAAAGATTCTTAGTTATCTTGTGACCTAGATAATTAATTAAAGGATTAATTACTTATTTCTTGACAACCAAGATTTAGATATTTAAGGGAAGCGTTAAGAATTTATCATTTGGAAAATAAAAGATAATGGTCATACTAGCATTATCCTTAATTTTGGAATGAATTGCATATCCTACATGGGCTAGATAATTACTACTGATATCAAAATTTTAATTAAATGAGGGATAATTTGTAACTGGAAAACAAAGTCCATCTAGGATGAGACTCTCTGATCTTGGTAGAATTGGCATTAAAGGACATGTCTTCTTCACCTGATCATTACTCCTCCCCATGAGAGCCAATAACCCTCTCACAACTAAACTCCCTCTCTTGGTCTTGCACAATGCCAACTAATAATGCTATTGGCTTTGGTAGGATAAGTCAAATCTAACTAACCGTAAACCTGTGATGCTAAGGTTGTGGCTATAAATTTTATCCTCCTCCTAAAATCCAAGAAGGCACCCTAGGGTAGGACATCTCCTTAGAATATGATTTGAACAATCTTGTGTTGGGTTTTAACTTTGGATTCTAAAAAGGGACCTAAAGCTTGTATGTAAGGGATACAAGGTAGATTTCTGTTACCACTACTCAGTCAAAATAAGTTGTCCATAATGATTAAAAATGAATGCAAAATATGTAAATGTGAAAACCTTCTTTAGAGAAACCTAGGGAAAATATGTAGTGGCAAGTCAGTTCCATTTTCAAAATGGAAAAATGGTGCACCCAAGGTATGTGAGCACTACTTCCACCAAGTTTGGGTAAGAAGGGTATGCAGTTGGCTTAATGCCATGGAAATAGATATATACAATGAAATCTATAGAGAAATCCCAAGTAAATTGTGTAATAAAGGTTGATACATTGAAAAACTTATATGGCATGCATCTAAGTATAGACTCTCCTTGGACAAGATGAGTCAGGAGACATAGAAATATAATGATATTAGATACCCTCATCTACGAATAAGGTGAAATTAATAAGATACGAAATACAATAATGATGTCCTAATAAACCCTACACAAGATAGAGCACTTTGTCAAACCTAGGGTCATTTAAGGATGCTTAAAGATACATAAACCCAAGGGGTTAGGAGGTCATCATTCTCTAAATACATAAGGCATGTTGGTTAAGTAGAAAGTCATCCATGAGCACTTAGTCCCATGGGTTCAAGAGAATGACCACCTCGATAAGTACATGAGGCATGAGGGTCCATTGGGAAAGGCACTCCATAAGTACATGAGACTCTTAGGGTCAATAGGATATCACTCCAAAGGTACCTATACCCCTAGAGACCCTAAGATGACTAAGCCCACTAAGACACAAAATGTAGATGTAAAGAATATAAGAACATATGTATTGTAGAGTCTCAAAAGGAAGTTGTGTGTGAATTTAGGATTTTGAGATAAGCAATTTCCCTTGGGTTCATGAAATTTAACAAAATTCATGGAATTAAAATGTATCCATGAACTGGGATCATTTTTGGGAATGACCCGAACTCAATTATGAATTATGACATGATGTGTTGATGCACCATCTCTATACAAGAAATCAAAGTGAGATTTGTACTAGAACTGTATCCAATTATTTATTTCATCTTAATATAGGTGTGAGATATTGGGTATCCACACGTGACACATACAATTGACATATAAGAATGAATAAACTAAGTTAAAATTAATGGAATGATTTAGGATATAGAGGTTTAGTTTCTACATCCTGTATGTATAATTTGAAGGATGGTATGTAGGTTTCAAATATGGATGAAAATACCACCACTAAAGGAAAATGTAAATTTCTAGTTTCAATATCAGGAAATGGTCAACAATACACAAATATGCTTGGATTGAATTAAGGTTCCAACCTCATGATAAGGAAGTTTCATATCAGCGAAATTGATTTATGATCACCTAGCTAAAAATGTGTCTCAGGAAGGTTGATATCCTTAAGTTATGAGGTTAAAATGAGTTATCATTCACCTTCAGCTAATTAGGTTCACATTTTGGAGGCAAAGTTTCTTTTAAGGTGGGAGGATGTAAAATCCTTAAAATTCAAGTATTTAGATATAACCATATAAAATGATGTGAAGAGCAAAGTCAAAAATTATGGAAGGTAAAACGACTTTGATTTAGAATTTGAGCCTTAGACTTGTATTAACGTCTTCAATTCAAGTGATAACGATAATATATTTTCCGGTGAGGGTTTGATTGAGATACTATGATGATAAAATCCTTAATTTAGAAATTATGATTGTAATTAAGCTTGTGGACCCACTGGAAGGACTAGGGTATGAGCCATGGGCCTTGTTATCCAACTCAAGCCCATTTGTACTCATTATGGTTTATATATAGGCCCTCGAGAGAACAATGTTGAGTTTAGTATTTTGTGCTCATGATAAGTATCCGTGATAATTTATGTTAAGGGGTAGAAATAATAATATTTAGTAGGGGAGAAATTCTAGAAGATTTTAAGTTATCTCGTGATCTAGGTAATTATTTAAAGGGTCAGTTACTTAGTGCTCAGAAACCAAGATTCAGACAATTGGGATGAGTTAAGAATTTATCTTTTGGACACCGAAAGAAAATCGTCATACTAGAATTATTCTAAATTTTGGATTTAATTGAATATCCTACTTGGGAAAGATAATTACTTTTTATATACATGTTTTAATTAAAGAGAGATAATTTATGGGTGGGAAGCAAAGTTTATTCAGTCTAGGACTCTTGGATTCTAGTAGAATGAGGATCATAGGATGTGTCTTCCTCACTTGGTTACAAATTCTTCCCATGAGAGACAATAGCCATCTCACAAACAGATTCCCTCTCTTCCTCATACCTTCCTTTTTTTTTTAAGAAATTGGTGATTCCTCCATTCCATCACTAGGGGTTTGAACTTGTGACCTCTCAATCATACAACATAAACTTTACCATGTGAGTGCCATTACTTTGGCACTCTTCCTCTTACCTTTCTCACTAAAAACTAATAATAACATTGTCTTTGGGAAGATAAATCGAATCCCACTAGCTCCCATTATGCCATTATCTCCACCTAATGATAATACCTATTACCTGAAATAGAATGATTTTAGGGAGGGTCTCAAACGACTATACTCTTGCCCCAATGCCTATATAAGGCATCAGGGAGCATGTCAGTGTCCCTCCGAGCAGACCTCTTCCATCAATTTACAATGTGACCCCTAAGATTCCCACTTACCTCCAATATCCTCTCTAGTGACATAGACTTTGACCCAATGACATAGAGCATATAAGGCTAATTATTTTGTCTTATAGATCTTCTAGGGCTTCACACTATTTTTCCAACCTCTATAAAGGTACAAAGGAGCCCAAAAACTCATATACTACCTCTAGTCTTGGCTTCTTAAAACAAATGATTGGGGACCTAGCTCTAGATTGCCACAGATCTCAATGAGATTACAAGAAGCCTGAACACCATTCTAGCTATGAGAAACCCTAACACACCCATTCTATAAACTAATAATGAACCTTTCTCCTTGATTCCATCTTTTCCTTGAATATGTTAAACCGATCTCCATGACCATGCTCTTGGAGTATAGACCACTATAACCCACACCCAAAAGCTCACAAACTGTGTCATAGTGTTGCAAAGGAAATAGGATCCTTGTCTTAATGCCCCAAAGCCAAGAGAGGGGAGTCAACTAGTGAGTTGACCCTTCCATGGTGGGAGGAGTTCCTCCAACAAAGAAGAAACAATCCTAGGGATGATCAAACTGAATTTCCCACCTGTATGTGTGACCAATTTAATTATCACGCATGGGTAGACATGTTTGTTTGCCTCTTATCAAAGAGTAGCTCGTATGGAGCAGGGTGCTAATGTGACTCAATCCCATTAGTTGGGACCCAACCCAATGACTAATAGGATGACATTAGATTGATGATGTTTCACAACACCCTTGGCTCAAGTATGTTAACTTACACTAAATGTAGAAAATAAGTGCTAGCTCCGATGATACTAATTATATACTCAAATGCTAAAAAATGTGTAAATTATTAATAAAATATAATCAAGGAATAATTCTAATCCAAATTCAAAAAATATATCTAATGGATGAATAGACAATGGTCACTACATGAAACCCTCATTTTTTGTAATTAGGATGCTAAATGTAGTAAATACATGTACTTTGTTACATAAATTAATATTAATGAATAATAATAAGTTTCCAAAATAATTATGATGATGTTGATGTATTTGTAGTTTTGAAACCAATGATTAGATCCTATCATGATCTTTATTTGCATACCCTCTTGTAGTTCTTATTAATGACTTGATATGTTTGGTATGATAATAAGGGTTTCACCTAATGACTAGTTAGGGTTTGTAACCCTTAGAAATCATGAAATGATAGAATTAGGCTTTGATAACCCTTATTCTTAATCTAAACTCACCCTAATATGTAGTTTAGGACATAAGTTAGGTCTAACTTGGATTATATGGTTATTTTGCGACACATTAGGGTTATACATGCATCTTGATTGGTTGATTGATTGACTGCTTGGATCTACACCATAATTGTTTAGATTTCTTTCTTTAAGTACATGAAATATACTACATGGTGTCTTCACTGAAGGTATACAATTATCTTGAGTATACCCTCATATGTTGACTTTTGATGGATCTTGATGATTGATTAATAAACTACTTGGATGTTTATTTAATTTTAGTTCATTCTAATGCCAATAACATATTATATAAAGGAACTATGATATTTTAAACCCAAGGTTAGACCTGCTATGGGGTAGTTCACTTATGCCTAGTGATGGATAGGAAAGTGATTGCACACATAGTAGAGTGACAAGCATGTGTTGGATTATATAAAAGAAAATACAAGATTATATATGCAATAATCTGATTGTTGAATATATATGTATATGCACACTTTTTATGAATCCAGATACAAACTATAACTATATATTGGTCCATATATTTATTTGTAGACGTTTTAGGTAGCTAGATATTTGATGACTTGGAGATTCAGATGGATACATTGGAGATTATAAAGTTAATGCCAGAAGGAGCACTCTTTAGATAGTATTCATGGTATCTTCTTCCATCTAGTATAATATCCATTCATGTATTGTTTATCTTGTTTGGAATATCGTGCATAGTCCTTTAAGGAAAAATTAGCAACCTTTTGTACTATAAACATCAAGAAAAGATTTTAATAATTACTATTTCTTATTTCTTAAATTTGAGTCTCAGAAAAACAAGTTTATGATCTTTTCATCTATGATTTGCCTATATTGGTGGGTATCTGGGGGAAGGGGTCATAACAAGATCCCTTAAATATAACATCACCAAGGGATCAATGCATTTGCATGCCTCAAAACTGGGTAGGCTATAAGAGGAAACATCAAAACCAAAAATCCATAATTGATATCAAACATATTTTATAGGTGAAAATGGAAATAATATATTTGGATAAAGGTTCAAGCATATTTAACATGTGTCCTCACTTAAAAGGCCCATTGTATTCATCAACATCGATGTGATTGTTTAAAGTTTTTCAAATGTGATCAAAATCTGCACCTCTATATACAAAATAACTCCATGTACACATTTAAAATATATGCATCATACATAGGGTATACATACTAAAAATTGAGTCAAAGATACATCAACATATAAGACACCCTTCCATGACCAGAGATGATTCTAGGACATCACCAAAACTAAACCCCTACCAATATCTTGTAGGGTGAGGGAAAGGGGCAAATTTGAAATACAAACTTTTTCCCAACAAAACTCTTACCCAATAGATCTTTCATAAACATATAACATAGGTATATGAAAGACATTGAAGGGATATTGAATATACCTTATGCGCACTAGTTGTCTAATAACTAGATATGTATTATGTTGGTATAGAACTTGCACTTCCAGATCTGGTATGAATTCATTGTTGTTGTCGCTCCATTATCGTTGCAGCAACACCTTGTCTTTTTCTTGCAGAAATAGATTGTCCTCAAGCCTCCCCAAGGCATAAAGCGCTACATCATCCACATGGATGCCTAATTTCTTGGTGCACCATATTGGTCTCTAAGAGGAAGTGGAAGATTGAATTATCGATGTGGTTACACTTCTTTCTCTCCTTCTCCTCCAACAATGGGTTGTTGTCCTTTGGATGTTTTTTTACACTCCAAGAGGAAGAACTCTTAGACAACTTGTGTCTCAATATTAGGGAGTTAGGGGCTTTGATCACAAAATCTAATCTCATTCTCAATAACAACTAAAAATAGAATCAAACCAGGAAAACTCAGTCATACATCTAGTTGATTGGTTTGTTATCTAGTTGTTGATTAGTTATCAAGTTGACCAGTTGGCACTAGTTGGGTCATCTAGTTGACTGGTTGGTGTATCAAATCAACTAATTGGCCAAACTAGGCAAGTCCTGGTCTTAACCAATCAATGAATCCACTTCCAAATTGGACATGTTTCATATTCCTTTTTGACTTCCCGACTTCAATCCAAAGGACTTACTAGGATATTTAGACAATTGATAGGCCACTTCGTCAATGTGGTGATCAAATGATTATTTGTCAATTAGTCAATCCATTGATCCAAACCATCTACTCAATTGAATGGCTTACCCAATTCATCGATTGGGATAGAAATAAAATTTTACATGATTCAAAACTATTCTAATCAAATATCTAATTGCAAATTTCAATTATCTTATGAATCCTTATGTCTATGACTTAGTAGGTTCCACATTACATTGGTAGTGATGTTAGAAACCTCACAAGTAAAGAGAGGTATCTTGAAACATGTCATATCTACACAAGTAATTAGAATAAGATGAGAAACTTAAAGGAATAAGTGACTCATGTCGTCATTATTGTATAATCGCTCTACCACAAATATCCAACCTGAACCAACACATGGAGTTATCATCCTTTTAATTTTCAATTGATATTTCTTGAAATAGATTAGGCCATAAAGATTGTGTTTTCTCAACATCATATATTGACTCACATGATCATAGTCATGTGTTTCATAGTCTCTCTAATCAAGTAGCCAGGATATCACTCAATGGAGGGACAAATTCCTTGTACATCACTCATAATAATCTATAAGTACCATAGTGCATCCAATATCTGCATCTATGGGAACCCTTACATAAAGTCATATTGGGCAGTTTTAAAGTACACATAACAACATTTGATCATTTTAGCAACTTCATGTCTAAGGGTCATTGTCACAATTGTCAGATTGAGATTTGACTCTTACTTCCATGACATGGCTTCCTTGTATCATTCTCAAGGTGTGTATGTGTAGTACACCTTATTCTCTAACAAGTACCCTTGTATCTAAATTGATATCCAACATAATGAATCAAGAAACATAGTCATCTTTCTGCACACACAATATCTTACATATTATTTTTTTTATATAACAATCACAATAATAACAGACTAGGAACACAACAAGATTTAATACTCTTGAGTATACTTACTATCTAATGTTTTGGTCCTAAAACCAAACCATATATTTTCAAGGAAAAACATTTTTAGACATTATTACATTTATTCATTATCTCAATACTTAAACAAACATAATAAGTAGAACACCTTATATAAAAAAACAATTCGCATGCAATTTATCCTATTACATTCATCATATGCTGAATCTCATGACATACGACCAATAGCCTCCCAATGACAGAAGAGGCAATCACTAATGAATAAAATTCCAAGTGATCTAATGTGACTATCATGGTTCTTCTATGAAAGTACTTTTGTTAAGGGACTAAAACCATTTTTTCAATTGAGATGATATTATACCATCTCTAGTATGAGATGATATTACTATATTATGTGCTTGGAATACTGCAATGGATTCATTATTTTCCCATTAAAGTTCTAGTGCATCCTAAATGGATTGGAACTATGCCAAGTAAATTTTATGATTTTCTTCATCCATTCCTTCCTTTCCTACACTAGATGCAAAAATATACTCAGATTAAATTTTAGAATTAACCAATATATGTTTCTTTGAATCATTACATCTTGTTACCTTGTCGTAAAGGCAAAATAGGAATCATGATTGTGATAAATGATCATCCTTGTTTGTAATGAATCTTACATTAGTATGAAACTGTACAACTAAATCTTCTTCACCTAGATATATTAAGAATTGATCATTTGTTCTTTTGAAGTACTTTAGGATATTTTTCACAACAATCTAGTAACCTTCAATAGGATCTGAGGGGTACCTTCTTGTTATGCTCAAAGACTATGATACATCTAGGCATGTATATAACATTGCATACATGATAGATATGATTGCTTTTGGATATGAAATATTTTTCGTGTGTGCCCTCTCTTCCAAAAGGTTAGTACATCGAGATTTAGAGATACTTATCCCAAAATACATGGGTGAGTTTCCTCTCTTACCATTGTGCATGTCAAACATCTTATGACCGTAGTAATGTATGTACTCTGGGTTAGGCCAAGAAACCATCTAGTCTATCTCTATAGATTTTCTTCCTAGAATATATGATGCTTTACCAAAATCCTTCATGGAGAAGGTATTGCCCAATGAAATATTTAGTAATTGTAGAGTGGGTACGTCATTTCTCTCTAGTCATATGTTATTCACATGTTGTATCACAAATATATTTATGCTCCCAAAATTCTTATGAATACAAGGTTCATATTCATTTTTTGATAAAACCAAACTCTATCACTATCTCATCAAAATAAATATTCCACCTTCTAGATGCTTACTTTATTGGATTCATTTGTAGTGAAAAAACCTACAAGTTGTGTCATGTACACATCCTCAAGAACATTATTGTTAAGGAAAGTAGTTATAATATCCATTTTCTAAATATCATAGTCATGATAAGTTGCAAAATCAAGCTTGATCTTGATTGATTAACCATGACAACTGGCGAAAAAAATTCATCATATTCAACACTATGAACTTAGATAAAACTTGTTGTGACCAATAATACTTTAATAGTTTGTACATTACTATCCATGTTAGTCTTCTTATTGAAGACCCATTTGCAACCTATAGGTTCTACAACTTCATGTGCATCCATAATAGTCCATACTTCATTGGTGTACATGAAGTCCATCTCATATGTTGTAGCCTCATCCCATGTACTAGAATATGGTTTCTCACTAGCCTCATCATTGGTTGTTGGAGAATCATCATTTAAAACTAAAAAAAATCATCAAATTGAGTCACAAGAAATTAAATTTTCTTTGACTCCAAAACTGCCAAACTAGACCATCATGATTGTTGTTCTACATGTGGAATTTGAGATTCCACAATGACTAGTGACTCTCATTATTCTTCATCTACCTCCACACATTCATTATTATCTTTTGGCCTCAAATTTCTACGAGATCTATTATCCTCCCGTTGATTCCTTTGAAAGTGATATCCTTTACAAGTAATATATACATCACTTGTATCAATAGAAACTTTCTTGTAATATAGAATATAGAATTAATAAGTCATACTCTCTTTGGGGTAACCAAAAAAGACACATTTATCTATTTTGGGTTTAAGATTTTCATAGTTCTATTGCTTGGCATAAGATTCACACCCCTAAATATTCATAAAGACATATTGGGACAGATCCCTTTCCATATATCACATGGTATTTTGTGAACTAATTTTGAAGTTACTCAATCAAGTGTAACATGACAATTTCCAGTTTATGTCCCTGTAAGGAAGTTATAATTTTAGATAAAGTTGTCATTGATTGTACCAAGTATAACAAGGTGTGATATATTCTTTCTAACACACCATTATGATGAGGTGCTCGATGTGGATTCAACTATGATACACTACCATAATTTCTCAAAAGGGACTCAAAATCTTGGCTTAGATTTTCTCACCATCGTTAGATCATAGTGCTTTAATATTCTTACAAGTAGATTATGTACTTCATTCATGAATTCCTTGAAAATTTGAAGAGATTGTGATGTGTTTAGTAAGATACGCATGTCCTCTTTTTTAGGGTGAAACCGTTGCTTTTAAATTGATAAAAGCCATATGAAATCTACATAGATGAGAAATCTTAGCAAGATCATGAGCTAAGGAAGAGAGAGCACAACAACTTTAAGCAGATGGGATTGGATACAGAAAACACACTTCAGCCTAGATTCCTCCCCGATGAGCTCACCAAAAGAGATTTTTACCGGAATCAAACCACAATCCTGGGTGGTATCTGCAAAGAAGATGACTCGATCTTCACGTCCAGATCAAGTAAGATCATAATCAATGTAAAAAACCATCGACTTTAGTAAAACACCAATCTACAAAAAGGGACACCCATAGCAATCAACAACATCAGAAAATAGGGGGGAAATCCCGATCATGGCTGAAACACTGGGGGAAACCCAGAGCTCGAAAACCTTCACAACGGAAGAATAAAAACCCTTATTCAAGGGACTAACATAAAATGCCATTCCAATGTAGAAATTGGTAGAGAAACGTGCCCTACTAACAACAACCTGCATGCAAAAAATCCAAACATGAACTATAGAAAGGGGATGGGGGAGCTCGATACCTCCGAATCTATAAGGAAAATGGAACCACCAATTCCACTCCACCTTCTAACCGGTGAGAGGCCCAGTGGGAGAATGGAGCCGAAGCCACACCTCCCAACCCACCACCCAACGCCGCTCAGGTCGAGACCGGAGTCTGTCTCTCAACTATGCCACAACAGAAGAGGAGAGGATGGAGGGGAGATTGACAGTCGATAGCCTAAGACAGAACTGTAGGAGATTGAGTCGAGCCAAGCCCCTGGGGGAGTAGGGTGGAATATTCCGGCCACCGAGGCCCCCTCCCCCGATCTTGAAGCCGCCAACTTGCGAGCCCTAGACCGCACACCCTTTCGCCAGAGCGGAAACCCACCTCGCGCGTTAGTAAGATACACATATCCAAATCTACTAAATTCATCAATAAATATGAAAGTATTGATATACACCTCTAGAACTTGTTCTATAAGGTCCACAAACATCATTATATATGATTCCTAGTAAGTCACTTGCCCTGTCATTATCACCAGTGAAGGGCGCCTCTTTTGCATTACCCAATAAACAACAATCACATGTCTTTATTGATTCAAAATTGAATTAGTCTAGATAACTATATTGATGGATTCTAGAAATGTGTTTCTCATTTATAAGCCTAAATGACAATGCCAAAGGTAATTTTTTTTTAGTCATCCAATTTAAACTTCTTGGTATTTATATTATGTACACTTTTCTATAAATACTACAAATAAAAACCAAACACATGGTGGTCAACATTACTTGATCCAAACATATTTGTTGATCTCTTATAGGACATGGTGAAATACAAACTCCTATTACCTCCTATGATGACATGAAATTTAGGTCAACAAGGCTCAAACACAAGGTTTAGTGTGGAATTACTTACGATAAATCCTATTGTACATGTTTTATCATTCAAAAACTGAAAGAACTTCCCCATTTTTATGAGTGTTCAAAAAGATATTCCTTAATGCCTAGTTAGGTATGGCGGCTAGGGTTTTGTTGGGAGTGGCAGCGTCGATCCATTGATTAGAGAATCCATGAACACAAAAGATATAGAGAATTGCAATCACGTCCCTCCAGCGTGGTAACACTAGTCTCTATGGGTTTGTCTCTCAATTACACTTCTTACGGGAAGCAGTCCTCGGGCAACACAGGAGAAGACCAGCCAACCGCAGGCACGTCGTCCATGGAAGTTGAACCCCAAGGCATGATCGACAAGTTCCCTCCCCTCTCTGGACACTCTCGGCGATCCAACCCCTTCACGGAGACCGGTAGACCCTTCAATAAGGACTCGATGGGCCAGGGATCAAGCGACAACCCCCAAAACTTCATTCAGATAGATGCAGATGAGAGCGGAGTCCACCTGCAACCCTATGATATTAAGATTACTACTGAGAAAGTCTATCCAGCATTCCTCCTTCGTCATGAGGCATTGGAAGCACTTCTGAAACCGTGGCAATATACAATCGTCGTGAAGCTCCTTTCACGGGAGATAGGCTACCTTATGTTGAGAGACAACATCAAAGCAATGTGGAAGCCGGTGGGGGGGGGTTCAACCTGATCGTCGTTGCAAATTGCAACCAGAAGATGACTACATCAATTCCCTGGCAGGGGGGCCTTGGCCCATCTTTGGTTCATATCTAACAGTCCATAGATGGTCACTGACGTTCTCACCGGATAGAGCCTCTCTGCCTCACATTGTAGCCTGGGTTTGTATACCCAATCTGCCTATCCATCTATACAAAGAAGTCCTACTTCATGAGATAGGCAACCGCATTGGGAGGACCATCAAATTCGACCTAAACACGATGCTCCAAATGAGGGGCCGGTTTGCATGC
The DNA here is from genome assembly GCA_963693085.1 of Alisma plantago-aquatica. Lineage (NCBI taxonomy): Eukaryota > Viridiplantae > Streptophyta > Magnoliopsida > Alismatales > Alismataceae > Alisma > Alisma plantago-aquatica. The sequence continues at coordinate 210,101,973 of OY856414.1, forward strand.
ATCACAATTGAACTCAACATGGCGGCCCTATTGGTACCGTTGATCTAGGTGGATGGTATCCGATACACAGTGGAATATGAGAACATCCCCAACATTTGCCTCCATTGCAGCAGAGCAGGCCACATCAAGAAGGATTGTACGAAGAAAATAGAAGAAGACAATGTTGCAAGACAAGCAAGCGTAGAGGCTGGGTCGCTCATACCCGCCAACACGCATCACATGGAAGGGTTCTTGGAGGATATCCATGTCAAGCCAATATTGAGGAAGCCAAAGAAGCAATAGGCCACCACCACACAATAGAAGACCTTCCAGGGACACAACCGATTCAAAGGATTGGCAGAAATGCATGATGTTGATGAGGAAGTCGAGGAAATCATTGACACAGACAACATCACGACACAATTGACTGGAACCAATGGAAAAAGAACAAACTTTCCAAGAAACCATCTGAACTAGAACCACCCTCATGAAGCCATACATCAAATGAAGCGTCAACCCAAGACCCCAAACCCTCTCTGACTTTAAGGGCAAGCTCAGACCGCACGACACCAAGGCCCTCAGGTGATGTTGTCCTTAAAGGTCGTACCCCTCAGTCGCACCCCTTCATCATCGCCTAGTTCAGCCTAGGTGATCAAGGATTGGCATACATGAAATACAGAAATCCTACCAAGTCCAATGCAGGCATCCACCTTAGAAACAGGAAGGTGGTCTACACTGGGACCCCGGGCGTGCTTCAATGAGGAAGAGGGGGAAGCAATCACACCTATAGGATCTAGAGAAGGAGGCGCAGGAGATGGCCACATCCACCCTGGAGGAAGGTGATCAATGAAGGTTATGAGCTGGAATGTTTAGGGTATCTGTGATGAAGATACCCAAAACAACTTGAAGAACCTTGTCAATACATATCAAGTTTCAGTTGCAAGAATCTATGAACCTCGTTGCAGTGGTGACAGAGCCAATGTCGTTATCAAGAAGTTGGGCTTTTCCTAATCTCACAGGGTCGATGCAATAGGCTTCGCTGGTGGGATCTGGGTTCTTTGGAAGGAACTAGCGTCCAACTTGAGATCCTCTTCTCACACAAACAATTCATTCACTGCAGCTTCCTATGTACCTTTTTGTATGGGGGAACGACATGGGAAAGTAGGAAATTTCTCTGGCACCACCTAAACCAGCTGGCTGCAACTACCACCAAGCCTTGGGTTATGGTGGGAGACTTCAACGTCGTCATGTTTCAGTCTAAGAAATTTGGAAGCAACTCCTTTGACAAGGCAAATAGTCAGGTCTTCATTGACGTCATAGCCTCCTGCAACTTCCACAATCTGAGCACTAATGGCCCTCACACCACTTTCAGGAGAGGCATTCTCCATGAGAAGCTTGACAGAGCATTAGACAATGAACCTTGGCTTAAGATGGGGATTTCCAACCTAGTCGTGGTGTTGGAGAGGAATAACTTCGACCACTCCCCCTTGTTGGTCACCTCTTGTTGCTCTCACCACAGACGTCATCCTTTCCTTGGGATGGCCACAAGTTGGAATGAGATGGATGGCTTTGATAGATTCATACAAAGTGCTTGGGACCCAGTTGCCTCATTTGGGGTTGTAGGGTGGGAATATCCTTTAGGCTACAGCGGCTTGGACAAGGAAGAAGATGAAAGAAGACAAGAAAGAAAAGGACCGAATTGGGAATAAAATCTGATGGAACTAATTGCATCTCGCCCTCAGCTTTGATCACAACCTAGCCAGAGCCACTATGGTTCTCCAATGTGAGCTGGATGAGATTCTCAGAAGGGAAGAGATGGATTGGAAAAAAAAGTGAGATGTACTTGGGTTAAGCTAGGAGACAACAACACCAAGTATTTCCACTCTATTGTCAAGGCTAAGCGCAGCAATATTAGACTCACATGCCTAAAAGACACCAAAAACAGCTAGATCGAAGAAGGTGATGACCTGAACAAGCTAATCCTTTCCTTTTTCTCTAATGTTTATCAGGAAATGGCTTACGAGATGCGTCGTCAAGCAGGCGAGTCTTTCATTGGGAGCATCCTTCCACCCAGTGAAGAGGTGAGGGTGGCACTCGCTTAGACTCTAGACGTGGTCAAGATACGCTCAGCCCTTGATTCCATGGCACCATTGAAAGTGTTCGGCCTAGATGGTATTGGCGCCTCCTTTTTGTAGAAGAATTGACATCTCCTTCAACAACAATTATGCATTCTTATTCAGAGACCCTTTGACGGACATCCAATCGAGGTAGGAAGAGCAGACTCGACACTGATCCTCATCCCCAAGGTGCAACAACATGAGACGTTCTCGCAGCTAAGACCAATATCCCTAAATAATTTCTGCTCAAAACTATTGTCTAAGATCATCGCCAACAGGTTGAAGCCTTAGCTCTCGCCATGGATCTCTCCATACCAATCCAGCTTTGTACCCAAGTGCAAGATTGGGGACAACATAGTCCTCGTCCAGGAAATCATTCATTCCATGGAATTCAAACATAGTCGGAAACACTATTTTGCTATCAAGCTCAACATGATGAAGGCCTTTAACAAGCTTAGTTGGTCGTTTATTGCAGACACTCTCAAAAGAACGCATATTCCGAGCAGCCTTTTTCACATCATCATGCAAGTCATCACCTCGGGCATGACATCTATCCTCTGGAATGGGGAAGCTATAGGATCCTTCAAGCCGTCATGCGGGGTGAAGCAAGGCGATCCCATCTCCCCCTATATCTTTGTCTTATATCTAGACCATTTTAGCCAGTTAATCGAGGACGAAGTGTCCCTTGGCCACTGGAAGCTTCTGCACTTAATGAGATAAAAGCTGGCCTTCTCCCATGCTAGTTTTGTAGATGACATACTCCTCTTTGGGGAAGCCACTGTATGTTAAGAAAACACCATCACAAGATGCCTGTCTCATTTTAGCAAATCCTTAGGCCAATTCCTCTCCAATGAAAAATCCTTGGTCTTCTTATCTTCCAACACTCCTAGGCTCTTGCGAGCTGAGGTATGTAGGACCTTGGATATTAAAGAAATGTCTGACCTAGGGCGGCACCTAGGAATTCCATTTATCCACAAGAGGAAGAGTAAATCTCACTACCAATATCTCGTGGACAAGATCTTCAACCAGATTAATTCATGGCAAAATCATTTTCTATCGTTGGTAGGCAGAGTCACACTGGATAAGTCAGTGTTAACTTCCCAAGCCTGCTACACAATACAATCTTCACTTCTACATGCATCCACAACGAACAGAATTGACCAACTCATAAGGAATGGTATCTGGAGCGGTACGCACATCTCAAAGAACATGAATCTAGTCGCATGAGGACATATCATCAAACCTCCTCATAGGGGTGGTCTGGGCGTGAAAGCAGCTACGGGTTTTAATAAAGCATTGTTAAAAAGACTAGTGTGGGAGTACTTCCAGGATAGCCGCACACCTTGGAATGCTCTCATGCATAGCAAATACAATAGGCAAGGTGAAAGTACCTCCTATGGATCACACATATGGCGAGGCATTAAATCGCTGCTTCCTTTCATCTAGAACAACTAAACAATGACAACAATCTCATGCGACAACACCAATGTATGGTCTGATAATTGGGTTGGAGATAATACAAGACGTTCTCTCAAATCAGGTCTTACGAACCCAGAGGACTTGAAAGACATGGTTGTGGAATGCCTTTCTACCGACATGGGAAGATGGGACACAGGCTTCATCAACCACTGGTTCACATATGCCTCGGCTCAGTGCATTCTTACCATGCCTTCGCTAAAACCCTCCTATGGTACAGATGGGAAGGTATGGTTGCCATCGGAGGATGGCCATTTTTCTTCCAGATCGGCTTATAAATCGCTCATGAATTTCAATGAATCAATGAATATTGACTGCTATAGCGTGATTTGGATCCTAAAAACTCAGCAACGCATCAAGACCACCCTGTGGTTAATTCACAGAGATCGATTACTATCTAATGAATTAAGGAATAAATGCAAGATGACCCAAGATCCTTCTTGCAGAAGATGCCATTGCATGATTGAAACCACCCTACATGCCATCAGAGATTGCCTCGATGCTAAGGAGGTGTGGAAGTGATTAATTCTGTCGGAAGACATGGACTTCTTTGCCTCCAAATCTACTCAGGAGTGGTTGTCTTACAACATGGAAACTCTAAACAAGATGGCCAAATGGAGCATCTACTTCGCAATGACATGTTGGTGACTGTGGAAAAATCAGAACTTGCACATCATCAAGCAAAAGACTCTACCACCCTCTGTTATCGTCACTCACTGTAGCTCGACAATCACAATTGCAGCCCATGCTTTCAGGTCAGCTCTGATCCCTACCGCAGAACCCTCACCAGACGTAGTAAGTTTCACTATCTATCCCAGGTCCATCATAATACATGTAGGCACTGCCACCAATAAGGAAGCAGGAACACGAGCTACGAGTATGGTTGTAAGGGACTCACAAGGGTCTTGGCTCCATGGACAGACCAGACGTTCACCCGGTACTGATCCCATGAGAGGTGAGCTCATGGATATTAGAGAGTCTTTGATGTGTGCTAAAGATAATGAGCTTTCATCCAGACTCATAATCACATACCTGTGGAATGCAACATCTTGGATCAAGAAATTGGCCTCCACCCCCATGAAATACACACTGCTAACCAAAGACATCCAACATCTCTATGTAGACTTTCCTGATCTCAAGGTGGTTTTCCTGAGGAGAAACCAAAATAAGCTTGCGGACTGGCTAGCCAAGCAATGCCTCAAACAACCTGACGCATACAGATCCTGGAGTTCCTTCCCATCTTCTCTTCTCCAAATGTGTCAGGAAGACCTACGAGGCTTCAAGATCTCTTTTATTCTACAGCTTAATAGCTAGTAGATCAATGTAACCTTTTGGTATTAAAAAAAAGATATTCCTTGATTTTGGGTTGAAGGGTGGATGAATGGTGCATGCCCCTAGATAGTTAGAAAAAGAAGGATTCCTCCAATTCTGACATGAGATGTTCCTATCATATCCATGATATGGTGGTTTTTGAGGTAATGTGATAATAGGTGGTAAATTTAGGATGACAATCGGGGACATGGTGACCAGAACAAGGCCAATGACTGTGGTTGAGTAATCATATACTCCACATGTTATATGGGATTAACTCTCATCAAGGAAGGTTTCATAATATAACTATTCAGGAAAAAAAGAAGATTGAGAGTTAAGTAATTAGTTAAGGTTAAGGCATCTTATTTATAGCTAGTGACCATGACTAATTAAACATCTGCCCTTCTGTGGCTTTGTCATTTGAATATGACTACGTTTGTTTAGGGCCCTCAACAACATCCTCAGCTACCCAACTCTTCACCCAATTTTGAATAATTCATTCCTATACCTCCGATTCTTGTTAGAGAAAGGTGAAAAAACAAAGTGGTGAATCCTCTCTCATGGTCATAGGATCAACCCTACAGATATGGAAGTATAGTGTGTTGTGTCCTAGTACTAGGTAATAGTCTAGTACCATGTATTGCGAAAGGGAAGGTGCCATAATGGTTTGACTTCTAGGTTGTGATTTGGGACCTTGGGTCGGTGGACATGAATCATTCATGTGATTTCTAGGTGACATCTCAGTAGAGTTTGTACGATTTGTTAAGTTGGATGGGATTGAACTGTTTGGACCATTAGTGATATGATTTATCTTTAGTTGGAAGCTAGGTCCAAGATCAAGAATTGAATATACCTATCATGTATATTTAAAGATTTGTGTTGAATGGATCAAGATGGTTTTGGAAGCTCTTAAAGGAGTCTCCATTGAATGGATTGAGAATTGTATATACTTATCATGTAAGTGTTTCATGATGCTAGATGTGATTTTCTTATGGAATGACATAGATTGTAGGTAAAATTGGGGATCCCTTAGGCGTAAGATTAGAGATTTGGGAGCAAAACATGGAGTGTTCTTGATATAGTTTCTTTGAATTTGACAGCCTTTTATCCTCACTAAGGATCTTGCGTCAAGATTGAAGAGTTTTCAAAAATTTGAACAAATGTTAGCCACCTTTTGGTATATATACAAGGATTAAAATGAGAGTGATGGCTTATAAGAAGAAACAAAAATTGGGAATCCATTTGGCACGTCCAAAATATCTTTTAAAATGTCTTAAGGGCTAAGTTTTGCAACCATCTGATGCAAAGTAAGCCATGGGAAACTGAAGGTCAATCACATGAGGGGTGTGGGTAAATTTCAGCAGCCTAATGGTAGGCTGTTGGTTGTGAAATTGTAATAATTTGACTTTATGGAATCAAGATATCCCGTGGACGTAGGGTAGGTTGGAGATTGATTAATCAGATTGTCAAAACAATGGATGATTTCAAATGTTCTAGAGGAGATTGTTAACATGAAAATATTTTATCGAGTAGATAGCTCTAGATCGAAAGTTTTGTTTGAGATTGTTAATTTTTAAAGCATTATTCAACCTTAAAAAGGTTGTTCAACTTTGTCAAGATTATTTAAGAATGTTCAAATTTTAAAAGATATTTCAAAATTTTAATGATTGTTCTATAATATTTAACTTGGAGAAAAAAATTTCAAGTTGGTTGAGATCATTTAACTTTGAAAAGATAGTTCAACTTTGTTTAGATTGTCAAGATTGGAATGTTTTCTTCTACACACAAAGATGTTAGTAAGACATGAACAATACAGTCAAGGTGATTGCAATCTTAAAACATCTAGCACTCAACCATCTTAGATTTAAACAAGCAAGAAACAATCTTAGAAACACATAAATCAATGAACAATGCAAACATGCTTTCATAGAACACTTGAACCTCCCTTTTTTTATCACATGAGTTTAGATATAAGTTACTTCCTCACTCAAGTAGGATATATATGAGCATAGTGGATCATTAACTTCTCTATATTGTGATGTTACTTGTCATATGAGTAACCTGGTTTTAGTATGTTTGGCTACTGCTCCCAAAACACCCCCTGACTATGATGGCTACAATCAGTTGCCAGTGCTAGGAGAGGGGTGTCCTCAAGACCTTCAGACATCCTATATTTTTTTGTTTCACTACTTTTACTAACACCCATGTGCCTCTCTCACACATCCAATATGAGTGTTGGCACCCATTCTATAGACACATTGGTATGTTGGTGTGCCTAGTGCAATTGAAAGGTAATATTTTTACAAGTGCAATTCTAAGACAACATGATATTGAAGGTAAAGAACACGCAGAAATCCCCAAGAAGACATGCAATCCCTTCCCCAAAGCAAAATCACACATGCAAGCAGTTCATCCTATAGTAATTAGGAAATAACACATCTTTCTCAAATGGAAGACCACTCCTATCCTATTCTTCTATTTGTTTATTTTTGTACTTGTTTTTAAGCTTTTTTATAATTTTAAAATACAAAAAGGAAGTGGAAGAGAAACCCTAAAAGGGAAGTAGAAGGTAACCCCAATTAGAAAGAGGAAAATAAATATTTGAATTCGGAAGCAACGAGAAGCTCCTATTAATAAGTGAAAGGAATACCCTAATTAGAAGAAAAAAAACCCAAAAAAAGTATATATGAGAAAGAAGATAAATATCAAAAACCCTAACTAACTTCATATTGTACAATAGGTGGGGTTTGGAGGAATCTCTAGTTCCACCAAACCTAGCCTATTCTCTATTATTCCCAAAAAATGTGAAACAAAAATTATACCTGATCTAGCGAAACCTTTGAGAAAAATATTAACTTAGATCATCTTACGTCCCTAGCAGAATCACTAGACTATTTTGCCCACCACAAAAAATATAATGATTATGCTAATTTCACAGTCACCAAAAACACAATAAATAATAAAAAGTAAAGCTCAGAGTCACCAACATGTTTTTATTAACAAAACATGCATAAACAAGGATTTGTGTATAATCTATTGTAAATACTAGAAAAACTAAATTGAACTCCACCAATTGGTGGATAAGAAAAAGGAAAACATGGCCAAATACGGGATTTGAGAATATTGTTACAAGTGGGTAAGGGTTAGGCACCCCAACATCACCAGATGAATGGTATTTTACTTGTGTATTCTTAGTTAAAATAAAATTTGAGGGCTAATCAAGGAAAACTAAGAGAAAAAACATGTAAAAAGAAGTGATGTTTTATTTGTGGATATTTGTGGCTTTACCATCATTACCCTAAAGATCCTAATTTTTTAGGAAATGGGTTTTGATAGCCCTAGGATATCCCATGACAGAGATTCAAACCAGGTGTTAGGATCGAGACATGATAAATGAGAGGAGAGGGGATAAGAGTGGAATTTGTTATGAATAAGATTCAATACATTAGCACAATAAAATCATGTTGGATATGGGAGTAAATCTCATGAAATCAAATATAGATCATTTGAGTGGTATGGATTAGAAGTTTGAACATTTATGATTAAGTGTTTTTAGTAATCATACAATTATGGAGTAGTTATGAAATTAATAGTTATACTAATTAGGTAAGGGGTACTTCAGATTAGTATAATGTAAATAATGACCATTTTATAGCCTAACTTGTTTGAAAAGCAGTTGTGCTGCATGAAGGATCTTGTAGACACTTGAGTAATTTAATAAGGAGGTAGACTTCTCTCTATCTTGAAGAGAGTCAAAAGGTATAATATAATGTGGCTCATATGGGGATATTTATAGGACCAAATTATGGTTTAAGGTTTCAAGTGGATGATTCTACAATAGGGATGAAGATCTCTATCATCTGCAATGGTGGGCACGCGAAAGATTGTGTGGTTTCACCATGTGGCACCTAGTAGATTGCTAGGATATGTCAGATGTCCCTGGGAAGGAAAACACATGAATATCTTTATTGGTATTGCTAGATTTTATGGGAATCTCTTAGAGATATTTTATATAAAATTAGTTTGGATTGCATGATTCAATCATATGTGAAATGAAACTGAATAAAAATGAAAGAAGATAAGAGGATAAAACTTGGGGATTAAGTCCTCCTTATTATTTAGAAAAAATGGACTTTGTGGAGAAAAGGGTAGCTGAATATTTGTAATAATAATCAAATTGGGTTGTTTACGGGGAAGACATACAAACATGAATTGAGGGGACATATGTGTTTAATCCATATAAAAATACATTTTTATTAAAAAAAATTAAACTAGGGAAAATGGGAGAAATAGATTGATTAAATAGGTAGACAAATATGGGAGAATGTTGAATATATGAAATGAACTCCATTAAATCATAGATCATATTTGGTCTAAATCATTGAATAAATAAATAGAAATGGGGTGTCAACACATGTAAAGGGATTATAAATAGTATGTAAAAATGTTATCCTATAAGCAAATAACCATTTTATGTTATAGGATTATAGGATTAATAAGATACCTAACTCTTCTTATAGATAAAATAGTTAATGTGATAGATAAAGGAATGGATAGTACAATTTTATGCCATACGATATTAAGCTAAATGTTGATCAAATTGTAATTTTAGAATAAATAACTCTTATGGATAGTGTTCACTTGTCTTTGATGTATAAGGTGTGATTGCTAATAACAACCGTTTTGCTCATGAAATAGTAAAGTGAAAGGGAAAGCTTATTAAATAACAACATGTGTTTATTTTCTAATGATATAGAATGTTGAGGCCGTGTTTAGGGGCTAAGGGAAGTGATACCCTATTTGGAGCAAAGTAAGGAATGCATATTCATCTCTTTCTAGGGAAATATTCATGTGATGAGATACTTGAATTAATGACATAGAAATGATATGTGTGAATAATGGATATAATAATTCAATGAAATGAAATTAGTGAGATGGTAGTAAACAAGTTAATAACATTGTTTCATATTGTGGTTGTGATGCTACTCATTAAGATATATGTTGTAGTTTCATAAAGATTACAACATGAAAATCCTTAAATGAAGATAAATATTAAGAATAAGTCTGTACATGAAGTGTGGGATGGTAAAATGATAAATTTGATAATTTTAAAGAGAAATTCTTTGTTCAGTAAACTAAGAAATTTTGGCCACCCTAAACTTTCCCTTGAGGCCTGAAGAACAAAAAAGTGAAATGAGGTATGTTGTAGTAGTCTAGAGGTTGTGATAGTTGTCCTGGTACCATATATTAAAATATATATGTGAGAGTAAGTTGTGATTTCCTCTTAGGGATGCAAACACGGTACACCCATAAAGTAGGGGGATTAGTGACCTTCAATAGAAACACAATCAAAACCCCACTTTAGGAATGTTTAAGTAGGGGATATAATGTTAAGAGACATGTAATGAGTTTATGAACTTTAGGAATCTTTACATTTTACATCGTTAGAACTTGTTTCAAAATTAGGCTCAATTCTATGTATCCAAAGTACAAGGTCATTTTAACAAAGTAGGTTCTTACCCTACATGTAATCTACCTCATAAAGAATGAGGGGTAACTAGTAATAGTGGGAGTTGATATCCTATGACTTTTATGGTGAGATATTTTCAGAAAGTCCATATAGTTTTAGGCTAGAAGTATAGGCCATGCTAACCAAAAAAGGTAAGAAAATTGAATAGTATTGACTGGAAACATAGGGAAGTAGTATCAACGGTATAGAGGAAGTTTCCACCAAGTGATCTCAAGTTCAACCTAGATGGATACGTGCTTAAGTGTGCAAACAAGGAATTGAAAGGCTATATTCTTTGGGACATGGAGTGGACTTGGTTGAAAGGGGGTTCTAAACAAATTGAATGTATGGATATTTTGGGAGTGGAACTCATTGATATCATACGAGTGTTGACCTTAGTCATGGAGAATCCTAGAGATATTCATTGGGATAGATAGTCAAAATGCATCCATGTTCATAGCAGTAGAGTTTGGGGTGCTAGTAAAAGACTGAGCCAATACCAACGTTTTCAATTGAGTCATGGGTCTTAAACCTAATCCATATGTGTGTAATAGGAATAGCAAGTCTAAAACATTTGCTGACAAGTGAGATAAATGGGCCTTGAGGTAAGTTGGGGAATCTTGGGTGTAAAGGACATGTCCCAAGATCCTATTTCAGCTATAAAGATTAGAGGCTGGGACAAATGTCACTACTAATGTAGTTGCTCTATGTTTACTGGCTTTCACAGGGAAAAATGAATAAAACCTCTCAGGTTTTTGCAAAAACATACTTCTAAAACATGTTATGATGTAGGTTCTTATAATGGAATATCAAGAACTGAATGGTATATTCTATTAGTTTATCTTACTAGTGTTAGTTTGACTTTACTATTCAACATCAAGTTGACTCCACATATATGAAAAATTATTGATTATTTTAGTAAAAGAAAGCAGTTAGTAACTTTCCATTGTGAGAACATAAGCACCTTGGTACTTTGGTATTTGTATGATAGAAAATCATAAAGTTGTCAGTCATAATAAGATAATATTTGATGCTGCAAGTATGGTCGAGTATGATACAAAAACATTTTCATTTTAATCTTGATTCTCTTAATATACAATTGATGCATGTAATATATCTTGAGTGGTTATTTTCCACTCAATGACGCTCCAAAGGATTCTTTTGTGTCTTTTCCCATACTTTTACGATTTATGACAATAAATCTATATGCCCAATTGTAAAGAAACATAACGAATAATATCAAAATAATTTAGAGATTCCTAGTATTGTTACTTTCCTTCACTCAAATGTATGTCAAGTCAGGGTGAAGTGTTGTAGTATTTATGTCAAGCTTAGTTAGAAAGTTTCTATCAATTGTTTTAATTTTTAGGCACATATAGGCTCTTGTAAGAAAAGGTTAATATGTATTCTGTAGGATGGTTTCAAAATTTTGGGTTTTATGTGAATTCAATATTTAGTTTCTCTAGTTTGAATGGATGATAAGAAGGTTCAAATCTAGGTACTGGTGTTTTATTTCATTATCTATATTGAGTAGTAATGTTTGATAGTTTATATTGTAATAGTTTAAGAATTAAACTTAATTCAAGTGATATTGCTTAATCATGAGTTGAGTCCTTATAACATGGACCAAATATAATGTCAAATATGTACAGTCCAAGTGGACAATTATATATAAATATGTACTATATAAAAAAGTCCATGGAGGTTTATCAATTCATAAAAATTATTCCATTTCTGAAACTATAAAGGGATCCTTTTCTACTAATCTATACTGTATACAAAAGAGTGTGAGAAGTATGAAACCAAACTTTTTAGTTAATAATCAAATATTTTTTCTCCTAAGGTAGTGAGTGATATCATAGAAGGGATTGAAAATAATTTTTCATTTAGTTTTTTATATTACAAATTGGACTAGTGTATTCAAACAGGTCTATGAAAAGTCATAGGGGGTAAAACGTAACTTTTACCAACATAGGATTTATCTATATTTTTTCTTCCATTTTTCAAAATTACAAAGGCTAATATATAGTATGTAGAAAATAGTGTGAGGCATTGCAAGTAGATTTTTTAAATCTTTTTGTTATAAGATAGTATTTCATTCTAATAGTGCAATGTATGAGAGAATAAAAGGATTTAGATACAACTTTTATTTTATTTTAATAAATTACAAATTGTTATGTGCATATTATAATAAGGTATATGAAAGGTGGTAGGAGGTAAATTTAATTTATAAATTTAATCTACTAAATTATAAATTGGTGCTTGTCTTACTATATATTAGGTCACAAGTAAAATTTCATGAAATTAATATTTACATTATACAAAAAAACTATGTGTAGGGTTTTCTATTCATTTGCACTTCTACTTTTCAGAATTGTAAAGTAATCCTCCAGTTCATTGAAACAACTCGAGATGTATTTTATGCCATTTTTTACACTTTCAGTTATAGGTTAGGTTTTTAATTTAATAACATGGTCATATGACAAAATGGGATTGTTAGGATGCACTTGGTATACTTTGAAGTTACAAATTGGCCCTTGTGTATTCTATGAATTCTATATGACAGACCTTAGGAGAATGTACCTTTTTGTCTTTATTTTTTTAAAATATAAGTTGGTTCTTGTCTTACTATACAATTATATATGAAAGGTTAGAAAAAGGATTATAAGCAATTCTTATCTTTAGTATTTTAAATTATTAATTGGATGTTGTGTATTTTAATAATGTTGTATGTATCACTGTAGTTGGTGTTAAATCCTACCAATTTATACATTGGATCCATCTTTTTGCAGTCATTAAAGTTAAGTGTGTGGCAAAATTACAGTTAGAGGATGCGGAAGACGTCTTTTCTTAGACGACATTGGGAAGGATCTTGACTATAACATACTGAGATTTATTATCCTATTTTGAGAAGTTCTAATTCCATGATTAGGATAGTAGAGTGCTCAAATCATTAGAATTTACCAAACAAGGGTAGATATATACCCTGACATGCTTGAATGTGCCCTAATAAATGTATAATGTATAAATAATGAGTACCTAACTTTCTTGTACCCTAATACACAGTTCATGACTAACCCTCATACATGCATCCTTGGTATTAACTATAATATATTAATGATGTTAGGTTCCATAATCATACATCATATGTTGGTATATCTAATTTGGACTTCATCACCTAATGATGGCCTGCTATGAAAAGTCATTCATCAAGTTGTAGTATGTTTCACCTTGTTTACTATTATACATCTCATGACTCAAATATGGTTAATAAGTAGTTGGGTTTACATAATTATGCATGAACGGATAATGTGGGGTTAAATAAGCATAATTAATAAAAGGATGTAAATAAATATGAGTAGTTGATTTGTTTAGGAAAAAATATGACTAATAAGTACAATATGAGAACAAATATATGTTTAATATAAGTGGAGGTAAATTGTGTGCCATTATTGGAGTAAATGTTGAAAATTAATGGACATAATGAGAAATTGTATAAAATATATTATTTTGTGCAAAATAATCTAATATAACCCCATATGGTGACAATATTAGGATAACGAAGTCTAATATGGAATATTGAGGATAATGGTAAAATATATAATACATATCAAGATATTTGACTTAAACCCTATATATACTTCAACTCGTACGAGATAATTTCAAAACCAAATTCTAAGTTCAGAGTCAAATTCTTTGGATCCTAATTAGTCTAGGGGCAAAATTTCAACTAGATTGGATAATCTTAGATATCTTAATTTAACTAGAGAAGAAATTATCTAAATAGTAATCCTAATATCCCTAAGACTGTGGCACATTAGGTTAGTTTCCTAAATTTATGTCACGCAGTCGATTTCTCATTTGTGGCAAAGTAGGGTTATGAATCAAACTTGGAACCGTGTCCTTTTATCATTGGCACATCATCTTTCTCGCACGTACCCTCCTCCATGTGGAGTCTATAGTCCACATGATTTTGTATTCTTTCTCTTAAACATTATCTCTACCTCTTCTCTCCTTGTCTGCTTCCACTTTCTTTCAGTTCAGTTTCCACTTTCATTTCTATGTATCTAGAACCCGCATTTCCTTGGGTTCCTACAAACAGTCCCCATATGAACTAAAAAATCTCTAGTTTCCTTGTCTCTCATCTCATTTAGAAATCTAGACCCCATCGAGATATTGATCCTATAGGTATCCCTACCTAGACCTCCTCTCTATTTTTTGCAACCTATTTTACCCTCTTTTACCCCCTAGAACACACCAAAACCAGATTAATGATCCCATTCGTGCTATCCAATCAGATCTAGTTTGTTGCGACACTTCATATCGTCGAAGACTCTTTTATGATCAAGGTCTTATTTTAAAGGATAGAGGGAAGTTCGTGAAATTCTATGTCTGTATATTCTAGGTATATCCCTTTATTTCTTATTCTTACCCTGGGTTCTCGAGCTCTTCGGTTCACATTGATGTTTCTCATGTGCTGACCTTAGGTTCATCTGGTTTTCACTTCGTATGACTTCTATTCCTCAAGGCATTTCTTTTACATTATCTGGGTGTTTTGATCTCCTTTGATTTTCCAAGTTTTCTTCTTTCTTTGGCCAGCAATGGCTAAGGTGTTGGGTGGAGGACGATGAACCTCAAGTGTTGTTCCTTGACAGTGGTGACTTCGTCAGAGTCGTGTGAACGCAATGTAACACCTTTTGACATATGTTGGAGATCAAAGATTGGTCTTTGTCTCATCATACATGGAGTAGTGATGCATCTTTTGCATCTCATGGATGAACTAGGCAAAGGAGATGATGTATTTGCTTTTGACGAATATGCCCCCATGTCTATTGAATTTTGTGACATTTTTAATGGGTTTTAATGTCCTTTCTTCCTTTTAATTCTTTTTTTCTCATGGTTGCTAATGATTTTTCAGGTTACTCATCTATCATGTCACACTATAGGATATGATAATCACATGTTGGGGTAAATGGTTCTTTGTGAAATCAATTTTGTTTAATAATTCAATAAATTGACTTAAATCTAATAATTCATAAGTAATTATTTATTCATCAATTTGTTTTGGAAAAATATGTTCTAGAATCATAAAAATAACTACTATATGATGGGTTTAGTTCCATAACGTAAATATAATGTAATATACAGATGAAATCTAAAGGCTTATCATATACATCTTAATTAGTGATTGATATACCTAATGTGTTATTACGTGGACGTGCATAATCTGGATCTAGGGTTTGGATCCTATACTTTTGCAAACATATTTGAGGTATGTTGCATTCTCTTATGAGTCCAATTAGACAATTGTTTATTTTCTCTCTCTCTCTTGGATTTGATTGTGACATATTATCTTAGATGTCACATATTTTTGAATAGTTGAATCGATCGGTTCCAAATCTTGAAATTGGTCTTATAGACTATTATAATTGTAAATTGAATCCTATTCTTGAATCTTGTTGGTATTTCATTCAATTTTCACCATGATGAGATTGTTGAATTATGTTCAATAGAAACCCTAATTTGTCATGTGTTGGCCATGATAGTATATACTGATCATGTTTACGCATACATCTTTATGATGTCTTTTTAATTTGGACACTATATTGTGATATGACTATATTGATGCTTTCCTCTCTATTTATAATTCATGTTTTGTTTGAATAACCTACATAGGTAGACACTAGGTTGTGTATCCATATTGTGTATTACCAATAGAGGGTGCAAATGGTGAATCTTGTCCCTAAGTTATTGTGATGTGATTCCATGTCTCCCTTCAAAATCATGGTGGTGTTGCCATAATATGTGGTTATGGTGGTGATGCAATATACCTTAAATGTTATTATAATGGTTATTTTTATAATAATCCACATGTGTAATTCTGGTTGTATAATGTCGATCTCTATTTCAGATTTAAAGGCAAGAATTGTTAATTGTGAACTTTATTGTTTTCTTCAAATAATATTTTTTTCTTACTATATGAATATTGCTATTGATATCAAATTGTTAGATTCTTTCTCTTTCTCCTAGAATCCTTGTTACATTATTTGTTGTCCTTTTCTCTAATGTTGTCCAATTCCTATTACATGCACATACTGGCATTTATGCTGGAAACATCCACTTTTTCTTCTCTTGTGAGATATGCTTACAAGCCCTAGGTGGAGAGTAAGGAGGTGTGGACCGGAGTTAACAAGGATTATCTAGGTGTAGCTGATCTTGTTTGGGAGGTAGATTGAAGTAGTTGGTTTAACCTTTGTAGTTTATTTCATGTACTTTTCTTTTATGTGCACCCTATGTGGTGAAGAACAATGTTAGACATGAATATTGTAATAGTTAAATTTATCTTTTGCTGATATACTTGTGGTATTCAATACATTACATACTTGAATTATAACTATCATCCTTTGCAAAAAAAACTTGTGAAAATTGGCATTGGATGTTTTTTTTTATTTCACATCAAGTAAGTGAGTGGATCCCCTCCCAAGATCCACTCCTTATAAGTAGGATAACAAAGCCAGTGCACTCAGTTGATCAGACTATGCAAATATTTTCCTCCTATGGATTTTTACCTCTTTAATAGGTTCCTTATAGTATCATTAGATTATGTGAAAACTCTCTAGATGAGATGCCTATCCTAGATTTTATCTTTGATGTTTATGGAAGGGTGATGAGTTAGGTAGTAATTTATTTTACCCAAAGTAATATTACAAGGTTGGCTAGACTACCCTTGGATCATACACTTTGATGTATGGTGATGTTGAAAGTAAGTGATGAATTGATACATTTCATAAATGGTTCAGTAGACTCATCCTTTTAGGTCTATTTTAGTTTGACTTGGCAGCTTAAAACTTTTTTAGGGGTGGATGGGTAATACCTTGATGGATCATGGACATGATGGTTTCATGGACGAAATTATTTTTAAGGGGTGAAGTCATGTAGCATACTGAGATTTGGATATCCTGAGTAGAGATGCCCTAATTCCATGAATAGGATGATAGTGTTCTACGATCATTATAATTTACCAAACATGGGTAGATATACACCTTGACATGCTTGGATGTGCTCTAATAAACATAAAATGCATAAATATGAGTAGTTTACATTTTTGTACCCTAATACATAGTTAAGCACTAACCCTCATACATGCATTCTTGGTATTAATTATAATATATTAGTTATTTTAGGTGCTATAATCATACAACATATGTTAATACACCTAATTTTCATTTCATCACCTAAGCACGACTTGATATGAAAATACATTCATCAATGTGTATTATGTTTCACCTGATTTACTAGTACATATCTCATGACCCAAATATGGTAGTAAGTAGTTGGGTTTTCATAAATATGCCTTTTTGGCTAGTGTGAAGATAAATGTGCATAACGGGTAACAATATGTGAATAAATATGAGTAATTGATTCATTTGGACAACACTATGACTAATAAGTATAATATGGAAATAAATATATGTTTAATATTAGTGGAGATAACTAGTTTGCAATTATTGGAGTTAAGGTTGAAAACTAATGGACCAAATGAGAAATTGAATAAAATAACTTATTTTGTGCAAGATAATCTAATATAAATAACTCCATATGGTGATAGTACAAGGATAATGAAGTCTAAATTGGGAATATTTATGAAAATGGTAAAACATAATAATAAATATCAAAATAATTGACTTAAACCCTAATTGTACTCAAACTCATACAAGATAATTTCAAAACCAAAGTCTAAGTCTAGAATTGAATTTTTTGGATCCTAATTAGTCTAGGTGCAAAATTTCAATTTGATTGGATAATCTTAGATATCTCATTTTAAGTAGAGAAGAAATTATAGTAATCCTAATATCTGTCAGATTTTTGTACATTTGGGCTATTCTCTTGATTATATGTCACATTTCATTTCTCAGTTGTAGTTAAGTAGGGCTTCAACTTGAACTCAGATATGGATCCTTTTGTCCTCGACACACCATATTTCTCGCCCACACCATCCTCCACCTGAACTTTGTTGTCCATGAGCTTTTTTTTTCTCTCCATCACTATCTCTAGTTGTTCTCTCCTTCTCGCCTTCTGCTTTCTTTTGGTTTGGGTGCCACTATCATTTCTATTTATATAGAACCATGATTTCCTTGGATTCTTACTACTAGTCCCCATATGAGCTCAAACATCTCTGGTTGCCTTGTTCTCTGTCTTGTTTAGGAATCCAGAACCCATTCGGAAATCACTCCTATAAATATCCCTACTAAGACCTCCTCTCTATTTTTTCTAGTTCTTTTGTCCTCTTTTACCCCCTGAAACAAACTGAAACCAGATCAATGATCCTAGTTATGCTACAAGATGGATCAAGTTTGTTGGGACAATTCATATTTTTGGAGGCTCTTCTGTGATCAAGGTCACCTTCAAAAGGATCTTGGGGAGTTCCTGAAATGTTGTGTCTAGTCAAGGTATATCTCTTGATTTTCTATTCTTACCTTTCGTGCTTGTGCTCTTCGGTTCACACTAACGCTTCTTGTGTGTCGTCCTTCGATTCATCTAGTTTTCCCTTCCTATGTACACCCAATGCGGTGAATAACAATGTTAAATATTAATATTATAATAGTTAAATTTTATCTTTGAATGCTATACTTTTGGTATTTGATACATTACATACTAGAATTATAGTTATATCCTTTGTGAAGAGTTACTTGTGATAATTAGCATTGGATGGTTTTCTATTATTTCACATTGTGTTGTGTCCCACTCCATACACTAAGGATGACGTTGTCAACATCAGAATTGCTAATTACATTTCAGTCATTTGTACTCTTTTTAGTTTTCTTCTTCTATAACAAACGTTTGGTCTAACATTAGTCAAAATATTATATTTATATATATATACATATATATATATATATATCTTACTTTCAATGTAATTACTTATTAACTATACTCTTATCACCTTTTTGTTTAACTAAATAAATTGATGCAAATATTTATTTTATGTTTTTAAAGTGACATATAATCTCAAATCAATGCAGTACAACAAATATACATAGCAAAGATAAATAGAAATACAAAATATTATCACGTACTCATGCCTAATAGAAAAAGTGCTTTTCTTACACTCATGTGTTGGAATGATTATTGTTCATTTGTGTGAAAAAATGCGTACAATATGAAACATAATTTTCAATTTGACTCCATAAAGAGTATACATTTTTCAATTTGAGTCAATTAAGAATATATACCCTAATTCTTATATCATAGAAAATAAGGCCAAGTGAACAACTTATGCAGACCTTGAGGAAAATGACAAGTTGCACCAATCATCTCAGTCATCATCTTAATTCACTTTTTTTATAATAGTGCATCATAAGACTATTCTAGAGTAGAATGTAGTATACATATAACTATGACCTGCGTTATTAAATACTTTAGATATGGTAAATTATAAATAGCAATGACTGGTCAAACTAGTTTGAACTAACTTTTATTGAATTTGAGTCGTATAGAAGAAAAAATTGAGTAAGAAAAAGTGAACCAAAGAAACTGAGTATACAATTAATCCAAAATTAGGAACAATTTACATCTCTCATTTGGTCTCCTTGTCTAGGTCAACATAGATACATATCTATCCTACATCTACGTAGCACCCTTTTAGAAAAGGGTTACATTTTTGGGAATGATCCCCAAAAGGCACCCCCCTCCCAGCATGTGTCAACTCATTTTCCACCTATGGCCCCGATTATGCCACCCTGCCAAACTACCATGAGTACTTGACGGTTTACTCTCACAAGTAAAGAGAATGAGTAGGAAAGAAAAAAGAGGGGAGAGAGTGAGCACCGTCACTTTTTTGAAGAGAGATAAAATTAAAAAGGAGGGAAGTCATAAGGGAAGAGAAGGGAAGTAATGGGAGATAGGTGGAAAGTAATAAGGAAAGAGGTGGGAAGTGATAAAGAAACAAGTAATGAGAATAAAGGAGGAAAGTAATAAGAAGAGGTGAGAGGAGGAAAGTAATGAGGAAAGAGGAGGGAAGAAATAAAGACAGAGGAGAGTAGTAATGAGGAATGAGGGAAATAATGAAGAAAGAGGATGGAAGTAAGGAGGGAAAAGGTAAGTCATGAGAGTGAGGAGAAAAAGTTGGGGATCATGCATTGTGCGACTTCTAGTCATTATGTGTCCATTTTTTGTCATTGAGCACCCATTGTTAGTCACTTTGTGCCCATTTTAAGACCTTCTACACATGGTTTTGGTCATTTGCACTCAGTTTAGTCACTCTAACCCAGTTTGGTCTATTGATACCCACTTTTTCTTTATTGTGCACATGATTAATCAATTTGCACCCACTTTTGTCATTTTTACGCCCAACTGTGTTCAGTTGCACCCAGTTTGGTCTTTCATTACCCAACTTTAGCCTTTTGCATGCTAGTATTGGTCTTTTGGCACCCCACCATGGTCATTTTCTATTGAAAACTTGTTTTGAACACTTTGCACTCACTTTTAGTCTTTTGATGCCCGCTTTTGGTCTTTTTGTGCTCACTTTTAGTCAATTAATGATTCATTCTCATTTTGTCCAATTTTGGTCTTTCAACACCCATGTTAGGTCTTACAATGTCCAATTGTGATCGTTTTGCACCTATTGTTTTGGATGCTTTCTGTCCACTTTTTTGTCTATTTAAACCTATTGTTGATCTTTCAGAGACCATTTTTGTTTGTTCAACACCCATTTTGATAACTTCTCTTTCAATATCTATTTCCAACACTTTACCCCCAATTTTAGTCAATGCACACCCTTTTTTTACTTTTGGCACCCACTTTTGGTCTTTCGACGCCTAGTTTTGGTCTTTCAACATCCCATTTTGGTCACATTGTGCAAGTATATCTTTTAAATACTTTGCAACATTTTTGGTCAATTTATGCCAACATATGATCTTTTATCCCCTAGTTTTGGCCACATTTTGTCCAATTTTTTTTGAACCCTTATCGAACAGTTTCGGTCAATTGGCACCTATTGTTTGTCTTTTAACACCCAATTTGGTCTTCTCATGACCAATTTTGGTCTTTTATTGTGCACTTTTAGTCACTTCATGCCCAATATTTGTGTTCAACACCTTACACTATAACACCCAGGACCACTGCCCAAGGTTCTAGTAGAGTTTCATGAATGAAGAATGTCCCTATAGACAACCACTAGCCTTAACTTTGGGCTTTGTCCTCACTCATGCATAAGCTAGGATAAACCTCCCGACTGGTCACCCATCCTAGTACTACTCTCGGCTGAGCACACATTACCATAGAGTTTTTTTTAGTGATGGGTTCCCTAAAAAGGAGGTGCACCTTGGTGATATTGGTAGTCCAATCATTTCTTTTAAGATCATATTATCTGTGGCCTCAAATCCTAGGATGTTGCGATCTCCCCCACTTAAAATCTTAACGTCCTCGTCAAGGATCAATTATATGGACTCATAATATTTCCCCATTTCAGTGCAGACCCAGATGGCCCATGGACATCGAGCTTCAAATCACATAATACCAGCACAAGGGTGGCTACATCACCATGGACAACCCTGTCCAAAATGCCTAGACTCCATGGCTCAGGATTGACATTCCACATGACCATATGGGCCCCATCTACTGGTAGATAATTAGCTTGGATACTATTTGTAAACACCCGACCCCACTGCCCAAGGTTCTCATAGAGTTTCAGGAATGAAGATTGGCCCCACAAACCAACATTAGCTTTAACTGTGTGCTTTGTCCTCACTCATGCGTAAGCCAAGATAAACTTCCCGACTAGTCACCCATCTTAGTACTACTCTGGACCAAGGATGCTTAACCACAGAGTTCTTTAGTGATGGGATCCCTAAAAAGGAGGTGCACCTTGGTGATATGGATTGTCCAATCATTCCTTATAAAATCATATTATTTGAGGACTAAAATCCTAGGATGTTACATGGACCCATTTTTGGTAAATTTATGCCCATTTTTAGTCTTTGGATACTGATTTTAGTTACTTTACACCAACTTTTGGTAACATCCAATTTTGGTCATTTATAGCTAGTCTCAATGTACCTAGCTTTGGCCACTCCATGCTCCAGAACCACTTCTATTTGTGACCTCCCTTCACACTTTTGTCTCTTTATCCATTATTTTCCTCCTAAATTCCTTCTCTTTCCCCACAATATTCTTAATTATTGATCTTCACTATCCAAATTAATTATCTCCTTCCCTCATCTTTCTCCATCACTTTCCTCTTTAGGTACTAAAGTTCACACCATTACTTCCCTCATTTTTCCTAATAATTTCCCTCCCTTCTTCCCACTCATCGACTACTTCTTTCATCAATTTTCTCATCTACATCCATCATTTCCCTCCTTTCTCTCATAAGTTCCCTCTTTTTACTTTCTCTCTTAATGTTGAGGCATCAACTCTCTCTCACTTTCCTCCTCTCTTTTATTCTCCCCTATTATATTATTTTCCATTTCTAAATACATAGAGATCAATTGTCTCCCCACCTCTTCTTCTCTCTCTCTCTTCCTCTATCTCTCTTTGTTGTTTGCCATTTTTCCCACTCCTACTCTTTCTCTTTCCATTGCGCCACATTAATTTCATCTTTGCAACATAACTGCAAAACCACTCGGAATCAACACCCCTTCAAAATTACCTACAAACCGAGTTGTATTGATATATAGCACACAACTTCCGCCAAGTCTCACATTGTGGCTTCGATCAATGTTAATGCAAAATATGAAACATCTTCTAGTATTGTATAGATAAATTTATCACATAATGTTAGAATCTGAAAGATTTCCATACGTGAGAGAGAACATAATAATATATGAGTTCTTGTTATTAGTGATAAAAAATTATTAAATACATAATTTTAAATTGAAATCATAATCATAAAGTGTTAAACAATGATGGCTATATTTTTAATATATAATTTCATGTATAAGTTTTATACATGTTTGTGTGTGTGTAGTCAGGCTGGTATACATATTCGAATGTACCGGAGACTGAATACACTCAAGTCATTTTCTACCATGTAACATCTACTTTGAAAATTTGAACCATTGATCTTCTTAGATATCTTATGGACATACTATATACAAAATTTGAGGTCATTTGCACACTTATAGGTCATGAATCTAAAGTAGACAAATATTATACAATTCAAATTAGTTTTATAAGTCAATTTTTAAGTCATAAAGGAGTGACATAGAAAAACCCAAATGAGCTCAATTTTTTCATGTAGCCTACATTTATTATAAAAATGAATTTTTAAACGGTTTGGATTTTCTAAAAAAATGTCTAGATATGTGAATACCACTTGAGTGTATGATGTGATTACTACAGTTGACTGTATTATAGCCTATCATGATATATATAAATAAATAAATATATATATGTATATATAAACATAAGTATATATATACACATAAATATATCGTATAGTAGTTACTTCTTACTTAAATAGTATTTATAAATAAATAGTACAAAATAAATGCATTTATTATATCACACTCTCTATGTATTTGCTACCTCTCTCTCTGTATATAGTGCAAACTCTCTGTCCATCTACTATCTCCTTGTTTATATTTATTACACCTTCTCCATGTATCCATTACCTTCTTCTTTATAATTATTATGCCCTATGTTATAACATGGATTTTTACATGTATGTGTATAACAGGCTTGACTGCAAATATTGATTTAATAGTGATATATTGCAAAGTTTGGTACGTTGTATATCTTGTTTGAAAATTTTGCTTTAATAATGCAAATTCTCCATATGGAATGGATTTTTGTGTGTTTTACTATTCTAAATAATCCATTAATAGATATTTTCTAAAGAAATAGCAGAAAATCCAATAATAAGGCAATTGCTAAAAGTAAAGGACAATGGGTGTTTAAATAAAGAAATTGTGTGGAATTTTTTTGGAAAAGAATAGGTTGAAGGCAACTAATTAGTTTTATTCTGTCCAATTTTCTGCTTAATGAGAAAACATGTCAAAGTAAGAAATCTTGCCAAGTTTAGGAGAGAAAAAGAGTTAATTAATGCCTTAAAAATCCAACAAAAGGAAGACTTAGAGGCAAAGAAAAGTGTTATCAATTATCATATCTTGGCCTCAAATCTTACCCACATGAGATTTAAGTGTTAAAAACCTTCCTTTAAAAATTGAGATTGATAAGATAGAGAGGGATATGAATTATTTAGGTTCTCCTAAAGTGAAAAGGATTCAATGAAATGCATTAGATGTCACAATTTGAATCAATGAAACTCGAACCTTTTATTCTAATCACACACTCTAGTGGTAGTCTAATCCTGGATCAGTGGTTAGTAGACCATCTCCTACCTTCAACTAAGAAGGAAACTAGGTACATTGTTTCCAATTTCTCTATTCTAACCTCTCTCCCTCCTCAGTCCCTACAAGGACCTAAGGATTATCACATTGAAATCAGAAAAGGATTCTACACCGACGTATCCTAGGTTTTGCCTACTTTGAAAGGCCATTAAAACTTTCCCCAAATTGTTGACTTTGTGGATGCCCGATCCTCGATAGCCATACCTATATAAAGGGGTTGAAACCCCTATGAAGACACAACTTTCTCCGTGAGACCCTGTGAGATTCAAAGTTGTCATCCCTGCCTTCAATTCTGCTTCTAGCCTAATCTTCCCCTCTCGACTCTCCTTCACACAACACATGAGGATCACACTCATCGTCCTTCCTACTCTGGACATCCATGGGAAATTGGAGGCTATAACCGAGTTCGGCAAGGCGTGACAAAGACGAAGGTACCCATAGTTTCCACTCAAGAGCCCTGAAGCCTAGAGTCAACTAACAAGTTGACTCACCCAGAAAGTCGCTCATGAGTTTAGGGTTGAAGACAATCCTTGTGCAAAGGTCATCTTGGCCCTGGGACTGCCTTCATTGGGTAAGGGATATACACATATTCCCCCTTCCTTTTTTCCATCTAAGACAAGCAAACTCAAGTTCCAAATGACATGGCCAATTGGCTCATCCATTGCCCCATGGTGCTCTAGATTTACACATTCAGTCTTTTAGGTGGTGAGGCATGATTGACCCAGAAAGTTTAATTTATATTAAATCTATAAAATGGTAGGATTATCCAAATATAGCTTATATATTATATTTGAACAAAACATAAGAGTAATCCAATGAAATTAGTTCCATGACATAATTCAATCTCAGATTTCAAAAGTGCATAAAGGTGCGAACTTTGATGTGATTGCATATATGAAAACCCTAATTTCATAAGATGAATGAAGTTGATGATCATGATGGACTTAATGAGTAAAGTATAACCCTTTTTTAATAAAAAGAGCATATTGAATCTAATTTGATATTAAGAATTCATATGATATCAAAATTAGGGTTTCCTGGGTTAAAAAGCATTAAAATATGATAATTAGGGTTTGGCAAGCCTGACCTTAATGAAACCTTAATTTGAACCCAAAACTCTAACTTGTTACCCAAGTCAGTCTTAATGATAATTTGTGAACATAATAATAATAGTGGGGTGTTATGCATTAATCTCAAGGTGATTGCTTGATTGGTTGCACTATTTCATATTTACTTGGATATTAAGTCATGTTAGAGAAAGGTATGTGGTTATGCCTATGAATACTTTCCTTATCGACTTGCGAAGTATTCTGAAGTTTCTTAATTGGATTGCAATTAAACTTCTTTAATGTTTATATTTTTCTTGCAATCTATAAGTCCCATATGAGTATCATATTATATGAATATAACTTTCTCAAACCCCATGCTAGCTCTAAAGGTATGAA
Organism: Alisma plantago-aquatica; assembly: GCA_963693085.1. NCBI lineage: Eukaryota > Viridiplantae > Streptophyta > Magnoliopsida > Alismatales > Alismataceae > Alisma > Alisma plantago-aquatica. The sequence goes on from OY856414.1 coordinate 210,128,161, forward strand.
TGAATATTAAAGGAAAGATATTGAGATAGTTATGATCAAGCCCCTAGAAGGGAATGTCACAAAAGGTAAAACCCCTAGAGGGGAAGGTTGAATGGAACCAAGCCCCTAGAGGGGAAGGTGTCCTAAGTCCACTAGAGGGACAAAACCCTGGAAGAGGGTATTCCTAGAGATTGAGCAAAAATTAGAGTTAAGCAGTTATAATACAATTTACAAGTTCAGTTATGAAACAATATTTGTTTCTATGGTTGTTTATGTATGAAGTTACACCTAGATGCAAATATTTTGTTTCACCCACATACTCATTATATTTTAAAATGTTTGCTGAATTTTCGTCTCACGCTATTTTAGGTTAAAATATAATCAATCATGAAAAGTGGACAACTAGAGAAGAAGACACCCAAAAAAGATCAAAAGTTAATCTGGAGAATTTAGAAGTTATAGTTATCTATTTTTGCAACATTTACATTTCCATTCAATGTTAGTCCCTTGAATAGATTCTATCTTCATATTGTTATCAAACTCTTTTCCATTCATTGAAATTTTCAAGTATTATTGGTTATTTTCTAAACATGATCTTGTATATATGATAATGGCCCTTTCCCTCTTGGTACACCGTAATTGAGGATAAAAAGGGGAGAGTGTTGTTATATTGGTATCAGAGCCCAATTTTACCATTTAACCATTAAAATTTATAAAATTTTAACGAATCTAAAATCCCAAGGGAATGATTAGGGAAAGTTTCCAAAGGTGATGGTGACTAGAAGGGACAACAACCTCGGGGGCTGGAAAAGTTTTCCTCAGCACTATGAGTAAACTTTTGAGGACTCCCCGACCACCGTGCATCCTTCCTATCCAAAGCCAGAAGCATTTTCCTGAAGTAAAATACCTTTAGGTTTCCTTCTCATCTTGTGATTTGTCCCTTCTCTACCACCTACTTCACTCACCAAAACCCTAGGTACCCAACAATTTCTTCCTCTACCCTTATGGGAATTAGGGCTGTGAGTATTAGGGTTAATGCATCCTCCACCAAATTATAAGTATTGAATGTAACCAAGATGGCATGGACATAATTTTATAGTGCTTTGAATGCCCTAATCATAAAACTAAGATTAATTGATTTATGTGAAACAACATGGCCCACACTAAGACCACCACTATCCCTGATGACACACCCAGGGACTACCCATAGGGGAGGCCCTCTTGTAGGAAGAGGATGTCCTCAAAGAAGTAGAGGAGGTCTATGGAGGGTGATTCCTCCAAGAAGTAGAAGAGGTAAGACGAGCCCTCTGTTGAGAGAGGTCCTAAGCATAAGGTTGTCCCCTTTGGCACCCATAAACTTGAAGATGGTTTTGACCCTAAAAGTGAACACATGGTGGAAGATGAGAACAAGGATGACCCGAACATGTTGTTGGCTCTGGATCTATAGTTGGGTAGGTGGTGATTCAGAACCCCGAGATGCTTTGGCCAGAGCAGAGAAGAAGCTTACTGAGGCCATTAGTTCCCTAGCCCTCAGAGAAGTTGTTAGAGATGATAATGGCAAACCCCTACTTGTCCCCACTCATCTTAAAGACACTGTCCTCAACTTCATCAAGATAAACATAGAGAAATTATGGAGTAAGACAAGATGGAATTTCTTAAAAATGTGGATGCCTGACTCCTAGTTGTGGAGAATGGCTTCCGCACACTGGAAGTGCAAGCCAACAAGAAGGTTCTCTTCATCGTGCACCTTCTTGAAGGAGAAACAAAGCTATAATGACCTCACTTTTCAACATACTCTAATTAAGGAAAGACCCAAAATGTTGATAGCCATTACCTTTATTCCTAAGGATCAAGAATTAATCAAATAATAAATAGAAAATAATTTCCATTAATTCAAAAATTGTTTACAAAATTCTCCTCTAAGGAGTTACATAAATGTCTATCACCAAAATTGTACATATGAGAACTATATGAGAAGAAGTGTCTATCTAATTCTCCTTACATGTTATTGTTGGTATGTATGCCCTAAGAGCCAATCATGGAATGATTGGTGGGATACATTAAGATTGATTTGATAAACATCAAAGGCAAGCTTCCAATTCATTCTGGTTCAGTCAGTTATGAGATAATGATAGAACATACTGAAGGTCTAGAGAATGACAATACTCAATGACGTATGCCTTCAAGTTAAGGACCTGAACGATGAGATCATACGGATGCTAAGAGTCTGTACATTCTTGTTATGTCCCTATTCGGATGTCATTATGGAAGGTTGATAGACAATAATGACACACAAGACTAGATTGTGTGTTGGTTGATGACATAATCTCATTAGTCATGATATAGTGATATCAAACCAAGCACATAGGTACTTGTTAGAGAACAAGTGTATCGGAAAGACCCACCGTGAGAGTGACACATGGAACCATGACTTGGTAGTCATAGTCAGCTCTCACACTGATGGTGGTGAGTGTGATTCTTTGACCTAAAATCACTACACTCAACGCATGTCGTTGGGTACACTTTGACATCATCAAATGTAGTCCTGAAATATAGATGATTATAAAGGTGATGATTGGGTGACTTTGACACATGGGGCTTTTGAGGGGTGAGTGATAGATATGGGATTTGTCCCTCCTGAGGGAGTTTGATGTCCATGGCCACTTGATGAGTAGGACTGAGAAAGGCATGTGCATGCCTGTGTGAATCAATATGTGATATTGATGCACTACTAAAAAAAGGTCTTTAACTATAAAAAAAATTGTAGCTAAAACCCCATATTTTGTAGCGAAAGGCTTTCACTACATATTTCTTTACACATACAAATTGTAGTATATGCTCGTATAGCTAAAGTCTTTAACTATATTTTTCAAATATGTAGTTAGATAATCCATTCTCTAAAAATTCATATGTATCCAGAAGCATAGCTAGATATTGTCCTTACATATTTAAATATAGGTACAATTATAGCTAAATGTATGCCTACAATTGTATATATAGTCAATATGTAGAAAAAACATAAAGGTAATACAAATTATATGTAGTTAATGTGTAGGGAAAGGCATCATAAACTGCACACATATATATGTAGTTGGATTATGAACTAGCTACATATGTAGTGCTACATATACATATATGTATAATTTGATTATTCATGTATTGTGCAATTAGTCTTGAAGCTCTTTTAGTAACAAATTTGTAGTAGTTAGACCAAGTTATGCTATTTATGCAAGCATACTTACTTTCATTTATACTGAAACGTCAAATGTACATGGGAAGGGCGTATACCTTGCCCCTATTACATAATGTGTACAAAGAAAAGGATATACATATACTAATAAATTCGGTGAGGTCTACACGCATCTTGGAAAAAGAGTATGTATCTTTCTCGACCAGTTTTAGAATCGTTGTTGTCTTCTCCTTTTGTTCAATGAGTTGGTGATAGCATGGGTTCTTGTGTTGCACAAAGTTGTGACCTTGTGACATGTTGGCCCTTCATCCAATTTCCTTGACGAGTGGGTCAATTTTGTTAAATGGAAGAAGTCTTGATTTGAAGATTGTAGCATCACCCCTCATAGTGACATCTTTCTATTACAACTTGGACCATCCATAGATGTTCTAGGAATCTTTTTTGTACTCTATTTTGTTGGACTTGATCTAGATCCAAATAGGGATTCTTCTTTAGATATAAGTTGAAATTGAGGTCTTTTTTTATCCTGTGTCATATATGTATCAAAATTGCAATCATTGAATAGAATAATTATTTCATTCATTTTTAAGCTACACCTTACTCGCAATCTCCGTCATTCTTCTCTTCCCTAAAAGTAGTACAATATTTAAGCATGGATAGAATCTAAACCTGCAATAGTTAATCACATAAAGAAAGGTAGATTACAATCACCCTAAGCATCAATATTAGAAAAGCAGACTTCATGTGTCTAAGATGTCCCCAAAAACTGAAATTGAAAGGACAAACCAATTTAAGGAGCTTACTACAAAGAAAGGAGAAAGGAACCTTGAATAACATTATGATCTTAATTGGTTTTCTCCAAAGGAGAGAAGATACTAGATTCTTCATTTTAGAGTATCTTAGCTAGAAAGCATTTCACAAATATGTATTAGAGAGTCAGAAGTCACCTACTGCTAAGCTAGTACTCAACGTGCAAATACAGTTGTGGGATATTACTAAAGCCTTTACAATGGAGAAATGTGCAATGGAGAATCCCAACATGACAAAAGATGAGACATGTCCCTCTCCTATAGTTATTGGTGTATGTTTATACAACCATCAACCAATAACATTGCCTAAAATGCACTAGCTATATTGTAATAGATGAGGAAGGCCAGTGTATGGGGGTGCAACAAAGAAAAGACGAACTAATACCCTAGCAGTACTAAGGGGTAACACAAACCTCCTAGAAAACAAGTACAATACTAAAACAATAGTAAAACAAACTTGGGAGACAATACCAATAAAATAAGATTACCTAACCAAATAAACAATTTTAAGCATAAATTTAAGACGTTCAACATAGCATGAAAGACACAACCAATGAAACTAAAATGAAACAAGTTTGAGATTCTACAGATTCAATGTGACTACTTTAAGGACTAAAAGAATCTACCCTAGTCAAAAAGGCTAAATCCCAGGTTCTCCCTTCTTTTCATTCACCTTGGTAACAGGGGCAGCTGTAGAGCCTGAAGTAGTAACGGGGGCAACATCTACTACAAATTTTCTAGGATCCTTCAGGTAATCCTTGGTCTTGCCAGCATGTGGGCACAAATACTCAATTGCAACAACAGTAGATAAGATGCTCCTATAAGGGTTAATGAACATATGGGGTACAGCAGCAAGAGTGGGTATTAAATGGCAAGTGATAATGATGTGACCAGGAGATAATAGTAGAAAATTTCTCAATAAGTTCATCTTTAGTTACGTCAAGAACCTAAGGATTGAAGATAGATCCATTGTCACAAACAGACAACACAACAAGTCAATATGAGAATGGTCTGATGCCAAACGTGGTAAGGAGGGCAGCCTCACAAGAAACTCTCTTCTCACCTTTCCTAATAATCTCTACCTGGGTGATAATGTTGACAAGACCCATGTTAATTTTTGTGGGGATGTTGAGGACCTGGAAGAAGGAGGTTTGTGAAGGATCAAGGCAAGTGTTGTGAGGAGGAATAACCACATCAATTGGGGAAACCAAACAAACACGAGAAGGAGCTCCAACCTTGTACTTTGCAATCTATGAAGAATAGAAAAGCTTCTATATTTGCACCTCCAAGAGTCCATCGGTCTCTAAAGAACATGGTAAGACCATTAACTATCCTTAGGTTCTATAAGCCTCCAGGGAAGCAAACCTATACCATTCGTCAGGTTATAAGCATATGGAAAAGATAGTAGTACCCTTTAAGAACAACACCTCATTAAGCTCGCCAAACACTGGGACAAATGCAAGAGAAGCATTTTCATGCCAATATAGTAATTGAACAAGATAGATCCCTTGGTTGTAGTTCCAAAGAGGGGGAGCTATTTTTTGGGTGCTATGTGAATGATAAAAATACCAGAGTTCTACATTTGTCAAGTGTTCTTTGAACATGACTATGTTGATAGGATATTCGTAGTTGAACTGTAGGTTTAAGCTCCTCGAAGATCACCCCATGTCAGCTAGTTACAACTTTCTTTTTAAAATTCATGGAGTCCAACTTGTGATGAAAATAACATGTAGACAGTTGACAAATTTAGCCAATCGTTCATAAATTTCCTGACAGATAGAATTAGCCCAATGTGCATAGATTCTCCTTGCCACTCCCCGATTTTCCAATGAGGAAACTTAAAATTGACGAGAAGGATCATTTTCATCAAAAATACTAATTGCCCTAAATTGATGCCTTATATTAGGTCACTAGCTACCATAAACTATTTTTCAAGAAAACCAGCCACAATGAAATAGGGTAAGTGACTAAAATGGAAGCATGAAATGAGGTTGTTGGAAAGACAAGTTTCTTTAGATATGATTGCTAGCCAGATTGGTCTTTAAGTGGGGTTCTAGGTCTCATTAGAATATGAACAACCCTAAATTTTAATGTAAAATTAGTAGGTGGCAGGGCAAGAGAGACCTATTTGTAAAGGAAATCTTAACATGTCTTGTGCAAGGAATAAATAACATGGAAGAAGGATGTAAAACCCTACAATCACATACATTTCTATTGAATGCCAAAAGGTCATTCTATCTATACAAGATAACTTACCTTATAAAAAAGATGTGCAAAATTAGGGAACCCTAATCATTGTACTTGAGTAGTTGCACATAAAAGTAGCTTTGATCCTATTTTATCTTTCCTTGTAGGGCTCCATCATTCCTCATGTTCATTGGTTTGAGAGTCAGGTGCTAGCAGAGGGGATGAAGAAAGGCAATCTGCAAATATTTTTTTTTGTATTGACTTGCTTCAAGAAAACACTACATGTTAGTCCATCTTCAGGGTTATGTGCACTAGCATCTGGTTTTTCTGGTTCTTGCTTTGCTGGTATCGAGAACCTCCTAGTTGAAGAAGAGAAAAACTATCAAATTTATTTAGTAGTCCAAAACATACACGAAGCAAAAAAATCTAACAATTTGAAACATAAGTAACAAGAGATTATGACAATATGGTGTCGTAATGCACGAAGATGTCGTTTTCAAATGCAACCATGGGATTAATGGAGAAGCTTCCAAATTGTATGAAGAGCTTGTGAAGAGCCATGGTAGCATTGATGCATTGATGGGATTTGTGAAAACTACTACTTCAGTATATCTAGACCAAGCTGAGGCATATGAGAAGAAATTAAGACCATTTCTAGGTTTGAAGGGGTCTTAGTAACATACATTTGATGAAGAGGGGGTTGTGAGATATTCTAAGAAGGTAGGGGCATGATTGAAGCCTCCTTTTGTAGCCGAGAATTGGTGGAAGTCAGACCAGATAACAGCATGTCCTTACTGATGAGAAATAGGAGCTCTCGAAAATATAGAGACAAAAAGACATAAGTACCTACATTATAAGAAACAAAGATAATAACTATTACATTTTTATCCAAAGAACAATGTGTGTTACTTGGAGTGATAAGTAATTGGAATAATAGCAACATTTGTAGTCCTCTCTATTCACTTTAATGTAGGTGCAGTTGCATCAGCTGCTACCAATCTTCTACCTCTTCCAGAATTAGTTACAAACTGTAAAAACATCAAAATTGTAGGTTCATAACTCAAAAAGACATATAACAAGATTAGTAGATTCAATGTTTGCTTGACATAATATTTTTAGTTTCCCTTCTGATCATAAATGCTAAAATATGCTAGCAATAATTACTACAGTTGATTCAATACATACTAAGGCCAGTTTACTCTCACCCCATATCGCGTCCAATAGATGATGGACTTCCAAAACCTCTAATAAGTTCTAAAAGCATGTTGCTCACCTAAGATGAAGACAGACTAGCTAGTAACATAATTTGTCTGGTTCTGTACAATATTATCTAGAGAACCACCATGTAAGAAAATGGTATAAACTAGTGGAAACTAGTATGTTATCTCATCAGTAGTTTCTGATTGTCCTTTTTTATTATAGTCATTAGAATATATGAGAATATTCATTAGATTCCTCAAGATTGCAAATACGATTATTTGGTGAAGTTGATTTTTTTTCCACTAATGCATAAATTCTCATGTGGTCTATTACTTTATGATATTGCTCCCCACCCTCAAATTCCTTATCTCACACATGCCCAACTGCCAATCAAACCAATGGAACCTATGGTTGGGATCCCTCATCTTGGTATCATCCAACAACACCATTCTCGGCTAGCCTCACCATTGATCATCAACTCCTAGTATGGTAGAGGAATGACACCCAACATCCATATATACCATAAACCAAAACCTACAACCTTCTACAAACATTGAAGTTCAATTTCTCTCTCCTGACTGAAACCTGCAAAACTATGAAGTCCACATGAATTGTAAATTCAAGCTCAGAACTATGAAGTCCACACGAATTGTAAATGAATAAAATGTAAGTAACTTCACAAAAATGAAAGATTGATGTAAATTTAGAAGGCCTACTACTGATCGTACCACAAAATGGGATTGCCTCCTCCCAGGAATCGTTGATCTGGCAAGTTTCCTTGAATGACAAAAAAACATGCTAGTAGTGACAATAGTACAAAAATCAACATTATGGTTTTCTTAAACTCACCAACTATGCTCACAAGAAAAGGATCCCTATTTTCAGCCAACAATTGTTCCCTTCTTTGATGACAATGTGTTATGATACTCTATGAAATAAGAACCAATAAGCTTCTTGAAGCTTCCACATACCTGATGATCAATTAGCATTCTTCTTGGCGGTTACACAAAGGTTTATCAAGGTGCAATAAAAATCAAGAAATTAGAAAATGACCATGTTTACAAATAGAAACAACTTCTATATGAATGAAACAAAGGAGGTATAATTGTGCACAAAATCTAGGAATCATATTCAATGGAATTTCCCCATGGCATGAAAAAGGAGTACGCAACTGATACTAAGTGGAAACTTTCTCCCTTGAATCGAAGTATATTTGGACCTAAAGAAAAATACAATACCATGAACTCTAACATTGCAGTTGAGTGTTTAACTTAAATAGTAAAGTAGAAAACATGGTATTCTTTGTTCTAAAGATATATAGGAAGCTTGTACTTCATAGATTTTTATTAGTCCTCGTCCTTTATGGCATGAACATAATTGAGTTGTTATCATTTATGAAATTGCACAATATCTCATCACTGAGGATCAATTCATTTCTAGCATCCTCTATATTTCCATTTGCCTCATTAGCCACTTTAATCACATCTTGCAAGTTAAACAAAAAAATGGAAGAATAGAGCTTCATGATACAACATGCAGATACATAAACAAACTACCACGTTAGTATTTGATCAATCTAATGTGTTTTTACATAGTCACAATAGTGAGAAATATCTTTTCTTCTTTGACAACAAGGCTGAAACATCAAATATATTCTTGTGTGTAAGAATTCTACAATAGAAACATTTAAAATGACATGTCATTGCCTTATAATAGAGAAAGATAATTTAGGCATCAAATATATTCATACTTTCTTGGTAACATTTTTATTTATATATAATCCCTCATGGTACATGAACAACAATCTGAAACACCAATGCAGGACTGACTAAATGAGTTTTCTGAGAACTCCAGATTGTCTACCTTGAGGGTGGTTCATTGGAGTTCATGGTCTTGTCTATTAGGAGGTTTCCAGGCTAGATATCAAGTTAAGAAATCATGAGAACATATAAAGAAGTTGGCAAAAAAATTAACAGAACAGGAAAACATCATCTTTTTTTCTAGTTTAAATAGGTAGAAATAGCATGGTTTATAATCTATTTAGGAAATGAGCAAGGATAAATAAAAAAATGTATGATAACTGAAATAAATAAATATATAAATATAAATATATCTCATTGTTTCATAATAATACAAAAATAGGGGAGGTAAACACTAGGAGTTGTTCCATTAATAGTGTAAATTTGTTCATGTGCGCATTACCTTTGAGTGATGTTAAGTTGAAGATGATATTGCAATCTTTTAGATCCACATGCTTAACCATTAACAAACTTGAGGATTAATTTGAGTTTTGTATGAGAAGAAAAGACATAGGAATTTTTAAAAAGAAGGGGGGCATGAATTCCAGCAAGATGGGTATTATCATGGAGAGAATGCTAGATTTCTAGCATTGAACAATATAATAAGATGTGTAAGGTTCCAACTGGACCATTTGCTTGAACTAGAGAAGGTGTCTTACTGCTAGGAAATAAATATAGTAGGTTCAACCTAGATAAAAAAGGGTGATGGTATCACCCGTTGATATAAATTACTTATACATGATTAGAATAACAGGTTTTCAAATGAGCATCAATTACCTCCATTGTTGATGAAAGCAGGAAAGTGCGGACACATAATAGCATTGTCAGCTCAACAATAAATGATGTCATTATGGGCATAGTAAATATGGTCAATGTACAATTCACCAAATCTTACATGTCACATGCATCAGGTTAAGCATTCAAATAAAATATTCATGGCAGGATGAATACTTTCAATCTACAGTTATTTTTGCACTGGAATACATCTTCGAATATGGGGAAGCCTTGCAGAAAGCACAAGGAAAACTAATGCATTGGGATATTGAATCCACTAAAAATAAGATCCACATGAGAAATGAAGGTACCGAAATTACTTGGAACACTTACAAAGACTTATGGAGGAGGCATATGAGAAGAACATTGAGCCAGATGCATTAAACTACAAAGGAGATTTGAAACCATACTGAATGAGGAGGAAGATATGTCAATTGGAATCATTAAGAGAGAAACAACTTATATCAGGAAAACCAAATAATAAATCATCCTTGTCTAACATGTGTGTCTTTTTCAAAGTAAAATACCTAAAAAGAAAACATGGAAAATTAATCCCACAATAAAGGTGTAATCTATTACAAGTAGGCTAGACATCATAGATATGGTTGAAAATCATTCTCCCTAGCTATTTTAACTAGTTGTAAATCATAGAAAGAGCCAACAGAAACATCACATGCATCATTGCATACTAGAGAACATCACATACATAAGTGTGAAATGGATCCTTTCCATAAAAGAGGTCTAAATGTTAACCAATACTATAGAATATTCATATCACGGTCTTATGTAGCAAGAGAAATGAAAAACAATGTTGTAATGGTGGTTCGGATGACAATCATTTCTATATCGAATGAATTGACAAGCTTTACATCAAACCAAAACTTTATTCTAAACCTATAGAAAAGAGGGAAAATAGCATCTAGAGAATTGTGAAGGAACTTTTATTGTTTGCCTCGCTTGCCTTGCTCCAAGCATTTTACCTACAAAAACAAAAATAATTATCTAAAACCAATTAATAGACATGTTACACTTATAGCGCAGTGAAAAAAATTACTGAACAATGAGTAGCTTCTTTGGCCAAGCTATTATTGACCCAGTTGCATCTTTAATGATTTGATAATTGCATCTTCTTTGACCAAGGTATTTTTTTACCATGTTCCCCCTCCTTAGTTCGAAATCTATGTCCATTTGTTACATATCCATTGTATTTATTCGCCATATTTTGTTGTCCCCGAGCCAGAGTTAGTAGATTTCATGGAAAATTTTTTGACTTGGCCTTCTCTTCAATCTCTATACATTATGAATTGAGTTATTAATACTATGCTCTAAAAATATTTAATGAAATTAATTTTATAGACTTACATGCTTCTTAAACCAATCACTAAAAGTGTTCATATGAATATTATTGATTTCCCACTGTCTTGCACGTGAATTCATTTTCTTTACGTGGCGAATGTGTTCCCTACTAACAAGTACATAAGTCATATGTACATACATCTAACGGTGAGCATGCATATCTCTTAATAATTTAATGAACTCACTCCATGAATGGTTCAATTGCAACACAATTGGATAAAATATATTGATGTGTAGTTTTCAGCATCGCATCTTCAAGATAAATAGGAATATTATTTCCTATTTGACGCCCTTTGTGTGAAAATATAGACCACTCATCATCAGTAACAATATTGTCATCTTCAACATCATTTCTAGCCAATTTTGTAAACCTTGTCTCTACCCCGGAGAGATACCTTGAACAAAATGTTAAAAATTCAACGGCCAGGTGCTATGGAAGTTTCTGGAGCAGCTTTATTCCTCACATATTCTTTCAAAGTTTTCAAGTATCTATAATGATAAATAGAATTTGTTTAAAATAAAAAAATACATTTGATGAAATTTTAGTGAAACAAATAGTAATACATACTGCCTTTCCACTGGATACATCCAGCGATAAAATGGTGGTCCAACTATCTTAGCTTCTCGTGGATGATGAATGACCACGTGCTCCATTATGTCAAAAAATGAGGGTGGGAAAATCTTCTCCATGTTGCACAGAGTCACTGCAATTCTAGATTCTAACTTCTCAATAGCATACAAATTTATCTCTTTTGAGCATATCTCTTTGAAAAATCTAGACAACTCAGTTATCACAATTATGACGTTCTTGCTCGGCAACGCTACCCGTAAAGCCAATGGCAGAAATTGTTGCATTAATATATGGTAGTCGTGACTCTTTAATGCCAACAATTTTCTTTTTTGATGTGTGAATTTCACAAGATATTGGAGGAATAACCATCTGGAACCCATACAGACTTCAAAAACTTATATAATAATTCTTTTTCCTCCTTTTTCAAAGTAAAACAAGAAGGTGGAATAATATTCTTACTTCCAGTTTTGATAATGTGCAATCTAGGTCTTATTCCCATCTCTAAAAGGTCATAATGAGATTTTTCATTATCTTTTGATTTATCCATCCCAGGTAACGTGTGAATCAAACTCTCACATACATTCTTTTCAATATGCATTACGTCAAGATTATGATGAATAAGGTTGTACTTCCAATATGGAAACTCAAAGAAAATGCTTTGTTTTCTCCAATTGTAAGGCATATTGTCTACATCTTTGGTTTGAACTAAAACTTGATTTCCAGACAACATCTTTGGAGAAGTTCTTAATTCTTCTTTTCCATCAAAGGAGGAGACATCCCTATGATATTTATGATCCATAGGAAGGAACTTCTTGTGGCCCATGAAACTTTGTTTCCAACTATGTGGTAGTCTAATGGACCATGTGTCTTTATTTCAAATAGGACATGCATCATACCCACTAGTTTGCCAACCAGATAAATAACCATATGTAGGGAAGTCATTTATCATCCATAGTAAGGCAGCACACAATTTGAATACAGCTTTACGATCAGCATTGTAGGTATCAACACCAACTTCCCACTGTTCTTTCAACTCTTCAATCAGAAGTTGTAAGTAGATATCTATCTTCATTCCTGGTTGGAATGGACTAGGAATAATCATAGAAAGGATAGAATTAGGTGTATTCATGCATAACCATGGTGGAAAATTGTACGGAATCAATATGACTGGACAAATACTATATGATTGACTCATTATGGCAAAGGGATTAAATCTGTCAGATGCTAAACCAAGATGCATGTTACGAGAATCAGATGCAAAATCAAGATGCATGTTATCAAATGTATTTCATGCAGGTGAATCTATTGGATGTCTTAAAACTCCATCCTTGGTGCGACTTACATCGTGCCACCGTATTAGTGGTGCGACTCTAAAGGACATAAACGATCTCTTCAACCTAGGAGTCAAGGGAAAGTAGCATAGAATTTTACAAGGAACTCTTTTCTTTTTAATTCCCATACTTTGTGCACCTTCTACATCACTTTCAGTCTCTTTATATTTAGAAGCATTACAATGTGGGCATGAAGTATTATTTGCAAATCCTTGCGATACAAAATGCAATCACTTATACATGCATCAATTTTCTCGTAGTCAAGACCAAGGTCCCTAATTATTTTCTTTACTTCATAGTATGAGCCAGGCAATGTGTCACCCTCAGGAAGCAAATCCTTCAAAAGTTCAAGCAGCTCAGTAAATGATTTATTGCTCCAATGATTGCTACATTTTATATGGAACAACCTCACGATGGTATACAGCTTGGAATACTTCTTATTTCTGGGATACAACTCTTGTACAACAATCTCTAACAATTTGTAGAATTGCTCAACTTCTTCGTCTTCAACAAATACAAATGAATCATCGTCGTCGTTGTCCATAGTTTCTCGACAGTTTTGGACTCCATATGCATCGTGCAACATGTCTCTCATATCATCAAACGGCATGTTGTCTTGCATAGAAGAATCTTCCTTGGCATCAGAAGAAGTCTCACCATGAAAAATCCAATCAGTGTAGATGCTGAAAAAACCATTCCATAATAGGTGCTCGGCTGTCACTTGACGGTTGTGTCTTTGTGTATTTAGACACTTTTTACAAGGGCATAAGATAGTCTCATTCCTACTACATTTTTCAAAAGCGTCCTCTATGAATTTGTCTACCCCAGTTAAGTACTTTGTACTGGTCCTATCTTCCTCAATAATCCAACTTTTGTCAATCATACTTCCCTAAATAAATATAAGTAAACACATCAATAAAATAAATTTATAAATACGTAGAAATTGTTAATCAAACGAAAATATTAAAAAAAATAAAGAAGGTAAAAAAGTATACATAATTAAACACAATGAAAAATTAAATATATAAATAAGTAGAAAATCAATAAAGTATAATACCAATCATAGTATACATAATACTTTGACAAGTCATGTATATATCTATTTATCTATGACGTATTGGTAATAAATATCAAAATAATTTTGTTGTCTTGTTGGACTATGATGATAAGGTTCAACCAGGAAAGTATGGACATGTTTCTAGCATGGACACCGACACAGACACTATAAATGATAAAATGTTAATTTGAATTAATCATAAAGCTACTTGCTGACATGCAGTATGGCTTTTGTAAGGTGATATCAGTTGATGTAACTAAGTTTGTGTACTTTTTTGCATGGGTAAGTCCCACTAGTTTCGTCCATATTTGTCAATTAAGATGGTGTTGCTATCTTAAAACAGACCTGTTGAATATCATGGTGAAGAATATGAAACAGGTATAACACAACTGTTTTTGTCAGTAATCATGAAACTGACATATTTCTATAAATTAAGAGATCTGATTTTCTGTTGGCCAACTATAGTCACCTACTCATTGTTCTGTTGTGATAGAATTCATATACTATGATGATATAAACATGTGGCATTTTGGGCATCAAACTGCCTTTTATCTGTTTCTCTAAAGTATACCTTTGGTTGCACCTCTTCCATTTCTTGCACAACCCAGTCCATAATTTCGAGCCCAACATCTACTTAGTTATCAAGGCACCCGCCTAGGCGTGCTTAGGCACCCTAGGCATTAGGTTAGGCGCCTCAAACTAGGCGCCAACCTATTAAATGCATTAAGTGGGCATCTAATGCATTTTAGGCCCAAATTAAGCAATTTAAAGGCTAAATCAGCATGAATCGAGTCTAGATTTGGTCAAGTTAGATCACCTTCAATCATTGCATGGTTGATATAGGTCTCATTTAGAGTAAATTAGGTCAAATTTTGGCAAATTAGGTCTGGTCTGAGGAAAATCAGGTCTGATTTGGGGAAATGAGGATTGATTTGGGCCAAATTGGTATGTCTTCATAGCGTTGTTTGTTAAGTTTTTTCTACTTTCTCATATATTTATTGTTCTTGCTTCTTTCTCTTTTATTTTTTAATCCATTCTCCTGCATCTTATTCCTGAATCCTACTAAGTCTGCGTTATAGAGCTAGTGCAACTCAAAATAATATTATCCCCTTGACAAATGGTTCCCATTGGAACAACTGAGTATGATCATTTAGAGGAAAGAACCAACCTACTAGTGGTGAAATGGGACACTAGAAACACTTAAATGTGATTGGGATCCTACACTGTCACAATTACCAAATTCTAAAATACTATTTCAAAGTGAGATTTGGAATTAGTAATTGTCTAACATTTGAGTTAAATGATGATGTGGCCACCCATCAAGAATCATCACACAAGTTAGGATCCCATCCATCCTGGCCACTTAACTCAGCAACCGTCCTTAATGATAGAGACCTCAACACTTACCAAGGTTTAGAGCCACACATACTTAAAGTAAAGACTATTTCAACCACATTAATGAGTATAAACACACAAGGTCTCTAGCCCCTATTAAGATGAAATATACCTCAACCAATAAGTAAGTAAATACAAAATAATAATGTCTCACGAGCCCCTATTAAGATGAAACACAAGATCATGATAAATGGAAATTTAACAAATTTGCAACAATAAATCTCTTATTATAATCACCCACAAGTAAGTAAATACAAAGTAATAATGCAAAAAAGCAATGAGGCTTGTCAAGTAGTACTTAGCCATTCTATGTAAAGATCATAGGCCACCACAGTCAGGGGAGGTGAAGCAAGACTTGACAAATAGTCTAGAGTGCCTTTGACTATTTTTTTTAAACTATAAAAATATAAAACCTTACAAGTAATTTGTAAATGTAGTTAAATGAAGTGAATTGTGTATTCTCTCATCAGTTCAATGGCTTTAGTCATGCGCCCTAGTGATTGTCTTGAATGTTTATCCACAAACTGTACTATGGAACTACCTTATTCTTTGTGAATTTACATAAATATATACAACTATAAACACACATATATAATTTATTTGTGAACATAAGAAGCTCCATTATTCCTAGCAACAATCGTAAACAAAGATCACCATGATATCCACTTCATATTGCTGATGCTACAAAATTTAGCATACAAAATGATATATTAAATTATTATACCATCCAAGAATGATGACATGAAATACAAGAAAATCATAAGAACTTAATTACAAACAATGATCCAAAGGTTCCAATACTAATCGGGGTGTGCATTACAGGGAAGGGATGAGGGTTTTGTTGAGGAGTTGAGGTTTGGTTGAGGAGTCTACATGGTTGGATCTTATTTTCTCTTTTCTTTTTAGTTAGATCTTATGTGGGTTGGGTTGGCATGTCCAATAAGCATCCTAGATGTGTCCACGCCATGTCCAGTTTGTAAATATATAAAGTATGAATCTGGACACGCAGGAGGAGTGTCCGCCGCATGTCCAAGGCATGTCCGGGTTGGACACGTGTCGGACATGGACACGACAACCTCCGAGAAGTGTCTGTGCTTCCTAGATAGAAACATATACATACCTAACAATTTTTGTTCCTAAATCAAATATCTAAATAATAAAGAGATAGCTTCATGTATATAGAACTATAGAGCTAATATACAAAAAATTTACCTAGCATGTATTGCTGCATTTAAGCAGTGTGCTATGTTTCGATACATGCATAATGTACGTCAAATAGCAGAAAGACATCATATGGCATGGATGGAGTCTAACAAGAAGTTATGGTAATTATTTATTGGACAGTTATTGAGTAGGAGATTGAGTGGGTAGGGGATTGAGTTGTTCGCTATTTCTACTTTAATGTTTTAGATTATAGATGTAATTGTTCAAACCAATGATATCGTACAAAAATATCGGTTGGCATATATATTTGGACCATTGATTATATATTTGTTCCAGATTCCCTCAAACAATATATAGATATACCATAAAGTATACAAACTTGGTCAAAGTCTGGAGAAGGAAAATGAATCCAACTGCAAGGAGGAGGAGCAATTGTGCCCTTAAGTTGATCCTCTGAGCTAATCAAGAGATATACAACCACTATTGGATGAATTTTGTGAGAGGGAGGAAGCCGCAGGTGGTTGGAGGAGAGATAACAGTTGGAGAAGATGCGCTAGAATAGGAAAATATAGTTATGAGAAGGACCACAAGTCAGAGAACAGACCTGTGTTTGTGGGCGGAGACAATGGGAGTGGAAGGGGGACCTTGCGAGTGGTTCTGAAGATAGATTGTCTGATGCGGCTAGGACGAATCTTCATAGACAGCAATAGAGTGATGGATCCGGGACCAAGATAACTCAAAGTGGTTGGCGGATTGGGAAGAAACGGTCTCCCGCCAGAAGCTTTCCTTGGACGATGATGTTGATTGGGGGTTCCTCACCCCGAAGTCTTCCTTGGACGGCCTGCAGCTGGGAGAAAGTAGTGGGTGATGGATGTTGGGGGAGCACAGTGTGGACGGTGCGCAGCGTGCGGATGGAGCGTGGCTTGTGGAGAAGGTTTATGGAAAGTGATCGTGAGACTATCAATCGCACTCACGTGAGAGAAAGAGGCTCGGTCGGCCAGGGGTGCGCGTGGGGGTTGGAAGATTGGATTCCAATGTTGGCACCACCCAAAAAATAAGTGAAAAGTTAGATGGATAATATTTTAAATGTATACATAAAGATACATATATGTATTTCCGATTTGAAAGTAGGAGGGCAACAAGTTGCACCATCACCCCTAAAAAATAAAATAGTTATTTACAACGGGCATCGAGAGGAAGGTTGTATGAGTTCAAATGAGATTTGTAGTCAATTTTGTAGTCATTACCATTAACTATATTTGTATTACTTACATTTTTTAATATATAAAGGATAGTAGTTATTGACTACAAATGGAACAGACGTAGTTAGAGAAATTGTAGCTAATGCATGTTTTTTTTGTAGTGATGTCACACATATCTCATCCAGTCTACTTTGAGATCAAGGAAGTGAAAGAACGTTGAAAGGATGATTGTTCCATGCCTTGAGTTCATTCGGGATATCAGTGATAAAGGAATTATACATTCTCTGTAACACCAGTCACAGATTGTAGGATTAAAAGTTGTTCTCCAACTTTCCTTTTCACTTGGGTAGCACTGATGTGTGACTAGGCACTACTCTTTGTTTGTGAAGTCATAAGTGTTATGGACTTTCACTGCCAACGTGAAATGGGACTGTAGGGTCACACACATAGGATTTAACCTGGAAGAGGAGTTTATCCATGAATGATGTTTATATTGTTTACTAAATGTGTTTAGTAGTTCAATTCAACATTCAATCAATTAACTTGACTTAGAATCATCAAGTTCAAGTGTTGGACTAACTGATTTGGATGTCAAAATGATTGAGAACTGCATTGACTGATTTCTGCACAACTTGGACTACCAACTGACCGGTTCAAATTGTTGATCTGATTGGCTCAAGGTCAAGTGAGAGGACCGGTTCAAGTGTTGAACCGATCAGTTCAGCTGGACCAAATGAGCCAGTTTGGGAAAGTTAGGTTGGTGAGAAAATATTTTCGTTTCACTTGTACAATTCGATTGGGACAAGTATTGATCTTTGGATTAATTGGAAATGAAAAGAAGAAAGTCAATTGGGAACTACCCTGGGAAGTCCAATGACTGGTTCATGAATGAACCAATTAGTTTAGCTCCCCAAATGACCGGTTCATGAGATGAACTGATCATTTCAGTCCCCAAATGATAGATTTGTTTGTGTAATGACTGGTTCACCTATTGCAGTGTATTAATTCGTGGAACTTTCAGACCCTTCTACTCCCGCTTTAGTCCCACGTTGCTCGGGGCGAAGAACCCTGACCCTGACCCATCCTATATATAGAGGGGTATTGGGGACTTCTCAGATAGAACAACTCAGAACATTAGTTTCTCTAAAAAGTTGTTCTCTCTGGTTGTGGTAACTGAGAGAGCCCAAGCAAGTGCTACCCGAATAGGGAAGCACATCGAGGGAAAGACAACTACATGATGACAACTAGTGGCATTAGAGCACGTTGATGACTAGTACGGCGAAAGAAGGGGATGACTCCTTATAGTGTCCTGTAGGATAGGATGATTGGAGTTCTCGGTGGTCTGTGTGGACTACTACAAAGGCAGGAGATTTCTGCTGCTCAGAGGATATCTGTCAATCTGTCAGTCTGGGTGCGACCAGGAGCTGCACAGACACCGTCCAAGACCAGAGGTGAAGACCGCGCTCACCGCGAGGTTATGTCACCGAGCAAGCCTCGGGACAAGGTGCGCCTCTAAAAACCATCCTTCCTACTGTATAGATGTTGATGAGATCTCATTAGGTTTTGGGTTTTGGGAGAAAATTTTTGTTTCTACTGCCATCTCTGCCTCCCCTAAAACCCAACAGTGGTATCAGAGCCACATCAGCGTTCTATACTTTAGGATAATCAATATGATCAGTTTTTGGCTTATCTCCTTTTATTTATTACATACAATGCGAATACATAATTGGCTTTATGCATGTCTAATATAAATCCAAAAAATACCTACATATACATATATGCTATGGTATATAAATGCATTCGATACAAGCCACCCTTAAATGTTTTCTATGGTGATTGTAGCATGATTGTGTCTATAAACCCTAAATTTGTGTGTGGTTGATTGTTGTTGCTTGCATCTTGGTATGCGCATTGATTCCCTACCTGCTATTCCTAATGTAACTCAAGATAACTCGAGATTCTTTCCTACATTTGCTCCCCCCAAATGTAACTTGAGGTTTTCCAATGCAGTTGTAAATAGGATTAGTTTATTTCCAGTTATGTCAAAGAACGGAGGACACTTGGATGATTGAGATGATCGTCTTGGGTGTGAGACGATCGGTTGGTGGACCACTACGACTGGCTCCTGGAGTGAGATAAGCGGGTGGCGACCTGAGGAGATGCACGACGACCAGTGAACTGATCGGCTGGAGGTTCCAGTCAATTAGTTGGTGGCACCCAACTGACTAGCCTGATGGCAAGTCGATCAATCATGGAGATGAGTTGATCAAACCCAGAATGACAAAGCACAGAGTTCATCTTGTATAGGTTGCATGTGATGTGGACCTAGAAGATTGTGATTCCTCTTGGCTTGAGGAATCACATTATCATTTTGCATTTTTTTTGGGATATAGCATGTATATGATATGTACTATATATTGTGGTGATTGGATATGTATATGTACCTATAAAATCAAATCCCTCAATAAATATTAAGTTTTAGATGCGTTCCAAATGTGACACACGTGAAAAAATTGATCGACCAAGTGTGGTCACGCCCTAGTGGGGTGCACCATCTATCTCATGGAAGCATGAAGGATGGATATGTGGGTCTGCCCTAGGAGGGTGCATATTCATAGTGTTGGCTTTGGGTCAGACTTAACAAGGTGACCTAGATAGGATCTATCATATTGAGGCATGGAGGTGATCATGGAAAGGAGTTACGCATGACATATTTTAAGAGTTGCATATGATGCAATTGGCAAAAGTTGCCTACCTGGAAGATCTAAGTTGTGGGTGATAGTCCTAGCTGGTCCATGACTGAGCGGATTTCGAGATCTTGACCCACTAGAAGGTTGTACGCTGCAATTTTCCGAATTGATGGTGAGGGTTATCAAATGAATCAAAATAGTAGGAGCGATACATTAATTAAAGTTCTAATTATATCGTAAGACTTTTTCAAATCAATCAAATAAGTCAAAAATGAGATTTTGGACTAAATTGCATATATTTCCTTTTGTAGTACAAATGGCCACAAACAACAATCACTTGTCGTTGCGATCGGTCCTTGAGAAGGACAAACTACATGGGAATAATTCCATGATTGATTAGGACGTTGAGAAGTGTTCTCAATTGAAGAGTGAAAGCTCTAAGTCCTAGTTATACCAGAACCAAATTAACTCACTCCCACCACACTAAAGGATGAAAGGGATGCTTACTGGAAGCATACCAAGGATGTCATTGGTGTGGAGTGCTTGATGTTGTATTCTCCAAACTGTGAGTTGTAGAGACAACACGAGACATATGATGTCTCTAAGACACTGTCCTAGTATGTCATGACAGAAGGAGATCCAGTTAGTTCTCACACACTCAATGTGATTGGGTATGTGGAAAACCTGACTAGACTGGGATTCCCTCTGAGTTAAGAGTTGGCTACAGGTATGATACTACAAATGTTGTGAGAATTATACAATTCATGATGAACTACAACATGAACAACTTTGACAAGCCATTGACAACGTTGTTGGACATGTTGAGGACAATAGAGGCATAGATGAAGAAAGACAAACCCTCATCTTTGATGTGATAAATGAAGGGTAAGTCTTAAAGGCAGGGTCAAGGGCAAAGCAAAGAAGTGTTATGATGCTAGCCAGCAACCCAAGCCGTCTTCAGCCTCAAGGCATATGGGAAGGGTGAACAAGGGAGGAGAAATTTCCCTCTATATCTAGAAGAAAAAAAGAAGATGAAAGGAGGGGATAGAGATCTCCATCGTAGGTATCATGAAATAAACACTTCTTTATCTGAGGTATATGATACCAAGATGAAGAT
The DNA here is from genome assembly GCA_963693085.1 of Alisma plantago-aquatica. Classification (NCBI taxonomy): domain Eukaryota; kingdom Viridiplantae; phylum Streptophyta; class Magnoliopsida; order Alismatales; family Alismataceae; genus Alisma; species Alisma plantago-aquatica. The sequence continues at coordinate 210,149,982 of OY856414.1, forward strand.
CTGACATATATGATATGCAAGATCTAAAAAGAAGTTATGGACTTTGTGAAAGGACCAAGAAAGGAGTACTCATCATTGGAGCAAGTGTTGCTACCATAGATAGGAGTACCTTTCAGTTTATTTCAGCCTAAAGGGCAAGAAATAGAGTTGAGAACTGCTATTTCAATTTGCCAATAGAAACACTTTATTGTTGCATCTTGTAGTGACAAGATGGATATCAATATAGTTGATGTTTCAATTTCAAAGATATGAGCTTTGTGGAAATGCCTTTCTTTATCTTGTGGTACTTGGTATGCATAAGATAAAATGATACCTAAAAGTTATTGATAAACTCAAACAAATAATTATTATTATCATGAGAAATTCATCTTTAGTTTCCATGTTGATGGATAAGCTAGACTCTTTTGGTTGTGAACCATTAAGAGACATGAACATCTTGGACATGATAAATCAATCTTCACTAGTGGGAATGGGAGAATGATTATCTGATTAGGTATAATACATATGATGTATTTACGTACCTATTGGAGCAAATGCCAATACTTCAAATGGTGTTTAGAGAAATACCAATATGAATATCTTGAAGTGTTCAAGAACATCATGAATGAAATACAAATTTGGTAAAAGTAATAATTCTTGATGTGATCAATGAATGAGATACTTAGACCAAATGTTTGAGAACCATATGAGTGATTATGATAGTGTATCATAGAGAACTCATGATTAAGGCATAGTGATGTCTAAATCAAAAGGAATCATACTCTAAGGATTTAGAGGATGATTATACAATAACTAAATTCTTCTTAAATAAAGAATATCTTACACTAATAAAGGATATTAAGAATCACAAAGTGTTGTGAGTTCTCAAATTCCTTACCAGATACACCTCAAATATCTATGATGAGTTGGTTATATGATGAGTCAGCAATCTATATGATATTGAGGAACCAGATTTTGAGTTATGGTTTATGACCATAAGGTCCTAAATGACTTCCATGTGAACCATAAGGTATGACCTTGATGGTAGCACCCATTGGGATAAAATCCATAAGTGTGAATGAGTCTTAAGCATTAATACACATGGATGACATTTTGAGAAGGATCATGCTTGTTGATCGCAACTTAATGACTAAGAGATTTGTCATACAGATACTATACCGCATTCCTGTGAGGAATAAAACAAGGGTGTGTACGTGTCACAACCTATAAGGTTTATGAATCCATTAATGCAAATGAAGTCTATAAGTTACAATGGACTAATCAATGTGATTGATTGAGTACAAGCAACTCATAACTGGAAATCTTTATTTTTATAATATGGTAAAAGGGTTTGACTAACATGACAAAGATAAAGAAAGGATATGTGATTTAGTGGGAGCGTATTTACATTCCACATGTTGATGAGGAATGAGATGTTCTAGAATGGAATCCTTTGTGGAAATTATCTTTAGGGAAGATAGAGATGTTTCCTATGTGATAGGAATAGAGACCTATAGAGATAGTTCTCAAAAACCTCTTGACCTAGAAAGGAGAGTGCATACATTGGCAATCTGTACTAAAGGGTTCTGTATACACAGATTCATTGGGAGAAAACTTGTCCAATAAAATGCATTTATCATCTTATATGTAGGACAGAACAATATGATATGCTAATCCTGATAACTCGTATGTGGGACATGACAAGTGGATGTCTGTCTAGTTCTAGTAAGGGTTACTGAAATAGCATGAGAACTTGATAAGTGCTTGAGAAGTACTAGATCTATGGAAATAAGGAAGGGTTCACTGTAAAGAGTTACACTGATGCAAACTTCCGAAATGATAGAAAATTTATCGCATAATATATATGGGATATATAAAAGTGAATGTGCGTTGAAAAATGGAAACGTTCCAATAAAGCCGTTGTAAAAGGAAATGTCGAGTATCTGTGTGTTGGAGAATAGTAGTGGATACTATATGGATCTAGGAGTTCATGGAGATGAACTTATAGATATTCCAGTCAATGATGACAAATAAGGAGTGCTTGGTCATGCAATGAGGATAAAGTTTAGCAAAGGAATATTGGATCACATATTACGGCAACTCCATCTCATATGTATGACGTACAACGAAGAGATGTGAGACATGCAATAATATCGACTTAGGCAAAATGTTGCAATAACTCATTATGTTAGCACTAGAGCACAGTAACATGTGGGACATGTTTGGAGATCACTAAGAATATGATTCATGGGTGATTGGCTCACAGTGCAAGTGGGAGTCTGTTGGTATGTATGCCCTGAGAGCTAATCATGGGATGATTGGAGGGATACATTAAGATTGATTTGATAAACATCAAAGGCAAGCTTCCAATTCATTCTGGTTCAGTCAGTTATGAGATAATGATTGAACAGATTGAATGTCTAGAGAATGACAATACTCAATGATGTATGCCTTCAGGTTAAGGACCTGAATGATGAGATCTTACGGATGCTAAGAGTTTGTACATTCTTATTATGTCCCTAGTCAGATGTCATTGTGGAAGGTTGATAGACAACAATGACACACAAGTCTAGATTTTGTGTTGGTTGATGAAAAAATCTCATTAGTCAGGATATAGTGATATCAAACCAAGCACATAGGTACTTTTTAGAGAACAAGTGTATCAAACAGACCCACCGTGAGAGTGACACATGGAACCATGACTTGGTACTCACAGTCAGCTCTCATAGTGATGGTGGTGAGTGTGATTCTTTGACCTAAAATCACTACACTCAACACATGTTATTGGGTACACTTTGACATCATCAACTGCAATCCTGAAATATAGATTGTTATAAAGGTGATGATTGGGTGACTTTGACACATGGGACTTTTGAGGGGCGAGTGATAGATATGGGATGTGTCCCTCCTGAGGGAGTTTGATGTCCATGGCCACTTGATGAGTAGAACTGAGAAAGGCATGTGCATGTATGTGTGAATCAATATGTGATATTGATGTCACACATATCTCATCCAGTTTGCTCTAAGATCAAGAAAGTGAATGAACGATGAAAGTAAGATTGTTCCATGCCTTGAGTTCATTTAGGAAATTAGTGACAAAGGAATTATACATTCACTATAACACCAGTCACGGATTGTAGGATTGAAAGTTGTTCTCCAAGTTTCCTTTTCCCTTGGGTAGCACTGATGTGCGACTAGGCACTGATGTGTGACTAGGCATTGCTCTTTGCTTGTGTTATGGACTTGCACTGCCAACATGAAATGGGCCTGCAAGGTCACACATATAGGATTTAACTTGGAAGAGGAGTTTATCCATGAATGATGTTTATATTGTTTACTAAATGTGTTTAGTAGTTCAATTAAACATTCAATAAATTCACTTGACTTAGAATCATCAAGCTCAAGTGTTGGACTAACTGATTTGGGTGTCAGATTGATTGAGAACTACATTGACTAATTTCTACACAACCTGGACTACCAACCGACTAGTTCAAATTGTTGAACTGATCGTCTCAGGATCAAGTGAGACAACCTATTCAAGTGTTGAACCAATCGGTTCAGCTGGACCAAACGAGCCAGTTTGGGAAAGTTAGGTTGGTGAGAAAATATTTTCATTTCACTTGTACAATTCGATTGGGACAAGTATTGATCTTTGGATTAATTGGAAATGAAAAGAAGAAAGTCAATTGGGAACTACCCTGGGAAGTGAAATGACTGGTTCATGAATGAACTGATCGGTTCAGCTCCCCAAACGATCGATTCATGAGATGAACTGATTGGTTCAGTCCCCAAAAGATCAGTTTACCTGCCGCAGTGTATCAATTCGTGGAAATTCCGGACCCTTTTACTCCCGCTTTAGTCCCGCATTGCCCAGGGTTGAGAACCCTGACCCTGACCCCTCCTATATATAGAGGGGTACTGGGGGCTTCTCAGATAGAAAAACTCAGAATATCAGTTTCTCTAGAAAGTTGTCCTCTCTGGTTGTGGTAACCGAGAGAGACCAAGCAAGTGCTACCTGACTAGGGAGGCACAATGGGAGAAAGACAACTGCAAGGCAACAACTGGTGGTGGGAGAGCACGTCGGTGACTAGTACATCGACAAAAGAGGACAACTCCTTCCAATGTCTTGTAGGATAGGAGGACTGGAGTTCCCGTTGGTCCGTGTGGACTACTATAGAGGCGGAAGATTTTTGTCGCTCAGAGGACAGCCATCAATACGTCAGTCGGGTGCGACCAGGAGCTACACAGACACCATCCAAGATTGGAGGTGAAGACCGCACTTGCCGTAAGGTTATGTCATCGAGCAAGCCTCGAGACAAGGTATGCCTCTACAAACCATCCTTCATACTGTATAGATGTTGATGATATCTCTTTGGGTTCTAGGTTTGGGGAGAAATTTTTTGTTTCTACGGCCATCTCTGCCTCCCCTAACACCCAATAGTTATATGTTGATATCTTCATGTTTAGCGTGTGCCTAAAAAGGTTTCAAACCAAAAGCATGAATCAGTATATTGCTATATTGTATACCTAGGGTGCATGCAAAACTGAGAAAGTATTATAAGAACATACAATCAATCAATTACTTCCAAAGAAGCACTGTATCTTTTTCACATATTCTCATCTTTATGTGATACTCATAGTGACATTATAATTAAACATAATGTAAATAAACATACTACATTGCATTGTTCAATCCTTAGAAAAAATTGTGAAACTAATGCGGGTAGTCATAAGTGTAACCAGTACCTTGATGTAGAACCATGCAAATTATCAAATCATACTTTAAACATATTATCCAATATGTAAGTCCTAAAGAGGCATCATCACATTCATCACAGTAAACCCTACTCGGGTCCTAATCTAGAGTTTAGGTTTCCATGTTTTAGAGTTATGCCTTAAACCCTAATTACTATATTCAACATATCCTTTCATGATGATCACTTAGATTCAATTATGTTCATTAAAAACATGGGAAGTTAGGATCTTCGAACCTTAATCTTCATATGCATGATCATTCACATTAGAAACTCTAATAACTCATCATTATTATCATGATCATCTTTATTTCTTATCTTATTTAATGATATCAGTAACCATGGAGAGTTAAACATTTTTAGCATATTCAATCATCTTAATATACAACACTAGGATTTTTCATGTACTAATCACCACCTAATCATATATCATACCTAATTTTGGACCACAAAGCAAAATTAGTTCTCAAATATATTTTATTTGGGTTCCCCTCATTTTGCTGATCAATTTTCATATATAACATGTTTCAAACCTAGCTATGCTAATTAGTTATTATTTTTGCAAAATTAATATAATTGAGCCAATGCGGTGTTGACACATCAGCAAACTAACATCCTTAAACATATAGAGACCGGCTCTTAAAACCATGGGCAAAGGACAACAATACTCCCACTTCTCATGTACCTAGATTAGGGTATCCTGGTCTTTTTATTCTAAGATTTCCCCTACCTCACGACGTTGTGGTTTGCCACCCTAAGTGAGGTAATTGCGGATGTCCTTGCAGACTCCCAGGCCATGATGCCCAAGAGGGGACCATAACAACTTTGCCTACCTCATCTAGGTTCTCCTTGCAGTCAGAGGCGGTCAGAGGTAGAAGAAATAGGGTTCTATATTGTCGAGGGTTCCATAAAATTAAAAGGTCAAGAATAAGGGTTGTGGCCCTTACCTAAGTTCAATGTGTGCGGCCATGGAGTAGAGCAACCCCGTTAGAGACCTTGGTGTTGTCTAGGATTCACATATGAATTTTGCAAGCTTTTCCCCCATCGTGAGGGTGGATAGCCCAGGGTTCGAAGCTCTTAGGTGCGTCTAGGTTGTTGGAACTGCCCAGAGCTCATCTGGTGATCTGGTGGGGGGCAATTGTTGTTGTAGGCAAGAGGAGGAAGGAATCTCACTGCCTTGATGCACCTCTTAGGGAGGGAGAACCTCCTGCCATGCGCTGGCTACCATTCCTTCATATTGGTGCAGGGTGGAACCAAAATGGTAGAGAAGCCTTTTTAGGCATCCTTGGGGTCTACGATGTTGGGTTCTACTTCTTGATACAAGGGCTCTTAGGGGTTCTTATATATACACATCTTGGAGGGCACCCCAATAACTATTGCAAATAAATAAAGGACGGAATATAGAGAGAAGCATCAAGAGGGAGCCATGGTTTTCCTGAGCCATATACACATTGTGGGAGAGAAAATCGCATACCTCAATCCATGAAAAGGAGGGTGATTAACTAATTTCCTCATAAAATCCCTCGTACAAAGACTATAAATCTTTTATTCTATAAATTCCATTTTTTGTGAAAAGGAAACTCCCACCTTCCCATAAACTTTATATTTGGCAAGTTTTGTTGCAACTAAGGAATTCAGTTAATGCATTTCCTTGCACTTAAAGATATCTCTTTTCCATTATCTTACAAAGATATATCCCTTTTCAATAATCTAAGACCAAGTGATATTATGAGAGAGGCAAGGTATGTTTTTCTTTCCAATTCTTTTATAATAAAACACTTCCTTTCAACCTCCTCCTCTTCTTACATTAATCTCTTTTCTCTCCACTGGTTATATATATTGAAAATTATTGTAGGAAAATCAATAAATATCTTTCTTATCTTACTTTTTTAATTTTGGATTTATTGTAGTAAGTCTCATATATAAAACATATTCCTTTATAAACCATAATTTCATGGAACATCCTTCCTCTTCCAATTTCTAGAATTCTCTTCCTTTTGTTGTTACCAAAAGTCAGATTGAAACAATATTAATTGATGCCCCAAAACATGTGTTGCCAAATTGGATATATGATTACTCTTTTAATTATATAAAACAACACTCATCTTATTTTCTATTGAAAACATGTCCAATATTTCCTATTTCTAGAATTAAACAATTCATAAAGCCATTTCTATTCTATATATGCATAGAATCTCTTTTTTCCTTTGTCATGTGCCCCAAGGACATATTTGCCAAGAAAATAGTCTCTTGCTCCTCATGGGATGCACCCATGCCACAAAGTGATTAACCTTAATATTCTAACAATAATTGAATTGGGGAAATTACTTATCGATTCATGTCTTATATTTATATAATTCAAGTTGGGTAAAATTGAGGATATTATATTCATGCTTCCTTAAAAAGGAATTCTGTCCCCAAAATTGTAAGTTTAAGGTGAATGGTAACTCATCTTAGTTTCAAATATTAGGGTTATCAACCCTACTTAGATACCTTTAACATATTTTATTGATATTCAAATTTTCCACATTATTACTAAGATTGATACCTAAATTCAATTCATGGTATAACAACATCTCTTAGTATTTACATGATATCATCGCTTGGTGATTACAATTTTCATTTGTGATCTCAATTTCATTTGGTATCTATATTTTCACCTAGGTTTTCAACCTGTCTTTCATTTAGTTTCACATAAGTGTGAGGTAACACCTCCAACCCTAGGTCATATCATTACGCTCAACTTAAGGTATTCATTCTCATATATCAATTTTAAAAATAACATGAGTCTACCCCAATCTCTCCCTCTCATAATGGGTTGAAATAAGAATTTGACTATAGCCTAAATACAAATTTCATCCCATTCCAAGAGCAGAGATGGTATACACACATTATCCTAAAATTTCATGGTTTATGTTGAATTATCTTCAACCATGATTTCAAACCATAAATACCTTTTTAATCTCACAATATTCTTATATTTCATGAAGTCAAATGCCTTTTTCATTCTTGAGTTTTTACACAACTCCTTTCATTATTACATGACTTCTTGTATCTTTTGTATTTACATCTCATGTATTATGAGCCTTAGACACTTCCTCATGGTCTATAGTGGTACAAGTACTTTTGGAGTGATCTCATCTGAATGCATCTACAGAGTGCCTCTCACATTCACCCATTGGACCGCATGAACATAATGAAGGTGGCTAATCTCCTGAGTCATGGGCCTTGGGCAAACATAACTATTACCTCTCGACCATATGGTCTTGTGCATTCAGGGAACAATAAATCTCCTAATCTCATTAGTCTTATGTACCTTTAATACTCCCCACTTGACCTTAGAATTGACTTAGGGCTCTACCCTTCCCAAGGGTTTATCGAGAGCACATTATTTTCATTCATAATTCTTTAAACCATATTTCCTCCATATCTTATGATGCTCATTATTCACTTTATGACCCTGCATTGGGCTCTTGGTGACCCTCCCTTTTGGGCTTGGTCCCATATTGTCAGCTACCTCCTTAATGAATTTTCCTCATGTTCCTCAGAGATGCATACTTGGGTTCAAATATATACTCAATATATGTTCTCCCATATTTTGTATACTTAATTCTTCACACTTTAGGTGACATTTAAGATTACCTCAATCTTTAACCTAATTGTTGTACTCACCCATCTAGGGAAGGTCCTAACCTAGGGTTCCTTCTTGGCTCACCGGAGGAGGTTAGGCTCTCCAGCCACAACCTAACCCCAAGGTCTTAGGGTTTTGCCTTCCCCATAGGTCATTTTCCCACTCTTGGGTTGCCCCACCCCATGTCGAGACACCACTCCTAAAATTTTTCATATTTTCGAACATACATTTTTTTTACAACTTCTTGACCATTATCATTTTTCTCTCATAGTGATCCATCTCTTTAGGGGAGCATCATTATGGGGAACCCTCTCTAAGGGTTTTAGTCCTTACAGTGGACGTTCATAAACTTCCCTCAATTGGGCTTGTTTTCATAGGTACACCTTCTATTACAGGCTTGCCTTGGGGTGACCTTCAGATCCAGGCTTGATCACCATTGATCCCCATGATGACTTGCTTTCACTTGTTACTCTTTAACTCACCGGTGTATTTCATTGTTTGAGTGAGTTGTATCCACAAATGAGTTTTTCATAAGTTTCTTATATTTCTTAAAAAATTCTCATTATTGCCTTTCTCCACATGTACTCATGCATGGGATACTAAGTCACCTAAGTCATTTATATTTTTCTTATTCCTTTCACCTTAGTTAGGGTTCATATGGGTAGGGCTACTCTAATTCCCACACTACTCCCATTTCCCAGGATTAGTGTTTAGTATGTGGGTTAGGGACTACATTGTGCCCCTTAGGGATTCTATGTCCCTTGACCCACTAGGGATTTCCCAAACCAACCCTAGTTCCATCTAAGGTTACCCTCATAAGGAAAAACCCATACAAAATTTTCTATTTACTTTATCATTATTCCCACATTACATGTACAATATTATTTCCACATTACATGTACATTATTATTTATGTATTACATGTACTAATTGGAGGAGAATGCATTTATCCTACTTCTTCTAAAAATACTAACTTTAGATGAGGAGGGAAGTATCTTTTAGGTTTTATTAAGCAAAATAATGAGAACTACATGAATCAAGATGAGAAGAAACTCTAAAGGTATTTTACTTCAGGCATAATCTTCCTACTTTGTCCAGGTAGGATGCACAGGCTCGAGAGTCCTCTTAAGCCGACTAGTGGTGTGAAGCAATGCATTGCCAACCCCAGGTCGTGGCCCTTCCAGACACCATCATATTTAGAATATGCCCTAATAATTCCCTCATATTTCTACAAAATACTTGAAATTATAAACTATTAAATATTATTTGAAAAATGTGGACCCCTGATACCAAATGTAACAACCTCACTTTTTAACATCGTCCAATCAAAGAATGACCCAAAAAGTTGAGAGCCATTATCTATATTTCAAAGGATCTAGATTTAACCAAATAACAAATAATTGAAAATAATTTCAATTAATTCAATATTTGTTTACAAAATGCTCCTCTAAGGAGTTACATGAATTTCTATCATCAGATATGTACATATGAGAAGTATATGAGAAACAATATCTATCTAATCCTCCTCATTAGGTAACTTTAATACCTTCAAGAAATTTCATATGTCCATAAATCTTGATATCTTCATATTTAGCATGTATCTAAAACATCATGAAACCAAAATCATGAATCAATATATTGCTATACTATGTACGTGGGGTGCATGAAAAAGTGTGCAAGTACTATAAGAATATATAATAAATAAATTACATGCAAATAAGAATTCCCATTTTCTTCACATATTCTCATCTTTATGTGTTACTCATAGTGGCATTATTATTAACAAAATGTAAATAAACATCCAACAGTTTAGTTGTTCAATCCTCAAAAAATCCTCGGAAAACACCAGAAAAATAATACGGGTAGTTGTAAGTGTAATCATGTACCTCAATGTAGAACCATGTGAATTATCAAACCATACTTTATTCATATTATCCAATCAAGCAAGCAAATAGGAATCTGATCATTTAATATGCATGTATGTAAGTCCTAAAGTGTCACAATCACATTAATCACAATGAAACCTAGTCACTACCTAATCTAGAGTTTCTGTTTCCTTGTTATCGTGTTATCTTTAGAGTTATTCTTTGAAACCATAATAACTAGATTAAACATATTCTTTCATGATGACCACTTAGATTCAATTATGTTCATTAACAACATGGAAAGTTAGGATATTTAACCCTAATTCTTCATATGCATGACCATTCACATTAGCAACTCTAGTTACTCATTATTATTATAATGATCATCTTGATTACTTGTCTTGTTCAACAATAGTAGTAAATATGGAAAAGTAATTGTTTTTAGCATATTTAATATCTTAATATACAACACTAGGGTTTTTCTTGTACTAATCACCACTTAATCATATATTAATTATACTTTTGGAATATAAATAACAATTAGATCTCAACTATGATTTATTTGGTTTCCCCTCATTTTAATGATCAATTTTTATATATAACGTGCTTCAAATCGAGTTATCACTAATTAGTTATGATTTTTGTAAAATAAATATAATTGGACCAATGCAAAGCTGACAAGTCAGTAAACTAACGTTCTCAAACATATAGCAACAAGCTCTTTAAACCATGGGTAAAAGATAGTGATACCATCACTTCTTACCTAGCTAGATTGGGGTATTCTGGTCTTTTTATTCTAAGCTTTCCCCTACCTCACGGCGTTGCGGTCTTCCACCCTAAGTGAGGTAATTGTGGTTGTCCTTGGGAAATCCCAAGACATGATGCCCTAGAGGGGACCAGAACGACTTCACCTACCCTTGTCTATCCTAGGTAGGCCATCCTTGTCACAAAAGGTGGTCAGAGGAACAAGAAATGTGTTTTGATATAGTCGAGAGTTGTAACAGATTAAAAGGTCAAGAATAAGGGTCATGGCCCTTAACTAAGTGCAATGTGTACATCCCTGGAATAGAGCAACCCCGTCGGAGCCCTTCATGTTCTATGAGATTCACCAAAGAATCCTACCAGCTTTTCACCCATTGTGAGGGTGTATGCCCCAAGTCTCCTGCGTGCGTCCAAGTTTTCAGAACTGCCCAAAGTTCATCTGGGGATCTGGTGGCAAGACAGTCTTTATCGTAGGTAAGAGGAGGAACAAATCATGTTGCTCTAATGCATCTCTTAGGGAAGAATAACCTCATGTCATGTGTTGACTACCAGTTCCTTTATGTTAGTGCAGGGTGGAAACACAATACTTGAGAACCATATGTAGGCCTCCTTGGGGTCTACGTTGTTGGGTGCTAATTCTGGAGATGAGGGCTCTTAGGGGTTTATATATATACACATCTATGAGAGCACCCTAGTGATTACTACAAATAAAGAAAGGATGGAAGAGGGAGAGAAGCATCAAGAGGAAGCTAGGGTTTTCCTTACCCATATACAGGTTGTGGGAGAGATAAATGCATACCTAGACCCATGAAAAGGAAGGTGATTAACTACTTTCTTCATATAATCCCCCATACTAATACTATAAATCTTTTATTCTATAAATTATATTTTTTGTGAGAAAGAAATTCCCATATCCCATGAATTTGGATTTGGCAAAGTTTGTTGCAACCAAGGAATTAAATTGATGCTTTTCCTTGCACTTAAAGATATCTCTTTTCCATTATCTTACAAAGATATATCCTTTTTAAAAAACCTAGCATCAACTGATATTATGAGAGAGCAAGCATGTTTTTCATTCCAATTGTTTTATAATAGAACATTTCCTTTGAACTCCATCTTCTTCCATTAATATGTTTTCTCTCCACTAGTTATGAATATTGTCAATTATTGTAGGAAAACCAATAAATACCTTAGTTACCTTACTTTCATGATTTGGGATTTATTGGAATAAGTCTCATATGTAAAACTTATTCCTTTAGACACCATTATTTCATGGAATATCCTTTCTCTCCAAATTTGTATAATTATCTTCCTTTTGTTGTTACCAAAATGTAACGACCACATTTTTTTAGCAATGCCCAATAATGGAAGGCCAAAAAGTTGAAAGACATTACCTTTTTTTTTCAAGGATCCAGATTTATAATATAATAAATAATAGTAAATAATTTCCATTAAAACGTTCCTCTAGAACTTACATAACTTTCCATCATCAGAATTGTACATATGATAACTATATGAGAAGAAGTATCTATCTAATCCTTCTTACAAGTTAACTTTACTTCCTTCAAGTAATTTCACATGTCCATCATATCTTGATATAATCTTATCTAGCATGTACCTAAAATGCCATGAAACAAAAGCATGGATCAGTAATATTGTGTGTGTAGTGCATGAAAAAGTGTGCACATACATAACAAAATATTTTTCATCAAATACTTGTAAATAAGAACAAGCTTTTTATTCACATATCTTTCTTTATGTGATATTCATAGTGGCATTATAATTGAATAAAATTAAATAAGAATTCAATAGTTAAGTTGTTCAATCTTCAAGAAACACTCGACAAACACCAGAAAACTAATGTAGGTAGTCATAAGCGTAACCACGTACCTTTTATAGAACCATGCAGATTATCAAATCATACTTCAAGCATATTATCCAATCAAGCAAGAAAACCAAGTAATCAAATTTAATTTGCATGTATGTAAATCCTAAAGTGTCACCATCACATTAATTAGATTAAACCCTACTCCGTCATATTTTAGGGTTTTAGGGTTATCTTAGGTTTAGTTTAAGGAATAAGGGTGCAACCCCTAATTCTCTGGCACAAACGTTATTAGTGTTTATTGATCCACATTAGACATCATGTATAACCCTAATCACCACATTTTACATTATACACATTAGAAACTCTTTTTTTGGGGGGCGGGGGTGGGGGAAGCCAGAAGGCTATCTATTAATCATGCCCTCCTCTTGCATGCAATCTTAAAAAACCATTATAGAAATATGACTGATGTGGAAAGGTAAACTTCATCGTACTACTACCATTACAAACCTCATTAGGAAATAAGTCCAAAACATGTTGAGGTGTTCTTATATAATGATAAGACCCTAGTTTGTTTTTTAGGTGATCCTTATCAAGCCAATCGGCCACACCATTGGTGTCCCTGCTCTCATACTGCATTGCCCAATTATCCTTCAATAAACCATAAATGTTGGATATCCAATGCGCATAATGAGGGTTTAAATGACTATCCTCCATGATCATCCTTGCTTCTAGTTGACTATACGTGGAAACTTCTATATAGGGATACATTTCTCCAGTAGCTACGATCAGAGCAAGTTTTTTTGCCTCCATCTCTTCTCCTAGGATGTCTCCTACAGTGTTGGTCTAGCTTACACCTCCTATCTAGTTGTCATTGTTGTCTTTGACTACTACATTTACTATAGCCTACTCACCTTTGATCATTGCATCTACATTTAACTTGATGCAGTTCTTGGATGGCTTGCTCCATATGCTGAAAGTTCTCCTCCTTTGTGGCTTAGGTTGAATTGACCAGTGATCATCTAGGATTTTACGCTGCCTAATAATTTAGTTTACTTGATGCTCTATTGGGAGCTTCTTTTGATTAAAGACCCATTCCTTATGACACTTCCATATCTACTAGTAGCTCACAAGAATATTTTGATGTGGCTTGGATTAGCTTTCAGATTCCACATGAGCCATTCAGAAATGTTATGTTCTCCCTCAAATTTCACCAAGTCAATGTTGTTGAGCACTGCTGGCCATATTCTCTTCGTAGAGCATGTAGAATTGTTTCTTCATGGTTGTTTCATCTGATGCACTGGCCATTGACACCCATTTTCCTCTTCACCCAGTTTGCATTCGTCAGAATAGTGTTATGGCAGACAAGCCACATGAACATTTGGATTCTTCATGGCATACGAGCTTTCCATATTAAGCACCATTATGCATTCCATTTAACTTATTTAGCTACCCTGATGACCGAGTACGCCGATTTGGTGGATAAGTATTTTTTCACATAGTGCTTCCAGGTTCGTACATCTGGTTGGTCCTAGTGTGATGGTATTGTAACCTTCAGAGCCTCCTTGACTACCCCATCAGGAATCCAATACCTCATGAAGTCGTTATTCCAAGCATTGTACTCTTTCACTAGGTGGGCCAATTTCATGTCGAGTAGTTTGTCCAGAATTGGATTTGTAGCCAGGTCTGTTAGACTTCCAACTGTTGGTACCCAGACATCAATCTATAGATTTGTATATTCCCCATTGACCAAAGTTATGTAAGAGTTTTCTTCCATGAAAGTCTTTTCTTGCAGCACCGCCCTCCCCAGACTGGAAAGGTTTGTGCCAGTTCCACCTTGGTAATTTTCATATTTCTTCTTCATAGCTCTTCATCACAGAGAGGATCTTGCACTAATGATGTCCTAGGTATTCTTAAGGATCAACGCACAATTCCAATCATGAATTGTTTTCACTCCTAGTCCTCCATGGGTTTTCTTGCTTGTCACTTGGTCCCAAGAAACCATAGAGATGGGTTTGCTATACGCTCCTTCCCCATATGAACCGCCTGATTGAGATGCCAATACAATCACAGAGACCTAGAGGGATGACTATCGTCTACATGGCATAAGTCGATATAGCAGCAAGGGTAGATTTGGCCATAAAAATTCTCCTAGCAAGAGATAAGGACTTATATGCCCATGTTTTGATTCTCCTTGACACCCGATCAAGAATTTTAGTGTATGTATGGTTAATGACTCTTGAATCAATGATCGGCCCACCTAGATATTTTCCCAAATCCGTAGTTTCTACAAAGTTACACATGTTGCATAACTCTTCTCTAGTTCCCCGAGGGACGCTTTTGACATACAAAATTATTATTTTGTTAATAGAGACAGCCTACCCAGATGAAATTTCAAATTTGCCAAAGCAATGCAGGATAGATTTCATGTTCCCCTTAGTCACTTTAGAAAATAAAATAAGATCATCATCAAAGCACAGATGTGCAATCTTCATTCCACTCCCCGATATGGTAACCAGATGCCACTCTTTTCTACCAAACCTTCCTTCAATCATCTAGCTCACTCATTCAAGATAGCGCATGAAGTGTGTGAGACCTTAACCTTTCTTAACAATTGAAACATGCTTTATTACCATAATTGAATGATTATAACCCTAATCTAACCTAGTTATATTCTTTGGAATCATAATACAATCTTAAGTTTCACAGGTGACAGCTGGCCTGGGAGACCATCAACCAATGGGCCAAAAGTCCCCAAAAGTTGGTGGACCTACTTCTTGCTCATCCATGGAAGCTTTAGTCCATGGACACATGGAGATCTACTTGTACACATCATGCTTGCTTCCATCCTTATCCATGAGCTATATTTACCTCTTCCTTGCCCAATCACGAAACCTTTGCTTGCTATCTTTTTCCTCTAAGTTGGAAAACCAACCTTTCTCTATTGGTTGTAGAACCAGGTGGTCCAAGGTAGAATATGACCCTCCTTTTGAGAATAAGGTCTCCTAGAGCTCCATCTAGCCCAACCTAGGGTTTCCAAGGTCTTCTTCTAGGGTTTCCAACAAAGGCAAGTCATTTTCTTCTTCCCTTCTTTGTTTTCCTTATTCTTCCTCTTCCTTCAACCTTCCTACAGGTCGTAGCCAAGGCCATCCATGGAAGAATACTACCTAGAGCCCAAAAATACCTCATCTCCATACTCTTTTTCTAGGGTTTGTACCTCTAAAGTGGAGAAGGGGATATTTTCTAGAGAAAAGAGCTTTGTTTTGAGAAACCAGTAATTTTAAGCTCGAGAACCAGCTTCTTGGAACCTGGTCTACTTCATGGAGGCAAGTTTTACAACTTTCTCTAGTTTGTTGCTTATTACATGCTTAAATATCATGTTCCTATGCTTAAAATCGATGATCCCCACTTCTAGATATTATGCTTTATTAGGGTTCTGATTTATTATTGTTCTATGCCTTCTTTGTAGCTGTAAATGAACTTGTTTGATGTGGTACGCCTCTCCTAAGGCTGTGGAGGACTTAGATCAGGTTATGGTGTGAGATAAAGATTCTAAAAACCATGGGTCGATGACCGCTTTCCTAGGGTTTTGTCTATGGTCGATGGTTAGAGGTAGGTGATGACACCCATTGGTCAACACCTGATGGTCTCCCATCGGTCATCAACTGACGGCTAGTCATGGAAAGGTGACCCAAGATAGGCCAGGTTGGGTGATAAAAGGTCAAGTAGGGGTGAAGGTCAATGGTAATCCATGAGTGGTAATTATCGGTTATACCATGATTGTACATCATTGGGTGACAAGGAGTGGTGACCATTGATTATGAAAGCCAATGGTGATGCAAGGTCAATACTTGTTATACTTGGAGTCGAACTAATGGTTCCTTAGGTAGAGTGAGTGAAGAACATTACCCAAATCTAAATTAAGGATTTTGAATGATGGGATAAGTTGATTAACTATATAGAGTTTAAGTTAAAACTTAAAAGTAATACATTGATTTCAAGAATGAGAACTTGGTGGGATGACATTCTTGGTCTTTCTATCTTACCTTTGCCCTTGTATAATATATTTGATGATTCATTATCATAAGAGGTATGAAATGAAAATATGATAAAAATTGCTACACTTGAACCATAGTGTTATTTAAGGATGAGTATTGAATATACCTAAACCTATAGGGGGGCTAATGGATGCTTCTTTATTGTGGATGAGATATTTATATACTGTAAACCACACTTAATGATAAAATGGAGTTTAATGATGATGTCTCACCTTATACAAGTCACTAGGGTTTCTCGAGTAAGTATGTGTATATGTATATGGTGATAGATTCCATGAAAATTATCCTTTGAACTTAGCTACATTATGACCCAAAAATAATGACTATTCATGATGACTTCCTTATACGATGTTGACACCAAATAGGGAATGTTCTCCATGACAAAGTATTATCTCTACCCTCACTTCAGTAAGACTCGATAAAGATCATATTCTATAATATGTAACCCTAAAGGGGACATACCTTGTTACACCCTAATTAAGGTGCAATTGGGGGATAGTGATTAATCATGATTAGCCTTCCTTGAATGAATAATACAATAATGAAATACTCTCCTATTGTGGTTGAGACTCCATTATTCTAAAACTTGATAGCTACACCTTGAGTTATGTGTGGATCCATACTTGAGGATAGTATGGAATGTGATGGTGATGCTTCACCTTATGCACCCATGATCCAATGGGGATGCCATGGGTTAGGGTTTGAGTATAAGTGTCGATTAGTTATATCAATATAACTCATCTTAATAAACCAATCTCTAATGCAAATAGATAAAGGAAACTATTCATGTTTCACTTCCTTATATTATGGTATGATGGTGGAATAATGTCCCTAATGTGATTAAAATTTTAATATGTTAACTTATGGTTATCATAGATTCATGATTGATTCTCATTCATGTTAAATATGCACACAATGAGTATAATGGGGGTTAATACCACCTAGATTCCTTGTATGTTGGAATAATGAAAGAATGCTCTTAATGCTAAGGATAACCCTGCTATTTTATCATTTGAATATCTTCTAGTTCATGAATACAATATTATGCTAGCCTATGTATTACATGTAAAGTATTGTTGTTTGAGGCTTGTAATAAGGCATAGAAAGAGAATGATGATATCACAAGGAATGGTTTGATGGTCTTAATGACCTTTGGGCATTGTTGAGCCCTTAACGATGTGTAATCCTCTCCATGATGTGACAAGGGTTGGAACCCTAGAATAATGTGATAAGGATTTGTGTCTTGTGGTAATGATGTGGTAACAAATATGCCTTATGAATGGCAAGTGAGTAGTAACTTGTGATGATGAGATGAGGAATTATGTTTCATATATTTTATATCTTCTGAAGTTGTTATATAGCAATCTTTGCTAGAGATGAATTAGGATTTGTATGTCCAATTGTTTTATGCAACCTAAATTCACCCAATTGGTAATAAATAATCAAGTGAAACCCTAATCATGTAGTGTCCCTGTGCCATAAATGCATTCCAGTGTTAGAACTTCCTGGATGGTGAAACGAGTATTCCTAAGAGAAACTCGGAGTGCATATTTTGAGTATGTGGGGGTGCTTGTCATCCTAACACCAAGTGTTTTTGAAGGATGGCTATGGTCATGCATGAGTTATTGTGATGTGTGAAAGGAAATAATATAGTTGTAGGATGCCTCTTATAGAATGGCCATGCATGAGCTGTTCTCTAGCGCTGTGACCTATACCAAGGTGGGCTAGTTGCAGGACTATGTGTCATCTTTTCCTAGATCTTGTATGCAACTATCAGTAGCTCTACGCGGGGGGCAGTTGGATTTGGGTGGTACAACTCAAATCCTCAGGGCATTAATAAAAGATGTAACACAGCCGTGTAGCATATCTATTTAGGGTTATGCACAACACTTCACATTGTATGATAATCCTTGTTTACTATCCTTACATAGAGATGATTTATGGTACAATAAGAGATAATAGATATGCTCATGTTGTAGACATGCTTATGTTGACAATTATACTGACAATGTTAGTTAAGAATATGACATAATGAGAACAAAATTTGTTACCTTTTTGCTAGTGACCCTTGGACTATGTTATTGTGATGTGGGAAATGTGTTTCCCTTTACAACTTTCAAGTGGATTTTATACCACTTGGTAGGTGTGGATTTGTTATAAACATGAGGGTTGATAGCTTGTTATAGCATGTGGTTACTTGGGCTATGGTTCCAAGATCATAAATTTCATGATGAGTATGTTTTTGGGCCTTCCAATAATAAGGAAGACTCCTCTTATATGTCTTGAGATTTGTTGTGTTGGTAAAAGTAGACGAGATAAGGGTGTGAGTTCCTTATAGCACATTAGGTGGATACCAAGGTAATGAATCCTAGTATCTAAGATGTAACAACAATATGTGAAGGTTAGAGATGTTTATTAGATAAACTTTCCCTTTCTCTCCCTCAGAGAGAGAGAGAGATAAAGAGAGTTATGGTTAAACCTCCAAGTGTTGTTGGAGAGAATAATGGTAACCCCATGGTGTTGAATATGGGTTTCTAATAGTTGGGCAAGACTACTATCAAGGATAGATGGTTTGTTGATCAACAAACATGAGATATCATGTTTCTTTAATATAACTTAGCATCAAAATAACAATGGATAAGAATTAGAGTGGATGAAGTAATTTACATGAGCATAATTATTTTCAGGTTATGTCGTTTAGACTAACCAATGTATTAGTAGTATGGTCAACATGTTTTCTAAACCTTGAGAATGGTAAAGCAGTTATACTTATATCTGGCATGTTCAATAAGAGTGAGTAGGGGGTTAACTAGAGTATCCTCTTAGAGTTATGATACATCTATTAAGTGTGATGTGTGAATCCTGGTAAGATGAAGATAGTTTCATTTCCCTACTCCTAACAAAGTCAACTTGAAAGTTATATTTATTAATGGTTGCAGACAAGTGTATGATTCTTCATCTAAATAGATGGCCAGTCCACCATTGAGATGATTGGAGAATCCTCTGAAAACATATCCTTCATAGTTCTTGACAATTAAGAGATTCCCACTTGATTGATTAAGTTGTTGACTACAAAAACCATTAAAGGAGTATAGAGATGAAACCTTGTAGTGTTACATATGATAAGAGATACATAATGTTCCATGTTTGGTAAGAGCCAGCAACTATGGATTCTAAGTGATGTGTGGTACAACAGATAGAATAGGTGAGGATGATAGTTATAGTCCCAAGTTGAAAGGTACTACCAGACCTATACATGTGGCACAACAATTCCTATGTTGAACCAAGATGACACATGCAATAGTTGAGGGAGAAGAATATGCCTTCTATGAGAATGATTTAAGATCACCATGTGATGAAAGTAACCATGTGGAAGATTGCGGATGAGGTGCATGAGAAGTATCCATCTATGCTTACCTTGGATTTTTAGGGTGAAATCCCTATTAAGAGTTTATAACCTTTCTTAAATTGTTGAACATTCTTAATTACCATAATTGAATTCTTATAACCCTAATATAAACTTGTGATATGCTTTGGAATAATAATAGAGGATTAAGTTTCAAATTTGGTCCAATTTAGACATTGTTGAGCAAGTTATGCAATTTTATGTACATTTTGAGATTTTCTACAATTTACCCAATTGGGAGGTTTTCTTTGAAGTTTGTGACATCAATTATGTTTCTTAGGTGTTGTTTTATCATTCCTGAACTTTTCTATCCATGGGGTTCTCAATTGTATCTCGGTTTAATGGAGATTCCTTTCTATGTTGAATTAGGGTTTACTCTCCATGGATGAGTCACCTTCAAGTCCAACAAACGATGGTCCTACTGCTAGGTGAGCAACCATCAGTCATAAGTTGGTGGGAAAAACTTGTGGTGACCCCTAGATGGTTAGGAGGTTGATGGTTCATGTTGGTTTGGTAAACTTGAACCGGTGGTTCACTGATAAGGTGATACATCGATGGTTCAACGAATTTTTGACCTAAACCACGAAAAAATGATAGGTACCTTTAACAAACAAGCAATGTTTGTCTTGAGAGACCATCAAACAGTGGCCCATATGTCCCCAACAGCTAGTGGACCAGCTTCTTGGTCGTCCATGGAAGCTTTAAGCCATGGACACATGGATAGCTTCTTGTGCACCTCATGCTTGCTTCCATCCTTATCCATGGGCTATATTTACCTCTTTCTTTCCCAAGCACAAAGCCTTTGCTTTCTATCTCTTTCCTCTAACCTAGAGCACTGACCTTGCTCTATTTGTCTGTAGAACCAAGTGGTCCAAGGCAGAAGATGACCCTCCTTTTGAGAAGAAGGTCTCCTAGAGCTCCATCTAGCCCAACCTAGGGTTTCTAAGGTCATCTTCTATGGTTTCCTACCAAGGCAAGTGGTTTTCTCCTTTCCTTCTCTATTTTCATTATTCTTCCTCTTCCTTTCACCTTCCTCCAGGTCAGATCCAAGGCCATCAATGGCGGAATACCACCTAGAGCCCTAAAACACCTCATCTACATACTCCTTTTCTAGGGTTTGTACGTCTAAAGGGGAGAAGGGGATCTTTGCTAGAGAAAAGAGCTTTGTTTGGAGAAACCAGTCCTTCTAAGCTTGAGAACCTGCTACTTGGAACCTGATCTACTTCATAGAGGCATTTTTATAACTTTCTCCAGGTTTTTTTCTTATTACATGCTTAAATATGATTTTCCTATGCTTAAAATTAATGATCTCCATTTCTAGATACTATGCTTGTTTAGGGTTCCGATTTCTTGCTGTTATATACCTTCTTTGCAGCTATAAATGAACCTGTTTTATGTAGTACACTCCTACTAAGGTTGTGGATAACTTATATCAGGTTATGATATGAGCTAAAGATGCTAAAAACCAAGGGTTGATGACCCCTTTCCTAGGGCTTTAGATATGGACTATGGTTAGAGGTAGGTGATGACACCCATCGGTCAACAACTGATGGTCGCCCATCGGTCATCAACTGATGGCTAGTCATGTAAGGGTGACCAAAGATAGGTCATGTTGGTTGATAAAAGGTCAAGTAGGGATGAAGGTCTATGGTCATCCATGAGTGGTAATCATTGGTCAGACCATGATTGTACATCATCAGGTGACAATTAAGTATGAAAACCAATGGTGATGTAAGGTCAATCCTTGTTATACTTGGATCCTAACTAATGGTTCCTTGGGTAGAGTGAGTCAAGAACATTACCTAAATCTAAATTAAGTATTTTGAATGATGTGCTAAGTTGATTAACTCAGATTGAATGTTTCAACAATATAGAGTTTAGGTTAAAACTTATACGTAATACATTGTTTCAATGATGAAAACTCGATGGGATGACACTCTTGTTTTTGCTATCTTACCGTTTCCCTTGTATAATAAATTTGATGATACATTATCATAAATTGTATGAAATGCAAAGAATATAAAGATTGATACACTTGATCCCTAATATAATTTAAGGATGATAATTGAATGTACCTAACCCTAAAGGGGGATCAATAGGGTAATGGATGCTTCTTTATTGTGGATGAGATCTTTAGCTACTCTAAATCACACTTAATGATGAAATGGAATTTAATGGCGATGTATCACCTTATACAAGTCACTAGGGTTTCCTAAGAAAGTATGTATATGGTGATAAATTCCATGAAAATTATCCTTTGAACTTATCTACATTACAACCCAAAAATAACGACTATTCATGATGACTTCATTATATGATGTTGACACCAAACTGGGAATGGTCTCCATGATAAATTTATCTCTATCATCGAATGAGTAAGACTCGATAAAGATCATATTGTGTAGTATGTAACCCTAAAGGGGACATAGCTTGTTACACCCTAATTCAGGTGCAATTAGGGGATAGTGATTAATCATTATTAGCCTTCCTTGAATGAATAATACAACAATGAAATACTCTCCTATTGTGGTTGAGACTCCAGTATGCTATAACATGATGGTTACACCTTGAGTTATGTGTGGATCCATACTTGAGGATAGTATAGAATGTGATGGTGATACTTCACCTTATGAACCCATGATCCAATGGGGATGCCATGAGTTAAGGTTTGGGTATGAGTGTTGACTAGTAATATCAATATAATTCATCTTGTTGGACCTATCTCTAATGCAAATAGATAAAGGTGACTATTCATGTTTCACTTCCTTATATTATGGTGGAATAATCTCCCTAATGTGATTACAATCTTAATATGTCAACTAACGATTATCATAGATTTATTATTGATGCTCTTTCATGTTAAATATGCATAATATGAGTATAATGGTGGTTAATCACACCTAGATTCCTAGAATGTTGGAATAACAAAAGAATGCTCTTAATGCTAAGGACAACCCTGCTATTTTATCATGTGAATATCTTCTAGTTCATGAATACAATATTATGTTGAGCATGTGCATTACATGCAAAGTAATGTTCTTGAGCCTTTTTGTAAGGCATAGAAAGAGAATGAAGATATCTCAAGGAATGGTTTGATGGTTTTAATGACCTTTGGGCATGGTTGAGACCTGAATGAGGTGCAATCCTCTCCATGATTTGACAAGGGTTGGAACCCTAGAATATTGTGATATGGATTTGTGTCATGTGGTAATGATGTAATAACAAGTATTCCTTATGAATGTCAAGCGAGTAGAATCTTTTGATGGTGAGATGAAGAATTATGTTTTATATGTTTTGTATCTTATGAAGTTGTTATATTGCAATTTTTGCTAGAGATGAATTAGGGTTTGTATGTCCACCTATTTGTTGCAGCCTAAATTCGCCCAATTGTCAATAAATAATCAAGTGAAACCCTACTCATGTAGTTGCCTTATGCCATATATCCATTCTAGTCTCAGAACTTCCTGGATAGTGAAAAGAGTTATTACGACCCCGCTTCACAGTAACCCCCAATTAAGGAAGATCGAAAGGACAAAGCCGTTAACCAATAACCTGGATCAAAGGTTCAACAACTAATCATTAACAATTATTAAATTCTACCAACTATACTGAAATATGGTAAAAATAAAAACTTTGCATACCTTTTAAAACTGGGATTTCAAAACATCTATCCATACAGATGCTAATCTATCTAATCCTCCTTTGCACTTTAATTCTCAATTAATACCACATGTGCCACTTTATTGTTTGTTCTTTTCATTGTACCTAAAACGCCGACAAACAAAACGTCAGTCATCCAAAGCTGGTATGTGGGGGAAATAATAATCATGCAAGTATGTTAACAACGTAATCATTCAATTAATCATTTAACAACCAAGATTACGTTTTAAGCCAAACTACTCAATCCATACCTATCCACAACTCTGTGTTGTCCCTGTAAGGACTTATATAATACCTCTGTAAAGGTAGAGTCGCATGGCACCACCCAAAGGTAGCCCAATATCTAACTCACTGTGACTTGATGGACCTGCCCTCTAGGTAGCCATATACTAAGTCATTCCACGACCTGATGGACCTACCCTCTAGGTAGCCATATACTAGGTCAGCCATTAAGACACAGAGGGGACCATGATCTGAGCTAGTAGGCACATATATTATGTGATAGTCATATTAACATTATAATTTGCATGAACTAAATTCATCTAACAATTTATTCAAGTCATCGGTGAAAATCTTGGAAAACCTCATAAATCTATCTCGAGATATTCATAAGCGTAACCACATACCTTTGGTTGCAGATTTCAAGATAGAATCAAATATGTAGAGGAACCCAATCAAGCAAGCAATGAGGAAGAGAAATCCTGAAATAAAAGTACAATTTTCCTTTTATTAATATTTATCCAATTTCATCACATTACTTAGGATTTCCATTCCAATTTTAGGGTTCCTTTGGAAATTAGGGTTTTTACTTCTTCTTTCCTTATTATCATCCTTAAATTATCAAAACTACATAAAACCCCTAATTTCTCATTGTATCTCTCTTAAAAGTTTTAGGATCTTTATTAAGCACCTGATTATCTTATTCCACATAAATATTATTTTTATCTCCTTTTATCCCAAATTAGGGTTTCCATGTAAATTAACCTTCTTTTAGGTATTACAACTCTAATTTAAGCATCTTTGCATTCAAACGGATAGTCAAACCACTTTTATCATTAGCAGGGTTAAACTTATCAATTTTGACCTATTGATTCACCAAATTACACTGTTAACATTCAATTAGGGTTTCTCATCAACTTTTAATACACTATATTAGCAAATTGGGGTACTTTTGCAAAACGGATTAGAATCAGGTTCTCAAAGTATTTTTATTAGATTCCTCATATTTTTCTACACAACTTTCATATAAAAAGTTTTGTCATACGAGATTCCTAGTTATTTCTATCATTTTTGCAATAATAATCCTTTTTCTTATTTATTTGATTAGAGAGGGATTTACCGGAAAAATCCTCGGTCGCTCGATCTGTGGACCGGTGGTCCGCTTCTTGGATCCAATGATCCCAGTCACGCACGCCTAACCAAAGTTTCTCCTGTCCTAGAGCGTTAGATCTTGATGGAGACCACCGTGGTCCCTGATCCAACGGCGATCCGATCATCGTCTACCTCTCAACCGAGCAAGGTTCCGCGGTCAACTCACCAGTTGACCCTGCACTCCAGGCCACCTGCGGAGCTATTGAGAAGCCTCGAAGATCCTTCGGTGATGCCTGAACTCGTTTCCTCGATCAATCGTATGCTCCCACTCGACCTTCACCACCAACGGGTCACCGGAGTGTCTCCGCCGATTTGCTGGTCGTAGAGGGGGTGGGTCAGGTTGGATTCTTCAATTGGAAACGTCGTTCCACTTGGCTTCGTGTTCCGCAATGACCGAACTACACAAAAGGGATTTTGGTTCCCTCTATGACCCTCCCCTTTATATAGGGTCGAGGTCAGGTTCTTTGGAATTGGGGATTTCCCGAAACAAATATGAAACCTACTCAAACCAGGGATGATCCTTTGCGATTTCATCTCCTGAATCCATTGGGACTAGTAGAAAATGCCCACTTTCTCTGGATTTCAAGGAAATCGGAGAGGAAGAATCCTCTATTTCCCACAGATTCCTAGTCCCAGTAGAACTAAGATGATGACCGATCATCATTGGAGTAAGATCCAACGGTCTGTATTATCCACGTTTGAATGAAAGGAAACAATTTCAAATTGTATTCCTATTTCAATGGTATCCTTGGAAAATTCATAACTCACAAACGGTAACTCCTTTCCTACTCAAATTTTGAGGGAAACTCAATTATATTTTTATCTTCCATCCTACAAAATTTGAAGTTATTATCTTAAAAGTACAATCCCTTTTCTTGGTTTGCAAGTTATCATTTAATCTCTCATATTTTCCATACCTTTTCTATTCCCTTTATCATTATTTCCCAATTCTGAGTTCCTTAATCCCAAAGGAATCCATTAACTCGAAAATATATTTTTGGGAAATCATTCCTTAGCCTTTTGTTCTTATTTCATTTACTTCTTTATGTATTCTTTTAATTTTTTTTCTTTTTCTCCTTCAATTGGGCTCAATGGCCAATAAGGCCCAATTAGAAAACATACAAGCTATCAAACACAAAATCCATTCAATTCAACTCATCACATCAATCACGGATTTCATTTATCTTTAAAAAGGAGATTCACAATCTCATTACATATTTTGGAAAACTTGGGTTATAACATCCTCCCCTCCTTATAGGAATTTTGCCCTCAAAATTCAATCAAACAAAACAAACAATTCAGGATAAGACTTTTCCATGTCCATCAACGGCCCCTATGTGGCTTTACCTTACCCATGGCACTTCCAAAGAACCTTTATCATCACATATTCTTTTCTCTGAGTGCTTTCATCCTGGCGTCTATAAAGTGCACAGGTGACTCAGGTCATTTCAGCCTCCCTTGGGGCTCACTAGGTTCATTATTTAGCTCATGGTTTGGGTACCTCACATAGTGCTCTAAATTGGACATTTGGAACTCATCACACCTTTCTTTCTCCTGAGGGGTAAGGTTATCCATAACCTTCTCCACCAATCCATCTCAAATGGACCCATGTATCGGGGGCTCAGCTCTCTTAGCTATAACTTAGAGGGGTCGGATCACATATTCTCCCACAGTGAACTGCATGTCAGTCTACTTTGCATCTGCTCACGACTCTTATCGTCTCTAGGCTCCTTTCAGCCATTGCACGATCAAAGCGACTTCATCTACACACATTGTGGTCCTTTTCTAACCATCACGTGGTCCTTCACCAACATCACCTTACTGAAGTGGTGACCGACACAACCTCTCTTATAGAGCTTCTTTGAGTCTCTATATTGGCTATGGTGGTTAACTTCACATCTTGCATAGGGTAAGAACTGTTTCTAGCTATCACCCCAAATGAGCACATATGCTCTCATCCGACCCTTTAGTCTAGATCATACTAACCATTAGTTAGGGGTGATAAACTGTACTAACATCGAGTTCTTCATGTACCTACTTCCACCTTATGGAAGTGAGCCTTTAGGTCAAACTCAAGAAACTTTGAACTCGCATCATGGTGATACTGAACCATCTCTCTCATGGGTAGTTCAACCAAATCGGTCCCTTGACAGAACTATTTCTTTCTTACATCATCTAGGTAAAGCGATCTACCATAACTCATATTGCATCTTGACCTTCTTTGGTCTAGAGGAGACTTATCACAACATCCATAGTGATGAACCCTCATTCCCTCTCAGGAAATCTTTATCCTCTATATCCATGCACTGGGTTACCGATGTTCATCCTTCACCTTTTTTCATGCATGGCAACATATCACATGCATCCTCATCTCCAGCATCCATAGTACTGCTACCACTCATTATCTCAGTAATATCGTGGTGTATGGTGATCTTAATATCACGTTTTCCTAAATGTCATGATTCCTTAAGATCGATTCCTTAGAAACCCTAAACCACTCTAGTCGGGGTTTCATCACCTTCCTTTCCACAGAAGTGCATTTGAGGTTCTACAACCATCCTTTCATTGCATCAAGGCCTGGGCTGGCTAACCAGACAACCATCAACATATCTTGTTACATCTGAGTGTTATCTAAACACACCTCCTTTCCAAACTTAAGGTTAACCTAACAACCTCTTCTAGCCAAACTAGGCAGTTATATCTCAACCAGAGCATCCATTACCACTTCACATTCTTAGGTATTAGGTAACATTGATGACATACACCTTCCTATATGCCACTTATTATCTCATCTTAGCCCTAAGTCCATGTTCATCAAGAACATTCCGAGCTTATTCCTTTGGTTTTCAAACTCAACCTGATGTAACTCATAGCTCATGCTAAAAACATCCTTATAAGATGACTACCTTATTTCTCTTTAGCGTTTGCAAACCATCCATGTATCATTCACTTTACCAGGGTATGTTATCTTCTCTATCCCCATATCTTGTGGCAACATTCCAAACCACATCATCTTTTATCCTTGGTGTATGGCATGTGTGCTATCCTATCTCTCACTCCCATAACAAGAGGGAATAAGCATTTGGCTACAGCCCAAATACAGAGTTCTTCATGTTCCGAGAGTAGAGATGGTACATCCCACCTTGCCAATACACCTTCAAATCTAGGTTGAAACATGCAACTTATGTCTCTACATCACAATCATCTCGATATCAAAGTTACTTCCATGGAAAACTAGTCTCAAACCTATCTGGTCCAAACACAATCCTTAGTCTTCACATCTAGGTCTATAGGGTGCTGACACTTTTGGGGTCATCCCTCTTCCCTCATGCATCAGAGAGTGCCCTACTCATCTGCCCTTTGGATCCCATGAGTTCATGAAGGTGATCAATCTCCTAACCCATGGCCCTCAGACAATGATAGTTGTTACCTCCCGACCCTATGGTCTTGTGCAACTAGGGAATTAGGCAACTCCTACTTCCATCCGTCTTACCCCTACCTGACCCTAGGATAGAGTTAGGATTATATCATATTACATGTCCAACATAGAACCTTACCCAAGCATTCATCATCTCTCTTTCTGCATTCATGGGTTGACTTTCATCCTTTCATAGGGATCATGGTAACCTGCCTACCTTGGTCAAGCCCCATACCAGTTACCTCCATGGTAACACATCCACATGCACATAGAGATGGTTATCTATGGGTCTATAGGTTCATTCTCATGCCATGTACTCTTCACTTATCTTCTCAAGATCCTAGGAAACCTCCTCAGGTTACCTCAAAACCAACCAAATGGGTAAACTCCCTACCAAAGGGTCCCTCTCCCAGGATGGGAGGGAACTACACCTTGATAACAAAGGTCACAAGTGTCCCTAGGGTTTACATTCACATGAGCATGCTTAATCCTAGCAAGCTACTAAGGCACAAGAAGACACTTACCAAACCATGCTAGGTCACACTTATTCTCATCCTCAACATTAGACCAACTTTGTCGTGAGGGGTTCATCAAACATACCTTAAACTTAAGGGGTTTCCCTTTTCCTCTATACATGTGGAGTACCATGCTCGAAACTATAGCAACTTAATTCTCATCACGAGCATTAGTTTTACCACTTCCCCTCTTAGGCCTAGGAACCCTAGGTTTACTTGTAGGTGTCCAACTGTATGCTCTATCTCGTAACTACGAACCAAGCATGTAAAAGGCATGACATGCACTCCTTATCATCCTTCAACTCGAGCAACACTTAGAGTTGGGTCCTCCTTAAGGACAACCAACAAGGTATAAGGCCTCACATCCTGCTACTATACCTCTCCAAATCTAAGAAACTCTTCTCCCTATCTCAGGAGGTAAACACCTATACCATAGGCACAGAGGTACCAGTAGACTCATCCTCTCTCTTGGTTTTGGTTCCTCTCATGGCATCCAAGACATCGTTAGCCTCCAAGGGTCAAGCATACGGCAACCTCTATCATCCACCTAGGTCGCATCATCCTCAACTCCCACTGTTCCTCAAATTTTGGGGTTTTAGGCTTCCAACCTTCTTGTCTGGGGTCTGCTCTCCCTCTAGAGCTAATCCAACCTCTCTATAAGAGGTCCTTTCTTCATGAAGGATCAACCCCATAAGCATGTCCCTACCTAAGTGAAGCCTATGCTCGAACTTATGTTTATTGAAGATTATCCAATACCCCTTATGCTTATCTCATAAGCCATCCATTATGATTCCTTTTCCAGGGTTTCATCCTACTATCAGCACTACTAACGTACTCTGGGTGCAAGCTATACCCTACTTGCACAAGCCCATAGGGTTCTATAAGTTCTCCTCTAACCTCATCCACGAAGTAGCATCCTTCGCTATGGCATGCACGACCCTCTCCAGGGTTGGGTCGCCAAAGGTACTAGGTCATCTACCCTCTTATGGCATCCCAAAGGCGTGACCAACCAAACACTCGGTCAACGATGACATCTAACTCATCATGTCATCTCTCTCTCTCTAACCTTCCCTTAGGGTTAGGGTTAACATCATCCTCAAAGTATGTGCTAGGTCTCTACTTCTAATGGAGGTATCTACCTCCAAGACGAACTCTCTCTACTCATCCTCCTACCAAGGAGGTCTATCCTCAGGTCTCTCCTGAGGGAAATGACAACTCATGTCATATGACCTAAGAATGTATCTATTCCTTTATGCTTACTCTATTAAGCTTATGTCCATGACATCTTTTTTTTGCATGCTTTTTATTAATTTGGTGGAGGATTCCTTAATCCTTATCAACCTTACCCATACCTCAAGAGGGTGAGGAGAAGAGAGAGGAAACCCTAATCCTTAAGGTCCTTAATAGAATTGGAGTTGAGAAGGGATGAACAAGATGAGAGAGTCCTAAATGTATCTTATTTTGATTCATACCCTAAGACTTTGGCCAGGCAGTCACACAGATGCGGGAGTCCTCGTATTCTGACTAGCGGTGCGGAGGAAAATATTACCAGCCTGCGGTCGTGATCCTTTTCTAGACACCTCCATCTTTCCGATAATCCTCTAATAACTCCCTTGGGATCTATGGTGTTTGTAAAATTTAATAATTATTAATGGTTAAGTGAGGAACCTAGGCTCTGATACCAATTGTTACGACCTCGCTTATCGGTAACCCCCAATTAAGGAAGACCGAAAGGACAAAGCTGTTAACCAATAACCCAGATCAAAGGTTCGACAAATAATCATTAACAATTATTAAATTCTACCAACTATACTGAAATATGGTAAAAATAAAAACTTTGCATACTTTTTAAAACTGGGATTTCAAAACTTCTATCCATACATATGCTAATCTATCTAATCCTCCTTTGCACTTTAATTCTCAATTAATACCACATGTGCCACGTTACTGTTTGTTCTTTTCATTGTATGTAAAATGTCGACAAACAAAACGTCGGTTAGCCGAAGCTGGTATGTGGGGGAAACAATAATCATGCAAATATGTTAACAACGTAATCATTCAATTAATCATTTAACAACCAAGATTACGTTTTAAGCCAAACTACTCAATCCATACATATCCACAACTCTGTGTTGTCCCTGTAAGGACTTATATAATACCTCTGTAAAGGTAGAGTCGCATGGCACCACCCAAAGGTAACCCAATATCTAACTCATTGTAACTTGATGGACCTACCCTCTAGGTAGCCATATACTAAGTCATTCCACGACCTGATGGACCTACCCTCTAGGTAGCCATATACTAGGTCAGCCATTAAGACACAGAGGGGACCAGGATCTGAGCTAGTAGGCACATATATTATGTGATAGTCATATTCACATTATAATATGCATGAACTAAATTCATCCAACAGTTTATTCAAGTCATCGGTGAAAATCTTGGAAAACCTCATAAATCTATCTCGAGATATTCATAAGCGTAACCACATACCTTTGGTTGCAGATTTCAAGACAGAATCAAATATGCAGAGGAACCCAATCAAGCAAGCAATGAGGAAGAGAAATCCTAAAATAAAATTACAATTTTCCTTTTATTAATATTTATCCAATTTCATCACATTACTTAGGATTTCCATTCCAATTTTAGGGTTCCTTTGGAAATTAGGGTTTTTACTTCTTCTTTCCTTATTATCATCCTTAAATTATCAAAACTACATAAAACCCCTAATTTCTCATTGTATCTCTCTTAAAAGTTTTAGGATCTTTATTAAGCACCTGATTATCTTATTCCACATAAATATGATTTTTATCTCCTTTTATCCCAAATTAGGGTTTCCATGTAAATTAACCTTCTTTTAGGTATTACAACTCAAATTTAAGCATCTTTGCATGCAAACAGATAGTCAAACCACTTTTATCATTAATAGGGTTAAACTTATCAATTTTGACCTATTGATTCACCAAATTACACTCTTAACATTCAATTAGGGTTTCTCATCAACTTTTAATATACTATATTATCAAATTAGGGTACTTTTGCAAAACGGAGTAGAATCATGTTCTCAAAGTATTTTTATTAGATTCCTCATATTTTTCTACACAACTTTCATATAAAAAGTTTTGTCATACGAGATCCCTAGTTATTTCTATCATTTTTGTAAAAATAATCCTTTTTCTGATTTATTTGATTAGAGAGGGATTTATCGGAAAAATCCTCGTTCGCTCGATCTGTGGACCGGTGGTCCGCTTCTTGGATCCAACGATCCTGATCGCGTGCACCTAACCAAAGCTGCTCCTACCCTGGAGTGTTAGATCTTGATGGAGACCACTGTGGTCCCTAATCCAATGGTGATCTGATCGTCGTCTACCTCTCAACCGAGCAAGGTTGCGTGGTCAACTCACCAGTTGACCCTGCACTCCAGGCCACCTGCGGAGCTACTGAGAAGCCCCAAAACTCCTTCAGCAATGCCCGAACTCGTTGCCTCGATCAATCGTATGCTCCCACTCGACCTTCGCCACCAACGGGTCGCCGGAGTGTCACCGCCGATTTGCTGGTCGTAGAGGGGGTGGGTCAGGTTGGATTCTTCAGTTGGAAACGTCGTTCCACTCAGCTTCATGTTCCGCAGCGATCGAACTACACAAAAGGGATGTTGGTTCCCTCTATGACCCTCCCCTTTATATAGGGTCAAGGTCAGGTTCTTTGGAATTGGGGATTTCCCAAAACGAAGATGAAACCTACTCAAATGAGGGATGATCCTTTGCGATTTCATCTCTTGAATCCATTGGGACTAGTAGAAAACGCCCATTTTCTCTGGATTTCAAGGAAATCGGAGAGGAAGAATCCTCTATTTCCCACAGATTCCTAGTCCCAGTAGAACTAAGATGATGATCGATCATCATTGGATGAAGATCCAATAGTCTGTATTATCCACGTTTGAATAAAAGGAAACAATTTCAAATTGTATTCCTATTTCAATGGTATCCTTGGAAAATTCATAACTGACAAACGGTAACTCCTTTCCTATTCAAATTTTGAGGGAAACTCAATTATATTTTTATCTTCCATCCTACAAAATATTAAGTTATTATCTTAAAAGTACGATCCCTTTTCTTGGTTTGCAAGTTATCATTTAATTTCTCATATTTTCCATGCCTTTTCTATTCCCTTTATCATTATTTCCCAAATCTGAGTTCCTTAATCCCAAAGGAATCCATTAACATGAAAATCTATTTTTGGGACATCATTCCTTAGCCTTTTGTTCTTACTTCATTTATTTCTTTATGTATTCTTTTAATTTTTTTCTTTTTCTCCTTCAATTGGGCTCAATGGCCAATAAGGCCCAATTAGAAAACATACAAGCTATCAAACACAAAATCCATTCAATTGAACTCATCACATCAATCACATATTTCATTTATCTTTAAAAGGAGATTCACAATCTCATTACATATTTTGGAAAACTGGGGTTATAACAAGAGTATTCCCAAAAAAACTCAGAGTGCATATTGTGAGTATGTGCAGTGCTTGTCATCATGAAACTAGGTGTTTATGAAGGATGGATATGGTCATGCCTTGGATATTGTGATGAGTGAAAGGCAGCAGTATAATTGTACCAGGTGGGCTACTTATAGGACTATGTCATTTTATTGCAGTTTGAGTGATATGTCACTGTAGTGTAGACTCATACTGACTGAGTAGGGAGAAGATATTGGGAGTCTGGCTCTTCCTATATCTTGTATATATGACACTATCAGTAGCCTTTCACAGGGGGCAGTTGGATTTGGGTGGTATGACTCAAATCCTCAGGGCATTAATAAAATGTGTAATATATCATGTAGTATATCTGTTTAGGGTTATACACAACACTTCACAATGGATGATAACCCTTGTTTACTATCCTTACATAGAGATGATTTATAGTACAATAAGATATGATATATATGCTTAAGTTGTAGCTATGTTCATGTTGTACACATGCTTATGTTGACAGATATATTGACACTGTTAGTTAAGAATATGTTGGTAAGCTTTGCTTACACTAATAGACATGTCTTGTTACTAGAGATTTTTTAAATTATGATCATGATCATGAAAATAATGGTTCTTATGATGTTAGATATGTCTATGTTTCCAGACTTGTTGACGATGTTAGAGATGCTATGCTATTAAATTTGCTTATGCTAGTATGCATATCCTACTAAACTACCTATATTGTTTATAAGATGACAATTGATATCTACTACTTTATGTAACTTGTTAATCACACTGCTTCTATGCCTATCTCTTACACATGTTTGATCTTATTAACTACTTAATTACTTAAATTGTTGTAATCAATAAGCGATGTTGGAGGTTATATCTCTTGTTGGGACATGGGTCTCACCCTTGTGGTTCGCCACATCCTTTTAGGTAATCGAAAGTGACAATAACAGACTCGTGGTACCAAAGAGGAGCTATGTATTGAATCCTTGAGAAGGTTATTAGTTGTCTAGTGTGTCCTAGAGAAGTCCATATACTCTCAGGTTCGAGTGAAAAGTTTGTATACGTTGTTTAGATTGAATAAAGCTTTCAATAGCATGTTGATGCTTGTATATGCAAAATATGTGGATAGTGTTCCTTTGTAAAGTTAATGTTATAGCTGAGGCAACAGAGCAAATGTAAAGGATATTAAGCATTATATGAAATAAATCAAGTTGATGGGTATTTATTAAATGTTTTTGAGAAATTGAAAAATGTTGAAATCAGATTTAATTTACCCTATTTTCTGAGTTTGTTTTTAATTATTGATTAATTGTGTTTTGTGTTCTGTGTAAACTCATTTAGTGTAAGGGGTTCTTACAAAGAGATATGGAGATATTGGATCCCCTTGTCTCAGCCCCCAAGTTGCTTTGAAAGGTTTGGAAAGTTTGTCGTTCTAGTTGATGGTGTTTTCTCCACTTGTAATAGAATTCATAATAAATTTCTTCTATGAATGTCG
Source organism: Alisma plantago-aquatica (assembly GCA_963693085.1). Lineage (NCBI taxonomy): Eukaryota > Viridiplantae > Streptophyta > Magnoliopsida > Alismatales > Alismataceae > Alisma > Alisma plantago-aquatica. The sequence goes on from OY856414.1 coordinate 210,185,203, forward strand.
AGCTCATCATATCGTAAGCCTTGGTAAGGTCCACCTTGATTGCAATAGTTTGTGTGCCCTTTGGCATCTTCATGCCATGAATAATCTCTTGTACTAGGACAATGTTGTCTGTGATTCTTGTGTCGGGAAAGATATTGCTTTGTTCCAGTGAGACCCATCTAGGTAGACATCTTTTAAGCCTCTCGACCGCGATTTTGGAATAGATTTTCAAACTAACATTGGTGAGAGATATGGGTCTAATGTATTTGCAAATTTCCGGTGTCGGGAACTTAGGAATCATCACTGTTGTTGCATTGCATAGATTTGCATCTAGGGTGTTACCCTCTAGGGCATTCCAGATTGTCCTCCAGATTGAATCTTCTAGGACCTCCCAGTGTTGCTTGATAAATAGCGGCAAAATTCCATCTAGACCAACCTCTTTGTACACATACATACCCTCCAAGATCTTGTTGATCTCCTCCTTTGTGGGCGTCCTACCAATGTCTTATTTTTTGCTAACTGAAAGGGAGTGGAATGAGGCCAAGATTTCGTCCATATTGTTGGTCTCATACACGAGCGAAGTGCTAAATATGCTTTTGGAATATTCATTAATCATTTTCATAAGCTAGTTCTGGTCTGTCACCCAATCATCTGCTTTTTCATTAAGCATGGTGAGAATGTTCCTCCTTTTTCTTTGATTAAAAATGGCGTGATAGAACTGGGTATTCAAGTCTCTATTTTTGAGCCAATTGATGTGGCTGCGAAGCTTCCACTCTTCCAACTCCTCCTTGAGGATTAAGGACAACATGTCCTACATGTCTATACATAACTTATCAGAGACATGATTGTACCTTTCTACTAGAGTTTTTGGGAGCAGATCAATATTTTTGAGGAGCCATTCTTTGTTGAGGTGAATTTTCTTTTGTGCATCTAAGCTAGACAACCTGCTTTGGGCTTGGTTGAGTGCTTAACAGAAGTCAACTCCTTCCTTCTAGCTTTCCCTGAGTACCCTATGGAAATTAGTATCTTCATTCCAATAGGTCTTCATTTGAAATTGTGAGCTCCCCTTTATAGTTCCCGACAATGTAATCAGTAGTAGGCAATGATCAGACTCAACTTTTGGGAGATGTGTGACAAACAAGGTGGGATGATTGAGAATTAATGCATCATTTGTGACGTCACATTCAAGCCCTTCTTGAAGAAGATTGTCGATAAGTGAATTTCTATTTGGAGAAGCCTAGATTGGTAAGGCATGTTGCAAGAAGTATTTAACTAAATAGTTTGTCTTCAATATAGTTGTAGGTTTTTCCACCTCTTTTTCATCCGGTGATAGGATTGTGTTGAAGTCCTGCAAAGCTATCAATGAATTGGTGTACCTTTGTCCCATGTCCACCAGGTGTTTTCATAATAGAGAACAAACTGTTATGTGGGGATTATCATATACAAACGTAGAATAAAGGGCACTATTGATCTTGCAGAATAGTTACAGCCCCTGACTGGGCGTCTAGTTCTCATTTTCCTTCTCACTTTCTACATCTTGTACGATGTTTGAGATTTCCTTACTTATGCTTCCTTAAAGCTTGGGGTTCCTTCTCTTATATTCCTGGTTGGTACTCCCTTTTCTGAAGTGTTTCATTTTTCCCCCTCCCCTTAATGATCTTCTTATGGTTTTCTTTTTCACCTCCAACTTATTGTCTGCCTTCATTTTTTAATTTTGGGGCACTCTGAATGGTAGATTCTGGGTGATATTTTTGTCTGGATTATCCAACTCCATGACATGATGTTCCTCGATGATGTCAACTACCACTTCAATCTTTGTATTCACAGTTGTGTGATTTCTGGTTTCCCCATATTTTTTTACTTTTGGGCCGGCTTCTTTTCATTGTTCTGCCTCCATATTATTCTGGATTTGTCCAAGGAAAGCTAATTTTTTATCTACTTTATATGTTGTATAACTTCTCTTCTTTTTCCATATCATGGTTGGGTGCATTTTTTGCTGCTAGTCAGTTTCCCTTTCCTCGCTATTGGCATGTTCTGCTTCCAGGTTGATCTTTGTCTCTTCAGTGTTAAGGTTCGCAAACTTATTCATGTTGCTGACATGCCCACCTTTTCTATCCTTAGTGATGTGACCCAATTTCTTCATGTGTTCCTTTTTCCACTGTGTTTTCCAACCCTCATCAATTAATGATGTTTTGGTTTTTGCTTTCTATTCTCTGTCTGGAACTTGCAAGCCATTTCTTGCTTTTGGGGTCTGGTATTTAGTACAATGTTTTGAAATGTGCCCCTGCCTCTCACAGTTCAGGCATGATAAATGGGAACCCCTCATATTCGACTTCATACTCGATCCCATGTATCATTATTGATGGAAGTAGATCTTTCCTAATATCAATCTCTACGACAAGTCTTGTGAATTTACTTCTTGTGTGCTTTGCAGTGTGGGTATCTACCTTTACGAGGACACCTAAGGCTAGGCCTATATAATCAAAGATTGTTGAGACATAGATATGGAATGGTAAGTTTAATACTTTCACCCAGGTGACCATGTATGCCGAGAGGGCGTCTGTTGGGAGAAATGTTGATCACCAGTTCCAAACTGACAGGTTGCATCCAAAAATCTTACAAGGGCCTCTTGTCCTCGCAATGTCGTAGTCTCTTTTAAATGATAGTTGGACCAAAAAGTGCCCTATTTCCGTTCAAAAACATTTAACCTCCCAGTTCCATTCCATTGGAGTTTTATTCTTTCTCTCAGGGACATGTACCTAATGTCAGCACCTATTAGTCTAATGACTACAACATATTTTGAGGGAAAGGCAAGTTTTCTTACGCGTCTGGGTTGATATCTAGAGCCGGTTTACCATCAACTTCATGTAGATTTATAGCAATGAAGGACATGTCTTCTTCAAATAGTTTTTTAAGAAAGAACTCCTCTATTTGATTTGTTGAGTCTGAGGCCATTCTCGACGCTTTGGACATAGCTTTCTTATAGGAAATCAGCGTCAAGTTCACCCCCATCCCTTTCAGGGTGCCATCGCCTTTTCTACCCATACCAAGGATATGTGTCTGGCTTGTCTCCCTCATACCCAAGTCCTTCGTTTGCATCAGACTGAGAGAGTAGAGTCAGACTCGTGATGACAATGTTCTATTTCCCTTCTATTAGATGGACTTCTTCTCATCCTTGCAAACTCAAAGAAGATGCCACTCATTGGGATGGATAGCTATGAGGCTTACATTTGTGCTTTCCCTGTTGAGTTACAGGTTCCCATCCCTCCTCCTGGATCTCCAAAGTCATCTTGGACACCATTTCTGACTACAAATTCTTCCTTTTCCCATGAATTAATTGCATGTGTTGTCGCCGCTATCGCCAAATCCCCTGACTCCCTTAGGGGTCTCCATGTGTGATACACATTAGCAACTCTAATTATCATCATTATGGTCCTAATCATCTTCGATCATCATTAGATTTCTCATTATTAGATATATAGTAACACCAAAGAATAGCTTTTCAATGTTTCTAACATTTTAATACCCAAATCTAGGGTTTAACTACATTAATCACCACTTTAGCACATATTTCACTACTTTTAGAATTGGAAGCATAATTAGACTCTAAAATTATTTTATTTGCATTCTACTCATTTTTCTTATAAAGTTTCATATATGACTTATCTTCATCCGAGCATCCTAGAAATTTCTATAAATTTTGCAAGTTAACGATATTTGGACAATCAAGAAAGGCCACATCAACATTAAACCTTTATTAATACTTACCTAAATTTGGCTCTTAGTTGGGGGGAAAATACTTTGAGGCCCTTATGTATTGAACACGTGAGCAGGGGCACATGAGTCATTTGACTCTATTCCTCCTTCCACCTTGTGTAGGGCAATTCCTAGACTTTCGCCCATGTGTGCACACTTCTACATCGACCTTTGCCAACGCCGTTATAGGCCACTACTCCCTAGCATGACTTCAATGGCTTATCACATGTCTCTTCCCGACTTCTAGGATGCTCCTCTCAGAGGAGATTCTCCCTTGGAGTGTGGCATAAATAATCAAGGATGAGAGGCTGCTTCTCAAAGGTAATGCAGTTCGGTACCTAGGGTTGCAATGATACATGCCATCCTGGAGAGAAGGGAGAAGCATCGGTCATTCTCAGGAGACTAGCACACTAATTTGGCCATGTAGGTGCTCCTTGTCACATATAGGATCCAACTTGAATCTCTATCCATATCCCACATTGTGTTTAATCAATAAGGGAGGGGTCGGGTTGTTGTTGGACTGGCGGTCGGGTTTTAGGGCCACGCCTAAAGTTTGAACGTGGATGGGGAGATCTTGTCCTCTATATTGTATGAGAATAGTGAGTTATATAGGGGGTATAGGGTCCTTCTAGAGTTTACTAGGGTGGAGTATCATGAAGAGGGAGAGAGGGTTTTGGCTGTTGTACCCTTCTCGGGGTAAGGTAGTCGATAGATGGAAGACTTAATCATCTTAAAAGAAATCATACAAAAGTCTCACAATTGGTTTTCTTATATGGTAATGTGGTTTCACATGCTAAATACTTCTTTCCCATCAAGCTTATGACAAATACTCATGATAAGAGTATGCATGGTTATCAACAAAAATGTCTTTCCAATATAGAAACACACATGTTCATGGTTGATTACCAATTTTACTTAGTTGACAAACCAAAAAACCATAATGGAAAGTATTTTCCTTTATGGAACACTTTAGATAAACAAATCCTTAAATTGTTTCCCAAATCGTTTCTGGATTATTTTCTCTCTTTTCCTCTTTAATATTCTTTCGAAATCACTTAGGCTTTAATTGGTTTGTCGTAACTGGTCCGGAAAACATATGAACTGAAGTTCCTTAAGTAGTTTTTTTATGATTGGTTTGTAGTAAGTATTGGAACTTGAGTTTCTTGACTTTTGGTGAGTTACAAACTTACATAAAAAATACATTTCATGTGTTTCCTCTTAAAAAGAGAATAAAATGAGTTTCGGGAAAATTAACAACATTGCTTATACAATTATATTCTTCATTCGCCATAAGTGACACATGTAAATATTTATGACTAGAAATATTAGTGGTGTGAATATAGTTTGAGCTAAAATTATAACATAATATGACAAAATATCACACACTATAATCACACTATGTCAAACATTTTGCACATAACCACCATTATCAGTGTGATTTACAAAATAAAAAATACAAACATCAAGAGAAAAAACACCGCACCATGTGAAAACAATGTATTTACCTAATATATTTTTATTCTTCGTATTTAAACAATGTGATGTGAAAATGATAATTACCTATAACCATACATGAATAATATAATAAAAATTCCCTACAAAAAATGTAAAAGTTAATTTTCAACATTGTGTTAAACAATGTTGAACCAAAATTTATATTTACAAGAACATGAAATGTAGAAATTATTACAATACTTTGTACATACAAAGTGAAATAAAAATAGATTAGTTTGATTTATATCATAATATTTTTATTTAGATCATAATTGTACCATAGTAAAATATTTTAAAAGGATAAACATTTGTACCATAACTACTTGTTGAGGTTATTATGATTTAAGAATATTATCATTTTTCACAGATATGACCCCCTTTTTCTATCTTTGCCATCCTTACTCATTTATATTGCATAGTAAAAATTAACAATATTTTTAATGATTTTCATATTTACACTTACAACAAACCAATCACATTGAAGTGAATGGAACTTAAATTTTGGAAATTGAACTAGAGTTCCCAAAAAATGAGTTCCATAGAACTTATGACTTACACCAAACCAATGGGAGCCTTACATGAACTCATTAATATTTTTCCCACATATATCCACTTTGTGGGATTTTTTGAGATATACCAAACTTGCTCCTTTTCAACCACTTAGTTAAAACAATACTATTATCCCATGGTATATCCTTTTCCTTCCAATTTCTAGAACTATCTTCTTCCATTACTATTTTTTATTATATCAAAGATTAAATCAAAATAATACTAATTGTCACCTCAAACGTTGCATTGCAAATAATAGCTAGATAATTATCCTTTAAATTATCTAAAACACCATGTATCATATTTTCTTTTGGAAACGTGCATATTATTTCATATTTCACTTATCTATTTATATATTAATCCATTTCTATATATATTTATGTACAAAATCTCTTATTTCTTTATCTTATGCTCCAAGGACATATTTACAACACAAATAGTCTCATGGATCTCACTTGGGCAATGGGTTGCATCCATGCCACAAAGTGATCTAATATTATTATTCTCTTAATAATTAACATTAGAGAATTTACTTATCAACTAATGGTTTTTATTTATATAATTAAACTTTAACAAAATTGAGGATATAAAAAAGTCAGAACAAAACAATATTAATTGATGTCCAAAACATGTGTTGCCAAACTGGCTAGATAATTACTCTTTTAATTATCTAAAACATCACACATCTTATTTTCTATTGACAACATGCCCAATATTTCCTATTTCTATTATTCAACAATTCATAAGGCCATTTCTATTTTATTTATGCATAAAATCTCTTGATTCCTTTGTCATTTTCCCCGACGCCATATTTACCAAGAAAATAGTCTTATGGGCCTCATGAGTTGCACCCATTCCACAAAGTGATCAACCTTATTATTCTAAGAATAATACAATTGGGAAAATTACTCCACAATTCATGTCATATATGTATATAATTTAATTTTGACAAAATTGAAGATGTTACAAAAGCTATGGTGGGAAAACTACATCTTAGGCCGAGATCTAACTGAGGAACCCATAGTTTGGGTAGACTTCTGCACCATCTTCACTACAAGGTTTATTTCCAACTCTACCAATAAGTAAAAGGAGAAACAATTCATGCTCTTTTATCAGGGCAACATGATAGTGGAAAAATATGCTCAAAAGTTTCATCTCCTAGAGTGCTTCACCTACAAGGTGAGTGGAACATTTCATTGAGCGCCTAGACACCCAACAAAAACCTCGTGTGATGGCCAGAAAACCCCCAAACTTCCCCAAGGGCCTCAATGCCTTGGACATATAGAGGACCGTCATGCTTACCCAGAACCCACCCAATTGGTATCTCAGTTTCATGGAGGGAACTTCTAACTCAATTGATAATAGGAAGACACAAAGGTGTAACAATGGCATGGACTGAAATAATGGTAATGGAAAGTCCCATAATGAGAACCGCCAGCACCGAGAATCCCCAAAATGCCGCATCTATGAGTGGTTTTATGTTGTAAATGATGCTTTGAGAAGAAAATGTGTTATTGTTTCCAGTAAGAGGGACACGTTCAAGTCAATTGTACTCTCCCTGACCCACAAGGTTTGGGCCTAGCGACCCGACTAGTGGCTACAACACACCAGGGGGCAACCCCAACTGTAGGAGAGCATCATTAAGCATGAGTCTATGCCATTGATAATGATGAGGCTCAAGCCAATGCCAACTATAGGGAAATATGGCTACAGAATAGGCATTAGAAACAAAAAAAAATTACTACCATATTCCCCATAAACCAACAGATCACATCTATAACTATAAGATGCGAAGGATGATTTTGAGGATATACATGATCCTGGAGCAAGTCTAGTGACATCTCCTCATCATTATAGTTGTGCAACACTCCTAGTTATACTGGGACTCATCTATAGATCCTCCACAGACAGTAGACTGGGACGGCATCTACAGTAGCTCCTCCACAGACCATAGGCTAACGTTGTCCTCCTAGTTATAGGCAAAGGCCAACTTGCCTCTATGAAAGTCCACACAGACCACCTAGAACTCTTACCATCCTACTAGAATGGAAAGTAAGGAGTTGTCCCTCCCGTTGGAATACTAGTCACCAACTTTCTCTCTCACAATTGTTCTCCCTTGCTAACCCTCCCTATAGTGGGTAGGACTTGCTTTGGTTCTCTCAGCTACCACATCCATAGAAGACAAACAATTTCCAAAGGCAATTGATGTGTCTGAGAAGGCCCCAATACCATTCTATTTATAGGAGGAGTTAGGGTCAGGGTTCCCAGTCTATGTGACAGTGGAAGGAGTTGAAAGATCATGAATTTTTGCAACCTACGAGTGCTGAACCGGTCGACTGGAAACCTAATTGGTCAGTTAACACGCAAGTGGATCAATTTGTCTTGTGAATCGGTCACTTTGCATGTTTTGTAATCACATATGAATTTTGCCACTTCATTTACAATTAATATTAAAAATTAATTCCTTGCACAAATCGAATTGAGCAAGTGAAACGATCAACTTTTCTCATAAATTTGGGAAAGTAGCCAGAACCTTCGATTGGCATGATCGAGCTGATTGGTTCACTAGGTGAACTAGTCGTTGTACCTAACCTAAACCAATCAGTTCACCTAGTGAGCAGGTCGGTTGGTGCCTTGATTCATGCACAACATAGCTAGTTCAATATCTTATCAACCTGACACTCCAAATGGTTGTTTCATTACATGAGTCAATCGGTTAGGAGTCTAGTCAGTCAGTTTGTTGCTTGAATGGAATACCTAAACACTTTAGTAATTACTGCAATCATCATTCAAGATCAAACTCCTCTTCTAGGTCATGACCTATGTGTGTGACCCTATAGGTCCCATATTACATTGGCAGTGAATATCCATAACAACTTATGACATCACAAGCAATGAGTGTTGCCTAGTCCCACATTATTGCTACCCAAGCTTATGACATCACAAGCAATGAGTGTTTCCTAGTCCCACATTATTTCTACCAAAGTAAATTGTAAGTTTGAGAATAACTTCAACCTACAATCTGTGTATGGTGTTATAGTGTTTAAATAGTTCCTTTATCACTGATATCTAGATTGAACTTGCATGGAGTAGTCATCCTCATCAACACTCAATCATATATCCTGAACCAAAGCAGGTTTTCAGAGATATATGTAAGCTCAATATCACATATTGACTCATACATGCATGGTCGTGCATTTCTCAATCTCACTAATCAAGAAGCCTAGGATATCATACTCCAATGGGAGGAAAAAATCCCATATAAATCACTCACAGTCAGTTCCCATGTGTCATAGTCACCAAATCATCATCGTTATGAAAACCATTATTTAGGATTATGTTTGATGATGTCAAAGCATATTGAACAACATGAGATGAATGTATTTACTTTAGGTCTAAGAACCACAATCACCACCAACACTATGAAAGCTGACTATGACTACCATTATAATGGCTTACATGTGCCAGTCTCATGGTGGGTCTATCTAATACACTTTTCTCTAACATGTATATTTTTCCTTGGTTTGATATACCATATCATGACTAATGCAATTTAGTCATCAACCAACACACACTCTAGTCTTATGTGTTATTTTTGTCAATTTGTCTTTGACCATAACAACCAACCAGGGACATAATAAGAATGTATGTACTCTTATCATTGGTATGAACTCATTATTCAAGTCACGTACTTGAAGACATGCATCATTGAGTTATATCATTCTCTATACATTTATTAGGTTACATTATTATCTCATAACTGAATTAAATATAATAAATTGAAAGCTTGCATTTATTTATTAATCAAATTATTTACATATATTATGCCATTACCATCGTCATATGATTGGCTCTCTGGGAATCCATACCAATAGACTCCCCCTTGCACTTAAAGCCAATCATCCAAGAATCATATTACAAGTGATCTAACATGTCCATCGTGATTCTGTTGTGAAAGTGCCTATGTCAAAGGGTTAGCAATGTTGTTCTCAGTTGGTACTCTGCAAATCTTTACATCTCCTAGTGGTATGATCTCTCCTATGAGATGGAACCACCTTTGTGTATGCTTTGAGTGTTGATGTGATCTATGTTACTTAGCTTGTGCAATAGCTCCATTGTTGTCACAATATAGCTGAATTGAGTCACTGATGCTTGGAACAACCCCAAGTTCCGTGATGAACTTCTTGATCCATACAACATCTTTTGTTGCATTTGATGCAGAAATATACCCAACCTCTATTGTAGAATCGGCAACTGTCTCTTACTTGGAACTCGTCTAGCTCATAGCTCTATTGTTTAGACAAAATACAAATCCAGATTGCAATATATAATCAACTTTGTCAGTCTGGAAGCTTGCATCAGTGTAACACTTTACCACCAACTCTTCCTCTCTGCCATAGACCAAGAATTGATCCATAGTCCTTCTCAAGTACTTGAGGATGTTCTTCATAGTTGTCTAGTGAGTATCACCTAAATCTGACTGATATCTACTCATCATGCTCAAGGCATATGAGACATTGGGAAGGGTACACAACATTGCATACATGACTAATCCAATTATTGAGGTATATGTAATTAAACTCATTCCTTCCCTTTCTTCACAAGAACTGGGACTTTGAGCTTTAGAGATGCTAACTTCATGTTGCATGGGCAGGTTTCATCTCTTTGAGCTCTCCATGCTAAACCGCTTCAAAACTTTGTCAATGTATGTGATTTGACTTAGTCCAAGAAGTCTTCTATATCTATCTCTATAAATCTTAATCCCCAAGATGTAGGATGCTTCTCCCAAGTCTGTCATGGAGAATGTATTTCCCAGCCACTTCTTTACCTTGTTTGAAGTATGGATATCATTCCCCATCAATAGTATTCCAACTACATACAATGTAAGGCGTGTCACTATGCTCCTACTAACCTTCTTGTACACACAAGGTTCATCTTTATTTTAAATAAAGTCAAACTCTTTGACTATCTCATCAAAACAAAGATTCCAACTTTGAGATTCTTGCTTCAATCCATAGATTGAAATTTGTTTCTTACATACTTTATTTGCATTCTATATTTATAAAACCCTCAAGTTGTGTCATATACACATCCTCAAGAAGATTCTCATTAAGGAATGCAGTTTTAACATCCACTACCAAATCTCATAGTCGTGATAAGTTGTAATAGCAAGCATGATCTTGATGGACTTAACCATGGCCACTAGAGAAAAGGTTTGTTCATAGTCAACACCTTAAACTGGTTTAAAACCCTTTGCAACCAATCAGCCCTTATAGGTTTGTACTTTACCATCCAAGTCGGTCTTCTTCTTGAAGACCCACTTGCATCCTCTAGGTTTTACCCCTTTAGGTGGATCCACCAAAGTCCAAACTTTGTTGGTATACATAGATTCCATCTTAGATCTCATGACCTCAAGTCATTTCTCAGATTTTTCTCCCTCTATATCTTTTAGATAGGTTTTTGTCTCATAATCTATAACCAACTCATTGCCTTCCTGATTCACAAGATATCCAAATCTCTCAAGTTCAAGGTGTGTCCTATTCAATCTACATGTTACTTGTGTTACTTGAGGAATTTGAGATTCCACAACACTTTGTGATTCTCTTTTTTCCTCTTGTACATTTTCATATTAATGCTTTGTTGTTGGTCTTTAACCTCTTTGAGTTCCAATTTATTCCCACTAATTCCTTTGGAAAAAAATCCTTTTCTAGGAATACAATGTCTCTGGCAACAAACACTTTGCTGTCAAATAGGGAATAAAAGTAATATCCTTTCGTCTCCTTGAGATATCCATCAAAATAACATTTATCAGATTTAGGGCCAAGCTTTTCAATAAATATTTTCCTTACATAAGATTCACATCCCCAAATCCTCATCAAAGACACATTGGGATACTTCTCAAAACCATATCTCATATGGTGTCTTTTGAAATGACTTAGATGGTACTTGGCTTAGTGTAAATGTGGCGGTTTCTAGAGCATAACCCCAAAAGGTAGTCAGAAGCGCAGGTAAACTCATCATTGATCACACCATATCTAGTAATGTGTGATTCTTTCTTTCTGATACACCATTGTGTTGAGGTGTTCCAGGTGGAGTCTTCTAGGATATAATCCCTTGGGCTTTAAGAAGGTCCTCAAACTCTTAGCTTAAGCATTCTCCACCTCAATTAGAATGAACTACCTTAATAGTTTTCCCAAGTTGGTTATGTACTTCATTCATAAATTCCTTGAACCTGTCAAGAGTTCTTAACTTGTGTTTCATCAGGAAAACATAACCGTACTTGCTGAAGTCATCAGTGAAGGTAATGAAGTATTGATACCCACCTCTAGAGATTGTTCTAAAAGGCCCACATACATCAGTATGTATGAGTCCCAATAGATCACTAGCCCTCTCATTATTACCAATGAAAGTATTCTTAGCCATCTTGCCCAACAAATAAGATTCACATGTCTCTATTGATTCAAAATTGAAAGAGTCCAGATAACTACCTTTACATAATCTAGATGTGATTCTCATTTATGTTCCCTAAGGTAAGTTTTGTTTGATTTGTTGAGTTTTAGTCTTTTGGTATTTACGTTATAAACATTTTTCTTTAGATCTAGCAAATAAAGACCATAAGATTTTGGGGCACTGCCATAAAAGATCCCATCTTTAGAAATAGAAAATTGCTCATTTTAAATATGGAATTCAAATGCATCCTTGTCTATACAAGATACAAAAATGACATTTCTATTTATAGTAGGTACATAATATAATTTCATTAACTCTATTACAAGTCTTGTTGGAAGAGATAAACTATAGGTTACAACTATAGTGGTCACAATTCTTGCGCCAGTTGCAACTCCTAGTTTGACCTCACCCTTTGCCAAAGTCTTACTTCTTTTCAGATCTTGCATATTCGAACATATGTGAGATAGTACCCATGATGAAGAATTAGATACGTTTATCTCTACACTGTATATACCTGAAGTGGAGATCACTATCCCCATCTTCTTCCTAAATGCCTTCAAGTACAAAGGATGAGTTCCTTTTGTACTTTTCTTTCTCCTTATCTTGAGAGTTAAAGTAGTGGATTTATGCTTGGCCTCACAACACTTTGTGGCTTTTATTTCATCCTTAGACTCAAATTTGTTGATCACTATCAAGGGGTTGTCGTTCTTCATCATTACTTCAGCATGAATCAACGTACCAAGAAAATTTGACATTGGCCTGGACATATTATTCACATGATAACATACAATAAAGTGGCTATATGATTCTTTCAATGATTTCAGAATAATATTTATGGCCAAATCTTAGTTCAAAGAGAATCCCAGTTCTTCAAGATGATACACATCCAATCATATTGAGCATATGTTCTTCTACTGAGTTTCCTTCTATCATCTTACACTCAATACGACATCATATCTTTGTTGCTATGTGATATTATGGTTCATTTTTGTAAGATGTGTTACCATTTCAAGAATCCCCATTTCCTCACACTACTCATAAAACTCATAGTTCATGCAGCTTAGTATAAGGTGCTTTGTGTCCAAGGCATCGTTGGCATGCTTCTGATAAGCATCCACTTTTTTCCTAAGCACATCAGGAGCATGTATTTTTGGCACTGGTTTATCAAGGACGTAGAGCTTGCACTCTTTATTGAGCACCCTTCTCAAAGTCCAAAACTAGTTATGGAAATTTATCCCGTCAAGTTTTTCCTTCGTAAGGATTGATCGCAATACTGATTTGTTCTCATTTGGTTCTACAAGAGAAAATTTGCAATTTGTCAAAACCCTTTTATTTGATTTGATTTGAAAATTTGATGATATTAATTAGGTCTTTAATTAATTATGGCTCCCACTATTTTAATGAAATTGATAACCCTCACATATCAATTTGAAACATTGTAGCGTACAATATTCTAGTGGGCCAAGATCCAAAATAATTCAACTATGACCCGGCCGATGCCAACATCCATAGTAAATTATCAAGGTAGGAAACTTTTTCCAATTGCATCATATGTAACTCTTGGATAGATGATATGCGCAACACTTTCCATAATCATCCACATGCTTTTGGTGCTTAATCTCATTAAGATCACATTGTTAAGCCTGGCCCAAAAATTGACATAATAATAATGCACCCTGCTTAGTGGGCCCACATCATTACCATCACACTTCCATGAGATATACGGTGCACCACCCTTGAGGTACCCACACTTAGTCGATTAAAATTTTCATGTGTGCTACTTTTGAAAAGCATCTAAGACTTAATATTTAATTGAGGGAGTTTGTATTTATAAATACATATACTTTATCCACTCACCATATATATATTATGTATCATATACATGATATATTCCACCATGAAAATATGCAATAAATAAAAGTGATGGTTATGGCCAGCCTAATGTAATTCCCTGGATCCACATGGAATTACCACAACCAAGGGTCCACATCACATGCATAAATCTATTGTTGATGAAGATCTATGCTCGCCAATCTGGGTTGATCAGTTCAACCCTTGAACCGATCGGCTCACCTCTTGGATGGTCATTTGATCATCTCACCGATCATCTGGTCCGGCTATCCACCATTTGCTGGCTCCTCCAGCTGATATGTAGGATGCACCACTCGATGGGTTTAGCTTTCCTCCTCGGTCCTCCTCGATACTCCTTTCGGTCAGCTCACCTCTGAGACGGTCGTCTAGCTTCGTCTTTCTTCTATGTTGTAAGATGAAAGTAAACTATCCTACTATTACATGATTATTGAGAAACCTCAAGTTACATTTAAGGGGAGAAAAGTTAGGAGAGAAATTAAACTTTTACATTTGAAAGATAAGATAGAGACTCGGTACACAAACTGAGATAAATAGGATAAATCAGCCACACAACCATGCACAGACAATTAGAGTTATTAGCCATAACCACGCTATACAACCACCATCAAGACTCACTTTTAGGGCGACATGTGTGAATTGTGTATATATATATATATATATATATATATATATATATATATTAGTTTTGGATTATGTGTGGTATTTGATTGGAAAAAATTATTCACATGACATGCAATAATTAAACAATAAAACTATGAATATGATCATATCGTTTATCCCAAAATATAATAGATTGGTGTGGCTCTGATACCACTGTAGGTAAATATGGCTACAGAATAGACAAAAAAAAATACTACCATATTCTCCATAAACCAGCGGATCGCGTCAATAACTATAAGATTGAAAGGATGATTTTGAGGATAAACCTGGTCCTGGAGCAAGTCCAGTGACATCTCCTCATTGTTGTAGTCATGCTACACTCCTAGCTACACTAGCACTTATCTACAACTCCTCCATAGACAGTAGACTCCGATGGCATATGTAGCAACTCCTCCACGGACTACAAAATGACGTTGTCCTCCTAGCAATGGGCAAAAGCCACCTTGCCTCTATGTAAGTCCACGCATACTGCCTAGAACTCCTATCGTCCTACTAGAATGGACAGGAAGGAGTTATCCCTCCTGTTGGAGTACTAGTCACCAAATTTTACTCCCACAATTGTTCTCCCTTTCTATCCCTCCCTTTATCGGGTAGGACTTGCTCGGGTTCTGTTGATTACCACAATCAGACAAGACAAATAATTGTCAAAGGCAATTGATGTGTCTGCTAAGCCCCTAGTACCCCTATATTTATTGGAGGGGTTAGGGTCAGGGTTCCCATTTTGTTTGGGAGTGGAAGGGATCAGAAGATCATCAATTTTCACAAATTGTGAGAGTTGAACCGGCCGGTTGGCAACCAAACCAGTCGGTTAACAGGCGAGCCAATCAGTTTATCATGTAGACCAGTCAATTTGCTTGTTTCCTAATCACATATGAATTGGCAATTTGTTTCCAAATTATGTTAAACATTAATTCCTTACACAAATTGAATTGAGCAAGTGAAATTATCATCTTTTCTCATGCATTCGGGAAAGTCACCAGAACCTTCGGTTGGCACGACTGAGCCGATATGTTCACTAGGTGAACCGATCATCTTACCCAACCTGATCCAATTGGTTCTCCCAGTGAGCCGATCAGTTGGTATCTTGATTCATGCATAACATAACCAATTAAACGTCCAATCAACCTCATACTACAAACGGTCATTCTGTCACATGAGTTGATCGGTTGGGAGTCCAATTAGTCATTTTGTTGCTTGAATTGAAAACAAAACACTTTAGTAATCAATACAATCATCATTCGATACCCTATAGGTCCTATATTACATTGGTAGTGATTGTCCATAACAACTTATGACATCACAATCAATGAGTGGTGCCTAGTCGCACATCTTTGTTACCCAAGAAAATGGAAAGTTGGAGACAAACTTCAATATAAAATCTATGTATCATGTTACAATGTTTGTATAGTTCCTTTGTCACTGATATTCAGATTGAACAAGAGGCATGACGTAGTCATCCTCATCAACATTCAATCTTATTTCTTGAACCAGAGCAGACTATCTGAGATATATGTAAGCTCAATATCACATAGTGACTCACATGTGCATGGCCATGCATTTCTCAGTCTAGAAAATCAAGAGGCATGGGATATCATACTCCAATAGGAGGGACGAATCTCATCTACATCACTCACAGACAATCCACATGTGTCACAGTCACCCAATCATCACCATTATGGCAACCCGTATTCAGGATTACATTTGTTGATGCCAAAGCATACCGAACGACATGTGATGAGTGTAGTGACTTTAGGTCTAAGAACCAAAATCAACACCAATACTATAAAAGCTGACTTATACTACCATTTAAATGGCTTCCATCTGTCAGTCTTATGGTGCGTCTATCTGATACATTGTTCTCTAACATGTATTTGTGTTTGGTTTGATATACCATATCATGTCTAATGAGATTCTGTCATCAACCAACACACACTCTAGTATTATGGTGGAAATGGCATCTCGGCCCCAGGGACTACCTTTGTTGGGTAAGGGTTATACTCGTCTTTTCCCCTTTCTTTTTTCACCTAAGTGAACCTAGGTGCCAGCATGGCACGAGCCGATCGGCTCGGCCATGGTTCCATGGCGCGCTAACTTTACGCAGTCAGCTACTTAGGTGGCTAGGCCTGATTGGTCAAGAATAGATTAATTTGTAATAAATCAAGAAAATCATAGGATTATCCAAATATAGCATATAAATATATGTGTTTGACTAAAAAAATATGAAGAATCCAATGAAATTGGTTCAATCACCTAATTCAATCCTAAAATTTAGAAGTGCATATATGTAAACCCTAATTTCATAATATTAATGAAATAGATGATCATGATGGTCTTAATGAGTAAAGTCTAATCCTTTTAGATAAAAAGAGCATCTTGAATCTAATTTGAGATTAGGAATTCATTTGATATCAAAATTAGGGGTTCCTTAGTTAAAAAGTATCAAAACATGATAATTAGACTTTTGGAAGCCTAACCCTAATGAAACCCTAGTTTGGTCCCATTACCCTAACTTGGACACCAAGTCAGCCTTAATGATAATTGAACATTATAGTAATACTTGGATGTTATTCATTAATTTTGGGGTGATTGGTCTATTGGTTGCACTTGCTCATATTTACTTGGACATTAAGTCTTCTCTGAGAAAGGTACGTGGTTACGGCTATGCATACTCGCCTTAATGACTTTTGAGTTTTACAAAGTTTCTTGATTGGATTGCAATTAAACTACTTGAATTTTTATTTATTTCCTGCATTCTATAAGGCCCATATGAGTATCAGATTATATGAATATAACTTGCTCGAACCCCATGCTACATCTGGATGTATGGACATTAAAAGAAACTTGTTGAGATAGTTATGATCAAGCCCCTCGGTGGGAGGTCACAAAAGGTCAAGTCCTACAGGAAAATGTTGACCTGGCATCAAAGGTGGCCTAAGTCCACCGTCGAGACAAAATTGTGGAAGAGGGTATTCCCAAAGATTGAACATAAGTTAGGATTGAGCAGTTATAATACAATTTGCAAGTTCAATTATAAAATAATATGTGTTGCTATGGTTGTTTATATTGTTACACCTAGATGCAAATATTTCGTTTCCCCCACATACTCAGTATATTTCGATATACTAACTGTGTTTTTATTTCACGCCACTTTAAGTTAAACTATAATTAATGATGAAAAGTAGACAAGCAGAGAAGAAAACACCAAAATAAAAGATCTAAAATTATTCTGGAGGATTTAGATAGTTATATTTATTTCCTGTTGTAACATTTAGATTTTCATTCCATGTAACTCCCTTGAAGAGAACATATCTTCATATTGTTATTAAACTCTTTTTCATACAATGAAATTTTTTATTATTACTAGTTATTTGCTAAATCTTGATGATGTATATATGATAATGACTCTTGTCCTCTTGGTCCACCTTAATTAGGGATAACATAAAGAGGGGGTCGTTACACCCTCTCTCCATACACTATCACCCCCTTTCTATTCATTACAACCTCTCTACATTTGATATTTCTTTTTCTTTCTCATTTCACACTCTCTCCATTCATTATCTCTCTCCAAGCACAGTAATTATGATACTTTAAAAAAAAACTATGAGAAAATGGATGCACTATGCTAATAATGCTCTACACGTGAAGTACAGATATAACTTTTGGTAGAAGCAGTATTAGATAAATAATTTTCCTTGTTGAAAGTTGAAACACGCTCTTGCTGCAAGTAACCCCCACATGACGGAGGGTTGCACGTGACCCAAACATTTTCCTTCCTTCGGCAAATAATTTCACGCCGGAGTTCATATTTATACTTTTGTATTAGTACTAGCAACACACACGTGCATATGCACGTGCCCCATTGAACATGTTTATTTTACATTAAATAAAAAAAATAAAACTTTCCAAAAAGATAATTATAATCTCATAACTGCTAAAAAGGATAATGGTCCTTTTATCATAAAAGAAAAAAATATAAAATTAAACAAATATAAAAGACAGAATGGTTTGTTATGGATGTAGTTAGTTGAGATTTGGGAGGAATACGTGGTGAGAGAGGAAGGGAAGTGTGGAGTTAGAGTGGATTTGTTTGACTCGGAGAGAGGGAAGGAGTTTGTTAAGAAATAGAGTAAATTTTGGAGTAAATATGTGGTTTGAAGGTGAGGAGTGGGGAGAACTTGTGTATAGAGGGGGGTGGGGTAGTTGAGGAAGGAAGAGAGATGGGCTTAGCAAACGTGAAGTTGTTGGGTGGAGGGGTTTGGTAGACGTGGTTTTAATGTGAGGTGGTTTTGGAAGGAAAGAGAAATTAGGATAAAAACGGAACAAAATAGACAAAAAAACGTCAGAAGAGAGAAGGTCAAGGAGAATGTAGGATAAACAACAAACTCGCTCTTTTTATAGTAGTATAGATGAACGTGTCTAAGGAGCTCGAGGCATGAACATGTCTAAGACGCTCGAGGAGGCCGTGCCTTCTTGCTTCTAGCGGCCACCGCCAGAAAAGGCACAAGTTACTCGCAAGGCCCTTACAGGTTTCAGCAGCATGGAATCCGTAAGGTCAATAACAAACAAAGCCAACATGACAAAGGAAATAAATGAGAGTCAGAACATCACATACAACTCCCGGACCCTACTAGCTGCCCCCCCCCCCCCCCATTGCAACTCTCTGTATCGCTGCTCCAACTGCAAAAGTTGTCACCGACAAACCTCCCTGGTTCATTGCTTATCATTCACATGCTACTCCTGTTCTGCCGTGTGTTAAATTCAGACAGATAGCACATCAACAACGTAGGTAAGTAACATCTGAAATTAGAAGTGAGAGAGAGAGAGACCATACCCAGTTCAAATTTGCTGTCCATCTTTTAACCACACATTATAGATGACAAGCAAAGCCCCCAGAGATTCCCAGTTCTGTTTCCACACTTCAAGCGTACAAGTCACAGAGTCCTCCCGCCACTCTCTCCCATTGATTGAGGAATCTACGAAAGATGAGGGCGTGATTCCACTTCAATTTCAGTGTAACTCGCCTTCATTCCCGTTAAATTTTCCGTCCTGCTCCCCCTTTGACATCTCAGGCTCATGGGCCCGAAACAAGCTTAGCTCCAGAAGCAAGCATCTCCATCGATGGCCATAAATATGAGGTCACGAGTGAGACGGAGGTGGTCGTCTGTCACCATATCTATTGCAAATCGGAGAACTTGGGCCCAATTGGGTCGCCACTGTGTATACTAGTCTATCATTAGTCCTACCGCAGTGTAAAATTTTATTACGATGATGATGATGTTGATGATGGGAAGAAAAGACACTGTCAAAAGGCCAGAATTATGCTATTCAGAGTCCACCCTCTCTGAAAGCAACTTTTCATGGTTTTCTAAGCTATTTCGGAGAGAGCCACTTCCATAAATTATTTAAAATTGTACAACTAAAAGGCCTTATTTGCTATCCCATGGCCGAGTGGTCGGCATGCAAATGGGAAAGGTCAGTGAGTCACCAGTAGCCAACTTCACAAGCAAGCTGTATCATGAAGAGATCCATAAGTTTGTCATCTGGGGAATAAAAGGCTGTTGGGGGCTCCCCTGATCCCAACTTGCATGCAGAGAGCTCCCCTGTCAGAAGGAAAAATCGGGTTGATTACTTCTACAGAACGTCATGGACGGCTCAATAATTATAGGTATAGAAAAAGGTCAAAGTGGGGAACCCTTGAAATCTCCAGTAAAACCACCAAAACCAAAAAGATGTGGGGCCACTTGACAGATTTGACACACTCCACTTGCGGCTGGGTATTGTTGCTCGTGTGGAATCGTAGACGGGGCCGGTGCCGCTATTGACACATGTCATCCGACTGCAACGTACACCGAAACAAGATGGCTCTTCTTCTTCTTTGGGTTTCTCTTTAGATACGAGAATTTTATAGCAAACTCCGACAACGTGTATGCCTCATTTCTGCTCGCCCCTTTCACCTTCAGAACTATACAAGTCGTTTTCATTCATGAACACAAGCGGAAGCAAAGTCTCATGTTCTTAATAATATGGGTCTCAGTTTTAGGAGGTATCACATGATATGAGTATCAAATTAACGATATAACGAACGCAACGATGAAAGTTATATGTATGTTTATGAGTATCAAACTTATGATATAACGAACGCAACGACGAAAGTTATATGTATGTTTTTTCCAGAAGGAAACCTAATACATCAAAGTTCCAAAGCATTGTCTAAAATATGAATACAAAGCTACTCTAGATAAATCTTACTTATGTATTGCAGATCGCTCCCCACCGGGCTAGTTTTTTTTATGTTTGTACTGATCTTGAAGTTCTAGCATCAAGCTGTGTAGCACCTTCAATCTAGTGAAGTTGTATCCCATTACCATGCATTCATAAAAGAACTATGTGAGTGAACAATACTGAACTTACGTTGAATGTATATTCATCGTAGCTTTAGTCACATGTTTAGTTTGCATCAATATTTCTCATTTTGCTTTATAATTGGCCCTGGTTTTAGTTTGTGTTAATTAATTTGCTAGACTTTGAAGTTTTTTATTTATATTTTCATGGCAAGCTTGAGCTTGATCTATGCATACCAGTGCGTGACAATGCTAGTGTTGACCGATCAGTGAGTGGGTGTTATGAGGAGGCCGCCTCTTGTAGGGTCTGAGGGAGTGTCCTTGTTACGACTCCACCTTCCGATAACCCCCAATTAAGGGAGACCGAGAGGTCGAAGTCGCACCCATAACTTCCGGATCAAAGGTTCGGCACTTAATCAAGAACAATTATTAAATTTCAACAATCTATATTGAAAAGTTGTAATAAAAATTTCCATACCTTTTGAAAATTTTGGATTACTATCTATGTAAGCATTCTACTCTAATTAATCCTCCTTGCATTTTACTTCATGTATTTCACAATATGACGATTTATTGTTTGTTCTTTTGGCTTGAACCTAAAACGTCGATAAATAAAACATCGGTCAGCCGAAGCTGGTATATGGGGGAAACAATAAACGTGCAACTATGATAACAATGTAATCATTCAATTAATCATTTAACAACCAAGATAACGTTTTAAATATAACTTCACGATCCATGAGTACCATATCCTCTCTGCTATCCCTGCAGTGGACCTGGATACTACCTTCCTTATGGTAGATCCCCATTAAACCCCTCATGGTCTCACCTATAGGTGAACCAGTTTCTAGGGTTGAGTCACATGGCACTACTCGTAAGTAGCCCACTCCTTAACTCATGGCAGGCTAATGGGTCTCATGGCACTACACTTGGTAGCCCAATTTCTAACCCACGATAACCTAGACCTTACTCTATGTTACCCCTTTTTAGCCTTTACAAGCCACAGAGGTAGATTTGGATCTAAGCCAGTTATATATATTCATAGTGATAATCGTAGTCACTTTATAGTTGCATGAAATAAAAGGCATCCAACAGTAATTTTCAAGCAACCGATAAAATCATTCGGAAATCACCGTGAAACTAAAGTGATTATTCATAAGCGTAACCACATACCTGATTTGATGATTTTACAAGCATTAAGAAAATCCAACCAAGAAAGCAATCCAAGCAAGCAATTCAACAATCGCATAATTCCTGAAAAGAATATGTACTCTTGTTTATTACACACTTTATCAAGAATCTACTTTATTGACTTGGATTCACTTTCTAGGGTTTCTAATCCGCATTAAGGTTTCATTAATCTTCATTAGGGTTTCTTATATTAATTTCTCAAACTTTATCCCTTTTAGGTCAACAAACCCTAAAATACTCTTTTCTACTCATATAAACCCTAATTGCTCAAATATCCATTTTAATAGTCTTTTATACCCAAACTGACTTAGGATCATCATATCTCTATTTATTCATGGATTTGAACAAATAAAACAACAAAAGCCATATTCACCTAAATTAGGGTTTTCAAGCTCATTAATGCATATTCATGCACGAAACCCTAAATTAAGCCAATTATATAAAAAGATCATCTTTTTAGATCCTATTTTCACTTTTATTAACAACAGATTAATATTGGCTTGAATTATCCAAAGAACATCATCAGATCCATCTATCATCAAATCTAAGAGTTTTTCATTAATTAAATCATTAAAGATGATAACTTTATGTACTTTTCAAATTTCAAGCATATTTATACACATAAACTCTAAATTAGACTAATAACGTGCAAAGTTCATTCTTTTCGATCTTAATGTACCTTTTTACAATTAATAGGTTATTATCAACTTTAATCACCCATTAAACTCTGCTAATTACATTAATCATCTCAAAGTAGAGTTTCTTAATCGTTAATTCATTAAAGTTGATAACTTACACTACTTTTTGAATTTTAAGAGGAATTAGCTTCTAAATATATTTTTATTGAATTCCCCTCGTTCTGAGGATCAATTTTCATATAAGATTTGTCTCAATCCAAGTTTCCTAGAATTAGTTATGATTTTTGCAAATAAAACATAAAGTGACCAATAGGGAGGTGCCACGTAGGCAACAAACTCCCATGCACGTACCTCGCGCACGCCCAAACTTCATTTATAATGAATTGAAGATTTTGACCATGCGTAAGTAATGTCTCCTATAGCTCGTGGAGGGGTATAACGGTCAAAATCCCCTCCGACATTCTTCTTCCTCACGCAGCTTGGGTGTGATGCCCTAGTTGTCAATCTGTAGAGGTCCGTGAATCACCTCCACCATCACGAGGCTCGGAACTCAACGTCAACGGTGCCCCTAGCTCTGCCGCCTCCTTGCGCACCTGGGTGTCGCGTGATCACAGCCGAAGGCGCCGTTAGCCTGCTCCTCGGGCCAAGTTTCTACGGCCATCCTTGCAGCCCGACGGCTGCCTTTGAGCGCACCCTAGGGCACAACCTCAATGGTTGTGCTTCACCTCGGCTCCGGGGCACTCCTGGGTTTCATCGAAACCATGCATTAGCCCTTTCCAACCTCTTACTCGTGCTGCTTCATATATCTAGGGTTTAAGGGCAAAGACGAGGAAGAAGAAGAAGGAAAGAAAAGCTTTCTCAGGATTATCTATAACTCAGACCAAACACTCCACCCCTTATATAGGGGTGAGTATGAAGCCCTAAGGCATGCCTCCTTGAGGAATCAAGTCCTATTCTTGAAAGGAAACATACCTTCCTTGGTTGTGAAGCAACCATCTTTCTCTTTCATTATTTCCTTGATAATTATGTTATTTGAATATTTATAAATTTGAAAACCTTTTCCCTTATTCTCTTTATTCTTGCTTTTTAATTCTTTGACACGAATTTCTATTTCCTTTAATAGAAATTACTTTCTTTTTAACAATACTTCATAATTCATTAATAATGTATCACATTATCCTTTTATTTTTGCAAATTTGGTATTTTCTCTTTCTTTCCTCTTTATTGGGACTCCTTGAATCCCAAGAAATTCTATTATTTCGAAATCCTTTTTATTGGATACTCATTATCCTTCTATATGCATCTAAATGCATTATTCTTTATTATTTCTCATTATCTCGTTTATTTCTTATCAAAATAGCTCCTTTTGATGATTTCTCTTTATTTCTCTTTTGTTTTCCTCATTGGTATTCCTTTTATCATTAGGAATCCTTGGGATATGAAATTACACTAAGGATACTCAATTGTACCTCTTTTTACTTATTTTCCACATTTTACCATTGTTTTCAATTTCTTTCTTAATAAAGAAATACTTAATTGATCTTTTCTTTTCTTATTGCACTCTTTATGCGACTTTGGACTCCTTGGAACCCATGAGGCACGAAATCCATCCTTGGATTATATCTCTTTGCCTTCTAGAGGTTTCTACCTCTTTCTTTTCTCAGATATTCAATTATTCATTTACTAATTGAATTTTCCTATTATTTGGGCCCAATAGCCAATAAAGCCCACCACACAAACATCGAGGCTATTGTAAACAAAATCTATTTATTCCAAATACATTATATCATTATTTGTTTAAATATCTTTAATATGAGAAATTACATTTCTCAGCAAATAAACCCAAAAATTGGGGTTGTAACATCCTTCCCCTCTGATAAGAATTTTGTCCTCAAAATTCCATCAAGTAAACAAACAATTCAGGATAAGACTTTTCCATGTCCATCATTGGCCCCTATGTGGCTTTACCGCACTCATGGCGCTCCCAAAGAACCTTTATCATTACATATTATTTTCTCTGAGTTCTTTCATCTTGGCGTCTATAAACTGCACAGGTGACTCAGGCCATTTCAGCCTCCCTTGGGCTCACTAGGTTCATTGTTCAGCACATGGTCTATGTATCTCACATAGTGGTCTAAATTGGACACATGGAACTCATCACACATTACTTTATCCTGAGGGGTAAGATCAAACTTAACCTTCTCCACCAAACCATGTCAAAAGAACCCATGCATCGGGGACTCAACTCTCTTAGCTATAACTTAGAGGGGTCGGATTTTAATGTCACATATCCTCCCACAGTGAACTATATGTCAGTCTACTTTGCATCTACTCATGACTCATGTTGTCCATGGGCTCCTTTCAGCCATTGCAAGATCAAAGCAACTCCATCTGCACACACTGTGGTCCATTTCTAACCATCACGTGGTCCTTTCACCAACATCACCTTACTGAAGTGGTGACCGACACAACCTCCCCTACAGAGCTTCTTTAAATCCCGATACTGGCTATGGTGGTCATCATCACATCTTTCATTGGACAAGAACTATCTCTAGATATCACCCTGAACGAGCACACATGCTCTCATCAGACCCTCTAGTCTGGATCACACTAACCATTATTTAGGGGTGATAAACTGTACTAACATAGAGTTCTTCATGTAACTACTTCCACCTTTTGGAAGGAAAACTTTAGGTCAAAATCAAGAACTTTTGTACTCACCTCATGGTGTAGTTGAACCATATCTCTCATAGGTAGTTCAACCAGATTTTTCCTTGACAGAACTCTTTCTTTCTCATGTCATCCAGGTAAGGCGATCTACCATAACCCATATTACATCTCGACCTTCCTTGATCCAGGTAAGACTTACAACATCCATAGTGAGGAACTACCTTTATCTTTCGGGGACTCTTTATCCTTTATATCAATGCACTTGGTTACTGGTGTTCATCCTTCACCTTCTATCATGAATGGCAACATACCTCAGGTAGCCTCATCTCCAACATCCATCGTACTGCTACCACCCATTATCTAAGTAGTACTATGGTGTATGGCGATCTTAAAATCACGATTTCTTGTATGTCATGATTCCTCAAGATCGATTCCTCAAACCCTAAACCCCTCTCATTAGGGTTTTACCACCTTCTTATCTAAAGAAGTGTATCTGAGGTTCTATCACCATCCTTTCATTATATCAAGGACTAAACTGGCTAACCAAATAACCATTAACTTGTTCAACAGATCTCGTTACAACTGAGTGTTATCCCAACACATCTCATTTCCAAACTTAAGGTTAGCTTAACAACCTCTTATAGCCAAACTAGGCATCTATATCTCAACCAGAGCATCCATTACCACTTCACATCCTTAGGTATTAGGTAATGTTGATGACATACACCTCCATGTTCTTCACTTTACCTTGAGATCATATTCTTGGTGATCAACTCAACCTTGTATGACTCATTTTTCATTATAAAAACATCCTCATAAGGTGACTACCTCATTTCTCTTTAACTTTTGCAAACCATCCATGTATCATTCACTTTACCAGGGCATGTTATCCTCTCTATCCTCATGCCTCATAGCAACGTTCCAACTCACATCATCTTTTATCCTTAGTGTATGACATGTGTAATGTCCTATCTCTCACTCCCATAACAAGAAGAAATAAGCATTTGGCAGTCGTCCAAATACAGAGTTCTTCCTATTCTAAGAGTAGAGATGGTACATCCCACCTTGCCAGTACACCTTCAAATCTAAATCGAAATGTGCCATTTATGCCTTTATATTACAATCATCTTGCTATCAAAGTCTCCTCCATGGAAAACTGGTCTCGAACCTACTTGGGTCACCACACAATCCTTGGTCATCTCCTCTGGGTCTATAGGGTGCCGACACTTTTGGGGTCATCCCCCTTCCCTTATGCATTCAGAGAGTTCCCTACTCATCTGCCCTTTGGGTCCCATGAGTTCATGAAGGTGATCAATCTCCTAACCCATGGCCCTCAGACAATGATAGTTGTTACCTCCTGACCCTATGGTCATGTGCAACTAAGGAATTAGGCAACTCCTATTTCCATCGATCTTATCCCTACCCGACCCTAGGATAGACTTGGGATTCCATTATAGTACATGTTCAACTTAGAACCTTACCCAAGCCTTCATCATCTCTCTCTGCATTCCTGGGCTTCCTTTCATCCTTTCATAAGGGTCATGGTGACATGCCTACCTTGGTCAGGACCCATACTGGTTACCTCTATGGTAACACATCCACATGCACTTAGAGATGGATATCTATGGGTTTACATGTTCCTTCTCATACCATGTACTTTTCACTTAGCTTCTCACGATCTTATGAAACCTCTTTAGGTTACCTTAACCAATAAAACTGGTATACACCCTACAAAAGGGTCCCTCTCCCAGGATGGGACGAAACTACAACTCTTGACCACAAGGTCACAAACATCCTTAGGTCTAGGGTTTACATCCATATGCTTAACCCTAGTAAGCTATTAAGGCACAAGCAGACCACTAAACCCGGCTAGGTCATCTGGGTTCTCATTCTTCAACATTAGATCAAGGTCATACCTTCCCATGTCATCAAATTAGGTTGGAGGGGTTTTCCAAACATACCTTAAACATAAGGGGTTTTCCTTTCCTCTGAACATAAGGAGTATCATGCTCGCATCTATAGAAACTCAACTCTCATCATGAGCATTAGGTACACCACTTCCCCTCTTAGGCCTAGGAACCCTAGGTTCACTTTTAGGTGTCCATTTGCACACTCTCTCTCTTAACCACGAATCAGGCATGCAAAAGGCATGACATGCACTTCCTCTCATCCTTCTATTCGAGCAACACTTCAGAGTTGAGTCCTCCTCAAGGACAACCAACAAGGTACAAGGTCTCACAACCTATTACTAAACCTCTCCAGGGTATACAAAACTTCTTCTTCCTTTCTTAGAAGGTAAACACTTATACCATAGGCACATAGGTGCCAAAAGCCTCATCCTCTCTCTAGGGTTTGGTTCTTCTCATGGCAACCAAGACATCATTAACCTCTAAGGATTAAGCATGTGGCGACCACTTTCATCCACTTAAGTCGCATCATTCTCAACTCCCTACTTCCTCATAACTCGGAGTCTAGGATTCCAACCTTCTTGCTTGGTTTCCTGCTCTCTCTCTCTCTCTCTCTAGAGCTAACCATACAACCAACCTCACCATTAGAGGTCCTTTTTTCATGAAGGGTCAACCTCAAAAGCATGCCCCTACCTGGATGAAGCCTACGTTCAACTCATGTTCGCTCAAGGTTATCCATAGCCCTTATGTTTATCACATAAGCTATCCCTCAAACTCTCATGGCCAGGGTTTCCACCTATTACTCGCACTACTGACACATTATGGGTGCCTATTATGACCATATAAGCTCATGGGATTTCCATAGGTTCTTCTCTAACCTCATTAATGAAGGAGTTATCCTTCACTCTAACATGCACGACCCTTCCCAGGGTTGGGTTGCCAAAGGTGCTAGGTTGCCCATGGATCATATGGCATCCCAAATGCATGTCCTTTCAAGCACCTGGTCTATCGTGATATCTATTCACCACTTCATATCTCTCTAACCAACACCTAGGGTTAGGGTTATCATCATCCTCAGAGGATGTGCCAGGTCTCTACTTGCAATGGAGATTTCTATCTCCAAGACTAACTTTCTTGACTTATCCTCCTGACAAGAAGGTCTATCCTTAGGTCTCTCCTGAGGGCATGACAACTTATGTCGTACGACCTAAGCATGTATCTGTTCCTTTACACTTAATCTATTAAGCTTATGTCCATGACATCTTATTTACATGTTTTTTATTAATTTGGTGGAGGATTCCTTAGACCTTATTAACCTTACCCATACCTCAAGAAGGTGAGGAGAAGAGAGAAAACCCTAATCCTTAAGGTCCTTAACAGAATTTGTGATGAGAAGGGATGAATAAGATGAGTAAGTCATAAAGGTAACTTATTTCGATTCATACCCTAAGACTTTGGCCAGGCAGTCACACGGATCCGAGAGTCCTCGTATTCCGACTAGTGGTGCAGAGGAAAATATTGCCAGCCTCCGGCTGTGATCCTTTTCTAGACACCTCCGTCTTTCGGATAATCCTCTAATAACTCCCTTGGGTTCTATGGAGTTTGAAAAGTTTAATAATTATTAATGGTTAAGTGAGGAACCTACGCTCTGATAGCAAATGTTACGACCCCACCTCCCGATAACCCCCAATTAAGGGAGACTGAGAGGTCGAAGCCGCACCCATAACTTCCGGATCAAAGGTTCGGCACTTAATCAAGACCAATTATTAAATTTCAACAATCTATACTGAAAAGCTGTAATAAAAATTTTCATACCTTTTGAAAATTTTAGATTACTATCCATGTAAGCATTCTACTCTAACTAATCCTCCTTGCATTTTACTTCATGTATTTCGCAATATGATGATTTACTATTTGTCCTTTTGGCTTGAACCTAAATGCCGACAAACAAAACGTCGGTCAGCCGAAGCTGGTATGTGGGGGAAACAATAAATGTGCAACTATGATACCAACGTAATCATTCAATTAATCATTTAACAACCAAGATTACGTCTTAAATATAACTCTGTGATCCATGAGTACCCTATCCTCTGTGCTATCCCTGCAGTGGACCTGGATACTACCTTCCTTATGGTAGATCCCCATTAAACCCCTCATGGTCCCACCTATAGGTGAACCAGTTTCTAGGGTTGAGTCACATGACACTACTCGTAAGTAGCCCACTCCTTAACTCATGGCAAGCTAATGGGTCTCGTGGCACTACACTTGGTAGCCCAATTTCTAACCCACGATAACCTAGACCTTACTCTAGGTTACCCCTTTTTAGCCTTTACAAGCCACAGAGGTAGATTCAGATCTAATCCAGTTATATATATATATATATATATATATATATATATATTCATAGTGATAATCGTAGTCACTTTATAGTTGCATGAAATAAAAGGCATCCAACATTTATTTTCAAGCAACCAATAAAATCATTCGGAAATTGTCGTGAAACTAAAGCGATTATTCATAAGCGTAACCACATACCTGATTTGATGATTTCACAAGAATTAAGCAAATCCAACCAAGAAAGCAATCCATGCAAGCAATTCAACAATCGCATAATTCCTGAAAAGAATATGTACTCTTGTTTATTACACACTTTATCAAGAATCTACTTTATTGACTAGGATTCACTTTCTAGGGTTTCTAATCTACATTAAGGTTTCATTAATCTTCATTAGGGTTTCTTAGATCAATTTCTCAAACTTTATCCCTTTTAGGTCAACAAACCCTGAAATACTCTTTTCTACTCATATAAACCCTAATTGCTCAAATATCCATTTTTATAGTCTTTTATACCCAAATTGACTTAGGATCATCATATCTCTATTTATTCATGGATTTGAACAAATAAAACAATTAAAAGACATATTCACCTAAATTAGGGTTTTCAAGCTCATTAATGCATATTCATGCACGAAACCCTAAATTAAGCCAATTATATAAAAAGATCATATTTTTAGATCCTATTTTGACATTTATTTACAACAGATTAATATTGGCTTGAATTATCCAAAGAACATCATCAGATCCATCTATCATCAAATCTAAGGGTTTTCATTAATTAAATCATTAAAGATGATAACTTTATGTACTTTTCAATTTCAAGCATATTTATGCACACAAACTCTAAATTAGACTAATTATGTGCAACGTTCATCCTTTTCAATCTTAATGTACCTTTTTACAATTAACATGTTATTATCAACTTGAATCACCCATTTAACTCTACTAATTACATTAATCATATCAAAGTGGAGTTTCTTAATCTTTAATTCATTAAAGTTGATAACTTACACTGCTTTTTGAATTTTAAGACGAATTAGCTTCTACACATATTTTTATTGCTTTCCTCTCGTTCTGAGGATCAATTTTCATATAAGATTTGTCTCAATCCGAGTTTCCTAGAATTAGTTATGATTTTTGCAAATAAAACATAAAGTGACCAATAGGGAGGTGCCACATAGGCAACAAACTCCCATGCACGTACCTCGTGCGTGCCCAAACTTCATTTGTAACGAATTGACGATTTTGACCCTACATAAGTAATGTCTCCTATAGCCTGCGGAGGGGTATAACAGTCAAAAGCCCCTCCGGCCTTCTTCTCCCACACGCAGCTTGGTTGCGATGCCCTGGCCGCCGATCTATAGAGGTCCGCGAATCACCTCCACCACCATGAGGCTCGTAACTCAACGTCAACTGTCTCCCTAGCTGCACCGCCTCCTTGTGCACCTGGGCACCGTGAGATCATAGTCGAAGACGCTGTTAGCCTGCTCCTCTGGTTAAGTTTTTGCGGCCGTCACTGCAGCCCGAAGGCTGTCTTTGAGCGCACCCTAGGGCACGACCTCAATGGATGTGCTTCAACTCGGCTCCGGGGCACTCTTGGGTTTCATCGAAACCATGCATTGTCCCTTTCCAACCTCTTGCCCATGCTACTTCATATAGCTAGGGTTTAAGGGCAAAAACTAGGAAGAAGAAGAAGAAGGAAAGAAAAGCTTTCTCGGGATTATCTTTAACTCGGACCAAACACTCCACCCCTTATATAGGGGTGAGTATGAAGCCCTAAGGTGTGCCTCCTTCATGACTCAATTCCTATTCTTGAAAGGAAACATACCTTCCTTGGTTGTGAAGCAACCATCTCTCTCTTTCATTATCTCCTTGATAATTATGTTATTTGAATATTGACCTTAAGAGACCACATCAAGGACCAATCTCTCCCCCACATCGACCAACGCGACCAAACGATTGATGTGCCTCATTAGTGGATGCCACACTACACGTGACATAGACACTCACCCGAACTGATGACCACTCATCTTCCACCCAGTTTTTGATGCATTTACTAACACTGACACGTCTATTGGTCCATGTTAGGGTTTACTACCCTAATCCCTAGTGTGTTTCCATATATACCATCTCCAAACCTCCGGTAGAGGTATCTGATCTTTACAAAGAGGTGTTGCATCATACTATTCTCAAGAACCAAACAAGAGACTAACAAGCCAAACAATTTTTTGTGTCTACCTCCACCTCAGGCGTTGTCAGGCTAACTTATTGTGAACCCAAGAGATTAAAGGTCTGTGAACTCTCTGATGCCCCTTCACTCTATCTGTGATGTCTGTTGCCAAACAGCGATTAAGATTAATGCAGAAGCGGTCGTTAACAGCGGAATTACTAAAAATCACTAAAAATTAAAACTGTTTACAAAGAGATCCATAAATGGAAAAACTCTTTCATAAAGAACCAAAGTAATTTATTTACATTCCGATTCTTCAGTACATCCCTGGTACCATGCCTTCCTGAGAGTTATAGGCATTAACTACCATGTTAAACTATACATAAGCATTATAAAAATCTCAAGGCATCAAGCCAAAATCTCAAATCAATACTAACTACTGACTCTTAGGACCTGAGAGTACAAAGACGACACATAGGACTCTCTATATACAGGACATGACGACCAGTGTCTCCACCTGTGAATTCGCTGCTGCCCTTGTTGTTACTGTTGCTGTTCTTCACCTGTTGTAGGGTTTCTACCTCTTCTTTGACGTTTACCTAAAAATTGGAGCCCACGGGGGTGAGACAATTAAAAATTGTCCTAGCGAGAGATATAACTCTCTTCCAGAAACATTATTATTGCAATCACTAGTACAGAAATGGGTTATAACATCCCTACGTGTAGGGTCAGTTTTACCAAATAACCGACCTTATATGTCTAAAAAAATGTGGGCACCACTTAAGACCTCTTGGGTCAGTTTTCTTAAAAAAACCGACCTTGTAGTGTATCTCTATAGGGTCGGTTTTCCAAATAACTGACCTTATATGTCTATAAAAAACGCGGGCACCACTTAAGACCTCTTGGGTCACTTTTCTTAAAATAATCGACCTTGTAGTGCATCTCTATAGGGTCGGTTTTTATAAAATAAGCGACCTTATAGATAATTGGTTTAGAAATTCATTTACAATTTTCCCGCGGCAAAAATTTGCTTGATTTTTGGCTTCACGCCTCGATCTATAGGGTTGGTTTTTCCTTATAACCGACCCTAAAGGGCTCCTCGGTCGACAAATTCGTCGATCGAATAAGAGCCGGATTTCACGTATACGAGCACCTTTAGGGTCGGTTTTATCCTTATAACCGGCCCTAAAGTCCTCTTTGGTTCTGCACCTCTAAGGTCAGTTTTTCCTTTAAAACCGACCCTAAAGGATCCTCGGTCGACAAATTCGTCGACCGATAACAATTCTGGATCCAGTTTACTTCACGCATATATAAGCACCTCTAGCGTCGGATTTGTACTTATAACCGACCTTAGAGTTTTTCTCGACCGATAAGGAGTCATATTTCAAGTGTATAAGCAACTTTTAGGGTTAGTTGTTTTCTTATAACCGACCTTAGAAGTCTATTCGGTCGACAATATTGTCGACCGAATTGGACTTTAGGGTCGGTTATAAGCAAAAAACCGACCCTAAAGGTACTTATACGAACGAAACCTGGTTGTTTCTCGATCGAAGAATTTGTCGACCGAGAGAGAGCCAGATTTGTTTGTATAAGCTCCTGTAGCGTCGGTTTTCCTTTATAACCGACCCTAGAGGGATTTTCGGTCGACAATATTGTCGACCGAGATAAACTTAGGATCCAATTTAATATTTCACACATGAATAAGTACCTCTAGGGTCAGTTTTAAGGAAAAAACCGACCCTAGAGGTACTTATACAAAGGAAATCTGGCTCTTTGTCGGTCGAGGAAGTATTCGACCGAGACAAAATTAGTCGACAAATTGTTCGACCGAGGCCAACCCTGTGAACCTCCATTTTCTTGAATTAAAAAGGCAATATTCTGATTAAAATATAAATCGTAACGGCTAGAAAATCGATCGTCGAAACGACAGACGACCGTTGCGGGGGTCGGTCGACAATTTGTCGACCAAAATGGCTAGAAAATCGAACGTCATAACGGTTTCGAAAATCGACCGTCATAACGGCTAGTTCGATCGACCGTTGGCCAACCGGGAGACGACCGTTGCGAGCGTCGGTCGACAAATTGTCGACCCAAATGGCTAGAAAATCGACTGTCATAACAGCTAGAAAATCGACCATCGTAACGGCTAGTTCGATCGACCGTTGGCCGACCGAGAGACGACCGTTGCAGGTGTCGGTCGACAAATTGTCGACCGAAATGGGCTCTGTTTTGCTATAAATAGCACCCAAAACGATCCATTTCTTCACACCTTCACATTCTCACTTCTCTAGCTCCTCTGTAGTGTATTCTTGTGAAAATATTTAGCATATATACATCCAAGTCTTGCTTGCTACTTCTCCATTTCAAAGCAACGATATGGCTTCCTCATCAACGCGTGGAAAGAAGCAAGTTGCAGGCAGGAAAGGAAGGACAGTCTCTGATCCGCTGCCGTTCATCAACGACGTCCCCTTCAAAGACGCAGTTGCAGGCGACCGCTACCTCAGGCTCTCCTCAAAAACTCCTCTTCCACGACGGCCAGTCGACGTCATGGACTTCCACAACATTGTCGATTTGGAGGAATTCTTTAAGGTGCAACATTTGACTGATTTTCTGATCCCGTCCTCCATTCCTACTCCTCCAAAGTAGTTAATGAATTCTATGTCAATTTAACCCCACATCCTGACCATTGTTCCTTCTCCTCTATGGTTGGTGGGTATGGATTCCATTTTACTGAGGAGGGTATTCTTGATATGCTTGACATAAACATAGACGAATATAAAGATTTTGTTGATCTCACCACAGGAAATCCACTCAGCAAGCTCTCCCAAGATGACACTACAACTAGCCTTAGTGATGTCAAAAAAGCCATCTTTCAATCAAATATGACTTGCCATGAAGATAGGGGTACCTATTATGCCATAAATTTAAAACCTGAAGCTAGGATCATAAATCTCATTGTTGCCACCAATATCCATCCTAGAGCAAACAAATCTGAAGTACCCACCTTTCGTATGTGCCTTATCTATGCCATTCTCAAAGGTATTCCCATAAACATTATTCGTATCATCCTTAAGAATATGCTTGAGTTTTCTGGCAATCCACCTTATGCTGACTTTGTATGCCAAATCACTCAACATTTTCTTAAGAAGAATATTGAGGACGACTTAGGTTACACATGCGATAGAAAACCCCAAAAGATAAGTAAAAATATGGTGGAAAAGATGGGAATCGACTTCGGCCACAAAAGGGCTAGGACTGAAGGGGAGACATCCACCCAAGACATACCTCCACCACCTCCTCCTACCAACCTACCCCATGATCCTATTACAAACATCTTGACATACATTGTTGGATCCCAATATCACCTAAGTAGGCAATTGGATTATAATCACCATGGCATGACTTATTTAAACCAAAGGATACAAGCTCTCTCTCCTAACCAACCTGATGAATATCCCTATTCCCTTAATCCTGGCATGATAAATCCATACAATCCTTCCTACAACTACTATGAAATTCCACCTCCACCATCTCCTGATCTCACACATACTCAGTTTTCCCCAATTTAACTTCAAGACATTGCTTCCCACTTTCGCTTTGATCGTGTTCCCACCTTCTTGGAGGCTTATGCCTTAACCAAGACAGGTGCCTTGGAGTGGCAGACACTGGTCAAATATTATGGAGCTGAGCCCTTTCTTGGAAAAGATCCAGACATTGATGTAATCCTTCGGTCTTTTCAGTGAGATTATGAGATATCTTTGTAATGATTGTAATGGATATCTTTTTATAAAGAAATTATGTCATGCTTCATCTTATAAAGTGTATGGGCATTAAATTGTTATGAATAAAAGTGTTTTCCATGGCTTCATTTGGACATATACATGTTATATAAGAATATTGTTATTTCAAATGATTGAAAAATAAATTATGGCTAAATTTGACAAAGCATCACTTGGTTTTAAAATTAAATATCTCTTTAAGGGATAGCATAGCATAAAATTAAGAGGGAGAACTAAAGAGTCATACAAAATGATTATATCGGATATCATGTAAAATCTTGTACAAGTACTTAATTTAAACATTGAAATAGGGTTAATCTCGATCGAAAAACTACTCGACCGAGACATCTCGGTCGACATATTTGTCGACCGAGAATGAGAGCCAGATTTCCTTTCGTGCGTGTACAAGCATCTCTAGGGTCAGTTTTTTCTTTAAAACCGACCCTAGAAGGTCTCTCGGTCGACAATATTGTCGACCGAAATGAGTTTTGGATCTAGTTTAGCTCACACATGTATAAGAACCTCTAGGGTCGGTTTTTTTACTTTTAAACAATCCTAGAGCTCCCCTCGGTCGACGAATTTGTCGACCGATATCATCTCGGTCGACAAATTTGTCGACCGAGAATGAGAGCCAGATTTCCTTTGTGCGTGTATAAGCACCTCTAGGGTCAGTTTTAAAAAAAAACTGACCCTAGAGAGTCTCTCGGTCGAAAATATTGTCGAACGAGTATAGTTTTGGATCTAGTTTATTTCACGCATGCATAAGGACCTCTAGGGTTCGTTTTTTAATTTTTTAACCAACCCTAGAGCTCCTTTCGGTCGACAAATTTTTCGACCGGAAGAAGAGCCAGATTTCCTTTCGTGCATGTAGAAGAACCTCTAGGGTCAGTTTTTTCTTTAAAGCCGACCCTAGAGAGTGTCTCGGTCGACAAAGTCGTCGACCGAGAAGTCTTTGTTGTTACCTCTAGGGTCGGTTTTAACCATATAACCGACCTTGTAGGAGGCATCCTCGGTCAACAATATTGTCGACTGAGAAGCTTGTTCGGGCATCGCTTACCTATTGGGTCGGTTGTTTGCAAATAACTGACCCTACAAGTTTCGAGGGTAACAAACAGTCGGGGTCTCATTTTCCCTCCATTCTCACTGCCAAGACCTAGTTCTTCTTTTCTCTTTTGCCTCCATTTTCGCACCGCCAAAGCTCATTTTCCCTCCATTATCACTCGGCCAAAGCTTCTCCTTACCAAAAGAGCTTCCGCACCGCCAAAACTTTTCCAAGAAGGTCGTCGTCGTGTTCAAAGGGAGCTCGTCGTCAAAGCCTTGCCTCCTCTTTGTGAAACCCTTGCCGCCTCTCCGCGCCGCCAAGCCTCCTCTCCGCGATAAGAGCTCGTCGTCACCGCCTCTCCACACTTCCACGAAGGTCTCCGCCTCTTCGGGAAGGTCGTCACATCCTCCACGAAGGTTGTCATCATTTCCAAGTAAGGCCGCCGCCTTGTTCCCTCATTCCCGAGTTCGTTCCCGCCACCATGGAAGCATCCAGGTCCAATCTCGGTCAATAATTTGTCGAACGAGAGCCCACCTACGTGCGGCGTCAAGGTCCACTCTCAGTTGAGAATTTGTCGACTGAGGGTGGACCTGGACGCCGCGTGCAGGTGGGCTCTCGGTCGACGAATTGTCGACCGAGATTGGACCTGGACTCCTTTAACTATACAATTATATTGTTTTTCCATTTTATATGGTTTGAGAACATCCCACTTCCTTAACCAATTGCTTAGCACCCAATTTTGTTAGTTGCATTCTAGCCTAGCTCTCTTCTACTTTCCTTAGTGTTAATTTCTTAAAGAATTTTCTCTAGTTAGTGTTACTTAACCTGCTTTTAGTTGTTTAGTTAGTTGATTTCCTAGTTAGTGTATGATTTCTTTGTTTAGATAATTTCTCTAGTTAGTTGATAGATCAGGGTTGCCATTATTAGATTAGTGTAGTTGCTTGTTCTTTCTAGCTTGGCCTAATTGCTTGCCATTTGCAATCTTCAACTAGTTTCTCTCTCTTGCTAGTGTATTGATCATTTCTTTCTTAGTCCATGATATCTAATTTTCCATTGATGGTCTACATTTTAAAATTTTTCCTTCCATTTGCTTACATCTTAGTGTAAACAATCATACCCCCATTTAAACCATAAAAATTGTAGCTCTATGCACTAGAAGTCTGGATAATGACATCATGAATGGAAGGAAATCCTTAGATTATTAGGAGTAAACTTTGGATACTCCCAAATTGACACTTTAGGGTTGATGCATGAAATAATTCATTTATATATTCACTTAGAAACTCGTTCAAAATTTACTCATTATGAGTAAACTTTGGATAGTCCCCGGTTTGGGACTATTTTTGGATATTTAATCTCACTTAGAATGTACATGTATAATGTATGTTTAGTTTTGTAGAAAATTTCAGTAGGATTTCTTCATTTGTTCTCTGGGTACATGTGTGAGTGGTTATTTTCCATTTACATCGGTGTACTTGGAGAACTTAGGGGAAATGTTGCTGAATTTTGTTTCAAAACTAAACATAAATTATACAGTTACTAGTGAGATTAAATATTCAAAAATGGGATAGGTGGTACATTTTAATATATAAGTAATTAACTTCCTATCAATAAAAACTTACAGATTATTATAGTATCAATATTAAACGGTTAGTTTTATAATTAATTTTAATGTGATATAGAAAATGGATCAAAGTTGGATGTATATCAAGAACCGTTGCAGTCCAGAGTTTGCCAAAGGTCTTGATGAATTTATCAGATTTGCTGAGGAACATAGGAAACTACCTACAGATAGACTATATTGTCCATGTAGAAATTGTTGTAACAATTTGAAAGTTGATACTGGTGAGGAAATTAAGAATCATGTCATATGCAATGGGATCATACAAGGTTATAATGAATGGTATTGGCATGAAAAGAAATTGAATTATGGATCGGAAAATGTCGATACTAATAGTTGTGGCATAGAAGATATAGATAATGATGATAATGTTAATGATGAACCGATTCACGATGATATGGCTGATGAGATGTTACGTAGTTGTCGGGACAATGTCATTGATCCACCTTCTTTATTTGCAAACATTGTCCATGATGCTGAAAAACCATTATATAAGGGTTGTACTAAGTTCACGAGGTTGAGTGTTGTGATGCGATTATATACTCTTAAAGCTTAAAACCGTTGGAGCGATAAGAGTTTCACTTCACTGTTGTCTTTGTTAAAGGAAATTCTTCCTGAAGGCAACGAGCTTCCAATTTCAACATATCAAGCAAAGAAAATAATGTGCCCAATGGGAATGGAGGCTAAGACGATTCATGCATGTCCAAATGATTGTGTGTTATTTCAGAAGGACTATAGTAATTTGATAAATTGTCCAAAATGTGGTGCGTCAAGGTATAAGACTACAAATTCAGCTAAGGCTAAAAATGGCTCTCCTGCCAAGGTGATGTGGTATCTACCAATAATACCACAATTTCAACGTTTATTTGCTAATACAGAAGATGCACAAAATTTGTCTTGGCATGGGGAGTTAAAGATCAATGATGATGGCATCCTACAACATGCATCTGATTCACCACAATGGAAGAAAATTGATTTATTATACCCTCAATTTGGTAAAGAACCAAGAAACCTAAGACTTGGGCTCTGTAAAGATGGAATGAATCCCTATGGTACATTAAGCAGCCAACATAGCATGTGGCCTGTTATGATTGTTATATACAATCTTCCTCCTTGGTTGTGTATGAAAAATAAGTATGTGATGTTGTCAATATTGATATCAGGGCCCAAGCAACCTGGAAATGATATTGATGTTTACCTTCAACCTCTAATTGATGACCTAATGAAACTATGGGAAGAAGGTATTATGACATATGATGCTTCATGTAAAGAGATCTTCAGTTTGCGTGCTAAGTTATTTTGCACAATTAATGACTTTCCAGCTTATTGAAATTTGTCTGGATATAGCATAAAAGGATACAAAGCATGTCTTGTTTGTGAGGAAAATACTGATTCAATCAGACTAAAACATGGTGGTAAAATCGTATATCTTAGTCATCGGAGATTTCTCCCACCAGTGCATCCTTATCGAAGGCAACACAAAACCTTTAATGGGTCAACTGAGGAACGAAGTGCTCCTAAACCTATACCAGGAAATGTTGTATATGATAGGGTGAAACATATTGTTAATGAATTTGGAAAGAGTTCAAGTAGTCATACACTCGCATGTGACAAATCTCTATACAAGAAGAGGTCAATATTCTAGGATCTTCCTTATTGGAGATCTTTGGCAATTAGACACTGCATTGACGTCATGCATGTTGAAAAAAATATTTGTGATAGCATCATCGGTACGCTATTGAACATACCAGGAAAGACTAAAGATGGCATCAAATCTAGAAAAGATTTAGAATTAATGGGTATTAGAAAAGAATTATCAGTGGAGATCATGGGTCGCCGCACATATTTTCCACCGACTTGTTACACTTTGTTAAAGAAAGAGAAATAGACTTTCTGTGAGTGCTTGTATAATATTAAGGTTCCACAAGGATACTCTTCTAATATTCGTAGATTGGTATCAATGAAGGATCTGAAACTGATAGGTCTCAAAAATCATGATTGTCACACCTTAATGCAACAAATTTTACCTGTGGCTATTTGATCTATATTGCCGAAGCATGTAAGGTTTGCAATCACAAGACTTTGTTTCTTTTTCAATGAAATATGCAACAAAGTGATACATCCTGATACTCTCAATAAATTACAGAAAGATGTATTTGTTACCATGTGTCAGCTTGAAATGTACTTTCCTCCATTTTTTGATATCATGGTTCATCTTGTAGTACATATTACAAGGGAGGTGAAGATGTTGGGTCCAATTTTCTTACACTGGATGTATCCATTTGAACGGTACATGAGTGTTTCTAAAGGTGATGTTCAGAATCATTATCGTCCTGAAGGGAGTATTATTGAGGGTTACGTGGCTAGGGAGGTGATGGACTTTTGTAATGATTTTTTGAATTGCAATGAAACTTGTAGGGATCAAAAAAATTCCCATCGCACTAGATCTTATTGTGGCAAAGGAACTCTGGGAGGATGAATGAAAGGAATCAGTCGTGAGTTGTGGGAACAAGCTCATTTGTATATTTTACACAACATCGATGAAGTTAGTAGCTACATCACAGAACACAATGATCTTATCAAGAGAAATCATCCACGATCCAGTTCAATGTGGCTTGCAAGAGAGCATAATCGAACATTTATTAGGTGGTCTGAAGAGAAAGTATTTAATCAACTATCTGAATCACCAAATAATGTTGCTGAGAACATAAAATGGCTCGCCTTTAAGCCAAAAATGGATGTCATGTCATATGAAGGTTATGACACTAACGGATTTTCATACTACACAAAGCGTGAAGATGAAAGTAGTGTAGTTCAAAATAGTGGGGTCACTGTTAAAGCTTGTTCATTGTATTTTGCTAGTGCCAAAGATAAAATACCACGCGAAGCTGAGATGTCATATTACGGCGTCATTGAGGACATATGGGAAATGGACTATACAAATTTTCGAGTTCCTATATTTTGGTGTAATTGGGTTGAAAACAACAAAGGAGTTTTAGTGGATGAGTTGGGTTTCAAATTGGTGAATTTTGAAAAGATTAGTTTCAAAGATGAGCCATTCATCATGGCAGACCAAGCAAAACAAGTATTCTATATTGATGACCCGACAAATAAAAATTAGTCTGTCGTTCTTAATGGAAAAAGACAGTTTACTGTAGATCCTATAAATGAAGAAGAATACTACGAAAAGTATGATGATTCTAGTCCATTCTCAGTTGGTTTGCCAAGTGTAAATGTTGAAGATAACACCGATGAATATTATAAACATCAAGACCATGCTGAAGGAATTTTCCTTGACTAATAACTCAACCAATACTAAAGGTATGTATTCTTTGAATTATTTATTTTATTATCATGTATACCTTATCACTTGTGATTTTATTATCACTTTTTTTATCATGTATACTTGTAGGTTCTAAAATGGCGAGTGAAGATGAACATTCTGAGCATGAGCACCATGAGGATGGTAGTGGTGATGCTAAGAAAAGTAGAGGTCCTACATTAATGCGTAGGCTACAGGAGCTCAGGGCTAAAGGGGATAAATTGCCAGTCCAGTTTGATATGACAGGAGCACCTGTTGGGGAACATGCTAGTGCTTTCAAGCATTACGTAGGGGTGACCGCGCGTAGTAAGGTGGCAATAGATATAGAAAATTGGCATGATGTTCCTAATGCCAAAAAATACCTTATATGGAAAGATATATCTGTGAGTGGAAGTGATATTATTTTAATATGCTTTTTATCTATTGATTCTAATTTAGTTTGCTTGGAATTAATTCCTTTTCAAAACAACATTATTAATTGCTTCTTTTGTATGTATAGGGTGTTTTTCATCTAAATAAAAAAGATCATAAGAAAAGAGTGCTACAACATTGTGGTGTACGATGGAGGGGTTTTAAGACATATCTTGTAAGGGAATTTATAAATAATCCTAAACAAAAGAAGAAAGCTACAGATGTATATATTTTTATAGATCTTGAGGTGTGGGAAAGATTTGTTGCAGCTAGGAGATCGGAAGAGTTTCAGGTAATAAAGATTGTGATGTATTGTATGAAT
Organism: Alisma plantago-aquatica; assembly: GCA_963693085.1. Taxonomy (NCBI): domain Eukaryota; kingdom Viridiplantae; phylum Streptophyta; class Magnoliopsida; order Alismatales; family Alismataceae; genus Alisma; species Alisma plantago-aquatica. The sequence goes on from OY856414.1 coordinate 210,227,714, forward strand.
ATTTAATTTTATACAATTAAGGAGGTGGATCTTTTTATACATATTTGCCAAGTCTAAATTGCAATACCTCATTTTAAATGATCAAGCTATTCACCAGGCTCAAAAGGAAAGACGGGCTAAAAATGTGCATGACCATCACTTGGGGCCCGGTGGTTATGCCTTCCGCCGCCAACTACAAGAGAAGCAATCCTCTTCTGGAGAAGAATCTAGTACAAATCAAGTTGAGAGACCACCCCGACACATGACATGGATTGATGCTAGAAAGAATCGAGCAGGTGAAATTGCCAACCCTGCAACTAAGGAGGTGGCACAAAAGATGGTAGGTTTATCCCAACTAAGTATTTATATCTAATTGATATTGTGATTTAATATTTTTATTAACTATGAATAGATTGATCTCCACGAGCAAAGGAAGGAAGGAAAGTTCATCCCAATTGGCTACATGGATGAACTAGCAGTTTCTCTTGGTACGAAGGAGCATCCTGGCCGTGTTAGGGGATTAGGAGTTGGCATAGGATTCAAGTCTAATTTTGGCCCTTCACAATCTAAAAGAGGTCGTGTAGGAGGTCTTACACAAGAGGATCTTGAAGCATTAGTATCGCATAAAGTAAAAGAAATAATGTCTTTATTTCAGCCTACTCAACCTTCTCAACCTATTCATACTGTGTGTCTCTCAAGTGATGAGGTACAAGCCCATACTCCAGTTGTAGAAGGTCATGGGAGCACTCCCGATGACCCACCACAACAATCTGCGGTAAGTTTTTGTTCTATATGTTGTGTTATTAGTATGATAAATATATGATAATATATATAGTTGCAACATGTATCTGTTCTACTATTTCTTATATAACTTATATTATTTCAATCTAGGTTGGTATGAACTGTAAACTTGCAGTGGAGGTTCCAGAATATAATGTTGTGGCAGCGGGCAAGGTGTACAACCTTGGTGGTACATTGCATTGCCAACAAATTACTGATGACATTTGTCGTGTGTCCATCCATCTTGTGTATGACGGAATGGGGGACAAACCACTACCCGTACCTAATCCTGAATATAGTACAGTTGAAGAAGTTGAGGGTGCTATGGTGGGTTGGCCTAGACACTTAGTTATCAATGACAAGGTATACCTTATTTCTACCATATTTTTCATATTTGACTGCATATATGAACTCGTGTAATATAAGTATGTAATTTAATTAACAGGTTTGTAAACCAAAAAGTAAAAATTCTACTAGTCGTCCTCCTATGCCCAAGCCATCTTTCATTCCTGAAGCTACATTCGACGAATTGGGAAGCAAATGTAAATGTTTGTCTCGATACTTAGCCAACCAAAGCTCAGGATTACAAATGTTGGTCAATTTAACAAAAGATGCAATTGGGAGGGATTTTGAGAATTGATTTTTTCTTGATGATATTATAGAGTTGTTCCAGTATGATTGGCTAAATACTTCAGTAATAGAAGTATGGATAAGGTAATGATCTATCAATATATATATCAAATTCCAATACACATTTTTAGCTTAGTTCTATATATGGAAATAATTACAAATGTTTTACATCCATTTATATACTGAGATCACAAACTTTGATATAAAGAATGTTGGATTCTTAGTTCCTTCAATCACTAGTCAAGTGGAGATAAATTTTGAGGATGTGAATGAGTACTTCTCTACTGCATTCAAATATTTTGCTAGTGAAGGGAAGGAAATTATCCTAATTCCTTTTAACTTGCAGTAAGTATTATTATTCAATATAATTTTAATAATGAATAAATTATTTATTTTAATGTTTGTTTTATTCTTACTCAAAGGTAGACATTGGGAATTAGTGGTGATTGCCCCTAAATTGATGAATCTTTATTATCTTGACCTAATGGATAAAACAACAAGGAGTCACAAACTGAAATTGCCAGCTATGGAGTAAGTATAAATTTCGTCAATGCTTCAACATGATATTTCTATTTAGAATTTCTATTTTACCAACTATTATTTAATTGATAGGGGTATAAAGGCTTTTCGTGATGCTGGAGGACAAATACCAACAAAATTAAAGACATTGACTTTGAAAAATGTCAAGGTAGCTACTTTGACAACTGCTTAGTCTTATATGTATTAATTTTCAATTCTAATATGTCAACTCTTATAGTGTTATCTCAACTGCTATTTATAGTAGTTTACTAACATTAAGTATAATTCGTTATTTGTAGTGTCCTATGCAAAATAATGACTAGGCTTGTGGCTACTATGTAATGAAATATATGCAAGCTATTGTCAAACAAGAATCACATGACATTCAAACTATAAGTCAGGTAATAAAGAATAACATCATAAATTTACAAGTGATTGTAGTCATTTTATAAAATATTAGCATGTGCATTTTCTGTTATAGATCTTTACAACTCAGCCTTACACCCTTGTGGACTTGAATGAATTCCGAGAAGAGTGGTCAGATTCTTTTCTAAATGAAGTCAATATAGCATTGGATTAAATATGTCAGCTCCATTTATGTATGTGGCCCTTTCATATTTACTTTTGTATCTGATTAATATCATCTCAGACTTGCAATCTATCATTTTGTAAATTTTTATGTGATTATGAATCATTTTTGTCATGAATGTGTGGTTTTGAATGGTGACGGTTGAGCATCAATGCTCCCCTCTCCCAGAATATATGAATCTTCTTGTTCTTCTTATTCTTTTGAGAATTCTCGACCGAGGATTACTCTGAAGTCTTTTATTCAATCTTTAGGGTCGGTTATTCCAAAAAAACCGACCCTGTAAAACTCTCTCGGTCGAGAAAATTGTCGAACGAAATATTTTTGATCGAAAATGTTCTCGACTGAGGATCACACTGAAGTGGTCATTCAATCTTTAGGGTCGATTATTACAAAAAAACCGACCCTGTAAAACTTTCTCGGTCGAGAAAATTGTCGACCGAAAATATTTCATTCAAAAATTTTCTCGACATCACACTGAAGTGGTCATTCAATTTTTAGGGTCGGTTATTCCTAAAAAACTGACCCTGTAAACGATATCGGTTGAGAAAATTGTCGACCGAGATCATTACAGGGTCAGTTTTTTTGGAATAACGAACGCTATAGAGAAAATTCTGTAGAGCAAATTCTCACCTGGGTCGGTGTTTTGCGTCGGTGTTTACTCTGTAAGGTCGGTTTTATTTGGTCAAATAAACCGACGCTATAGAGCAAACTCTATAGCGACGACCACTTAGGCGTCGGTTATTAAGTGACGCTACATGCTTAAAAAAATCGACGCTACAGACCATTCCTGTACTTGTGAATTAAGGGAATAAAACTAAGCAGAAGAATCATAAGTATTCAACAGGAGCTAAATCATTGACTAAACAATTTAGAGCATTATCCTTTGTTCAAGTCAATTCATCTATAACTTAATAGAGCAACATGTTACTTATTCAATAAGGAATTGAAGAGCATAAATAACATTCGTCCACTTAGAACATGCTATGCAAAGTAACATCAGCCAATGATTCTCGTATCTCAACCCTAAGCAAATACACTATACGGCTGATTACATTTTACAAACATACTTAAGCCCTGAGGAGATGAGGTATACCACTCATGCATACTCTAACCGACCATTGCGAAGTCGAAATCGGTACCATACATAGGTCAATAGAAGAGCCGTATTTCCATGACCTCATCTTCCTCAGTCAGTGTGAGGACCAAAATGCAGGACATCTTGTGTCTCTACTAAATAGCTTTCCAGGGTATACTAGAAACTTCTCTATTAGAGTTACAGTGGCATGTTGTACTCTCTTCGTAATCGAGAGATATTATATTTATCTCACATCGATTCGGCATTAAGATCATCGATAGATTACTGATACATCCTTCCCGACATTTATAATGAAGGATTGAGAGATTTAATGTTTACCTCACATCAATTCCTCCATTAGGGCGTAAGGATATTCATGCCCATAACCCCCACATACTCAAAAGTATGCCCTCCAGGAGTTCTCATAGGAGAACCTGTTTCACCATCATCAAACTACTGACGATGATGGATCTATGGTCAGGGCTCTACATGATACCATTTCACTTGATTAATTAAGTACATTACAATATTCTTTTAGCATCAAACATGTTTTTCAAACATAAAACATTGTAATAGTTACTACAAAGAATGAATACTATTTTTGTCAAATTCTTTTCAAAGCTTTGTTAAACATTGGGATCTCAATCCCTTATCACATCAGGGTATTCTCATCCCTTATGAAACATGGGTGTCTAAATCCTTAGTTCATCAAAACACTTGCTACCACTTTATCAGGTAACTTAATGCATTCAGGTTATTTAATCATTGTAAACATATTAATTGTAGTGCATGTATTTCATATGGCTCTTAAAGCCCAATAATATCTTTTGTTACCTCTCACTAGGCAACACAGTATATTATGTCTTACAAGGCCCATAAAGCAATTTCAATAATAAAACCTCATAGCTCATACCTGGCTATGTCCACCATCTCATGAAACCTGCATAATTAGTGCACATGATAACAATTATATCAATTACAAATCAGTACTATGCATTGTAAGAGTAACATCATTATTTCCTCCTTTGAGTTAGGATATCCTAATTTATGTCAATTAGGAATATTATATCTCATTACCCAGATTTGGGTCATGATTTATCATCATATTGCCCAAAATTAGGGTTTCATAACATCATTCTCAATTATGGTTTAATATAGCACTATAGGATTTTTATAAGGCATTTTCTCTCTCATTGATTTTCTTATAAAAACACCTTTTACAACCCAAATCAAAGGCTTTTTTTGAATCCACTTCCTCTCTTTGCTTGCAAAAAAGACCAAAGGAGCTAGGAGAAGCAGGAGGACGACCCCCAATCTGTTGGTAAGCTTCTTGATCCTCTTTGACCTTGATTTCATGCTGGAAATCACAAAACAATGCATGCTTTCTTCTCTATTTCACTCCATCTTCAATCCTAGCCAATCTTTTCACTCCAAAGCTTGAGGATGAGCCTTGGGAGAGTTGCAAAAGCTTCCTCCACCATTTTTGACGTGAAGCTCCAAGCTTTGAAGCTCAATTGGAGGTGGGTTATATAACTCAAACCCTTAAATATTGCTATTGCATTCAAATCTCCATTACTTGTTGAACGTTTTGTTCTATTTGAAATTTTTTTAATTCATTCCTATACTTACCATGAAAAGGGCAGTAGATTTTGAATGAACGAAGGTAGATGATGATGACATCATGTTATGACCTCACCTTTCAGTAACCCCCAATTAAGGGAGACCAAGAGGATAAAGCCGCACCCATTAATTCCGGATCAAAGGTTCGACATATAACCATAAACAATTATTAAATTCTAACAGACTATACTGAAAAACGGTAATAAAGATTTTCTTTGCATACCTTTGAAAAGTTGGGAATAAATTAACTTCTAACCTCAACTGATCTATTCTAACTAATTCCTCCTTGTTCTTTAATTCTTGAATTCACAAGGTGTCGCTTTACTGTTTGTTCTTTTGAGATTTGTACCTAAATCGCCGACAAACAAAACGACGATCAGCCGAAGATGGTATATGGAGGAAGCAATAATATTCAACTATGCTAACAACATAATCATTCAATTAATCATTTAGCAATCAAGATTACGTTTTAAGACAAACTACTCAATCCATATCTCTCCACAACTCTGTGTTGTCCCTGTAAGGACTTATATGGTACCTCTATAAAGGTGACTTAATGGACCTACCCTCTAGGCATCCAAAGTCATTCATGACCTGATGGACCTACCCTCTAGGTAGCCTTATACCAGGTCAGCCATTACGACATAGAGGGAATCAAGGATTGAGCTAGAAGGCATATACATTATGTGATAGTCATAATCACTTTATAATTGCATGAAAGAAATAAACATCCAAATAGTTTAGTTGCATTCAATGCGATTAAACATTCAAGAATCATCGAGAAACCTAAGCGGTTATTCATAAGTAACCACATACCTTATATTTCAGATTTCAAGATAGGAATTAATATGTAGAGAAACCCAATCAACAAGCAAAACCTGAAATAAAAGGACAATTTTCCTTTTATTAATATTTATCTAATTTTCATCATATTACTTAGGGTTTCAGTTCCTATTTTAGGGTTCCTTTAGAAATTAGGGTTTTCACTTCTCCTGTCCTTATTATCATCCTTAATTTATTAAACTACATAATACCCCTAATTTCTCAGTAAATTTCCTTTATTAAGCATCTAATTATCTTATTCCACAAAAACATGCTTTTTATCTCCTTTTATCCCAAATTAGGGTTTCCATGTAAATTAACTTCCTTTTAGGCATTATAACTCTAAATCTCACACTTTTGCATTCAAAATGATAATCATATCACCTTTATCATTTAACAAAGTTAAACTTATCAATTTGATCTATTGATTTACCAAAATACACTTTAATCATGCAATTAGGGTTTCTCATCAATTCTTAATACACTTTATTAGCAAATTAGGGTACTTTTGCAAAACAGAGCAGAACTAGGTTCTCAAATCATTTTTATTGGTTTCCATGTATTTTTCTATACAACTTTCATATATAAAGTTTTCTCATTGGACACTCCTAGAAATTTCTATTAATTTTGCAAGAAAACCCCTTTTTCAGAATATTCGATTAAAAAGAAATCATTACCAAAAATTCGCTAGCCGCTTGATCTGTAGTCCCGTGATCCGCCCTTGGATCTAACGGCTCTGGTCGCGCACCCTCTAGAAAGGTCGATCCTCCTCTGGAGCGTCAGATGCCACTGAGACCACCGTGGTCTCATATCGGGCGCTCACCAAGTCGTCACCTACCTTAGACCCAGCAGCTCGCGCGGTCAACCTGGAGGTTGACTCGGAGCTTCCGTCGCCCTCTGCTCACACCAATCGATCAGGGAGCTCCGCCTCCCCTCGACGAAGCTGGTGGCGGGTCCAATTCCTCCTCGAACTCCTCCAAGCTCGTCCCCTACTCACCAGACTCCGGCGAGGATCGCCGAGGTGTTGGGGTTGCAGATCAGGAAGAAACCGTCAATTGAGCGCACAAAAACGCTCCTCGCACAAAACCGCAGAGGTTGGGCTAGCAAGAAATTATGCTCATGCTCTCCAAAAACCTCCCATATATATAGGATCGGTCACGCTCTAGCTAGATTGGGAACTTTCCCAATCGGAGACGAAACCTCGACAAACCGGGGATGAATCCCTTCGGTTTTCCTTCCCGAATCCAAAGGAAACATCAGACAGTTTGCACACTTAATGGATTACGGGAAAACCACAGATTTAGAATCCGTGTGTAACTGGTAGAATCCCAATCTGTTCTGGACTAAGACGATGAGTAGCACCCGTTGGATCTAAATCCAAGGGTCCTCATCACATGTGCTTGAGCAAATAGGAAACAAATTCCAATTATTATTGAATTACATTCCTAATTCGAAGGCAACTTAGAAAATTTGTAACTCACAAACGGTAGCTCCTTTTTCCCTCAAATTTTTAGGGAAACTCCATTATATATTTATCTTCCATCCTACAAAAACTGGAGTTATTATCTTAAAGGCACGATTCCTTTTCTTCAGTTTCAAGTTATCCCTTATTTAATTGTATTTTCCACATATTCCTTATTTCCTTTGCCATTATCTAATTATCCTGAGTTCCTTGAACCCCAAGGAACCTTTATAACTCAGAATTCTATTTTGGGAAAATATCTTTTAGCCTTAAAATCATTTCATTTTATTTTCCTCATATATTCCTTTATTAAATGAAATTCCTTTTTTTCATTTCCTTTTGTTTTTTTCTTTTAATCCTTTAATTGGGCTCAATGGCCACAAAGGCCCAATAAGAACACATACAAGCTATCAAATACAAAAATCCATTCAATCCATTCAAACAATTCATCGCATCAACCATGGATTTCATTTATCTTTAAAAAGAACATTTATAATTTCATTACATATTTTGAAAAATCGAGGTTATAACATCATCCCCTCCTTATAGGAATTTTTCCCTCAAAATTCATCAATCAAGCAAACAATTCAGGATATGCTTTTTCCATGTCCGTCTTCAGCTCCCATGTGGCCTCATCCTCTCCATGATGTTTCCAAAGAACCTTTACCATCTCTATATTCTTATTCCTAAGCTCTTTTACCTTAGTATCTATAATACACAAAGGTAACTCAGGATAAGACAACTTTCCTTGAAGCTCAATAGGTTCAATGCTCAACACATGGCTCGGGTCTTGCACATATCGCTTCATATTGGACACGTGAAACACATCATGCATCATACTATATTGAGGGGGTAACGCCAAACGATAAGCCACCCCACATATTGGGGACTCAACTTTCCTCTATTTTTAGCTATAGCTCGGAGCGGTCGGATTTTCAGAAAAACATGCTCTCCCACAGTGAAATGCACATCAGTCCTCTTCGCATCAGCATACGACTTCTGTCGATCCTGGGCTCTCTTTAGCCTTTGGCTGATCAAAGTGACTTTATCAACATACACTTGGAGTTCATCTGACCTCAACAAGGTCCTCTCACCAACATCATCCCAGTGAAGTCGTGACCGACACAGTCTCCCGTATAGAGCTTCATATGGAGGCATCCCGATATTGGCTTGGTAACTATTGTTGTATGCAAACTCTACTAGAGGTAAGTATTGCTCCCATGATCCACCCCAATCGAGCACACAAGCTCTCAAAAGATCCTCTAATGTCTGGATTGTCCTTTTTGACTGTCCATCTGTCTGGGGGTGATAAGCGGTACTAAACTTTAACCTTATACCAAGTTCCTCTTGAACCTGCTTCCACAGTTTGGAAGTAAACTTCAGATCTCTATCAGATATGATGGAACTGGGTACGCCATGAAAACACACTATCTCTCGAATGTACAACTCAGCTAAATCCGTCACTTTGGCAGTGGTTTTCAGTGCAAGGAAGTGTGTTGACTTGGTAAGGCGGTCCACCACAACCCATATCGCATCATGACCTCTCTTGGTCCAAGGTAAACCCACCAAAAAATCCATGGTGATTTGATCCCATTTCCATTCCAGAATCTCTATAGACTGTAAAAGTCCACCGGGTCGTTGATGTTCAGCCTTCACCATCTGGCATGTAAGACAACTGGCCACATAAGCTGCAATGTCTCTCTTCATTCCTGGCCACCAGAAAAACCTCTGCATGTCCTTAAACATCTTAGTAGTCCATGGGTGTACTGTGTACTTAGAATCATGAGCTTCTTTTAAGATACGTTCTTTCAGCGGTGAGTCTTCAGGAATCCATATACGATTCTCGAATCTGATTCCCCCATCTACTCCCAAAGAAAGGCGGGTCTGAGGCTTCTTCATCAAGCCTCTCATCTTGTCAAGTTCACTACTGACCAACTGTGCTGCCACAATTTCACTCAACAAATCAGACTGTATCTGAATGTTGGCCAATCGAACTCGATCACCTAATGGTTGAGGAGACCATTTCACCAGCTCTTCCAAGCTCTTCCACTGACTGGACAGAATAGCTGCGCACCTGAGTTGTTTCCGACTCAACGCATCTGCCACAACATTTGCCTTCCCTGGATGATAGGCAATGGTAAAGTCATAATCCTTCATGTATTCCATCCATCTTCATTGTCGTAGGTTTAAGTCTTTCTGTGTCAGAAGGTACTTTAAGCTCTTATGGTCAGTGAAGATCTCAAAAGTAGCACCATACAGGTAATGCCGCTAAATCTTCAAGGCATGAATGATAGCAGCCAACTCTAAGTCATGTGTCGGGTAATTCACCTCATTAGGCTTGAGTTGCCGGGAAGCATAAGCAACCACATGTCGATTCTGCTCCAAAACACAGCCAAGACCCATTTTGGATGCATCGGTGAAGATCATGAAACCCTCATTGCCTGATGATAGAGTCAAAACTGGTGCAGTGGTCAACTTTTCTTTCAATTCTTGAAAATGAGCCTCACACACATTAGACCACACAAACTTCACATCCTTCCGAGTCAACATGGTCAAGGGCAAGGCAGTCTTTGAGAAATTTGAAATGAAACGACAATAGTATCCTGCTAACACCAAGAAGCTTCGGATCTCAGAGGGGTTCTTCGGTGTAGGCCAGTCTCGAACTGCTGACACCTTGGCTGGATCTACGGCGATTGTTCCTCTTGAGATGATATATCCAAGGAACATGACTCGGTCTATCCAAAACTCACATTTTGAGAATTTCCCATAGAACTTCTACTTTCTCAGGATATCAAGGACTCGGTGTTGCTCTAAGTCATTGGAGTATACCAAGATGTCATCTATGAACACTATGACAAACGAGTCAAGGAAGGGTTGGAACACACTATTCATAAGGTTCATGAACACACTGGGTGCATTGGACAACCCAAAAGGCATAACCACAAACTCATAATGGCCATATCGTGTTCGAAAAGCTGTTTTTGGAATGTCCTCACTCTTGACTCTCAACTGGTGGTAACGCGATCTTAAGTCAATTTTGGAAAAGACTCGAGCAGATTTCAACTGGTCAAACAGGTCATCTATTCTGGGTAAAGGGTATTTGTTCTTAATGGTAGCTTGGTTGATCATCCGATAGTCTATACACATACGGAGCGAGCCATCCTTTTTCTTTACAAAAAGGACTGGAGCTCCCCATGGTGATGTACTAGGATGGATAAAACCTTTGTCTAGCAATTCCTGCAATTGTTTCTTCAACTCGAGCAACTCTGCAGGGGCCATTCTATAAGGTGCACGTGAAATAGGGCTTGTTCCTGGAGCTAGCTCTATGGAAAAATCCACCTCTCTCTCGGGAGGAACCTCGGGTAGATCATCCGGAAAAACATCTGCATATCTCTTGACTACCTCTATTTCCTCTAAGGGTTGCACCTTGGGTTCGGGCTCGGTAACAACTGCTAGGAAAGCTTGACAACCTTTACTCATCATTCTTTCTACCTTCAGGGATGACACATACAAACTGGTGGTGGCATCTTTCCTACCTCTAATGACAAAGGGTGGGTGACCTGGTTCCCTAATGATCACTTTCTTTTCCCTACAGTCAATTTGGGCCCTATGAGTATAAAGCCAATCCATTCCAATGATCACATCAAAATCATTCATGTCAAGCAGGATAAAGTCTGTAGGAAACTCATGATCTCGATATTTCACAGGTATCACTGGAGTTTTCAGATGAGAGGTAAAGATTCGACCACTTGGGGTTGTAACATCTAAGACATATCCTAAATCCTTGATATCCAAACAAAGCATAGTTGCAAGATTCCTCGAAATGAAAGTATTAGTAGATCCAGAATCAAATAATGCTTTTACATTATGTCCCATGACTTCAAGCATGCCTACATTATTGTTCACCATACATTAGACTATTACATGCTTAACTTTCAAAACATAAAGAAAAACTCTAAGGGTTATTACCCTCGATCAACCGATTTGCATTAGCTTGAGCTTCTTCATTGTCAATTGCGAACACTCGAGCTTGTCTTCTTTCTCCAGTAGGTGGGGCCACAGCTACTGCTGGAGCTACTACTGGTGGGGCTACCACTGGACCTGGTCCTTTTGGCTCTGGTAGAGGACAAGCAGCTTGGATATGCCCCTCTTGGTGACAACGGAAACAGACTCTCTTCTTGTGGTGGCACTCACCGAAATGCCCTTTCCCACATGAGCGACATCGCGGTCGATTATTCTCTTGATGGGGTCTCCCTTTTCCTCCCTGTCTTCCCTTGGCTTGATGATGACATGGACCCTTCTTATGATGATTCTTCTGTCCTCGGGTTCCCTTAGTGAAACCCAAATACCCCTTGGGTGGAAGCTGTGCAGGCATCACGGTTCTTTCCATGTCTAAGGCAGTGTTGTAAGCTTCTGCGAAGGTTTTAGGTTTGCTTGCCATCACATGAGGCCTGGTGGTAGGGTGGAGACGCTCTATGAAGTGATCCACCCTCCTTTCCTCATCCATCTTGTACCCAAAACGTTCCAGGATCTGAAACTTGCGCCCAAAGTCTGCCACAGAGGAATTTCCTTGAGTCATGTTAGTGAATTCCCTTTACTTTTCTTTCTTTACTGCAACAGGGATGAATTTGGAAGTGAAGATGGTCTTGAAATCAGTCCATGCCATTGGTTCCTCAGTCAGATCTCAGCCTGTTATGTGAGTCTCCCACCATATCTTAGCTGCTCCTTCCAGGAGGTGAGCAACAAAGAGGACCTTCTTGCTCGACTGTACTTCAAGCATGCAGAAACCATTCTCTATTGCAAGTATCCAGGCTTCTACTTTATCAACCACTTCAGTCTTATCTTCTCCCCAGAACTTTTCTATATTCAGCTTGACAAAGTCTAGAATGGTGGCTCCCACACATGGACGAACAGGGTGTGGTTCACCATTCTCAGCTCTAACTATGTCTCGAAGGGCCAAAGCATTAATAGCCTCTGTCAACTTCCTCTGTTGCTCTAACCACCAGGTATCAGGGGTATGGATCAACATAGTGGGTTCTGAATCATTGACTGGGTCCTCATCCATCTTGGCTTCTTCCTCATACACATGCTGCTCTTCATATCCTTGATCTTCTTCTTGGTTCAGGTTACTAAATGGTACCGGGTCAGGGTTAGGGACTTCTTGAGTGACTTCTTCAGGCCTCTTCCTCTTCTTAGAGGATCCACCATCATGGTTCCTATTCCTCTTTTCAGAAGACTCCTTTACTTTACGGGGAGGCCAAACACTCCTAGCCAGATTCCCAGAGCCCTCAGGAATAGCAACAGTCTTGGTTCGCGCCATCTACATAAGCATAACAAACAAACCTTTAGTTTATCATTTAAACTAGTTATACTTATGTTCAGTGATATCTCATTACATATATTTTATTAATTTGCTGCAGGATTCTTAAACCCTTAACTTACTTGCCCATACCACATGAGTGTGGAGGAGAGAGAGAATTCTACTCTTAAAGCCTTAATATTATATGTGATGAGAAGGGACGAATAAGATGAGAGAGTCCTAAAGGTATCTTATTTCGAATCATACCCTAAGACTTTGGCCAGGCGGTCACACGGGTCCGAGAGTCCTCGTATTCTTACTAGCGGTGTGGAGGAAAATCTTTCCAGCCCCCGGTCGTGATCCCTTTCTAGACACCTCTGTCTTTTGGATACTCCTCTAATAACTCCCTTGGGTTCTATGGAGTTTGTAAAATTTAATAATTACTAATGGTTACATGAAGAACCTAGGCTCTGATACCAAATGTTACGACCTCACCTTTCAGTAACCCCCAATTAAGGGAGACCAAGAGGATAAAGCCGCACCCATTAATTCCGGATCAAAGGTTCGACATATAACCATAAACAATTATTAAATTCTAACAAACTATACTGAAAAATGGTAATAAAATTTTTCTTTTCATACCTTTGAAAAGTTGGGAATAAATTAACTTCTAACCTCAATTGATCTATTCTAACTAATTCCTCCTTGTTCTTTAATTCTTGAATTCACAAGGTGTCACTTTACTATTTGTTCTTTTGAGATTTGTACCTAAATCACCGACAAACAAAACGACGATCAACAAAAGCTGGTATGTGGAGGAAGCAATAATATTCAACTATGCTAACAACATAATCATTCAATTAATCATTTAGCAATCAAGATTATGTTTTAAGCCAAACTACTCAATCCATATCTCTCCACAACTCTGTGTTGTCCCTGTAAGGACTTATATGGTACCTCTATAAAGGTGACTTAATGGACCTACCCTCTAGGCATCCAAAGTCATTCATGACCCGATGGACCTACCCTCTAGGTAGCCTTATACCAGGTCAGCCATTACAACACAGAGGGAATCAAGGATTGAGCTAGAAGGCATATACATTATGTGATAGTCATAATCACTTTATAATTGCATGAAAGAAATAAACATCCAAAAAGTTTAGTTGCATTCAATGTGATTAAACATTCGGGAATCATCAAGAAACCTAAGCGGTTATTCATAAGTAACCACATACCTTAGATTGCAGATTTCAAGATAGGAATTAATATGTAGAGAAACCCAATCAACAAGCAAAACCTGAAATGAAAGGACAATTTTCCTTTTATTAGTATTTATCTAATTTTCATCATATTACTTAGGGTTTCAGTTCCTATTTTAGGGTTCCTTTAGAAATCAGGGTTTTCACTTCTCCTTTCCTTATTATCATCCTTAATTTATTAAACTACATAAAACCCCTAATTTCTCAGAAAATTTCCTTTATTAAGCATCTAATTATCTTATTCCACAAAAACATGCTTTTTATCTCCTTTTATCCCAAATTAGGGTTTCCATGTAAATTAACTTCCTTTTAGGCATTATAACTCTAAATCTCACACTTTTGCATTCAAACTGATAATCATATCACCTTTATCATTTAACAAAGTTAAACTTATCAATTTGATCTATTGATTTACCAAAATACACTTTAATCATGCAATTAGGGTTTCTCATCAATTCTTAATAAACTTTATAAGCAAATTAGGGTACTTTTGCAAAACAGAGCAGAACTAGGTTCTCAAATCATTTTTATTGGTTTCCTTGTATTTTCTATACAACTTTCATATATAAAGTTTTCTCATTGGACACTCCTAGCAATTTCTATTAATTTTGCAAGAAAACCCCTTTTTCAAAATATTCGATTAAAAAGAAATCATTACCAAAAATTCGCTAGCCGCTTGATCTGTAGTCTTGTGATCCGCCCTTGGATCTAACGGCTCTGGTCGTGCGCCCTCTAGCAAGGTCGATCCTCCTCTGGAGCGTCAGATGCCACTGAGACCACCGTGGTCTCAGATCGGATGATAACCAAGCCGTCACCTACCTTAGACCCAGCAGCTCGCGCGGTCAACCTGGAGGTTGACTCGGAGCTTCCGACGCCCTCTTCTCACACCAATCGATCAGGGAGCTCCGCCTCCCCTCGACGAAGCTGGTGGCGGGTCCAATTCCTCCCCGAACTCCTCCAAGCTTGTCCCCTACTCGCCGGACTCCGGCGAGGGTCGCCGAGGTGTCGGGGTTGCAGATCAGGAAGAAACCGTCAATTGAGCGCACAAAAACGCTCCTCGCACAAAACTGCAGAGGTTGGGCTAGCATGAAATTATGATCGTTCTCTCCAAAAACCTCCCATATATATAGGATCGGTCACGCTCCAGCTGGATTGGGAACTTTCCCAATCGGAGATGAAACCTCGACAAACCGGGGATGAATCCCTTCGGTTTTCCTTCCCGAATCCAAAGGAAACATCAGACACTTTGCGCACTTAATGGATTACGAGAAAACCACAGATTTAGAATCCATCTGTAACTGGTAGAATCCCAGTCCATTCTGGACTAAGACGATGAGTAGCACCCGTTGGATCTAAATCCAAGGGTCCTCATCACATGTGCTTGAGCAAATAGGAAACAAATTCCAATTATTATTGAATTACATTCCTAATTCGAAGGCAACTTAGAAAATTCATAACTCCCAAACGGTAGCTCGTTTTTCCCTCAAATTTTGAGGGAAACTCCACTATATTTTTATCTTCCATCCTACAAAAACTGGAGTTATTATCTTAAAGGAACGATTCCTTTTCTTCAGTTTCAAGTTATCCCTTATTTAATTGTATTTTCCACATATTCCTTATTTCCTTTGCCATTATCTAATTATCCTAAGTTCCTTGAACCCCAAGGAACCTTTATAACTCGGAATTCTATTTTGGGAAAATATCTTTTAGCCTTCAAATCATTTCTTTTTATTTTCCTCATATATTCCTTTATTAAATGAAATTCCTTTTTTTCATTTCTTTTTTTTTTCTTTTAATCCTTTAATTGGGCTCAATGGCCACAAAGGCCCAATAAGAACACATACAAGCTATCAAATACAAAAATCCATTCAATCCATTCAAACAATTCATCAAATCAACCATGGATTTCATTTATCTTTAAAAAGAACATTTATAATTTCATTACATATTTTGGAAAAATCGAGGTTATAACACATCATTTTAGGCACTTATTCCAACAAGTTTTCCTTGCAAACAGTTTTAAGACTTTGATCAAAATGGTTTCACCAAACCGTTTGGAGACTAAATAGTTTGCAAACCATTTAGAGTCTTGAACCCCAAATAGTTTAGAATAGTTGACCATTTGGATGGGTTGACCGTTTGAGGTTAGGACCCTAGTACATGTTGTATGAGGATCTAATGGTTCCAACTGATTGAATCAATATGTGGACAATCATCCAATTAGAAACCCTAATCGGGTTAAGTGCTGATTTTGCAATTGAATGAATCAAATCTTTGGGTTGATTAACCCAAACGGTCTCAAGACCATTTGGAGATCACCCAAACGGTCTCAAGACCATTTGGAGGTCAACCAATACCGTTTGGAGGTCTAGGGTTGAGTATGGTTGCGTTTTTGAATGTCCAAAGATAGAAAATGGTAATGCAATCAATAGTTCAAATTGTGGATCAATCTAATGATCCAAACCCTAATTGAATTTCACAATTCTAAGTGATGGGATGGGGCAAATGGTCTCAAGACCGTTAGGAGATCATCCAAATGACCTCAAGACCATTTGGGGTCAGGTCATGCCCAATTTGAATGATGGTCCAATAATTTCAAAGAAATTAGTTCCCCAATGACTAATATTGAAAGTTCATCGATTTCAACCCTAAGCAAATACGTTATACGGCTGATTACATTTTACAAACATACTTAATCCCTGAGGAGATGAGGTGTACCGCTAATACTCCAACCAACCACTGCAAAGTCGAAATCGGTACAATACATAGGTCAATAGAAGAGTCGGATTTCCATGACCTCAGCTGCCTCAGTCAGTGTGAGGACCAAAATGCTGGACATCTTGTGTCTCTACTAAAATGATTTCCAGGGTATACTGACAACTTCATTATTAGAGTTATAGTGGCATGCTGTACTCTCTTCGCAATCGAGAGATATTATATTTATCTCACATTGATTCAGCATTAAGATCATCAGGAAATTAGTGATACATCCATCCCGACATTTATAATGAAGGATTGAGAGATTTAATGTTTACCTCACATCAATTCCTCCATTAGGGCGTAAGGATATTTGCGCCCATAACCCCCACATACTCAAAAGTATGCCCTCTAGGAGTTCCCATAGGAAAACCTATTTCACCATCATCAAACTACTGACGATGATGGATCTATGGTCAGGGCTCTACATGATACCATTTCACTTGATTAATTAAGTACATTACAATATTCTTTTAGCATCAAACATGTTTTTCAAACATAAAACATTATAACAGTTACTACAAAGAATGAATATTATTTTTGTCAAATTCTTTTCAAAGCTTTGTTAAACATTGGGATCTCAATCCCTTATCACATCAAGGTATTCTCATCCCTTATCATCTCATCATCATGATTATGAAACATGGGTGTCTAAACCCTTAGTTCATCAAAACACTTCCTACCACTTTATCAGGAAACTTAATTCCTTCAAGTTATTTAATCATTGTAAACATATTAATTGTAGTGCAGGTATTTCACATGGCTGTTAAAGCCCAATAATATCTTTTGTTACCTCTCACTAGGGAAAACAACATATTATGGCTTACAAGGCCCATCAAGAAATTTAAATAATAAAACCTCATAGCTCATACCTGGGTATGTCCACCATCTCATGAAACTTGCATAATTAGTGCACATGATAACAATTATATCAATTACAAATCAGTACTACGCATTATAAGAGTAACATCATTATTTCCTCCTTTGAGTTAGGATTTCCCAATTTATGTCAATTAGGAATACTATATCTCATTACCCAGACTTGGGTCATCATTTATCATCATATTGCCCAAAATTAGGGTTTCATACATTACAACCCAAGATTAGGGCTCCACATATCTTTATCCTATATCAATATAGGATTTCACATCAAAGTGTCACATATCAGTGCATAACACTACCTCGAATCAAGTTTTACATCACATCATTGTATTAAGGTTTCATTTTGACCTTACCCTTGATTAGGGTTTCTCATAACATCATTCTCAATTAGGGTTTAATATTCTCATTCAATCATGGTTTATTATTGAAATACCTTGAATTAGGGTTTCTCATGTCATTACCCTAAATTGGAGTCATACCATTACGATAGATTAGGGTTTCACCTATCATTGCCCTCAATTAGGGTTAGGGTTCATCAACCTTCCTAATTAGGGTTCATGATCTCTTTATCAAGGATCATACCCTAATTACACATTCATTCATGTTGGAAGTGTTGAGACTTAATCACTACATAATTATCATTCACATAGGAATTCCTCTCTCTCTCTCTCTCATTTCCAGACGAAAGGAACTTCCTTCCTAGTCAACTTGGTTAGAGGTAAAGCTACAGAACTAAAGTTCTTAATGAACCTCCTGTCATACCCTGCCAACCCTAAGAAACTACGTATCTCTGTCGGTGTTTTCGGTTGTTCCCATAGCAGGACATATTCTACCTTCTTAGGATCAACATGAATACCTGAGGCAGATATTACGTGTCCTAGAAAAGAAACTTCTGGTAGCCAGAATTCACATTTGCTAAACATAGCATACAATTTATGCTTTCTTAGCAGCGTTAGAGCCTGACGGAGGTGCTGCTCATGCTGTTGAGCATCTCTACTGTAGATCAAGATGTCATCGATAAAGACGACTACCCACTGATAAAGAAAAGGTCAAAAGATTCTATTCATCAGTTCCATGAATGCAGCTGGTGCATTAGTTAGTCCAAACGACATAACTATGAACTCATAGTGACCATACCTTGTCCTAAAGGCAGACTTAGGTATGTCACTCTCTTTAATATGCAACTGATGATATCCCGACCTTAGATCTATCTTAGAGAAGATAGTTGCACCACACAACTGATCAAACAGGTCATCTATCCTTGGCAAAGGATACTTATTCTTTATAGTTGTTGAAAGAAAGGTTGACAAGTGCACCTCTGCTCGTGTTACCTGAGCATGGAAATGGGTACATAGTTTTCTGTGATGCATCTAAGAATGGTTTAGGATGTGTGTTGATGCATGATAAGTAAATGATTTCTTTTGCTTCTCGACAGCTTAAGAAACACAAGGAGAATTATCCAACACACAATCTAGAACTAGCTAATGTGGTCCATGCTTTGAAGATCTGGAGACATTATCTCTATGGAGAGACATTCCAGATTTTCACAGACCATAAGAACCTAAAGTATATCTTTTCACAGCATGAGCTGAACATGAGACAACACTACTGGATGGAGTTAATCAAGGACTATGATTGTACAATTGATTATCATCCAGGGAAGGCTAATGTAGTTCCTGATGCATTAAGTAGAAAATCAGCAATACCATCCCTAGATAAAGCACAGTTGAATTCTTTAGTGTGCTCTAAGAGGGATATGTTTATATCTTTGAGGAAAAACAATGTACAGTTTAAAGTATCATTGTTAGATGGGTTGTTAGCTGAGATGCACATAAAACCAACTCTGAGACAGTAGATTAAAGAAGCCCAGCAAGATTATGTTGTAGTTCAGCAAATTAGGATAGAATATGGTAGTGAGAAACGAGATGGCTTTCATGAGTCAGAGGATCTGGTAGTCTGTTACCATGGTAGGATCATAGTACCTGATGCCCATGACTTGAGAAAGTTAGTTCTGGAAGAAGCTCATTCTTCGATGTATGCTATGCATCCATGGAGCACCAAGATGTATCATAACTTAAAGGATATGTATTGGTGGCCTAGATTGAAGAAGGATGTAGTTGAGTTTGTAATGCGGTGTCCGGTGTGTCAGCAAGTTAAAGCTGAACATTAGAAGCCCGCAGGAACGATGCAACCTTTTCCTATACCGCAGTGGAAATGGGATCGTGTGACCATGGACTTTGTGATTGGTTTGCCTAGAATGACCAAAGGTCATGATTCCATATGGGAGATAGTTGATAGGTTGACTAAGATAGCACATTTCTTACCTGTCAAAACAACCTACACTGCTGAGAAGTTGGCACAATTATATGTAGATGGGATTGTGTGTTTGTAGGGGGTTCCAGCTTCTATTATTTCTGATAGAGGACGTCACTTCACGAGTTGTTTTTGGGAATGACTGCACAAAGCTTTGGGTACACAGTTAAGGTTTAGTATAGCCTTTCACCCACAGACAAATGGACAATCTGAAAGGACTATACAAACCTTAGAGGACTTGCTTAGGGCATGTGTCCTTCAGTTTGTAGGAAGTTGGGATCTACACCTCATCTTGATAGAATTTACTTACAATAATAGCTATCAACATAGTATTAACATGGCACCATATGAAGCTTTATATGGTAGACGTTGTAGACCTCCTTTATGTTGGTATGAAATAGGAGAAAATCAACTTTTGGGTTCTGAGCTTATGCAGTAGACAACTGAGAAGATTAAAGTAATACATCAACAGTTAAAGACTGCAAAGGATAGATAGAAATCATACACCGATAAAAGGTGAAGACCTTTAGAACCCCAAGTTGGAGACAGAGTATATCTCAAGGTCTCACCTTGGAAAGGATTTCTTAGATTTGGAAGGAAGGGAAAGTTAGCTCGTAGATTTATGGGGCCCTATCCAATCATCAAATGGATTGGGAAGGTATCTTATAAGTTGGAGTTACCACCTGAGTTGCATAAGTTGCATCCAGTGTTCCACATCTCTATGTTGAGGAAGTGTCACCCTGACACAGAATTAGTTCTACAACCTATGGAGGTAGAATTAAATAATGATATATCATATGTTGAAGGACCTGTGACGATCCTTGATAAAAGAATTAAAAAGATGAAAAAGAAATAAAAGTCCTCTGGAATCACCATCGAATTGAAGAATCTACATGGGAACTAGAGGAAGAGATGAGGATTAAATACCCTACTCTTTTCTCTTAAATGTTTTTGTTGATGATTTCGAGGATGAAATCCTTATAAGGGGTGGATAATTTGTAACATACCTGACCTGGGTTATGCTCTAACCCTAGATGTTTTTCTTAATAATGTTGATTAGATTCTTGTTCATATTTCTTGGAAAGTAATTAAGGCTCAAGAGGAACTTATATTTCAATTTTAGTCCTTTCTAAATAATGTTGAAACATTGTTTTGTTAGTTTTGGACTAAAGTGCAAATTACCCAAGTTGAGGGGTTAACTTGCAAATTTTACATGATAAAATGTTTCTCAGATGTTGAAGCATCATAAGAATGAGAATGATGCAATGGTATGGTTTCCACAAGCTTGAGCACCAAGATAAAGCTTGTTGAGCAATCCTTGTGCATTAAAACCTAGTTTTGGTGTAATGTGTAATTTACCCAAAACCTAGGATTCAATATGCAAAATACCACTTCCATAGGGCCCCCCATATTTATTGACATCATTTAGAGAAAAGAAAATGAGAGGAGTGTCTCATTTGAATTATCTTGGTGGAGAGAGAATGTGGCAACACATCCCATTATCACACAGATAACGAGGTGTTACGTGAAAACGTGCAAAAATCACCATAACCACAGATTATGAAAACACGGGTTAATTAAACCGATTACGGAAAACTGATAAATTGTGAAACTATTACTTTCCAGTCCTCATCCTGTAGAGAAACGTGTCGTATATATACATACAGGAGATCTGATACGTGTCTACAACTTACAGAAACAGCTGTTCATCCATCACATGAGTTCACCACCTGTTCACATACATAAAGGCCCACATCCGACCATCAGCAGGATATACAAACATCATCAATCGTTCATCGTGAAACATCGTCAAAACACTGCCAAGGACCTGAGAGTACAGGTATGACGCTAGACTCTACTACAAAACATCCAAAACAGCAGCATATCCATCGCTTGCCTTCTACTACTCGTCAAGCTGCTCGTCCGCAACACCATGATCACGACCACGTCTAGCTCGACCACCTAAAAAGGGTGCAAACCAGCGGGGTGAGACAATTGAACAATTGTCCCAGCAGGAAACATAACTCCCCACCGCAACTACATAACCTCAGCAAGATCAACTATATCAGCAGATAACTAATAATAGGTATAGCAAGAGCAGTCTTATATAAAGCAAAGCTATTCTTACTAACAAGCTTACCAGTTGTATAAAAGCATGTATCCAGTTATCTCTCAATGGAACATGATTAACAAGATAAGATGTATCACTATGTAACATGATTATCAGAGAAGGATATAATGTCACATAACCTGATTATCAAGGTAAGACATTGCCACAAAACCTGCAAGATATAACAGAGATATTAGACAAACAAGGCCTCAACCAATGTTTCGTGTTTATCTTAAGCAGCAAATATTAAACGGCTATATTACGTATTATTATGCCTTGAGGATTTGAACCGTACCATTCAAATCCAACCTTCGGTTATGAAACCCAAGTCGGTGCCATACAAGGTCAATGGAAGAGCCGGACTCCATGACCTCCCACCTCGTGGTCAGTACACGAGTACAACATAAGCAGGACTGTAGTCACATGCTGAAGTGGTCTAAGCCACAGGGTCATCTCCATAGGCTACCCTCACTCTAGCCCGCCTTGGTATAGGTCTCGGCGCTAGTAAAATTGAGCCACGGGCCTGTTCACCGTACTCTGAGCCATGAACGCATTCATGCTCCTCACATCACATATCCTGAGCCATGGGCCTGTTCACCATGCTCTATATACGTATCTGAGTCTGCAACCGAAGTTACACTCTTACCTCCTCATTTTCAGGCTAGGAGCAACCTACACATATTCAACAATATGTGCTTCCAGGTTAACCTGTAGGAGAACCAATTTCACCATCACCAAGTCTTGACGATGATGGATCTATTGCCAGGGCAAACTACATGATATATTTCACTTGTGATTAATTAGTATCTTTTAGATGGATTGCAAGATTCAATCAAGTTGTATAACATGCAAGATATAACAGAAAGTAAATAACATTATATTATTATGGAAACACATCAACCTGATCCATCTCAAGGATCCACATCATATGTTACTACTTGGCCTCTTGCCAACCATCCAGATCCACCTCAAGGATCATCACGTATCATAGGATCTCAATCCCTCATCATGTACTATCACTACCTCTTCAAGGCTCATATCAACATCATGGGACAGACACACCATTTATATAACCTCATAGGATAGTTATCAAAGTGATGTTACTCATCACAAATGTCTCATAGCCTTTTCATGGCTAAGCATCACCTGCATGGTTAGAATACACAATAATCATAGTTTCAACATAAGGACCATACTTGTTGTAACAAGATGATATTCAAGATACTATACTTATCACTATTTGATGATCAAGTGTATAAAGCACATCATTAACAAACTATATCCATGCTTATCATTTTCTCAAGATTATACAAGTAATCAAGGTGTTCATTTTATGTAAGAAGTCATCATTATTATCATTATGCAAGCTACTAGTATAACTACCACCATTCTCATTATCATTAACAATTAAGCATAAGGATTACTATATGCATGTTATTACCACTACCTTCCTCATTATCATTACTACTACCATTAGCATCCTCGTTACTATCATTAGCATCCTCGTTACTATCATTAGCATTGTTATTATTTGCAAGGCATCATTATCGTTTGAGCATAAGCATTCACTCCCATAACAGACGAGACCGTCACTATAGGATCACATATCCCTCACTATAACTCTTCACAACCCTCACTAAAACCCATAAAGGCCTATCGGCCGACACACACCAAACCAAGGCTATCGCCCACCATGGCTATCGGCCACCATAGCTATCGGCCACCATAGCTATCGGCCACCATAGCTATCGGCCACCATGGCTATCGGCCAACACCTCACTCTAGCCTATCATCCAACCCAAACACCATGCCATACATGGCCCTATCGTCCACCACAAGGACTACCACAAAGATCACCATGGTACTCAGGTCTATCGTCCATCACAAGAATAAAGGTGTTGCTCATCACAAGGACCATATCGCCCAACATGGTCATCTTGGCCAACACTCACACTAGCTCAACCTATCACCCAACATAAGGGCAAGGATATCGCCCAACACCAAGAACACCCTTCATGTCATCCATCACAAGGCACTCATGTCGCCCAACACCAAGACAAGAGAGGATGTCGCCCAACATGGGTCATCATATCGGCCAACACTGATACTAGCTCAACCTATCGCCCAACACATGGGCAACTCATGTCGTCCTTCTCAAGAACAAGGGTGTCGTCCAACACACCAAAACAAGGAAGGGTATCGTCCAACACAAGGGTCACCATCAACCTCCAGCACAAGGAAACTCAAACCCTAGAAAGCAAGGTACATGTGACGTCCCTGGATTTTGATTCCTCCAAACTCTGTTGGGAATGAGTTGTCAGAATCTAAAAACATCATCCAATCATATCAGAAAGCGATCCACGAGGCAAAATTTGCAAATCTTTTTTTTTTTCGTTCTTTTCCTTAAAATTCCCCGATTGGTCAGATCTTAGGAAAACTCTAGAAAATGGTAGGATTATCAGAAAATATCGAATAAATACACCATTTTCATCAGAAAAATCTAATCTATTTAAATAAAATCATTCCAGGACCTAGAACCGATCCCTTATCTGAAAATATGGCCTACACTCATTAATGACCTTTTAGTACATTGCTTTGTGATATAATGGTTCTAACTGATTTTATTCTGTCTTGGGAACACATTAAACCCTAATTATGACCTTGGTCATCATGATACTCGAAAACCTAATTCAGGAGAATAGTTGATCCAACAATGATGAAAAACCCTAATTTCAAGTTTCCACTTCTCATAATGTATACCTTATACAATTCTATGTCCTACAATTAATTGCCTTGAATGACTTTGATTAACCCTGACCTAAGAACCAACTCTGACCTCTCAAATCACATGTATCCTAAAAATGATCTCCCAAATGACCTAAACCCTAATAAGAAACCCTAATGCGGAATAATGAGAATCCATGGTAACTTAGGGTTTTGTTTATATTTCAGGGTAATCTACTATCTGTCTCATAATCTAGACTTGTGGAATCCAGATCTGAGAATTAGAGGTACATGGATATAATTATATGACTAGTTTTTGCTGGATGTTAAGTATATGTAATTGTTTGCATGAAATTGATATACATTGATGGATGTGGATATATTATTAATTGATGATTAAAGTGCAATGCATATTCAAAATACCTGAAGGCACAAATAATAAGCATGGAGGATTTATTAGATAGACCTAGTCCTCTTATCTCTTTCTTGCTAGATGTTAGTTTATTTCTTTCCCTAGATTATGTTGAGGATGATTGAGATCCAATGTAATAATCATAGACTTATTCTTCTTCTTTCTCCAGTATCAATATGTATGACTTTATCTTATATTGTTGAATGAAATGTTGTGTGGCTATTTGCTATGATGTGAACTTGATCTTGGTTTATCTCTGATTTTAGTTGGCTATCTTGATTTCTATTATTTTCCCTTTTGACATTTATAGATATGAGTGCATGCATATCTGTATATGTCACTAAGGAAAGTATGTAGAAATTGGGGTCATCACAGTACACATGGAAACCCTAAACCCTAAGGGGGATTCGGTCACCAAAGGTACAAAAGCATGGAACTAATCTAAGCTACTAGCATAAGAACAAGATTATAACAAGAGGTAAAGGAGTTAGGGTTAGAAACTATGCAACCCGCCTTAAGCTCTAAGCTCCAAGGAAGAAGAAGCACTCCAAGGTCCAAGGGATATCGTCCACCAAAGCTGATCTAAGAGAGGGTATCGGCCACCACTACAACTCCAGGAGAGTGTATCAGTCGACAGAAGCAAGAGAGGGAAGGAGTGTCGTGCACTCAAGGTGGAGGAGAGACTAAAGGATCAAAGGAAGCTAAGGCAAGGGAAAGAGCCACCTATATAGAAGGGAAGGGAGGAGATAACAAGGTAGATCCATGCTAAGTGTCATCTACCCAAGGGACACTTGTCCTAGGCTTCAAGCCAACACTCTAGCAAGCCATGAGACACTTGTCAAAGATGTGCACCAAGTGTCCACCAAGCAAGACCAAGCCTCATGGTCGATACAAGCATCAACTCCACTAGTCGACACACCAAGGCACCTGGGCGACACACCACCATCCTAGGCCGACACACACTCCTCCTTAGGCGACACAAGCTAGTCTTGGCCGACACAAGGCTCAAGCAAGCCCAAACAAAGCATCCCAAGGTCAAAACAAGCTCAAGCAAGGCCCAAGAAACTCAAACAACAAGCCCAAGCCTTCCTATCAACCCTAGAGGAAACAAAGAGGGGAAAACATCACACAAGATGGCATACTTACACACAAAATCTTAAACTTGGGTTATTTGCAATTAGCCCCTCCAACCCTCAACAAAGCACAACAAAACCCTAATCACCACCAAAGGTGATTAGCAAGCACCAAAGCACCAAGATTAAGCAAAACAAATAGGGTAAACCCTAAATGTAGGTCAGGGTCCTTACAGAGAATCTTAGTATTAAAATAATCAAGATTTAAGCATAAAAGGAACTTTATTTCAATTTAATGCAAAAGAAATATATTAATTGAAAAACCCTTCAACCAAAAGGTGAGGGATGAATTTGCAAAAAGTTTGGATGAGCTTGTGCCTTGAAAAGGCACGAAAATGTTTTGAGTGAGTAGAAAGCCCACTCACATTAAGTTAATAAAAAGAAATATCCACTAAAAAAGGGATATTAGTATAATATGATTAAGGTGCTTAATTTATTTTCTTTTAATTCTTGGATAATGAAGAATTTTTTCAAGTGTGAGAATATGTCTTCGTGGCCAAGGAATTCAGGGGGAAGAGGTGGCACTAATTTTGGAATTAAAAGATTTTTATAAGGCATTTTCTCTCTCATTGATTTTCTTATAAAAACACCTTTTACAACCCAAATGAAAGGCTTTTTCAAATCCACTTCCTATCATTACTTTCAAAAACGACCAAGGGAGCTAGGAAAAGTAGGAGGATGACCCCCAACCTGTTGGTAAGCTTCTTGATCCTCTTTGACCTTGATTTCATGCTGGAGATCACAAAACAATGCATGCTTTCTTCTCTATTTCACTCCATCTTCAATCCTAGCCAATCTTTTCACTCCAAAGCTTGAGGACGAGCCTTGGGAGAGTTGCAAAAGCTTCCTCCACCATTGTTGATGTGAAGCTCCAAGCTTTGAAGCTCAATTGGAGGTGGGTTATATAACTCAAACCCTTAAATATTGCTATTGCATTTAAATCTCCATTATTTGTTGAACGTTTTGTTCTATTTGAAATTCTCTTGATCCATTGTTGTAATTACCATGAATACGGTAGTAAATTTTGAATGAACGAAGGTATATGATGATGACATCATATTAGGCACTTATTCCAACAAGTTTTCCTTGCAAACGGTTTTAAGACTTTGATCCAAACGGTTTCACCAAACCGTTTGGAGACTAAACGGTTTGCAAACCGTTTAGAGTCTTGAACCCCAAACTCTTTATATGAGTTGACCATTTGGATGGGTTGACCATTTGAGGTCAGGACCCTAGTACATGTTGGATTAGGATCTAATGGTTCCAATTGATTGAATCAATATGTGGACAATCATCCAATTAGAAACCCTAATCGGGTTAAGTGCTGATTTTGCAATTGAATGAATTAAATCTTTGGGTTGATTAACCCAAATAGGACCATTTGGAGATCACCCAAACGGTCTCAAGACTGTTTGGAGGTCAACCAAGACCGTTTGGAGGTCTAGGGTTGAGTATGGTTGAGTTTATGAAGGTCGAAAGATAGCAAATGGTAATGCAATCAATAGTTCAAATTGTTGATCAATTTCAATGATGGTCCAATAATTTCAACCAAGACCGTTTGGAGGTCTAGGGTTGAAATCGATGAACTTTCAATATTAGTCATTGTGCAACTAATTGCTTTGAAATTATTGGACCATCATTCAAATTTGGCATGACCTGACCCCAAACGGTCTTGAGGTCATTTGCATGACCTCCAAATGGTATTGAGACCGTTTACCCCATCCCATCACTTAAAATTGAGAAATTCAATTAGGGTTTGGATCATTACATTTATCCACAATTTGAACTATTGATTGCATTACCATTTGCTATCTTTGGACCTTCAAAAACTCAACCATACTCAACCCCAGACCTACAAACGGTCTTGGTTGACCTCCAATCGGTCTTGAGACTGTTTGGGTGATCTCCAAATGGTCTTGAGACCGTTTCAGTTAATCAACCCAAAGATTTAATTCATTCAATTGCAAAATCAGCAATTAACCCGATTAGGGTTTCTAATTGGATGATTGTCCACATATTGATTCAATCAATTGGAACCATTAGATCCTCATACAACATGTACTAGGGTCCTGACCTCAAACGATCAACCCATACAAATGGTCAACTCATCTAAACGTTTTGGGGTTCAAGACTCTAAACAGTTTGCAAACTGTTTAATCTCTAAATGGTTTGGTGAAACTGTTTGGATCAAAGTCTTAAAACCGTTTGCAAGGAAAACTTGTTGGAATAAGTGCCTAAAATGATCTCATCATCATCTACCTTCGTTCATTCAAAATCTACTGCCATTTTCATGGTAATTACTGCAATGGATCAAGAGAATTTCAAATAGAACAAGACGTTCAACAAATAATGGAGATTTGAATGCAATAGCAATATTTAAGGGTTTGAGTTATATAACCCACCTCCAATTGAGCTTCAAAGCTTGGAGCTTCACGTAAACAATGGTGGAGGAAGCTTTTGCAACTCTCCCAAGGCTCGTCCTCAAGCTTTGGAGTGAAAAGATTGGCTAGGACTGAAGATGGAGTGAAAAAGAGAAGAAAACATGCATTGTTTTGTGATTTCCAGCATGAAATCAAGGTCAAAGAGGATCAAGAAGCTTACCAACAGGTTGGGGGTCGTACTCCTGCTTCTCCTATATCCCTTGGTCGTTTTTGCAAGCAAAGAGAGGAAGTGGATTCGAAAAAGCCTTTGATTTGGGTTGTAAAAGGTGTTTTTATAAGAAAATCAATGAGAGAGAAAATGCCTTATAAAAATATTTTAATTCCAAAATTAGTGCCCCCTCTTCCCCCTCAATTCCTTGGCCACGAATACATCTTCTCCCACTTGCAAAACGTCTTCATTATCCAAGAATTAAAAGAAAAGAAATTAAGCACCTTAATCATATTATACTAATATCCCCTTTTTAGTGGATATTTCTTTTTATTAACTTAATCTGAGTGGGATTTCAACTCACTAAAGATATTTTCGTGCCTTTACAAGGCACAATCTCATCCAACCATTTTAAAATTCATCCCTCACCTTTTGGTTGAAGGGTTCTTCTATTAATATATTTCTTTTTTCATCAAATTAAAATAAAGTTCCTTTTATGCTTAAATCTTGATTATTTTAATACCAAGATTCTCTCTCCACCAAGATAATTCAAATGAGACGCCCCTCTCATTTTCCTTTCTCTACATGATTCCAAGAAACATGTGGGACCCTCCGGAAGTGGCCTTTTGCATATTGAATCCTAGGTTTTGGGTAAATTACACATTACACCAAAACTAGGTTTTAATGCACAAGGATTGCTCAGCAAGCTTTATCTTGGTGCTCAAACTTGCGGAAACCATACCACTGCATAATTGTCATTCTTTTGATGATTCAACATCTGAGAAACATTTTATCATGTACAATTTTCAAGTTAACCCCTCAACTTGGGTAATTTGCACTTTAGTCCAAAACTAACAAAACAATGTTTCAACATTATTTAGAAAGGACTAAAAGTGAAATATAAGTTCCTCTTGAGCCTTAATTACTTTCCAAGAAATATGAACAAGCATCTAATCAACATTATTAAGAAAAACATCTAGGGTTAGATCATAACCCAGGTCAGGGATGTTACACTATCGTTGCTACCCATCAACCATATACTCAACCAGATTCAGACATATGGCACATCAAAAATGCAAGAGAGCAACATATAAAATTAGGAGAATGAGAGAGATAGAGACCACACTCAGTTCAAATTTGATGTCCATCTTCTAACCACACATCACATATGACAAGTAAAGCCCCTAGACATTCCTAGTTCTATTTCCACACATCAAGCGTACAAGCCACAGAGTCCTTCTCTACTCTCTCCCATTGATTGGGGAAACTAGAAAAAATAGGACATGATTCCAATTCCATTCTAGTCCAAATCACCTTGATTTTCATTAAATTTACCTTCCTGCTCTCCCTTTTAAATTTCAAGGTCATGGGCCCAAAAAAGCTTTTCTCTAGAAGCAAGCATCTCGATAGATGGCCATAAATATGAGGTCACGAGTGAGACAGAGGTGGTCATGTGTCACAATATCTATTGCAACTCAGTGTACTTGGGTCCAATTTGATAGCCAATGTGTATACCAGACGATCATTAGTCCTCTTGCAGTGCAAAATTTTATTATGATGATGATGTTGTTGTTGGAAAGAAAAGACACTGTCAAAAGACCAAAATGATGTTATTCGAAATCCACCCTCTCAGAAAGTAACTTTTATATGGTTTTCCAAACTAGTTCAGGAAGTGACTCTTCTATATAATAAATAAAAGTATACAACTAAAATACCTTCTTTTCTATCTCTATGTCCGAGTAGTGAGCATGCAAATAGGAAAAGTAAGTGACTCACCAATAGGAAGTAGAGTTCAAAATCAAGATGTATTATGAAGGTATCAATAAGTATGTCAATTGTGGAAGAAATGTTTGTTGGAGGCTCCCCTGATCCCAACTTGCATGTAGAGAGGCTCCCTATAAGACATAAAAATCAAGTTGATTACTTATACAAAACGTTATGGACAACTCAGTAATTATAGGTAGAGGGAGGTCAAGGTGGAGAACTTGAAATCTCCAATAAAACCACCAAACTGCAAAATATGTGGGGACACTTGATAGATTTCACTGACTCCATTTGCGGATGGGTATTGGTTTCTCATTTGATATCATAGATGGGGTTGGTACCGCCATTGACACACATCAACCAACTACAATGTACACACAAAACAAGATGGCTCTTCTTCTTCTTTGGGTTTTTTTTTTGGCACGAGAATTTGAAAATGTATAGCAAACTCCCACAACTTGTAGGCCTTATTCCTTCTTGCCCCTTTCACCTTTTGGACTATACATCTCATTTTCATTAATGAACACAAATGGAAGAAAAATTTTGTGTTGTTAATAATACGGGTCTCTGTTTTAGGAGGTATCACATAATATGAATATCAAACTAATGATATCATGAAACACAATGATAAAAGTTATATGTATGTTCTTTCCAAAAGGAAACCTAATGCATCAAATTTCCAAAGCATTGTCTAAAATATGAATATATAGCTATTAAAGAAAAATCTAACTTTCTATTGTAGATCACGCCCCAGGAGGCTAGTTTTTAATGTTTCTATTGATCTTGAAGTTCTACAATCAAGCTTTGTAGCTCCTTCAATCTAGTAAAGATGTATCGCATGGACATTAACTCATAACGGAACTATATGTGTGAGAAATAGTGGACATACATTGAATACATATTCATCCTAGTTTTAGTCATCAGTTCAGTTTGCATATTTAGTTTTATAATTAGCCCCGATATTAAATTGTCTTATTTTGCTAAATTTTGAAGTATTTTTTTTTCATGGTGGGCTTGTTCTTGATCTATGTAGACCAGCATGTCATGGTGCTCATGTTGATCAATCAGTGAGAAGCTGTTGAGAGTAGGCCACTCTCACAGGGTCCAAGGCAGTGTCCCGATTTGACGAAACATTAACCAAGACAAATAAAGGAAAAATGGTCTCCATCAATCAATCCATTACATTGACCAAGGAATCACATAAACCAACACACTCAATAAATTAATCCCAAATCAATTGATCATATAAAGTTCCACATTAATCTATGAAAAGCATCGATTAATGCACATCATTGATTAGTGTGCCCCATCGGCCATTGTTCTTCACTGATTATGGTCCCTCGTCTCGTATTGCATCAATCTTTTCCCCTCATCACACCGACCACCCAACCAAGAGATCAATGCAACCCATAGACTGATACCACCACATCAACCTTATAGAGACCATACAACCACCAATATGTCCCGCACATAGACTTGCACAACCAAGAGATCCATGTACCCCATTAGTGGATGTAAAGGAGTGAAACCACTCCTCTACTAAAAAGAAAAGACCACATCCCTTAAAACCAAACACCACATAAAATTTTCTAGTCAAAGGGATGGAGACCAATTCTTTAAACATGTATGTATCATTACACAAGGAGTAGCAGTGGGAAATATCATTATCTAACAATTTACAATGCTTGATAACATGATACAACACTTCACCGCATATGGGTGTCAAAAAGGAAATCTAATCATATAAGCCAAAGATCAAGCTGAGGGTCATCTAACCACCTCTTAAAGTCTCCCCAAAAGCTCAGCTATAAGGTTGATGTCGAAGTTCACCTCTTCTTGATCTAACCTGGGGTTGGAAGCATACCCCACAAAAGAGAAGAAGAAAAGAAATACATCAGCAAAAAGCCGGTATGTGTATGCTAAAGGAAACTTTGAGCAATTTAAGAAATAAGGACTTCAAATATAAAATGCTTCCCATACAAGAGATAAGGACTACCCAATCAGGATTAAAAGAAAAGAATCATCATATAATAAATGAAGATACTTGCCATGATCAAAACAATAAAGATTGTGCAATACTGGCACAAAATAAAGTAGTAGGGCACACACCCCACAATCCACATTGATAACTTGCATGCATGTGAGATAAGCATAGCCCTAGAACAATATAAACACAATTGGTGGCCAACCTGTGACACCTCGTCACACTAAACGAGATTACTCAAAACACAAAACACGATCAACTGCTAATTAATCACATAGTAAAAAAATGTGAAACAATTAAAACCGATTCCAACAATGTAAGTAAACTCTAGAACATTTATAAAAGGTCCATCATTCAATTCTCATGTCCTTTAACAAGCATTTGCATATGGGTCCAAATACCTTAGTCACATCCTACATACAAAAGATATTTCACATGTACGTGCCATATATTTACAAACATTGGCATAATACCAAAATCTAGTGTTGATACAATTATATCATCTAGAAAAGACATCCCATACCAGGACCTGAGAGTACAGGGACGACACTAGGACTCTACCACTAACATCTATGACTAACATCTACAACTAACCAACCTTCTGAATCTATGGATCACCATGTTGGTTCTCTTCCACATCACGACCTCGACCTCGTTGCCCGCGACCACCTAAAAAAAATGTGGTGACCCACGAGTGAGACCCAGTCCCAGCGAGAGATATAACTCTCTCCAACATATATTGATTATAACATTAATTAACAGTAAATACATTGAGCAGTTAGGATATTGATTAAACAATATGAACAGATTGAACAGTTTAAGCATACTAAGCAGTTAAGCAAATAAGTTGTAACATCAAGTAGAATTGTACAATTGTCATAAGTCTGCATCATGTAAGAACTATGTAGTATAAAGACAAGACAAGGGTTAATCAACCAATGTGATACGTATTAAACCCTAGAAATTATACTACACAGATGGTATTATATCTTTTATTATTATGCTCTGGGGAGTTTGAGTCGTACCACTCAAAGTCCAACTGACCAATGTGAAGTGCTATTCAGTTCCGTATAAGATCTAGGAGTGTCGGTATCCTAGATCTCTTCCCCTCGGTCAGTACGAGTAAACTGTAGTGACATACCAGTCAAACTACCAACAGTGACATATAGTCAACTGATAACAACTAGTCCATACTTGGTACAAGTTATGACACTAGAAAACAGGGTATACAAAACCCTCTAATCTGAGGTACAACTGCAGCTGTCCTCAATCACATCAAATATCTGAGGCATGCCATAGCCATCTTTCATAACCTACAATTGTGGATGACAAGTATATATCCTCAACTTGCCACCCCCGCATACTCAACAGTATGCACTCCGAGTTTCCCTTAGGAATACTCATTTCACCATCCAGTAAATTCTGACACTGAAGATGGCTCTATGACATAGGGCTCTACATGATTAAGGTTACACTTGATTAATTACTGCCAATTGAATGCATTAAGGATTTATCATACAAGTGGACATTCAAACCCTAATTATTTTCTAACAAGAGTATTATGTATAACAACTTCAAAAGATATAAAATATTTGAGATATAAATCTTAATCACATTACCACATCGATCATTCATTGCAAATTAACAGACCACACTTATCATCATACTATTGTAAGATACCAATATCTTATCACCAGTTCCAGGGTTTTAACCCTTATTGGAACATGAAGAGAATTTCACCTCAATCATGGATTCAAACATTCCCAAAGGTCTTTAAGACCATCAAATTATTCATAGTAAGGTTATCATCATCATTCCATGCCTTAAACAAGGCTCAAAAGATCAATAGCACATGTATGTCCATAGATTTTAGCATGGCAATGCACTATGATATTCAAATAATACTACATTGTGGTTTCAACATAAGAAGAGTGTAATTCATTATCACATTAATCATTCAAGAGGTCTGATTATAACAAATCAACATCATATAATTACATTAAGGTTAAGTATAACAAGCTAGATCACATGGGAGTTACGCATCCACTCATTACATTGATTTATCAAATATAACTATATAATGGCAAAGGTAAGACTATCGATTAATGGTATTGAACCATTGAGTTATCTTCACTAGGACCCACATATAATAACATGTGATTTATTCTAATCCATTGGATGTTAAAGCATCCAATATTATTCATTGGATCAGGTTCATTGTTCAAGGTTACCAATTGAAGTATAGGTCTAACCATTAGATCAATTGAACCAAGGAACCATTGGTTCAAGGTATAGTCAAATCTACAATTACATTCCTAATTAATAATATATGGTGATGACCTGATACACCATTACTTGTGATCATTAGGTAACCATTGGTTGCTAGATCAGTAATACATTCAATTAACATCATCAAATAATAAGCCAATATCATCATCGATTGATAACATCATTAGAATACTTAGTGGATGATAATTAAATGTCTAATTGAGTCAAAACCTGAACTAAGGTGGTGACCATAGGTTGTCACCATAAATTGGACACTCTTGATCACGAACATCAGTTGCCAAGATAGCAACATTATTGGTGGTTGAATGGTATGACAATCACTTATGTGATAGGGAAGGAAGTAGCTTGAAAACCCAAATTTGAACCATCATTTGTTTTGTACATAGCACCATAGGTTGTTACTATCAACCTGTCCCAGATCATGTTACACATTATAAAGGATGTAAACATATTTACAGGTTCATATATAACTGGAATAAAACAAGAAACACCATAAAATTCGTAATTCTAAACAAGCATGATTTCTCTATGCTTAGATCATCACATTCAAGCATAATCATGAACCAACAAGCTTCTAATAAGCAATATAAGTGAAGAATGTTATATAACTCGCCTCTATAGAGTAGGTCAGATATCCAACAGAAAAAACCTCGAGCAAATAGGGCAAGGAAACCTTGGATTCAGATCCGAACTTGGCCAACTATGCAATTCTCTTCACAAACAAGCAAAACCCTAGAAAAGAAACAAGAAGGAAGGAGTTTTGAGTTCTAGGGGAACTTTCACCATGGAAAACCATGGTTCCGACCTGGAGAGATGTAGGAGGAAGAGGAACAAAGAATTAAACGGAGGAAATAAGGAAAAACTTACACTTTTAGGTCAATATCACTAGGGGGAAGCTTCATACACCCAAAAAGAGAATCAATTTCAACCCTAGAATTTGTTTCCAAGAGGATCCCCACCTTCTTCTTCCTTGGGCAGAAAAAATCGCAGCTGAAAAGAGGGAGTACGAATCTGGGAGAAGGAGAGAGATAATGGAGAGGAAATGGCTCGTTTGGGGGCTTTTGGATAAGTATATGACACTTTAATATTAAGAAAAAGAAAAAGTTGCAATTCTAGTATATAGCCATGTGCCCATGGCTTTAAATTATTAAAAATACATAAGCACACACACAAGCAGCTCTCCCACCATCCCTATAGACCTGATTGGCTTTCCTTTGGCGAAATTCCCAGCCAATCACATAATTCCTTAGTTGATAGCTACTAAAGGTAGCTCATCCATGAAGGGAAAAACCCTAAAATACCCTTGATAAAAACACCTTCAAACCATGGCTCAACTAGGAGCCCCATGGCTCAAAAATCTCAAGAATGATAATATAACAACTAAGGAACATAATTTATGTGACAAATTGCAAAGAAAACCCCTCAATTGGGTAAATTGCATAAAAGTCCAAAATGTACAGAAAATTGCATAACTTGCTCAAACAGTGTCTAAATTGGACCAAATTTGAAACTTAAGTTTGTCTTATGATTTCAAAACATATAAAAAGGTTATATTAGGGTTCTAAGCATTCAATTATGGTAATTTATCTCATGAAACTCATTAAGTAAGTTTAAGGGCCTTACACAACCTTCATAAAGTTGAAACCTGATAGAGAAAGGAATACTGCCAATCTCCCAAATATATAAAGTTGAGTATGGATTACTACCACACTCAATTACAAAGGAATGGTATACTTCCACCCTCCAAATAAATAATAGGGGAATACTGCCCCAAAACCAATGTAATTACACTACTCTAGTGCTACTGAATCAGATAGCATGTAAATATAGAGGCAAGTAAATAGTTTAGTCAGAAGATGATACAAAGGTTGCCATCACCCAATGGACAACACAAACATATAATATCCACTTCAAAGTGGAACATATCAATATAAGAGACCAACATACACCAAGGAATAATATAGATAACAAGAGAATATCCAAGTTCATAACAAGTAAGATAGTTCACACAAACCATGATAACAAGAGATAAGACATATTGTGTAGGTCAAATTCAAGAGAATGAAAAAATAGGTGAATTGATCATTATAGAGGAATAGGGAATACAACATACATTTTGAGTGAAGAATTAGAAATTGCTCAATATAGAAATAATGTGAGATGCAATCATACAATAAGAGTGAAAAATTGCTCAATGTGAATAATCAGGGATGCAAAACATACAATAAAGAGAGAAATTGCTCAATATGAATAATAGGGGATACATCATACCTCAATATCAAAGTTCCAAAGACCAAAGCACTTCTGGATCCAAATCTAGGTCCCCAAAGGCCTCTAGGAAGGTAAGAAGGTTCAAACAGAAAGGATTATGAGATTAAAAGGTCTTGGTTGCTCCTATCCAAGCTCCTTTCTTGAGCAAAGATCACCTTCTCTACTCTAGATGTGAAAAACTAGTTTTGGTCAAAATCACTAAGGATGAGCTTAACAAATCCTAAATAGAGAAATATGGAACCCTAGGAGCTTTCTTCACCAAGGTAGGTACCTCCTTTTACCTTGGGACAACACCTTTATGGCAAAACAAAGTAGGAATGATGCTCTAAGCTAGAGGAAATAGGGAGTGAGCAATGATTTCGAATTTGGATCTAGGAAGGGATATATATAGCTTCATGTATAGGAAAGGGTTCAAGCATGAGGCATACATGTGTCAAAATTCTAGACATTTTATGTCCATGCAACACCTCCCTTAGTTACTACCCATACTTTCTCTCTTTTATCCATATCCTTATCTTTATCTTTATCCTTATCTGCACCCTTATCCTTATCTTTATCTTTATCCTTATCTTTATCTTTATCCTTATCTTTATCTTCATCTTTATCCTTATCTTCATCCTTATCCTTATCTTCATCCTTATCCTTATCTTTTAAAGAGGAAAAACCCTAAAATGTCCTTGAAGAGAAATACTTCCAAACCAAGTATAACTAGGAGCCCCAAAGCACAAAAAAATCGAAAATGATAAGGAAATATATAAGGATTATAATGCATGTGAAAATTTTCAAAGAAAACCTCCCAATTAGGTAAATTGCAGAAAAGT
Organism: Alisma plantago-aquatica; assembly: GCA_963693085.1. NCBI lineage: Eukaryota > Viridiplantae > Streptophyta > Magnoliopsida > Alismatales > Alismataceae > Alisma > Alisma plantago-aquatica. The sequence continues at coordinate 210,265,797 of OY856414.1, forward strand.
CCAGAATGTACCTAAAATTGCATAACTCACACAAACAACATCCAAATTGGACCAAACTTTATCCACAAGTTATCTTTGATGTGTTGAATATGAATTTTCCATAATTTCCATATTGTGAAGTTATATAATCACAATATTCATTACTTATGTAGTTTACTAATTTTCTCTCTCCTAAACTTATCCTAATATTTCAAGGTAATCCAAATTAGATGAAATTTGACATGTAGACTAATTTTGATATGTAGAGTTTGAATTTGAAGTTTGTTTCCACTTTTTAGACTTCATTTTATGAGATATCTCATATGGCCCATTAACGGCCCATTGTCTTAATTATTCATCCAATTAAGTTTCTTATCTTCGTATTTCCTCCAAAATGAGTTGTGGCATATTTTATGTATCCATTATAAACCTAAGATTAATGTTAGATTATTAGGTTACATTAAGGTGATCTATAAATGCATTATCTCATTGGGATTATACTAAACATCTATTTAGGTCTAACCTTCAACCTTGTTTGGCTAAGTCCAAAATGTCAACCTCTAGGGTAGGGTCTGAGATCTAGTATGTTATAGTGGATGCCACACCATGCCCGATAGAGGCACTCACCCAACATGATGACTACTCATATTCCATCCAACCATTGATACATTTACTATTGACGGCACATGTAACATCCCAGGACTTGAGGCCTCGGATAACATGATCTTAAAAGGAATGATTGAACTACCCATATCACCAAGGTGCACCTCCTTTTCCGGGATCCCATCTCTAAGGAACTCCATAGTTAAGCGTGCTCAGTTTATAGTAGTACTACGATGGGTGACCAGTCAGGAAGTTGCTCCTGGCTTGCGCGTGAGTGGATAAAAAGTGTGTAGTTAAGGCTAGTGGTGGTCTGTGGGGCCAGTCGTCATTCCTGAAACTCTACTAGATCCTTGGGCAGTGGGCCCATGCGTTACAAATGGTATCAGAACCATAACCCCTCTAGTAGGTGGGGCCCACATGGGCATGTGGCATGCCAGTATTGAGCCATGCGGTCCATGCATGTAGGAAAGGGTTGTCCATGGTTGACGTAGCCACCCTTGCGCTGGTATTCCGTGATCGGGAGCGGGGTGTCCATGGGCCATTGTGGGTCTCCACTGAAATGGGGTCATATTATGAGGCCATATAGTTGATCCTTGACGAGGATGTCAAGAGTCTAAGTGGCGGAGATTGTAACATCCCAAGATTTGAGGCCTCGGATAACATGATCTTAAAAGGAATGATTGAACTACCCATATCACCAAGGTGCACCTCCTTTTTTGAGATCCCATCTCTAAGGAACTCCATAGTTAAGCGTGCTCAGCTTGGAGTAGTACTAGGATGGGTGACCAGTCGGGAAGTTGCTCCTGGCTTGCACGTGAGTGGATAAAAAGTGTGCAGTTAAGGCTAGTAGTGGTCTGTGGGGCCAGTCATCATTCCTAAAACTCTACTAGATCCTTGGGCAGTGGGCCCAGGCGTTACAACACATTTATTGGTACATGTTATGGTTCAAAATCATACTCCTTGGTGTTTTCCTATAAATATCAACCCCCAACCACTAATAGAGGTATCTATTCTTCACACAGAAGTGTTTCTTCAAACTATTCTCAGGAAGCAAACAAGAGTCTGACAAGCCGCCTAGCCTATCACATCAACTGTCACCCCATTTGTCATTGGCCTACCTAACCATGAACTCAAGAGATTCTAGGTTTGTGAAGGGTTTAAAGCCCCTCCACTAAAACACTACCACACATCAACCATCTGCTCGACCAAATTCATACATATGGCACATCGGCAATGTAGGCAAGCAACATCTAAAATTAGGAGAGATGTAGAGAGAGAGACCATACCCAATTCAAATCCATTGTCCATCTTCTAACCACACATTACCATTGACAAGAAAAGTCCCTAGAGTTTCCTAGTTTTATTTCTATGCTTCAACCGTACAAGCGACATAGTCCCCATATACTCTCTCACAATTACTAAGGAATCTAGGAGAGATGAGTGTTTGATTCCACTTCCATTCTATTCCAACTCACCTTCATTTTTGTTAAATTTTCCTTCTTGTTTTCCCTTTGCCATTTTAGAGTCATGAGCTGAAACGAGCTTTGCTTATAAAGAAAGCATATCCATCGATGTTCATGAATATGAGTTCACAAGTGAGAAGGAGGTGGTTGCCTATCACCATATATATTGCAAATCAGTGTTCTTGGGCCTAATTGGATAGCTAATGTGTATACTAGACGATTTTATTCCTACCATAATGCAAATATTAATTACAATGATGATTTTGATGGTGGGAAGAAAAGACACCGTCAAAAGACAAGAATGATGCTATTCATAGTCCATCCTCTCTGAAAGAAACTTTTTATGATTTTTTAAATTAGCTCAAAGTGCACCTCTCCTATAAAATAAAGAAAATGTACAACTTAAAGGCCTTCTTTGCTACCTCATGGCCTAGTGGTGGGCATGCAAATTGGAAAGGCCAGTGACTCACTAGTAGGTGGTAACCAACTTCACTAGCAAGTTATTGTTAGGTTTTATGGAGGCAGAAAGTGTAGCGGAAACAAAAAGAAGTTATTCTTCATGTATCCTACTATCATATGTCATCGACAATGATGTATTCAAAAGGAGGGTGCGCGATGGATACCTTGTCATGGAGCAAGTCTGACGACATCCCTTTCGCATGGTGGTATGTGTTATTCCTTGTATGCATCTGAATGGTCCTTGTCAACGTCCTTCAAACACAGTCACTCAGTTTCATTATCTCTATGTAATCCACGCAGATGGACTGGAACTCCTCATCATGTTGTTTGAGTTGGCGAGAAGGAGTAGCCTTTCGCTTGATGACGTGCTAGCATTGTTTTTGCTCTCCTTCCCTCTCTCTCTCTCAGAGATGATGACAGATAGGGTTCACATACAAGATCGTGTCTCTAAAATATGGCTATCATGCCCTTATAAATAGGAGAGTAAAGGAGCTAGGGTTTCCTAAAATCCTAGGAAACAAATGGTTATGGCTGCATTTAAAATGGGCTGCTCATAGACTATCAAAAAAGACAATTAGAATATTCTAGAATCAATTAGCTAACCAATTAATCATATCAATTGATTAACTAATTTACCATGATCTTGTTCCACTCAATCACTTGAGATTATCCGGTCTACTTAACAATTTAAATCAAACTAATTGACTTAACATTTTGACCAATTAACTTAGATTATACTCCAATATTATTCTAGTAGATAACCTAAAAGTTTTAGTGATCAATTGGACTCAAACATTTCCAATCATGTCAAAAATTATATTCATATTCCAATACATCCTATGTGTGTGTCCCTATAGGAACCACACTGCATTTGCATTGATATTCATAATCAAATTAAATTTCACAAGTAATGATTGGTATCCAGCCAGACTTCATTGCTACCCAAGTAAGTGGAGAAGTTGCAGAACAACTTAACCTAGTATTATGACCAGTGTTATAGTGATTGTATAATCCATTTGTTTCTAATATCTAGATTGAATATGAGGCATGGTAACATCACCCTCTTTATGTTGAATCTTTGTTCCTTCATCCAGAGTAGAGTATTGAGATATACGTGAACTCCATATCATATATTGAATCAAATGAGGACATGCATTTCATAGTCTCACTCATCAAGTAGTCAGGATATCATTCTAATGGGAAGGACAAATTCCATCTACATCACTCACAATAATCCACATGTGTCACAATGCACCTAAGCAATACCTGTATAGCAACCCTTTTCCAAGTCATGTTGAATAGTATTGAAGCACATTGAACAACATGCAGTGATTGTAGTGACTTTAGGTCTAAGGACCACAATCACCACTGCCACACTAAGATGTGATTATGACAGCCATTATGGGCATCCATGTATCATACTCAAGGTGGCTTCCAATACACTTTTTCACAACAAGTACCTATGTGTTTAATTTGATATCCAATATCATGACCAATGACATATAGACATCGATCAACACACTTACTAGTCTAGATGTATTATTGTTGTTTGAATATCCACAATAATACCAGACTGGGGACTAAGATAAGAATGAATACTCTTACCATACACATGATCTCATATTTAGGTCCTCAACCTGAAATCACATGTCATTGAGTCATACATTCTAAGGGCAGTAATATATTTATTCATTATCCCATACTGAAAAAACCATAATAACCACAATAGCCTTTATAAATAATCAAATCAATTACAATATATGTCATTACAATCATCATATCATTGGCTCTCAGGGCATACCACCAATAGTTTCATCATGAAGAGATCCATAATTTTTTCAAATATTGAATAAAATGTTATGGGAGGGCCTCCCCTAATACCAACTTGCTTGCAAAGAGATCTCCTGCCAGAAGGAAAAATTGGGTTGATTACTTCTATTAAATGTCATGGACGCTCAATAATTATAATGGAGGAAGGTCAAGGTGGGTTTAAAGATGCATCTAATTGATCAAACCTTAGTTAACATAGTATTGATCCGTAGACAAATCTCAAATTCAATTTAATATCCATAAAAAAACTGAGCTAAAAAATTTTAGATAAGGCAATTCACATAAAATTCTAATTGCAATGATCTGTCACAAAACTTCACATGGCATATTATGTAAATGTATTTCATCAAATTTGATCTATCCATGATATTACATGATAATAGCACAAACAAAAAACCCTTTATTAAATTTTTTCAAAGTAAGATTACAACATGAGATATATACATGAAACTACAACATCATAAAAATGCTAAATAAACTTACAACAAATATTCATAAGAATGGGTCACGTAAAGCAACCTATCATGTAGCTCATCAACTACCCACCCATCATTCAAGAAAGTGAGAGTATATTGACACTGTATACTTAACTATACTATTTATTGTTACACTTGATCAAGAATTTCTTTCCACTTCTCCAACACACCTAAAAAGATGTGGAAAACCATGGGTGAGACCCCTGGCCCCATCAACATGATAAAATAAAGCTAACATCTGATTTCTTACAAGATATTATAATCACCATATTTGAAGGTCAATTAATCAATAGTTAATTGTCTTTACACAGGATATAATAATCAAATACTCAGTCTCTTCACATGAATGTATACATAACAAAAAGGTACAAACTTGTAACCATAATTGATCCATACACTTACCACCTATACATAGTACAAAACATATACAATACTTACAATAAGTAAATGAATACAATTGCACATCCATGTGATCTATCAATGAAACCTAAATAGATATACCACACAGCTGAGTCACACATTTTATTCTTTCCCTAGGTAGTTTGAGGAGTACCACATAAACTACTTGTTGACCATTGCAAAGTTGTAATCATCCCTTTTTAATATCTTAGGATTACCAAACTTCTAAAAATCACTTCCCCTTGGTCATTATGAATGAAAAACTATATGTTATAACATGGTTTTTCACATGGTATTATACATGTTTAATTTCAAATAGTGAAATAATAAGTGCATCATATGCCTTGATTGTAAAACTTTGGATTTGATTTGCAAAATCACATTTGCAAGGATTTTCATGATTTTACTATCTTCCAGTAATCCAATAATAAATATGGGGGAAAGAAAGAGAGAAAATCTAATAATAAATGTATCTCCAAGAATAATGGATAATTGTTATTTTACATGTGGAATTCTGTGGAATTCTCTAGAGAAGTAATATTTAAGACAATAAATGGTATGGTTTTAGTTCCATATTGATTCAAATATGAAAGGATATCAAATAAGATATCATCCAAGTTAGAAAGACAAAAGAATCAATTTTGATGCCTTAAATAAATAATATAAAGAAGGGACTTGGAGATGAAGAAAAGAATCTTTAACATTCAAGTTTTGGTATCAAATCTTGTCTATACTTAGATAAAGTTATTAAAAACTTTCCATCAAATTTTAGAATTAAATAGATAAAAAACTGAGAGATATGGACTTTACAAAATTCCAAAAGTGGAAGTATTGATGAGTTAATATATCAACGTCATGGTTTTAACTGAATTAGGAATCATAGGCCCGACCCCTTTGATTCTTGCATGCCATGATGATTGTCAGATCAAGATATAGTGATCCGTGCATCATCTCCTACCTAAGTCAGACCAGGAAAGAATTGTGTACACATGAGGCAACCTCAAGTGATATCTCTCTCAACAATCCACCTTTTCACAAAATACATGGACCTTTGAGTTCGTCTAGAAAATTTGAAAAGGAAACATATTAATAGTAGAGGCAACTATGGCCCTTGGAAAAATGAGAGCACTTGCTGACAATCCTCTCTCTACTGGGATCCCAAACCCTACTTCTCACAACAAATCCTATAAATAACCCACCCTCTATTTTTCCAGAGGCACTAGAGCAAGGACGGCTAGATTCTACCCTAGGAATCCCTCTCTCTCCTATATTCATTCTTCTTCGGCAAGAAATTTCTTCGTGTGCAAGTTTATAAGGCAAGGAAGAGGAGCGAGTGGTGAGCCAAGGGATCAAGGTCCATCATGGACCAGTGAAAGGAATAAAAAACTAGAGCTTCATTATGGTTTAGAATATAGTAAATGGGCATGATCAACCCTAGTTGTGCAACCTCCTCTTTGGTCAACGAAGACCCATGATCTAGCAGCCCACAATATTCCAAATTAAGGTAATTTTCACCTCTCTGATTAAAAAATCAAGAAAAATGTCAAATCTTATGAACTTCACTAAAAATCCATCCTTTGACTGAAAATACAAATAAGTAGGGATTTTTTTATTAGTAAAATATAATGAATCCAATAAAAAATTTCAAGACCTAGTTCTTCTTATAATCTTAAAAGTACCTAAAAGTTGTTAATCTTAATGTGTTAAATCTATAAAAATCCTAATTTCTCATTTTTGATGATCACAACATGTTTAAATCATCTGAATATTCAAAGACTGATGTTTTGGACAAAAAGGGGTATCTTGGATCTAATTTGAGATCAACAATACATAAGTTGAGGAAATAGGGTTTCCTTGAGTTAAAAATGCATATGATGGTGAAATTAGGGTTTCGTAAAGTAAAAGACATTAAAACTTAGTGATTAAGGGTTAGGAAGCCAAAACCCTAATGCAACCCTAATTTGACCCTAAAACCCTAACTTGGACCCCAATTCAATGTTAATGTGAGTTTGTGAGAAAAATAGTAATACTTGGGTGTTATGCATTATTTTTAGGATAGTTGCTTAGTTGATTGCTTTTGTTGCCTTTTGCTTGGATAACAAGTTACTTATGAGAAAGGTATGTGGCTACGCCTATGACTACTCAATTTAACTAAATTTCATGATTTTCTTGAGGTTTTTCCAAATAGATTTCACATTAAATGTTTGCATGTTTAGTTACTTCCTACAATCTATAAAGCCCATATGAGTATTACAGTATATGAAAATACCTTTCTCAAGCCCATGATATTATCTTTGATTAAATGCATTAATGGAAATTTTATAAAGCACCCCTAGTGAGTGGGTTGGTTAACAAATACCCCTAGAGAGCAAGCATGATATCATGAACACCCCCACTGAGTGGGTATGGATGGAGATCATCCCCAGTGAGTAGGTCCCAGAGAGTGAGTATGTTGAATTGGGTGCCCCCGGTGAGTGGGCATACGACAGATATTAAGGGTTGAGAAGTTAATAAATCAAAATGTGTTCTTATTAGTTGTTAATTGAAATTATGGTTGATTATGTTGTTACTCATACATGTGGACATTGTGTTTCCCCCACATATCGGTATAGAAATATATTGATAGTTGTTTTGTTTCATGTCATTTTAGGTTAAACTATTACTAAATTGAAAGATGGACTTGCAAGAAAATGGCACCAAGAAGAAAGGAAAATTAAAGACATAAATGAAGGATTATAGTTAGTTAGAATTTCTTTGCGTTGCAGACATTATATTTACATTCCATGACACTCCCTTGAAGAGGTGTTAACTTATTATCAAACTATTTTTCACCTAATTAAAACTATTGGTTATTTTTTGTTACTTAATAAGCTTGGATCCTAGATTTATGATTATGGCCCTTTCCCTCTCAATCCTCATTATTAAATGATAATGGAGGAGGGGGTTGTGAGACTATACTACACAAAAGACAAATTATCAGTGGGGCGCGACGGTCATCCTACTAAAACCATGGTCTATCATGGGTACACATGCCAGTTACAAAAAATTAGGGTATACAACCCTCAAACTCGAGTAGTGACTAACATGGATTTTAAGGCATGACCTCAACCACTCTCTATAACCTTGGGATCATGACAACCAAGGTATATACTCTCAGTACCCACATATACTCAATAATATACGACTCTGAGACCTTTCATGAGAATTACTCATTTTACTATCCAACAAGTTCTTACACTAATATAGTTCTACTGTCATAGGGCACTACATGATTAAGTAATGTTGAGTATTAAGCCAAGTAGATATTTTTTACTCCATCCATCAAGACACATACAAGGTACCTACCACTATTTGGGAAATAAATCAAGTATTGCAACTCCAAAAGATATAAAATAGATAAAACAGATATCAAGACAATAAATCAAGGTATAAGTTTCCATCTTTGGCCACAATCAGGCCCAATATGTCAATCTTGTCCATAGTAAGGTCCGTAATAGCATTCTCATCCATAATAAGGCCCAACATATCATTGTCAACTACAAGAAGGAAAATATTTATTCATGAAACATTAGCCTTAATTAAGACAAAACAAAGGATATTTCTACCTCTACTCTTTCATCTCAACATGCAAATAGTATTGCAAAGATATGCCACTATCCCATACATGTCAATATTGAAAATCATTATAGAAGACTAGACATGATAATGAAACATGATTAATCATCACTATTCAAGTGTAAGAGTAACATGGTGGACTTTCTTATTGCATCATTTTTAGGAACATTAATTAAAGCCAAACAATCCCAACTACATGTATTCCATTTGGATATGATAAGGTGTACAACATTATTTGGAGGTATGGTTATAAAATCCATAAGATCACATAACTCATCCACTTTTAACAATAGAACCATATTATTCCCCATCTTATGCTTTAACTATATTCAAACATGGATTGTATATTAACATCAGGTCCACCTATCATTCCATTGATGAAACATATGTCATTGTACATCAGGTATCAAAGACATCAAGTGTAATGTATGTACATTTATCCCATATCCAAAATATACTTTTCGTGCCATGTTTCATATCTCATTTAGACATCTCTTAACATTTTAAAAAGAGGAGGTATATAACACATGGTCATCATTTGAGGTAGAGAATAACCTTATTGAATTCATTTATCATTTGTTTAGAACTCACAAACAATTTACAAACCCCTACATTGTTCTGTGGATATTTAATAATCATTTTTATGATACATATCCTCGTTATTGATATATTTATATTCCTTGATTATGAAATAAATTTCATCTTCATCAAGTATTTATGTGAGTAAAAGCATCTTTATGAAGTATAGTCATCATATAATTCCAAGTACTCACTAGGTAGGAATAAATATGGCAATTTCTCCATATAAGTCTACATTAGGCTTAATACCATGTAAAAGCCTCATAACCTTTTGAAATTCTTGATTACATTTCATGTTATAGTTATACACCACCACACAAGTTTCAATTTCAATCTAAAAAACATGTGGGGGTTATATTGAAAACATTATTGTACATGAACAGAGCCAACTCTATGCATAGATGTCCTACTTGGGATAATTGACCTAACTCAAAGGAACTTTTACACTATAACAATTATATTAGGCCTTATAATTGTTTCATTTCAACACCTAATCACTAATAATAGAATTTATATATATATACACATATACATATATATATACATATATATATTTATACATGCATATATATATATATAGAGAGAGAGTCATGCTAGAATACACTCAGGTGTATTCGGAGTAGAATACACTCAAGTAGTATTTCCTGATGCAATATTTTTTTTTTCAAAAATTTAATCCCTTTATCTTCTTAAACATCTTCTGAAGAGCTCAAAAGTTGAGCACATTTGGACATTTATAGATCATGTTATAAAGACCGCAAAAATTATGCATTTCAAATTAGTTTCACGGGTCAATTTTTTTTCCCTTGGATGAGTGATTTACACTCATCCAAATGGGCTCAAAATTTGTATGTAGCCTAGTTATAGTATGACAGTGAAGATCAATGGTTTACATTTTGCAACAAATAGTCTTGATATGCAAACACACTTGAGTGTATTTGTGCGATCTGTACACTCAAGTGTATTCTAGCCTGATTCCCTCTCTCTCTCTCTCTATCTATCTCCATATATATATATATATATATATATATATATCTGTGTGTGTGTGTTTAAGGAAGACATGTTTAGCAACAATTTCACTTGTATTTCAAAATTCAACAAGTACATAATTAATAGGTCATAGAAACAAAATCACTGAGTAACTCTAGAAGGTTAGGATGAACACAAAATGCATTTAATATAGTACACTTATTTGAAATAGTTCTCAAGGAATCATTTTTTAGCAAGTTAAGAGATCATATAATCAGATTTTCAAGAAAACTATCAATGCACAAATTTCGGAGTTTAGACCTTAATCCAAAGAAACCAGGTCCAATTTCATCGGATTCATCATTAACATATAGGGGAAGGTATAAAAGGTCAAAATCATTTCACATGGAAGCAAAATAATCCATAAAGATTCAAATTGTAAGCATGCTAATCAAGTTTAGAACATGTTCTAAGGATTTTCATGAACTAGTAGCAAAAAGAATACTAACAATGTTATACCACTCATCTCTTATGATGAAAATCACGAGGCCTATTGATTCAAACCATGAATAGGCTTCCATATCCTAGATCATCCCTCAAAAGACCCAAAATCCATTATCCAAGTAAGATATAACTCCCCTTAGATCAAAAAGAAGAAAAAGGATGGTTCTTTAGATATATGGAGTAAGATCCACTATGAAAGTTCATAGGGGTCAACTAAAGGAAGAGGATAAGGTAAAGGATAGAAACAAACCTCCTCTGCTCATCTTGGATCACTTTTATAGATCCCAGATAAGTCCTCCACGGTAGATCTATGGAAAAGAAAGGGAAAAGGAAGAGAAAAGAGGATGCTTTAGCTAAATGAGAAAGTTTCCACCATAAAAGATCACGAAATCTGGAGAAAGAGTAAGAGGATGTAAAGATCAAAAGGAGTGAAATTAGGGACAAAGATGTTACATTTTTATACAAGAAACAAGGTTGGGAATTTTTGGAAATATCATTGAGTTGCTTGACCTTCAACGTGCATTATGCATCAACATTCAAGCATTGATATATGCTATCACCCTCCAGCATGGGTATACAAGTATGAAGCTCCTCCTTATTCCAGCAGATCTATTGACATGTAAATAAGACTAGAGGTTTGTGGAGTGTTGGTTATATGCAAAGAAAAGAGTTAACAGACCAAATAGTCCCCCTTATATTATAAACATTATTGAAGGACAAACTAGTCGAATGTATAGAGGAAATTTGGCGCAAGGATTTTGAGGATTAACTTGTAGAAACTCCTCAGATACAAAGGGCATGTCGATGACCAAGATACCTAAATCTATGAAATCCCATGACTGGATTTATCAAGCCTCCTAATCTATACACCCACTAGACTAAGATCAAAGCTATATAAATAAGGGACCATATAAAAATCTAAGTCTAAAAGCATCCAAAGTTCAACTAGTTAATAAAAAGCATGAATACATACATGTTCTTAGATTTATTGTACTCAATGTCAAATATGTACTACTAATTGTGAAATTACACATTCTTCCATGAACGTTCATGAAATTAAAATATAAAGTAAATTAAGGTGCATTTGAAGTCAAATAGAGTGATCTCTTTACCAATTTTATCTTATGGCTCAATCAAGCATAAAAAATAAAGAAAATACAATCTTAGATAATATTTACTAAATGTTTAGTTAGGTCCTTGTAATATGTTGAATTTATGATTAAGTCCCCAACTTGGATGGAAACTTGATATTAGGGCACCCACTGTGCAAATTGACTTCATATGGGGTTTTGACTTATTCACTTGAACACCATCTATTTTCTAGTCATATAATTAAGCTAAGAAAGAAATATTTGAGACAAAATTAAGATTAAGCTAGGTTCAAGGGTTTGCAACCATATACCCTTCAAAAAGATTTCACCCCCAAAATTTCAAGTTAGGGCAAAGAACAACAATGGAACAACTCATAACCACATGTCAAGCATACTTATGGATGGCTTATTCCACATCACTATCAATATTAATGAATGTATATCACAAGGTTCTTATAGATCATTAGGTACATTCTTTGTAGTTGATTCCAATTTTCAACTACCTATGCATCATTCGTTAAGTTATCTAAATTCTTTGGCATCTTCTTAGGAATTAGTATTATTATCATACCCCATTTATCTTTCTCTTTGAATATTTATCATTCTTGTGTCTCTTATTATAATATCATGTTTTCTATTCACCCATTAAGGTAAAGTTCATCAAGTTTCACTACTACATTTTTGTCCAATAACGTCGCTTCTAAAAGTGTCACTTATACTAGAAAAACAGAACTAATAAGCCAAAACTGAAGCAATAAGTCATCAGGAAAAAATTCAGGTACCGGTTGAGGTACAAGGTCGGTTATATGAAAAATAACTAACGCTATAAAAGACCTGCGAAATCAAAAATTCACTTACACACATAAATGCCTTCACACGTCAAAGCTATAGGGTCGGTTTTTTACAAATAAACGACCTAGGAGTGTACAAAATAATTCGGGTACCGCTTACCTCTATTAGGTCGAGTTTATTCACCCAACCGTCACTATAGGAAGACCCTCTTGGATCAGTTTATTTCAACGAACCATCACTAGAACTTCTTGGGTCGGTTCTCTTAGCAAACTGTCACGACAAGTCCGACATCGTGGGTCAGTTTTCTTAGATAAACCGTCGCTATAGGTCTACATTATCGATCGAACCGTCCTAGACCCTCTTGGGTCGGTTTTTTCAAACACCATCACTACAGTTCCCCCTCTTGGGTCAGTTTTTCTAGAAAAATATTACTATAGGTAACACAAGCTATGTTATCGATTGAGCCACTATTCTTCCTTTCTTCCTTGCTCTTGTATTACATGCTTTGGTCATTACCTCACGAGCTCATGAGGGTTTCGTCCGATGGTTTCTACCTTGGATGACAACGACACCCAGCCACTATTCTTTCTTCTTAGATAGTGACGACGACCTCCAGCACTGCAAGGGTCATCTCCCCAACCACCATCACTGGCGCTTCTCTACTTTCTTTCTCCGCCATCGATGCTCCACCACCGACTACAACCATCGACGCTCAACTTTCTTGCTCCTCCATCGCCGCTCTACTTTCTTGATCTTCCATTGACACTCTGCCATCGACCACCTCCATCGACGCCGCTGCAAGCTCGCCTTCTCATGCCGACTCTTCTCCCACACAAGCTCCCCCACCCCCAAAGTAGATCAACTGCCAGAGCAGCCATCTCCAATTGATCAAGATATTGTCTATGCCGCCTCACTCTCCCAATGTGCACATGTGTAATGTTTCTCTGGTCTCTCTGAGTTTATTGTGAGCTTCATTTGGTGTTCTGGACATGTAGAGGATATGAGCCTCTTTCTCCTTTCTTTCCCAATTGCTACTTTTTCCCCTGTGTTCTCAGCTCGTAGCTATGATAGAAGGAGTTCGCTACTCCTTGACGCTTTCCATCTATCTAAGAGGTCACAGGGATCACCCAGGCACTAGTGCCAACCCCTGACCCTCACAGAGTTAGCCTCACCCATTCCTAAGATCCAACACAGGGACAGAGAAGGAGAAATGATTTGCCAGAGTAGTGCCAGAATTCACCTTCTTCTTACCTAAATTTGTTGTAGTTCCTCTTCCCACATATATTGAACCCTTGCCTCTTCAACCATAGGTTTTTAACTGATCAGCAGGGCAATCCTTGGAGAACTTAGGGGAAATGCTACTAAAATTTTCTTGAAAACTAAACATACATTATATAGTTACTAGTGAGATTAAATACTCAAAAATGGGATAGGTGATACACTTTAGTATAAAAGTAATTAATTTCCTATCAATAAAAACTTATAGCTTAGAGTATCAATATTAAATGCTCAATTTTATAATTAATTTTAATGTGATCTAGAAAATGGATCGAAGTTCAATGTGTATCAAGAACCGTTGAAGTCCAGAGTTTTTCAAAGGTCTTGATGAATTTATCATATTTGCTGAGGAACATAGGAAACTACCTACATATAGTTTATATTGTCCATGTAATAATTGTGGTAACAATTTGAAAGTTGATACTGCTGAAGAAATTAAGAATCATGTCATATGCAATGGGATCATACAAGGTTATAATGAATGGTATTGGCATGGAGAGAAATTTAATTATGGATCAGAAAATGTCGATACTAATAGTTGTGGCATAGAAGATATAGAAAATGATGATAATGTCAATGATGAACCGATTCTGGATGACCCGATTCAGGATGATATGGTTGATGAGATGCTACATAGTTGTCGAGACAATGTCATTGATCCACCTTCTTTATTTGCAAACATTGTCCACGATGCTGAAAAGCTATTATATAAGGGTTGTACTAAGCTCACGAGGTTGAGTGTTGTGATGTGATTATATACTCTTAAAGCTCAAAACTGGTGGAGCGATAAGAGTTTCACTTCACTGTTGTCATTTTTAAAGGAAATTCTTCCTGAAGGCAACAAGCTTCCAATTTCAACATATCAAGTAAAGAAAATATTGTGCCCAATGAGAATGGAGGCTAAGAAGATTCATGCATGTCTAAATGATTGTGTGTTATTTCAGAAGGACTATAGTAGTTTGATAAATTGTCCAAAATGTGGTGTGTCATGGTATAAGACCACAAATTCAGCTAAGGCTAAATATGGCTCGCCTGCTAAGGTGATGTGGTATCTACCAAAAATACCACGATTTCAATGCTTATTTGCTAATACAAAAGATGGGAAAATTTTGTCTTGGCATGAGGAGTTAAAGGTCAATGATGATGGCATCCTACGACATGCATATGATTCACCACAATGGAAGAAAATTCATTTATTATACCCTCAATTTGGTAAAGAACCAAGAAACTTAAGACTTGGACTCTATACAGATGGAATGAATCCCTATGGTACATTAAGCAGCCAACATAGCACGTGGCCTATTATGATTGTTATATACAATCTTCCTCCTTGGTTGTGTATGAAAATTAAGTATGTCATGTTGTCAATATTGATATCAGGGCCCAAGCAACCTGGAAATGATATTGATGTTTACCTTCAACCTCTAATTGATGACCTAATGAAATTATGGGAAGAAGGTGTTACGACATATGATGCTTAACGTGAAAAGATATTTATTTTGTGTGCTATGTTGTTTTGTATGATTAATGACTTTCCAGCTTATGGAAATTTGTTTGGATATAGCATAAAAGGATACAAAGCATGTCCTATTTGTGAGGAAAATATTGATTCAATCTGATTGAAACATGGTGGTAAAATCGTATATCTTGATCATCAGAGATTTCTCCCACCAGTGCATCCTTATTGAAGGCAACAAAAAACCTTTAATGGGTCAACTAAGGAACAAAGTGCTCCTAAACCTATACCAGGAAATGTTGTATATGATAGGGTGAAACATATTGTTAATGAATTTAGAAAGAGTTCAAGTAGTTGTACTCTCGCATGTGACAAATCTCTATACAAGAAGAGGTTAATATTCTGGGATCTTCGTTATTGGAGATTTTTGACAATTAGACATTGCATTGACGTCATGCATATTGAAAAAAATGTTTGTGATAGCATCATTGGTATGCTATTGAACATACCAGGAAAGACTAAAGATGGCATCAAATCTAGAAAAGATTTAGAATTAATGGGTATAATAAAAGAATTATCAGTGGAGATCAGGGGTCGCCGCACATATTTACCACCAGCTTGTTAAACTTTATCAAAGTAGGAGAAAAAGACTTTCTTTGAGTGCTTGTATAATATTAAGGTTCCACAAAGATACTCTTCTAATATTTGTAGATTGGTATCAAAGAAGGATCTAAAGTTGATAGGTCTCAAATCACATGATTCTCACACCTTAATGCAACAAATTTTACCTGTGGCTATTCGATCTATATTGCCAAAGCATGTAAGGTTTGCAATCACAAGACTCTGTTTCTTCTTCAATGAAATATACAACAAAGTGATACATCATGATACTCTCGATAAATTACAAAAAGATGTAATTGTTACCATGTGTCTACTTGAAGTGTACTTTCCTCCTTCATTTTTTGATATCATGGTTCATCTTGTAGTACATATTACAAGGAAGGAGGAGATGTTGGGTCCAATTTTCTTATACTGGATGTATCCATTTGAACACTACATGAGTGTTTTTAAAGGTGATGTTCGGAATCGTTATCATCTTGAAGGAAGTATTATTGAGGGTAATGTGTATAGGGAGGTGATGGACTTTTGTAATGGTTTTTTGAATTGCAATGAAACTTCTAGTGATATAAAAAATTCCCATCACACTAAATCTTATTGTGGCAAAGAAACTCTGGGAGGACGAGTGAAAGGAATCGGTCATGAGTTGTGGGAACAAGCACATTTGTATATTTTACACACCATTGATGAAGTTAGTAGCTACATCACAGAACACAATGATCTTATCAAGAGAAATCATTTGCGATCTAGTTCAATGTGGCTTGCAAGAGAGCATAATCGAACATTTATTATGTGGTTTGAAGAGAAAGTCTTTAATCAACTATCTGAATCACCAAATAATGTTGTTGAGAACATAAAATGGCTCGCCTTTAAGCCAAAAATGGTTGTCATGTCATATGAAGGTTATGACATAAACATATTTTAATACTACACAAAGCATCAAGATGAAAGTAGTGTAGTCCAAAATAGTGGGGTCACTGTACAAGCTTGTTTGTTGTATTTTGCTAGTGCCAAAGATAAAAGACCACACAAAGCTGAGATGTCATATTACGACATCATTGAGGACATATGGGAATTGGACTATACAAATTTCAGAGTTCCTATCTTTAGGTGTAATTGGGTTGACAACAAGGAGTTTTAGTGGATGAGTTGGGTTTCACATTGCTGAATTTTGAAAAGATTGGTGAGAAAGATGATCCATTCATCATGGTAGACCAAGAAAAACAAGTATTCTATATTGATGAGCCGGGAAATAAAAATTGGTATGTCGTTCTTCATGGAAAAATACAGTTTACTGTAGATCCTATAAATGAAGAAGAATACTGCGAAAAGTATGATGATTCTAGTCCATTCTCAGTTGGTTTGCCAAGTGTAAATGTTGAAGTTAAAACCGATGAATACTATAAGAATCAAGACCATGCTGAAGGAAATTTACTTGACTAACAACTCAACCAATACTAGAGGCATGTATTCTTTGAATTATTTATTTTATTATCATTCAAGCACGTAATCTTTTAAATATGCATCATATATTATTCAACCCTTATGCTTTTATTATCACTTATGTTTTGTTTATCATATATACTTGTAGGTTGTTCTAAAATGGCAAGTGAAGATGAACATTCTGAGCATGAGCACCATGAGGATGGCAGCGGTGATGCTAAGAAAAGTAGAGGTCCCACACTGATGTGTAGGTTGTAGGAGCTCAGGGCCAAAGGGGAGAAATTGGCGGTCCAATTTGATGTCACAGGAGCACCTATTGGGAAACATGCTAGTGCTCCCATGCTCCAGCTATAGAAGGTCATGGGAGCACTCCCAATAACCCACTACAACAATATGTAGTAAGTTTTTGTTCTATATGTTGTGTTATTAGTGTGATAAATATATATGATATATATGATATATATAGTTGTAGTAGGTATCTGGTTTACCGCTTCATATATAACTTATATTATTTCAATTCTAGGTTGGTATGAACTGTAAACTTGTAGTGGAGGTTCCAGAATATAATGTTGTGGCAGCGGGCAAGGTATACAACCTTGGTGGTACATTGCATTGCCAACAAATTACTTATGACATTTGTCATGTGTCCATCCATCTTGTGTATGACGGAATGGGGGACAAATCACTACCTATACCTAATCCTGAATATAGTACAGTTGAAGAAGCAGAGGGTGCTATGGTGGGTTGTCCTAGACACTTGGTTATCAATGACAAGATATACCTGAATTCTACCATGTTTTTCATATTTGACTGCATATATGAACTTGTGTAATATAAGTATGTAATTTAATTAATATGTTTGCAAACCAAAAAGTAAAAATTCTACTAGTCGTCCTCCTATGCCCAAGACATCTTTTATTCCAGAATCCAATTTCGACAAGTTGGGAAGTAAATGTAAATATTTGTGTTGATACTTAGCCAACCAAAGCTCTGGATTACAAATGTTGGTCAATTTAACAAAAGATGCAACTGGGAGGGACTTTGACAATTATATTTTTCTTGATGATATTATAGAGTTGTTTTGGTATGATTAGCTAAATACTTCGATATTAGAAGTATGGATAAGGTAAGGTTCTGTCAATATAGAAAATTCCAATACACATTTTTAACTTATTTCTATATATGAAAATAATTACAAATGTTATACAACCACTTATATACCAAGGCCATAAACTTTGATATAAACAATGTTGGATTCTTAGTTCCTTTAATCACTAGTCAGGTGGTGACACATAGTGAGGATGTGAATGAGTACTTCTCTACTGCATTTAAATATTTTGCTAGTGTGGGAAAGGAAATTAATCTAATTCCTTTTAATGTCAAGTAAGTATTATTATTCAATATAGTTTTAATAATGAATAAAATTATTTATTTTAATGTTTGTTTTATTATTACCCAGATCTAGACATTGGGAATTATTGGTGGTTGTCCCAAAATTGTTGACTCTTTTTTATCTTGACCCAATGGGAAATACAATAAGGGGTCACAAATTGAAAATTGCCAACTATGGAGTAAGAATAAATTTAGTCAATGCTTCAACATGATATTTCTATTTAGAATTTCTATTTTACTAACTATCGTTTAATTGATAGGGGTATAAAGGCTTTCCGTGAAGGTGCAAGACAAATACCCACAAAATTAAAGACATTGACTTTAAACAATGTCAAGGTAGCTACTTTGACAACTGCTTAGTCTTATATGTTTTAATTTTCAACTCTTATATGTCAACTCTTATAGTCTTATCTCAACCATGTTTATAGTAGTTTACTAACATTAACTATAATTTATTATTTGTAGTGTGCTATACAAAATAATGACTGGGCTTGTGGCTACTATGTAATGAAATATAGGCCAGCAATTGTCAAACAAGCATCAATGACATTCAGACTATAGATCAGGTAATAAAGTATAACATCATAAATTTACAAGTGAGTTGTAGTCATTTTATAAAATATCAGCATGTGCATTTTCTGTTGTAGATGTTTACAACTCATCCTTACACACCTGAGGACTTAAATGAATTCTGAGAAGAGTGATCAAATGTTTTTCTAAATGAAGTCAATATAGCATTGGATTGAATATGTCAGCTCCATTTATGTATGTGGTTTTGGAACTCTTTCATATTTACTTTTGTATCTGACATTAATATCATCTCAGACTTGCAATCTATCATTTTGTAAATGTTATGATGTGATTATGTGTAACTCAACTGAATATATGAATCCTTTTTGTTATGAATGTGTGGTTTGGAAATTGATAATTTGAATGGACATAAAAGCTAGAAAATGTGGCTTTGGAATTTCTGGATTGCATCATTTGCAAGTCTTTTCTATTGTAGGTTTTGATCTACTCTGTTCTGAAGATTTCTGTTATGTTTCTGGAGATTTTTTCAAAAAAATATTGTACCCTATAGGGTCAGTTATTTTAAACAACTGACCTTGCAGATCTCTAGGGTCAGATTTTATGGAAAACTAACCTTATAGGATCTGGGATCAACAACTCAGTTTTTGTAACCTATTTAGTCGATTTTCTTCATATAACCATCCTTACAGAGCAGCTCCAGGATTTGTTATTTAGAAAAACTGACCTTATAGGGTCTGGTTATCAACAAGCTCAATCTGTAGACTCTAATGTGTCAATTTACATCATATAACTGTCCTTACAGAGCATCTCTAGGGTCAGTTATTTAGAAAAACTGACCTTATAGGGTTTTTTTATCAGCAAGCAATCTGTAGACTCTATTGAGTCGGTTTTCTTCATATAACCACCCTTACAGAGTATCTTTAGGGTCGGTTATTTAGAAAAACTGACCTTATAGGGTCTGGTTACCATCTTTAGGCTCTATTGAGTCAGTTTTCTTCATATAACCATCCTTACAAAGCATTTCTAGGGTTGGTTATTAAGAAAAACCGACCTTATAGGGTCTGGTTATCAGCAAGCTCAATCTGTAGACTCTATTGAGTCAATTTTCATCATATAACCATCCTTACAGAGCATATCCAGGTTTGGTTATTTAGAAAAACCGACCTTATAGGGTTTGGTTACAGCCCCAGGTATAGTTTCTTTTCTCACTTGGGGTTAGTTTTTGACAGCCTCTTGGGTCAGTTTTTACTATATAAGGTCAGTTTTCTTTGGTTAAAAAAACCGACCCTATAGAGCAATTTCTCTAGCGATGGCCACTTAGGCGTCAGTTGAAAAGTGATGCTATAGGCTTAAAAAAACCGACCCTATAGACCATTATTGTACTAGTGTTTTCTTATTAACCCTTAGTTAATTATTTCTTTCCTTATAAATTTTCTTATTTCGACCTCTTTTATATCAAGGACATTAGTTTTTCTGTTCCTAAAACTTTTCAAATTAATGCACATATCCATTATCTTCGTCTAGGTAACAAATATTAGCTTGATATAAATTGTTATGATATGGTTTTTCACATATATTTACATATTTTAATAATAAGGATATATTAGAAACTTGGTGTTCTTGAAAATTTTCCTTTGGAATGGCTTTCATGGTTTTTACTGATTTCAAAACTCCAACAATGAATATAGAGAAAAAGGAAGAAATAAAATCCAATATTAAGTGAATTACAAAAGGTAACAGATAATTAATGGTGTACATGTGGAATTATGTGGAATTTTCTACAAAAGTGGAGTTAAAGGCCCCTAATGGTTTTGTTTTGTTTCAACATTTGTTTATAATAAGAAAATTAATCAAAATAAGGGATACAGAAAGGTTAGAAATAGAAAAGAATTAATTTGATACCTTACCTATATTGTGTAATAGGAAGACTTGAAGACAAAGAGAAGTATCTCTTATTTTTGTGTTTTGATCCCAAATCTATCCCACGCTTAGATAAAGTTAATAAAAGTTTACCTTCAAATTTTGGGATTAAAAGGATAAAAGGAGAGAGAGATATGGATTTTTCTAGAATTCCTAAAGTGAATGAATTCATGGGTATTTACATTAAATGCCAAAAATCTTGTTCATATTAGATCTATACTAAGACTGTGCAATAATTCCCAAATCTTAACAGTCATTGATCCCAAATCCTATAATCATTGGGTTTTCATCTACCTCCGCATGTTTTGGGAATTTGATAAAGTGAAACCAAGAGCTCATTTCACATCTCACTCACTCCCTTATAAATAAGGAAACCTAAAAACCATCTCA
This sequence comes from Alisma plantago-aquatica, assembly GCA_963693085.1. Taxonomy (NCBI): domain Eukaryota; kingdom Viridiplantae; phylum Streptophyta; class Magnoliopsida; order Alismatales; family Alismataceae; genus Alisma; species Alisma plantago-aquatica. Next base: position 210,287,584 of record OY856414.1, read on the forward strand.
TTGAGTTTGGAGAGAGTTTCTAATCCAATCTATCCTAGGTTTGACCTTCTTTGGTAAGCTATAAAGAATTTCCCTAATCCTCTACCCCTTTGCAAGCCAACCCACAATGTGGATGCCTATATAAAGGATAGAAATCATCCCTGTGAGACTATAATTTCCTCCACAAGGCTCTTGGTGACTTGAAGACGACTCTCCTATCTTCAATTTCAACTCTAGTAATTTCTTCCCCCTATCATTCTTGATCCGTGCAACTAGAAGATTGTCCTCTTCATTCTCCCTATTTAGATCATCCTTGAGAAATTTCAAACCATCACCAAGTTCGACAAGCTACAGTAGAGAGGCCTGTAAATCTTCCTAGTGCCCATCTATTTAGATTCTCAGAGTCAACATCTATGTGTCACACAAGGAAGATGTTCGTGAGAAACCAAGGCTATAGACAACCATAGTGAAAGGACTATAGGGAAATATGAAGACAAAGCAGGTAGCAGAAACAAAATTTTAATAGCCATATTCCCATTTAAATAGTAGATCGTGTCGATAACTATTTAATGGGAAAGATCATTACGAGGTTATACCTGGTCTTAGAGCAAGTCCAGTGACAATTCCCTCATTGTATCATGCACATTTCTTCAAGTTTCACCTGGATAATGTATGTGTCGGTCTCCTGGTTGTACACCACAGATAGCTATTGACATTGTCCTCTAAGAGGTAGGAAACGGCCTCCTTTCCTATATGGTAGTCCACATGAACCACTGGAAACTCCTGTCATTCAAGACAAATGGACATGAAGGAGTTGTCCCTTTCTAGTCACTATACTAGCACCAACTTGCTCTCCCACAATTGTTCTCCCTTTCTATCCCTCCCTTGATCAGGTAGGACTTGCTCGAGTTCTCTCAGTCACCACAACCAGATTAGAAAACAATCAGAGTTAATTCATGTGTTTGAGAAGCCCCCAATACCCCTCTATTTATACGATGGTCAGAGTCAGGGTTCCCAGTCTATGTAGGAGTCGAATTGGATGGATTTTCACAAATTATCAAAACATGCTATTAGTGAAGCAATAGGTTCATAGGTGAACTGATAGGCTAGTATGTGATCCGATCAGTTAAACCATTGAACTGGTCATTTCATCATGCTTCCTTATTGCAATTGTATTAGAAATTAATATCTAGTTTAATAAAGAACATGATGTTAACACTAATCCTTGATCCAATAGAATTGATCAACAAACCCGGTTGTTCATTCCATGAACCAGTTGTTTGGGACTATGAGATTATCAGTCCACTGAGTGAACTAGTTGGTCCATGCCATAGTTCAACCAATATTCAGCTAATACAATTTGAATCAACTTGACACTCCACTACTATAGAAATGGCTTATAAAGTCACTTTTCAAGGTGTCGGTTGTATACATAAATGGACACCTAAACTCTACAGTGTCATTTTATAACATAAACCGACATACAATCTGTGAAGGTCGACCAGACACGGGTACCGCTTTTATTAAGTGTCAGTTAATTAATAAACAACCGACACCTAAAATCAACCGCCAAAACCAAAATTCCAGCGAAAAAATTACCTCCAAAATTTCACATATGGTGTCAGTTTATAAATGAATAACCGACGACCAAAGATTATTCGTGGGATAGGAATAGTTGTCGGTTGTCTTTTAGTTAAAAATCGACGACTATAATCTAGTATAGGCGTCGATTGTTGGAAAAGAACTGACACTGTTGGTTTAGTTGTCGGTTATTTTGAATAACCGACGCTTATTGTCAACTTAATATCTCACCAGCGCGAGCGACTCTTCCCCCTTTCCCAGTTTCATTCCCGATTTCAGTTAGGTCCGGCAATTTCTTGCTCTCCCCCGCCGGTCGTTGCTCCTCCGCCGCCGCTGCCATGCTCGTGCTCCTGCCCTCGCCGCTGCTCCGTGCTCACCGGCGGCCGTGCTCCTGCCCTCTGTGCTCACCGGTGGCCGTCCCTGCTCCTGCTCCGTGCCCTCGCCGCCGCTGCTCCGTGTCCTCACCGATGCTTCTCCTCTCTTTGCCGCCGCCTCCGCCGGTGGTTTCTATGCTCCGGCCACTGCTCTCCTCTTCCCTCAAGGTATGCCCGCCCTGCCTTCTTCCTCAAGGCACGCCCAAGCAGCTGCTGGGTGTTTTTTTGTTATTTTTTTAAAAGTTATTTACTTATTTGTGTTTAGGGTTTAGGTACTGATTTTGTGCTTCTACTGAGTTGAATCCTCTATTGTCTATACAATACATGTAATTTTGATCAAGTGATGATATGTAAATGTGGAAATAAGTTAGTAAGGTATCAATGATAAGTCTGATGTAATGTGATGCAAAATAGTTATTGTATCATGCATATCTTAATACTTTTTTGTTTTATAGTTGTATAGGGTGTTTTATGTGTGACAAGTCTATTGTTTTATAGTTATGCATACCTGCGAGTTATCAAGAACACCTAAATGAATATCTAACACCTAAATGAATATCTAGTTGTGTATTTTCCTAGTATCGTGAAAGATTCTCAATCGTGTGTATCACATGGGATTCTTATCTCAACACAATGGACTACAATATATGCATCTAATGCCTTAAATGGAAGACTCGAATGTTATAAAATCCCATCAAAGTAGGTAGAAACAACTTATATATATTCAGATCTTAATAATTCCATGAAGTGCACATTATCTTACTCAGAAAAAGTACGTGTATAATGTAGGATTAGTTCCATGTAATGGTTCTATTTTAGTAAGCACCTAGAAACCCATCCAAGATTTACTCATTAGGAGTAAATCTTAGATAGTCCCCAGTTTGGGACTGTTCTTGAACACCTAATCTCACTTAGGATGTAAGTGTATAATGTATATTGGGTTTTCGAGAAAATTTCGGTAGCATTTCCTCGTTTGTTCTCTAAGTACATATGTAGACTAATTTTTAAGCTATCATGTCTACCACAATAAAGTTGGTTATGACAAGCAATAAAAGGTTAACTGATGTTATACAACTTTTTCTAAAAATATATAACATCATTATATGTACTTACACTTTGTTAATACTAATATTGTGCAGTCTCTGTCCACCCATAACAGTCACTATGAACTGGGCCTCGATGTCAATGTTAACGTTCCCTATTGAAGAACAATTGGACATCATCCTAGATGATCGTTCCTTAAACCAATTGGTCATACCCAAACATTGGCATTTTCTAAAAGGAAGACACTACATGCCTGGTAAAGTGACCATAACTTTTGGCAATTATTCACATGTTATCGAGGTTGAGTATGATTTGGCGGGAAATCTTGTATCAAAATCCGGTTGGCGTGATTGGATTGGAGAGATGCATGTGGTCCGTTGCAACATGCTTTTTCTCCGTCCAGTTGGCCATAATTCCATCAAAGTTTGGATAACCAACAGCAACTGCGAGACCCCCGATCATCTATTACGGTATGAGCGCACAGTGTCGCATATCAGCTCAGACGAATCTGAATCTAAGGCCCCTGTCAGTTCAGATTCGTCTAAATACATTGAGGAGCTTCGTGACACAGCTTCATCATCAAAAAGAAGTTATTGATGCGGGACCATGTTGGTGTAGTATTTAGTTGTCTATCTATCTAGACTTGTCTGTATTAATAGTTTTTTTAATTGTGCGCATGTTTAGGGGTACACCAACCCCTTTGTTTAGTTATTGTTTAGGGGTACACCCCTGTGTGTGGATGTAAAAAGAGATTAATGAATGGAACTGAAAGTTGCTACATGAATGCTTATAACTAAAGTGTGTGTTCCCATGAATGTTCCCATTTGCATGATTACACTACTATTTTCTCATATTGTATAGTCTATTTTAATATGACATACTTGCTTATATCTTGCTTAATGATGAACTGTAATGCACACATGTGACATGCTTCGAATGTAAATGATGAACTTTTCCCTAAATTGCCAATCATGATTTTAAAGACATCAATAATCACCCTAACTTGAAGAACTAGGATTTTAGGTATAAGAATGACAACACATTATTTGTTGGCCTAGAAACCCGTCCAAGATTTACTCATTAGGAGTAAATCTTGGATAGTCCCCGGTTTGGGACTGTTCTTGAACCCCTAATCTCGCTTAGGATGTAAGTGTATAATGTGTATTGGGTTTTCAAGAAAATTTCGGCAGCATTTCCCCGTTTATTCTCTAAGTACATATGTACTTGGAGAACAGCGGGGAAATGCTGCCAAAATTTTCTTGAAAACCCAATACACATTATACACTTACTAGTGAGATTAGGTGTTCAAGAATGGATAGGTGGTACACATTTATTATATATAATAATGACATCACATGTATTTGTTAACCCTAGACCCTAATCTTGTCCTAATATATACTTGTTTTCTCTTTGATCATAGAATGGATAGATCATGCATGTCCATTCGCAATCGCTGCACCCCAGAGTTTATTTCTAGTCTTGACCAGTTCATTAGATTTGCCGAGGAACATAGGAAACAACCTGGAGATCGGTTCTACTGTCCATGTAGGCATTGCGGTAACAACTTGAAAGTCAACACTAGTGACGAAATCAAAACTCATGTCATGTGCAACGGGATTATACAAGGCTATACAGAATGGCACTGGCATGGAGAGATTTCAAACCCGAAACTAGTGGATGTCGATAGCAGTGCTTGTGTGGAAGAAGAAATTGCCTACGATGACGTAGATGTTAATGAACCAGTTCCAGTAGACATCGTTGATGCGATGTTGGATAGTTGTGGGGTAGAGCACACCGATCCACCTCCCATTTTTAGAAACATTGTGCATGATGCTGAGATGCCGTTATACACAGGTTGTACTAAGTTTATGAAGCTTAACGCTGTGTTGAGATTGTATAAGTTGAAAGCTAACAATAGATGGATCGACAAAAGCTTCACGTCATTGTTGTCTTTGTTGAAAGAAATGCTTCCTGAAGGAAACGAGCTGCCAATCTCAACATACCAGGTAAAGAAATTGTTGTGCCCAATGGGAATGGATGCCAAGAAGATACACGCATGCCCTAATGATTGTGTATTATTTCAAAAGGACTATGCAGATTTGAAAGATTGTCCAAAATGTGGTGCGTCACGGTATAAATTGACGACTTTGGGGGAGTCCAAAACTGGTTCTCCTGCCAAGGTGATGTGGTATCTACCTATAATATCATGGTTTCAACGCTTGTTTGCCAATCCGATAGATGCGAAGAATTTGAGGTGGCATGCAGATGTTAAGAAAAATAATGATGGGATCCTACGACATGCGTCTGATTCCCCACAGTGGAAGAAGATTGATGTATTATACCCTGAATTTGGTGAAGAAGTCAGGAATCTAAGACTTGGGCTTTGTACAGACGGGATGAATCCGTACGGGACATTGAGCAGCCAACATAGCACTTGGCCAGTCATGCTTGTTATATACAATCTTCCGCCCTGGAAGTGTATGAAAAATAAGTATGTAATGCTGTCATTGTTGATATTGGGCCCTAAACAACCTAGAAATGACATCGATGTTTATCTTGAACCTCTGATTGATGACTTAAAGAAACTCTGGGGTGAAGGTGTGATGACCTATGATGCTTCACGAAGAGTGACATTTCGTTTGCATGCTATGTTGTTTTGCACTATTAATGACTTTCCAGCATATGGGATTTGTCTGGATATAGTGTCAAAGGAGCTAAAGCGTGTCCTATATGTGAAGAGAACACTGACTCAACAAGACTAAAACATGGCGGTAAGAATGTATATCTCGGTCATCGAAGGTTTCTTCCAAAATTCCATCTGTATCGTAGGAAGCGCAAAGCATTCAATGGATTGAATGAGGAACGCAGTGCACCTAAACCTATACCAGGGGAGGTTGTTTATGAAAGAATAAAAGACTTTGTCAATGAATTTGGTAAGAGATCACAATGTACTACACAGAGTGACAATTCTTCATTCAAGAAGAAGTCAATATTTTGGGATCTTCCTTATTGGAGTTCTTTGACTGTCAGACATTGTATCGATGTAATGCACGTTTAGAAAAATGTCTGTGATAGCATCATTGGTACTCTGTTAAATATACCAGGTAAGGCTAAAGATGGGATAAAATCCAGACTGGACCTACGTGAAATGGGAATAAGGTCATAATTAACAGAATTACGTAAAATGGGTAATAAAAGAACATACTTACCTCCCTCTTGTTACACATTGTCTAGAAAAGAGAAGAAAGCTTTTTGTGAATGCTTGGTAAATGTTAAGGTGCCACATGGTTACTCATCCAACATCCATATATTGGTATCAATGAAAGATATGAAGTTGATAGGTCTTAAATCTCATGATTGTCACACTCTAATGCAACAAATATTGCCTGTGGCAATTCGATCTATATTGCCGAAGCATGTAAGGTTTGCAATCACCAGACTTTGTTTCTTTTTCAACAGTCTCTGTAGCAAAGTTATTGACCCTGAGACTCTCGATAATTTGCAAAGAGAAGTGGTTGTTACCCTATGTCAGCTTGAGATGTATTTCCCTCCTTCGTTCTTTGATATCATGGTACATCTTGTTGTCCACTTGACTAAGGAAGTGAAAATCTTGGGACCGGTTTTCTTGCATTGGATGTATCCCTTTGAACGATACATGAGCGTTTTTAAAGGTGATGTTCGAAACCGTTATCGGCCTGAAGGGATTATTATTGAAGGTTATGTGGCAAGAGAGGTTATGGATTTCTGTAATGACTTTCTCAGTGGTAATGACACTCCTGATAATGACAAGAATATTGACGAGCTATTTGGTAAAGGAATTTTGGGATCACGTGTGAAAGTAATCATCCGTGAGCAGTTGGAACAAGTTCATTTGTATATTTTACACAACATGGACGAAGTGAACGTTTATATCGAGTAACATACCAATTTCATCAAAACACAATATCCTCGAGCCAATACAATGTGGCTTGCTAGAGAGCATAACAAGACTTTTATTAAGTGGTTTGAAGATAAAGTATTACATCAACTATCTCAAACACCAGATGATATTACTGAAACTATCAAATGCCTCGCCTTTAAACCAAAGTTGACTGTTATGTCTTATGAAGGGTATGACATTAATGGATTCACATATTACACAAAGCGCCAAGATGATAAGAGTGTCATCCAAAACAGTGGGGTCACCCTTCAAGCATCGACTATGTTTTTTACAAGTGCAAAGGATAAGAGTCCACGTGAAGCTAAAATGTCATATTACGGTGTCATTGAAGAGATATGGGAATTTGACTACATAGATTTCAGAATTCCGCTCTTCAAATGTAATTGGGTTGATAACACCAAAGGAGTTATAGTGGATGAATTGGGTTTCACTTTAGTGAACTTTGAAAAGATTAGCAAGAAGGTTGAACCATTCATATTGGCATCACAGGCGAAACAAGTATTTTACATCGATGATCCTGCAAATGATAAATGGTCGGTTGTTCTTCATGGTAAAAGACAGTTCATTGAAGATCCTATAGATGAAGAAGAGTACTATGATAAATATGATGACTCCAATCCATTCTCAGTTGGGTTGCCAACTCCACAAAATATTGAAGCTAATGATGACTTATATGTGCGCGGAGATCACAATGAAGGATTGTTAATTGATAAAAGATCACAATTTTAGAGGCATGCATGTCTATATTTTTTTATTGAAGCTAAATGTTTACTTTTTTAATATCAATATCATTTTCTGATTTGATGTTTCATTATCTTCTAGTTAATACAAATGCTAAACATTGTGGGAGGGTGCTAAAGAACTATAGGACCAATCTCACCTGAGATTACATATGCGATGCTGAGAATAGGTTCTTGATCGATTCCAATTCTAGACATTGATCAGTATTTCACTAACTCTACACTAATAATTTTTGTTTGTATTCTCTTTGAAAAATAAATATAGGAAGAAGGCTATGCAGGACGGCCATGACATAGCTATGCAGGATATGCAGGATATGAAGGAAGAAGCCCCAATGAAGAGAAGTAGGATACAGATACAATACATAAAGTGCAGCACACATAAGTGCTTCAGATTCATATAACAACATGACAGACTAACACATATATAGTGCATAACAACAGCAACGCCGAATTTACATACAACAGTAGCTTAGTACATATAGTGGGACTAAGGTGACGATACCACCTGCTAAAACAGGTTACCGACTACATGTTATGACTGGGAGGTCGTGATTCAGCAACCGTATGCATTAGCAGGAGGACAAACATATGGTGATATGTTTGTCCTCCTGCTAATGCATACGGTTGCTGAATCACGACCTCCCAGTCGTAACATGTAGTTGTCGGTAACCTATTTTACCAGGTGGGATCGTCACCTTATAAGTCCCACTATATATGTACTAAGCTAGTGTTGTATGCAAATTTGACGCTGCTGTTGTTATGTACTATATATGTGTTAGTCAGTCATGTTGTATGAACATCAATTGTATTTCTCAGGTATTATATAGTCTCATTAGATAATATGAAATATATCAATCTTATTTATCTCATTAATTATATATATACATCATTCTCTTTACAGGTGTTTAAAGCTGACCCCACTACAGGAACGGACTTACCAGATGTACATGCTCCCTATACGATGGGAGAATTAAATGAAGTATGAGAAGAATGGGCAACAACCATACAAATAGTGGGGGTTTTTAAATATAATTGGGATGTTGATAGCGAATAATGACTAAAGAATTATATTTTGTAAATGAATTTCTGAATTATAATATATGTGTGAATGTTTCTACATGTCTAGATGTTTCTACATGTGTCTGAGTGAAAATGAATGAAAGTGTTGGTTGCTATATGAATGTTTCTACATGTGTGAATGTGAATGAATGGAACTACAGATTGCTAGCTACATGAATGTTTCTAAATGTGTGAAAATAAAATGGAACTGCAGGTTGTATTTCTAAATGCATGTGTGAATATTTTTGTTGTTAAATTTGCAGGTTTGTGGCCTGTTGTTGGCTGATATCAATGGATGTCGTCAAACCTGCAGTTAACTGCAGGTTTCTCATCCTGCGACCAGCCACAGCGGGTTTGAAGACTACCAGAAAAAAAAAAACAATAGGCGTCGGTTATTTGTATAACATCGACACACAAAGTTATAGTGTCGGTTTTATATAAATAACCGACGCCTGTTTCCTGTGGCGTGAAGGTATATGGCGTCGGTTTATTATCTAATAACCGACGCTGATAGTGGCCAACATGGCGCCCTTTCTGTGGCGCGAAGGTATATGGTGTCAGTTTATTATCTAATAACCGACGCCTATACCTTCGTGCCACAGGGAACAGGTGCGACTTCGGTGGCGCTTAATGGGTGAGCTTTTAGTGTCGCCCACATAGGTGTCGCTTAGAAACCGACACTAAAGGCCTTAAATAACCGACACTAAAGGTAGGTTTTGTAGTAGTGCTCCAACTGACTGTTTCAACACTTGAATCAGTCAGTTCAGAGTCTAATTAGTCAATTGTTGTTTAAATTGAATACCTAGACACCTTAGTAATCAATTTAAACATCATTCATGAATAAACTCCTATTCCAAATATATCCTATGTGTGTGACCTTATAGATTTCATGTTACGTTGGCAGTGAATGTCCATAACTAATTTACAACATCACAAGCAATCAAAGGTATCTAACAACACATCATTCATTCCCAGGTAATTGGAAAGTTGGAGAATGAACAACCTACAATCTATGATTGGTATTATAATAATTGTATAGTTCCTCTATCAGTGATATCTAGATTGAACTCGAGGCATGGTATCGTCAACCTTTCCAACATGCAACCCATGTTCCTTGAACTAGAGCAGACTGTCTGAGATATACGTAAGCTCAATATCACAAATTGACTCACATGAGCATGGCCATACATTTCTCAGTCTCTCTTATCAAGTGGCCAATATATCATACTCTTGTAGGAGGGACAAATCCCATCTACATCACTCACAGTCATCCCCATGTGTCATAGTGCACTCGATCATCACCTTTATGTCAAACCTTATTCAAGGTCATGATGGATGATGTCAAAGGACACTGAATGACATGTGATGAGTGTAGTTATTTCATGTCTAAGAACCTCAATAACCACCAACACTATAAGATATGTGTAACATACCGAAACTTGGACATATTCTCTTTTTGGTCCTTTTCTGAGATTTTCCTTGCCTTTCTATCCTTTTTTGGCCTTGATGTTTAAATTGTGGAATTTATAGTGGTTTGGTGAATAATTTTTCAATAATTATACCAACGGAAGGGTTTATGCACAAATACCTCAGTGAAAGCTTATTTAAAGATCTAAAATGCAAAATCACCACTTAATTGGAACCATGGTAAATAAATTTGTGCCAAAAAAGTAAGGCTACAAACCTCACTTAATGTATTTAACAAGCTTAATTGCCATAATATAACTTTTTATGTGTTTTGATATCACAAAATGAGCCTAAGTTTCAAATTTCATTTAATTTGGATGTTGTTTGTGCAAGTTATGCAATTTTAGGTACATTCTGGACTTTTATGCAATTTACCTAATTGGGAGGTTTTTTTTGCAAATTATCACCTTCATTATAATACAAATATACTCCCTTACCAATATCAAGATTTTTAACCATGGGGAACCTAGTTGCACCTTGGTTTGAAGGTGTTTCTCTCCAAGGACATTTTAGGGATTACCCTCATTATAAATGAGGTTATCTTTAAAAGCTATCAACCAATGGGGTTATTTCTTTGGTTGGTGGTTGGTGGGGATGACGTAGAAGTTTCCATGGGCTTTTAGAACTGACCTTTGATATTCAAGAAGCCCCTATGATCTTTCCTCTTGCATGGACAAGAAGCACTAGGCTAAGGACACATGGAAAGTCCCATAGACACCTCATTCTTGATCCCTTCTTTATAAAGCCATATCTACCCCTTCCCACCTCCCAATTCGAAAACTCTTGTTCTACTTCTCTTTCCTGAAGATTAGATCAACATTCCTACTCTGTTTGGCCACAAAGGTGCTATCCCAAGGTAAAATAGGGTGCTTACCTTGGTGAAGAAGGCTCCTAGGGTTCTGAATTTGCTCTATTTAGGGTTTCTAAAGCTCCTTCTTGGTGATTTCGACTAAAACTAGTAAGTTTCCTCCTTTCCTTCCATGTTTTCATGTTGTTCGTATTCCTCCTACCTTCTTCTAGGTTAAAACCATTGCCTTCCATGGTGAAACCCCACCTAGAGCCCTTAAACACCTCACCTCCATGTTCTTTTGTTAGGGTTTTTCACCTCTAAAGTGGAGAAGGTGCTTCTTGGTCAAGATAGGAGCTATGTTGGAGAAAACAGCCTCTCTAGCTCAATAATTTTGTTTTTTGAACCTTTCCACCTTCCCTAAAGGTGAGTTTTGTAACTCCCTTCACATATATTGCTTACTACATGCTTAAAACTCATGCATCTATGTTTAAAATCGATGATCTCCATCTCTATTTACCATGTGCTTCTAAGGTTTTGGTTTCTTGTAGTTTTACCTTCCATAGAAGATCTAGTTTGGTTACCTATGCAACTACAACCCTGATCTTGGGTCAAATGGTGTTTCCTCCCTCTCTCTCACCCTTCCTCTCAATCGAAGATTTCTGACTTGTCATTTCCTAATTGGTTCAAATTGAAAATTCATATCTTTTAATCCACTTATCTAAATTTGACAAATAAAAATGTTTTGGAATTAGAAAATTAATCTCCATCTAATACAAATTCTTTCAAGGTCTAATTTCAAGGTATTATGCAGGGTGATTTTTTGAAAATCATTTTAATGCATAAAATCCATAAAAGTACATCTTAATCATCATAACTCCAAAATTAACAAAAAAATATGTTTTCTTGATCAAGAGAACTTAATAATTTATTGGTGAGGTTTTTAGAATCTAAATCCAATTTTTGCTATAAAAATTTAAAATTAGGGTTCTATACATTAATGTGAATTATGTACTCTAATAAATGTTAATACATTGAAAATACGCAAAGTGGAACTTGGACTCAATTAATGTGGTGAAAGTTAGTAATTGATATTAGTAAGAGAGGTATGTGCATTCTTACACCCTAAGTTGGGATATATGCAAACCAAAACCTATATTTTCCTATTGAGGCTTTAATGAACCATATTCCCTCTATTCATGATTCTTTTGTTAAATTGCCTCAAAAATGGTAATGATATTATTTTTCTTGGGTCTTGTACCCCATTGCCATGTTCTAATTTATATGATGCTTTTACTTTCCATAATTTCTTTTCTAGGATGTTGATTTTATTGAATATTTAGCTATAATTTGTACAACCACCCATAGATAGGGCATGTATTAATTTGCCCTGGGGAATGTCTTCCTCTACCCCATAAAAATATGTGTAGATGAATGGGAATGTATTAATTCTCCCCTCACCTATAGGTTGATGTAATGACCCACTCCCCAACAACCCCCAATTAAGGAAGGCCAATAAACTAGAGGCATTATCCCAAAAATAGGATCAAATGGTTTTGCACATAATTAGAAATAATTAATAAATTTTACTAAACTAACTAAACTTGATGTAGGATAATAAAAATTTCTTTTCCAAAGTTTGCAAAATATGGATTCTAGGATTTATCGAGTAATAGATTATCTAACTATATCCTCCATACCTTACTTCATTTATTTTGCTTCAATGCCTTCTTCTTTAAATATCCAATTTCCAGTAAGCATATCCTAAAAACGTTTACAATCAAAACATCAGTAAGTATGACAAGTCATACCGGTATGTGGGGGAAAGGAAAAATTCACATATGATGCTAACAACATAATTCAACAATTAAATGTCTTAACAAATCAAATTAACAATTTCACCATGACTACCCAATCTAGATTTCTCAAACTCTATCGTTATCCCTCAGAGCCTTATACTGGAGTATTCACTATCTTCCCCTATCTTGGCGGATGACTACATCACGTCTCCCCCCATCCAGGTGGGTGACTACTCATGTCTCCCCCTATCTTGGTGGGTGATTCTTCATGTCTCCCCCTATCTAGGTGAGTGACTTCTCATGTACCCCCTATTCAGGATGGTACCAAAACATGCCTTCCCCTATCTAGGTGGATGGCCTTTTCATAGATCTAGAGGTGGCCTAGATTTGGACTAGTCGTGTTCATATATAATGTGATAATCATAGTCACTTTAAAGTTGGCATGGAATGAAATAAACATTCAAGCATATAATTTCAACCATGTGAGGAAACCTTTGAGAAACTATGTGAAACTACATCGAGTAATCTTAGGCGTAACAACATACTTGTCTTAGGAGAATTTGTAGTCCAAATAGGAATAGTAGACTTAGTCACAAAATCAAGCAAGTCAATCTAAAATTCAATGCATACACCCATATGTCACTACATGACTCTGAATCCTATCAAAGGACTGACTTGATTCTCAAGTTAGGTTTTTATGTCTACTTTCCTATGTCTTTATCCATATTACTCTTTTTCTCCAATTATTGCTCTTTTCACTTCCTAAATTCACAAACCCTACTTTAAGCTCCATATACACAATTGTGCTACAGAAAGGTATCTTTTATGCAAAAATCCCAATTTTATCCTTTTTAAGTCAAATCAGGTAGAGAGGTGAAAAGATGAATACTTGACACTTTTATGTTTATTGGGTTGACAACCCCTAATTTCATCATTTAATAACCCTTTATGCATAAAAAAGCCCTAATTCTACAAAGATTTGATTTTAATATTCATATGAGTCCAATGTTTTTCTTCCATTCATAAAAGATTAAACTTTTATTAAAAACATTTACTAAGTCTATTAGACTCATTAATATTAAAAAATTAGGGTTTTGGTCCCATTAAAGTATTAAAAACATAAAATTTTAACATCTTTCGAATTGGAAGCATATACTGATCAAGATTATATTTTTTATCATGTAGATTGCATTTTTCTGATCAAAATGCATATATTACTCATGGTTTTTGGTCAAAGAATATATTTTTAACCAATTTTACAAGAAATAACTATTTATTTGATTTTCTAACTAGAGGGATGCTTTACCTTTTCTTTTTGGGAAAATATCAATCATCAGATCCCAGGTCTCCTTTAACCGGGTAAGGATTGGGTGGCTTGTGTCTCTCGCACCCACTCGACTGCTTGAATACGCAGGGTGATCCTGGGTCGTAGATTTCCTCACGAGTTAGCAGTTGACTCAGAGCCACAGTGCTCATTCTTTCTCCTACCCTCATTTCAACAACAAGACTCATGGCAGTGCCACAATGTTGAGCTCATTGGAGGGGTGGCAATTGTGTGCTAGTGGGTGAGACCAGCACAATAGCTAGCCGTTTGAGTTTGTGGGGCTAGGGCAAGGTCAGGGTTGCTCATATATATATATATATATATATATATATATATATATATATATATATATATATATATATATATATATATATATATATATATATATATATTGGAAGATTCCATTTATTATTAATCAAATCAAGTACAAGTTGTTCCATTACAATAATCATATGATTGGCTCTCTGGGCATAGATACCAAAAACCTTCCACTTTCACATAGGGCCAATCAGCCATGAACTTAATGCCAAGTAATCTAACATGACCATCATGCTTCTACTATGAAGGTGCTTTTGTCAAGGGGTTAGCCACATTGCTTTTGGTTGGTACTCTATAAATCTTCACATCTTTGCATTGTACAATTTATCGTATGAGATGAAATTACCTTTGTATATGCTTGGAATGATGATGTGATTTGGGTTCCTTAGCTTGTGTAATTGCTCCATTTTTGTCATAATATTTAGTTCCATTGAATAGTTGATGCTTGGAACCACTCCAAGTTCACTGATGAACTTCTTGATCTGGACAACTTCCTTTTTGCATTGGATGCAGTAATATACTCAGCCTCTATTGTAGAGTTTGCAACTATCTCTTACTTGGAACTCTTCCAGCTCACATCTGCACTATTGAGGCAAAACACAAAACCTGATTGCGATCGGTAATCTTCTTTGTCAGTTTGGAAGCTTGCATCAATGTAACCCTTAACCACCAACTCCTCCTCACCGCCATAGACAAGGAGTTGGTCCACAGCTCTTCTTAATTACTTAAGGATGTTCTTCATGAAAGTCTAGTGACTCTCACCAGTATCTCATTGATATCTGCTCATCATGATCAAGGCATACGAGATGACTAGATGAGTACATAACATTGCGTACATGATAGATCTAATTGAAGATGCATATATAATCTTTCTCATGTGCTCCCTTTCTTCACAAGAAATGAGACTTTGATCTCTAGAGATGCTGACACCATGAGATATGGGTACATATCCTATCTTTGAGTTCTCCATGATGAACCTCTTCAACACTTTTTCAATGTATGTTCGTTGACTTCATCCAAGAAGACTTCTAGATCTTTCTCTATAGATCTTGATTCCTAAGATATAGGATACTTCACCTAAGTCCTTCACAAATAATGTACTTCCTACACAGGTCCTCACCATATGTAAATAAGGAATGTCATTCTCCATCAATAGTATGTCATCAACATACAATATGAGGAATTTTATGCTCCTACTAACCTTCTTTTATTCACATGGTTCATCTTCATTTTGAGTAAATCCAACTCTTTGATGGGGAATTTGTATCTTACAGAATTTATTTGGATTCTTTGGATTTATAAAACCCATAGGATGTGTCATGTACACATTCTCAAGAAGATTCCCATTAAGGAATGCAGTTTTAACATCCATCTGCCAAATGTCATAGTCATGATAACCTACAACGGAAATCATGATCCGGATGGACTTAACTATGGCAACTAGAGAAAAGGTTTTGTCATAGTAAACACCTTGGACTTGTTTGAAACCCTTTTGCAACCAATCTGCACTTATAGGTTTGTACATTACCATCCATGTTAGTCTTCTTATTGAAGATCCATTTGCACCCTATGGGTTTTACCACTTCATGTGGATCCACCAAGATCCATACATTGTTGGTGTACATGGATTACATCTTAGATCTCATAGTCTCAATCCATTTTTAAAGCTATGGTCCCTTACTAGATTCTAAGTGGGTTGTTGGCTCGTCATCTATTACCAACTCACCGCCTTCTTGAGTCACAAGATAACCAAATATTTCAGGCTCAAGACTATCCTACTAGATCTACTAGGATCTTGTATTACCTGAGGAACTTGAGATCCCACTATAGTTTGTGAGTCTCCTTATTCCTCTTGTAGCTATACAAGTTCATTATTTTATTGTTGGTCTCGAACCTCTTCGAGTTCTATTTTCCTCCTATTGCTTCCAATGGAAATAAATTCCTTTTCCAGGAATGCATCATCTCTTGAACCAAACACTTTGTTATCAGTTGCATTATACAAGTCGTATCCCTTGGTTTCTTTGGATATCCAAAAAAATAACATTTATCAGATATAGGTATAAGATTTTCAAGGAAAAATTTCCTCACATAAGCTTCACATCCCCAAGTCCCCATAAAAGACATTTTGGGATGCTTCCCAGTTTGTATCTCACATGGTGTCTTTTGAATTGATTTAGATGGTACATGATTAAGCATAAATGTTGAGGTTTGTAGAGCATGTCCCCAGAAGGAAGTTAGAAGATTGACATAACTCATCATTTATTGCATCATATCTATAAAGGTGTGATTCCTTCTTTCTGATACACCATTATGATGTGGTTGTCTGAGTGGAGTCCATTGTGATATGATACCACAGGGTCACAGAAGATCCTCAAACTCTTGGCTTAAGTATTCTCTACCTCAATCAAACTAAGTTCCTTAATACTCATACCAAGTTGGTTTTATTCTTAATTCATGAAATCCTTGAGCTTTTCAAGGGTTTCTGACTTAAGTTTCATCAAGTAAACATAACCATACCTACTGAAGTCATTAGTAAAGGTAGTGAAGTAATGATAACCACCTCTAGCATTTTTTCAAAAAGGGCCACAATGAACAGTATGTATGAGTCCTAATAGATCACTCACACTCTCACTATTTCCACTAAAGTGAGTCTTTGTCATCTTGTCAAACAAACAAGATTCACATGTCTCTATTGATTCAAAATCAAAATATTCCAAATATCCATCTTTATGGAGTTTAGAAATGCAATTCTTGTTGATGTGCCCTAGAAGACAATGCCAAAGGTATGTTTGGTTTGAGTTATCGAGTTTTTGTCTTTTGGTATTTATGTTATACACACTTGTCTATAGATCTATCAGGTATAGACCATAAGACATTGGGGCACTGGCATAGAAGATCTTGTATTTACTAATAGAACATCATCCATTCTTTATAAGAAATTCAAATCCATTCTTGTCCAAACAAGATACATATATGATGTTCCTATTAATGGATGGTACATAATAATAGTCCTCTAACTCTAATCCAATCCCACTTGGAAAATATAACTCACAGGTTCCAATTGCACTGGAAGCAACTCTTGCTCCATTAGCAACGTGCAGTTCAGTCTCACCTTTCTTTAAAGGTCTACATCTTTTCAGATCCTTTATAGTTGAACAAATGTGTGCGCTCTACCCAGTATCTAGTACCCAAAATGAAGAAGTACTGAAGTTATTATCAATTACATATATACCATAAGTAGATATCACTATCCCTTACTTCATCTACCTTGCTTTCCTTAACCCTCTCCTTATTTTGAGTGCATAAGACTTGGACTTCATCTTAGCCTCAAAACACTTCTTGCCTTTGCCTTTGTCGTTGGACCCATTCCTAATTATCACCATCATAGGTTTGTCCTTCTTCATTTGTTCTTCAACATATATCAAGATGTCAAATAACTCAAATGATAGTTTAGTGATTTTACTCAAGTTATAACACTCAATAAAATGTCTGTTTTTTTAAGCAATGATTGCAAAAATCATATCCATGGCCAACTCTTGACCTAAAGGAAATCACAGTCTTTCTAGAATGTTCCATATTCCCAAGCATATTGTGCACATGGGGTTCTATTGGGTCTCCCTCTATCAGCTTGCACTCAAACAATGCCTTAGAGACATTATAACTTTCTTGCTTATGATGTTGTTTATGCAAATGATAGTTCATACAGCCTAGCATAAGGTTTTTGGTGTCTATGACATTATTGGCATGCTTGAAGTAAGCATCCATTTCAGCCTTAGGCGGATATGGAGTGGGTTCCACGGGCATTGGTGTTTTAGAAACATAGCGAACACTTCTCAAAATCTTGAACTAGTTATGGAAGCTTATCTCATTTAGATAGTCCTTCATAAGGACTGCCGCAATGATTGTGTGTTTTCCATTTATCTACAAGAGAAAGTTTACATATGTCAAAACACCTTTTGATTTGATTTGATTTGATAATTTTGATGATATTTTATTAGGCCTTTGATTAATTGTCACTCTCACTATTTTGTTCAAATTGATTACCCTCGCTACCCATTCGGAAGATTACAATGTACAATCTTCTTAGTGAGCCAAGATCAATATTTCATCAAATCATGAGTCATCTTTTGTTGATCACCCACAACTTGACTATTTGGGGAGGAAACATTTTCTAATTGCATCTAAATGAAATTCTTGGATATATAGTATGCACAACTCTTTGTCACATTCCATTTCTATGCTTCTAGCTACTTAATGTCATTAAGATAACCTAGTTAAGCCTAACCCAAAAGCCAACACGATAGAACATGTGCCTCTCTTTGGCAGATCTACTTATCTACCATCACACTACCATGAGATAGAGAGCTCACCATGCTTTGGCATAAACTATGCTTGGTCGATCATGCTTTTCATGTGTGATGCTTATGGAAAGAATCCTAGGCTTAATATATATTAAGGGATTTTTATTTAGATAAATGCATATACATATCCAATCACCACATACTATATGTATCATATACATGTTATATCCCACAAACATAAACATGCAATAAAGCATAAGTGATGGTTATGGCCATACTATTGTAATTTATTGGAGCCATAGAGAATTACCACCACCTAAGGTCTACATCACATGTAGAAACCTATTCGTGATGAATATTTGTGAATGAACCAGTTTTGGTTGATCGGTTCAACCCTTTAACTAATCATCTCGCTTCCTAGTCATTCAGATGGTCATATCCCCAGTCGTCTAATCTCATGTTCACCATCTTCTAGATCTTCCCGTCAATCTGTGGGCCACCAACCGATCGATTGGGCTCCTCATGTCATCAATCCTTTTCAGTCCACCATTCGATCGTCTCGTCTTTTAAAATGGACAGTTGGTTTGGTGTTTAATGTCTTCTTCTTCATAATAATAATGGAAACTTATCTAATGTTATTAAGCATATTACAAAGTAATAGGGAAACCTTGAGTTACATTCAAGGGGAGGATAGGAATGAGAGAATAATACTTTTACATATGGAAGAGAAATTGATGTTGGTGTGCAAATCGAGACATAAATAGGAATGAACAACCACACAACCATGCACACACAGATCTAGGGTTATTGGCCATGACCATACTTCACATCCATCATCAAAACCAACTTTTAGGGAGACACATATAAATTGCATATGTATGTATATATATACACACACACATATATATATATATATATATATATGTTGAGACTTCATGTGGCATTTAATCAGATATGCAAATTAATCATTTTGAATATTTGCATCATATTCAATGAACAAACAATGAAAACCAAAATACGATCGTATCAATTAATCCAAAAGCATAGTAAATTGATGTGGCTTTGATACCACTATAAGGAAATATGGTGATAGAGCAGGAAACAGAAACAAAAATCTAATATCCATATTCCCCTTCAAAACAGTAGATTGTGTCGAAAACTATGTAATGGGAAACATGGTTATGAGGTTATACTTGTTCCTAGAGAAATTCCAACCAAAACTCCCTCATTGTAGAGTGTACCTTTCTTCAAGTTGCACCTGGACAACACATGCATTGGCCTCCAAGTTGTTCACCATAGAAGAGGTTGACTTTGTCCTCCAAGTGGAAAGCAATGGCCTCCTCGCCTCTATGGTAGTCCACACGGACTACTGGGAAATCCCTATCATTCTAGATGAATGGATGGGAAGGATTTATCCCTTTCTAATCAGTGTACTAGCACCAACTTTCTCTCCCACAATTGTTCTCCCTTGCTACGCCTCCATTTATCGAGTAGGACTTGTGTAACATACTGAATCTTGAATTCTTTGGCAATTTTTCCCATTTTCAAGGTTTCATTTCCTTCTTATCCTTTTTGTACTTTTCCCTAATTTTTACTATCTTTTCTATCCATTTTGGACTCAATGTTGAATTTGAGCTAAGCTTGATGACTTGAACCACATTTACCCACATTCAAGACAATGAATGGGTGTTTGCACAAATATCTCAAATTATGTGTTAATTAGAGTCTAATAATGCAAAAGGACCTTTTGTGAGAGATAATAAGTATATTATAATAATTTAGAGTTGTCATGGCTTTTTTGATAAGAAATGAGCAATTATGTGTTATTGAGTTAATGAATGAGAGATTAACCCTCTTTTCTCTCTCTCTCCTCAATGTGGCAAAAATATATGAAAATATAATATTATGGTGTGATGTTGCTCTTAACATTAAAATGTGTTATCAATCTCGAATAATCACTCAAGATTTCATTAAATGAGTTTCTTCATATTGACTCTTATACATTAATATAGGCATTAATGGACAATATATGAGTTATGGGCCATAGTGTGTATAAAATTGAAATATAATTATATAGCATGGTTCTAGACATTAATTCTAGCCTATGGTTAAATTTTGGTGTCAGGACTAGGTTTGACCCTTCAAATCAATTTTACAAGAATTCAATATAGTATAACTATGATTTTAAATCAAATTGCATTCAATGCATTGATTTCCCTAAAGTTGTGAATTAAATCACTGTCATGTGTTACTTTGTTTTTCAATTTAACCCAAGTGCACCGTCCAATGATTGGTAATTGATAATCTAAACTTCACCTCGATCCAACGGCTACAAAGTCACCCTCTACCTCCAGCCGTTTTGCGGGTCAGAGTTGTTCTCACAGTTCTTCAATTGGCGACAACTTTCTCCATCTTTACTCGATCATTTCACACAGTTTTTCTTCCTCTAAGATCGTCTCTCTCCAACAGTTCCAACGAGCCTTGATTTGTATTCTCTCTCGATCTATACACGAAACGCCCATTAGGGCATTTCTCCCATCTCCACCAAGGAGTTACAGAGGGAGCTACAACTGCCCTCTCCCCTATATAAGGCAACTCCAAGCACCCCCAAACCACCAGAGCTCCACCTTCTCTTCCAATTCCACCCGTTCTAGCGCCAGGCTCCCTGACCTACTCATTTTCCTCTTTGGCAAACTCCATGATAGAGCCACCTTCTCCTCCACTTCGGACCCAATTGAGGATTGGGTAAGCACCCTCGAAGCTTCTTCTTCTCGTTTGCTTCCTTGTTTGGCCCAAGCGTGCCTCGAGTCCCCGTAACCTACAACCATTCCGCCATGCCTCGCCAATGCCTGGAATTTTTCCAACACAATGCTCCTCCACCTGTGGCAATAGATTATTTTGACTCGCATTGACTCAATGATCATGCTCACAACTTTAGTTGCGGTTTTCGTGGTGTTTTCATGGTGATTTTATCGACTTCGGTCACCCATGTTCTCCGGCTTTTTCCAGTGGGTTTGGTGGTTACAGAGGTCCATGCTCTCTGGCGAGGGAAACGCTGGCTTTGTCAGACTTCAGATTCCACCTTCACATTGACTTTTCGTTGAGATGCTTCCTGATGATGTGAAGCCAGTATGGAGTCAAGCTCCAGTAAGTCTGCTCGTGCCATGACCATGGCTGGAAGAAGCCAAGTCATGGAATGACCAAGATGGTCATGCCCGACTAATGTGATGATTTATCCTACATGAGTGGTTTAGACATTTTGATGTCTTGTTTTATTTTCTCGCATGTGATTTTGATATGCATATTTGACCTTGTTGACCTTGCAACTTCAATTAATTTTATTAGCATCAGATGGACATTTTGGTAATCTACCCTTCGCTCAGTCCCAATGGATCGGAGTCACACAAGCATGGACCGGATGACTGGGCCAAATGTGATTGGCCCAAGTCAGCGTGGGTTCAGCCTTTGAGGCCCGCGCCTATTTGCAAGATTTATTTGCCTATGTGGCATTTATTTAAATTCTGATTGGTTGATTTAGTTTAATTCAGATTAAATTGGTCCCTTATCAGAAAAATATGAATAAATAGTCATTGGAAAGGATTTTTAATGTATAATATGAATTTTTGGTTTATGATTCATGATTTTGATTCCTTTTTTGAAGTTTGTCTTGGATACCCTTTTATTGTATAAAACTTTCTAAAATATGTAATTTATTCATTTTAACTCCAAATTGAGAAATTGAATATGTTTTCTTAATCAATGAAGTCTAACTAATCGTTTGGTCTAGGTTTTTAGTCCTAAATCGAGGTTTTGTATTGAAGGTATAAAATTAGGGTTTCAACCCTAATATTTCATCAAATCCTAATCTTTGTGATAAAATACTTGAATCTACGGTTTAATGATCTTGGACATCAATAATTGAAGAAAAGACAAACCTAGGATAACTCAAGTGAGGTATGTGCTTTCTAACCCTAAAGTTGGGCTTTATTTATCCACACCTAATGAGGCATGAGCATGTTTTATTCATTCTTGCAGTTCTTCTATAAATGATTTAAGGGTCTTATGCCGCACTTGCAAATGTTGATAAACATACTCTATCTTCCATTGAGTTACTTTAGAATGATGATGAATATGACTAATCAACTAATATAGTGTACATGATTACAAACCACCCATAGTATTAGGCATGAGCCCAGGGGAATGTGACCACTCTCCCCAATTTAGAAAATATCCGGGTGTTTGGGAATGTGTTACTCTCCCTCACCCAGAGGTTGAGGTCCGGTAGGTGCCTCAGCCCAATGTTAGTATAATATAGTCACATTTAATCATGCATGCAATTTATTATTATTTGACTTGGCAGAATTCTCAACTATTTACTTCCCTCATACTTTTGATCCTCTTAGCATAGAGAATCTTTATTATGCAATGTGGTAGTTTATATTTGTCCTTATTCTCTTTCTTGACACATACTTTTCTATTCTCTTGTTGGGTGATCCCAACCACCCAGGTATAAGATCAGAGTGTGCATCAGAAGCATGGTGAACCAACATAAGGCTAAGAGAAAGGAGTTCAACCTTCTAGCATGGACTTAACTATATACTATGTTGATTTTATTGGAGACATGTTGATGTAGTTTCAATCTTCCTCTACCTAGATCCTTTATATGTATAAAGATTGTACACCCTTATTGGGAAATTTGTAATGTACTCTTTATACAATTGAATATAGTCAAAGTTTAAAATTCCAATGCTATTCATTGGTCATTGTTTGCCATATTTAGTAGAGGGTGTTTTTCCCACTCTTTACAACTTGCTTAGTTCTCTCAGTCACCACAACCAAAGAAGATAATAATTGTTAGAGTCAATTAATGTATATATGAAGCCTTGAGTACTCCTCTATTTGTAGGAGGGTCAGGGTTCCTAGTCTGAGCGAGAGTCTAAGGGGATAGAATTTCATGAATTTTTACAACATGTGACTGGAAACATAGTCGGTTCACAAGTGAACTGAATGGTTGGCATGTGAGTCGATCAGTTAACCCTTGAACCGATTGTTTCATCATGTTTCCCCAATCCCGATTATATCAGCCATTACTATCAGATTTAATGCACAACATGATGTCAGCACTAATCCTTGATCCAATAAAATTGATCAATGAACCAGGTAGTTCATCCCATGAATTAGTTGTTTGGGACCAGACCGGTTCACTCAATGAATCGATCGGTTCATCCCACACTTCAACCAATATTTAGACAATGCAATTTCAATCGATTTGCAATACCAAACCGGCATGGATGGACTTTTGTACTATCTTCTCCACAATATTCATACCCACCTCCACCAAGAAGGAGAATGAAAAACAGTTCACACTCCTTTGTCAAGGTAACATGATGGAAGTGGACTTCTCTCCAAAGTTTTATCTCCTGGAGTTGTTTGGATCTATGTTGACTGAAGAGCATCTGGTGGATCATTTTGTGGAGTGCCTGCACCCCCTAATAAGGCCTCATGTGACGGTGAGTAAATCGAAAAACTTTATCGAGGCCCTCAACTTTTGTTTATATATGGAAAAGAGAGTTGTCCCTACACAGAACCCTCCTAAGGTATACTTAGGGTTCAGTGAAGGAACCTTTTCCCCAAGGAATGATAACAGGAAGGGGAGAGGGTGTAACATTGGTCAGGGGTGGAATGGAGGAAAGGGAAAACCTCATTGAGACAATTGTTACCTGATGTGTCACACATGTGAAAAAAGCACCCTGGTGGGTATTTTCATGAAAAGAAAGTGTGATGTCGATGCCCAAAAGAGGTACATATCAACTCCAACTATCACTTCCCTTCCCCTGAGGTCCTGGCCTAGTAGCGGCCCAACCATTGGAAGCTCGACTAGCGGTTTCAGCACCCCTTGGAGCAACCCCTCCCACGGGAGAGAGTATACAAGCCCAAGTCTTTGCTATTGATAATGAAGATGCTTGGAGCAATGTGAATCATCTCATAGAAGGTATTCATCCCTAGATTTCTGTTTCTTACTCTTACCATTAAGTGCATAGTTTGACTGTTTAAATACAATGTAGGCACACTTGATATAATGGACCATAATGTTAAAGCTTTGTTTGATTGTGGTTATACTAATACTCCCATCTTGATAAATCTCACAACTATGTTTTGTTTCAAGGACTTAGGATATGTCTTAGAGGTCACTACCCCTAGTGGTCGTATCTTATTATCCCTCTTTAAGACAATGGTCATACTTGTTAAATATATGAATAATGAACTCCCTTCTGACTTTATCCCACTTGATATGAATGATTTTGATGTCATCATAGGAATGGATTGACTTTATCAATATAGTGCAAAAGTAGAGTACAGGGAAAAGAAAAAAGGAATAGAGAGATCGGGTCAAACACCTTTTACCATTAGAGGTAGGAAAGATGCTACCACCAGCCTTTTTGTGTCAACTTTGAAAGTGGAATGGATGACGGCTAAAGGATATCTACCATTTTTAGCTATACCTACTCAGCTGGAGAAAAAGGTACATCCCTTATAGGAAATCAAGGTAGTTAGGGAGTATGTTGATGTGTTCCCAGACAACTTGCCAAGCATAACTCTGAAGAGAGAAGTGGATTTCTTAATAGAGCTATCTCTTGGGACAAACCCAATTTCTAGGAACTGTATAAGATGGCTCCCACTGATTTGCTTGAGTTGAAGAAGCAATTTTAGAAACTACTAGATAAGGGCTTCATATGACCCAACACATCCCCATAGGAAGCACCAATCCTCTTTGTAAAGAAGAAGGATGGATCGCTCTATGTGTGCGTAGACTATAGAATGATAAATTAGGCTACCATTAAGAAGAAGTATCCCCTATCCCAGATACATGACATGTTTGACCAACTCAAAACTTCTCAAATCTTTTCAAAGATTGACCTGACGTCCGGTTACCACCAATTGTAAGTTAAGATTGGGAATATCCCAAAAACCACTTTTTGAACCCGTTATGGCCACTTTGAGTTTTTGGTTATTTCTTTCAGGTTGTCCAATGCTCCGTGTGTGTTTATAAACCTTATGGAAAGTGTGTTTTGACCTTTCCTTGATACTTTTGTCATAGTATTCATAGATGATATCCTAGTTTACTCTAATGACCTAGAATAGAATTTTGAATACCTAGCTAAGGTCTTTGATATCCTGAGAAAGCAGAGGTTTTACTAGAAATTCTTGAAGTGTGAGTTTGGATAAACTGAATTATGTTCCTCATATGCATTATATCTGGTGGAATCATTTTGCTGGACCCTGCCAACATAGCGGACGTTTGTGAATCTATAGCCCCAAAGAATGCATCTGAGATTGATAGCTTTCTGGGATTGGACAGGTATTATTGACGATTCATCCAGTATTTCTCAAAGACTGCTTTTTCCCTTGACTAAGCTCACGCGTAAGGACAAGAAGTTTGTTTGGTCTAAATTGTGTGAAGCGTGGTTCCAGGAGTTGAAGGAAAAACTTACCTCTGCCCCCATCTTGACCATACCCTTAGGTAATAAAGGATTTATCATACTCACAAATGAAACAAAAATGGGCTTAGGATGCATGTTAGAACATAACAAACATGTGGTTTCCTTTGCTTCTAGACAAATCAAGTCCAACAAGTTGAATTATCCAATCCACAATCTAGAACTTGCAACTATTGTCTATGCCTTGAAGATTTGGCAACATTATATGTATGGGGCTACCTTAGGCATCATCACTGACTGTAACATCCCAAAGTACCTATTGATTCAGAAGAACATGAACTTGCAACAAATACATTGTATGGAATACCTAAAAGATTTTGACTTCACCATAGCCTACGATCCCGACACGGCTAATGTGGTTGTCGATGCCCTCAGTAGAAAATGTCTCAGTTGTGTTGTTTGTTTGGTTAGCTAGTGGAAGAAATTGGAAGAATTTGCTCGATGGGCTACATATCCTTTAGAAGATTAAATACGTCTTGCCAATACCCATATCAAGCCTAACCTATTGTCTGATATTGTAGCAGCCCAGTTAGCCAACCAAGAGTTAGAAACGATGAAGGGTTTGGTGGAAAAGCCTTAGGCACACCTCTCGATGGATGTGGATGGTGGAATCTGATATAAAGTTGTATTTAGGTTCCTAATAATTCACCCTTAAAGACTCATATCTTGCAAGAGGCTCATGGATCAAAGTACATTGGACACGCCAACACTACTAAGTTGTTTAAGGACCTGTAGTGATACTTCTGGTGTTCAGGAATGAAGAGAGATATAGCTTCATATATGGCCATTTGTCTCATGTTCCAGATGGTGAAGGTTGAGCACCAATGACCTGATGGGTTATTGAAATCAATTGAGATTCCTAAGTTGAAATGGGACCAGATCACCATGGATTTTGTGGTGGGTCTTCCCAAGACAAAAAAGGTCATGATGCAATATGGGTTGTGGTGGACCACCAAACCAATTATACACACTTCCTTTCCTTGAAAGTTACTATTAAGGTGTTAGACTTAGCTAAGATTTACATTAGAAGATGATTTGTTTGTATGGTGTTCCAATTTTAATTATATCTGATCGTGACCTTAAGTTCACTTCAAAGTTGTGGAAACAAGTCCAAGAAGAACTTGGTGCGAGGTTAAAATTCAGCATACTTATCACCTCCATACTGAGGGACAGTCAGTGAGAATGATCTAGATGGTATAAGATCCATTGAGAGTGTGTGTGCAAGATTGGGGTGGATCATGGGAGCAATACCTTCTCTTATCTGAGTTTACCTATAATAAGAGTTACCAAGCCAGTATCGGGATGCCTCCATATGAAGCTTGTTATGGGATGTTGTGTCAGTCACCGCTTCATTGGGATGATGTCAGTGAGAGGACCCTTCTAAGGTCAGAGGAACTATAGTTTTACACTGGCGACGTTGCTTTAATCAAGAAAATACTAAATAGAGCCTAGGATCAACATAATTTGTATGTTGATGCAAAGCGGAAAGATTTTCATTTCACTATAGGTGATCATGTATTCCTGAAAATCTAACCCCTCAGAGCTATAGCTAAGAACAGAGGAAAACTGAGTCCCGGTACATGGTTTTTTTTAGATTTTAGAACGCATTAGTGAGGTTTATTATTGTATAGCTTTACCACCACATTACAATATTCTACATGATGTGTTCAATGTGTCCCATATGAAGTGCTATGTGAAGGAACCTAGCATGTGTTGATTATCAGGCCTATTGAACCCTAAGGGAGATTGGCATACTCTGAGTCACACGTGAATATAATAGACTTCAAGGTGAAAGAGTTCAGGAATAAAAATATAGAGATGGTAAAGGTTCTTGGGAAACACCATGGAGAGGAGAAAACTACATGGGAGATAAAGACGAACATGGAAAAGTCTCATCCTGAACTTTGTATGATTAATTGAAGTTTGAGAACAAAATTCCAATAAGAGGGAAAGGATGTTATAACATGCTTTAAACATATATTTATATGTTTGAAATGCAAATATTTGAATAATAAGGATATCTTAGAAACTTGGTGTGCTTGACAATTTCCTTTGTAATGGTTTTCATGGTTTTTACTAATTTCAAAAGTCCAATAATGAATATAGAGAAAAATAAAGACATAAAATCCATATTAAGTGAATTACAGAAGCTAATGGGTAATTAATAATGTACATGTGGAATTATGTGGAATTTTATATATATGTGGTGTTGAAGGCCGCTAATGGTTTAGTTTCATTTCCACACTTGTTTCTAATAAGAAAACCAGTCAAAATAAGGGATATGGAAACATTAGAAAGGGAAAATAATTAATTTGATACCTTAAATATACTATGTAAGAGGGATACTTGGAGACAACAAAAAGTATCTCTTATTTTTGTGTTTTGATCCCAAATCTTTCCCACACATAGATAAAGTTATTAAATCTTTACTTCAAAATTTGGGATTAAAAGGATAAAAGGAGAGAGATATATAGATTTTACTAGAAGTCCTAAAGTGAATGAATTATTGGGTGTATACATTTAACTATCACAAATCATGTTCATTTTAGATCTATACATGGACCTTGTGATATTTTGCATTGCTTGATAGTCATGGATCCTAGATCCTATGATAACTGAGTTATCCTCTATCTCTACCTATTTTGGAAAGTTGATACAGTGAAACCAAGATCTCATTTCACACCTCTCTCACTCCCTGATCAACAAGGAATTCTAAAAATCATATCATTGAATTTGGATAGATCTTTCCATCCAGTCTATCAATGGTTTGACCCCCTTTGGCAAGCTATAAAGGAATCCTTGATCCTCTACTCCTTCGCCAACCAACCCCACAATGTAAAGGCCTATATAAAGGATAGCAGCCATCCCTGCGAGACTACAATCTCCTTCACAAGGCTCTGGGTGACTTGAAGACCACTCCCCTATCTTCAATTTCAACTCTAGTCCTTGCTTCCCCTTGTCACCTAATCTGTGTGTGACTAAGAGATCGTCTTCTTCGTTCTCCCTATTTTGATTATCCTTGAGAAATTGCCGACCATCACTGAGTATGGAAAGTCGAGACGGAGAGGCATAAAAAGCAACTCAGTTCCCAGGGGTTCAAATTCTCAGAGTCAACATCCATATTGACTCGCACAAGGAAGTTGTTCGTGAAAAACAGAGGTTGAAGACAACCCTGGTGAAAGGACTTCCTTTCCCTCAACTCTTCTTATTGCGGTAAGGGCCCTTTATCTCTTTTCATGCATGCTTTTTTGTCTATCTGTGAGAGTTGCAACACAAGTGTGGGTTTCGTCTGGTGACCTCAAAATCCTAACTTGGAACCCAAGTTAGTCTTAATGGTAAATTTTAGATAAAATAGTAATACTTGGGTGTTATGCATTAATTCCAAGGTGATTGCTTGATTTATCTCAAATTGCACTTATTGCTTGGACTTTTATTTGCATGTGAGAAAGGTGTGTGGTTATGTCTATGACTACTCAACTAAAATGACTTATGTGGTATTCTAAGGTTTTTCGTAATGATTGCAAATAAACTATTGGTTGTTTATTTAATTCTTGCAATCTATAAAGTCATTATGGATATGACTTTATAGATTGCAAGAACTAAATAAAAAAAACCAGAAGTCAAAGACCATGGGGTGAATAATGTCATCATGGGGATGACAGGTGATCAAGTATGGAACTCACCTCAGGCCAAGCTCAGAACATAAGTCATATGTATGAAACCAATCCCACGAGAGAGAAGGTTATGAAATGTCTACTATAGGGACCAAAACAGTTAGAGAGGGTTCTTTATAAAGAATCTCCCCTAAAAGAGAGGGCACTCCATTGAGAAAAGAGGATAAGGGTGGTGAGGATAAAACAAGAAAATTCTGATTTAATTTTGTAATCAATAATTGCTGCTATGGCTGATTACATTGTTACACCTACATGTGAATATTTTGTTTCCCCCACATACCAGTTTAACTTGTTATATTGATTGTTATTTTGTTTCACGGTGTTTTAAGTTAATTGCTTCTTATCTTCAAAAATGGACATCCAACAGATAAGGCACCTAAAGGAAAAAATGCATAAAGTGACCATAGAGGATTTATTTAGATAGTTTTTAGTTAATGTTGTCATGTAATTATTTATGGAGGGTTTATCTTTCATATTGTTACCTAAATATTTCCATTTAGTGAAATTATATAATTTTTTTGGTCAATTTCTAAACCTACATCCTATAAACATGATAATGGCCCTTGACCTCTCGGTCCACCTTAATTGGATAATAGAGGGATGGGGTCACTGCATATACTAACAACCAAATCATAGTCCATGGATACATATCACATCCTATTACTTAACTATTAATGATCACCAACTTGTCTTTGTTCTATGCATGAAACATGTTCTTTCGAAACAAGCCTTCTTCCAACACATGCATTATACAATAAACTTCTCTAATTGTATCAAAGATCAAGAAAATATCATATTAAATCACCATGTCATCACTTGTTATTATTTCCTCATGGTATCAATCTATTGATTTCATGTTTCTTACAACAAATTTTATAGTTGCACCTTTAATGTCAATCAACCCTAATAATAATCTTGATTATAACCACACATCCTTTATAATAATCATATCTAGTATATGGTTTTGATTTTTGTCTTCTCATATTTCTTCATATTCACTTCAATTCCTAATTAGTATTTTCATTCTTTCATCCACTAAGGATCATTTCGTAAGTAATCCATTTAATCGTCTCATTATTTAATGATTAGTTTACCTCAACTCTTCATATCACACATTCTGAGATTAACTTAGGTTCTACTTTGTTCATCTATCATCATTCTTATTTATCATCACATATGACAATTATCATTTCAGTTCTCCTTTTCTTATATGAACATTATAACTTAAATTGATCCCATAACACATATTCTCCATGAACCTCCTTGTACTAATCTGTATATTCTACAAACTACTTTATGGTCCCCTAGGTTGATACACATAATTAGAGCTCCACATACAGGGTGGTTGTCTCTCCTTTACCTCATTAGCTTCTATAATGTTATCTTACAACATTGAATTATCACCCATAAGTAGTGTCCCTTCAAGTTCCAAGAACTTCTTTTTACATTATTCATTTTTAGATTAAGCTACACAATTTCCTATCTTTTTATTTAATCACCAAATTCTCAAGTTCTGACAAGATAAGATATGATTTTTTTTCTTTCTCAGTTAGTTAAATTAGTACCTTTCATAATTCATTTCACACTTTTATATATGGTCCTTGTTCAAACATATAAGCTATGATTTTTTTCTTTCTCAGTTGGTTAAATTAGTACCTTTCAGCATTCCTTTCACACTATTATAAATGGCCCTTGATCAAACATTCAAGATCAATCCAAGTTATGCATATCTCCTCAACTTTTATCTCATTCTTTTCATCATTATTTCATATTTATTATGCTCTTTGGATTGTTCCTATATGAGTACTTGGTTAGAGTACTTACAAGGAAAACAATTAAAGAGTTTCACACTTACCCTTCCACCAATACTTGAATACCTGAGCAGGGCACCCAGATATTGAGTTTAGGTAGTATGCATTATACCCATGTTATGTTCATCATTTAGTTATCATTTTAGTCCTAATTAATATTGTCCTTGTAGAAGCAACTAACCTAAGCTCTGATACTGAACTTGTAAGGATGCATCACGATGATCAAAACCTTAATTCTCCATTAGGATAGATCCTTAGACAAAATCCAACATGAATCTAATATCCATCAAAAATTGACCTAAAAATCCAAATAAGGTGATCTACATAAAGATCTCATTGCAAACATCCATCACAAAACTTCACATTACACCTTATGTAAATATAGTTCAACACATAGAGACATTCCAAGACAGGACATGATAAGAGAACAAATAGAAATCCCTATATTAAATTTATTAAAGTAAGATCACAACATTAGATATATCCATGCTGCTAGAACATCATAAAAATGCTAGACCAACTTACAACTTGTATTCATAAGAAAGCATCATGTAAAGAAACCTATCATGTAGCTCATCAACTACCCACCCATCACTCAAGAAAGTGAGTGTACATGAACACTCTAGACTTAACTATATTCTTTGTTGTTATATCTTGATAAACACTTTCTTTTGACTTGTCTAGTACACCTATAAAGTCATGTAAAACCATGAATGAAACCCCCAATCCTAGAAATATGATATAACAAAGCTAACATCTTATTACCTACATGCATTTTATAATCAACCTACATAGACATAGATAAATAAATAGTTAAAAATCTCTATACACGTTATAAACATCAAGTACTTATTCTCTTCACATGGAAGTATACTTAACAAGTAGAAAAAGAGGATAAACTTATAACCATATGTGATCCATACTCTTTCTTGTATAGGGTAGGAAACATATACAATACTTGCAATAAGTAAAAGGATATAATCAGACATCCATGTGATTTGTCAACTAAACCTAAACAAGTCCTAACACTAATATAGTTCTACGGTCATAGGGAACTACATGGTTAGGATTAAGTTGATTATTGAAGACAATTAGGTATGTTTGACTCCATCATCAAGACACATACAAGGTACCTATAATATTTTAGAAATAAATCAAGTATGCAACTCCATAAGATATAAAATGTATAAAACATATATCAGGGCATTGAATTAAGGAACAAGTATCCATCTTTGGCAATAACTAGGCCCAACATGTTAATTATGTCCACAACAAAGTCCATACTAGCATTATCAGCCAAAATAAAGCCCAACATATCATTCTCGACTACAACAAGTCCTATCATATTTATTCAGAGAAGATCATCCTTATTCAATGCAAAAAACGAAATTTCTACTTCTACTATTTCATCTCAACATGCAAATAGTATTACAAAGACATGGCACTATTCCATACATAGAAATTCTCAAAATCATCATACAAGACTACACATTCTAATAGAACATTATTTATCATCACTATTCAAGTGTAAGAGCATTATTAGAGACGCTTATATTTCATTTTTTTTAGGAACATTACCTAAAGTCAACCAAACCCCATTACAAGTATGTTTTAGAGTCCACTTGGCTATGATAAGGTGTACATCATTATCTAGAGGTAAGGTTATCAAATGCATAAGGTCACATAACTCATCCACATATAACGATACCACCATTGTATTCCCCATCTTATGACTAATCATATTCAAACATGGATTGTAATTAAACATTGAGTCCATCCATCATCCCAATAATTACACACATGTCATTCTACTTAAGGGATCAACATCAAGACATCAAGTCTAATGTATATACAATTATCCCATAACCAAAATATACTTTTACTGACATGTTTTATATCTTATTTAGTCATCCTTCAACAATGTAAAAATATGAGGTATATAAAACATAGCAATCATGTGAGGTAGAGAATCACCTTATTAAAGTCATTTATCATTTTGTTACAACTCACAAACAATTTAGAAAAGCCTAAGTTATCTTGTATTTATTTAACTACTGTCATTATGATACTCCTTACTAATATAATTATACTTCTTGATTATGGAATAAATTCCAAATTCATCAAGGATATAAGTGAGGGAAAATGTCCTTGAGGAATTATAATATGGTGCATCATATAATTCCAAGTACTCACTAGGGCATACAGTCCCAATACTAATTATAAAATGGGTAATTTCTCCATATAAGTCCACATTTGGTTCAATACCATGTAAGAGAATCAAATCTTTTGAAGTTTTGGATTACATTTGATGTTATAGTTATACAACACCACAAAAAAAATCATTTTAAATAAAAAATATGTGGGAGTTATATTGAAAATATTATTGTACATAAACGGTGGCAACTCTATCCAAAGATGAACTAATTTGGGATTATAAACCTAAGTCAAAGTAACTTTCAACAGAATAACTATTATATTTAGGCCTTATAATCATTTCATTTCAATTCTTGATGACTAAAAATAGCATTCACATACATTTAACTTTCATATGATTCCAATACACCACAAGGGTGACATATTTAGAAACAAATTCACAAGTATTCCAAAATTCAAAGTCACAAAAATGACACCGGGGAGTAACTCAAGAAGGTTAGGAAGAACATAAAATTTCTTTAATATAGTCCTCTTATCCAAAATAGTTATCAAGACATCATCTTTTAGCACGTTAGGAGATCATATAACTAGATTTAGAACAAAATAAACTATTAGTGCACAAAATTAGCTTTCAGACCTTAATCAAAAGAGAGCAGGTCCATTTCATCAGGAATTCATGCTAAAGATATAGAGTAATATATAGAAGGTTGAAATCATGACATATGGAAGAAAAATAATCCACAAAGATTTAGTCTTTAGGCATGTTAATCATGTTTAGAACAAGTTTTAGGGATTATCATGAACTATTAGGAATAAAGAATGCTAATAATGTTATATCATTGGCCTCTTATACTAAAAATCATGAGGTCCATTCAACACCATGCCATGAGCAGGCTTCCACATCCTAGATCATCTCTCTAAGATCCCCAAAATCCATGCTCCAAGTAAGATCTAACTCCCCTTAGATGAAAGAGAAGAAAAAGGGAGGTTCTTTAGATATATAGAGTAGATTCTACCTTGGAAGTTCATGGGGATCAACCAAAGGAAGAAGATGAGGTAAAGAAAAGCAAGAATACCTCCAAGAAACCTCCTTTCCACATCCAAAAACACTTTTCTATTTACAAAATAACTCCTTGATGGTGGATCTAGGGCAAACAAGGGAAAAAGAAGAGAAAAGCAGATATTTTATCTAGATGAGCAAGTTACCACCATGGAAAACCATGAACTTCAGACAAGGAGTAATAGGGTGTAAAAAATAGAGTGAAAAATATATTACATTTTTAATGCAAGAAATAAGGTCGGGAATCTTGAAAACGCCATGGAGTTGCTTGATCTTCAACATGCATTGACATGCATAAACTGTTGGGTTTTAGGGGAGGCAGAGAAGGCAGCAGAAACAAAAAAAAAAATTTCTCCCCCAAAACCAGAACAAGGAAACGAGTCAACGTCTATACAATAGGAAAGGATGGTTTGTGGAATCATACCATGTCTCGAGGCTTGCTCGGTGACAATACCTCGCGGCTTGCACGGTCTTCACCTTCGGTCTTGGACGGTGTCTGTGCAGCTCCTGGTCGCACCAGGACTGACGACTCCTCCTCTCACTGGATTGTCGGGATTGACAGTTGTCCTCCTGAGAGGCAGAAACCTCCCGCCTCTGAAGTAGTCCACACGGACCTCCTGGAACTCCAATCTCCTTGTCCCACAAGGAATTGGAAAGAGTCGCACCCTCATGTTGACGTACTAGTCGCCAACACACTCTCCTACATCCAGTTGCAACTGCAGTTGTCTTTCCCTTGCTGCACCTCCCTTTGCGGGTAGCACTTTCTCAGGCTCTCTCTCGGTTACCAAAACCAGAGAGAATGACAACTTTGCAGAGCAACTGGTTGCACTGATTTGTACTTTGAGAAGCCCCCAATACCCCTATATATAGGAGGGTCATGGGACAAGGTTCTCCATCCCGGGCAATGCGGGACTAAAAGCAGGAGTAGAAGGGTTCGAGATTTTCCACAAAAACAACCAACTCGCAACCTGAACCGATCGTTTCATAACTGAAACGGTCGGTTGGGGACCTGAACTGGTCAGTTGAAACCTCAACTGATTGGTTGGGACCCTTGAGCCGGTCGGTTCATTTCTGAACCGGTCGGTTTGTGGTCTTGACCAGTTCCCGGTTGACTTTCCTTGTTTTGTTTCTAATTGGTATCGAATACCAATCCTTGTCCCAATCAAATTGGGCAAGTGAAACGCAAGGAAAATTCTCACCAATCCTACTTTCCCAACTTGCTCGGTTGCACCAGTTGAATTGATCATTTCAACACTTGAAGCAATCATTTCACCCTGACCATGAGCCGATCGACTCAACACTTGAGCCGATCGATTCACCAAGTTGAGCCGATCGGTTCATCACATGAGCCGATCAGTTGGGAGTGCAGATTGTGCAGAATCCGTCAATTGCAATTTCAATCAATCTAATACTCCAATCAATATGTCCAACACCTTGAACATTATGACATTGTGCTATCAATTGATTGAGTGTTTAATTGAACTACTAAACTCCTTTAGTAATCAATCTAAACATTGTTTGTGGACAAAACTCCTCTTCCATGTTAAATCCTATGTGTGTGACCCTGCAGGTCCATTTCACGTTAGCAGTGAAATCCATAACACTTATGACTTCACAAGCAAAGAGCGGTTCCTAGTCACACATCAGTGCTACCCAAGTGAAACTAGAAAGTTGGAGAACAACTTTCAATCCTACAATCCATAAATGGTGTTACAGCGAATGTATAATTCCTTTATCACTGATATCCTAAATGAACTCGAGGCATGGAACAGTCATCCTGTCAACGTTCATTCACTTTCTTGATCTCAGAGTAGATTGGAAGAGATATGTTATGACATCAGTATCACATACTGACTCACACATGCGTGCACGCCTTTCTCAATCCTACTCATCAAGTGGCCATGGATATTAAACTCCCTTAGGAGGGACAAATCCCATATCTATCACTCACCCCTCAAAATCCCCATGTGTCAAAGCCACCCAATCATCACCTTTATAACAACCCATGTTTCAGGACTGCGTTTGATGATGTCAAAGTGTGCCCAATGACATGTGTTGAGTGCAGTGATTTCAGGTCTAAGAATCACACTCACCACCATCATTGTGAGTACTGACTGTGACTACCATGTCATGGTTCCATGTTTCAAACTCACGGTGGGTATGTGTAGTACACTTGTTCTCTAACAAGTACCTATGTGTTTGGTTTGATATCTCTATATCATGACTAATGAGATTTTGTCATCAACCAACACGACAATCTAGTCTTATGTGTCATTGCTGTCTATCTACCTTCCACAATGACATCCGACTAGGGACATAATAAGAATGTACAAACTCTTAGCATCCGTATGATCTCATCGTTCAGGTCCTCAACCTGAAGGCATACGTCATTGAGTATTGTCATTCTCTAGACATTCAATCTGTTCTATCACTATCTCATATGATTGAACCAGAAATAATTGGAAGCTTGCCTTTGATGTTTATCAAATCAATCTTAATGTATCCCACCAATCATCCCATGATTGGCTCTCAGGGCATACATACCAACAGACTCCCACTTGCATTGTGAGCCAATCACCCTTGAATCATATTCATAGTGATCTTCAAACATGTCCCACATGTTACCGTGCTCTTAGTGCGAACATAGTGATTTATGGCAACACCTTTCCAAAGTCAGTATAAATTGCATGTCTCACATCTCTTCGATGTACGTCACACGTATGAGATGGAGTCGCCTTAATATGTGATCTAGTATTCCTTTGCTAACCTTTAGCCACATTGCATGATCAAGGATTCCATACTTGTCATCAATGAGTGGAATATCTATAAGTTCATCTTGTGAACTTCTAGATCCATATAGTATCCACTGTTGTTCTTTAACACATAGATACTCGGCATTTCCTTTTAAATGGTTTCATTGGAATACTTCCAATTATCAACAAACTTTCACTTTTATATATCCTATATATATTTTGCGATTAATTTTTTTGTCCTTTTCAAAAGTACGCATCAATGTAACTCTTTACATCGAACTCTTCCTTTTCTCCATAGAACTAGTACTTCTCAAGTACTAATCAAGTTCCTATGGTTTCCAGTAACCCTTACTGGAAGCAGACAGACATCCACTCATCATGTCCCATATATGAGTTATTAGGATGAACACATCATATTGCCATGTCATACATACAAGATGATGAATGCATTTTGTTCTTGACATGAAAGATAATGGGATGATTACATACATGATATATCCATATCTATTCTTAGTTTTCCCATTCTTCATAAGAATTGGACACTTGGCCTTGGCATACTAACTCCATGTAACATGGACAAGTTTTCTCCCACTGAATCTGTGCATACTGAACCCTTCAGTACAGATTTCCAATGTATGCTTTCTCTTTTCAGGTCAAGAGGTTTTCGAGAACTATCTCTATAGATCTCTATTCCTATCATATAGGAAACATCTCTATCTTCCTTTAAGATAATTTCCACTTTGGATTTCCATTCTAGAACAATTCCATTTCACATCAACATGTGGAATGTGAATACGCTCCCACTAAATCACAGATCCCTTCTTTATCTTTGACATATCAGTCAAACCCTTTGACTATATCATCAAAGTAAAGATCCAATTCTGAGTTGCTTGTACTCAATCAATCACATTGATTAGTTCATTGTAACTTATAGAATTCATTTTCATTAGTGGATTCATAAACCTTATAGGTTGTGTCACGTATACATCCTTGTTTTATTCCTCATAGGAATGCGGTTTTAGTATCCATATGCCAAATGTCTCAGTTATTAAGTTGCAATCAACAAGCATCATCCTTCTCAAAATGTTATCCATGTGTCTTAACACGTAAGACTTATTTGCACTTATGGATTTCCATCCAATGGGTGCTACCATCAAGGTCATACCTTATGGTTCACATGGAAGTCACTTAGGATGTAATGGTCATATACCATAACTCAAAATCCGGTTCCTCATATTCATTTGGATAGTTTACTCATCACATGAACAACTCATCACATAGATAATTAAGGTATATCTGTTAAGGATATAAGAACTCACAACCCTTGTGATTCTTAATTTCTTTTATTAGTGAGGGGTATTATTTTATTAAGAAGAATTCAGTTATTTGATAATCATTCTCTAACTCCTTAGAGTATGATTCCTTCTTGATTTAGACATCACCATGCCTTAATCATGAGTTCACTATGATACACTATCATAATCACTCATAAGGATATCAAACACTTGGTCTAAGTATTTCATTCATTGATCTCATCAAGAATTAACACTTTACCAAATTTTCACTTCATCTATGATAATCTTGAACACTTCAAGATATTCATATTGGTATTTCTCTAAACACCATTTGAAGTATTAGCATTTGTTCCAATAGGTATGTAAATACATCACATGTATTATACCTAATAGGATAATCATTCTCCCACTACCTTTAGTGAAGATTGATTAATCATGTCCAAGATATTCATGTCTCTTGCTGGTTCTCTAACCAAAAGAGTCTAGATTTATCCATCACATGGAAACTAGAAATGAATTTCTTATGATTTATGCTAATTTGATTGTTTGAGTTATCAATAACTTTAGGTATCATTTTATCTTATGCATATCAAATACCACAACATAAGCAAGGCATTGCCACAAAGATCACATCTTTAAAATATTGAAGCATCAACTTTATTGATTGCCATCATTGTCATACAATATGCAAAATGAAGTGTTTCTATCTATTGGAAAATATGAAATAGCAGTTCATAACTGTATTACATGCCTTATAGGCTGAAAATAAAATAAAGTATTCCTATCTATGGCGGTAACACTTGCCCCAATTATTGAGTGCTTTACACTTTACATTTTGGTATCATATACCTCAAAAAGTGTTACAAGTTTACTTTCATGACACCTTTAAGTAGAGACGTCTGTTGCCTCATTCTTCTTTTATTCTTCCAGATAGAGAGGACAATTCCTTTTCCAATGTCATGGCTTTTGACAATGGTGGCAATTTCCTTTCATGGTCACGCCTCCCTTGGCCTTGAGAGCTGAAGCTGTCTTGGGCTCCTAGCTAGCATCAGAACCTTTCTTAGCTTTGCCCTTGCCCTTGTGCTTGGACTTGCCTTTCTTGCTCGTGATCACCATCACAGACTTAGGCTTGTCCTTCTTCAGCTGTGTCTCGGCTGTCCTCAACATGCCCAACAACTGTGACAGTGTCCTATCAAAGTCCTTCATGTTGTAGTTCATCACAAACTGACTGTAACATTCTGGCAACGATTGCAGTATCAGGTCAGTAGCCAACTCTTGGCTCAGTGGAAATCCCAGTCTTTGTAGGTTCTCCACATACCCAATTATCTTGAGTGTGTGAGGACCAACTGGATCTCCTTCTGTCATGACACACTTGAATAGTTCCCTTGAGACATCGTATCTCTCTTGTCGTGCCTGATCTTCATATAGGTTCCTGAGATGCTGAATCATCTCAATGACACCCATATTCTCATGTTGTCTCTGCAACTCATGGTTCATGGAGCACAACATCAAGTACTTTGCATCAATGGCATCATCAGAATTCTTCTTGTAAGCGTCCCTTTCTGCCTTTGGTGCATTAGAAGTCGGTTCCTCTGGAATTGGAGTATCCAGGACATAGAGCTTTTGCTCTTGAGTGAGAACAATTCTCAATGTCCTATACCAGTCATGGAAGTTTGTCCCATTTAGTCTATCCTTTTCAAGGACCGATCACAAAGAGAAGTGATTGTTGTTTGTTGTCATTTTCACTACAAAAGGAAATATGCAATTTTAGACCAAAACTCATTTTTGACTTATTTGATTGATTTGAAGATTTGACGATATAATTAGGCCTTTAATTAATTATCGCTCCCACTATTTTAGTTCAAATTGATAGCCCTCACCATCAATTCGGAAGATTGTAGTGTACAACCTTCTAGTGGGCAAGATCCTGAAATCCTCTAAGTCATGGACCAGCTAGGGCTGTCACCCACAACATAGATCTCTCAGGTAGGCAACTCTTACAAATTGCATCATATGCAACTCTTGATAAGATGTCATATGCAACTCCTTGCCATGATCATCTCCATGCCTCAATGTGCTAGATCCTATCTAAGTCACCTTGTTAAGTCTGACCCAAAGCAAACACGATGAATATGCACCCTGCTTGGGCAGACCCACACATTCATCCTTCACGCTTCCATGAGATAGACGGTGCACCACGCTTGGGCGTGCCCACACTTGGTTGATCAAGATTTTCACGTGTGTCGCATTTGGAAGGCATCTAAAACTTAATATTTAATGAGGGATTTGGTTTTTATATACATATACATATCCAATCACCACAATACATAGTATGTATCATATACATGTTATATACCATAGAAAACATGCACAAATGATAAAAGCAATGATTATGGCCATCCTAATGTGATTCCTCGAGCCAAGAGGAATCACAGTCATCTAGGTCTACATCACATGCAACATGTACAAGATGAACTCTGTGTTTTTCCTTCTGAGTTGATCAACTCATCATATGAATGATCTGCTCTCTCTGGTCGGTCGTCTGGGTTCCACCAGCCGATCGGTTGGCTCCTCCAACCGATCGGTTCGCCTGGTCATCGTGCATCTCCTTCTGGCCGCCACCTACTCGTCTCACTCCTCGAACCGGTCATCAATCGATCGGCTCACTCCTTGAACTGATCGTCTGGAACATCAACTGATCGGTTCACGCCTTGAATCGATCGTCTCAACTGTCGTCTCGATGTCCTCCGTTCTTTGACATAACAGGAAATAAAATCTATTATAATTTTACATTGCTTAAAAGGAAAACCCTGAGTTACATTCGAGGGGGAGGAAAGGTAGGAAAGAATCTCAAATTATTTCGAGTTACATCAGGAATAGGAGAGAGAAGATCGGTGCGCAGACCGAGATGTAAGCAACCACATACAACCATACACAGATAGGGTTTATTGGCCATAACCACGCTATACATCCACCACAAAACTCATTTAAGGGCGACGCATATCGAGTGCATTAATAATACATATCATATATGTAATTGGGATTTGTGGATTTAGGATTGGACCTGCATAAAGCCAATATTATTCGCATCGTATGCAATAAATAAAGGCGACAAACCAAAATCGATCATATCGATATTCCTAAAGTATAGAGCAGTTGACATGACTCTGATACCACTGTTGGGTTTTAGGGGAGGCAGAGAAGGCAGCGGAAAAAAAAATTATCCCCCAAACCCGGAACAAGGAAACACGTCAATGTCTATACAATAGGAAAGGATGGTTTGTGGAATCATACCTTGTCCCGAGGCTTTCTCGGCGACAATACCTCGTGGCTTGCGTGGTCTTCACCGCCGGTCTTGGACGGTGTCTGTGCAGCTCCTAGTCACACTGGGACTGACGACTCCTCCTCTCACTGGATTGTCGGGGTTGACAGTTGTCCTCCTGAGCCACAGAAACCTCCTGCCTCTGAAGTAGTCCACACGAACCACCTGGAACTCCAATCTCCTTGTCCCACAAGGAATTGGAAGGATTTGCACCCTCATGTTGACGTACTAGTTGCCAACACACTCTCCTGCCTCCAGTTGCAACTGCAGTTGTCTTTCCCTTACTGCACCTCCCTTTGCGGGTAGCACTTGCTCGGTCTCTCTCTCGGTTACCAAAACTAGAGAGCACGACAACTTTGTAGAGCAACTGGTTGCACTGAGTTGTACTTTGAGAAGCCCCCAATACCCCTATATATAGGAGGGTCATGGGACAGGGTTCTCCATCTCGGGCAATGTAGGACTAAAAGCAAGAGTAGAAGGGTTTGAGATTTTCCACAAAAACAACCAACGTGCAACCTGAACTGATCATTTCATAACTGAAACGGTTGGTTGGGGACCTGAACCGGTCGGTTGACACCTCAACCGATTGGTTGGGACCCTTGAGCCGGTCGGTTCACTTCTGAATCGGTCGGTTCGTGGTCCTGACCAGTTCCTGATTGACTTTCCTTCTTTTTTTTCTAATTGGTATCGAATACCAATCCTTGTCCCAATCAAATTGGGCAAGTGAAACGCAAGGAAAATTCTCACCAATCCTACTTTCCCAACTTGATCGGTTGCACCAGTTGAATTGATCGTTTCAACACTTGAAGCAATTATTTAACCCTGACCATGAGCCGATCGACTCAACACTTGAGTCGATCGGTTCACCAAGATGAGCCGATCGGTTCATCACATGAGCCGATCGGTTGGGAGTGCAGATTGTACAGAATCCATCAATTGTGATTTCAATCAATCTAATACTCCAATCAATATGTCCAACACCTTGAACATTATGACATTGAGCTATCAATTGATTGAGTGTTTAATTGAACTACTAAACTCCTTTAGTAATCAATCTAAACATTGTTTGTGGACAAAACTTCTCTTCCAGGTTAAATCCTATGTGTGTGACCCTGCAGGTCCATTTCACGTTGGTAGTGAAAGTCCATAACACTTATGACTTCACAAGCAAAGAGCGGTGCCTAGTCACACATCAGTGCTACCCTAGTGAAAGTAGATATTTGGAGAACAACTTTCTATCCTACAATCCATGAATGGTGTTACAGTGAATGTATAATTCATTTGTCACTGATATCCCGAATGAACTCGAGGCATGGAACAGTCATCTTGTCAACGTTCATTCACTTTCTTGATCTCAGAGTAGATTGGAAGAGATATGTTATGACATCAGTATCACATACTGACTCACACATGCATGCACGCCTTTCTCAATCCTACTCATCAAGTGGCCATGGATATCAAACTCCCTCAGGATGGACAAATCCCATATCTATCACTCACCCCTCAAAAGCCCCATGTGTCAAAGCCACCCAATCATCACCTTTATAATAACCCATGTTTCAGGACTGCGTTTGATGATGTCAAAGTGTGCCCAACGACATGTGTTCAGTGCACTGATTTTAGGTCTAAGAATCACACTCACCACCATCACTGTGAGTACTGACTGTGACTACCATGTCATGGTTGCATGTGTCAAACTCACGGTGGGTCTGTCTGGTACACTTGTTCTCTAACAAGTACCTATGTGGTTGGTTTGATATCTCTATATCATGACTAATGAGATTATGTCATCAACCAACACCACAATCTAGTCTTGTGTGTCATTGTTGTCTATCTACCTTCCACAATGACATCCGACTAGGGACATAACAAGAATGTACAAACTCTTAGCATCCGTATGATCTCATCGTTCAGGTCCTCAACCTAAAGGCATACGTCATTGAGTACTGTCATTCTCTAGACATTCAATATGTTCTATCACTATCTCATATGACTGAACCAGAAAGAATTGGAAGCTTGCCTTTGATGTTTATCAAATCAATATTAATGTATCCCACCAATCATCCCATGATTGGCTCTCAGGGCATACATACCAACAGATCATCTCTCTAAGATCCCCAAAATCCATGCTCGAAGTAAGATCTAACTCCCCTTAGATAAAAGAGAAGAAAAAGGGAGGTTCTTTAGATATATAGAGTAGATTCTACCTTGGAAGTTCATGGGGATCAACCAAAGGAAGAAGATGAGGTAAAGAATAGCAAGAATACCTCCAAGAAACCTCTTTTCCACATCCAAAAACACTTTTCTATCTACAAAATAACTCCTTGATGGTGGATCTAGGGCAAACAAGGGAAAAAGAAGAGAAAAGAGGATATTTTATCTAGATGAGCAAGTTACCACCATGG
This sequence comes from Alisma plantago-aquatica, assembly GCA_963693085.1. NCBI lineage: Eukaryota > Viridiplantae > Streptophyta > Magnoliopsida > Alismatales > Alismataceae > Alisma > Alisma plantago-aquatica. Next base: position 210,332,273 of record OY856414.1, read on the forward strand.
AAAACCATGAACTTCAGACAAGGAGTAATAGGGTGTAAAAAATAGAGTGAAAAATATATTACATTTTTAATGCAAGAAATAAGGTCGGGAATATTGAAAACGCCATGGAGTTGTTTGATCTTCAACATGCATTGACATGCATAAACAACCAAGCTATGTATCTAAGATTTCACCCTATAAAAATGGATATATAGGTCTAGATATCCTCTTGCTTTTTCCAAAAGATCTTCTAATAGACAAATACAAATATAGTACTATGGGGTGTTGGGTATATGCAAAGGAAAGAGTTAAAAGGGAAAACTACCCCATTTTTATAAGTTTATTAAAGAGCAAACTAATCCAACACATAGGGGAAATTGGGACAAAGGATTTTGCGGCCCAACCTATAGAAACTCCTCTAGACAAATAGCATGTTGAGGACCTAGATCCATTAAGCTATGAAAGCCCACGAATGTATTAATCAAGCCTCCTCAGCTATGCACCCACAAGATTAAGAACAAAGCAAGGAATCAAGAAACATGACCTTATACAAATCTAAGTTTAAAAGCATATGAAGTTCAACCAGTTCAGCAAAAACATGAATAAATACAATTTCTTACATAACTTTTACTCAATATAAAATTTATATTATCAATTAAGGTCAAATTATATATTACTCCACAAACATTCATTATATTATGATATCAAGCAAATTAAGATGAAATTGAGGTCAAATAGAGCGATCACTTTACCAATGTTATCTCAACGATCAATCAAGCATGAATATGAAAGAAAATACGATGCTTAGACAATATTTACAAAATTTTAAATTAGGTCCTTGTAGTATGTTGAATTTATGATTAAGTCTACAGCTTGCAAGAAAACTTGATATTAGGGCAACCAATGAGCAAATTCACTTCAAATGGGGTTTCAAATTATTAAACTAACACCAATTTTATAAATCATCTAATTATGCTAATTGGAGAGGAAATTAAGATTAAGCTAGGTTCATGGTCTCACAGTATGAAATCCATGAAATCTTAAATAAAACCACCAAACACCAAAATATGTGGAGGAACTTGACTTCGTCACAGTGTTGTTCCCTCCATGTAGAAACAAATTTCCAAGAAAAATTCAATTATAACTATTTATTTAGATCTCCATCCTCCACAACTTCCCAACCACACATATATCATTGTAGGTGGTAGTGTGTTGGGGGAGAATAGGTGATGCCCTCTCAACCTTTCTTCACTTACTAGCATAGGGAAGTAGCTAGAAGAGGGCAAAATAGAATGGATCTCAAGGAGAGATTAGGAGTGATGGAAAACCTCCTAGGTGAGGATCAAGCACTATCCATGACTCAAACCCCAATAGACTAGACTTGGGTGAGATCGATGTTGAGATCTTGGGAGATTCCATCAAAATTATGGATGTCTTGGTCAAATTCTTGGAAGACAGGCGGCCATTATCATATCTTTTACTGGAGAGAGGGGATGCATTGGGACCAAAATACCAAATCCAATCGTATGCTATATTGAGAAGTCTCCACAGTGACCCCAAAATTGGAACCATCTATGTTAGCAATGAGGGAGGATATAATGGGGGGCAAAGAGGGGTACCTAAGAACCTCTTCATATACTCCTCCATCATTGAGGTGGTCTTTATTGTACAATTTTTTTCATTGAAGGAGAGCCTAGAAGCATCTTTGAAGCATTAGAGGATCATGGGACTCCAAATTGCATGTGAGAGTGAAGGGGTTCGTGTTCCCCAACCTGAACCAAAGAAGAACCACAATTCCCGACCCGGGCAACCTAGCTAGCAAAGCGGTTGATTCATCCAGCTCAGTACGAGTCAAGGAAGATGTTTTGCACCTCTACCCCTTCAAGGTGATGTGAATGAGATCTAGGTCCAAGGAACAAGATCTAAATGACAAGATAATTCTCGTTCAAGTAAATATCTTTTAAATTCTTAAATATATACCAAATATGTGATTAAAATAGCCCCCAACCAAGTGATTCCCACAAAATACCTCTAGACACAAAAAATTTCATCTTTGTTATATGACCCTTAGATCATATATTTGATGCATATATATTGATCATATCTGATTTATATCATAACACTTCTCTTAAGGGTTTATTTAAATGGTATATTTATCATACGATGGAGATTAAATCTTACAAAAATGTTCTTAAATCTTAATATCATTTTGAAGATAAATATGGACTATGATCTTATTATTATGAAATAAATATTAGGTCTTTCCTTATTAATGACTAATTCGATGGTTTTAGCCTCATATTAAATCCATAAAATAGACATAGCATCAGAAAATTATGAAAGTTTACCAGAGTCTGAGTATAGCATATAGATCATAAAAAAATAGGCATGTGTTTCTTTTGTTTGAACCTAATACTGGCTAAAGCCTAAACTGGACCTAAATACCATTAATAATGGTGAACCTAATTTTAATGATGATTTGTTGTGAATTAATCAGGTGATTACCAGATTTATAGATGATGAAGGATTGTTAGGAATCTATAGAATTAGATATGTGGGTTTATTTTACTATGTGACTATGGTTTGTTGGTTGAAATCATGATATGTATGTAGGCTCATTTATATGTAAATATTGAATGTATTCATGCTAGATAGCACTCCATTTTTTTCACATAAAAACATAAATTATATTTGAATGTTTTGTAATTATTAAGGTGCTCATTAGTCCCTTATGAGGAATGAATTCATATTGACTAGTACACCCCCTAGAGAACACGATGTACGAGGAGTTCCCCAGAGTACTTGGAACACAGGGTTGGGCCTAACATATATGTTTTAGTACTAGTCCACCTTTATTATGCATCTCATCAATAAAGATAAAAAAAATTGGAAAATTTCACTTATTAAGAACTATTTCCTATGATCTTATTTCTTTCTACAAATTTTTTCAAGTTATGAGAACCATAAATATATGTATCTTTCTGCCCATGTACACAAAACCTTGTGTTTTTATTCATCATTTAACCTATGTTTTAGGTTCAAGATAGAATGGGAGACAAGATGAGAAGTGATATTGTACAAGTTGTACTTGTTCTGTAAGATCCTAGTTGGTATACATGTTCAGATTATGTAAAATTTTCTTTTCAATATGTATATGAAAGTTGTAATCAAACATGTTGTAATATGTATATGTTGACTATTGAGAATGTAAATGGTATATGCATAATGTTTGTTTGTTCATGTATGTGAAAAAATTCTTCTGCATCACACTCTGAGTAGCTTTTTGGAGTTATACCTATCGGCCCTATGGGGTTTATGGAAGGAAGAACCTTGGGACATTACAGTCTAGGATCAACTCAAGGTGATACACAAAGATATCATATTAGAGTTTACCCTATCTTGGTAAAATGAAATTCCATCAGACCGGATATAGAATCCATACAACTGATATTCAACCAAAAAGGTGATGAAATGGACCATTAACAACTTCATCCATCTCATATGTAACCTTCCCTTGACCATATTTGGTCTTAATGTTCATGAAAAGACACTTGTACTCCTCATCTAAACCTTCTTTCTATGAATAGAACCCCTCGTACCCACATTATTGGAGCCAAAACCTTTTCCCATGCCTTTCTATTATTTCTCACTCCTATTCACATCATTCATCATCCATCTACAACAACATAAGATTTTTAAAAACATATTATGCACAGTCATCCACAGACTGCCTTAATGCCATAATCGTATCTCACCAAAGATCAAGTGGTGTTCAAGATTCAAGGGAAATGATAGTACTTTAGATCTAAGAAGGAGACCCTTCACCTCTACAAATAAGAATTCTATGTTATCGTACAATGACAACTACTTTTCTCTAAGAAGGATAATATTATTTTGAGACCAGGGGTCATGCCTCTCAATTATGATACACATCCACTATAGTTATTAGTATTATATAGGTACCAATTGCTTTCTCTTGCCATTAGTTTTCTACCTCTAATGGTCTATTTATACAACCTCTATAGTGTTGGTTTATTGGTGTATCCTATCAGATAGGAGATATGATAATACCTTGAGAAACACTACTCATGTTAAGTCATGTGTTTTTAGGACCATAACATATATTAATTAAGGGTTATCTCCAAGAGTGGATTTGTCCACTAAATGCTCAATTATACCTAAATTCAAGAGAAGGTTGGATATATCTATATTTTACAATCCCTTAGTTAATTGGTATTTGGTTTGCAATGGTTATGATCAGATAGGTAGTTTGATAAAGGTGGTAGAATCCCTAATCTAGAAGTTTTAGTCTAATATCATTATATATATTAAATATATTTCCATACTACTTTTATTATTCTTAGATTGTAATTGATATCTTATTCTTTGATTAATTTAGCTAATTAGATGCTTCTATGGGTACATCCCCAAGATCCTTTGGACCACGCCCAACTCCAATGTAAAAAGATCAAACACTTACAAGTGAATATAGTATGATTGGACTTTATAAATTTAAAAGTTTGGGATAATCAAAAGAGTTAGTTGATAATATCTAGTCCAATAACAGTGTATGTAGCTCATGCCTACTTCCTAAACCATGTCATACATGTGAATAAGTAAACCATAATTAACTAGAGAATCATATTTGATTATCATTTGTGTTACACTAGCACACATGTCTAATAGGTTAACTCACTATAATAAAATGCAACTTATAGTCTTTTTTACTCATATTTCACATTTGATATTTCTCAACATAAAAGTATAAGTTAAAACAAAAACCCAAATTAATGGACAGTTATTTTGAAATCAAGCATTTCATAAGAAGAACTATTTCAACACTTACCCATAATTCAGGTATTCCATGTTCAACATCATTTGAAAGTTATTAAATAAATTTGTAAATGTTCTAGAATACTAGAATCACTCATTATTTTTCTATTTATCTAGAGAAATCATAGCTTTGAGATTCCAATTTATCAGGAAGAGGAAATGCATAATAATTATTCATATGGAATTGATTTTTACAAAAGTTCATACTCACCTTCTAGATCACACATAAATTTATTTTTCTAAACTTTAGCTCCAACTTTGAAATTCACTATGACATAAAAGAATAGATCTCATTAAGAAAGTACACAAATGTACTCATCCTACTCTTTAAAAATCTAAATAGAAAGAAAAGGAGAAGAGATTGGAGGAAGTAGACTAATTGAATTTCAACATAGCATGTAGAAATTGGAAAGGAATTACAAACTAACAAGCTTTCCAGTCCTTGCTACAAATTCAACTATAAATTGACATGTAAACACCAACCACCACAAACAATTCTTTAAAATTTCCCCAAACTACAAATAACAACTTTTAGAGCTAAAGTATCTTAGTAATGATAGGGTAACATGTTTGAACCCTGGCTAGCTATATTACCAATCTCACTTCTACTAGATGTCTTCTTGTCATGAAAGATTAGTTGTTGACCACTTAATTAGTTAAATGACTAATGCAAGGAAGTTATCATATATGTTGGTCTGACTTGGACTTGCATGTACAAGAACATAACACTAGTTAGTTGATTGATCTATTGATAGTCATTCTAACTTTGACATCCCAACACCACAAGATCAAGAAAACTCAAAATAAATCCAAATTAGGAAAAAAATGAATCTCATTAGTAACATAAACCGTATAAATAAAATGGATTCAAAATTATTCATTATCCATAGAGTATAATAACCATTTTACTTCTTAAAAAATATCAACACAATCATATATACACAATAACAAAAAAATATAATTTGTTATAGGGTCACATGAGGGACATCGTTGTAAAACATGCACATATAACTTAACACTAAAGTAATTGTGGCACTATAGACCATGTATGAATATCATTAACCCAAACCAGGTACATACATATAACATAATGCTTCTTCTTAGACATGAGTGTACAAGGATAATGATGCATCCACATGACACTCAACCATTTGACTTGATTGGATGTGTGTTAGACACACAATAGGATCATTTGAATAGCTATAACCTGGTTCAGACAGGCACTTAAACAAATACACAAGTGCACAGAATCGAGAATAGTTTAGAGAATGGAAAGTTAGGGTTGATCCCAAGGGAGAGAGGGGGAACTATAGCTTTATTTGATATGCCTAGGTTTCTTATTTGGAGTCTAGGGTTCAAGGGTTTGTCTTTGGTTTTAGAGTTATACTAGGGGTCAAGAAAGAAATTAAAGAGAGACAACAAGAAAAACCTATTGTTAACCCTAGATGGATTAGTTCTAATTAGCAAAGCAAAAGAGGGAAACTAAGCAATGAATTACACTAGCACAAGAAATTTAGGGAAAAAGCAATAAAAAGACTAAACTAGCTATGAACTAACCAAAGAAACCACAATCAATCCCAAAGGGACACTAGCCACACGAACAAGACCTAAATAGCATGAACAAGCATATTACTAATTAATCAAGTAAATACACTAACTAAATTAACACTAAATGGGTAAGTGAACAATTAGGGTTTGGGTCAATTAATGGAAGTGTGGGTCATTAGGGGTAATGTAACTATCACCTAGGATTAGGTACATGAGATCCAAACAATACTCATTAACTTAGATTATAAAACCAAACAACAAGTTAGATGCTTGAGAATTATCCTAAACTACTAATTGGCCACATATGGACTAGGGCGTCTATATGGGAACTACTCCCTATCACTCCCTATCCAACCTATGAGTCTCATTTGGATTAGGGCTTAGGTGGAATCCAACTGGGGTCTAAGAAGTCTAGGTTTCTAGGGTAGAACCACTTATGCAGATTAGGTGTCAATGGTAGTAAAGGATGGTCAAAATGAAGGTATTTCTCCTCACATCACCGACCATCTAGCCTTTAGGTAGCTCCAAACATTTTGCACTCGATGCTTCTAAGCTAGCTACTTAGATCTCACCCTAGAAGAATGGATACATATGTCGGAAGATGGGTTTGTAACTATGGATCCACTAGTATGACCTAGCAACAAATTACAAAATAGCTACATATATGTCATTTCCTCTAGAGACAAGGTGTTTTCAAGCACAAATCACAAGATAATCCATGTTTAGGGGACAAACAACAAGATAATTCATGGGAAATGATCTAGAAATAGAATATGTTAATCAAAAAATGAGATTATAGAGTTTACATATCATTTTCCCACAACATGGTATTAAAATCACATTTTAACCCCAAACAACCCACCCAGAGGGGCTTAAATACTCATAGCAAAAGAAAAGAATAAAGAAAGTGGAGTGTATAGCCATGAGTGTTAGGTGAAGACTCCTCCTTATTCACCTCTAGCTGGAGAAAAACGCCCTTCTTGCTCCTTGGTGGATGGATAGCATGGAATGATGGATGGAAGTAGCCAAAACCCTTATAAGTTAGGGTTTTAAGGTGGAAGATAGGAGAAATGAGGTGGGAATATGTGGAAATGAGTGGGGAAGTAGTAGGTGGCACCTTCCATGTTTGGAGTGGCTAACCTCCAACTCCCAATTATTAAAAATGACTATACAGTGGCTTGGGAAGCTTAGGATTAAGTAGGGGTGAATGGGTAAAATGATAGTTGAGAAGAAGTAGGGTTTGTGTGGAAGCATGGTCATTCTGGGCAGAACAACATTGGTGGTGGAGTGGTGGAATGGTTGTGCTAGGAGGAAATGACCATGCTGGTGAAGGAAAATGTTAGAGGAAAATGGGATTTTATAGGCTGGTAACAAGGCCGTGTTGGGCATCATGGCCGAGGTGGTTTCTAGGTAGAATTTCCATATTGGGTAGCACATGTGTGGTGGTGGGGTTGGATGAGGTTTGTTCTCCTTGGAATGGGCTTGCTAACTTTTTGGCAACATAGTCATTCTAACTATCACGGGCATGTTGGGGTCTTCTTGGCATGGTCATGCTAATGAGATAGTCTTGAGCTTCTTCTTCACTAGCCATCTCTATAATTTTCTAACTACATATAAATGCCATTATGTGATACCACAACCATGTTGGGGGGTCTTATTGTGCACTTTCATTTTCTTTTTCCTCATCCATGGAACTTTTTTATTTAGCTTGACCCTTGGCCACAAGGGGTAGGTTTAGGAAGCTCTTGGAATCTTGTTATGATCCTCTAAGAATAGAAAAACCCTAATACCATCCTCCTCTCCTATCCATCCAAAGTGTGGTCAAGGTACCTATAAAATAAGTAAGGAACCTCCATGACATTTGGTAATAGTATTCTTATTGAGGAAGATAACTTGTATCCAAACATTTTTATATGTAATTAAAGATTAAATGACACAATATGAAGACCTAAATGAGGAATGCATCACCACGCCAAACTTAAAACATACTCAAGTATTCCCCGACTCAATCTCTCTTTAGTTTTTCATCAAGCAAGAAATGACAAATGCATCGAAATAGTTGTATATTACTAGATGAGGTCAATGATGACTAATACATGTATTCCACCTCTTTCCTCTCTCTTTCAAAAGAAAATTGTGATCAAACCATTGAGCCTGCAAACTTCAAATATTGGGAATATATTACACAATCAATCCATATGGTTGTAAACTATTTCATGATGGAGATACGAGAGTTGTTTTACCTCCATGCATTCAATCTCACATCTCAAACCACTCTAGGTGATCTACATGGTTTCTTAAAGGGTGAAATGCGCTAGTTTTGATGTTTCCTATCTCAATGGTCATGCAAATGGAAGAAAGGGTTGCATTAAGATGTTGGAGTGTAATTACATAGGATCACTCTTTTTTCTTTATTTAGATTCTATTACATAAGAGAATGTTGTATTTTCTTTTTGTGTTTCTTTATAATTCTTTGCCCTTGGTGTAGTTAGGGCTTATAGTGATAAGAGAGAAGTGTAGGGGATATAGATATGGACACCATAAACATTTGGATGGTGGTTAAGGATGACGTATGCACTTTGGCATCCTTTCAAGAGTCATAGAGGCAAGAAGTGGTGAAAGTAAAATGGATCAAAAGAGGAGTCACTATTTTGGGTTTGAACATGAGATATCATACATGAAGATTACTCCAAAAAATTCATAAATTAAAGGCACACCACATGAATGAGCAAATACAAAACCACATTCCTATCATGAGGTCTAACAAACCCTAAGCATTTATGGCTTGATTAGATCACAATTCAGTCAAACATTTGACAAGCATGAAAGAGGTGATTCACATGTAGAAAGTCAAAAATTGAGTCCACTTATCAATAGACCATGAGAATATGACATGAATTTTTTCAAAGGTTATACTTTTCAATTCAAAATGTAGAGATTGGGTCAAAACATGCCTTTAGGCAAGAAATTTCAAGTTTGGGAAAAATTGGACAAAATGGTGTCAAATTGCCCTAAATCACATTTCAACCTAGTAAATGGAAAATAAGAAAATTCTAACTAAAACACATAGGAAATTACAATAACCTAATGGAAATGCAATGCATGAAATGGAATGGGAAAAAGAGAAAAAATCTTGAAACATTATGCAAAAATGAAAGAAAATAAATTATATGCAAACATTTATGCAAAGCCAACAAAAATATAACCTAGATAGAGTTGTTGCAAACATCAATCATCACAACAAAAAATAGGGTGGGATAGGGTGAAACATGCATCAAAATGGAACTTAAAAAAGAAGGTTCTTTCCTCCCTACCATCCAAAACTTTTGAATCATGATTTCCTAAGCATGACACTGTAGTTTAGGAGTGATAGGGAAAATGTTATGTCCTAGGTCTTGAGGCCTCAGATGAAATGATCTTAAAAGGAATGATTGAACACCCATATAACCAAAGTGCACCTCCTTTTTAGGGAGTCCATCACGAAAGAACTTTGTGGTTAAGCATGCCTAAACTAGATTAGTACTATGATGGGTGACCAGTTAGGATCACGACTTATGTGTGAATGAGGACAAAGCACACAATCAAGGTTGATGGTTTTTTGTGGATACAATCCTCATTTGTAAAAATCTACTCGAGCCTTGGGTAGTGACTCGGGTGATAAAAATGGTATCAAAAACAAGACTCCTACAATAGGTGGGGCCTACATGGGAATGTGGAATGCTAGTCTTGAGTTGTGTGGTATAGGCATGTTGATAAGGGCTATCAATGGTGATGTAGTCATACTAGTGCTGGTATCCACGATTGGGATCTGGATGCACATGGGTCATCCTTTGCCTAGACTAAAATGGGGAATGATTATGAGGCATGATAGTTCAGCCTTGATGAGAACTTCAAGAGTCTTAGTAGGGGAGATTGTAATGTCCCAGGTCTTGAGGCCTTGTATGAAATGAACTTACGAAGTGGAAATTGGACTACCCATATTGTTACAACACCAATTTTTGGGTTCATATGGTTTGAGATGCAATTTCTCCCATGATATGTATGACTAAGAAATTGTATGATTTATGTGTAATGAGTGAATTTCTTTGTTAATATTTCCTTTCATTGTATGATTTCATAGAGCATATTAAGTTAGTGTGTCCAAGATAATAAAAAGAGTAAGAAAATTGAAGGAAATCAAATAATGTGTAAATAAGAAAAGAAATTGAGATAATAATGAAAATATGAGAAATATGTGAAAAGATGTATGATTGAATCATCATGGATGAGATTTTGAATCCACATGGTTTCTAATGGAAAAAAGAATCTAAATAAAGGGAAAAAAGAATCGGTGAGAGAAATTATGCATAAAATATGCCTCAATAAGTGATATCTTGCTTATGAAGAAAAGTCACTTTCATTTGCGAATTTGAGGTCTCCAAGGTATCTTGTGGCCTAAGTAATTTATTTGATAAATATTTGATTGTGGCTTAATAATCAAGATTTGCGTATGTAAGAGATAAATTAAGGAATATTCCTTTTCCCAGTGAAAGATAACACTGTGGATGGAGTTTTCCTCATTTTGTTATAGGGAAATGTGTTCTTGGGAGAGAGGTTCAAATTTGGGTTTTAAATTAAAAATAGAAACCCTTTTGGGAAGAACCTTTCCTTTTTAGCACTGAGAGTCCTAAACCCTACCGAACCCTCTTCTCTTCCCTACTACCCAGGACTTATATAAGGATGGAAGGCTAAGAAGAATGGAATCAATCGAGCCCTGTAGCATGGCCCA